>OZ007595.1:278319947-279601447 GCA_963931845.1 Maratus michaelseni | reverse complement strand
GCAGATTGTCGAATTTGAAGGTGGAGCTCCTGTTTTGTAAGTATTGCATAACTGCCAATTTTTACGCTTTCTCGTTGCCGCTAAAAGTTAATAGAAATTTAAAAAGATTTCTATTAAATTTTAGTGGTGAGAGAAAAGCTTAAAAGTTGGCAGGTATTGTTATGATATATATCAACCCCTGTTATTTGCCTTCTTTTGTTTCTGAGATTACCAATGTGGACAGGAGTAAAAATCAAATGTAGAATGAATTATTTTACAATGACGTTTACAGAGATTTCTCTAAATTTGTAATATTTTGAGGCGAAATAAGCTATCGCATTATTAATGAATTAGAAATATAGCATTATTACAAATAGTAGAATTCAATAGCAATAATCGCATTATTAGAAATAATACTATCGCAGGTCACATGCAAATGTGACATTCTTTGTTTGAATATATCATCTCAAATAAGTACATTTTGTAATTACTCTCTGAAAAAACACAATACATTTATTAAGATGAAATGAAAAGCAAATTTGACATGGCAAATTTGTGGAATTCAACTTAGATGAGTTAGATGATGTATTCAAACAAAGAATATCACATTTGCATGTGACCGGCGATAATATTATTCTAAATAATGCGGTTATTGCTATTGCATTCTACTATTTGTAATAATGCATTATTTCTAATTCATTAATAATGCATACTTTCTAGAACACGTCCTAATAAATATATCATTGTAATTTTTTTACCATACGTAGCAAAGATCGTAAAGATTATTTTGGCATACATCAAAATTTATTCTATAAAAAATACTTTCTAAAAGATTGCTTAAATGATAATAAAAATTATATACCCATCCAACACAAATAGTTAGGCCAACGTTGGCTTACTGTTGGCTAATTCTTGCCCACGTTGGCCCACAGTATGAAATGTCCTTCTTGCGTATGGCAAGCAGTATTGGCCAATAATGGCTCAACAGTGGCCCAAACGTTAGTTGGGTAGAATCTTGCTCGTACATGTTCCCTTACCTTTTCCTTGTACTTACCATTTCCCAATCTTATAAATTTTCAAAAAATTCCACAAACTGCCAACGATGGGCCAACTTGGGTACTTTTCGACAGTTCAAAATCATGAAAATGTCGCTTTTGTTATCCATATTGTACGCGTCCTAATAAATATATCATTGTACTTTTTATACCATAGGTAACAAAGATCGTAAAGATTATTTTGGCATAAATCAAAATTTATTCTACACTATATTTCCAATGATGACCGGTCACTTGCGATTTTAGACGTTTTGTTAAATATCTGGAAAGATACATGGGGAATTATCCTGAAACTTCAGAAGTGTAAACAACATGATAGACGTCATATATTTCCGTGAAGATTTTTTCCCGAAACCCCATAAGGGGCCGTCAACAAATTGAAGAAAAACGAATATATTTTGGTTAACCCTGTAAAAACTAATATTGCAAAAGCATTCAAACTGTAGATTATGATTAAGTGGATTAGTGTAATAATTTGGGTTCATTTTTATGAAGATAGCATGTATACTCGAAGAGAAATTCAGGTTTTTATAAAAACAGTCCCAAATTTTATCAAGTTTTTTGCTTATAATTTGCAGAGTTTTTAATATAAAAACAAGTTATTTTCAGAAAATATGACAAACAAAATTGTACACAACACCCTGCAATCAGAATTAAAAAATAATAAAAATTGTATGAAAAATGTGCAGGTCCACTAAATATTGTTTCACTGCGCATGCGTGAATTCAATCAAAATATACTTTGCATAATATATTAGCTAAATATATAGACCAACTTTTATGAAAGTCTGAAAAACATATCTTGAAAATTCTGATAGTAATCGTCGATAGAATAAGCTCAAAATTCGCTGGTCCCAAAAGGAAGCAAAAAGATGATGGGTTGTACCAAATATAGAATGAGAGACACTTCATTCTTATTATGTCAACTTTCATAAGCTAGTATATTTGGATACAACCCCTCATCTTTTTGCTTTCTTTTGGGAACAGCGAAATTCGAGCTTATTCTATCGACGATTACTATCAGAATTTTCAAGCTATGTTTTTGAGACTTTCATAAAAGTTGGTCTATACATTTATCTAATATATTATGCACAGTATATTTTGATTGAATTCGCGCATGCGCAGTGAAACAATATTTAGTAAACCTGCTCATTTTTCATACAATTTTTGTTATTTTTTAATTCTGATTGCAGGATATTGTGTATAATTTTGTTTGTCATATTTTTCTGAAAATAACTTGTTTTTATATTAAAAACTCTGCAAATTATAAGCAAAAAACTTGGTAAAATTTGGGACTGTTTTTATAAAAACCTGAATTTCTCTTCGAGTATACATGCTATCTTCGTAAAAATGAAACCAAATTATTACAATAAGCCACTTAATCATAATCTACAGTTTGAATGCTTTTGCAATATTAGTTTTTACAGGGTTATCCAAAAGATATTCGTTTTTCTTCAATTTGTTGACGGCCAATTATAGAGTTTTGGGAAAAATCTTCGCGGAAATATATGACCTTTATCATGTTGTTTACACTCCTGAAGTTTCAGGATAATTCCTCATGTATCTTTCCAGATATTTAACAAAACGTCTAAAATCGCAAGTGACCGTTCATCATTGGAAATATAGTGTATAAAAAATACTTTCTAAAAGATTGTCTAAATGATAATTTGTTTTCGCATGGAAAAAATTCTAAATACTAATCGTCATTCAGGTACACTCTCGGAAGAAACTGTAAACTTATGAGCGTTCGCCCTTCAATTTTCACGGGCAACAGCCATATTTGATGAAAAACGGTCTGATCCACTAAATAAGCGGCCTTATCCCTTAGATACTTAGAAAATTAAGAGGAATCCACATATTCCTACAGTTCTAGCCCATATGTTAGCAAAAATACGGTACGACTCCATACATTGTCCTCCGCTAGGGTGTAACCCTTCATTTTACTCGTGTTTCGAAAATTTTAACACGCCAAAACAGCGATTCTGTGATGTTATCTAACGTGCTACGTGCTACGGAACAGTAAGCAAAGTGTTATTGTGTTTTAAAGTGCATTATAATGCTATATTACTTTGCCCCGTAAAATTACGGGCTGCACAAACTGATGGGCATAGATTTTTTTTATTACGGGGTATGACTGGAATCTCTGCTGCCGGCCTTTGCCCGTAATTTTACTGCAATTTTTTTTACACTGTAGACTTTTCAAGAAAATTGTAAGTTCATTTTACTTGAATAAATTCAGCCAAAATTTACTAAATGCTGTTTAATACGTTTTGTTAAGTACATAAAATAAAATAAAACAAAATACAAAATTCTGAATTTATAATACGATTGAATTAGTATTATCTAATTCAGTCTTGCAATTAATAATGCAATCAATGCTTCAATAATGCAATCTAGGCACAAAATACAAAATTGGTTCCGTATTTTCTATTTTCAATGCTGATGATGAGTACGATTGTACTTGAAAGTACTAGGTTTTAGATATACAATTTTGTACTTTGTTTGTATACTGTGCCAGCATACAAATTTTTTCACAACTTTATTTCCTCGCAGACCCGAAAAATTTGTTCCTATAAGTGATATCTTCTTTTACAATCAGAAAGAGAAGTTTTGAACCGCCAATTACAAAACCAATAAATATGTCATTAATAACTCGTTTTTCATGCAATTTTTGGCCCGTCATTGGAACTCTTGTTTCTATCTGTACGAAGATAAATTGAAGCTAATATCAACTCAAATTCTAGTTGTTTGAAATTTATCAATCCTAAAAACTCTTCTAACCACTTGTCTGATGTATTTTAATTTTTTTAATGCGTTATTTCCAATTGTTATTGTATTTGCACCCCTTTTTCTGATAAGCTTTTTTTGAAATAATGCAAGTGCTGAAATTTTGAGATTAGATAATGTGAAATTTTCTGATAAAAATACTGGTGTCCTTTTTTCAAAGTAAGTTCTCTGTAAACAACACATTTGAACAATAACAATTCGAGGACCGTGTCTGACACGGGTATATCAGGCAAGGGGTTAATAAGGTTTCTAATAAGCTGGAATAATTTTTTAGCGAAATATTTTTTTTTTTTCTCCGTCGTACAAACTGTTAAATCATTGACTTGTAAGTTAATTTTAGCAAACTGTTTAAATGGAAATTAAATATTTTCACAAAATTAAAAGACCATACTTCACTATGATTAAAAGTTGTCTCATTACATTGCTATGCCATATTGTTTATCAAACTTTTTACCAGTGTGCATTTATAGTATATTATTATTTCCTATTAAAAACCCTTCTAGTATATTTCTCAATACAGTGATCTCTCACTTATACGCGATGTTCAGTAATTACTTTCTCATACCACTATTTTAAAACAGTAAAATTAGATTTATAATTTCTGCAATTTAAGAAGACGAAAATTACCCTAAAAAAAACTGTTGTAGAAAAATTATTTCCGTGTATCGCGTATAAGTGAGAGATCACTGTATTTCTCTTGCAGAACTACATTTATATTTCAAAGTTGCACTTTGTTGTAAACTATATTTTCATCATTGAATATATGTGATTAATTCCTTTCATTGTAAACATTTTGTTTTTCAGGTGTGCCACTGAAAACACTCACTTTGCCGCTTGTCGCAACGAAAACGCGACATATATTCCAGCAAGCGACATCATCAATAAGGCCGGAGAACCTCTCCCGCTGTGGGCGAACACGCTGATACTCTTTTTATTCCTGCTGGTTTTCAGACTGCTCGGGTACCTCTCATTGAGGTACTTCAGGACTGCCAAGTGAAGTCCACCTGACCAATTACCCGAAAAATTTTTCATGCATTTCAAAAAAATATTGTGTTCATAGACTAATTTATGAAATTCTCTTGATAGTGTTCAGGAACCTACTTAATGAACAGCCAATTTACAGCAAATATCCCAAAATTGCTTGTCGAGCTTAGAGGTTGTTCTGATAAAATGTATAGTTTTGCTCTGGTTGTGGAATTCGTCTATTAAGCGGGTTCTCTATAGCATTTCCTTCATATAGGACTGATATATTTTTCTTATCTTCTATCATTTTCCTCGTCGTGACTATTTTATACACTATTGTTCCTTCTCCTAAGAAAATGAATTGCTTGAGGACCTTCAGAACAAAAATATATACATCGATGCATTTAGGTAGCATGTCATAAAAAATACCCAAGTACTGAAAGAGCATAATTAAACATCGGCCGGCCATCATATGCCGACCATTTGTCAATCATCGGCGTGTGACCGTAATCACTGAGCTCCACAAGAGTACGAAGAGCTAACTCCCTATTCTGTTACATTGAAGGGAGGCGGGTCCACCCACGAATACAATGCTATAGAATTTCGGACTGAAATTTGCGGCAAAAACAAGTTCCTTCCATAGAGTGGTATGGGGTAGTTATTTTCAAATTGGATTTTCTTTTTTAAAATATGACGAAGTTCCTACAATTTTCACTAATGTATATTTTTTATTGAAAAAACTATAGATTTTATTTAATTTCGTCCCAAATATTTAATTTTAAATTATTTAAAAATAAAATTTTATGTAAGCTCAAAAAAAAATTGTTAAATAATGCTCATAAGAATATGAAAAAGGTGTAGAAATTACCAAAAGTGACAAAAAGTATGCAAAAAAGTTCGGAAAAATGCCATTAAGATTAAGAAAAGTGCAGGATTCATTACTTGCGCGCATTGAAAATGTGATGCGGTCGCGGCAGAAATTGAACTGGTGAGTAAGCACTTCGTTCTATTATAGAGCTCAGTAGCCGTAATTCATTTGGCCAAAAGTGTCCCATTGCTTGGGTGACTGTCATTGTGCAAATAGTTTCATTTAATAAGTAACGCATTCTCATTTTTATGATAGCTATATTATTATTACCTTCTTTGAACCAAAGAAACAACTATCAAATTTACCGTTGTTTTTGGAAAAAGAAAATCTTTTAACATATGTCCATCTAATCGAAGAATGGATTTCAGAATAGAAAATTTAAGTTTTGTTTCCGAAAATTACACCTTAAATATAAATTTATTCTTAACTTGCTATCTCAGAAATAGATATAACAATAATAGCAGTAAATCAAAAATTAAATATTTGAAAAATATTTACGTATTTACTTATGTATTTGCTATTTCAGAAACGAATATAGCAATAATCGCAAAAAATCAAACATGAAATATTTCAAAATATTTACCCTAGTTCAAATAAATTTATTCCATTTATAAGCATAATTTATCAGAAATATATTAGTCAGAAAATGTCATCGTTCAAATTAATTTCTGAAACAGATAATTACAAATAAATTCCTTTCATTGTGAACCACTAAAAATTCCAAAGATGAATTGAGTTAATATATAGTAAAATAATTTAATATAGTTACATATTTTCATTGAAAACCCCAAATATTCATTATATAATCAAATACCGCTGAAGAGTGCATTTCAGAAAAAGCCATAGCACAATGCTATCCTTATAGCAGCTTCTACAGACTTAAAATTTCTTTTAAAATAACCACAGTAGAAATAAGTATTACACGTAATAGCAATCCATTTAATTAATGTCTGCAAATAATGCCGAACATACTTGTTGCACAATTCAATATATTTCACTGATATACCTGTAGATGAGAAAATATATATATTAGGGTGGTTCAAATGAAAACGGAACATTAGCCACAGAATGAAATAACATGGTTTATTTCGAACACAATCTCCAAATCTACACAAACACTTGTTCCACTGTTTCACCAAACGGTGAATACCTTGATCATAGAAGTCCTTTGGCTAAAATCGGAACCAGTTTCGAACATTTTCCATGATTTCGCTGTCCGAGTAGAAACGGTGACCCTTCAATGCCTTTTTCAGCGGGCCAAAGATTGGATAGTCATATGGCGAAAGATCCGGTCTATACGGTGGGTGTTCTAAGACTGTCCACCGAAACTTCACCAGTTTCTCTTGCGGAAGTGCTTGTGTCGGCCCTGTACATGAGTCAATAACAGTGCTTGTTCCCTCTACACTGCCTTCATTCGCCGATGTGCTTCGCGAAATCCAATTTCTTCTATCACTAAATAACATAAACACTCTTTTTTACTCGCAAACATTCCGCAGACGAAGATGAATAAAAACAACCGATTGCCTGACGGATCATATCTCCAGAGCATATCACGTGCTTCTGCGTAACTACCTAGGGCAAGTTTATTTACTCAGTAGAAGTTGCCTTCATTATATACTCAATCTTCCCTGTACACAAAGTTCACCATACTCATACAAAAATAAACCAAATTATAACCACTGTTCCGTTTTTAATTGATCCACCTTTATAATAGAAAGACTACTAATCATGTCAAAACAGCTAGTGAAAATAGTTTTCAAGAATATAATTACATCATTATGATATAGTTCAAGGCAATTTTACATAATATTTCCTTAGAAAACTCAAAACATCCATCAGTGTAAGTTAGTTTGATCAAGCACCATTAAACAATGTCCTGCAGAAACAGCCGAAGCATAAATGAATGCTCTTGTAATAGCCACTGCAGATATACTTATCTTTTAAATAGCCACAATAGAAATAACTATTTAATGTAATAGCAATATCTTTTATCTAAGCATGCAATAAATTTCGACAATTATTGCCCACACACAAACTCATTTCACCAATAGTAGTGTACTACAGTATGCATCACATTGTACATGCGTAAATATATCAGAAAAAGCTAACTAATAATGATGCTAAAATACCTGCCATAGAAATATTCAAGTAACGATGATGTCAAATGTAACAACAATATGTTTTACATTTACATGCAATAAATTTCAAGAATTATTGACCACACAAACTGATTTCGCTAATAGGGATCAATACTAATATACATCACATTATAAATGTGCAAGAAACATCAGAAATATATTAAGTAGTAAAAATGTCAAAATAGCTGCCAATGAAATATTCAAGTAACGATGATGTCAAATGTAACAACAATATGTTTTACATTTACATGCAATAAATTTAAAGAATTATTGCATACACAGATTCATTTCACTAATAGTAGTCAATACCGTAATTTCCGGCGTATAATCCGCAGCTCAAACAATCGTTTTTTGACCCAGAAAATTTATTCAATAATTGTAGTTAAATATTTACAGCGATCTTTTAAGTTACATTTTATAAAATAATATTTCTGGGTCGAAAAACGACTCTTTGAGCTGCGGATTATACGCCGGAAATTACGGTACTAATATACATAACATTGTAAATGTGCAAGAAAAATCAGAAATAGATTAAATAATAAAAATGTCAAAATAGCTGCCATACAAATATTTAAGTAAAGATGATGTCAAATGTAACAACAATATGTTTTGAATACACATGCAATAAATTTCAAGAATTATTGCATACACAAATTCATTTGACTAATCATAGTCAATACTAACAACATACATCTATTGAAAATGTGCAAGAAACATACGAAATAGATTAAATAATAAAAATGTCAAAATAACTGCCCTAGAAATCTTCAAGTAATAATGATGTTTAAAGTAATTGTTGTAGAAATTTATAAATTACTTTGTGCGGGTGTAACAGTAATACAATACATATAATTTCAACATATATATAATTTCAACATACATTAATTTCAATAGTAAATACAGCATATATGAATTCATTTCACTAATTATCTCAGTAGAAATATGAAAATATCAGAAAAAGACTGAGTAATAATGATTTCAAAGCAACTATTCTGTAAATATTGTCAAAGAAATGAATAAAATTTGGCTAGCAACCAATTGAAACAACTTTCATGGAAAATAATGTATACAAACTAACATACTTCAGACAATATTGTCTTATAAAATATTCACTAACATTAGATATTTCAATTACATACTATTAAAATAAACATTTTGAAAAAAAATGCCATCGCAAACATAAATTAATTAGAGTAATAATAATTATTAGTAAAAAGAGTGTTTTATGAATATATTTCTAATACTGTAACATAATTCAAAATAACTGTAAATACTGTTAAAAAATACAAAATGTTATTTAGTATATTATAATTTAATCAAAATACTACTCAAAAAGACATTTCTCAAATATCTGTAAATAAATTTACAACCATTACACAATAAATTATTTTAAATGAAAATTAGTAAAATTAGCTTTAGTAACTGTATAAATTGCATACTAAAATATTGAAGTCTTAAAGTTAATAATTAACTTTTTGTCTTCAATTAACCCATTAAAGCCGGAATTACTTTTCTCTTTAAAATTCAAAAATTACATTTCATACCAAATCTTCAAAGTATCAACTTTAGTCTCCTTTTATTAGGGGGTTTCTGTCATCAGATAAAGAGAATATTTCTTTTAAAATATACTGGTATACAAACAACAAAATAGAGGGCATCTATCCCGTTACCATATGGTAACAGTAGGCTTTAATGGGTTAACATTTTCTTACTTTTGCTGCTCAAATTTAGTGCTGTTTAAAAAAAAAATTCTATCCAAATGTAGAACATATGCTATGAAATGATTTATTATTAGCTGATTGTTTACATTAACCTTTTATAGGCAAATGTTCCTACTTTTGAACATCGAATTGAAAAATCAATGGCAAAATAAATAAATAATTTAATTATTTAATTAATATATTTCATTCGTAACAACTTAAAAAAATTACTCGCTCTAGAAGAATGATAGCTGAATATTTTTAAAAAGAAATTATGTCTTAGTCATGAAATAAGAAATACAAAAAAATCTTAAAATCGACCCTTTTTTACCATGTTTTTTAGTGCACAGCTTCAAAATTCATATAAAATTGTAAAGTAATCCAAAACTTCTAAAATTAATAACGCCAGGGTGAGTAGAGGCACCGCCAGTGAACACTAGGCCTACGCTCTGACATAAAAATGGCGGCTCTCGTAGGCGGGATTTTTTCAGCGTTTGTAGAGTGCCTTAAATTTAAAAAGCAGTATTTTAAAAAAGTATTATCTGTCTTCTTTTTCTCAGATTAAACAAGGCGTAGAATATTTTTAGAAAATAATACTGATATTAAAATTTTAGGAACTGTACAAACACTGAAAAAGATCAGCCTTCGACAGCAGCCATTTTTGCATCAGCGCGTAGTCACTGGTAGAGGTGTTTACATTTGAGTATACTATTTCCGAATAGTAACCTCCGGCTTCATTAATTGCAGAATTCTGCAGAAAATAAATCGAAGATTATAAGTCGTGAGAGTATTTAAAATTATTCTTAAAAATAATAATAATATCAGATAAATCAATATTAAGAGAAATGCACTTGCTGTAGTTCGTTAAACATTTATGTTCCAATCAGGAAAACATACAATTAAAATCATATAAAAAAATTTTATAACAATGTTTTTGGATATATAATTTAAACAGCAATCATATTTTGCTTGAATGACTTCATTTTTTTTCATCATACACGTGAACGTCCTTATTTTACAAGTAGTAAAAGTCAGGGTCAAAAAACCTTCGCGTCTTTTTTCATACTTAAACTCTAGTTCCTTATTAGAAAAGCATTCCATTTCGCAGTACTTTTGTCAACAAAGCATGAGAAAACTTATTTATGGTATGAAGAACTTAAGATAAGGTAAATCCACTGGGTACTATTGCATCAGAAAGACGTTACACACACTCTGATATAACTCCGAAAATGACGATCAGTATTATAGTTTTAAGTGTCAAATAAGCTTTCATATAAGGACTAAGGTTTTGATAAATTCTTAATTTCACTGTGGCAGCTTTTTCGAATATGCTTGCTGCTAAGTAAATGATCACCTTAAAGTGCATAAAGTTTCAAATGATGAAATCTTCAACTATTATTCATCGAATTAAAGCTGAATGTTGTAATATCAGGATAATTGTGAAATTTGGTAAACTGTTATGGAAGCCATGTGCTGAAGAAATTCCAGATGTATAAGAATAGCAGATGTGAAAATCGAGTTAACACGAGTATAGTAAAGATGAAAAGTCTGATTTTGCGTCTATTTAGAGAAAGAATTTATCTAAAGTAGTTGATTGATTGACTGAGTTAATCAGGATTGACTTATATGAACTATTGATAAATAGTCATATAATGCTGAGTTGACAGAACTATTAGGTCATCAAGAATTGGCCTTGTCTAGATTAAATGCCTTGTTTTTGATAGCTTTTGTGTAATGTTTTTGTATCGAGTATTTTCTCAGTTAAACTAAACTGAGTACGTCCATAAAGTGTGCTACCGTGCGGCAGTTGAGTACAAAATATTGTGCTTCAGAAATGTGCTTCTCTGGTGCATGGCTTCCTCGAAAGTTTCTGTATGATGTCAAAAACAGCAGCAAAGTGCATTCATTGTCTGCATGTATTTTGATAACAGAAGATGTTTTACGTGTAACAATAACTAGTTGAACCCAATAGAGTTAGGATACCCTAAACCTAATTGTTGCCAAACCTGTGTAAGTCTTATGAGAATGCAATCAAAAGAATGATCATGAGCTTGAATTTGTGCTGAAAATTGCTTTTACGATTAAAGGAAGCAATAAAGGAGATTTTTTTATAAGAAAGATATATGAATGATGTCTATGATGAAGATAACTTATTTTTGGATGGTGATTATCTATTTGATATTAAGAAAGTGTTGTTTCTAAATGTTTGAGTATTTTCTTGTCAGGTGTTATTTCTGAACGTACAAACGTGTAAAGTTTGTTGAGAATATACGTAAATGACAACAAGTCTAACTTATCACTGCCTGTTCAATCATTTTTACATCATTAAACCGTGATTTATTGAAAACCCATTACTTTTTAATTATTATTTGAGTTTATAAGAGCATAAAAATTAAATGTAGCGAAATAAAATGACGAAAGAAATTTAGATAAAAATTCTATCTTTGCTAGTTTTATAACGAAAACGACACATTCCACAGTTGATCTGAAAATATTTGTCAGAATTTTGAAAATAAACAGTTTTATTTAACTTGAAAACATGTTTGCAATAGTAACTATTAATGACACCAAATCAACCAATTTTAGATAGGTTCAAGTTTAATATATTGTTTTAAAAACCTAAACACGCTGGACTAAATTATTTTTTGAAAAAAAGAGAAATTCTATATATATATATATACTCTGTCAAATACGTACATATTGGGGCTAGAGATTTTGGGGCTTTTAGAAATTATGCATTGGAATAATCTCTAAAAAAATAATTTTTTAACTAATTAAAAAAATGCTTGTCTATGAAATGCAAAGAAATTTACCCTTTTATTTAGGAGAAAAAAATTACAATCAATCGAATAAAATTGACTGTCAATTTTGTATTGAAACAAAACCTCAATTTTAATTTCTCCAATTCACACAAGCTCCTCCTACTTTCATGTGTCAAAGCTTTGCCTATAACTAATTCAACTTTAAAAAACATCTTACAAACATTTTTTGTTAATATATTGCTGTAGATCGGCAACTTAATATGAAAAATAGGTTTTGAATCAAAAGAAGCTTCTAAAAGTCTATACTTCTATAAATAGGATTTTCAAATTAATGCATCAGTAAATATGTTACAATGTAAGGATTTAATATAAATTTCTTTACAGTCTAAAATACTACTTAAACATATGATACATTAACATATTTTTTCTAATAAAAGCTATCCAACATTTCATAGAAGAAAAAACACATAAAGTGGAGCTAAGATATCAGAACACACCCTTATTCAATGTAATTCAGTACACGAGTAAACTTGTTCCTGATCGACAATTTGTTAATTATAGAATGTTTTATTAACTAATTTCAAAATTATAAAATTCAATCTTTTATCCAATAAATCTGGAAATTGTATTCCCCTTCCAGGAAACTAACTACACTTATAACATAAACAGCACGTGAATTTGACAGAGTATAGTTGTTGTATAGTTCCTAGATAATCAATCAGTGCTTTTGAAAAAATGGCATAGTGTTAGAAATATTTCAAATAGAAAACTGTTTTGAATATTAAGGACACCTTTAAATTAGGTCTTCCTTTAATTAAAAAGTTTTTTTTTCTTTCAGAAATTCAGTTTAACATTTAGTTAACTGGCAATGGGTTTTTTTAATAAATCTGAGTTTGATATATGATATAAAATGTATTTTGCACTAATATGGAATACTAATCTATATGTGCTTAGTATAGATAATTCTGTATACGCATTTTGTTTAAGACCTAATTCGTCGATGATGTATTTTTTTTACAAGTTGGACTCATGCTTGCATTTTTAATGAATTTATGTACTCAGAAAGCTTAAAAAAGCGCACGTCAAATTAACACAGGAGAAATCGCGCATATTCAGGATTTGAATGGCTTTTACTTTGTCACCAATAAATAGAAATAACAATCCTCACCTTATTTAGTCGTAGACAATTGTTACAAATTCTGCGTTAAAGTTGAAGATTACTTTTCGAAAAATAGTGGTGACAATTGTAAAAACTGTTTGAATCCTGAGTATGGCATACCTGGCGCGACAACTCCCGGGTTAAACATGTTCTTGACGTTATCATAAAGGCATCGAATAGCATATTAAAATCCGTATTGCATTAAATCATTTTGGAAGTTTCTGTTGTTTTGCAAAATTGTGATTATAAATGTAAATTTATTCTTATTTATAACTGCCTACAAAAGAAAATAAAGTATTTTGCTGTCAATAGATTACCTAACAGCAAATGAATATTAGCGCAATATTTTCCCAATTTTGTTCTATACTGCGCCTCCATTGGGTAGTTTTGTGTAACCAATATTTGCTAACTAATCTAGTACTGGGCAAATTGTGACATTATATTTGTAATGCATCAAGAATATTTCCAATGTAATTTAAATAGTTCTGCAATAGTGGTATTAAATTGCAAATATTTCCAATTTAACAAGAATAATTTCGCAATATTGGTAATATATTGCAAACATTTCTAATACAATACCAATATTTTCGCAATATTGATATTACATTGCTAATATTTTCAATTTAATGCCAGAGGAACCGATTACGAATTTTTCGTAATCATTGGGATTTCCTTATAATAAAATTAGAAGAATGTTCAGATTTGTACCTGAAAGATCTTATCATCATACATTGCTGGTACAATTACTGCAATTTTGAGAACGAATTTTGAAAATTATATGTCCTATTATTTAAATAACTTTTGGGGTTGGCAGTTTGGGTAATACCAATAATTTCGCTAAAATTGGTATCGAATTGCAAATATTTCGCAATTAATTCTGCAATATTGATATTGTTTTCAAATATTCACAGCGTAATTCCAATAATTTTCAACATTGATGTTACATTGCCAATATTTCTGATATAATGCCAATATTTCAGCAATATTAATATTGAACCACAAGTAATTCCAATGTAATACCAATATTTTAGCAGTATTTGCATTGAATTGCAAATATTTCAATGTAAAACCCAGAAATTCAATATTAGTCCAATCTTGGTTTGCTACATTGTATGTTATTGGTATGCAAGCTACGAACTGTTTAAGTAAAAGTAGGCTATGTTGCTGTTTGGTGCCTTCGTGAATGTATCGATAACTTGTGTTAACTGCTTATATCATATCAAATGCATTTGATGATTGAAAATAAAGGTAAATAAAAACAATTACAACAGGGTTCGTACGCTTTTACCACATTTTTTAATAGAATTTTTCGCCTTATCAAGGTACATACACCCCTTGAAATTTCCAAGTAATCTAGCACCACTTTTTGTGATTAGAAAATTTCTATTTAATATTTAAATAGCAGAAATATTACCCGATCTCGTTTAATTGCAGGATTTGTAATACTTTTCTGTATTTAAATAAGGTGAAAAATTCAATTAAAAATTGCGGTAATAGCGTACGAAACCTGTCCAATTAATTGAAATTACACCAAATATAGCATTTATCGGACATGTTTCTGCCAGAAGATTATTTTATATCTTCTTCGGGACCATTTTTTGCAGACATTAACAGAAATAGTTTAAAAGTTAAAATGTATTTCACACCAATTTTAAATGATAAAGTAATTTTTATTTAAGAATAACAATTTAAAGTAATTTTTGAAATACCGGGAGTCCCAAAAATGACTGATGGATTTTAAAATTCAATAACTGCAAAAAAAATTATTGCAGGAGGGTTATGTATGATGTCAGGAGTTTTTATACTGTGATTCTTGATGTTAGTTCGAATTTCAAACAATAGATGGCATTGACAGCGATTGGCGCTCAGTCGAGGCCGAAACTGACGTCATTCAGCATTGATGCACCACCCCCTGAATACTAGGCCTGCGCGCTGACAAAAATGCCGGTTGTCGCAGCCGGATTTTTTTTTTCAGCTTTTGTACGGTCCCTCTAACTTTAACACCAATAATATCTAAAAGTTTTCTTTGACTTATTTGATCTCAGTAAAACTAGGCGGGGAAAAGTTTTGTGTTTGGAAATAGAGGTTCAGAAAAGTCTACGACAAAGTTGATATACCAAATGTTTCCATCCCTCTCCTGCAGATATTTTTATGAGTAGTAAGAAAAGTTTCCGACATTAAAGATTTATTACAACGGATGTTTGTTAACAAACGTTTCTCCTTTTCAGAATTGTCACAGGTGACTATTTCTTACCATTTTCTGTATCATTGTTTCCAAACAATAGCCTTTGTCGTGCATTTTTACGTTGAAATATACCACAATGATTATTGTTCGGAGATAGTGATGGATACTCCGAAGTTGATATACCAAATGTTGATATACCTTTCACTCCCTCTCCTGCTCATATTTTTATGAGTTGTAAAAATTGCTCTCGACATTAAAGATTTATTACAATAGATGTTTTTGTTCAAACTTTTCTCATTTGAAGAATTGTCACAGATGGCTATTTTTTACTATTTTCTCTTTCACTGTCCCCAAACAATAATCTTCGTCGTAAATTTTTACAATGAAATATACCACAATGATTATTCTTCGGACATAGGGATAGATAAAAAAGTAAAGAATGTAAAGTCGCATATAGAAACCTTGCATTTGCTTCCTAAAAGCCTTTAATTATTTATATCTGGTTTAACCCTTTCAAGAACAAAGCAAGGGCTGTTATAAAAATGTTTAAATGTTAAATGTCACATAATGTACGAACAAATTTATTTGTAAATTAAAAAAAAAAAATCTTTTTGTCAAGTACCTTATAAAAGTAAAACTTCATCCGAAATTTCTGGATGTTATTCAGCAGTTTAGAATTAGAGGTATAAATAATATACCACCGTGCATCAAAGAGTAAACAAACTGAAGCCATCAAATATTTTCACTCATCAAAACTTATTGCTATTTAATTGCGATATATTTATTAAAAACATCTAATTTAATCGAAACTGTCTAATTCTTTTTTGCTAGCTAACTTTATTTGCATAAGTCCAACTTGTTCGCTTTTTCTGTCTAGTTCTTTTGTTTTAGCTGAAAATGTAAATTTCTTACTGTATGTGATAAATTAAGGAGCTGAAGTAGTGATTCAAATAGTGATACGAATGTACCTGAAACGGGATAAAGTTACACGAGTGTGTTAGTGTTGATATTTTCCTTTTTTTTTTCTTTCTTTTATATGTACAGTTGTATTTTGCTGCAGACCACGTGTCTTTTTTCCAAAACGAATCACACTTTTTTTGTGATGAATATGTGCTTTGTATTATGTAATAAAAAACTTTCGTATACTCTTTATATGTGTTTTTACTGGTCTATTTTTATTATTATTCACTGTTAAGAGAATATAGTAATTTTCCACGTAACTCTTGGGTTAGAAACATCCCCCTCATGCTAATTTATTTCAAAATTGTCGCAGAGAGATGTGAAATGTGCCACTCGACTGGGTGTTGCTTCTACTTTACGAATGCGAATGTTTGAAATAGGGATCGTCTACGTATTAAAAATTGTACCAAATTTCATTTTTCAAATAGTAACACCCATTTTTGACATTATTTGAGTTCCTTCGATCAAAGCAGTCCAAAAAAGAGTACTTTATGTACTTTTTCTTTAATCTTCATGGAGTTATAAAAGAAAACGTGTTAGGAGTTTATACATAAATTTAGAAAAAAAATGAGAAAACTAGAAACAAGTACTACCAGAAACATTCAATATATTACCAGAAAAATTATATAGAAAATTTAAACATAAAACAAACTCTATACAAAATAAAAGTTGTTATTTTTTTCTGATTATATCATAAAATTTTCTTTTGTGTTCAATGATGCCAGGAGACGGTCCACTTACAAAGAAAGTGTCCTTAAAGCGCATACTCAGAATATTTTGAAAAAAAAAATGCTAATGAAATTATCCATGTACGTTATAAAGAATCACTGAATCCCAGTAGAAAATTTGAAATAAAACTTAAAATACATTCGAGTATTTGGCGCAAAAAGACGCGATTTTGCTAGCAACACTTTTCTTTGCCAAATGCAAGCGATTTTAACCCTTTGAGGGGCGATGGTATATATTATATACCACCTAATTTTAATCCGATTCAAACCATAAACTTTTAATTATATTTTACTTTTTTAACTTTGACAGGAAAAGTTGAAAAATTGCTTTTTCTTATTTTGAACTAAATTCTTTCGTAAATACCGGTGTGAGTTCGACGTTACAGGAACAAAACTACTTGCCCCTGAAAGGGTTAACACTAGAATTACCGGAAATTTTACTCAAGTTTTCTAAAATGATTTCACACAATAAATTTTATTTAAAACTGCTTAACTTATTCATTTAACGTATTTTTGTGAGTTTTTTATTTAATTTATTTTAAAAAGAAATTTCTGGTTCAAATCGTAATATATTCATTTGGTAACCGTCAAAATGACGGTTCATGGTAGTTCTAGTGTTAAAACATTTGATAATTCCTGTTTAAATGAATGAGTGTTTAAATTAGTGCTCCCTATTAAACGTTTATACGAGTATACGTATAATACGTATTATAAGGGGTGCAGATTTTGCAGATTTTGGATACGTATGACACGACCAAGGCGGTTATACGTATTATACGAAACAGCATATACGGTACATCGTATATACGGATCTTATACCAGCGGTTAAACATATAAACGTTTAAACGGTTTTCGTATTATGCCTTTCTCCTGCTGGTCTGCGGATAAGAGACTTTAAAAAACAGCCGCTGTGTCCTGTGCAATCGGAACTTGAAAAAAAAACGGAATATTTTTTTCTCAGTTTAGATTTTGCCCCCTCCCCTCAAATCTAAACTATTAATTATGAAATGATTTACCTTTGGCATATCTGTAACACACGCACATAGCTTATTTTGATTTATAACGTGGACATTTCGCCCGAAATATTAGTAGTATTGCAGAACACAAACTTACATTGACTTCATATTTTATACTGACATTGATCAATCAAAACTCCTGGGAAGTTTCATAATCTTATTTTTATTTTAAAGCACCCCACGGAGGGCACTCCCCCCACCGGCCTATATCCCTAGTACAGGTAATCGACCGTAACAAATAACTAACTAAACATACTTTTATTTTATTTAAGAATACTTTATCTATATTAAAAATATTTTGAAAATACGTTTTACAGCAAAAAAGAAAAGAGAAGGCAAGTCATTTTGAGCTTGTGTGATTGCGTTCTGAAACCTGCAGTGACGATTATTTGTTAGGCTATAAGTAATCGAAATTTTTAGGTACTAACACAAAAAAAGAAATTTGTCAAGATTAACAACAATTCTTAAAAAGTAATATCTTGTAATGCACATACACTTTGTATAAAAAATACCACGAGTGTCATGGTTAAAAAATGAAATTGCGTTATACATTAACACAGAGTAGTAAACATTAGCACCGTAGTGGAAAGAACAGCACTTGACCTCCCGGGTGCAATTTGAGTATACGCACACAAAAATAAATATATATTTTTTAAATTACGAAAGAATATCCTTAATAAGGATTAACAATAAATCTGAAACATATATGTTCTCCTTATTTGCACAAAAAGTCTTTATAACAAGATTCTATGTATGAAACATATTATACAGATTGCTAAAGTAACGCTACCGATTTCCAACTTGTTCTCCCACCGCCCCCTGAATACTAGGCCTGCGCGCTGAAAAAAATGGCGGCTGCCGCAGGCGGAATCGTTTGTACGGTCCCTCGAACTTCAACACCAATAATATCTAAAAGTTATCTTTGTCTTATTTGATCTCCGAAAAACAAGGCGAAGAAAACTTTTAGAAATTATTGGTGTGGAATTTCGAGGGACCGTTCAAATGCTGAAAAAAAAAAAAAATCGGCCTGCGACAGCTGCCATTGTTGTCAGCGCTCAGGCCTAGAATTCAGGGGGCGGTGGTTCTCCGTTCAGTGACGTAACACTGATGAGATCCATTGGCATTAACCCTCTGACTGGTGATTTTTTTTTTCGAAATCCTTTCGACCAATATATAATCGACCTTTATTTCCTATACTATTACATATTTCAAATGATGCTGTGTATGAACAAGTTGGAAATTGTACGTCAAACGTGACAAATGAGGTGCGTTCGTACTATAGCTAGTTACATAAATATTCAGATCTTTTCTGATTTTTAATTCTGTGAAATGAATTATATCGTCTGCAGATTAATTTCTGTAATAAAATAAGTACCTCGGTCGCTTGACGATTAAACTTCGGAAGCTCCTATAACAAAAAAGCACCGATTTAAAAAAAAAAAATTCAAATTTCTTAATAAATATTTTTATTAATATCTCCTAAAGTTTTGATTCGATTTTAATAAAATTTGAAATGTCTCGACAAAATTCTGCAAAGATAATATATTTTAAATTGCAAACCATTCGGTTGGGTAGTTTTTGCGTTGTTATATGCGGACGGACGGACGGACAGACGGACGGACCAAGCGACGACAATAGGTGCTACGTATTTATATAATTACGAACGCACCTAAAAATGTAAGAAATTTATAATTTTCATTTTAAACCTTTGATTGTAGAATTTTTAATACAAAATTACTTCAAAAATTGTAAATTACGTAAATTTTTCTACAAATGTCTTGCCTGTGGAAATCGCGGGATAAGCAGTCAGAGGGTTAAAAGTAAATACGATGCTTGAAATATACGTATACTTAAATTAAACGTATACTTGAATTATACGTTTAACCGATATACGCGTATACGTATCCGGATACGTTTAACCGTATATTTTAACCGTATATTTACGTATTTCTTAAATACGTATTATACGTATATCGGTTAAACGTATAACTGAAATACGTATCGCATCGGGAGCACTAGTTTAAACGAGCAGTACTTTATGTATTTAAACTTAAACGATGAAATAGTTTATTATTTTTTGTATAAGCTTATGTAATATACAGGGTGTCCCTAAACTCATGGTACATACGCTAGGGGGTGATAGAACACATCAAGACGAGTAATAGTAAATAGGAAACCAAGGGTCCCAAACGTCTTCCGAAGGAAATAGGCGCCATTAAAGTTTAAGGTCCAAAATTTAAAATAATTATAAAAACGGAAAAATTGGTCCATTCATTTGCGGTTTTCGCTAAAACTATTCTTTATGTCAGTATTTTCTTAAAAATAAATTTTAAAGAAAAAGTTAAAAAATGTGCACAGAGGGCGCTTTAGACTTTGGAGTAACGAACAACTATTTTTTACCGTTTATTTTTTGTATCTGATTAAATGCTTTCAAAAGCTTAGACTTAAACTTAAATTTTGAGCTCAATATCTGAATCGTTGGGAGTGGTTAAGTAGCGCAAACTAAACTGTGTTCAGCAGGAGTTGAAATTTGAACCCCCCACTACACAGTTCAGTTATTCCCGATCTTGGTGTCGTAGACCAGGCAGAAACTACTACCCCCTGCACGTAAAATAAGCGATAGAGAGATGACAAAATTAAATAAAATAAATAAAAAAAAATTTTTAAAGATAAAGTTCAAAAATGCCGATAGAGCACGCTTTAGACTTTGGAGTGATGAACAACTATTTTTTACCGTCGACTCCGACGAGGACCTGGTTGCGAGGATTGCCGTCGTAGCAGGCGATATCCGGGAGATGCCCGGGGTATTCACTAATGTTCGCAACTCCCTCCGCCGGCAGCGTGAGGCCTGCATCGTTGCTGGTGGGCACTCTTTCGAGCAGTTTTTGTGACATCATGCGTGTACCATTTTCTACGTGTCAACCTTCATTCATATTCCGCACTGCATGCATACATCCATCAAATTGTTCATTTTTATTTTGCGCGAAGAAATTGCTCATGTCTGTTATGAATAAATTTTCTGTTTAGTTTTGTCATTACTCTATCGTTTATTTTACGTGTAGGGGGTAGTAGTTTCTGCCTGGATTAATTTTAACACAATTATTCAAATTGGTAAAGAAATCATATGAGTTGTAATTTTCCAACTGCACGAAAAATGTCCGGGCCAGGATTCGAACCTGCGATCTCTTGGTTGAAGCTGCCATGCTCTACCAACTGAGCTATCCCAGCACGAACTGGATGAATTATGCCCTCCAGATTCAACTCTGATAGCTCAGTTGGTAGAGCATTGCAGCTTCAAGAGATCCCAGGTTCGAATCCTAGCCCGGACATTTTTCGTTCAGTTGGAAAATTACAACTCATATTGTTTCCGCCTGGTCTGCTACACCAAGATCGGGAATAACTGAACTGTGTTCAGGAGTGGGAAGGGGGGAGGGAGGTGTTTCAAATTTCAACTCCTGAACGCAGTTCAGTTTGCGCTACTTAATCACTCCCAACGATTCAGATTTTGAGCTCAAAATTTAAGTTTAAGTCTAAGCTTTTGAAAGCATTTAATGAGATGCAAAAAATAACGGTAAAAAATAGTTTTCCGTTACTCCAAAGACTAAAACGCCCTCTTTCGGCATTTTTTGAACTTTATCTTTAAAATTTATTTTTAAGAAAATACTGACATAAAGAATAGTTTTAGCGAAAACCGCAAACGAATCGACCAAATTTTCCGTTTTTTATAATCAATTGAAATTTTGGACCCTAAACTTTAATGGCGCCTATCTCCTTCGGAAGACGTTTGGGACCCTTAGTTTCCTATTTAATATTGTTTGTCTTGATGTGTTCTATCACCCCCTAGCGTATGTACCATGAGTTTAGGGACACCCTGTATACAAGTTGTGTGTTGCTGAAATTATTAATTTTACATGGCCTCACTAGCGGATAAGGTTTACGTGTATTTTAACAGTAGCTGCAAGATTAAGAAAGATTTCATGCCTCATTAAGCATTTCGATATTGAATAAGTTGCTGTTCTCATGGCAACAATACTTTCAGCTTCTTGTCTCCTTAGAATCGAACCTTAATTTTAAGTTTGAAGCATTTTTAAATTATTTTTTTTTTTTTTTTTTTTTATAAACCGTAGAGTACGATCGTTAATTTCCTTTAGATGTGCATATAAATGCATATGGCAAATCCGTAGTTTTAAAGGTGTATTTACAAGTTAAACGTACTTAAACTATTTAAGAATAAAAAAAAATTCTGAAGCAGTATTTATTATAAAAACGTTTTTTTTCTTTTTTTTATATTATTATTATTATTATTGTTTTGCCAAAAGCACGAAATTTTCATAATTATTTTACTGACGTTATGTCGAGGTTCCGCAGCAATTTTCTTTGTAAACGTATATATCCTCATGAGAAGAATATTCTGTAAAGTTTTCAAAATTTTCTGAGTATGCGCTTATGGAGACCTTCCTTGTTAGAACCAGGGCTGCCAGCCTTATCATGGGCGTAATTGAACTTTACAACAATCTTTATGGGCGCACTCCCCTCTTACATACTCACATTTGTTTGCGTTTGCATAAGTGAATGCGGTGTACTTTGTATAAGCATATACAATCTCATACATTCAGATGTCTGATTGATGCAAACATAACGTTTATTTATTTAAAAAATTCATGTGCAAAAGCTAATTTAGAACTCTTAAAGATACGAAAAATACAATCAATATCCATAAATGCTAAGATATTTTGTATGCAACGGAAACTGCTAATGTTTTCTCAAGGCATATCTTAAGTAAAAATTTTACAGATAAGAAGCTTCTACCTTTTCCATCAAAATCAGCATTTACTAACTGTCAGTGTGTACATAAATTTATGTAGGTGTTGCGGGCGCGTGGTTTGCGACACTTGCCTTAGACCTTCGGAAAGTAAAATTTCTATGAAGATTATGGAAAAGTACGTAAACTCTATCTTTTTCCGGTCTACTTTGATTCGAGAAACTCAAATAAAGTGTCAAAAATGGGTGTTACCCAGGGCCCGCTTAACCCGGGAGAAATCGCGCATATCTAGGGTATGAATAGTTTTTACTTTGTCACCAATAAATACAAACAATAATTCTCAACTTATTTAGTCAGTGACAACTGTTACAAATTGTAGGATAAAATACGCTAAAGATTACTTTTCGAAAAGTAGTGGTGATAATTGTAAAATTTGTTCGCACACGGGGTATGTCATACCCCATGCGACTTCTCCCGGGTTAAGACTTAGAAGTAGGGGAAGCCTGACGTCACACAGGGGGCTCCCCTCTACCAATCATGCTTCAACAATTTGAAATTTTACCATCAAAATTTCGAGTAAACAACACTTTTTATATTAAATTAAAACTAACTACCTATATACATATGAAAAAATATTTATTACACATATATATATAATTATACATAATAAATTAATTTTGTAAATGAATTTACAAATATGGAACATCTGCGAATATTTGAACTTCAAAATATATTTTATGTTTTACAAATTGCAGGATTTGCCAGTGCTAAGAACAGTGCAGGGACAACAAGTATTTTACATAAATTTATGCTTAGCTGCAACACAATTTTGCTTCTATTTTATAAACTGAAATTTGATATCACCTGAATTCTAATGACTTTCCCTTTTATTTAAATAACCTATTCTCCATATTTTATATCATTTCTCCAGTCTTTATGAATTTAAACAAAATGTAATTATACAGATTTAATTTTCTGTTCTTTTTAGCCCATTACAGTCTTAAACATTCGAAATTAAAATGTAAAACATAAGAAAAATGAAAATAAGTTGCATTTAATCACATTTTTTATATCATTTATTATATCAACAGAAAAAAAGAATAGAGTATAAATGTGTCAGTAATAGTCCGAGGGAAAATTTAGTAACTATAATTAAGAAAAAAAAATATATTTTTTACCCTGGCTGAAATTTATTCCCCTAAAAATTATTTCTGAAAAGTAAATTTGGGGGCCCCTTTGTATTTCAGTGGGTAAGCTCGGGTTTCATGGGCCTATTCAGTAAACAGGCCCTGGTTTACCATTTGAAAAATGAAAGTTGGTACAATTTTTAACAAGTAGACGACCTCTATTTCAAAAATTACCTACATATTCAGAAAATAGAATTCCCAGTCGAATACTACTTCTCGCATCTTACAATTTGGCGAAAAAAATAGCATGAGGCAGTATGTTTATTTTTCCCAGACTGCACACAGTTTTAACAATACACAGGGTGGTTCAAATTAACTGTTCAGCAATTTGGGAAGTCAAAACACAAAACCAAGCAATACTAACATTAGAGACATGGATACACCAACCTATTAAGTCAAAAACGCAGTGTGTTTTGCTCTACTCGAACTCTCATTTTCGTTAATAGCTTTGAGAAAAATAAAGATTATATAAGGAAAATTTGAAGATATTGACCTTGCTTTATGTGAAATAGGGTAACATTAGAATAAGAACTAGAAATTTACACTATCCAGAACGAGCTCAAGCCTTAACCCTTTAACGCAGCCATACTCAACCTGCGGCCCGCGGGCCGCATGTAGCCCGGCGACCTTTTATGTGCGGCCCGAGACACATAATCATTAATCCATGTATAAAATTAATTGAGATGTGAATAAAAGGTATTTAAGACTTGTTATATATTTTTTCATGGAAAAACAAAATCTGTCCTGTTATTTGTTATTGATTTAAAACTATGTTAAAACATCTTAAATGATGTTTTTTTAGTAAAAATTTCTTTTTACTAAAGTCTACTTTAGTCTTATTTGTGCTATAGTGTTGTAAACATTTCTTTTTCTTCAACACTAATCCAACATTGTTGCAAATTAATTAGATTTGCACTATATATTTCTACAATTAAAAGAGAAAAAGTGTTTGAATTGAGCAAAAGTTTGATTAATTAGAGAAAATATCATTCTTTTTTTGTTTAGAACTTGACGATTTTGCATTGTTATATTATAACGTTTTCTACTTATTATACAGATAATACTGTCTTTTAGTGTTGAATGTTTCTCTTATAAAAAATTGGCATCAAACATTTTGTACACTACTATTTCCAAACAACGAATTTTGCGGCCTATTTCTATAAAATATATAATAGAAATTTATCGCGAAGTTTATTTTTTAGAAATGGTGGTGTTAAAAATTTTTGGTAACACTTCTTCTGCGACAAACTTTTAATACTACTGATGTTATATTGCTTTGTTGTACTACTTTTGTTAGCTATTATTTTAATTCCCCTTTTTTTTACTTTCTGTTAAGAGTGTTGCGGCCCGCCTAACTTCGCAAACATGTGTTTGCGGCCTGCGAGAAAAAAAGGTTGAGTACGGCTGCTTTAACGGATAAAGCACTTCAATTGCTAAAATGTTGAAATAAATGATTGACACCGGAAATTATGAACAAATTTATTTGTATATAACAAAAAGCGATATTTCACATACATAATAAACGGAAAACATTTCTATTAAAATTCTGCTGTCATTTTTGAATTTCTAATTAAAATTTTGTGGTTTCATAGGGAAACCAATGTCCGTTAAAGGGTTAAACAGAACGAACTAAAAAAACTCTTTTTTTATTGTTCCAGTTCATGTCTACGATGATTTATCGTGTCCACCACCTCCCCTTCTTTTTTACTTACCCATCATACGTAGTATAGGGTAAGTCTTGTAATCGTTTTGAAAATCGAAATTTTTTTTTGACGGATTTACACGTTTCAGACACTGGAGATTCCGAAAAACATATTTTTAGAAAAAAATTTTTGCCGTCCGTCTGTGTGTCTGTGTGTCTGTGTGTGTGTCTGTAAACGCTCTATCTCCAGAACGAATTGAGATAGAGACTTGCAATTTGGTATGTACTTAGTATGTAATAATGCGAAGAAGCCTATTTCAATTCAATAACCTCGATTAACCGGAACATTTTTTTCGGACTCTCGAAATATTCGTTCTGATGAAAGGTATATAAAAATTTTCGAAATTGTTTATTTTAAGGAGTAAATATAAAAGACAATAAAAAAACATAAATTTTGCATAAAACATGAAGTCGATCGGATAATTAGTTGCCGAGATATTTGTAATCCTGTTTTCCACACTCTTCGATTTTTCATGACCCTGTATTTCATCCAAATTTCACTTCAAATATATATTTTAATTGGAAATTTGACGCTTAATCAGATTCAATAAACCGCTAGTTAATAGGAGTATTATTTTTGGAGTTATAAGGAAAAACCTCTTTCAAGCAATTCAGTAATCGAGCCTTTTTATGACGTCATCAAGCCACGATTTTATTTGAATATCAATGCATTTTATAAGTAGTTTACACATTTTTATTTTAATATTTTACATTATGCATATACATGATGGGTAAGTATTACGGTGGCCCCTAACGACTAGTTTCAAAGTGCACCCAACCATCATCAGTCAAGCCACCATTTTTAATATATGGAAGAAAAAATACAATTTTCTTACAGTATAATAAATTATTATTCAATATTTAAATAGCAGAAATTATAGTCGTCTCGTTTAATTGCAGTATATGTAAAACAATTCTATTAAAAATTTGTGTTAAAAGCGTACGAACCCTATAACTATACTGAAATATAAAATTTTTTGAAAGAAAATGTGTGTTCATGAAGTGATTTTCATACAAAAATGCATAAATTGTCTTTTGAAAAAAAGAAAGAAGAAAGTTAAAATTATAACTTTGAACTTCGAAATGTCTGAAATTCTGTTCATGATTGCCTGCATTTTAAATCAGAGTCAGGGAAAATGCTTGTTTTAAGAAAATGAGACTGGCTTATATTTGGAATCAGAGCCTGATTACCGGCGGAGCAAACTTCCACTAGTAAAAAAGAATAGAAATTTTTGACTCATTTAAACGCCTTTTTCACGCTGAATTTATGTCAATAACTAGGCAAAAATTTCTATTATTTTTTACTGGTGGAAGTTTGCTCCGCTGATAATCAGGCCCTGTTTGGGACAGGTCTTATGTTACAAGCATCCTGAAAAAACAAGCTAGGTTTTATTTTCAGGTTAGGTCCTAATTTTCAAAAAACACTATTCGCATCTGCCGACCACCTATTATTTTTCCGTAAACTATGGTTTAGTTTAACCCAGTTTAAACAGAACGAACTAAAAAAACTCTTTTTTTATTGTTCCAGTTCATGTCTACGATGATTTATCGTGTCCACCACCTCCCCTTCTTTTTTTCAAAGTGCACCCAACCGTCATCAGTCAAGCCACCATTTTTAATATATGAAAGAAAAAATACAATTTTCTTACAGTATAACAAATTATTGTAAATGGATTTTTATAAATATTTCACATTTCTTAAAAACAAATTCCCGAAATAGCCTTAAATTTCAGGGTATCAAAGTGGTGTTACCCATTAAATTATTTAAATGTTATAAACATACCTAAAATGAGAAAAACTATTAAAAAAATTATTTTGATAATAATACTTTTTAAAAAAAGATCAGGTTAGATTAACATTTAATGCTCATTTAAGGAGTCGTCTAACTATGGACAAAAATAGAGCACTGTTTCATTAATTCATATAAAAAAGTTTTTTGATTTAAAATTTTTTAATCAAAACTGCATTCAGAAACTTAGTGTAAAAATGAAATTGATTGCAGCTGTGTCAAACTGTGGCCCGCCGGATACCACTAAAATTTTACAGTAATCTTTGCCTTATCTAATCATCGAATTTCTGCGATTCAAAAAGTCGACTATTTCTTTTAAAAATTAGTGGTATTTGGCGGGCCACAGTTTGACACCCCCTGAATACGGCATAAGGAATATTCCTTTTTGCAGATTACGCGTACGATTTCATGAAAAGGGTTAACCAGATTTTCGTGAAATTTCAACCTCTTTATAATAAATGTATATATGTACGAAACAACAGAAAATCTTCATCCTTCTACTAATATTCATAAAATTATGTTTGTTTCAATATCTTAAAATGTCGGACGTTTAAGAATATTTTTTATTATTGAAAAGATACACGAGACTGTTTTTTTAATAATAGGTTAGGTTATTTAATAGAAAACTATATCTCTAAGTACCTAAAAAAGGTAATAAGTGGTTAAGGTGACTAGAAAGGTTTGAAATGGCGAAAATATTTAATTGTTATTATTTGTGTTGGTCCGATAGAAATGTATTTAAAATTACGGACGTACGAGCCTTAAATATTTCGTATCCTGTCAAATGTTTGATACATACACAGGAGTACGGGCCCTGAGTCCTGTCCCTCTGGCCGGCCCTGTGACAGGCCTGGGTGTGTATGAATTGTATAGATTGTATACAGAGCAGCACAAAAGTTCTCGAGTACATTTCCGTTTATTGGCGAAAATTCCAGAAGGGAAATTTTAAACTGTGCTACGCGTTTCCTAACTGAACTAAAATTTAGCATTTTGTTTAGTATATATACAACTCTATACATCATATACAGGAATGCACAAAATAGTTTGGATATTTTTTCCGAATATTGTTGGTAATTCCTGAAATTGGATTTTTAAATATGATATGCGTTTTTCAAATTGTTTACTTAGATATCATCTTTTACCTTACGGTAATGATTTGCAAAATTATTTTGGAAGTGTTGAAAAATGTAACATAATCTCCGCTTGACGCATGATTTTTCATTCTCCTTTAAATATTAAATCATATCACTTTCGCTACAATATTAAATATAATGATTTCTTACCTGACATCAAATTAATATACACAATGTAATTAATCAATTTATCACATATGATTACATGTGACCACGTGGTCACATCATATCACATGGACCACACGTGATGATTAGCAGAGTAATGATCAGCACACTATTTTTTCTCAATATTCATGATTAGGACAATCTTCAGAAGAAGATCCCAACCGGTATGCACCATAATTCCAGTTGTTCATAAAATTTCTAAATATGTGTGATTTTCAGACAAACAATAAATGCCTTTAATTAATCATACTATATTATAAAGGATCGCAACTTCAATGCGCAACTTGCGCTCGTGTTTTTAATTTCATTTTCGAATCTTAGATCTCAGTGGTTCAGTATGAGTTGATGTTACATCACATCGTTTCACTAGCGGGAGCGTGTCATCTGGCGACACCTGAATTAACATTTGTTAATTACAATCAGAATTTCTTGACAATATGTGTATGCATAGTTTCGAACAAATGCTCCTATTTCGATAATTCTTTTATATTTTTTCTAGAAAGGGTTCATAATTCGAGGTGGTCTCGACTCTCGAGTACATTTTATTAATACCAAAATAAAGGATGTTCGCATATCCTATTCGTTTGTCGTTCCTCTAAGTTCAGACTGCCGATTTCCATAACATTTGAATATGTTATTAACTCATATTGGATTTACATAATTACTAGCTGTTACCCGTGACTTCGTTCACGTATCATTAAAATAAGAATAAATTAATTAATTAAGCAAAATATTTCATTCCCGATAATTAGAAACGTAAATAATTAACTAACTCTTGATCACATTCCATAGGAGACAATACAGTATTTCTATGTTATAGAGGCTTTGACATAACTAAGTTTTAAAAAAGTGAAATTTTGTGACAAATAATCACAAAAAGGAAACTGCAACCAATAAAAAAGGCGGGCCAAATAAAATCGTGGAAATCGGCGAATTGTGTAAAAACATATGTCAAGTTTACCTGGTAAACCATTTTACTTTTAACGCCTTTGTGAAACGTTTTAATAGCCATCCTTCAAAGATAATGGAAATAGTATATTCTTTTTCATTAAATTCAATTCTTGTGAATAGGGAGAAATAATTGTAGACCTAAATGCATGGAGCTTAAATTTGCCTCCTTGGTTTAATCTATAACTACAGCGCCTATATTCTAGGCGCTGTACTACAAACTGAAAAAAAAATCTTTATTTCTAAATTAAAATATGTTGACAGACGATATTTGTTCTCCAGAATAAATTGGCTCATGAATTTTGAATATGTGAAAATACGTTTTTATTTAAAAAAAATTTTACTGTAATCAAGATTTTTTTTTTCTTTCACCATCTATTCAAATTGAAAATAAATTCTTTTTTTCAGTTTTAATGAGAAAAAATATATTATTCCGTTTCATTTCTTCTTTTTTATCCACAAAATTGGAATAATGTAGTTGCCATTTTTAGAGCAACTTTGTTAAATTTATAAATAATAATAATAATAATAATCATATCTCGGAATTTAAATCATTTTTTTAAATTCTGAGAGTTTATGACATCCTCTGCGAAATACAAACAGGCGGTCAGATTTTAATATAATAGATTCGTAATTATTTTTATTTTCCTAATAATCATGGTGTGGTTTTTCGCAAAAAATTCTCATCTGTATTGTAACTGATATTCATGCATAATAATCGCTAGCTAAAAAAAAGCTAAAAACAAATATTTAAATTTTTCGTTTTAAATATGACGTGAAACTCATCTACTTTCTAAACTTACCGATTCTTGTATTATTAATGTAATGAATTGATTCACGCTCCTTCTAAAACACATTTGAAAATTCCCATTTTATTTCAAATATGACGTCACTTTTTCCTCAGAGAAATCTCTTTTAAATGGCACAATTCTTGTTAATTTTCTTTTTCTGGCAATCACGACGTACATTTTAGCGGAAAACTCACATTTGTGTGTAACTGGTATTCAAGCTATTTATTCATCAGTATCGATAAAAAATATTTCAGTTTTTAATCTTAAATATTGCATCCATTATCTATTTACTTTCATTATATCATTGATATTCATGCTCCTTGTATTATTACGAATATTTGAAAATACATGTTTTATTTATGACGTCATATTTGTCCAAGCCGAGGAGGATCCTTTTCATAGTTCCATGGTCCAAGCGAAATCTATTTTTTAATAATATAATTATTGTTGCATTTTTCCTTCTAATTATAACGCAGTTTTTGACAGAAAATATCTTTTTATTTTAACCGATATTCATACTTCATGTATAATAAAAAATACTCCATATTTTTGTTTCAAATATCACGGAAATTCATCTTCTTTTGAATTTTTTTAATTTTCAGTTTTCACGTGAAAATCGTTCAATTGAAAATTAGTTGTTGGGGGAAAATTATTTTTCCGTGTTTTTATTTTTGTGGCAACGATCAAAGTCCTAGCAACGATAAAGTAAAATGGTTAAATTGTATGGGAAAATGTCCATTTATTCTCTATGAAAATAATGAAATTTTTAATTATTAAAGAAAATATTTGAATAAAATAAACAAAAACCAGCCTATGTTAATTTGAGGATTATAATCAACGTATATGCAAAAATACAGGATCATTAAATGCTCCATTTTGACGCTGGCTTCAGCCTAACATTTGCACACAATGAGATTTATAATATTATTAGGATAGTACATCTGTACACAATTGAAAATGCTTCTGCACCGTAAAAAAATGCTGCAGTAATTTTACTGAAGCAGATATTCCAGGTAAAGTCACATAAAAAGACGGGTTTTACTCCTAGATTAAAGAGCGTTGCCTTTAGATAAATGGATTTTGTTCGTAAAACATGAAATTTATGGAATTTGACCATTTAGTTAACCCCTTGAAGGGCACCGGTATATAATATATACCACTTAATTTTAATCCCAAAATGCCATAATGACACCAGAATTTTATAACCAAATTTTTAATTTATGAGATACATGAGGAAAAGCTTTTACTTATTAAAAAAAAAAAAAATTCGTTCGTGAATCCTGGTGTCAATCAATCATTTCAATATTTTAGCTACCCTGAAGGGGTTAAAAGACGTGACTTTTTCCGTAAATTTACTAGAGCAATTCAGGTAAAATACCCGTAAATTGATATTTTTTTAATGTGTGTTTGATATTTTCTAGTTTAGTAGAGGTGGCTTATACGATGAAAGGTCTAAGCGTTACGAAATTTTTGCGAGTGAACGTCAACGAGCGAACGCGCAAACATTACACCGTAACCTTTAACCCCTTGAAGGGCGCCGATATATTTTATATACCACTTAATTTTAATTCCAAAATGCCACAATGACACCAGAATTTTAGAATCAAATTTTGAATTTATAAGGTACATGAAGAAAAGCTTTTACTTATTTTACAATAAATTCGTTCGTGAATCTTGGTGTCAATTAATAATTTCAATATTTTAGCTCCAAGAGTACTTTGCCCCTGAAGGGGTTAAGATGACCACATTAAACCTGAGCACAACTAAATGAAAATACAGTAAAGCTTGTCCAAATGGAAACGCGGATAAGGCGGAAATCTGACAAATTACAAGTAATTCCATGATCCCGGCCGAGTAAATAGGCAATATATTGCTAATTTCTTTGCATAAAACGGAATATGGCTAACGCAGAAATGGAAAGCAATAATTAAAGAGTTAATCAAAAACCATGTGCAAAATGCGGAAATGTGGTATAATATTAAAGCAGAAATACTAAATTCATTATCCAAAATCGTCTACATAGTGAATTTGATTGAAATAATCTTTCAATCATTCTTCAGTCTGTTAATTCAATCAAAAAAGAAAAAAAAAATCAATATCTATAGATAATTAGCAGTCAGAAAAGTGATATCTCAGCTAATGTCGTTATGTGACTGTATAATTGAACTCGGACATATTTCTTTTGTGGCCAAGATGTGAAATATGCCACTCTCCTCTAAATCGACTAGAACTGTAGTTGTATTTAAGTTCTTAGAATATAATCCATTTTTAAAGCTTGCTTATAAATTGTTTATAACCGTCCAAATATCGCAAAAGTTGCCGTAACCTATGATACAAACAGTGCTGACTACAGTCACACCAACGGCAAAAATCTAAACATTATTAGTAGAATTATCTGGGACTTTTGTTATGACTTTTCATTGTCATTATTAACCACTGTGATAGAAAACTTTAATGTACATTCCATGCAATGTATTTTTTATTCTGAGTTTAAACATTTCCCAAAAACATTTTTGAGAATCTTATTAATGAATTATTTTATTTCTGATTTTCGAAGAGTGAAATCATGGTTATGTTCGTCCCTTCACCTATGCGACAGCTTGTCGGACCTTCATCAGAGTCTTTGGTGGCTTCGTCATTGTGGGTTTTCTTTTGTTGCACGACAACTACATGCGGAGTTAGTGGAGGAGTGTATCCGACATGTTTTTCACCTCTCATGAGGAGAATTTCATTTGTTAATTTTTTGTATTTATGATTCAAAACCTTTAAAAAGCGATGGAAAAGATCCCAACAGACCACTGAGTCTATATAAAAGAAAGCTAAAAGAAATATTCTATGATTCTTATCGTAGAATTTTATCTATACGCAGCCTATAATTATATTTCACTGTCTTTAAATTAAAAGAAATTGAAGCGAAGAAAAAATGTAAACTGTTTGTACGAAATATAAGGACGAGATTTAAGTGTTTAAAAAACACAAACCTAAGACACCCTAAAAATAAAATAGAATAAGATTGTAATAATAATTAAATGATGATAGGTAAACATACAATGTTTTACAGCGGGCATCGCTGTAACTATGTGATCAGTGAAAATTTTCTCTGATAGATAAGGTATGCACTAAAATTACTATAATATGTTACTATTTTATTTACTATAATGTAATATAATATTATAATCTATACTAATATTAGAAAGAAGTAACGTTTGTGTGGTTTACTGTGTGTTAGTTTGAAGGGGTAATCGAAAATACCAAATCGATTTAGTCCTGAACCGATTACCCTTAACCGATTTACTGCTACCGAACAGATTTGAACGTTCTAAAATTGCGAATTTTATGATGCTGCTGGAGCTGGAAATAGGAAATTGGAATGATGGTTACTTTTCAGATGCTCGTAAGAACGGTTTCTAAACCATTCGAAAATTAAAAGGGTGAAACGAGCTGAAAGCATTTTTAAAACGTTCTAAATTAAGATTTACGAGCAGCGAATTGGTTTTTCCAAACGGAAGGAACTTTCCGACCATCACAATAGATTCGTATTACTTACCCAACATACGTAGTATGGGGTAAGCCTTGTAATCGTTTTAAAAATCGAAAAAAAAAAGTGACGGATTTACACCTTACACGTTTCAGACACTGAAGATTCGAAAAAACATATTTTTAGAAAAAGAAATTCCCTCCGTCTGTCTGTGTGTGTGTCTGTAAACGGTCTATCTTCCGAACAAATTGAGATAGAGACTTAAAATTTGGTATGCACTTAGTATGTAATAAACAGAAGAAGCCTATTGAATTTCAGTAACCTTGATTACCCGGAACTATTTTTTTCGGACTCTCAAAATATTCGTTCTGATAAAAGGTATATAAAATTTTTCGAAATTGTTTATTTTAAGGAGCGAATATAAAAAACAGTAAAAAACATAAATTTTGCCTAAAAAAATGAAGTCGATCGGATAATTAGTTGCCGAGATATTTGTAATCCTATTTTCCACACTCTTCGATTATTCATGACACTGTATTTCATTGAAATTTCAATTCAAAACTATAATTTAATTGGAAATGAGACGCTTAATCTGACGTAGTACACTGTTAGTTAATATGATTATCATTTTTGGAGTTATAAAGACGTTTCTTTTTACGCAATTGAGTAATAGAGCATTTAAAGTTTATGACGTCATCAATCCACGATTTTAAACACTCTATCTACCGAACAAATTGATACAGAGGCTTGAAATTTGGTATGTACTTAGAATGTAACAGTGCGACAAAGCTTATTAAATTTCAGTAACCTTATTTATCCTGAACTATTTTTTAGGACTTTCGAAATATTCGTTCTGATGAAGCGTATATAAAAACTTTCGGAATTATTCCTTTTAAAGAATGAATGTAGCATAAATTTTACATAAAGAATGAAGTCGATCGGAGAATCAGTTGCCTTGATATTTGCGATCATAATTTCCAAATTATTTGACTTTACAACACTGCTATATTTAATTAAAATTTCGCAAAGATGTATTCTAATTGGAAATCTGACCTTGATTCAATGCAGCAAACATTAAATTATTATAATAATTAATATTTATTTAGTTATACAGGTTTTTCTTATATGCAATTTAGTAATACAGCATTTAAAGTCTATGACGTCAGCAAACGAAAATAATATGATCTTCATGTAATAAAACATTATTTTACAAGGATACATAAAAATTTGCAGTGTAGCATTATCATTCAATATTTCCGCAGTAAGTTCAAATTGTAACAAAATATGAATGTGCCTTTCAAGCAAGTAGAGCACAATACTTTCCCATCGGAAAATAGTTTTTCTGTCATAGGTAATTTTTTTTCCAGGGTCACATAAAAAATTTAAATTCGTTATCTCGGAAGATTTATTGTTACTATAATTTGTATACGAATTTATATTACAATTGATGCATTACAATGAAGATATCAGTTTTGTTATTATGACATAATGACATGGAGATAAAATTTTGAAGGGCCGAGTTAAAATAAAGAGGGTACGGAGACAGAAATTAAAATCGGTTCTTTATTTTTAAAAATGAGTACAATAAAACCAACTGTAACAGAATCTCAAGAGACTGGAGAAAAATTCCGTTAAAGACAGGTTTCTGTTTTGACAGATATACCGTCTAAAGTAAGTGTGTTGTCTTGAATTCTAGCAAAACTTGAGATTTTTTTTCATTTAAGGTAAGACTTCCTTACATATGGGTTCCGTTTTGATAGGTTCTTACTATACTTGTTTTTGTTTAAAATTAATTTTTATTTTAAACAATGATACATCTGCATGAATAATGAAGGTAAATAACAATTAAAAGCAACAATACAATATAAATCTAACAAAATTTGTTTTTTTTTTAAACTTATGCATTTAACAACAATAGAACAATCCAACAATGAAAAAAATTTAACAACGTAAAATTTCTGAACGAAAATTCTTTGCAAACAAAAAGCGGTTTACAAGTCGTTGTGAATTGTGTTTGTGGATATTAAAAAGCGAATTTAAAGCGATAATTTTGTGAAAATTGTTTTTTATTCGATTAAAAATGGATGAGCTACGTAAGAAATTCAAGCGTGGACAAATAGATAAGGAAACTTATCAAGAAAAGATGACAGAACTCACCATCTTTCATCTGGAAGTTATGAATTATAAATATGTAGGGAGAATTGCTGAAGGCGTACATGGAGTTGTTGTTGAAATGAAAAGTCCAGAAACAGTTTTGAATGTGGCAGTAAAGATAGTTTTTGAAGATCTAGAACCTGGATTTGGTATGATTTCGTGGCCTAAACTTATACATGAAAATATTACTCCGTTGATTACCTGGCGTACCATCAAAGAGGCCAACTCAAAAGTTTTTATCACCTTAAAATATGACAAGACTTTACAAAATAAAATAGCTTCCTTTCGTTGTGATTACAGTGGATTCGAGAAAGTAGTAACTTGCATCAAAGATATTACTAATGGGATTAATTACCTTCACCATCAAGATTTGTGTCATCTCAATTTGAGCCCTGATCGCATTTTCATAGCGTATAATAACAAAGCAAGATTAGGAGGTTTTGGTTACCTCACCTCCAAAGATTCAAAAGATCCAAAGTAAGTTAATTTTTATTATATACTCTTCTATTTAACTTAATTTGGTTTTTATATGTAAAGATGGAATTTTCTCTCTATTTTTCACTTAATGATGTGCCAAAGAAAATAAATCAAATGGCTGTAAAACTGCAAAAACGAAATATAGATTTTTTTTTTAATTAAAAAGTAGAAAATATAATTAAAACATAAAGAGAAATCTTTTTTTATATAAAAAGCTCTTTCATCATTTAATAGTTTAATATTATTTGAATAACAATTATATGTTGAGAAAACGGTAACAGAAATCCTAAATAGATAGTTTAATTCAAGACTCCTATTATCACATTAACCCCCTTATCATATATTGTTAATCCTTGATCAGATTTCAATTTTGGTGCATTGTTTCAGAGAGATCTGGTCATTCACACGTTTTAGAACACAGGCTTCACACATATTGCACTATGTCTTTAAATTTAATATCTTTATGTATGAATTACAAAAATATAGTGTTTCAATTGTCAGGGAAGATGTTCACAGCTTGCGAAATTCTGTGTGAATGTGTAATATCTTTGCCAAAATTAATATTGTAATTAAATATAAAGTTTTGGGTATGAAATTCGTTAATTAAAAAGTGTACTATTTTCATTATAAGGAGGAATGTTTACAAAGTGCTCATTTCTACGTGAAAGTAGATGTGATATTTTATTACTATGCTATTTTAAACGAATGTATTTAAACTATATAACCTTCGGAGAAGGCCGGCGCAACGTCGCGTGGGTCCTTGGCAAAATACCCACAATATACTGCAATACTAAACTAATAAAATTTATTTTTAAATAGTATACACTATATTTCCAATGATGACCGGTCACTTGCAATTTTAGACGTTTTGTTAAATATCTGGAAAGATACATGAGGAATTATCCTGAAACTTCAGGAGTGTAAACAACATGATAGACGTCATATATTTCCGCGAACATTTTTTCCCGAAACCCCATAAGGGGCCGTCAACAAATTGAAGAAAAACGAATATCTTTTGGATAACCCGGTAAAAACTAATATTGCAAAAGCATTCAAACTGTAGATTATGATTAAGTGGCTTATTGTAATAATTTGGGTTCATTTTTATGAAGATAGCATGTATACTCGAAAAGAAATTCAGGTTTTTATAAAAACAGTCCCAAATTTTACTAAGTTTTTTGCTTATAATTTGCAGAGTTTTTAATATAAAAACAAGTTATTTTCAGACAATATGACAAACAAAATTGTACACAATACCCTGCAATCAGAATTAAAAAATAATAAAAATTGTATGAAAAATGAGCAGGTTCACTAAATATTGTTTCACTGCGCATGCGCGAATTCAATCAAAATATACTGTGCATAATATATTAGCTAAATGCATAGACCAACTTTTATGAAAGTCTCAAAAACATAGCGTGAAAATTCTGATAGTAATCGTCGATAGAATAAGCTCGAAATTCGCTGTTCCCAAAAGGAAGCAAAAAGATGAGGGGTTGTATCAAATATAGAATGAGAGACACTTCATTCTTATTATGTCAACTTTCATAAGCTAGTACATTTAGATACAACCCCTCATCTTTTTGCTTCCTTTTGGGAACAGCGAATTTCGAGCTTATTCTATCGACAATTACTATCAGAACTTTCCAGCTATGTTTTTGAGACTTTCATAAAAGTTGGTCTATACATTTAGCTAATATATTATGCACATTATATTTTGATTGAATTCGCGCATGCGCAGTGAAACAATATTTAGTGAACCTGCTCATTTTTCATACAATTTTTATTATTTTTTAATTCTGATTGCAGGGTATTGTGTACAATTTTGTTTATCATATTTTTTGAAAATAACTTGTTTTTATATTAAAAACTCTGCAATTTATAAGCAAAAAACTTAGTAAAATTTGGGACTGTTTTATAAAAACCTGAATTTCTCCTCGAATATACATGCTATCTTCATAAAAATGAACCCAAATTATTACAATAAGCCACTTAATCATAATCTACAGTTTGAATGCTTTTGCAATATTAGTTTTTACAGTGTTATCCACAATGTGTTGACGGCCCCTTATGGAGTTTCGGGAAAAAATCTTCGCGGAAATATATGACGTCTATCATGTTGTTTACACTCCTGAAGTTTCAGGATAATTCCTCATGTATCTTTCCAGATATTTAACAAAACGTCTAAAATCGCAAGTGACCGGTCATCATTGGAAATATAGTGTATATCATAGAATAATGTATGACATATGATATCATATGAATATATGATAATAAAATTGTATAAAAAATACCCCTACATTCACATTTAATGTGCATAATTATTTTTAATTTCGCAAAATGTTCTAGCTTTTATACAATATTTTAAATATTTATGTTTTTGTGTTCATGGTTACTTTCAGGATCATCAAAGCTATACATTCTCCGATAATTATATCAATTTTACCTGTTATAAGTAAAATTAATACGCCCTTTTTTTTCTCACGAACAGACAATTAAACACAAATCTAAAGCAAAAATATTATTATTTTCTTATAAATTTGTTTGTAAGGTCGGTCAAAAACTGAACCGGATAACCTTGTGTTAACTCCATATAATAAAATTCAGCTATATTCCTAGCAATATTTGCATAGTTAGAGCACAATTTCTCAATACGCCATAAACCGTTTATAAATATACTTCTGAAAATAGACAAATGCACATTTGAACTGAAATGTAACATTTTAATAGTATCAAAATTAAAATTATTTCTCTTATCATAAATATTTGTTACCAGTTCACCATTAGATATGTCTACAGTTACATCCAGAAAATCGACACATTTTGAATTATTTGACGCAATTTTTAGACTACTTGGATAGTGATTAAAGCTGTAACTTTTCAAGGAATTGGTAACCTCGGCTAATAGAACATCATCTATGTATCTGTAATATATTACATTTTTATTTACAGTATCTTCTGTTTCATATGTATATAAATAAATATCAGCTAGGATGGAGCTGCAGATCCCCCCCCCCCCCCATGGGAATACCATAATTCTGCTTGTAAACTAGCTTACTGTCATATAAATAATTTTCTTTAACTACAAAATTAAAAAGATTAGTGAATTGTTCAAAGCTTATATTTGTAATATTGAACTCCTTAAAAAATCCATAATTTTTCTCTTTAAATCATCCACATTAATACTATTGTATAAATCTTTAAAGTCGTAAGTGCATATATATATATATATACATATATGTTATATAAAAATTTTACTTCGCATTATTCCTTTAAATTAAATTCTGACATAGTCATTATTTTCTTAATTCTTAATAATATTTATTCCTATTTAATGTCTTTTTAAAAGTAATAATACGTATATTAATAATTATCTTATTCCAAATCTTAATCTAAAACTTTAAGTTCATTCGTAACTTTTATCAACTCCCCAATCTATAAAATTCTGAGAGACGCTTGTTGTCATTTCGAATGTTTTTAAAAGCCTTTTTTTTTATTCCATGCTTCGCTTCGCGCGCCGGGTATTTTTCACGTCAAAATCAATACGCAGCTACGATAGGGATTCTTTCGTGTTAAATCTTCTCCATCGCACATCATTCGCTTAGCTTAATTTCGTCTGTCACTCATGGGTTCGTGCATACTTTACTTCGATTCAGTAAATGTTGGTAATATATCACGAACATAATCTCCGCAAATTGATTTTCTATGACAGTTTATTTACTTCATTTAAACTCATCAAGATAAAAAGTTCTCAACTCAATTTCAAAGAGGAAATGAAATTGATGATGCAATATGAAGAGGTTTTTACAAACTCTTGAATATGAACAAGGAAGTAAGAAACAGAATTTCGTATGAATGACGTGATTTGACTTTACGTCATTCCTAACCAATCAAAGAACTAAAAGATGACATCACCTGAAAGGGACTATAAGACTGTTTTCTTTCTGCTATATAGAACTTAATATAGAAGCTTTTCTCGCGTTTTGGAAACGAACATGTAATTTCGTTCTCCCTTAAATTAAATTAAATTTAACTAATGTTTAAAATTAAAATTATGTAACTATTAAATATAAGAAATTTAAATTAAATACTTTAAACTGTATAATGAATAATGTTTTATTAATTAACAATATTTTCACATTTCAAATTCACATAGTGAATCATCAAGGATTTAAAACATAGTGTGTGCCACATATAATGGATAATTCAAAACAATGGATACAATATTTATAATAATGTGCATCGAACCCATTATGGATATGAATAATCAAATAGGATTATGTTAAGGACCTGGCCTAGCGGTACAATGAGGATGATTGCTGAAAAAAAGGAGGTAAGCAAATATCTTACCTATCTTTGCTGATAAATTACAATTGTTTATTTATATAATCTAATTACATTAGAACGCGCTATAGCTACTGGCTACCTTCAAAATTTCCTAACAAGATTATGAGCTCGAAAGTATTCTAAAGTATATAAAGGATAAAAATAAAAATAAAAATAGTGTCCTAGAATCCTCGAATACTTAAAAGAAAATTAATTAATTTTAGATATATTCTAAAATAGAAAATGGCAACCTTCAAAGAAGGTAGTATAATTGAAAAATTAAATTCAAGTAACTATGCAAATTGGAAATTTAAGGTGGAAATGCTCTTAATAAGAGAAGATCTCTTTGAAGTCTTCACAGACGACCCACCTAATCCAATGACGCCCGATTGGTTGAAAAAAGATAAAAAAGCAAGGACTCTTATTAATTTAAGTATTGAGGTTAACCAAATCATCCATATTAAGCATTTACAAAATGGAAGGGACACATGGAATACGCTTAAAAACATCCATGAGATATCAAATCTTTCAAGTAAACCCTTCCTACTTAGGAAACTTTACGCAGCAAAATTATCAGAAGGAGGCAACATGATCACACATAAAACCAAAATATTAGAAATTATTGATAAGTTATCAGCCATAGGCGAAGAAATTAAAACAAATCATATTTCAGCATTATTGCTCTGCTCTTTGCCACCTTCTTATGGCACCCTCATAACCGCATTAGAAGCCAGGCACGAAGACGAATTAACTCCAGAGTTTATAAAGAGCAAATTAACAGATGAATTCAATAAAAGAAACGAACATTCAAATACCAGTGATAATTCCAACAAAGCTTTTAGAGCCGAAAGAAAATTTAAACCCACGGTTTTTAAAAAGGAAGAAAAATATTGCACGATTTGTCGTATGAAAAATCATAACACAGTTAATTGCTGGCACAACAGAAATAAAACAACTAACTTTAAACAAAACAACAAATAACATTTCTCTTCTTCATTAGTCTTTCAAAAAGACGAAAACAAGTCCAAAAACGGGAACTCAAATAATCCGAACAACCCAAATAAAAGCACAGCTTATCTTGGAACCGAAGAAAAGAAAAATTGCGAATTTTTAACTAACAAATCGCAAAATAAAGCATGGATTATAGATTCTGGCTCGTCCTCCCATATATCAAATGATGGAAACTTATTTTCTGAATTTATAAATAAAGAACAATCTAACGTCGTAATTGCCAACGGCAATAAACTAAACTCCTACGGGTCAGGTAATGTAAACATTACCACAATAACCTCAGACGGGAAAACACACAACATTACATTAAAAGATGTTCTACTAGTACCCGAAATTGAAACAAATTTATTTTCGGTAGCTAAAGCTACGAAAAACCGATGCAAATTAACGTTTGAAGACAACAAATGTTTTCTAGAATATGAAGGATTAATTCGCTTAGAAGGAAGTAGAAAAAACAATTTATACGAAATTCAGCAAACAAACATAACCACAGATGAAAATTTCGTAAACATGATAACTAATTGCAAAATTAAAAATTGCATAGAATTATGGCATAGAAGATTAGGGCATAAAAATGTCGCGTCGATTAAAGGATTAATGACGAAGGAATTAGCATGCGGAATAAACATAAATAATTGTTCCCATAGTACCGAATGTGAGGCTTGAATCAAAGCAAAAATAACTGAAGCATCATACCCCAAAAAGACGGAATTTAGAGCAAATAAAATTTTGCAGCTGGTGCATTCCGACGTGTGTGGTCCTATTCAAACTCCAACCATAGGTGGGAAAAATTATTTTTTAACTTTCATAGATGATTACTCTAGATTTACGATTATTTATCTCCTACAAAATAAAAGTGAGGTATTTGAGAAATTAAAAGAATATGTTGCTCTGGTCAACAATAAATTTGGCAAAAAGCCTACAGAACTCAGAACTGATAATGGTAAAGAATTTAAAAATTCTAATATAGATAATTTTCTAAAGGAAAATGGAATTAAGCGACAGCTAACAGTGCCATATTCCCCAAGTCAGAATGGTATTGCTGAACGCAAGGATTGATCTCTAATTGAAATGACAAGAACATTGTTAAATGACTCTAATTTACCATTACATTTTTGGGGAGAGGCGATCTGCACCGCAAATCACCTACAAAATCGACTGCCGACTAAAGCCAACGAAAAAACTCCATATGAGTTATGGTCAAACAGAAGACCAAATCTAAAATACCTAAGAGTTTTTGGCTGCAAAGCTTATGCATATACTAACAAGCCAAAAAGGCAGAAATTAGATAATAAAGCAGTAGAAGGGATTTTTGTGGGATACGATAATTATTCCAAAGGATATCGTATATACACAAGCGGCAAAGATATCACTATAGCCAGAACAGTGAAGTTTATAGAAAACTATCCGACAAATTCAAATAAAGAAAAAAGGATAGAAATAAATATAGATGAAAACACTAGTGCCGAAAACGAAAAGTCAGAAAACCCAAATCTGATAAAAATCGAAATTTCAAATGAAAATGATACTCAGAATGAATCTGAACTAAATCAAACCGAACCGAGAAGATCAGATAGAGTAAATAAAGGGGTTCCCCCAGATAGACTAATTTATATGGTTAAAGATGAACAAATAAATGAACCTAAAAATTGGCAGGAAATAATAAACATGGAAAACCCAGTAGAAAAAGAAAACTGGATCAAAGCGACACAGGAGGAGATAGAATCTCACAACCAAAATAAAACTTGGACATTAGTTGACCGCCCGCCAAATACAAAAATAATAGGTTCGAAATGGCTTTTCAAAACAAAATTAGACGATAAAGGAAAAATTCAAAAATACAAAGCCAGATTAGTAGCCAAAGGCTATTCGCAAAATTTTGGTATTGATTATTATGAAACTTTTGCTCCAGTGGTTTCACATACAACCATAAGAACCTTTTTAGCAGCCGCCGCCTATCATAAACTAAACATAAATCATGTAGATATTAAAACTGCTTTTTTGTATGGAAATTTAGAAGAGGATATATACATCTCTCAGCCGGAAGGCTATGTTAAACCTAATCATGAAAACAAAGTGTGCAAATTAAATAAGGCTATATACGGCCTAAAACAGGCAGCTAGAGCCTGGAACACAAAAATTTCAGAATCATTAGAAAAGTTAAATTTCAAACAATCAACATCAGATACGTGTTTATTCATACGTAATACTAAAAACAGCAAAGCATATATTATCGTGTATGTAGACGATATTTTGATATCTGCAAAAGAAAGTGAAATTAAAGAAATTATACAGAAACTTAAGATAGAATATGAACTAAAAGATTTAGGTCAATTAAACTACTACCTAGCAATTAAAGTCGAAAAAACAAACGAAGGGTATAAACTAAATCAAAAAATTAAAATTGAAGAATTGGTTAGAAAATTTAAATTAGAAGATGCAAAACCTTACAAAACGCCCATGGAAACAGGCTACTTAAATTATGATAATGATGAAATACCATTGCCAAACAACATCGACTACAGAAAGGCTATTGGGGTGCTTTTGTACATCGCTACTGTAACAAGACCAGATATTTCAGCCGCGATTAACATCTTAAGTAGAAAAAACGAAAACCCTTCACAGAAGGATTGGAAGGCGACTAAAAGAGTGATTTCCTATTTAAATCACATTAAAAACTTTAAATTAGAAATAAATACAACACACCAACCTAAACTAGAAGTGTATTGTGACTCGGACTGGGCTGGAGACATACAAACTAGAAAGTCCACCAGCGGAAACTTATTTTTGTTAGGGAAAAATCCGTTATTATGGGTTAGCAAAAAACAACAATGTATAGCCATGTCGAGTGCTGAAGCTGAGTATATTTCAACAGCAAATGCGTCGCAAGAAATTTTATGGTTAATTAGACTCCTACAAGAATTCGACTTAGAACAGACATTACCAATAACTGTGCATGAGGACAATCAGTCCTGCATAAAAATGATTGAATCAGAAAAGTATACTCGTCGCACGAAACACATAGATATTCGATATAATTCCATTAAACACTTAAGGGACAATGGTACAATTAATCTAAAGTATTGTGAATCAAAGAATATGATAGCAAACATCCTGACCAAGCCCACTCCCAAACCCATCTTTGAAGTCCACAGGAGAAATTTAAATTTAAGAAATCAAATTCCAGAGATTAAGGAGGAGATTGTTGGTAATATATCATGAAAATAATCTCCGCAAATTGATTTTCTATGACAGTTTATTTACTTCATTTAAACTCATCAAGATAAAAAGTACTCAACTCAATTTCAAAGAGGAAATGAAATTGATGATGCAATATGAAGAGGTTTTTACAAACTCTTGAATATGAACAAGGAAGTAAGAAACAGAATTTCGTATGAATGACGTGATTTGTCTTTACGTCATTCCTAACCAATCAAAGAACTAAAAGATGACATCACCTGAAAGGAACTTTAAGGCTGTTTTCTTTCTGCTATATAGAACTTAATATAGAAGCTTTTCTCGCGTTTTGGAAACGAACATGTAATTTCGTTCTCCTTTAAATTAAATTAAATTTAACTAATGTTTAAAATTAAAATTATGTAACTATTGAATATAAGAAATTTAAATTAAATACTTTAAACTGTATAATGAATAATGTTTTATTAATTAACAATATTTTCACATTTCAAATTCACATAGTGAATCATCAAGGATTTAAAGCATAGTGTGTTCCACATATAATGGATAATTCAAAACAATGGATACAATATTTATAATAATGTGCATCGAACCGACTAGGGATATGAATAATCAAATAGGATTATGTTAAGGACCTAGCCTAGCGGTACAATGAGGATGATTGCTGAAAAAAGGAGGTTAGCAAATATCTTAACTATCTTTGCTGCTAAATTACAATTGTTTATTTATATAATCTAATTACTTTAGAACGCGCTATAGCTACTGGCTACCTTCAAAATTTCCTAACAGTAAATCTACGCACCGTTAACAAAACTCGCTTGCAAGATTTTGGAGGGCAGATTTTTGTCGTGTTTTGAAGTGCTGACCAAATTGTTATCTGGTGTTCAACTGACTTAGAATTTCACAACAGTCTCTTAAGATTTATTAAATGATGTAGTGAGTTATCGTCAAGCCTGAGGGCTATAAGTTTATACCTGATACTGTGGGAACTGTTACTGACATCGTTCCTGGTTGTTAATAAACAATTTATCTGGAAATTGGCTGCACCTTATTGAAGAAATTCTTGTGGTGTTTCATCATTAGCTAACCTCCCCGCCATGATTCTTGATAACGACTGCAATCATTCTACATCTGTAACAAACTGTCATTTTCTCGTGGAATATTAAATCATCTTCGTAAAAAGTTAAATATATATATATATATATATATATATATATATATATATATATATATATATATATATATTATATACATATATATATAATTTATTAGATTAAAAAATTTAATTTTAATTTTAATAGTTTGAACAGTCAATCTCTTGTATGGCAGGGGAATGCGGATATTTTCTAAGATGGCCGGCAGGAATGGCCGACACACTCGAATGAGCGTCATATATTCAGTGTCCCGTTTTCTGAATTCATCTTTATTTTAATAGTAGCAAATCCTCTGTTGCCTAAAAAAAGGTCAATTTGTTTTTCTCTATCTACATAAATAATTTTTTTAGAAATATACTGCGGGAATTTTAGTCTTAATATCCTGGTAGTCAAAATAATATTTTTTTAAAAAATAGCCGCTTATGGCAAACCTACGCTCGCATTTTCACTTGAAGCATAGAAGTGGTCAAATTCGATAATACTCGAAAATCGCGGCAACTGTACGCGGAAGGTTATCTATAAAATATTTCTACAAATGTTATTTCTCATAATTGTTTCACGAATGTCAATGCGGTAACTTTTGATTCCAGGTTCGGTACAGCTCCTGTTTTTCGTCCACCAGAAGCTTGTCGTGGAACTCAGAGAAAAATAGATGGTCAGAAGTTTGACATATGGTCTTTGGGTGTTCTTGCTATTGAAACCTTCACTGGGCTACATCTATCTAAAGAAATATCGAAGTGGCAAGCCCAACCTGAAACTTGGCACATGCAGGTGTACGAGTTAATGTATGAAGTGCTGGAGGTAACTTACATTTTTCATTTATGCTATTTAAATACATTTTTACAAAATAAACAACTAAATACAAATAATTAATTAAAGTTCACCTTACTCAGAGCTATCTGTAGTCGAAAATATTCCTCAGAAGAGTATGAAATTTGGAATACATCTAAATAAAGGGGTGCGAAAGAAATTTGCCAGAAGAAAAAATTCAAAACTGGCCACCAGAGGGCGTTTTCTGATAAAAGTCCAGAATATATGCAAATTTCAGCAAACACGTGATGTATCTGTTCCCGTACATTGAATATATTAAATAAAAAATCGTAGTAAATCTTTTGTCATTATCATGCCTTTTCCACGGAAAATGTGCAGTTTATAAGATCGTGCTTTACTGGTGAAACTTTTTTTTATAAAAATGGTGATTCCGCATCAGAAGCTTTGCGGAGGTTTGCTTCTTTGAAAAACACTAGCAGATGTGCAGTGACTGCAAACGGAAAATTGGCAGAACTCAAGGACGGTATTTTGCACCAGGCCCTCAACATCTCGTAGAATTTACTTCACATGACTGTTGAACATGCTATTTTGCGATTTCAAACGTCATTTGACAATAATGGTCAACACATTGAACAGTATTTGACTTATTAAACCCATTCTACAGTGTATAAGCTTGCATTTTGATATATTCTTGAAAACAATCAGTAATGTGCCCTCTGATGGACATTTTTGATTTTTTTTTTTCTGCTGCTAAATGTCTTTCGCATCCGTTCATTCAGACGCATTCCAAATTTCATACCTTTCTGATGAATAGTTTCGACTGCAGACAGATGAACTTTAATTATGTATACCCCGTACATAGATACATAATGAATAAAAAACGCGTTAAAGATTATTTTCGTCAGAATTTTTTTTAAAAATCTTTTTAATTTTTTGCTAAATGGCGTACACTCAGAATTACCACTTTATGAATGAAATTATTTTTTGAATAAACATCAAGAACATGTATTCTGAGATTCAAGAAAGAGGCATGGTGTCAAATGCTATGTTATGTATTCGGTTATTCGGAAAGTTCTTTCCGTTTGTGAAATGTGGTTGGTATCAGAAAATTCTATCATTTAATTATTAGACATTAATTTCGATATTTACTGTCTTATAATTTACGAGCAGAATTTTCTGATGCGACTTGATTTTCCCTAACTGAAGAAAAATTGCGATCAACCGAATAAAATAACCCAAGTTGCTTTATCAAATTTGTATTATGCAGACATGATATTTGTGCGGGTTTTTCATAAATCTAAATGTAATCTTTTTATGAGTCTGTTGCTGTAAAAAATCCATGTGGGTATCATAAAAGTTAATTCCAATCTTTTTAATTCGATAAAAAAAAAACCCGAAATTGCACTGTAAGAGTGCTTGTTCATCTACCTACATAACTCTAATAAATCATTCATGTTTGTTTTAAGTCGATATGAGCACCCTCAAAAATGCATTCAGATACAGAGCGCGCGGTTCCACTTACCGATTTGATGATGATATCAGTTCGTGAACATGCGTGCATTGTATATGAATGTATGCTGCGTGCATCGATGTCGGATCACGGCAATCATGTATACTACTATTAATAGGTGTCGTATCAATGAATAAAAAAGCGCCAGAAGTTACTTGTAAATAAAACAAATCATGTCACTTGATAAAATTAGGATACATTATGCATCAACATCGACTTTTTATGTTGAAAATAAAACATTTTTAGTATTCACAAAACTTATAAAAAATGGGGAATTGTATGTTAATTTTTTTTTCTTAATCTATCTAAAAACATTATCTTTATAGTCCTTAAACATTAGTTATTCAAACTCAAATACCACATAAGCACAAACTCAAATATCAATCAATCATTTTAAGTGATTAGGTACCCTTTTAACTCACAAAATACATGAAAAAGTTACCTCTAAAAGAATTGCAGGCACTCCATAACTAATTAACTTTTAATTATAAATTCAAAAAAGTATTGAGAAAGGATTATTTTATCAATTAAAGTTTTCAGAAAAGTATACACATATAAAGTTTTTTAATTTATTTAAAAAAATAACAAACTTTTTACGAAACAATTATTCTTACATCTTGCATGCATTCATTACGCGTATGATTTTTCACATGTGAATTTCTAACACCAGCCAAAAAAAATTATGAGTATAGATATAATGTGTTCTTAAAATGACCTTCAATGAAAATAAACATAAAATGTGTAGATCCTGGGGAAAAGAAAATGTTTGTTAAAGAAACTTCAAACAGCCAGTTCTTTTAAACCAGGGGTATCAAACTGTGGCCCGTCTGATACCACTAAAATTTAATAGAAATAGTCGACTTCTTGAATCGCAGAAATTCGATGAGTAGATAAGGAAAAGTTTACTATAAAATTTTAGTGATATCTGGCTGGCGACAGTTTGACACCCCAGTTTTAAACAAACGCAGTTGTGAATTCTAAACTTCTTGCTTGAGAGACATAATAATAGGTCATTTTGTGCATCTATAAGTTTAATACATTCACTCAAAATTTCATGAAATTCAAGCCAATCATTTTTCAAAAATCATGTGCGCAATGACCAAAAGAAAATTTTGAGAAAATTGATTTTAAAAATCAAATTACCCCTTGATCACATTAAAAGAACTCCAACTGTTTTAGACGTAACTTCTTTTCTAAAGTGAATTTTTTTTAATGTTCCTGAAGAATCATATTTAATTATAAGCTATTTAAAAAAAATCGATTTTCTGATACTTTAAAGCAGGTGTCAAACTGTGGCTCGCCCGATACCACTAAAATTTTATAGTAATCATTGCCTAATCTAATCATCGAATTTCTGTGATTCAAGAAGTCGACTACTTCTTTAAAAATTTAGTGGTATCTGGTGGGCCACAATTTGACACCCCTCTTTAATGGATACCCGACCCCTTAAAATCACCCACTTGTCAGAAATCGTGCGCGCAATGACCAATAGAAAATTTTGAGAAAATTAATTTTAAAAATCAAATTACCCCTTGATCATATAAAAAGAGCTCCAACAGTTTTAGACATAACTTCTATTCTAAGGTGAATTTTTACTTTTTTTTTAATGTCTCCAAACACACTTTTAAAGATAAGAAACTCATTATTTTCTTATATTTCAAATTCAGAAAGAAAATTTTTATGGTTTGGTGAAGAAAAACTTTCCGAATTGGGAGGCTGATGATGACAAATTAGGTCAAGCCCTCAGTTTTATTCAGTCCTGCCTGATGTTTAATCATGAAGATAGACCTTCTGCAGACGACCTTTTGAAACACCGTCTCCTTGGTGGACATATAGAAAAGTATTGGCCAAAAGAGGAACCCGATATTTGGGCCGAAATAGGTAAGTTAAGTGGTTGCAAAATCTGTAATATTGTTTAATATTATGTTATAACATAACTGAAGTATTAATTCATATAAACTAAATATTGTTTCACTATGCATATATGTTATAAAGTATAATTAGGTACAAATTGTGCAAAAACATGACCCTTTGATTCTTGTTATTGTAAACGAAATCTATCTTGTAGGTTTCTGTTGAACTTTTTTCATAATACATGGATCAATTGCTAACTACTGAAACGTTGCTTTTAAAGAATATAGTATAGTATTTGGGTAGAAATATAGGTAAAAGAATAGACGCTGAGGATAATGAATAAATCAGACTCAACTATTGTTCAATATGAATCAATATTAGGAGTTTATATCGTAAAATAAAAGTAAAATGGTTGTACATATTAGAGCCAGTGTCGTAGACAGGGTGGGGAGTCAGGTGCTCTGGATACCACTAATTTTGCAAAGTTATTTTCCTATTGTTTAATCACTGAAGATTCTGCGATTACATAAGACGAAGAGTATTGCTTTAAAATAGTGCTATCCAGAGCCTCCGTACCAGGGATGAGATTTCTCCGCTTTTTTGCATACCAGTATAATCTTAGAGAAAACGCTGTTCTGTTAAATCGCAGATTGTTCCGATTAAATAAAGAAAAAATTTCTGTAAGATTATACTGGTATGCAAAAAAGCGGAGAAATCTCATCCCTGCTCCGTACCCTACCTTAGCTATGCCACTGACTAGAATGAACACTCGTGTTTAAGGCGGTGTTCAAAAAAAATATTTTTCCACGCTCAACAACTCAAATTTTTGAGTCACATTCCCAGACTCATTTTTAAAAGTAACAACAGGAAACTTGGTGGCGTGATTTATAAAGACATTTATAAGGGCCCCATGTTTTTATTTTTCGTCCAATTAATTAGAAATTGATTTACAGACAATTATTTTCACAGTACGATCTTTTTTTTTTTGTTTCCAGCGCTATCTTTTTTCGAAATTCGGTTCAAAATGTCCACTTTGACAGCATTTTTTGAAATATATTCTGCCTTTATCAAAATATCGAGACAGTGGGGACATTATAAAGTTTCTGAATAAGAGAATCTGCCAATTGGATGCATTTTAGAGCAAAAATGAATTTACGAATGTGTCTCAAAATAAGCAGTTTGGATTTGAAAACACCCTTAAATTGGAAAAACTCCCTTTATCAGGAATTTAAAACTAATTTAAGACCAAGTTGATATGTATCCAAAGACTGACTACTGCAAATTCACAATTAATGGTAAACCATACAGATTTATAGCTTCCCAGCTATAATACTTTTATAAGAGAATAGAGACATACAGGCAATAATAATGATTGGTCAAGAGTATTTCGAACAAAACCAGACCTAGCGATAATATAATATCTACCAGTATCACATTAACATTAAAGTTGTTGTTGAAAAAATAACCCTCTTTCACGGGTGAACTTGTCTAAAAAATTGTGAAGATCTGTACAATGCGCTACCAAAGTTTAAACAAAAACTTTGAAATTGATCTAGCGCCCTTTGTATATGTCGCTAGTCTCTTATAAAAGTACTTTACGAAAAGTTTTTTTTCTACCGCGTTTTTGGCGGCTTATGGAAAATTTCGTTATGGCGTCCTAGGCGTTGACGTTGGCGTTCCAGAAGTTAAATCGTAATAATCAACCAATCAGCGGCGCGTGAACACCAATGAAGCACACTAAATGGTTTGAAAAGCTATGCCTTGAAGATCGGGTGTGACCGTTACTCCATAATGTAAATACAGCATTAAGGTCCATTTACATCAGGAGTGTCAAACTGAGTCCCGCCGGATACCACTAAAATTTTATAGTAATCTATAATCGAATTTCTAATTTAATAATCGAATTTCTGCAATTCAAGAAGTCGGCTGTTTCTTTTAAAAATTAGTGGTATCTGGCGGGCCACAGTTTGACACCCCTGATTTACATTATGGCGTTATCGTCCTAGGCATTGGTGTTCCAGACATAAGAGAATAAGACCCAAGCAATGAAGCACGCTGATGGGTTGGAAAACTTGTGCCTCACAGACCTTGGGAGATAGACCGGGAGGCGGCAGCACAGACAATCACCTCATCGAGTTCACGGCTGAAATTCCAGAATTAGTTAAAACTCGAATCGCATATTAAAACGCAATCGGTCTGCCAAGTCATATCTTGGTGGAAAACACCTTAAAACCCGATTTTAGAGGTTGACTCGTAGGTTTACCATTGGGTGTTCCTGCACCCAAAGGTATGAAAACATGGAGGACTGGGAGCAGGAACACACAATGGTAAACCTATGAGCCAACCGCTAAAATCGGGTTTTCGGGTGTTTTCCACATTTTAACTTTTTCTTCACTTTAAAATAGTTTCTTTTTTATGTTTGAAAGTTCAGTTTTCTAATTCAGATTCTACGCTTTCTTATATTTTTTCTAACAATTTCTTGTTGTCATATGTAAGATATATACTTAGTTAAAAGATTGATTTATATTTGAATATTAAAGATACATTTAGGCAAGTTTGGTATAAAAAACATTTCCAATGGAACAAGATCACTACTGCATTAATTATCTACTGCATACTAAATTATTTTAAAACTCAGTTTAAAATGACTTTAATCGTATAGATAAAAATATGTTTAAAGTATATCATTAGATGTTATTTTTATATGAAACATATGGTTATGTATTGATGTACTAAAATAAATTATACAGTTTTTCAGTTTTTTGTTTTTTGAAAACGTTCAAACGGTGCTCCTCTGTATATCACAGCAAAATGTATTAAAGAAAAAATGATTTTATAAAATGTAAATATAAACAAGTGGATAAGTGTGATCGAAGATCGCTCAAAGGGTTTCGTTTAATATCCCTTTCAAAACACTTTATCCTTTCTTTAATAAAGTCAAACAAATTTCATTTAGCAACAACAACAAAAAAAAGTCATGTTTTTTATAAAGTAAAAATTTACCGGTATATTTTTTCCTTTTTTCGAAGATCTAAACTAGCCGGATAGCGGTCCAAGCCCGCTATTATATTCTGTCATAATAATATTCGTCATACGGACTAAATGCAATATTTAAAAAAATAATTTCAAAATTAAACAAATTGTACACCTTCAAAATGTTAAAATATGCGAATATTTCCATAATCGGATTTTTATCACGATTCAATATGTTTCTCAAACTCATATATTCACTATTCTTTATTATTCATATTGATACTCGCTTTGTATTATTCTCAAACATTTGAAAAATTAGTTAAACTTCCTATATGACGTCAGATTTTCTTTTTAATTCTCTAATGACGTGATATTAATCTGCTTTGTCCACTTACACCTACTCATACTCCTTATATTATTGAGAAATCTTAGACATTTTCCGTTTTATTACGACTATGACGTCAATCAATTTTATTTCATATTTATCTTTTTTTCAATTGGTGGAACTTTTTATTTCATTTTCATTTTTCACGTGAAAATCGTCTGATAGAAAATTAATTATTGTAGAAAGAATTTCATTGTGGATTTTAAATCTTTGGCATCTGCTATAAGGAAAAATGTTTCAATTTAATAGGAAAAGGCTGTTAGAATTTTGGTTTTTTATCTCTATTTATTAAAATAATACGAATTTTTCAAATTTTAATATTTTGAGCTCTTCACAGCTGCTATTCAGATTTATACACTAAGTTTCAACTCTGTAAGTTACATACTTTTTGAGAATGGCTCTGTGACGGACAGACAACGGAGCGAGGGTAATAAGGTTTCGTGAGATGAACGAAACCCTAAAAAAATGTCTATATATAGATAACGATATCATTTAGGCCGTGGGGAGCCGATATCAGGGGGGATATGATAGGTGAGGAGTCAAAATGTCCGAAAATTTGAAAACGTTATGTATGTACAGCCACTTATATAAAAAAAATAAGATTTTCTAAAATATTCTAAAATGTACATTTTTTGAATCATTTCAGTGAATTCCGTAGAATTGGTGATGATTGCTTTGCAGAAGAGAAATCTTAATTTGTCTGACAGTGATATTGACATTTCTGATGATGAAAACAATGATGATACGGAAGGGGAACATCTTAATGATAATACTGTTTTAGAAGCAAATATAAAAGAAGAACTTTCGATAGAAAGTGAAAAAGTAGAGAAAGATTTTGAAATATTATTGGAAAAATCTAAACCTTCAAATTTAGTCGGCTGTGCAGAAAATGTTAGTTCTAAAAATGATGATAATAAAAAAACTCCAGATATATGTCCTCAAAAAAGAGATGCCACTGTTAAAAATGATTACGATTCTTCCCTTAAAGGTAATCCTGTAAAAATAAAAGCCTCTGATTACGAAACAGATGCCAATATGAAGAATGCTGACTGTAAAGATAGCTTTATTGCCCCGGATTTAATCAGTGATAAGATTGAAATAAGCAACGATAGAGATGTAAAAAAAGATAAAATTATATATGATGAAAAGAATAAAAAAGTATCTGTGGAAGAAAGAGCAATTGCTATGAAAAAAATGATTGAAGAAATAGATATCCGGCTTAAAATGATTGACAAAATAAATCTATCAAACACGGATAGTGAAAAAACAAATATTAAAATGAAAGAGGAAAAGATAGAAATTACAGAAAATGTTAATGATGATATGAATGTGTCAAATAGAAATACAGATGGGAAGAAAATTAGGGCTGAAATTGATAAAAAGTATAAAGATTTAAATGCGAAAGAAAAAATAAATGATGTAAGAAATAAAACTAAAAAATTAGATTTCAAAGAAAATGTTACTCATAAAAATGATACATTAGTAAGTGACAGAGGAGTAAAAAAAGATAAGATTGATTTTGATCAAAAGAATAAAACTCTAAATGAGGAAGGAAGAGAAAATTCTTTGAAAGAGGCGATTAAAGAAAGAGAAATTAAAGAAAAAGTTATCCACATAGTAACTTCATCAAACATCGATAAAGATGTAAAAGAAGAAAAACTTGAAAGTAAAACAAACAATCAAGTTGTAAATATGAAAGAAAAAACAAACCAGTTAACAAAAGAGTGTATTGAAATAAAAATCACAGAAAACCTTACTAATAATATGAGTACGTCAAATAGAAGTGGAGGTGTAAAAGATGAGAAAACTGGATTGAACAAAGCGAATAAAGATATAAATATGAAAGAAAAGATAAATGCTATAAAGAAGAAAAATAACGGAGTAGAAATAAAAGAAAATGGCATAGATGATATTAATATTACAGTGAGTGATAAAGTTGTGAAAAAAGATGAAACTGAATTTCATATAAAGGATAAAGATCCAAATATGAAACCAAAAACAGATGATACAAAAAACAAAGCTGAAAAATCAGAAATTATAGGAAATGTTTTTGATATGTCAAACAAGGATAGAGATGTAAAAGAAAACAAAAGTGAATATGATGAAGAGAATGAAGATATCAGTGCTAAAAAAGAAAAAAATGGTGATATTTTAGATAAGAGTATTGCTAATTTAAATGAAATTGAGTATGTTCAAATAAATAAAACAGATGCTGTACACAATATCATTGAACATATAGAACCATTACAATTTGAATTGAATTATGCTCCAGTTTTAGAGTCAAATTCTGATAAAGAAACTCTGACAGATAGTTTTGAAAGAAATAGAAGAAAGAAAAAGTTGAAACGACGTAGAAAGAAAGAAAAATCTTTAAATTTCCCTATTAACTCGAACACAAATACTCATGCAAAGCCGGAACGAATAGATTATGAAACAGAAATGAAAAAAAAGAAGCAATATTATCAGACATTTTCTGAAGAATATGAATCATCAAGCCTTAGTAATACATTCGTTATACAAAGCAATGATGAAAATGTGTATCAAAGGCCACGACATAATTTAAGAAAAGCTCGTCCAAACGATAAATATCTAGAAATACAAGAATATAAACACTCATACTCCACTGAAAATAAATCCCTCGAAAATAATGTTAATGCTAATCCCGAATATTCCGTAAATGTTTGTGAAAAAAGAGATGACACAAATCGGAAGAAAAAATCAGCAAAAAAACCATATTCGCCTAAATATACGATAGAAAATATTGAACCATCTCCAGCAACTTCATCATCAAAAAAGCAAAGATCATCAAGAAAAACTTATTCACACAACAGTGGGATAGAAAAAGTTGATCAACCTATAGCAGTTTCATCATCAGAAAAGCAAAGATCAACAAGAAAAGCGTATTCATCCAAATATATAATAGAAAAAGTTGAACCATCTCCAGCAACTTCATCATCAAAAAAGCAAAGATCAACAAGAAAAACTTATTCAACCAAAACTGTGATAGAAAAAGTTACACTATCTCCAGTAACTTCATCAGAGAAAATACAAGATGATGGAAATTATGATCTTGAACCGGGCGAAGTTCACCTCTTTAAAAAGGGTAACAATTTTATATCTCAATTTAATTAAAGATTTTAGCCAATAATATTATTTACTGTAATGTAATTAATACAACGTAATTTTACATACTGTAATCGCATTTAATTATTACAATTGATTTGATTAATTATTTTTTATCGAAATAATGTAATAACCAGTAATTTAGTAATTGTTCAATCACAGTTTTCCTGTAATTTAAAATGATTTAGTAATTTGTAATTTAATTTTAATAAATTTCTTAAATGAGTTTTATGTTGTTTTATGTTTCTAGTATAGTCGTAAAAAAAAAAAAAAAAAAAAAAAAAAAAAAAAAAAAAAAAAAACATATTTTACTAACTTGGCGGCAAATAATCGTAAAAAATGTATCTGACACCAATCGATTAGCGACGTTGCCCTTTCAGTATGTTAAAAAACCCTCTCTGAATAAGATTGCGAACCTCAGGCAGTACCATAGAACTGATATATACTAACACTTAACTATATCTGCTGTATAGCAGTACAGTTTAAATCCGGTTGTTTGGAATAGTATAAAGTTTCAGCATGCGCGAACACGCAAACATAAGCTCATTTCATCTGCTTTTAACCCTTTCAGGGGCAGTGGTATGTTTATGAAACCGCTTAAATTTATTTCCCATAAGCAACAATGGCACCAGAATTTTGCTAAAATCTTTTCTATTCAATATGTATGCAAAATATAGCCTTTTTCTTATTTGCACATAAATTTTTTCGTAAATCCCGGTGCCTGTCATTTATTTCAACATTTTAGTACTGAAAGTACTTTGCCCCTGAAAGGGTTAAGCAATTCTTAAAAATTAAATATATATATATGCTTCATCATTTTTTTAAAAGTACTTTTTAACTCTTTTCAACATAGTTGAAACGTGCTTATGAATTCGGTTTGTCTGTGTCCGTCCGTCTGTCTGTATGTCCACGCTGTAACTCGCCAAAATATATTCTGATTGCCATATATTTTATATATGTTATTTAAATTTACTTTGGCATGTTCGGTATTGAAAATGAAGTGTGTAGGACTGATAGTTCCTTTACTGGGACACTCAAAAGAATTCCGATACATTGCGGTCTATGGGTAAAATTCGTTTACAATGCGATTTAATGATGTCAGTCAACTTTAAAAATATTGAAATTGATATACATCAGGGAAGTGCACTACAAGAAGCTTACTGTGGAATATGGTGTGCATAGCATTATATCGTCCATTTACAGTGACACACGAAGTAATTCGGTTACACTACTGCCTATGAGCGATAGTTGCTAGAAGTGAGTTTACAGTAGTGTTAGCCGTTTCTTAAATTTAACTAATTTATTGTATATTACTTGGTGTGTATAAATTCTATAGATCCTATATAGAACTGCACAAAAGAATTCGACTACATTTCCATTTATCGACGGAAATTCCTGAAAAGAAAATTTGGTACTTATCCATTATCCCGTCGACCACTTTTCATAACAAAATTCTCTGACGGCTCGGCCTACAGGCACAGGTAGATTTCGAAGACGCAGACCATGGGGTGCCTGTTTGTTGGGAATTGACGAAGAACTGACCTTTTTGCCATGATGCGGCATTTGGAAACGCCCACTTCTAAACCTAACTTGTTTGCAGGCGGAATCAGCAGAGATTTATTTTGTTTTTAATTTTTTTTTGCTATAAGGCTTGGTCCTATAAAAAACTTGTCAGTATAAAAGTTTTAGATAATATTAAGAGGAATTATAATAAATTTAAGCGAATTTGATATCTTGTGAATGGACGAAGTTATGATTTTTTCCTTCTAAACTCCCCCTTCCCCCCCCTTGGGACCATTTTTAATGATATAAAAAATCTGTCATACATAAATTTTCGGCCCTTTTCCTAGAAGTAATAATAACTTTAAACGGATTCAATACGTATCATAATTAAGAAATTATGGGGTTTTTTCTGTTTTCACAAATAGCCCCCCCCCCCAACTTGGTTTGATTTTGTCCATTAATGAACTTGACCGAGATTTTATGCCCCTTGATTTTATGTATCAGTTTCGAAGAGATTTGTGCAGAATTATGGGAGTTATCGTGTCCATAAAAAAGTGACATAGATAGATAGATAAAGTTTTGAACTGGGAGTGGTTTTGGGTTCTGGGAGTCATAATCGGCGTAGATCTGCAAATTTTTTTCAAAAATTCCAACTTAGGTGAGAATGTAATTGGTAGTTTTTCTTACGAAATCTACCTAAAAACCATCACCAAGCTGTAACCCCAAATAAACAAATAGAAGAATGTTGCCATTGGAATATCAAAATAAATAAATAAATAAAATACAAAAGCCCCACTCACCAAAGTGTCAACTATCAGTAAGTTTAACGAGAAAAAAATACAATGTAATAATGAAAACAGCAAAAAAAAAAATCTTGGATATTTATTTATTTACATTATTTTTCCTAATTATCCCTCTCGGCTGGTGAATAAATGTTTGTGACATCAGTTGAAAATGATCTATTGTATTTAACTATGCATCGCAACGTTTTTTCAATGCGTTTTCTCTTTCAATATCATGGCACCGCTGTTTAAGGTCGCAATTGTTATTTTAATTAACGAAATAACTTATAAATCAGTAAAACATAATAAAAAACAACAAGTACATGTCGAATTAGAAACCACTTGATGACATAACAAACCCGTGTAATGTTTCTGATGTCAAGTAAATGGGACGGCATTTTTGGCGTTAAATTCTATAGTTTGGCGATAGTTTTTTGTTATGAAAAGTGGTCGACGGGATAAAGGAGAAGTACCGAAAATTTCAACTGTGTTAAGCGTTTCCGAACTGAACTAAATTTTTGCAGACACTGCAGTATATATGCAAATCTACAGATCATACACAAGGTTTCGCAAAAGAATTTGAATACTTTTCCGACAATAGACGGTAATTGCTGAAATTATGTTTTTAAATGTGTTATGCGTTTCCTAAACTGTTTTTTTTTCCTTTTAGATACCATTTTTCAGTTTATTAAACGGAGAAGATTTGTTACCGTATTCTGTATATATGTTGGAAAGTGTTTCATATGCTATGCTTATTGCATGATTTTTCTTTCTTGTTTAAAATCTGCTCTAAGTAAAATTAATTAGGAGAGAGATTTTGTATGTGTTTTCACTCTTTTATATAACACGGGAAATGTATTCAACATTTTCATAGAAAATCTTCATAGTTATGTTGCGATTGGATCAAATGTTGTTCATAGTTACTATTTATACATCAACGCTTAATTTTCTTTTCAACATATTTCTTCCAGATTACCATAAAAACAAAGAAAGACCAAAATATTCAGTGGCATCACACAGTAGTGCATTTAACAACTTTGATGAAGAAAGTCTGGAAGAAGGAGAGATTGATCCAAATAACCCAGGTATTTATCTTCAAATTTTAGTTAAACTCTGCTTTAAATAAAGTATCTCTTTTTTTTTTTTTTTAATATGGTCTCAAAATCCCAAACTCTAATTTCTTTCCATGTTAATGTTTCCGATTAATTGATTACATATTTAGAAAGAAGCGGAATTTTAGAAATATATATACTAAACTCTTATATTCTCGTTTATTTCTTCCATTTCGCATTCGATTTCAAAAATTTTTAAACACATGTTTTTAAAGTTATTCAGTTATAATTTCTTAGAAAAGTTTTAATGGCATGCTTAAAATATGCTTTAGAAATGATACTACGCAAAGGCAATCATAGCTCTGCTTCACCCTATTCAAAGTTAAATAAAGCCTTGTACAGAATTTCCTAAAAAAGATTGGACATTTTTTTTATATTCAATAATATGTAAACGACGACAGCTTTTGAAGTTATTTTTACACGATAGAAACGTGTGATACTTTTGCTACGCTTGCTTCTTTTAGTTCGAAATATTACCTATAGATGGTGTTGCACTGCTTAAAACTGTAATATTGCTCAAAATATCTTGTTACTGAATTGACATTTTACTGAATTTACTTTTTACGGAATTTACTTGTTCAGAATTTACTTTTTACCGAATTTACTTTTTATTAAATTTATTTTTACCGAATTTACTTGTTATTGAATTTACTTTTTGCTGAATTTACTTGTTACGGGATTTAAAAAAAACTTTCGGTTCATCTTAGGACACCTTGCATGAACTATTTTCATTCTTAGGTCCGGGAGTAAAGTAAATCAAATTTGAAAAGCGAACAGAAAAAATGGAATTAATTAATAGAAGTAATAATTAGTTTTTTTCCCCATAGAAAACAGTTTTAAGCTGCAGTGAATGTATAAAAAAGAACAATAATAACGCGTTTTTGTTCTGAAGCGTAGCAAAAAAAAAATTCTAATTTGCATTTTAATGTGCTGACACTCAATGAATCTATTTTAATACTTGGAAATTTTTCCATAGAAAATTTCTCACGACTTGCATTCATAATATTTCAAATTTCAATTGCTTAAAAGACGTATAGCCAACATAGTGAAAAAGTATCCAAGCCGGGACTCGAACCCGGGTCATCAGTATAGCGCACTGACGTTCTACCAACTGAACCACTTGGAACGATACCCAGCCTGGCACTTCTCAATATGACGTTGGAAAGGTTAGCACAAGATGGAATATTTTTCCGTGATCCACCAACCCTGGGGCAAACACGAAACTAAAGAAACTGGTGGCTCACGGGAAAATATTCCATCTTGTGCTGCGATTGTAGACTTGCCAACATGTGATAGTGAAACAAGTGCCAGGCTGGGTATCATTCCAAGTGGTTCAGTTGGTAGAACGTCAGTGTGCTATACTGATGATCCGGGTTCGAGTCCCGGCTTGGATACTTTTTCACTATGTTGGGTATACGTCTTTTAAACAATTAAAATTTGAAATATTATGAATGCAAGGCGTGAGAAATTTTCTATGGAAAAATTTCCAAGTATTAAAATAGATTTATTCAATTATCGATGCTGGATTCTCTTTAGTTTTGTGTTTGCCCCAGGGTTGGTGGCTCAAAAAAAACATCCCATCTTGTGCTGCGAATGTGATAGTGAAAAGTGCCTGGCTGGGTATCGTTCCAAGTGGTTCAGTTGATAGAACTTAAGTGCGCTATACTGATGACCCGGGTTCGAGTCCCGGCTTGGATACTTTCTCACCATGTTGGCTATATTTCTTTTAATCAATTAAAATTTTATATATGACACTCAATGTTTAGAAGAATTACCTTTTTAAGCATATACTTATTATTGAATACCAGGTGAGAATTTCAAACATATCTGGGATTTCTAGCTCAGGTTATGTTTATTAAGAAAAAGTATCCTAAAAATAAAGTATTGTTAGGTATAAAATCGATATATAATTTTTATCAAATCTAAAAGTTACTGAATCTCCGACAAATGACTTAATTAAACTAAGTAGCTGCTTTTTTTTTATATGAAATTCTATTTTGCCTTAATATGAGTAATTTGATATGTTAAATATTAAATTTAAATCATTTCAAGTTGGTTCCAAGCGTTTCTGTTACTGTGCATGCGTACAAGTTTAACATACAGTCCCTGGCCAGATTATTAGACGCAGTTGTTTTTATTATAATTTGTTAAATATCTGGAAAGATACATGAGGAATTATCCTGAAACTTCAGGAGTGTAAACAACATGATAAACGTCATATATTTCCGCGAAGATTTTTTCTCGAAAGTCCATAAGGGGCCGTCAACAAATTGAAGAAAAACGAATATCTTTTGGATAACCCTATAAAAACTAATACTGCAAAAAGCATTCAAACTGTAGTTTATGATTAAGTGGCTTATTGTAATAATTTGGGTTCATTTTTATGAAGATAGCATGTGTACGCGAAGAGAAATTCACGTTTTTATAAAAACAGTCCCAAATTTACCAAGTTTTTTGCTTATAATTTGCAGAGTTTTTAATATAAAAACAAGTTATTTTCAGAAAATATGACAAACAAAATTATACACAATACCCTGCAATCAGAATTAAAAACTAATAAAAATTGTATGAAAAATGAGCAGGTTTACTAAATATTGTTTCACTGCGAATGCGCGATTTCAATCAAAATATACTGTGCATAATATATTAGCTAAATATATAGACCAACTTTTATGAAAGTCTCAAAAACATACCTTAAAAATTATGATAGTAATCGTCGATAGAATAAGCTCGAAATTCGCTGTTCCCAAAAGGAAGCAAAAAGATGAGGGGTTGTATCAAATATAGAATGAGAGACACTTCATTCTTATTATGTCAACTTTCATAAGCTAGTATATTTGGATACAACCCCTCATCTTTTTAGCTTCCTTTTGGGAACAGCGAAATTCGAGCTTATTCTATCGACGATTACTATCAGAAATTTCAAGCTATGTTTTTGAGACTTTCATAAAAGTTGGTCTATACATTTAGCTAATATATTATGCACAGTATATTATATTTTGATTGAATTCGCGCATGCGCAGTGAAACAATATTTAGTAAACCTGCTCATTTTTCATACAATTTTTATTATTTTTTAATTCTGATTGCAGGGTATTGTGTATAATTTTGTTTGTCATATTTTCTGAAAATAACTTGTTTTTATGTTAAAAACTCTGCAAATTATAAGCAAAAAACTTGGTAAAATTTGGGACTGTTTTTATAAGAACGTGAATTTCTCTTCGAGTATACATGCTATCTTCATAAAAATGAACCCAAATTATTTCAATAAGCCACTTTATCATAATCTACAGTTTGAATGCTTTTTGCAATATTAGTTTTTACAGGGTTATCCAAAAGATATTCGTTTTTCTTCAATTTGTTGACGGCCCCTTATGGGCTTTCGGGAAAAAATCTTCGCGGAAATATATGACGTTTATCATGTTGTTTACACTCCTGAAGTTTCAGGATAATTCCTCATGTATCTTTCCAGATATTTAACAAATTATAATAAAAACAATTGCGTCTAATAATTTGGCCAGGGACTGTACTTCAGCATTTTAGCTGCTTCTAGTAGATATTTTCTCTAATAGAAGTTTTCATTTTAATATTTTCTTCATACAGGGTGACTCTCTACCCCGTGTACAAACTTTGCGGGGTGGTAAAACTCACTAAAACAAACGGTTTTTATATAGTAAAGTTAGTTCGCATTCCACTTATCCAGTCATAAATACGGGATGACTCAATGCAAGTCGAACCCGAGTTTTTGTTCACAATTTTAACGGTAATGAAGATATTTTGACGATATATTTGACAGACTTATTTTACTTTGTGTGAAATGTGATCGATATCTCGGGAAGTCCACTGTAATTAGGTCCAGTGACCCATATGTACGGTGAGCTGCATTCCAAATTACGAAGTGTCTAGGTCAGTGTTATTTGGGTGCATATCGTAGACATTTCCAGAAATTCTTGGGGCGATATAACATTTTCTAGAAAGCAAAGTAGTACTCTTGAAAATATCGGTAAAGTACTTTCATGTTTGTTAAAGCTATGAACGAAAACTAAGGTTCGAGTTACAGTGAGACACTCTGTATTTATCACTGAATAAATGGATTGCGACTCAGCTTTCCTATACAAAAAATATTCGTTTTAGTGAGCTGTACCAACCCTCAAAGTTTGTACTAGCGGTAGCGAATCACCCTGTATTGTTAAGACTCATTAAATTGTTTAACCAAGAATAAATCTGTAATTTTAGAAACATTAGAGAAACTTCGGGTATTATGGAATACTAGTATTTACATTTGGGGCAAACAACATCTCGATATTGTTTAAAATCCGAAAACCGACTACAATTACAAATTTCCACTATCTGCGAATAGTTGTTCAGTGTTGTTTGGACCCAGATCGTAGACATTTCCAGCAATTCTTGGACGTTATCACATTTCATAGAAAGCAAAGTGTGTCTCTTGAAAATATCGGTAAAATACTTTCATTATCGCTAAAGCTATGAAAGAAAACTAGAGTTCGACTTACAGTGAGGCACTCTGTATTTATCACTGAATAAATGGATTGCGACTCAGCTTTCCTATACAAAAAGTTTTCAATTATTTTACGAAATTGAATCACTTGCAAAGAAAATATTAAACGTATTTTGAGGGTATTGTGAGATAGTCGGGAAGTATGGAATAGGAGGTTGCAAATGAAGAAAACGAACAAAACTTGGCAGAAAACAGACGTAATGGTATCAAGAGAGCATCATCAAAATATAATGCTTAGGTAGTCAGCCAATAAACTCCAGTTTATACTTCAGATTAGCACAAATCACAAATAGAAGGATCTGTCTTTGTACCACCAAATCATGGAGTATTATGAGATATTAGCATTCTAAATAACCCGACACCGCTGGTTTGGGAAAAAATTACTCTATATTTATTGGTGTGAATCGAGAGCTAAAAAACGTGTATTACACATCATAAATTGTTAGTACAGGGTGACAATTATTGAACTATATAAAATTAAACCATAACTTCTGAACGGTTTGCGTGATGAAGTTCAAACTTCGTAATTGGCCGCAGGGCATGATGGGAATTAGTATGCGCATGCGCACAAAACGCTGTTGTCGGCCATTTGCAAGTTAAAATGTCACGGTACAGCGTGCCTAAGCGTATATCGCTTGGGAAGGCCTACTATGCGAGCAATAACAGCCCAATTGATGCTCAAAGGAAGTTTGCGACCAATTACAAGCTGAAGACAACCGGTCCAAGTGTGCTAATAATCAAGAATTTGATTTGCAAGTTTGAAAGAACTGGTAGTGTTTGTGATGATGGCAATGTCGGTCAACAAACAAGTGTGAGAACGCCTGAAAACATCCGGAAGACATGCGCTGTGCTTCTAACCAGCCCAAGGAAATCGATCAAACGAGCTGCACAATAGGTGGGAATCAACTGGGAGATCCTGCGACAAATTGTTGTTGCAGACCTGCATCTCTTCCCATACAAAATTGTTGCCATTAAGCCCCATCAGCCATTAAGCCCCATGGCCATGGAACAGCGGTTGCGTTTCGCCAACACTATAGTTCGAAAGCATTGACGAACAGGAATTTGATGCGAATATGGTTTGGTTTAGCGATGAAGCCCAATTTCATTTGGATGGGTTCGTCAATAAGCAAAATTGGCGCATTTGGGGGACTGAGAATCCGCATTTCGCGATCGATAAGTCTCTTCACCCTCAACGGGTGACTCTGTGGTGTGCAATGTCCCGTCACGGAATAATCGATCCGATATTCATTGACAGCACGGTCACTACTGAACGATACGTGAAGGTTTTGGAAAATGGTTTTATCCGCATTATCCAAAGGGACCCTGATTTCGACAAGATGTGAGCAAAATGGAGCTCAACACCATCGGACCAAGAAAATGTTTGATGTCCTGGAGGAGACTTTTGGGGACCGTATTCTGGCTCTGGGGTACCCAGAGGCCACTGGAGTGGGACTCGCTTGGCCGCCATATTCTCCGGATCTGAACATATATTACTCATTTTTATGGGGCTACATTAAATAAATGTGTACAGAAATAACCCCAAAACCATTGCTGAGCTGAAAACTGCCATTCATGAGGTCATCGACAGAATCGATGTTCCAACACTTCAGCAGGTCATGCAGAATTTTGCTATTCATCTGCCCCACATCATAGCCAATGATGGCAGCCATATCGGTCATGTCATAACCTAAATCCGAATATCTGTAGTGGCGTTTACATGTTGAATACAGTTTGTGAACTCAGTAGTTTTTAAATAATTTATGTTTTATTTCATATAGTTCAATAATTGTCGCCCTGTATTTTGCTGTACATTATGCTTAATTTTAATGTAAAAATATTACTTCTAATAATGAATAAAAATGTTGAAAAATTATCTTCTGAAAATTTATTAAGACGAACACAAATATTTATTCACACAGAGCACCCTGATGCAACTGCGCGTTCTGGGTAGCATTGTGGAAACGTTCTTAAGTAGTTTATGATATTGCCGCTTAGTGGCAACACTGTACCAAACAGAAACCTTGGTATTCTATATTACACGACTACTATTCCATACTACCCGAAGTTCCTCGATAGAGAAATAAAACGTTAAAATAAAAAATACGTTGTTTTTTTCTGTCGATTTCTCTGTCTAGATTCTCCTAATTATGTTTCTTTAATCTTTTCAGGTTTCAACTGTGATTTAAAATCCAGACGTTTTAAAAATCTTCGTTCCTGGTGGAAACGACAAAAAAAGAATTTGACTAATTGTTTCACCGCTTGTCTCCGCACAAGTGACGTAAAATAGCTCAGATGAAGTGTTTTCAACCATATTTGACAATATTATGAGCAAACATCTCTATCCAGAAAGTAATAGCAAAGAATCAATAAATAACCCGGCTTTGCAATATCTTTTTACCTGACACATCCACAACTCAATCCGCCCGGAGTAGCATCTGTCGTTTCATTTTACCATCTAAATAAATTGCTGCTTCGGGTAAAATTATTTTGTGTCTGTTTTCTTTCTGTAGTTGTAAATTATTTTAACTGAAATATTAAAAGATATTTTTCCTTATTAAAAAATGTAAAATATTATCTAATTATCAGCAGAACTGTTAAGTTAACGAAGTATAAAGAAATACCTTGAATTTTTTTCCTTTCTTAGGATGTAGAGGCGGAATAAGAAAGGATTTTCTAAAATTCCACCCCTGAGGGGGTAAAAATGGGAACAAACTTAAAAAAATTCCTTAAAAATCGGGTATTATAGTTACGTGTCAAATGATAACACATTTCAATGTATTTTTCTATGCAGAATCGAAAGGTACCAAATAAAATATTCTAACAAGGAAGGTCTCCATAAGCGCATACTCAGAAATTTTTGAAAAAATTACAGAATGTTCTTCTTATGAGGATATATACGTCTATAAAAAAAATCTGCGGAATCTCGATATAACGTCCGTAAAAAAATATGAAAATTTCGTTTTCGTTTGGCGATTTATCACCGGTTGGCGACGGAATGAAATTAACCCTTTCAGGGGCAAAGTACTTATGTTTCTAAAATGTTGAAATCATTGAGTCACACCGGGATTTAACAACAAATTTATTTCCAAATATGTAAAAGATTTTCTTCACGTATATTATAAAAGTAAAATTTGATTCCAAAATTCCGGTGTCAATGTGGCAATTGGGAATTAAAATTGATCAATTGAGTAATGATCAGCACACTATTTTTTCTCAATATTCATGATTAGGGCAATATTCAGAAGAATATCCCAACCGGTATGCACCATAATTCCAGTTGTTCATAAAATTTCTAAATATGTGTGATTTTCAGACAAACAATAAATGCCTTTAATTAATCATACTATATTATAAAGGATCGCAACTTCAATGCGCAACTTGCGCTCGTGTTTTTAATTTCATTTTCGAATCTTAGATCTCAGTGGTTCAGTATGAGTTGATGTTACATCACATCGTTTCACTAGCGGGGGCGTGTCATCTGGCGACACCTGAATTAACATTTGTTAATTACAATCAGAATTTCTTGACAATATGTGTATGCATAGTTTCGAACAAATGCTCCTATTTCGATAATTCTTTTATATTTTTTCTAGAAAGGGTTCATAATTCGAGGTGGTCTCGACTCTCGAGTACATTTTATTAATACCAAAATAAAGGATGTTCGCATATACTATTCGTTTGTCGTTCCTCTAAGTTCAGACTGCCGATTTCCATAACATTTCAATATGTTATTAACTCATATTGGATTTACATAATTATAGTACATCTGTACCCAATTGAAAATGCTTCTGCACCGTAAAAAAATGCTGCAGTAATTTTACTGAAGCAGATATTCCAGGTAAAGTCACATAAAAAGACGGGTTTTACTCCTAGATTAAAGAGGATTGCCTTTAGATAAATGGATTTTGTTCGTAAAACATGAAATTTATGGAATTTGACCATTTAGTTAACCCCTTGAAGGGCACCGGTATATAATATATACCACTTAATTTTAATCCCAAAATGCCATAATGACACCAGAATTTTATAACCAAATTTTTAATTTATGAGATACATGAGGAAAAGCTTTTACTTATTAAAAAAAAAAATTCGTTCGTGAATCCTGGTGTCAATCAATCATTTCAATATTTTAGCTACCCTGAAGGGGTTAAAAGACGTGGCTTTTTCCGTAAATTTACTAGAGCAATTCAGGTAAAATACCCGTAAATTGATATTTTTTAAATGTGTGTTTGATATTTTCTAGTTTAGTAGAGGTGGCTTATACGATGAAAGGTCTAAGCGTTACGAAATTTTTGCGAGTGAACGTCAACGAGCGAACGCGCAAACATTACACCGTAACCTTTAACCCCTTGAAGGGCGCCGATATATTTTATATACCACTTAATTTTAATTCCAAAATGCCACAATGACACCAGAATTTTAGAATCAAATTTTGAATTTATAAGGTACATGAAGAAAAGCTTTTACTTATTTTACAATAAATTCGTTCGTGAATCTTGGTGTCAATTAATCATTTCAATATTTTAGCTCCAAGAGTACTTTGCCCCTGAAGGGGTTAAGATGACCACATTAAGCCTGAGCACAACTAAATGAAAATACAGTAAAGCTTGTCCAAATGGAAACGCGGATAAGGCGGAAATCTGACAAATTACAAGTAATTCCATGATCCCGGCCGAGTAAATAGGCAATATATTGCTAATTTCTTTGCATAAAACGGAATATGGCTAACGCAGAAATGGAAAGCAATAATTAAAGAGTTAATCAAAAACCATGTGCAAAATGCGGAAATGTGGTATAATATTAAAGCAGAAATACTAAATTCATTATCCAAAATCGTCTACATAGTGAATTTGATTGAAATAATCTTTCAATCATTCTTCAGTCTGTTAATTCAATGAAAAAAGAAAAAAAAATCAATATCTATAGATAATAGCAGTCAGAAAAGTGATATCTCAGCTAATGTCGTTATGTGACTGTATAACTGAACTCGAACATATTTCTTTTGCGGCCAAGATGTGAAATATGCCACTCTCCTCTAAATCGACTAGAACTGTAGTTGTATTCAAGTTCTTAGAATATAATCCATTTTTAAAGCTTGCTTATAAATTGTTTATAACCGTCCAAATATCGCAAAAGTTGCCGTAACCTAGGATACAAACAGTGCTGACTACAGTCACACAAACGGCAAAAATCTAAACATTATTAGTAGAATTATCTGGGACTTTTGCTTATGACTTTTTATTGTCATTATTAACCACTGTGATAGAAAACTTTAATGTGCATTCCATGCGATGTATTTTTTATTCTGAGTTTAAACATTTCCCAAAAACATTTTTGAGAATCTTATTAATGAATTATTTTATTTCTGATTTTCGAAGAGTGAAATCATGGTTATGTTCGTCCCTTCACCTATGCGACAGCTTGTCGGACCTTCATCAGCGTCTTTGGTGGCTTCGTCATTGTGGTTGTTCTTTTGTTGCACGACAACTACATGCGGAGTTAGTGGAGGAGTGTATCCGACATGTTTTTCACCTCTCATGAGGAGAATTTCATTTGTTAATTTTTTGTATTTATGATTCAAAACGCGATGGAAAAGATCCCAACAGACCACTGAGTCTTTATAAAAGAAAGCTAAAAGAAATATTCTATGATTCTTATCGTAGAATTTTATCTATACGCAGCCTATAATTATATTTCACTGTCTTTAAATTAAAAGAAATTGAAGCGAAGAAAAAATATAAACTGTTTGTACGAAATATATGGTCGAGATTTAAGTGCTTAAAAAACACAAATCTAAGACACCCTAAAAATAAAATAGAATAAGATTGTAATAATAATTAAATGATGATAGGTAAACATACAATGTTTTACAGCGGGCATCGCTGTAACAATGTGATCAGTGAAAATTTTCTCTGATAGATAAGGTATGCACTAAAATTACTATAATATGTTACTATTTTATTTACTATAATGTAATATAATATTATAATCTATACTAATATTAGAAAGAAGTAACGTTTGTGTGGTTTACTGTGTGTTAGTTTGAAGGGGTAATCGAAAATACCAAATCGATTTAGTCCTGAACCGATTACCCTTAACCGATTTACTGCTACCGAACAGATTTGAACGTTCTAAAATTGCGAATTTTATGATGCTGCTGGAGCTGGAAATAGGAAATTGGAATGATGGCTACTTTTCAGATGCTCGTAAGAACGGTTTCTAAACCATTCGAAAATTAAAAGGGTGAAACGAGCTGAAAACATTTTTAAAACGTTCTAAATTAAGATTTACGAGCAGCGAATTGGTTTTTCCAAACGGAAGGAACTTTCCGACCACCACAATAGATTCGTATTACTTACCCAACATACGTAGTATGGGGTAAGCCTTGTAATCGTTTTAAAAATCGAAAAAAAGTGACGGATTTACACCTTACACGTTTCAGACACTGAAGATTCGAAAAAACATATTTTTAGAAAAAAAAATTCCCTCCGTCTGTCTGTGTGTGTGTCTGTAAACGCTGTATCTTCCGAACAAATTGAGATAGAGACTTAAAATTTGGTATGCACTTAGTATGTAATAAACAGAAGAAGCCTATTGAATTTCAGTAACCTTGATTACCCGGAACTTTTTTTTCGGACTCTCAAAATATTCGTTCTGATAAAAGGTATATAAAAATTTTCGAAATTGTTTATTTTAAGGAGCGAATATAAAAAACAGTAAAAAACATAAATTTTGCCTAAAAAAATGAAGTCGATCGGATAATTAGTTGCTGAGATATTTGTAATCCTATTTTCCACACTCTTCGATTATTCATGACACTGTATTTCATTGAAATTTCAATTCAAAACTTTAATTTAATTGGAAATGAGACGCTTAATCTGACGTAGTACACTGTTAGTTAATATGATCATCATTTTTGGAGTTATAAAGATGTTTCTTTTTACGCAATTGAGTAATAGAGCATTTAAAGTTTATGACGTCATCAATCCACGATTTTAAACACTCTATCTACCGAACAAATTGATACAGAGGCTTGAAATTTGGTATGTACTTAGAATGTAACAGTGCGACAAAGCTTATTAAATTTCAGTAACCTTATTTATCCTGAACTATTTTTTAGGACTTTCGAAATATTCGTTCTGATGAAGCGTATATAAAAACTTTCGGAATTATTCCTTTTAAAGAATGAATGTAGCATAAATTTTACATAAAGAATGAAGTCGATCGGAGAATCAGTTGCCTTGATATTTGCGATCATAATTTCCACATTATTTGACTTTACAACACTGCTATATTTAATTAAAATTTCGCAAAGATGTATTCTAATTGGAAATCTGACCTTGATTCAATGCAGCAAACATTAAATTATTATAATAATTAATATTTATTGAGTTATACAGGTTTTTCTTATATGCAATTTAGTAATACAGCATTTAAAGTCTATGACGTCAGCAAACGAAAATAATATGATCTTCATGTAATAAAACATTATTTTACAAGGATACATAAAAATTTGCAGTGTAGCATTATCATTCAATATTTCCGCAGTAGGTTCAAATTGTAACAAAATATGAATGTGCCTTTCAAGCAAGTAGAGCACAATACTTTCCCATCGGAAAATAGTTTTTCTGTCATAGGTAATTTTTTTTCCAGGGTCACATAAAAAATTTAAATTCGTTATCTCGGAAGATTTATTGTTACTATAATTTGTATACGAATTTATATTACAATTGATGTATTACAATGAAGATATCAGTTTTGTTATTATGACATAATGACATGGAGATAAAATTTTGAAGGGCCGAGTTAAAATAAAGAGGGTACGGGGACAGAAATTAAAATCGGTTCTTTATTTTTAAAAATGAGTACAATAAAACCAACTGTAACAGAATCTCAAGAGACTGGAGAAAAATTCTGTTAAAGACAGGTTTCTGTTTTGACAGATATACCGTCTAAAGTAAGTGTGTTGTCTTGAATTCTAGCAAAACTTGAGATTTTTTTTCATTTAAGGTAAGACTTCCTTACATATGGGTTCCGTTTTGATAGGTTCTTACTATACTTGTTTTTGTTTAAAATTAATTTTTATTTTAAACAATGATACATCTGCATGAATAATGAAGGTAAATAACAATTAAAAGCAACAATACAATATAAATCTAACAAAATTTGTTTTTTTTAAACTTATGCATTTAACAACAATAGAACAATCCAACAATGAAAAAAATTTAACAACGTAAAATTTCTGAACGAAAATTCTTTGCAAACAAAAAGCGGTTTACAAGTAGTTGTGAATTGTGTTTGTGGATATTAAAAAGCGAATTTAAAGCGATAATTTTGTGAAAATTGTTTTTTATTCGATTAAAAATGGATGAGCTACGTAAGAAATTCAAGCGTGGACAAATAGATAAGGAAACTTATCAAGAAAAGATGACAGAACTGACCATCTTTCATCTGGAAGTTATGAATTATAAATATGTAGGGAGAATTGCTGAAGGCGTACATGGAGTTGTTGTTGAAATGAAAAGTCCAGAAACAGTTTTGAATGTGGCAGTAAAGATAGTTTTTGAAGATCTAGAACCTGGATTTGGTATGATTTCGTGGCCTAAACTTATACATGAAAATATTACTCCTCTGATTACCTGGCGTACCATCAAAGAGGCCAACTCAAAAGTTTTTATCACCTTAAAATATGACAAGACTTTACAAAATAAAATAGCTTCCTTTCGTTGTGATTACAGTGGATTCGAGAAAGCAGTAACTTGCATCCAAGATATTACTAATGGGATTAATTACCTTCACCATCAAGATTTGTGTCATCTCAATTTGAGCCCTGATCGCATTTTCATAGCGTATAATAACAAAGCAAGATTAGGAGGTTTTGGTTACCTCACCTCCAAAGATTCAAAAGATCCAAAGTAAGTTAATTTTTATTATATACTCTTCTATTTAACTTAATTTGGTTTTTATATGTAAAGATGGAATTTTCTCTCTATTTTTCACTTAATGATGTGCCAAAGAAAATAAATCAAATGGCTGTAAAACTGCAAAAACGAAATATAGATTTTTTTTTTTTATTAAAAAGTAGAAAATATAATTAAAACATAAAGAGAAATCTTTTTTTTATATAAAAAGCTCTTTCATCATTTAATAGTTTAATATTATTTGAATAACAATTATATGTTGAGAAAACGGTAACAGAAATCCTAAATAGATAGTTTAATTCAAGACTCCTATTATCACATTAACCCCCTTATCATATATTGTTAATCCTTGATCAGATTTCAATTTTGGTGCATTGTTTCAGAGAGATCTGGTCATTCACACGTTTTAGAACACAGGCTTCACACATATTGCACTATGTCTTTAAATTTAAAATCTTTAAGTATGAATTACAAAAATATAGTGTTTCAATTGTCAGGGAAGACGTTCACAGCTTGCGAAATTCTGTGTGAATGTGTAATATCTTTGCCAAAATTAATATTGTAATTAAATATAAAGTTTTGGGTATGAAATTCGTTAATTAAAAAGTGTACTATTTTCATTATAAGGAGGAATGTTTACAAAGTGCTCATTTCTAGGTGAATGTAGATGTAATATTTTATTACTATGCTATTTTAAACGAATGTATTTAAACTATATAACCTTCGGAGAAGGCCGGCGCAACGCCGCGTGGGTCCTTGGCAAAATACCCACAATATACTGCAATACTAAACTAATAAAATTTATTTTTAAATAGTATACACTATATTTCCAATGATGACCGGTCATTTGCGATTTTAGACGTTTTGTTAAATATCTGGAAAGATACATGAGGAATTATCCTGAAACTTCAGGAGTGTAAACGACATGATAGACGTCATATATTTCCGCGAAGATTTTTTCCCGAAACCCCATAAGGGGCCGTCAACAAATTGAAGAAAAACGAATATCTTTTGGATAACCCTGTAAAAACAAATATTGCAAAAGCATTCAAACTGTAGATTATAATTAAGTGGCTTATTGTAATAATTTGGGTTCATTTTTATGAAGATAGCATGTATACTCGAAAAGAAATTCAGGTTTTTATAAAAACAGTCCCAAATTTTACTAAGTTTTTTGCTTATAATTTGCAGAGTTTTTAATATAAAAACAAGTTATTTTCAGACAATATGACAAACAAAATTGTACACAATACCCTGCAATCAGAATTAAAAAATAATAAAAATTGTATGAAAAATGAGCAGGTTCACTAATATTGTTTCACTGCGCATGCGCGAATTCAATAAAAATATACTGTGCATAATATATTAGCTAAATGCATAGACCAACTTTTATGAAAGTCTCAAAAACATAGCTTGAAAATTCTGATAGTAATCGTCGATAGAATAAGCTCGAAATTCGATGTTCCCAAAAGGAAGCAAAAAGATGAGGGGTTGTATCAAATATAGAATGAGAGACACTTCATTCTTATTATGTCAACTTTCATAAGCTAGTATATTTAGATACAACCCCTCATCTTTTTGCTTCCTTTTGGGAACAGCGAATTTCGAGCTTATTCTATCGACAATTACTATCAGAATTTTCCAGCTATGTTTTTGAGACTTTCATAAAAGTTGGTCTATACATTTAGCTAATATATTATGCACATTATATTTTGATTGAATTCGCGCATGCGCAGTGAAACAATATTTAGTGAACCTGCTCATTTTTCATACAATTTTTATTATTTTTTAATTCTGATTGCAGGGTATTGTGTACAATTTTGTTTATCATATTTTTTGAAAGTAACTTGTTTTTATATTAAAAACTCTGCAAATTATAAGCAAAAAACTTAGTAAAATTTGGGACTGTTTTATAAAAACCTGAATTTCTCCTCGAATATACATGCTATCTTCATAAAAATGAACCCAAATTATTACAATAAACCACTTAATCATAATCTACAGTTTGAATGCTTTTGCAATATTAGTTTTTACAGTGTTATCCACAATGTGTTGACGGCCCCTTATGGAGTTTCGGGAAAAAATCTTCGCGGAAATATATGAAGTCTATCATGTTGTTTACACTCCTGAAGTTTCAGGATAATTCCTCATGTATCTTTCCAGATATTTAACAAAACGTCTAAAATCGCAAGTGACCGGTCATCATTGGAAATATAGTGTATATCATAGAATAATGTATGACATATGATATCATATGAATATATGATAATAAAATTGTATAAAAATACCCCTACATTCACATTTAATGTGCATAATTATTTTTAATTTCGCAAAATGTTCTAGCCTTTATACAATATTTTAAATATTTATGTTTTTGCGTTCATGGTTACTTTCAGGATCATCAAATCTATACATTCTCCGATAATTATATCAATTTTACCTGTTATAAGTAAAATTAATACGCCCTTTTTTTCTCACGAACAGACAATTAAACACAAATCTAAAGCAAAAATATTATTATTTTCTTATAAATTTGTTTGTAAGGTCGGTCAAAAACTGAACCGGATAACCTTGTGTTAACTCCATATAATAAAATTCAGCTATATTCCTAGCAATATTTGCATAGTTAGAGCACAATTTCTCAATACGGCATAAACCGTTTATAAATATACTTCTGAAAATAGACAAATGCACATTTGAACTGAAATGTAACATTTTAATAGTATCAAAATTAAAATTATTTCTCTTATCATAAATATTTGTTACCAGTTCACCATTAGATATGTCCATAGTTACATCCAGAAAATCGACACATTTTGAATTATTTGACGCAATTTTCAGGCTTAGACACTTGGATAGTGATTAAAGCTGTAACTTTTCAAGGAATTGGTAACCTCGGCTAATAGAACATCATCTATGTATCTGTAATATATTACATTTTTATTTACAGTATCTTCTGTTTCATATGTATGTAATAATAAAAAATTTCGCCATTTTTCCTTAGTTAAAGCATTCCAAATTCTTACAATTCTAATTTTTTTTCCCTGTTTTATTCCAATTTACTACTCTATATTCATTAAATCCTTATTCTTAATTTAGCTCTATCGTTAACTCTATTAAATTCCCTTTTATTTAATTCTAAATTGTCCAAATTTACTTAAATATAAAGCTTTTAGTTATTCTTAATTTCTATCATGATTCCCGATCATTTCTGGGTTTTAGAATGTTTTTTGAGAGCCATTTTCATTTTTATTCCGAATATTAATTTCCCGCTCTAAAGTCACTTTACTACGAAATTAATCCACTCCTCTCTGTCCGAACTTTTTTGTTACGACACCTCAGTAAATAAGCGGCAACTTGATTCTCAAATATTCTTTCCACATCGTTTGGAAGGATAGTTGTGGCATAAGTCCTTTGAGATCCTGTCCGGCTAATATTATATTACGATGATTTACCGTCATATGTTGTAGTTGCAGTAACGTGGATTATAGAAGGAGCACACATGGTTGCACAACGAAGTTAAGAACCTTGGTTGTTATGGATGATATAAATTTTTAGAAGCAGTCGTACATTTTAGTTGCAGTTTCGTCGTGGCCATAGCGGCAGTAGAATTTAAAACCCAGAGGCGTTTCTTCATAAATTCAATACGAACAAGGTTTTCCATTTCAATCCTTTATTAAATGTTTCTCTTAGGCAGTTTCCACCATAACCATAATAGTCTTGCATCACTACATCATCAAGGTATAGAAGGTAAGTATCAGAACATGTCAGATTTTCAAAACGAGCAGCCAGGGAGTTTTTTACAAGTGAAAATACGACTTAATTCTGAGGGAGCGCCGCAGGCAGCTGCTTTTTGTTACCCCGCGCACTAACACAAATTATGACGTAGAACGCGCACTGAACCAATGAAGAATTAAAGAAGACGCGTCATGTTACGTCACGACCAATGAAAGATAATTAGTAAAAAAGTTCGGACAGAGAGGAGTGGATTAATTTCGTAGTAAAGTGACTTTAGAGCGGGAAATTAATATTCGGAATAAAAATGAAAATGGCTCTCAAAAAAACATTCTAAAACCCAGAAATGATCGGGAATCATGATAGAAATTAAGAATAACTAAAAGCTTTATATTTAAGTAAATTTGGACAATTTATAATTAAATAAAAGGGAATTTAATAGAGTTAACGATAGAGCTAAATTAAGAATAAGGATTTAATGAATATAGAGTAGTAAATTGGAATAAAACAGGGAAAAAAATTAGAATTGTAAGAATTTGGAATAATTTAACTAAGGAAAAATGGCGAAATTTTTTATTATTACATGTATATAAATAAATATCAGCTAGGATGGGAATACCATTAATCTGCTTGTAAACTAGTTTACTGTCATATAAATAATTTTCTTTAACTACAAAATTAAAAAGATTAGTGAATTGTTCAAAGCTTATATTTGTAATATTGAACTCCTTAAAAAATCCATAATTTTTCTCTTTAAATCATCCACATTAATACTATTGTATAAATCTTTAAAGTCGTAAGTGCATATATATATATATATATATATATATGTTATATAAAAATTTTACTTCGCATTATTCCTTTAAATTAATCTAAATTCTGACATAGTCATTATTTATTTAATTCTTAATAATATTTATTCCTATTTAATGTCTTTTTAAAAGTAATAATACGTATATTAATAATTATCTTATTCCAAATCTTAATCTAAAACTTTAAGTTCATTCGTAACTTTTATCAACTCCCCAATCTATAAAATTCTGAGAGACGATTGTTGTCATTTCGAATGTTTTTAAAAGCCTTTTTTTTTATTCCATGCTTCGCTTCGAGCGCCGGGTATTTTTCACGTCAAAATCAATGCGCAGCTACGATAGGGATTCTTTCGTGTTAAATCTTCTCCATCGCACATCATTCGCTTAGCTTAATTTCGTCTGTCACTCATGGGTTCGTGCATACTTTACTTCGTTTCAGTAAATGTTGGTAATATATCATGAACATAATCTCCGCAAATTGATTTTCTATGACAGTTTATTTACTTCATTTAAACTCATCAAGATAAAAAGTACTCAACTCAATTTCAAAGAGGAAATGAAATTGATGATGCAATATGAAGAGGTTTTTACAAACTCTTGAATATGAACAAGGAAGTAAGAAACAGAATTTCGTATGAATGACGTGATTTGACTTTACGTCATTCCTAACCAATCAAAGAACTAAAAGATGACATCACCTGAAAGGGACTATAAGACTGTTTTCTTTCTTCTATATAGAACTTAATATAGAAGCTTTTCTCGCGTTTTGGAAACGAACATGTAATTTCGTTCTCCCTTAAATTAAATTAAATTTAACTAATGTTTAAAATTAAAATTATGTAACTATTAAATATAAGAAATTTAAATTAAATACTTTAAACTGTATAATGAATAATGTTTTATTAATTAACAATATTTTCACATTTCAAATTCACATAGTGAATCATCAAGGATTTAAACCATAGTGTGTGCCACATATAATGGATAATTCAAAACAATGAATACAATATTTATAATAATGTGCATCGAACCCATTATGGATATGAATAATCAAATAGGATTATGTTAAGGACCTGGCCTAGCGGTACAATGAGGATGATTGCTGAAAAAAAGGAGGTAAGCTGCTAAATTACAATTGTTTATTTATATAATCTAATTACATTAGAACGCGCTATAGCTACTGGCTACCTTCAAAATTTCCTAACAAGATTATGAGCTCGAAAGTATTGTAAAGTATATAAAGGATAAAAATAAAAATAAAAATAGTGTCCTAGAATCCTCGAATACTTAAAAGAAAATTAATTAATTTTAGATATATTCTAAAATAGAAAAATGGCAACCTTCAAAGAAGGTAGTATAATTGAAAAATTAAATTCAAGTAACTATGCAAATTGAAAATTTAAGGTGGAAATGCTCTTAATAAGAGAAGAGCTCTTTGAAGTCGTCACAGACGACCCACCTAATCCAATGACGCCCGATTGGTTGAAAAAAGATAAAAAAGCAAGGACTCTTATTAATTTAAGTATTGAGGATAACCAAATCATCCATATTAAGCATTTACAAAATGCAAGGGACACATGGAATACGCTTAAAAACATCCATGACAGATCAAATCTCTCAAGTAAATTCTTCATACTTAGGAAACTTTACGCAACAAAATTATCAGAAGGAGGCAACATGATCACACATAAAACCAAAATATTAGAAATTTTAAAACAAATCATATTTCAGCATTATTGCTCTGCTCTTTGCCACCTTCTTATGACACCCTCATAACCGCATTAGAAGCCAGGCACGAAGACGAAATAACTCCAGAGTTTATAAAGAGCAAATTAACAGATGAATTCAATAAAAGAAACGAACATTCAAATACCATTGATAATTCCAACAAAGCTTTTAGAGCCGAAAGAAAATTTAAACCCACGGTTTTTAAAAAGGAAGAAAAATATTGCACGATTTGTCGTATGAAAAATCATAGCACAACAGAAATAAAACAACTAACTTTAAACAAAACAACAAAAAACATTTCTCTTCTTCATTAGTCTTTCAAAAAGACGAAAACGAGTCAAAAAACGGGAACTCAAATAATCCGAACAACCCAAATAAAAGCACAGCTTATCTTGGAACCGAAGAAAAGAAAAATTGCGAATTTTTAACTAACAAATCGCAAAATAAAGCATGGATCATAGATTCTGGCTCGTCCTCCCATATATCAAATGATGAAAACTTATTTTCTGAATTTATAAATAAAGAACAATCTAACGTCGTAATTGCCAACGGCAATAAACTAAACTCCTACGGGTCAGGTAATGTAAACATTACCACAATAACCTCAGACGGGAAAACACACAACATTACATTAAAAGATGTTCTACTAGTACCCGAAATTGAAACGAATTTATTTTCGGTAGCTAAAGCTACGAAAAACGGATGCAAATTAACGTTTGAAGACAACAAATGTTTTCTAGAATATGAAGGATTAATTCGCTTAGAAGGAAGTAGAAAAAACAATTTATACGAAATTAAGCAAACAAACATAACCACAGATGAAAATTTCGTAAACATGATAACTAATTGCAAAAATAAAAATTTCATAGAATTATGGCATAAAAGATTAGGGCATAAAAATGTCGCGTCGATTAAAGAATTAATGACGAAGGAATTAGCATGCGGAATAAACATAAATAATTGTTCCCATAGTACCAAATGTGAGGCTTGAATCAAAGCAAAAATAACTGAAACATCATACCCCAAAAGACGGAATTTAGAGCAAATAAAATTTTGCAGCTGGTGCATTCCGACGTGTGTGGTCCTATTCAAACTCCAACCATAGGTGGGAAAAATTATTTTTTAACTTTCATAGATGATTACTCTAGATTTACGATTATTTATCTCCTACAAAATAAAAGTGAGGTATTTGAGAAATTAAAAGAATATGTTGCTCTGGTCAACAATAAATTTGGCAAAAAGCCTACAGAACTCAGAACTGATAATGGTAAAGAATTTAAAAATTCTAATATAGATAATTTTCTAAAGGAAAATGGAATTAAGCGACAGCTAACAGTGCCATATTCCCCAAGTCAGAATGGTATTGCTGAACGCAAGGCTAGATCTCTAATTGAAATGACAAGAACATTGTTAAATGACTCTAATTTACCATTACATTTTTGGGGAGAGGCGATCTGCACCGCAAATCACCTACAAAATCGACTGCCGACTAAAGCCAACGAAAAAACTCCATATGAGTTATGGTCAAACAGAAGACCAAATCTAAAATACCTAAGAGTTTTTGGCTGCAAAGCTTATGCATATATTAACAAGCCAAAAAGGCAGAAATTAGATAATAAAGCAGTAGAAGGGATCTTTGTGGGATACGATAATTATTCCAAAGGATATCGTATATACACAAGCGGCAAAGATATCACTATAGCCAGAACAGTGAAGTTTATAGAAAACTATCCGAAAAATTCAAATAAAGAAAAAAGGCTAGAAATAAATATAGATGAAAACACTAGTGCCGAAAACGAAAAGTCAGAAAACCCAAATCTGATAAAAATCGAAATTTCAAATGAAAATGATACTCAGAATGAATCTCAACTAAATCAAACCGAACCGAGAAGATCAGATAGAGTAAATAAAGGGGTTCCCCCAGATAGACTAATTTATATGGTTAAAGATGAACAAATAAATGAACCTAAAAATTGGCAGGAAATAATAAACATGGAAAACCCAGTAGAAAAAGAAAACTGGATCAAAGCGACACAGGAGGAGATAGAATCTCACAACCAAAATAAAACTTGGACATTAGTTGACCCCCCGCCAAATACAAAAATAATAGGTTCGAAATGGCTTTTCAAAACAAAATTAGACGATAAAGGAAAAATTCAAAAATACAAAGCCAGATTAGTAGCCAAAGGCTATTCGCAAAATTTTGGTATTGATTATTATGAAACTTTTGCTCCAGTGGTTTCACATACAACCATAAGAACCTTTTTAGCAGTCGCCGCCTATCATAAACTAAACATAAATCATGTAGATATTAAAACTGCATTTTTGTATGGAAATTTAGAAGAGGATATATACATCTCTCAGCCGGAAGGCTATGTTAAACCTAATCATGAAAACAAAGTGTGCAAATTAAATAAGGCTATATACGGCCTAAAACAGGCAGCTAGAGCCTGGAACACAAAAATTTCAGAATCATTAGAAAAGTTAAATTTCAAACAATCAACTTCAGATACGTGTTTATTCATATGTAATACTAAAAACAGCAAAGCATATATTATCGTGTATGTAGACGATATTTTGATATCTGCAAAAGAAAGTGAAATTAAAGAAATTATACAGAAACTTAAGATAGAATATGAACTAAAAGATTTAGGTCAATTTTACTACCTAGGAATTAAAGTCGAAAAAACAAACGAAGGGTATAAACTAAATCAAAAAATTAAAATTGAAGAATTGGTTAGAAAATTTAAATTAGATGATGCAAAACCTTACAAAACGCCCATGGAAACAGGCTACTTAAATTATGATAATGATGAAATACCATTGCCAAACAACAGAAAGGCTATTGGGGCGCTTTTGTACATCGCTACTGTAACAAGACCAGATATTTCAGCCGCGATTAACATCTTAAGTAGAAAAAAACGAAAACCCTTCACAGAAGGATTGGAAGGCAACTAAAAGAGTGATTTACTATTTAAATCACACTAAAAACTTTAAATTAGAAATAAATACAACACACCAACCTAAACTAGAAGTGTATTGTGACTCGGACTGGGCTTGAGACATACAAACTAGAAAGTCCACCAGCGGAAACTTATTTTTGTTAGGGAAAAATCCGTTATTATGGGTTAGCAAAAAACAACAATGTATAGCCATGTCGAGTGCTAAAGCTGAGTATATTTCAACAGCAAATGCGTCGCAAGAAATTTTATGGTTAATTAGACTCCTACAAGAATTCGACTTAGAACAGACATTACCAATAACTGTGCATGAGGACAATCAGTCCTGCATAAAAATGATTGAATCAGAAAAGTATACTCGTCGCACGAAACACATAGATATTCGATATCATTCCATTAAACACTTAAGGGACAATGGTACAATTAATCTAAAGTATTGTGAATCAAAGAATATGATAGCAGACATCCTGATCAAGCCCACTCCCAAACCCATCTTTGAAGTCCACAGGAGAAATTTAAATTTAAGAAATCAAATTCCAGGGATTAAGGAGGAGATTGTTGGTAATATATCATGAAAATAATCTCCGCAAATTGATTTTCTATGACAGTTTATTTACTTCATTTAAACTCATCAAGATAAAAAGTACTCAACTCAATTTCAAAGAGGAAATGAAATTGATGATGCAATATGAAGAGGTTTTTACAAACTCTTGAATATGAACAAGGAAGTAAGAAACAGAATTTCGTATGAATGACGTGATTTGTCTTTACGTCATTCCTAACCAATCAAAGAACTAAAAGATGACATCACCTGAAAGGAACTTTAAGACTGTTTTCTTTCTGCTATATAGAACTTAATATAGAAGCTTTTCTCGCGTTTTGGAAACGAACATGTAATTTCGTTCTCCCTTAAATTAAATTAAATTAAACTAATGTTTAAAATTAAAATTATGTAACTATTGAATATAAGAAATTTAAATTAAATACTTTAAACTGTATAATGAATAATGTTTTATTAATTAACAATATTTTCACATTTCAAATTCACATAGTGAATCATCAAGGATTTAAACCATAGTGTGTGCCACATATAATGGATAATTCAAAACAATGGATACAATATTTATAATAATGTGCATCGAACCCATTATGGATATGAATAATCAAATAGGATTATGTTAAGGACCTGGCATAGCGGTACAATGAGGATGATTGCTGAAAAAAGAAGGTAAGCAAATATCTTACTTATCTTTTCTGCTAAATTACAATTGTTTATTTATATAATCTAATTACTTTAGAACGCGCTATAGCTACTGGCTACCTTCAAAATTTCCTAACAGTAAATCTACGCACCGTTAACAAAACTCGCTTGCAAGATTTTTAGGGCAGATTTTTGTCGTGTTTTGAAGTGCTGACCAAATTGTTATCTGGTGTTCAACTGACTTAGAATTTCACAACAGTCTCTTAAGATCTATTAAATGATGTAGTGAGTTATCGTTAAGCCTGAGGGCTATAAGTTTATACCTGATACTGTGGGAACTGTTACTGACATCGTTCCTGGTTGTTAATAAACAATTTATCTGGAAATTGGCTGCACCTTATTGAAGAAATTATTGTGGTGTTTCATCATTAGCTAACCTCCTCGCCATGATTCTTGATAACGACTGCAATCATTCTACATCTGTAACAAACTGCCATTTTCTCGTGGAATATTAAATCATCTTCGTAAAATGTTAAATATATATATATATATATATATATATATTATATACATATATATATAATTTATTAGATTAAAAATTTAATTTTAATTTTAATAGTTTGAACAGTCAATCTCTTGTATGGCAGGGGAATGCGGATATTTTCTAAGATGTCCGGCAGGAATGGCCGACACACTCGAATGAGCGTCATATATTCAGTGTCCCGTTTTCTGAATTCATCTTTATTTTAATAGTAGCAAATCCTCTGTTGCCTAAAAAAAGGACAATTTGTTTTTCTCTATCTACATAAATAATTTTTTTAGAAATATACTGCGGGAATTTTAGCCTTAATATCCTGGTAGTCAAAATAATATTTTTTTAAAAAATAGCCGCTTGTGGCAAACCTACGCCCGCATTTTCACTTGAAGCATAGAAGTGGTCAAATTCGATAATACTCGAAAATCGCGGCAACTGTACGCGGAAGGTTATCTATAAAATATTTCTATAAATGTTATTTCTCATAATTGTTTCACGAATGTCAATGCGGTAACTTTTGATTCCAGGTTCGGTACAGCTCCTGTTTTTCGTCCACCAGAAGCTTGTCGTGGAACTCAGAGAAAAATAGATGGTCAGAAGTTTGACATATGGTCTTTGGGTGTTCTTGCTATTGAAACCTTCACTGGGCTACATCTATCTAAAGAAATATCGAAGTGGCAAGCCCAACCTGAAACTTGGCACTTGCAGGTGTACGAGTTAATGTATGAAGTGCTGGAGGTAACTTACATTTTTCATTTATGCTATTTAAATACATTTTTACAAAATAAACAACTAAATACAAATAATTAATTAAAGTTCACCTTACTCAGAGCTATCTGTAGTCGAAAATATTCCTCAGAAGAGTATGAAATTTGGAATACGTCTAAATAAAGGGGTGCGAAAGAAATTTGCCAGAAAGAAAAAATTCAAAACTGGCCACCAGAGGGCGTTTTCTGATAAAAGTCCAGACTATATGCAAATTTCAGCAAACACGTGATGTATCTGTTCCCGTACATTGAATATATTAAATAAAAAATCGTAATAAATCTTTTGTCATTATCATGCCTTTTCCACGGAAAATGTGCAGTTTATAAGATCGTGCTTTACTGGTGAAACTTTTTTTTTATAAAAATGGTGATTCCGCATCAGAAGCTTTGCGGAGGTTTGCTTCTTTGAAAAACAGTAGCAGAGGTGCAGTGACTGCAAACAGAAAACTGCCAGAACTCAAGGACGGTATTTTTTGCACCAGGCCCTCTACATCTCGTAGAATTTACTTCACATGACTGTTGAACATGCTATTTTGCGATTTCAAACGTCATTTGACAATAATGGTCAACACATTGAACAGTATTTGACTTATTAAACCCATTCTACAGTGTATAAGCTTGCATTTTGATATATTCTTGAAAACAATCAGTAATGTGCCCTCTGATGGACATTTTTGATTTTTTTTTTTTTTCTGCTGCTAAATGTCTTTCGCATCCGTTCATTCAGACGCATTCCAAATTTCATACCTTTCTGATGAATAGTTTCGACTGCAGACAGCTGTGAACAGATGAACTTTAATTATGTATACCCCGTACATAGATACATAATGAATAAAAGACGCGTTAAAGATTATTTTCGTCAGAAATTTTTTTAAAAATCTTTTTAATTTTTTGCTAAATGGCGTACACTCAGAATTACCACTTTATGAATGAAATTATTTTTTGAATAAACATCAAGAACATGTATTCTGAGATTCAAGAAAGAGGCATGGTGTCAAATGCTATGTTATGTATTCGGTTGTTCGGAAAGTTCTTTCCGTTTGGGAAAGGTGATTGGTATCAGAAAATTCTATCATTTAATTATTAGACATTAATTTCGATATTTACTGTCTTATAATTTACGAGCAGAATTATTTTCTGATGCGACTTGATTTTCCCTAACGGAAGAAAAATTGCGATCAACCGAATAAAATAACCCAAGTTGCTTTATCAAATATGTATAATGCAGACATGATATTTGTGCGGGTTTTTCATAAATCTAAATGTAATCTTTTTATGAGTCTGTTGCTGTAAAAAATCCATGTGGGTATCATAAAAGTTAATTCCAATCTTTTAAATTCGATAAAAAAAAACCCGAAATTGCACTGTAAGAGTGCTTGTTCATCTACCTACATAACTCTAATAAATCATTCATGTTTGTTTTAAGTCGACATGAGCACCCCCAAAAATGCATTCAGATACAGAGCGCGCGGTTCCACTTACCGATTTGATGATGATATCAGTTCGTGAACATGCGTGCAGTGTATATGGATGTATGCTGCGTGCATCGATGTCGGATCACGGCAATCATGTATACTACTATTAATAGGTGTCGTATCAATGAATGAAAAAGCGCCAGAAGTTACTTGTAAATAAAACAAATCATGTCACTTGATAAATTAGGATACATTATGCATCAACATCGACTTTTTATGTAGAAAATAAAACATTTTTAGTATTCACAAAACTTATAAAAAATGGGGAATTGTATGTTAATTTTTTTTCTTAATCTATCTAAAAACATTATCGTTATAGTCCTTAAACATTAGTTATTCAAACTCAAATACCACATAAGCACAAACTCAAATATCAATCAATCATTTTAAGTGATTAGGTACCCTTTTAACTCACAAAATACATGAAAAAGTTACCTCTAAAAGAATTGCAGGCACTCCATAACTAATTAACTTTTAATTATAAATTCAAAAAAGTATTAAGAAAGGATTATTTTATCAATTAAAGTTTTCAGAAAAGTATACACATATAAAGTTTTTTAATTTATTTTAAAAAATAACAAACTTTTTACGAAACAATTATTCTTACATCTTGCATGCATTCATTACGCGTATGATTTTTCACATGTGAATTTCTAACACCAGCCAAAAAAAAATTATGAGTATAGATATAATGTGTTCTTAAAATGACCTTCAATGAAAATAAACATAAAATGTGTAGATCCTGGGGAAAAGAAAATGTTTGTTAAAGAAACTTCAAACAGCCAGTTCTTTTAAACCAGGGGTGTCAAACTGTGGCCCGGCTGATACCACTAAAATTTAATAGAAATAGTCGACTTCTTGAATCGCAGAAATTCGATGAGTAGATAAGGAAAAGTTTACTAAAAAATTTTAGTGATATCTGGCTGGCCACAGTTTGACACCCCAGTTTTAAACAAACGCAGTTGTGAATTCTAAACTTCTTGCTTGAGAGACATAATAATAGGTCATTTTGTGCATCTATAAGTTTAATACATTCACTCAAAATTTCATGAAATTCAAGCCAATCATTTTTCAAAAATCATGTGCGCAATGACCAAAAGAAAATTTTGAGAAAATTGATTTTAAAAATCAAATTACCCCTTGATCACATTAAAAGAACTCCAACTGTTTTAGACGTAACTTCTTTTCTAAAGTGAATTTTTTTTAATGTTCCTGAAGAATCATATTTAATTATAAGCTATTTAAAAAAAATCGATTTTCTGATACTTTAAAGCAGGTGTCAAACTGTGGCTCGCCCGATACCACTAAAATTTTATAGTAATCATTGCCTAATCTAATCATCGAATTTCTGTGATTCAAGAAGTCGACTACTTCTTTTAAAATTTAGTGGTATCTGGTGGGCCACAATTTGACACCCCTCTTTAATGGATACCCGACCCCTTAAAATCACCCACTTGTCAGAAATCGTGCGCGCAATGACCAATAGAAAATTTTGAGAAAATTAATTTTAAAAATCAAATTACCCCTTGATCATATAAAAAGAGCTCCAACAGTTTTAGACATAACTTCTATTTTAAGGTGAATTTTTACTTTTTTTTTAATGTCTCCTAACACACTTTTAAAGATAAGAAACTCATTATTTTCTTATATTTCAAATTCAGAAAGAAAATTTTTATGGTTTGGTGAAGAAAAACTTTCCGAATTGGGAGGCTGATTATGACAAATTAGGTCAAGCCCTCAGTTTTATTCAGTCCTGCCTGATGTTTAATCATGAAGATAGACCTTCTGCAGACGACCTTTTGAAACACCGTCTCCTTGGTGGACATATAGAAAAGTATTGGCCAAAAGAGGAACCCGATATTTGGGCCGAAATAGGTAAGTTAAGTGGTCGCAAAATCTGTAATATTGTTTAATATTATGTTATAACATAACTGAAGTATTAATTCATATAAACTAAATATTGTTTCACTATGCATATATGTTTTAAAGTATAATTAGGTACAAATTGTGCAAAAACATGACCCTTTGATTCTTGTTATTGTAAACGAAATCTATCTTGTAGGTTTCTGTTGAACTTTTTTCATAATACATGGATCAATTGCTAACTACTGAAACGTTGCTTTTAAAGAATATAGTATAGTATTTGGGTAGAAATATAGGTAAAAGAATAGACGCTGAGGATAATGAATAAATTCAGACTCAACTATTGTTCAATATGAATCAATATTAGGAGTTTATATCGTAAAATAAAAGTAAAATGGTTGTACATATTAGAGCCAGTGTCGTAGACAGGGTGGGGATTCAGGTGCTCTGGATACCACTAATTTTGCAAAGTTATTTTCCTATTGTTTAATCACTGAAGATTCTGCGATTACATAAGACGAAGAGTATTGCTTTAAAATAGTGCTATCCGGAACCTCCGTACCAGGGATGAGATTTCTCCGCTTTTTTGCATACCAGTATAATCTTAGAGAAAACGCTGTTCTGTTAAATCTCAGATTGTTCCGATTAAATAAAGAAAAATTTTCTGTAAGATTATACTGGTATGCAAAAAAGCGGAGAAATCTCATCCCTGCTCCGTACCCTACCTTAGCTACGCCACTGACTAGAATGAACACTCGTGTTTAAGGCGGTATTGAAAAAAATATTTTTCCACGCTCAACAACTCAAATTTTTGAGACACATTCCCAGACTCATTTTTAAAAGTAACAACAGGATGGCGTGATTTATAAAGACATTTATAAGGGCCCCACGTTCAATTAATTAGAAATTGATTTACAGACAATTATTTTCACAGTACGATCATTTTTTTTTTGTTTCCAGCGCTATCGCTTCTCGAAATTCGGTTCAAAATGTCCACTTTGACAGCATTTTTTTGAAATATATTCTGCCTTTATCAAAATATCGAGACAGTGGGGACATTATAAAGTTTCTGAATAAGATAACCTGCCAGTTGGATGCATTTTAGAGCAAAAATGAATTTACGAATGTGTCTCAAAATAAGCAGTTTGGATTTGAAAACACCCTTATATTGGAAAAACTCCCTTTATCAGGAATTTAAAACTAATTTAAGACCAAGTTGATATGTATCCAAAGACTGACTACTGCAAATTCACAATTAATGGTAAACCATGCAGATTTATAGCTTCCCAGCTATAATACTTTTATAAGAGAATAAAGACATACAGGCAATAATAATGATTGGTCAAGAGTATTTCGAACAAAACCAGACCTAGCGATAATATAATATCTACCAGTATCACATTAACATTAAAGTTGTTGTTGAAAAAATAACCCTCTTTCACGGGTGAACTTGTCTAAAAAATTGTGAAGATCTGTACAATGCGCTACCAAAGTTTGAACAAAAACCTTGAAATTGAGCAAGCGCCCTTTGTATATGTCGCTAGTCTCTTATAAAAGTACTTTACGAACAGTCTTTTTTCTACCGCGTTTTTTGGCGGCTTATGGAAAATTTCGTTATGGCGTCCTAGGCGTTGACGTTGGCGTTCCAGAAGTTAAATCGTAATAACCAACCAATCAGCGGCGCGTGAACACCAATGAAGCACACTAAATGGTTGGAAAAGCTATGCCTTGAAGATCGGGTGTGACACTTACTCCATAATGTAAATACAGCATTAAGGTCCATTTACATCAGGAGTGTCAAACTGAGTCCCGCCGGATACCACTAAAATTTTATAGTAATCTATAATCGAATTTCTAATCGAATAATCGAATTTCTGCAATTCAAGAAGTCGGCTATTTCTTTTAAAAATTAGTGGTATCTGGCGGGCCACAGTTTGACACCCCTGATGTACATTATGGCGTTATCGTCCTAGGCGTTGTTGTTCCAGACATAAGAGAATAAGACCCAAGCAATGAAGCACGCTGATGGGTTGGAAAACTTGTGCCTCACAGACCTTGGGAGATAGACCGGGAGGCGGCAGCACAGACAATCACCTCATCGAGTTCACGGCTGAAATTCCAGAATTAGTTAAAACTCGAATCGCATATTAAAACGCAATCGGTCTGCCTTAAAACCCAAAACACCTTAAAACCCAAATTTTAGAGGTTGACTCGTAGGTTTACCATTGCGTGTTCCTGCACCCAAAAGTATGAAAACATGGAGGACTGGGAGCAGGAACACACAATGGTAAACCTATGAGCCAACCGCTAAAATCGGGTTTTCGGGTGTTTTCCAGCAAGATATGACTTGGCAGACCGATTGCGTTTTAATATGCGAATCGAGTTTTAAGTTAATACTGGAATTTCAGCCGTGAACTCGATGAGGTGATTGTCTGTGCTGCCGCCTCGCGGTCTAAGACGGTTACGCGATAATATAAACGTAGAATTAGACATCTCGGGGTTCCATTTGCTTACACCTAAAAGTACTGGTAATGAAAAAGTGATAAAAGTATCTCCAAAGAACGTAAATTTTTATGGGTCTTAAAATCTTAAAAGTGGCTAAAATGAGACAAAAAAAGATCAATCGAGCATATCTGTATATATGTTTCGCTATTTTCCAAACAGTGAAGACCAATAAGAAGCCTACATTTTTGCGAAATTTTCACTCATTTAAAAAATATCGTATAATTAAGACTGTCGCATGGTGAATTTCGTTTCAAAAATACCAAAAAATCTTTCTATATCCCTGCATAAATGTGTATAGAAAACGATGAAAAACGCGACAATATAAACCTTATAGGCGGTGACGTATAAACTGAGGTACATATTTAAAGAACGTCCGTGGGTGCATGAATAGCTAATACGATGCTCATAAATCAAATTCCCATATCCTGATAAAAGATAAAAGTTAAGACAAGCTAATTTCTACATATTTTCTGATAGAAATTATAAATAGATTTCCTTGAACAGTTAAACTAAGCAGAAAAGAAATCAAACCAGCACGCTTGAAAAGGAACATTAGAAATTGCTAATAGAAAGTATGCCAAGACAAAATACATTTTTTATAGTAATTTTGTTGAAAAGTAAGCTAAATTTTAAATGCATTTGACTGGATTGACAGCTTACTAAACTGAGTTGGTATAGTTATTTTCCATACCAACATATATGGTACAATCGAATCAATAGATAGTACAATCGAATGATAGTACAATCGAATCATAGTTTGGTAGGGCTTGTAAAAAAGTAGCTGAAACAAATTGAAGTGCAACATTAGGCATTTTTAAAAGGGAATTCTCGGTACTCCATTCACCTGATGTCACTAAAGGCAAAAGCTATCAAATGGACTTTATGCACGCCACTAGGGGTACAGGCTACGATTCGCCTGCTGGCAGTATTTACATTTGAATATTAGCATATAGCGCTCTATGGAGTATTAGTGTTAGTAATGTTTATCTGTTAAAAATAACGAAAAGAAAATTATTGTTGTATCAGTAGATACTTAATATATAATAATACAAATTCAAAATGTCGCTCGTAACATTCGCTAAATTTCTTTTAAACTTTAAACACGTAAACTGGGTTGAGGCTAAATTCGTTCGTTGGCTGTATTTGTAGCATTCTGGCGGATCAAAATACCGCCAGCTCTGGGTTATGACGTCACATGCATAAAGTCTATTGATGTAAGTACACTGAGGAGTTTATAAAATTGACGGGGAAAATGGGGTATTGGTTTACAAAGGTGTTTGTTTGTAAATATCCCTTTTTCCTTATGTAAAACTGATATTTTATTTTTTTAACTTCTGAGATTTCATACAAAATTTAGAATGTGTTGATCAGGTAAGTTGACAAATTAAACATATTAACTTTTAAAATAAAATATTGCAATTTCTTGAATTTCAAAACGCACGGCACCATTAGAACGAACATCAAAGGAAACTTCCTCTCAGTAGTGCAACCGGCAGTTTTCGTGTGGCTATAAGTACGAATCATAAATTCTTCACTTAACTTAGTACAGTAGATAATAATGATGTTGTAGTCAATCATACTATTTAAATTTAAAGCTGCCAGCACTCTAATACAGTAGAACCCCGCTATAATGAACCTTCAACGGACTGATTTATTTTTATTAATTATATTCAGGTCTCCGTTATAGCCAATGTACGAGATATGTGTAATAAAGTTTCATTAGTTATTTTCAGCAGTGGCGTAGCCATAGGATGGGGTTCCAGATTCTCTGGATGCAATTAATTTTTTTAAGTTATTTTGCAGGGTTTCGTAATAATTTGGATTAACAATAATAGCAGAGCCCGATTAACGCAAAGACAACTTTCCACCGTTATTTTATAAGAGTCAGTTTCTTTATTTAAAAGAAATATTCTGCGTTTTAAAAAGGCGAACTTTTTTGGTGGAAGTTTGCTTCTACGGTAATCGGGCCATGAATAACGGTATTTGACTGTACTCCTATACTATCGCAATCCAATAAGGCAATTGTTTTTTATGATTTTTCAACTTATGGAAATCTTTGTGTATGTATATAAAGAGAATTCATTTGGTATTGACTGATTAGGGGCTGTGCATATATAACGTTATCATTTTAAGAGGGGGAATCTGGTACTTGATATCGTAAAATATCTCTAGAGAGAGGGGGGGGGGGTTCCTTTTTTGATATCGTTATCACTTTTTATATCAGATTTTCTCATTTTAACTTTTTCTTCACTTTAAAATAGTTTATTTTTTATGTTTCAAAGTTCAGTTTTCTAATTCAGATTCTACGCTTTCTTATATTTTTTCTAACAATTTCTTGTTGTCATATGTAAGATATATACTTAGTTAAAAGATTGATTTATATTTGAATATTAAAGATACATTTAGGCAAGTTTGGTATAAAAAACATTTGCAATGGAACAAGATCACTACTGCATTAATTATCTACTGCATACTAAATTATTTTAAAATTCAGTTTAAAATGACTTTAATCGTATAGATAAAAATATGTTTAAAGTATATCATTAGATGTTATTTTTATATGAAACATATGGTAATGTATTGATGTACTAAAATAAATTATACAGTTTTCAGTTATTTGTTTTTGGTTTTTTGAAAACGTTCAAACGGTGCTCCTCTGTATATCACAGCAAAATGTATTAAAGAAAAAATGATTTTATAAAATGTAAATATAAACAAGTGGATAAGTGTGATCGAAGATAGCTCAAAGGGTTTCGTTTAATATCCCTTTCAAAACACTTTATCCTTTCTTTAATAAAGTCAAACAAATTTCATTTAGCAACAACAACAAAAAAAAAGTCATGTTTTTTATAAAGTAAAAATTTACCGGTCTATTTTTTTCCTTTTTTCGAAGATCTAAACCAGCCGGATAGCGGTCCAAGCCCGCTATTATATTCTGTCATAATAATATCCGTCATACGGACTAAATGCAATATTTAAAAAAATAATTTCAAAATTAAACAAATTGTACACCTTCAAAATGTTAAAATATGCGAATATTTCCATAATCGGATTTTTATCACGATTCAATATGTTTCTCAAACTCATATGTTCACTATTCTTTATTATTCATATTGATACTCGCTTTGTATTATTCTCAAACATTTGAAAAATTAGTTAAACTTCCTATATGACGTCAGATTTTCTTTTTAATTCTCTAATGACGTGATATTAATCTGCTTTGTCCACTTACACCTACTCATACTCCTTATATTATTGAGAAATCTTAGACATTTTCCGTTTTATTACGACTATGACGTCAATCAATTTTATTTCATATTTATCTTTTTTTCAATTGGTGGAACTTTTTATTTCATTTTCATTTTTCACGTGAAAATCGTCTGATAGAAAATTAATTATTGTAGAAAGAATTTCATTGTGGATTTTAAATCTTTGGCATCTGCTATAACGAAAAATGTTTCAATTTAATAGGAAAAGGCTATTAGAATTTTGGTTTTTTATCTCTATTTATTAAAATAATACGAATTTTTCAAATTTTAATATTTTGAGCTCTTCACAGCTGCTATTCAGATTTATACACAAAGTTTCAACTCTGTAAGTTGCATACTTTTTGAGAATGGCTCTGTGACGGACAGACAACGGAGCGGGGGTAATAGGGTTTCGTGAGATGAACGAAACCCTAAAAAAATGTCTATATATAGATAACGATATCATTTAGGCCGTGGGGAGCCGATATCAGGGGGGATATGATAGGTGAGGAGTCAAAATGTCCGAAAATTTGAAAACGTTATGTATGTACAGCCACTTATATAAAAAAAAATAAGATTTTCTAAAATATTCTAAAATGTACATTTTTTGAATCATTTCAGTGAATTCCGTAGAATTGGTGATGATTGCTTTGCAGAAGAGAAATCTTAATTTGTCTGACAGTGATATTGACATTTCTGATGATGAAAACAATGATGATACGGAAGGGGAACATCTTAATGATAATACTGTTTTAGAAGCAAATATAAAAGAAGAACTTTCGATAGAAAGTGAAAAAGCAGAGAAAGATTTTGAAATATTATTGGAAAAATCTAAACCTTCAAATTTAGTCGGCTGTGCAGAAAATGTTAGTTCTAAAAATGATGATAATAAAGAAACTCCAGATATATGTCCTCAAAAAAGAGATGCCACGGTTAAAAATGATTACGATTATTCCCTTAAAGATAATCCTGTAAAAATAAAAGCCTCTGATTACGAAACAGATGCCAATATGAAGAATGCTGACTGTAAAGATAGCTTTATTGCCCCGGATTTAATCAGTGATAAGATTGAAATAAGCAACGACAGAGATGTAAAAAAAGATAAAATTATATATGATGAAAAGAATAAAAAAGTATCTGCGGAAGAAAGAGCAATTGCTATGAAAAAAATGATTGAAGAAATAGATATTCGGCTTAAAATGATTGACAAAATAAATCTATCAAACACGGATAGTGAAAAAACAAATATTAAAATGAAAGAGGAAAAGATAGAAATTACAGAAAATGTTAATGATGATATGAATGTGTCAAATAGAAATACAGATGGGAAGAAAATTAGGGCTGAAATTGATAAAAAGTATAAAGATTTAAATGCGAAAGAAAAAATAAATGATGTAAGAAATAAAACTAAAAAATTAGATTTCAAAGAAAATGTTACTCATAAAAATGATACATTAGTAAGTGACAGAGGAGTAAAAAAAGATAAGATTGATTTTGATCAAAAGAATAAAACTCTAAATGAGGAAGGAAGAGAAAATTCTTTGAAAGAGGCGATTAAAGAAAGAGAAATTAAAGAAAAAGTTATCCACATAGTAACTTCATCAAACATCGATAAAGATGTAAAAGAAGAAAAACTTGAAAGTAAAACAAACAATCAAGTTGTAAATATGAAAGAAAAAACAAACCAGTTAACAAAAGAGTGTATTGAAATAAAAATCACAGAAAACCTGACTAATGATATGAGTACGTCAAATAGAAGTGGAGGTGTAAAAGATGAGAAAACTGGATTTAACAAAGCGAATAAAGATATAAATATGAAAGAAAAGATAAATGCTATAAAGAAGAAAAATAACGGAGTAGAAATAAAAGAAAATGGCATAGATGATATTAATATTACAGTGAGTGATAAAGTTGTGAAAAAAGATGAAACTGAATTTCATATAAAGGATAAAGATCCAAATATGAAACCAAAAACAGATGATACAAAAAACAAAGCTGAAAAATCAGAAATTATAGGAAATGTTTTTGATATGTCAAACAAGGATAGAGATGTAAAAGAAAACAAAAGTGAATATGATGAAGAGAATGAATATATCAATGCTAAAAAAGAAAAAAATGGTGATATTTTAGATAAGAGTATTGCTAATTTAAATGAAATTGAGTATGTTCAAATAAATAAAACAGATGCTGTACACAATATCATTGAACATATAGAACCATTACAATTTGAATTGAATTATGCTCCAGTTTTAGAGTCAAATTCTGATAAAGAAACTCTGACAGATAGTTTTGAAAGAAATAGAAGAAAGAAAAAGTTGAAACGACGTAGAAAGAAAGAAAAATCTTTAAATTTCCCTATTAACTCGAACACAAATACTCATGCAAAGCCGGAACGAATAGATTATGAAACAGAAATGAAAAAAAAGAAGCAATATTATCAGACATTTTCTGAAGAATATGAATCATCAAGCCTTAGTAATACATTCGTTATACAAAGCAATGATGAAAATGTGTATCAAAGGCCACGACATAATTTAAGAAAAGCTCGTCCAAACGATAAATATCTAGAAATACAAGAATATAAACACTCATACTCCACTGAAAAAAAATCCCTCGAAAATAATGTTAATGCTAATCCCGAATATTCCGTAAATGCTTGTGAAAAAAGAGATGACACAAATCGGAAGAAAAAATCAGCAAAAAAACCGTATTCACCTAAATATATGATAGAAAATATTGAACCATCTCCAGCAACTTCATCATCAAAAAAGCAAAGATCATCAAGAAAAACTTATTCACACAACAGTGTGATAGAAAAAGTTGATCAACCTATAGCAGTTTCATCATCAGAAAAGCAAAGATCAACAAGAAAAGCGTATTCATCCAAATATATAATAGAAAAAGTTGAACCATCTCCAGCAACTTCATCATCAAAAAAGCAAAGATCATCAAGAAAAACTTATTCACACAACAGTGTAAAAGAAAAAGTTTATCAACCTATAGCGATTTCACCATCAGAAAAGCAAAGATCAACAAGAAAAACTTATTCAACCAAAACTGTGATAGAAAAAGTTACACTATCTCCAGTAACTTCATCAGAGAAAATACAAGATGATGGAAATTATGATCTTGAACCGGGCGAAGTTCACCTCTTTAAAAAGGGTAACAATTTTATATCTCAATTTAATTAAAGATTTTAGCCAATAATATTATTTACTGTAATATAATTAATACAACGTAATTTTACATACTGTAATCGCATTTAATTATTACAATTTATTTGATTAATTATTTTTTATCGAAATAATGTAATAACCAGTAATTTAGTAATTGTTCAATCACAGTTTTCCTGTAATTTAAAATGATTTAGTAATTTGTAATTTAATTTTAATAAATTTCTTAAATGAGTTTTAGGTTGTTTTATGTTTCTAGTATAGTCGTAAAAAAAAAAAAAAAACATATTTTACTAACTTGGCGGCAAATAATCGTAAAAAATGTATCTGACACCAATCGATTAGCGACGTTGCCCTTTCAGTATGTTAAAAAACCCTCTCTGAATAAGATTGCGAACCTCAGGCAGTACCATAGAACTGATATATACTAACACTTAACTATATCTGCTGTATAGCAGTACAGTTTAAATCCGGTTGTTTGGAATAGTATAAAGTTTCAGCATGCGCGAACACGCAAACATAAGCTCACTTCATCTGCTTTTAACCCTTTCAGGGGCAGTGGTATGTTTATGAAACCGCTTAAATTTATTTCCTATAAGCAACAATGGCACCAGAATTCTGCTAAAATCTTTTCCATTCAATATGTATGCAAAATATAGCCTTTTTCTTATTTGCACATAAATTTTTTCGTAAATCCCGGTGCCGGTCATTTATTTCAACATTTTAGTACTGAAAGTACTTTGCCCCTGAAAGGGTTAAGCAATTCTTAAACATTAAAAATATATATATGCTTCATCATTTTTTTAAAAGTACTTTTTAACTCTTTTCAACATAGTTGAAACGTGCTTATGAATTCGGTTTGTCTGTGTCCGTCCGTCTGTCTGTATGTCCACGCTGTAACTCGCCAAAATATATTCTGATTGCCATATATTTTATATATGTTATTTAAATTTACTTTGGCATGTTCGGTATTGAAAATGAAGTGTGTAGGACTGATAGTTCCTTTACTGGGACACTCAAAAGAATTCCGATACATTGCGGTCTATGGGTAAAATTCGTTTACAATGCGATTTAATGATGTCAGTCAATTTTAAAAATATTGAAATTGATATACATCAGGGAAGTGCACTACAAGAAGCTTACTGTGGAATATGGTGTGCATAGCATTATATCGTTCATTTACAGTGACACACGAAGTAATTCGATTACACTACTGCCTATGAGCGATAGTTGCTAGAAGTGAGTTTACAGTAGTGCTAGGCGTTTCTTAAATTTAACTAATTTATTGTATATTACTTGGTGTGCATAAATTCTATAGATCCTATATAGAACTGCACAAAAGAATTCGACTACATTTCCATTTATCGACGGAAATCCTGAAAAGAAAATTTGGTACTTATCCATTATCCCGTCGACCACTTTTCATAACAAAATTCTCTGACGGCTCGGCCTACAGGCACAGGTAGATTTCGAAGACGCAGACCGTGAGGTGCCTGTTTGTTGGGAATTGACGAAGAACTGACCTTTATGCCATGATGCGGCATTTGGAAACGCCCACTTCTAAACCTAACTTGTTTGCAGGCGGAATCGGCAGGGATTTATTTTGTTTTTATTTTTTTTATTTTTTTTTTGCAATAAGGGTTGGTCCCATAAAAAACTTGTCAGTATAAAAGTTTTAAATAATATTAAGAGGAATTATAATAAATTTAAACGAATTTGATATCTTGTGAATGGACGAAGTTATGAATTTTTTCCTTCTAAACTCCCCCTTTCCCCCCCCCCTTGGGACCATTTTAATGATATAAAAAATCTATCATACATAAATTTTCGGCCCTTTTCCTAGAAGTAATAATAACTTTAAACGGATTCAATACGTATCATAATTAAGAAATTATGGGTTTTTTTCTGTTTTCACAAATAGCCCCCCCACTTGGTTTGATTTTGTCCATTAATGAACTTGACCGAGATTTTATACCCCTTGATTTTATGTATCAGTTTCGAAGAGATTTGTGCAGAATTATGGGAGTTATCGTGTCCATAAAAAAGTGACATAGATAGATAGATAAAGTTTTGAACTGGGGGTGGTTTTGGGTTCTGGGAGTCACAATCGGCGCAGATCTGCAAATTTTTTTCAAAAATTCCAACTTAGGTGAGATAGTAATAGGTAGTTTTTCTTGAAATCTACCTAAAAACCATCACCAAGCTGTAACCCCAAATAAACAAATAGAAGAATGTTGCCATTGGAATATCAAAATAAATAAATAAATAAAATACAAAAGCCCCACTCACCAAAGTGTCAACTATCAGTAAGTTTAACGAGAAAAAAATTACAATGTAATAATGAAAACAGCAAAAAAAAAATCTTGGATATTTATTTATTTACATTATTTTTCCTAATTATCCCTCTCGGCTGGTGAATAAATGTTTGTGACATCAGTTGAAAATGATCTATTGTATTTAACTATGCATCGCAACGTTTTTTCAATGCGTTTTCTCTTTCAATATCATGGCACCGCTGTTTAAGGTCGCAATTGTTATTTTAATTAACGAAATAACTTATAAATCAGTAAAACATAATAAAAAACAACAAGTACATGTCGAATTAGAAACCACTTGATGACATAACAAACCCGTGTAATGTTTCTGATGTCAAGTAAATGGGACGGCATTTTTGACGTTAAATTCTATAGTTTGGCGATAGTTTTTTGTTATGAAAAGTGGTCGACGGGATAAAGGAGAAGTACCGAAAATTTCAACTGTGTTAAGCGTTTCCGAACTGAACTAAATTTTTGCAGACACTGCAGTATATATGCAAATCTACAGATCATACACAAGGTTTCGCAAAAGAATTTGAATACTTTTCCGACAATAGACGGTAATTGCTGAAATTATGTTTTTAAATGTGTTATGCGTTTCCTAAACTGTTTTTTTTTTTCCTTTTAGATACCATTTTTCAGTTTATTAAACGGAGAAGATTTGTTACCGTATTCTGTATATATGTTGGAAAGTGTTTCATATGCTATGCTTATTGCATGATTTTTCTTTCTTGTTTAAAATCTGCTCTAAGTAAAATTAATTAGGAGAGAGATTTTGTATGTGTTTTCACTCTTTTATATAACACGGGAAATGTATTCAACATTTTCATAGATAATCTTCATAGTTATGTTGCGATTGGATCAAATGTTGTTCATAGTTACTATTTATACATCACCGCTTAATTTTCTTTTCAACATATTTCTTCCAGATTACCATAAAAACAAAGAAAGACCAAAATATTCAGTGGCATCACACAGTAGTGCATTTAACAACTTTGATGAAGAAAGTCTGGAAGAAGGAGAGATTGATCCAAATAACCCAGGTATTTATCTTCAAATTTTAGTTAAACTCTGCTTTAAATAAAGTATCTCTTATTTATTTTTTTTAATATGGTCTGAAAATCCCAAACTCTAATTTCTTTCCATGTTAATGTTTCCGATTAATTGATTACATATTTAGAAAGAAGCGGAATTTTAGAAATATATATACTAAACTCTTATATTCTCGTTTATTTCTTCCATTTCGCATACGATTTCAAAAATTTTTAAACACATGTTTTTAAAGTTATTCAGTTATAATTTCTTAGAAAAGTTTTAATGGCATGCTTAAAATATGCTTTAGAAATGATACTACGCAAAGGCAATCATAGCTCTGCTTCACCCTATTCAAAGTTAAATAAAGCCTTGTACAGAATTTCCTAAAAAAGATTGGACATTTTTTTAATATTCAATAATATGTAAACGACGACAGCTTTTGAAGTTATTTTTACACGATAGCAACGTGTGATACTTTTGCTACGCTTGCTTCTTTTAGTTCGAAATATTACCTATAGATGGTGTTGCACTGCTTAAAACTGTAATATTGCTCAAAATATCTTGTTACTGAATTGACATTTTACTGAATTTACTTTTTACGAAATTTACTTGTTCAGAATTTACTTTTTACCGAATTTACTTTTTATTAAATTTATTTTTACCTAATTTACTTGTTATTGAATTTACTTTTTGCTGAATTTACTTGTTACGGGATTTAAAAAAACTTTCGGTTCATCTTAGGACACCTTGCATGAACTATTTTCATTCTTAGGTCCGGGAGTAAAGTAAATCAAATTTGAAAAGCGAACAGAAAAAATGGAATTAATTAATAGAAGTAATAATTAGTTTTTTTCCCCATAGAAAACAGTTTTAAGCTGCAGTGAATGTATAAAAAAGAACAATAATAACAATTGTTCTGAAGCGTAGCAAAAAAAAAAAAAATTCTAATTTGCATTTTAATGTGCTGACACTCAATGAATCTATTTTAATACTTGGAAATTTTTCCATAGAAAATTTCTCACGACTTGCATTCATAATATTTCAAATTTCAATTGCTTAAAAGACGTATAGCCAACATAGTGAAAAAGTATCCAAGCCGGGACTCGAACCCGGGTCATCAGTATAGCGCACTGACGTTCTACCAACTGAATCACTTGGAACGATACCCAGCATGGCACTTCTCAATATGACATGTTGGAAAGGTTAGCACAAGATGGAATATTTTTCCGTGATCCACAAACCCTGGGGCAAACATGAAACTAAAGAAACTGGTGGCTCACGGGAAAATATTCCATCTTGTGCTGCGATTGTAGACTTGCCAACATGTGATAGTGAAACAAGTGCCAGGCTGGGTCTCGTTCCAAGTGGTTCAGTTGGTAGAACGTCACTGTGCTATACTGATGATCCGGGTTCGAGTCCCGGCTTGGATACTTTTTCACTATGTTGGGTATACGTCTTTTAAACAATTAAAATTTGAAATATTATGAATGCAAGGCGTGAGAAATTTTCTATGGAAAAATTTCCAAGTATTAAAATAGATTTATTCAATTATCGATGCTGGATTCACTTTAGTTTCGTGTTTGCCCCAGGGTTGGTGGCTCAAGAAAAACATTCCATCTTGTGCTGCGAATGTGATAGTGAAAAGTGCCTGGCTGGGTATCGTTCCAAGTGGTTCAGTTGATAGAACTTAAGTGCGCTATACTGATGACCCGGGTTCGAGTCCCGGCTTGGATACTTTCTCACCATGTTGGCTATATGCCTTTTAAGCAATTAAAATTTTATATATGACACTCAATGTTTAGAAGTATTACCTTTTTAAGCATATACTTATTATTGAATACCAGGTGAGAATTTCAAACATATCTGGGATTTCCAGCTCAGGTTATGTTTATTAAGAAAAAGTATCCTAAAAATAAAGTATTGTTAGGTATAAAATCGATATATAATTTTTATCAAATCTAAAAGTTACGGAATCTCCGACAAATGACTTAATTAAACTAAGTAGCTGCTTTTTTTTTATATAAAATTCTATTTTGCCTTAATATGAGTAATTTGATATGTTAAATATTAAATTTAAATCATTTCAAGTTGGTTCCAAGCGTTTCTGTTACTGTGCATGCGTACAAGTTTAATATACTTCAGCATTTTAGCTGCTTCTAGTAGATATTTTCTCTAATAGAAGTCGTCATTTTAATATTTTCTTCATACAGGGTGACGCTCTACCCCGTGTACAAACTTTGCGGGGTGGTAAAACTCACTAAAACAAACGGTTTTTATATAGTAAAGTTAGTTCGCATTCCACTTATCCAGTCATAAATACGGGATGACTGGTCGCAATTGCTTGCAATGCAGGTCGAACCCGAGTTTTTGTTCACAATTTTAACGGTAATGAAGACGATACGATTTTTTACGATATATTTGACAGACTTATTTTACTTTGTGTGAAATGTGATCGATATCTCGGGAAGTCCACTGTAATTAGGTCCAGTGACCCATATGTACGGTGAGCTGCATTCCAAATTACGAAGTGTCTAGGTCAGTGTTATTTGGGTGCATATCGTAGACATTTCCAGAAATTCTTGGGGCGATATAACATTTTCTAGAAAGCAAAGTACGTCTCTTGAAAATATCGGTAAAGTACTTTCATGTTTGTTAACCCTTTAGCGGGCGGTGTCCACAAAAAAGGAACCTAATTTTAATTCCAAAACAGACAAACGGCACCAAGAATATTTAATTAAATTTTTCTTTTATAGTGTACTGGAAAGTAAGCAAGTTTTTATTCTCTAATGAATTATTTTTTAATTCTGGTGTCAGTCCATAATTTCATCATTTTAAAAACAGACTTACTCCGCGCTGGAAAGGGTTAAAGCTATGAACGAAAACTAAGGTTCGAGTTACAGTGAGACACTCTGTATTTATCACTGAATAAATGGATTGCGACTCAGCTTTCCTATACAAAAAATATTCGTTTTAGTGAGCTGTACCAACCCTCAAAGTTTGTACTAGCGGTAGCGAATCACTCTGTATTGTTAAGACTCATTAAATTCTTTAACCAAGAATAAATCTGTAATTTTAGAAACATTAGAGAAACTTCGGGTATTATGGAATACTAGTATTTACATTTGGGGCATACAACATCTCGATATTGTTTAAAATCCGAAAACCGACTACAATTACAAATTTCCACTATCTGCGAATAGTTGTTCAGTGTTGTTTGGACCCAGATCGTAGACATTTCCAGCAATTCTTGGGACGTTATCCCATTTCATAGAAAGCAAAGTGTGTCTCTTGAAAATATCGGTAAAATACTTTCATTATCGTTAAAGCAATGAACGAAAACTAGAGTTCGACTTACAGTGAGGCACTCTGTATTTATCACTGAATAAATGGATTGCGACTCAGCTTTCCTATACAAAAAGTTTTCAATTATTTTACGAAATTGAATCACTTGCAAAGAAAATATTAAACGTATTTTGAGGGTATTGTGAGATAGTCGGGAAGTATGGAATAGGAGGTTGCAAATGAAGAAAACGAACAAAACTTGGCAAAAAACAGACGTAATGGTATCAAGAGAGCATCATCAAAATATAATGCCTAGGTAGTCAGCCAATAAACTCCAGTTTATACTTCAGATTAGCGCAAATCACAAATAGAAGGATCTGTCTTTGTACCACCAAATCATGGAGTATTATGAGATATTAGCATTCTAAATAACCCGACACCGCTGGTTTGGGAAAAAATTACTCTATATTTATTGGTGTGAATCAAGAGCTAAAAAACGTGTATTACCAACGCCCCCTAGATAAGAAAGCCTTGACACTGGTCACGAAAACGTCATACCAAGCAGGCAAAACAAAGAAAAAATTCGAACAACGTGCATGTTTCGATTTCATTGGCTCATAGAATTAATATGAGCCAATGAAATCGAAACATGCAAGTTGTTCGAATTTTTTCTTTGTTTTGCCTGCTTGGTATGACGTTTTCGTGACCAGTGTCAAGGCTTTCTTTTCTAGGGGGCGTTGGTATTACACATCATAAATTGTTAGTACAGGGTGACAATTATTGAACTATATAAAATTAAACCATCATAACTTCTGAACGGTTTGCGTGATGAAGTTCAAACTTCGTAATTGGCCGCAGGGCATGATGGGAATTAGTATGCGCATGCACACAAAACGCTGTTATCGGCCATTTGCAAGTGAAAATGTCACGGTACAGCGTGCCTGAGCGTATATCGCTTGGGAAGGCCTACTATGCGAGCAATAACAGCCCAATTGATGCTCAAAGGAAGTTTGCGACCAATTACAAGCTGAAGACAACCGGTCCAAGTGTGCTAACAATCAAGAATTTGATTTGCAAGTTTGAAAGAACTGGTAGTGTTTGTGATGATGGCAATGTCGGTCAACAAACAAGTGTGAGAACGCCTGAAAACATCCGGAAGACATGCGCTGTGCTTCTAACCAGCCCAAGGAAATCGATCAAACGAGCTGCACAATAGGTGGGAATCAACTGGGAGATCCTGCGACAAATTGTTGTTGCAGACCTGCATCTCTTCCCATACAAAATTGTTGCCATTAAGCCCCATCAGCCATTAAGCCCCATGGCCATGGAACAGCGGTTGCGTTTCGCCAACACTATAGTTCGAAAGCATTGACGAACAGGAATTTGATGCGAATATGGTTTGGTTTAGCGATGAAGCCCAATTTCATTTGGATGGGTTCGTCAATAAGCAAAATTGGCGCATTTGGGGGACTGAGAATCCGCATTTCGCGATCGATAAGTCTCTTCACCCTCAACGGTTGACTCTGTGGTGTGCAATGTCCCGTCACGGAATAATCGATCCGATATTCATTGACGGCACGGTGACTACTGAACGATACGTGAAGGTTTTGGAAAATGGTTTTATCCGCATTATCCAAAGGGACCCTGATTTCGACAAGATGTGAGCAAAATGGAGCTCAGCACCATCGGACCAAGAAAATGTTTGATGTCCTGGAGGAGACTTTTGGGGACCGTATTCTGGCTCTGGGGTACCCAGAGGCCACTGGAGTGGGACTAGCTTGGCCGCCATATTCTCCGGATCTGAACATATATTACTCATTTTTATGGGGCTACATTAAATAAATGTGTACAGAAATAACCCCAAAACCATTGCTGAGCTGAAAACTGCCATTCATGAGGTCATCGAGAGAATCGATGTTCCAACACTTCAGCAGGTCATGCAGAATTTTGCTATTCATCTGCCCCACATCACAGCCAATGATGGCAGCCATATCGGACATGTCATAACCTAAATCCGAATATCTGTTGTGGCGTTTACATGTTGAATACAGTTTGTGCACTCAGTAGTTTTTAAATAATTTATGTTTTATTTCATATAGTTCAATAATTGTCGCCCTGTATTTTGCTGTACATTATGCTTAATTTTAATGTAAAAATATTACTTCTAATAATGAATAAAAATGTTGAAAAATTATCTTCTGAAAATTTATTAAGACGAACACAAATATTTATTCACACAGAGCACCCTGATGCAACTGCGCGTTCTGGGGAGCATTGTGGAAACGTTCTTAAGTAGTTTATGATATTGCCGCTTAGTGGCAACACTGTACCAAACAGAAACCTTGGTATTCTATATTACACGACTACTATTCCACACTACCCGAAGTTCCTCGATAGAAAAATAAAACGTTAAAATAAAAAATACGTTGTTTTTTTCTGTCAATTTCTCTGTCTAGATTGTCCCTAATTGTGTTTCTTTAATCTTTTCAGGTTTCAACTGTGATTTAAAATCCAGACGTTTTAAAAATCTTCGTTCCTGGTGGAAACGACAGAAAAAGAATTTGACTAATTGTTTCACCGCTTGTCTCCGCACAAGTGACGTAAAATAGCTCAGATGAAGTGTTTTCAACCATATTTGACAATATTATGAGCAAACATCTCTATCCAGAAAGTAATAGCAAAGAATCAATAAATAGCCCGGCTTTGCAATATCTTTTTACCTGACACATCCACAACTCAACCCGCCCGGAGTAGCATCTGTCGTTTCATTTTACCATCTAAATAAATTGCTGCTTCGGGTAAAATTATTTTGTGTCTGTTTTCTTTCTGTAGTTGTAAATTATTTTAACTGAAATATTAAAAGATATTTTTCCTTATTAAAAAATGTAAAATATTATCTAATTATCAGCAGAACTGTTAAGTTAACGAAGTATAAAGAAATACCTTGAATTTTTTTTTCCTTTCTTAGGATGTAGAGGCGGAATAAGAAAGGATTTTCTAAAATTCCACCCCTGAGGGGGTAAAAATGGGAACAAACTTTAAAAAATTCCTTAAAAATCGGATATTATAGTTACGTGTCAAATGATAACACATTTCAATGTATTTTTGTATGCAGAATCAAAAGGTACCAAATAAAATATTCTAACAAGGAAGGTCTCCATAAGCGCATACTCAGAAATTTTTGAAAAAATTACAGAATGTTCTTCTTATGAGGATATATACGTCTATAAAAAAAATCTGCGGAATCTCGATATAACGTCCGTAAAAAAATATGAAAATTTCGTTTTCGTTTGGCGATTTATCACCGGTTGGCGACGGAATGAAATTAACCCTTTCAGGGGCAAAGTACTTATGTTTCTAAAATGTTGAAATCATTGAGTCACACCGGGATTTAACAACAAATTTATTTCCAAATACGTAAAAGATTTTCTTCACGTATATTATAAAAGTAAAATTTGATTCCAAAATTCCGGTGTCAATGTGGCAATTGGGAATTAAAATTAAGTGGGATAGCTTATATCCCACCGCCCTTCAAGGGGTTAAAAAAATACGCTTTTATGACAAATACTTTTTAAGGAAAAACTTTTTCATACTGCACTAGTTTATGTTTGTTTAACGTACATAATAAATAAATTTTTATAACTACAATTTTGTGTACACATTTATATGTATATATAATGGAATTTAACGGTTGTATTTTACGATTTAAAACAAAATTTAAATTGATTAAAATTGTTTCAAGTTCAAAAATAAGCCCGATTCTGAACATTGTCAATTCAAGAAAGTTTTTGTTGCTATGGAAACAACGACTTCTTCAATATAGAAATGTATAACGAATCCGTTTGTCATCGGGCTTTTCCTTTTAAAATACATTTAAAAATTGCTTGTACAATCGTTGAAGCCATTTAAATTAGAAAATATCGTGGAATGGAGGATAAAACAATAGGCAAAATTTCAATCAATCGGTAATAAATAGAGAAAAAAATGTGAGTGATTTATTTAATCTGTTTTAAAAAATATTTTTAATTAATATTAATGCAAACGTACAGAGAGTTGAAAATGTTGAATGCAAAATGCAAACTATTCTGAACAAGAGGGTATGGTATCATGAGCCATAGAATTAACCCATTCGTATAATTTTTTAAGCTTATGACAATTTTACGCTTTCACATTTTACAAAAATCTCATAGACAGGTCTCATAACAAGAATTTCTTCAAACTCTTCGCTTACTTTAATATTTCTTTCAGATTCATATATTTTTAAAATTTCGATTGTTAACTAAAAGTGAAGATAAGCATACATATTCAATAATTCAATAATACACATAACTTAAATGTCAGCTTCGCTATAACATAAAATAGATATTTGCAGCTTCCTAAACCTAGAACATATTTTTTCAGTGGTAAAAATAAATAACTGCAACAACAAGCAGCTTGTATATATATTATACAAAAAATAATAAATATTTCATCGTTTAAATTTAAATTCATTAAATATTGCGCATTCGAATAATCATTTTACAAGCAATTTAAAATGCATTAAAATCGTTTGCGTTTGGCGAAGGAAAAATATTGCTAGCCAAATTGTGTGTTTTTACGCCAAATATTCGAAAGTATTTTATTTTTTTGCAGATTTTCTACTCCGATTCCGCAGCTAAATTTCACTGTTCCTTTATTACATACATGTGTAGCTTCATTAGCATTTTTTTTCAAGATTTTCTGAGTATGCGCTTTAAGGAGACCTTCCTTGTAAGTCCAACAATTCGTGAGATATTGCGCATTTTCGAATTTGGCGATGTCTTTGGCGACCTCAAAATTTATTGCAGTGATCACCAAGGGATAATTTCTAAAATACATCCGTCATTGTTAAAGATCAAACATTACTTGACGATTTATAAGATACTGGATAAGAAAAAAAATTACCTGATATTTTGATTAGATGAAATCGCAATAATGCCCGTTTCTGGGCTCTTTTTAAACGTTTTTTAGCTTCGAGAATTGGGGATTGAATATTATTCTTACGGATATTTATGTAGTTGCGATTTTGAAATAAGATGTGCTTGCTGAAATAAAACTTCGACGCTCTGTACGGTTTCGATATTGCACATCTATACTTATCAAAGAGCATGTCCCGACTGACTCATAATCAACGTCGAGCCTCAACCGTTGGTCCTAGGGCAATAAATTTGACAGACATGTTACTTACACAATGTAGGAACCAACTAAAAAAGGATTTTTGAAAATACACACAATAAGAGGGTTAAATGAGAAGTCGAAAATTTTAGCTCATTTCGTCTTTTCGCCATATCTCAACAGCAGTTGCAGGTAGGAGCATGAAATTCGGGATAATAAATCTACTAAAGAATAGTTAAATATGTATTTTAGGCGATTTTAGAAATTCAACTAATAAGAGGTTTAAATGGTGTCGGAAGTTTTCGATGATTTCATCTTTTCGCCATATGTCATCAGCTGTTTTTGGTAAGAGCGTGAAATTCATTATAACAAATCTAATAAAATATTTGTTAAACACATATTTCAGCTATTTTAGAAATTCAACCACTAAGGAGGTTAAATAGGGGGGGGTCGAAAGTTTTATGTCATTTCGCTGTTGAGATATGGCGAGAAGCGCCATATCTCAACAGCAGGTTTAGTTAAAAGCGTGAAATTCAGAATAACAAATCCACTAGTTAAACACGTATTTCACAGATTTTTTAAAAATCAACCACTAAAGCGGTTAAATAGGGGGTTGAAAGGTTTTGGTCATTTCGCCTTTTCACCATATCTCAGCAGCATTTTTAGGTAGGAGCGTGAAATTCAGGAAAAATCTACTAAAAAAAATACCTAAACATATATTTCAGCAATTTTAGAAGGAATTTTAGAATTCCTGCCACTAAGAGCGTCAAATAGGGTGTCGGATATTTTAGGTAATTTTGCCATATCTCAGTAGAAGTTATAGGTAGGAGCGTGAAATTCAGAATAACAAATCTACTAAAAAAAATAGTTAATCATGTATTTCAGCGATTTTAGAAATTCAGCCACTAAAAGGGGTTAAATAGGGGGTCGAATATTTTACGTCATTTTGCCATATCTCAGTGGACGTTATAGGTAGGAGTATGACATTCAGGATAAGAAATGTACTAAAAATAGTTAAATAGTTATTTCAGCGATTTTAGATATTAATCTACCAAGGGGGGGGGGGGTTACATGGGGCGTCGAATGTTTTAGGTAATTTTGCCAAATCTTAGCAGCAGTCTTAAGTAGGAACGTGAAATTCAGCATTACAAATCTACTAAAAAAATAGTTAAACATGTATTTCAGTGATTTTAGAGCTACCGAGTTTGTGGGCAACATCGGCTATGACCCCGATTGTGGAATATTAGACAAATAAGATAACTATTGCGGATTTTTTTTTTTTTTTCACAAAACATTTTTCCAAGGAAAAGTTTTTTTTTTTTTTTTTTTTTCATATTTTATAAATTGTTTTTTGCGTTTTCGTCTTTTAGCGATCATATTTAAATTTTTATACAAAATATAATACATTTCCTCCTCTTTACAAAATACCTTTTTTGGAAGTAAATATTTGCGATTTAAATACTGATCGACATATTTAAGGGCCCAGGTATGCACAAAGCTTCCTTATAGTGATTGCCGTATAATCAGTTTATAGGCGTGCTACCCAATGGCCCTGTTAAAATTATTTCATTTTAACGATTTATGCACGCAAAATAACTGAACCATGTTAGAGTGATCGCTGCAACATATATGGCTGAGAAATACACAGTGCCCCGTTATTTTGATCACCGCATTAACAATTTATGGGCGAGAAACCACAGTGCCCATTTACAATGATCACCATGTGTAATGGGCAATCCCATTTTTATTTATTTTATGTGAAAGCTCTCTGCACACCCTAGATAATCACGGGCAGGGCGAAACAGTACTTTGTCAAAATACACTCGTGAGAAAAAAATTATCAATGTCGCGAAATATTTATATGCGCGGTTTTTTATATTTTTATTGGTTATTTTCGTATAGTTTAAAATAAAGTATTTTATTTACATTTTCCTGTTTGCATGTAAAATGCATTTTCTGGGCCCCAAGCGAAGTCAAGGCAGTACGCTGCAGAATGTATCTGCACCCCCCCCCCCCCTCGGAAACGACCGGCTAGTGTAAATATCTATTATAAATCGTTAACTGCAAACAACAAATTTTAAGATCATGGTTTTAGAGTTAAACTTATAAAAAAGAATAAAAAATAAAAATAATAAAAGGTCGCGTAATTTTAAAATATTCAGAAAATACTCAGTATTGTTATTTTTTTTTTAAATATTGCAACTATGGTAAGTAAAATTTAACACTCGACAATATTTTTTTTAATTACTAATTTTATATTAAAAATATTTAAATTAAAAGATTTTGCATGTGTTATCGATTAAATAAATTGACCTAAACTTGTATCTATATTTTGTCTGGCCATTATCAATAAGATATGTTTATATACTAAGAAAAGTATGTGATTATTCTCTGTAAAAAAAGAGAAAAAGAGAAAAAAGAAAGAAGGAAAAATATTCATATAAGAACTATAAAAGAAATCACCGTGATATACATGATTTAACATATAAATAAAGTTTTAGAGTCAGGCTGGTAAAAATAAAAGTAATGAAAAATTTTAAAGGTCGCATAGTTAAACAAAAATTAGAAAATACTAAATATTGATATTTAAAAATAAACATTCAGACTTTAGTAATTAAAAATAAATGCCCTGAAGGATTGCTCATTCAATTAATATTTTTAGTTAAATTCCTCCTAAAAATCAAACATAATAGGTTATAAATTACAAGCTTAAAATCCTTTTACTTTATTGGTTGAATAGTTGGACTGATAGCGCTGTCTATCGCGTTATATGTATAGGAATCACTTACACAGTATAACAATTCATCAAGTTTTCGATACTTAATTAAGTTAAATGCAACTAATTAAAAGTTAAAACATATTACTAGTGGAATTTTCAAGTTGTTTATCATCAAATCTTGACGGGCAGTATCTAGTTTGATATAATTGTAGTAGAGTTATACCAGAGTAACCTTTCATATGCACTCAAATATTAACCCCTGACCGCAGAGCAAAAGGGAAAATTTGTAATGTTGTTTTCTCTGTATTTTTTTTTAAATGCTTAAAAAATCTGAATTTTCAAACTTGAGATAAAAAACTTAATTACATATATAAGTATAGTCCTTGAGAGTATCAATTATTACTTGATGTTTTAAAAATGCGTTATATTTGTATAATTATATTAATTTAAACAAACCTTGTATTGCTGTGAAATCTACAGCATAGTGAACGGATTAATCAGGTCGCGGTGGTGAGAAGGTTAAGACCATGATTTTCTCCTTGTTTGTTTGTATATACTTATTTATTTACTTTTTACTGAGAGGCATACTTGTCAGGTTTCTGACTTTAATAGAACATATATTGTATATTTATAATTAATTTAATTAATTATATGTAATCATAATTATGTATTACTGCATCCTGATATATATTTTTCCTTTTTTGTAAAACTTCCGTATGTGATTGACGTTGCAATTCCCCTGATCCGTTTATATATTTGGGGAATGTTCACGAGTTCATTGTAAAAGTACTAATCCGGCTTTGGAAAGATATTACAATGGGATTCCTAGCGATCTGGAATTCAGAGAAGAATACAAGGGTAGAATAGTCGAGAAGAAACTAGAATAATGATGGGTGGAATTTTCGAGATCTTTTAACAGATATGAAGCTCCGTGAATGAAGAATGACAGCCCCGTTGATTTGTAGTGTAACCTGGAAAGCGAGAGTGTGTCACTCGTGGAGGTGCAGCTAAGAGGGTAGTACGCCACAGTCGCTGGTGTGCCGTGAAGAGTGTAGGAGGTGTCTCGTTGGTGTGTAGCGGAGAGCGTAGGACGCGAGAGTCGTCAGTGCAGAGTTACGAGCGCAGAGGATGGTATTGAATGCAAAGAGAATGTGCATCAGACAGTTTGATCCAGAGTAAATCAAATTACTACGTAGACGGAATGGTATGTACGAGTAGTGCATATGAAATCTAGTAAAATGTGCGATCAGGGAGATTGCCATTCAACAGTCACATACGGCTAGTGACCATAAACTGTATTAACTATTAATAACTATCACTGTAACATTTTTCTTGCATATTAATTTTATCAATAAATTATTAATTGGTTATTTATATGAGAACTTTTTTTCCAACGTGTCCGGTATACTTTAATAACGGTGGTGGCAGCAAATACCATAAAACTAAGGTATCAATTCTAGGAGAATTATTACGATGAGCTAGCAAGGCGACGAAACCATAACAATACTCATTTTCTTATAATGTGTGAAGTCAATCACCAGAGGGCTCTACAACCTTGCTGACCAATTGTGCAAATAGTAAAACAAAACTAAAGTCTGACTCTGATCAATCCGCTATCAGGGCAGGGTAGAAATTAGCTGATTCAATGATAATTTGGGCAGGGCTTGTGCTAACCACGTGGCTGAACTCGGTTATGCTTTTTGAGCGGTTTCCGGCGAAATGAATTCGCCTTTCTATAATTACGTAGGGTGAAACCCCCAGTAACTGACACTTTAAGGATTCTTTCTTGTTCAAATCACCATTACAAAAATTTAAATTACCTTTGTTTTTGAAAGGATGCAGAGATATATTAAAAAATTATTGTTGTCCAAAATTAAAAAAATTATACATATTATTAAAAATTATTTTTTTTTCATAAATATGGTGAAAAGCTCCAGTAACTGACACTATCAGTAGTGTATATTTACCGGTTCAACGCCACCTGAGTCGAGCAGGTGGAAGGTGGAGGTGCAGGTGGAGCAGGTGGAAGGTGGAAGGTGCAGGTGGAGCAGGTGGAGCACAGGTGGAGTAGCGGCGGAGCAGGTGAAGGTGGCGATAAGAGCATGAGCACTGATAAGAACGGAGGGTTCGATGGGTGGGTGGTGCGATAAGGATTTCTACTATAAGATAAGGGGATTATTTTAATGAATTTTAATTGGGGGACTTAAGAAATTTTTCGACGCATTTTTTTTTTTTTCGCGGAGAATTGGTGGACGAGGTGAATGTCAACGGATTTATTATAGCGAATTAGAAATTTAATTAATTTTAATTTTAATTAATTTTAATTGGGGAACTTAGAAATTTTTCGAAGCAATTTTTTTTTTTCAACGAGAGTATGCAGTTTGATTATGAGTATATGCAGTAGAAGTGAATGATTAATTAATTAAAAATATTAATTAAACATAGTAATTAATTAATTTTAATTGCAGAACTTAAGAATTTTCGCGAGAATTTTTTTTTTCAACGAGAGTAGGGTATTCGATATACACGTTAGAGGAGAATTTTAAAAGTCAATAATGGTTTAATTAAAAATGGTCATTAATTAATTTTAATAGAGGGACTTCGATATTTTTCGAAGCAAATATTTTTTCAACGAGAGTAGGCTATTTGGTATACATGTTAGAGTATATTACAGGAGAATTTTAAAAGTCAATAATGGTTTAATTAAAAAGGGTCATTAATTAATTTTAATTGGAGAACTTAAGAAATTTTGGCGAGATTTTTTTTTCCCTCAACGAAAGTACGCAGTTTGCATGTGCAGTAGAATGGTAGATGCGAATGAAAAATAGTAATTAAAAAGGGTCATTAATTAATTTTAATTGGCGGACTCATTAATTAATTTTAATTGGCGGACTTCAACATTTTTGGGGCAAACAGGCGCGTTTTAATGAATTCGATATAGGTTGTGGAAAAAAATATAGGGTCCCGCATGAATTATACGGTACTCAATTGAATAGCTCCCCCCCCCTCCCCCTCCCCCTCCCTTCTTCACCCAGAGGGGCCCTTCGATAGACTAACAATACGCACTTTCAAAAGTATAGAGTACTATAAAAAGAAGAATTCAACGTATATGTAAATAAACAAGAATGAAAAATCATGCGTAGTGGCATAATTCATGAATCACTTTCCAACATTATCGAAATGTTATGTGAACAAAATATAATTTTACCATCTAGTGCATTAGTTAATTAAAATAGTGAACAGTTACAAATCCCCTTTTTAATAAAAAGGCCTAAGGCCCTTCACAAAAAATCCAAAGGATTCAAGAAAAATCTTTACCCTACTGATAGCCAAAACATATAGGATACATTTATTTAGGTTAGCATGCAAAAATAGTTAAAAGTTATAGGGAAGCCTTCGAATGGAGTGATTATACGTTTTGGGGACCCTTCAAAAGAAACTGGAAAGAGTTATAGATATTGACCCTTCACAAAAAATTGGACAAATCCCCTTTTTATTAAAAAGTTGTCCTTCACAAAAATCCAATTATGCATAAGAACACTTCCTAAAATCAGATAATTTACACCTTACCTTTTTTTTTTTTCAATTCAAGTTAGGCTAAAAGTACAGCTTACGCATCGATAGGTTCAAAATACAGGGACCCTTCGAAGTGTGAACTCGCATTAGACTATAGGATCCCTTCATAAAATGAATGAGATACATGCCCGATTCGAATAAAAAAAGCCCTTCACAAAAACTGTAGGGGTTCCCTTTTGGAATAAAAAGACGCCATTCACAAAAATCCAATTATGCATAAGGACCCTTCATAAAATCAGATAATTTACACTTTACCCTGTTTTTTTAAATTCAAGTTAGGGTAAAAGTATAACTTACACATCGATAGGTTCAAAATATTGAAATCCTTCAAAAGAAACTAGAAAAAGTTAAAGATTTAAGCCCTGCTCATAAAATAATGCGATTACCCAGCGCCCTTCACAAATAATATAACCTTATTCGAATCTCAGTGTCCTTCACAAAATAAATCCAATAGATTCACGTTATTTTACAGCGACAGAAATATTAGGGATATTGACCTTTCATAAAAATGCATGGTCCGCTGTTTGAATGAAAAGGCCTCCCTTCACAATATACCCTGTAAAAATATTATGATTCCACAGATATTTTAAGAAATAGAGTACTAATCTCAAATGAATACGAATTCATGCAATGTAAAAAATAGGTTTTACACGAATACATTTTTAGCATAACGTTCAAAATATAGATTTTAGAAAAAAAAAAGTACATATTTCACCAAATTTATCATACAAATCTGTAAAATAGGGTAGAACGTTTCATGAAAAATAATTGAATTTTCGAATGATTATGCTTTAAAATACATATTTATAACTGCAACTAAGATTTGAGTGTTACCCCCTCAATAGACGGATTGCTAAATCACAATGAGTCATATTAGCAGATAAGCGAAGATCTTGCTTTGACTTGATTCCTTTCTTAGATTATGAATCACTCACGATAAGAAATACCTGACACATTTTTTGTAGGCAAATGTATGAAATGAGCTATTTAAACCCGTCAATGTATGCGAATTATTTCGTGTAGTCCTATATAGGTTCTACTCTTCATATATACATATGGTGATATATATATATATTTATACTAAAATCTGTTAAGTTTTAAAATGCTTCAATGAAAAATAATAACTAAGAAATAAAATTAAAAATGTTCATTAATTAATTTTAATTGGTGAACTTAAACATTTTTGGACCAAACAGACGGGTTTTAAGGAAATCGATGCATGTTATGGTAAAAAATACAGGGTCCAGTATGAATTATACTACACTATATTTAATAGCTACCCCCTCCCTTTTTTTTACCCAGAGAGCCCTCTTCGATAGAAGTTAGGCTTCACACACACAATATACACACTTAAAAAAAATATAGAGTGATATAAAAAGAAGAATTTCAACGTATATAAGTAGTATATGGCACCTACTCTGGAACACTTTTCATACTCCACTAAACGCAAATATTTAACGATTTTTGTAAGATTTTTCATCAAAAATTTGTCTGTTTAAAATATCGAGGATGTAACGATTTTAGTACGATTTATCGAGTAAATGATGATAAAAAATGCATGATTTGCATTGGTTGGATATTTTTTTATTTTTCTACTAAATTATGTAAAGACGAAGAAAGGGTTAGAGAATAAAGAGTCATGATTATAAATAATAACGTAATCAATGGAGATTAAATATTTATCAATTTGAAATGCTAATATTTAATTATTGTGCTGAGAAATTTTGACTGCCGCATTTTCTTAATAGTCTACGAAATGCTAATAAACAATCTTCCTCTGGGATAGTCTTGATATGAATAAGAAAAGCAAAGAGCAGCGTTATATAGTAAGTTATCGGCATTATATTGAAGTCTGAAATAAAAGTTAAATGATTTTTATCAAATGTTTTTAATAGCTAACCGATTCTTTCTTTTTACTTACAATTATCAATACTATTCTGGTAGTTCGATAAAATTAAAAAAATAGTTTGGTGTGTCGAAATGAACACGTCATTGACAGAAAAGAAATTTGTACTTAAAACCGATATATTCAGTAAATATTATTTAGGGAATTCGATAAATGTCCATCCGATTATTGTAAGATTGTCCAAATGATGATTATAAAATAACCCTTGAAAATCCAATGGAATGCTAATATTTTTCATCAAACTTTCTTAATCGTCTATCAAATGCTAATAAACAACCTTCCTCTAGGATGATATTGATAGGAATAATGAAAGCAAAGACCAGCGTTATATAATAAGTTATCAGCATTATAACCAATCCTAAAATCTTTAGTTGCATTAAAAGCTATAGAATAATATAAGTCATTAGCTCCAGGAATATAAATATCAAACCATTCTTTTGTTTCTGGTATTATATTCCAATTGTCATCACATTTACTTTCTATCCAAAAATAAATTCCAGGTTGAGAAAATTTAGAGGCTTGATCCATTTTGTATATTTTTGCGGTCAAAGTTAATTTTATTGTATCATTGAAACTATTAAATATAGTATAATTATTAGAGTTATCGATGCTATAATTTGTAATAACGGGGTCAAATTTGAAATAATGAAAGGTAGGCGAAAGACAATTAAACAGTAAAGTACTTATCACAAAATATTGTAGCATTTATTTAGAAAAAAATTTGACGTCAAATAAAGGATATAATCCTTCGGTTTAAAATTGAAATGTTAATTAAAAAACGTAGATATATGATATCCATTCCCAGTCAACTTTATCTTCAAATTCTTTTAAAAAATCTTTGGATAATACCTGATGATAGGAGATCCCTTCCCAGTTGACTTTATTTTGAAATTCTCTAATAAAATCTTCTGATAGTGCCTGATGAAATGATATATAAAACCAGTTGACTTTATTTTGAAATTCTCTAATAAAATCTTCTGATAATGTCTGATGAAATGATATATAAAACCAGTCAACTTTATTTTGAAATTCTCTAATAAAATCTTCTGATAATTTTTCATTCTGTGATATACAATTCCAATCAAGTTTATCTTTAAATTTTCTTATAAATTCCAGGGGTAATTTCATAATATTTTTACTTAATTGAAGATAAATTTTATTCATATATAATGAAATAAATGTATAAAATGTTTTATTATGGGCTAAATTGATAAATAAATGATTGTGTTTATGAATTATAATATCGTCTAATCTTTGAGCTGACACCATTTATACAGAAGCATTTTTATAAACATTTTTATTTTTCATCTTTATTCAAAAGTAGTCTCAGTTCATTAATAAATTGTATTAAAATATTTTTTAATTCGAAAATTTCATCCATTAATCTTTCTCTATGAGGTTCTTCTTCTTCATAATAATGACCAAATTTTTTATTTAATTCACCCAGTTGAACGGAAAGTATTTTTTTCCAATTATCGTTATAAAAATTATCTGGTAATTGATCAAACTTATATTCAATCAGATTACAAAAATCTAGTCTATGCATATATTTTTCTAAAAACCTTTCACCAAATGTTTGAAAACGGGCTATTTGCAACCAATTTAGTCCTTCTTCCAGTTTGCACATAGTGTTTTCTGAAAGTTTTTGAAACATGGATACTTTATGTAAATCTAATCTTTCATGATAGGTTTGAATAAATTCGTCACTTAAAGTTTGATATTGAGATATAACAACCCAATTTATATAATTCGAATGTTTTAGTATAAATCCTTCAGACAGCTTTTGATTCTTAGATACTAAATTCCAATCGAATTCTTCTTTATATTTTTCTAGAAATTCTTCTGAAAGTTTTTGGTGTATACATATAACATTCCATTCAATATAATCTATGAGTTCTTCCATAAAAGATTCGGATAATACTGAATATCTACAAACTAACTTCCAATTGAGTTGATCTTTCAAATTTCGTAGGACATCTTCGGATAAATTTTTAGTTTTAGAAAATTCGTCCCAGTTGATATCCATTTAATAACGAACCTATTTTAAAAAGCAATTTTTTCAATATGCATCCAAGGTTTTAAAGTGATTGGTATTTTGGATTTTATCCAGACTGTAATGATTTCACCGCGATTTCCATTGACAAAACAAGTTTCATAATTATCACTTGTCTCTCTGTGTAAAATTGTTTTATCTCCGAATTTAAGTTCTATTTCTGTATCGAAATATCTACTATTATCTATTAAATATATAGTAATTTTCATATACATATTTGTAGATAATCTCATATCCTTATTCAATAAGTTAGAACTCATCAAGTCGAAATTTATTTTGGTAAATTCTTTTTTTGTAAAAGTCTGAAAATCATCTTTTATAGTAATCCAGATATCTTTATTGTCTACATATATTTTATTGACTACGTCTTTATCGTTTTCGGGTTCTGAAACATTTGTAATTATTTTGTTTTTTGCATCAAATTTATCATTTTTTAATATTAACGCATTTTTTTCTAAATATCGCTTATTCACAACATTTTTTGCATCTAATGGGTCTGCAACATTGCCTATTCTTTTTCCTTTAGCATCGTAAGCTTTTCCTTCGATTAGATGTAAAGTATTTTCATCGAGTTCTTGTATTCTCTCAGCCGTTTCTTTTGTGAAAGTTACAAAATTACTGTCATAATTAGTATTATTTTTGTCTATAAAATCTCTTAATTCAAAATGATTATTCTCTATTTTATTCAAAACGAAACGTTTAGTGGTTAAATCTAAATCATCGATTGGACCTGAAGCATTTTTTAATATTTTATTTTCCATATCGTAATGACCCTCGTCCGTTAATTTAAAACCTATACCGGGTGGTCCGATAGGACCTTTTCGTACAGGATTATCATACGGCGGATAATAAACAGCCATTTATAAAGACTAAAAAATTTTATTCTCCTAAGGTTTTAATCATAGTAATTTCTTTTTTATTCATATTTAATATACATTTCTTTCTTACTTCTAAAATATAGTAAAATACATATTCTTTGGTTGTTTCTTTTTCTAATTTCCAATTGAATTCTATTCTCAAATTTTCCAGAGTGGTATAGTTTACATGATTTGACAAATCAAAATGAATTATGGGATATAATTTACCGAAATCTGAGTAATTTACCATACAACCGGTTTCTGTGTTTAGATTATTGAGACCTGATTCCAGAAAAGATTCATATAATCTATTATATTCCTTTTTACCAAAATCCATAGTATATCTCTCTGCTGGTAACGGCGATCTGTTAATCATCAACCAACATTCGATCATATCCAAGTTATCAAATATCATATTTTTTTTAGGATTTTCATTTCTTTCGAAATATTGCGGTATTACGAATAATCTTAAAACTTCATCGGATGTAGCAGATATAGAATCAGAACCGCTTTTATATTTATTAATAGGACTAGATCTGTTAATTTCATACTGATTCCAGTTTATTTCTATATCCGTGTTAGATAATTTTAACTCATTATAGAGAATCTCCGCTCCATTTTTAAAGTCGACGTATCTCACCCACAGCGCTATGTCTTCAATTTCTACTTTATAATCTGGATTTGCAGCGTCTGTATAAATCATATTTCTGCTATCGTCTCTTTGGAATTCCAGTCTTATTATGAATCCAGAAATGACTTTTTTATATTCTGCGACGAAATCAAAAATTTCCTTTAAAGGCGTCCATGTTGTAACTGTATTGCTGTTTTTCGACAATTCCCATCTTTTTTTAAATCCTTTATTGTAGTTTTCATTTTTTACAATTTTTAATTTATTGACGACATCTGTTATAGGGGTTGTAGCAATTATCGTACCATCGTCTTGAAGTAAACTTTTATTTCTATCAGCACTATCACTGGTATCTGGATAAAAACCTATATTGGTGGCTTCAGATGTTGAATAATCTCTGGTATAATCCTTCAGTCTCTTAACCTGTAGAATGTAGGAGTGATAGTCTCCAACTGATTCGATTATTTGTTTACCTATCTGAAGTTTTACACCTTTCATAGAACATACAGCTGCGACATTTTCATCATTTATAGATGCGCCACTGGATTTTACAATTTTCCACTTTGTCTCCAGATAACTCTCCGATAATGAAACAGGATCATTGGTATCAGTAATTTCGAAATGAAACGTTGTATTTTCTTTTTTGTCATTATGGCTTGTACTAGGCAATCTTATTTTTTTTAATTCGCTACTTTTTATATCGTTATTATAATAATAATGAGTATCTCTCAGATCATAAATTTTTTCCATTTATTTAGGAAGAATTTTCAGACCTGTTCCTTTCATCTTTTTTGAAAATATTTCTTTCAATATGTCAGCATCAGTCAATTTGTCAACAACTGCTTTTTCATTCAATTCTACTTTTTTAGCCTTAAAAAATCCTTTTCCTTGAATTCTTTTACTTTTCCTATATAATCTGTGTTGATTCATTTATTTATTGAGAAAATTTTAGTTAACATCAATTGATATATTTTTTCAACATAATCTTCTTTTTCACCTACGACTCTAAAATTATACTCAATTAAACCTTTATTTAAATCAATTAATTCACCATTTTGATTCGTAACTCTCATCCTTATTCTGCGAATAGAATCCCTATTCACAGGATAATAGATTAAATTATTGAATTCTTTCGAAATGATAACACCCGGTACATCCCTCGGTGTAAAAGAATAAATAACTTCTGAATTATTCTGGTTGATTAAAGATCCATTAACTACATCACAATGAATATATATAATGTCATTTCCGTTGGTTATATCTGCTATTTTTTCACCTTCTATTACAGTCTCTTCATCATGACTTTCGTAGACCTTTTTTTCAAAGCCTATTAACTTATGAAAATCGCTTTTTGTTAAGTCGATATTCCAACCTTTAGTTAATTTAATAAGCATTCTTAGTCTAGATTGTATTCTACCAAATTTTACCGGAGGATCGTCTGAACCAAACGCTTTCATCACATCTATATTTAAATCTTCAACATTTTTATTACCGTAAGGAATAGTGATAGATTTAACATTATTCTCATCTGTGTATACGTCAAACATATTAGTTTTATCTGTTATGTTAAACCATGAAACTGTCATAGTAAAAGATTGCAATGCTAATTTTTTTAATTTTAGAGGTTGAGGAAATTCAACAGTGAAGTCCTCTGATTTTTCATGACTTTTTGGTTTCAATTTGATCATTTATTAGACAGTAAAAAATCTTTAAAGATGAAAAACAAACTCTTCGTTATAATCGCTAGGCTGTTGAGTAAATGAATTAAGTACACATTCTGGACATTTACCTTTATTTCTTTCCTTTATATATTTCATACAAAATAATCCACAATTTACAGAAGTAGGTTTTTGTAAAAAACTATCATTGTGAGCTATATTGACTTTTTTATTGGACAGTTTAAGAAATTTCATAATATTTTCGGGAATATATTTTTCTTTGAGTTTAATATTTTTATATATATATTCCCCAAAAGGATCGAAATATTCTACATAGTTATATTTTGGATCATTATAGTAACAAACCCAATGTGTTCCAGGACCCGTCGAAATATCTAAATTAATAATCCCGCTTTCAAAATTTCCAATCTTTTTAGGAAGTAAATCGGAAGTGAAAACACCCCTGAATCCTCTTTCATCTTTCATATTTTCTTTAATCGTTTCATCGGATATACCCAATTCTGTTACCGGGATTTTTTTTTTTAGACACTGACGCTTTTAGACCCGATCCTTTGTTTTCCCAAGGCTGAAAAACTCCAGATCCCGATATTTTATCTAGGATTTTTTTAGTTCCCCAACCCGCCGCACCGCTCGCAGCACCGAGTCCTAGTGATGTTAAAATAGGAATTAAAAAGGGTAAAAATCCACCGTTTTCATCTAATTGAGTTTTGCTTATATTTATTCTTTTACCTTTGCTAATCTGATTTATCTGTGTTTTGGTCAAATACATCTCATAATTGGGAGTTTTAGAATTGTCTATCTGCAGTGTCAGTTCTTCTTTTTTTCTGAGCGCTGATTTCAGTTTACTAATCTGCCCGTCACTCAAATGAATCTTCTTTTTTACATAACTCATTTATTAGGCAGTAAAATCTTTAAAGAAGAAATTGATTGTATAATCGTTCTTTATCTCCGTTAGTTATTTTTTTAGCTTTAATGAGTTTGTCTATTAGCAGTTTGACTTCATTTCTTAATTTTTTCGACTTGCTACCTTGACATATTTTATCCAATAATTCAGATAATAAATCTAATCCTTTTCCCACTTTCATTACTTCACTACCTTGAATTGTAGTTAATCTACCCAGATATCTTTGTAGTTCCTCTTCGTTATTTTTAACAGCGTCTAATTCAACCTTTTTCTGACTTAATTCCTCCTCTGAAAGATTTCTAGCCCTATTAATTGTACTTTGTAAGTTGCCTTTTTTCCTCGATAATTCTTCTTTTAACTGCTTTGCCTTTGCATACATTTCATTTAATTTTTCTTTATTGTCTAGGAGTTTCGAAGGTTTGTATAATTGTACAGATTTTAAATAATTAATATCTAAATTTTGATCAACATTGTAAGTAAGTGGTGGTTCTTTATATAATTCTTTGACATCTTCGATCGCATCAGGAATAATTCTAGATGATTCTGCAATAGGCTGTAAAGATATATTTAATTCGTCCAATTTATCATTGATAGCTTTAATATTTTCTTTTCTACTTTTATCCTGTTCTTCTAATTTTTTAGTGACAGGTTTATGAAATTCAGTTAAACTTTTGTCTATACCTAGCTTTCTATCACGCTGTTCTTCATTATTTTTTCTAATATCTGCTTGTAATTTGACAAGTTTTATTGCATTTTTTAATTCTTCTTTTTGTTTCTTATTTCGATCTTTTTCTAAATCGTTTATTTTATCCATTTATATGATTTGAAAATAGAAGCGACAGCTTCGCCGTCTATTTTTTACTGACAGCTAATATGCTTTTACTGGCAGTAATTTTATTTTTACTAGCTGTAAATTTTCTCAGTAAATAAATGATTAAAATTAAAGATTACACAGAACCGGAAGAATTGCCTGACCCTAAACAACATCGTTTTTTACCCAGACATCCTTTCAGATTATTAATAATCGGGGCATCAGGTTGCGGAAAGACAAATTTACTAATAAATTTATTAAACGGTTTTGAGAATCCTAGTAATTTAAGATTAGATTTCGACGCTTTATATTTATGCGCAAAAGACATTTCTGAGCCAAAGTATTCTAAATTGCAAGAAGATTATACACTGTTTGAAGGTGTTGAAAGAGACGATATTTTAAAATGTAAAAAAATAAGTAAAAATAAAATAAAGGAATTATTAAAACAGTATGATAAGTATAAAAAGAAAGTACTATTTTCTTCAGATTTGAGTGAATTTATTACTGTTGATGATCTAGATTCCTCAGAAAAAAATCTTGTTGTGTTTGACGATTGTGTTACAGAAAAAGATCAGAAAGTTATAGAGGATTTGTTTATAAGAGGTAGAAAGAAAAATGCATCCATTATTTATTTAACGCAGTCTTATTACTCAACTCCTATAAATATTAGAAAAAATTGTAATTACTTCATATTTTTTAAGCTACAGCCTAGGGAAATTAATCAGATAATCAGAGAAATAGACGGAAATCTTACAAAAGAAAAATTTCTAGAAAAATATAATTCTTGTAAAGGTAATTTCTTTATGCTAGATTTAGTAAATTCTGAAATGAGATACAGAAAAAATTTTGAACCTATATAAATGGAAGAATATTTAGAAAAGAGATTATATATTTATCGGAAAAGTTACAATTTGTATCAAAAGATAAGTATTTCCTTATCAGTTAGCAAATTTATGTTAAGTGCTTCGGGATTATCAGCTTTTGCGTTCATACCCCTCGCTGCTTTGAGTTTAAGTTCTGGAATTGTAGAAGTCATTGAGAAATCTTTAAATATTTTGGAACGAAAAGAAGAATACAAGCAATGTTATAATTTTTATAAACAGCAGTTAAATTTATTGAAAGCTAAAAAAATTTCAGAAGAAGAAGTGTATGTCAGAGAACAAGATTTTATAAATAATTTAGTATACTTCCCAATCGAAAAGTATGTGAAAAAAGTACAGTTGAATGGATATAAATATTCTTCTTAGAAAGCGTCAGCTTTTTGCTGCCTAATAAATGAGTTGTAAAAGTAAAAAATTTGGTGTTACATCTTTAACTAAAAAAGGTAAATTTAAAGGCGGATGTTTAAAATGCGGACAAACTGGATCGGGTCTTCTGAATAAAGTCATTAGTAATTTACCTTTCGAAATGCATTTACCTGGCCATAATTTTACAGGCCCGGGGACACAATTATTATGGGGGAAAACACGATTAAATCCAGATTTAACGTATAAAAATTCGTCTAAACCTGTTAACAGAGTAGATGAAATTGCATATAAGCATGATAAATGTTATTTAGAAAATAAAGATACAAAAAGTAGAAATGAAGTATGCGATAAGAATATGATTGATGGACTAGATAATATTCAAAATCCTACGATGAGAGAAAGAATTGAAAGGGGGATTGTAAAACCGATTATTCAAGCTAAAAAAACTTTCGGTATGGGAAATACAAAGATCTATTGTTTAAAATGTAAAAACCATACAGAAACAAAAGATATTAAAGATGCAATTTCTAAAAATAACAGGCCAATGATGAAAGGTATTTGTCTAGATTGTGGTTCTAAAAAGAGTGTTTTTTTAGGAAAACCTTAGGGATGAAAGATCCTAAAAGTATCTTAGAAAAAATATATTATCATCCTGAAAGTGGTTATTGTGGGATCAATGAATTAAAACGGAAAACGGGTTTCAGTCAAAATCAAATTACAGATTTTTTACATAGCCAAGATGTTTATACCAGACATAAGCCTTTAATTCGTAAATTTAAACGAAGACGCATTTATGTCAGTCATATCGATGACCAATGGCAAGCAGATTTATTGTTTATCAAACCTTTTAGTAAATATAATAACGGAACTAATTACTTATTGACAGTGATAGATATATTTAGTAAATATGGGTGGGCCATACCGATAAAAAGAAAAACAGGACAAGAAGTAACTGAAGCATTTAAAAAGATATTTAAAGAAAGAATTCCTGAAAAACTGCAGACAGACAAAGGATTAGAATTCGTAAATAAATGGACTTTAAAATTATTTAAAGATAATAATATTCAGTGGTTTACAACAGAAAATGTTGAAATAAAATGTTCTGTAGTCGAACGATTTAACAGGACAATTAATAAAAAAATTAGAACCTATCTAGCGGCCAACAATACTAAAAGATATATAGATGTATTGGACCAATTAGTTAAAAATTATAATAATACCAGACATAGGTCTATTAAAATGACGCCTAGCGAAGCGAGTAGAGCGGAAAACGAATCTGAAGTTTATAAAAATTTATACGAAGAAAAAATAATAAGAAAACCGAAATTCAAGGTTGGCGATAGAATAAGAATTTCGAAATACCAGACTGCTTTTACCCGCGGTTATCAGCCTACTTTTACGGAGGAAATTTTCATCGTTTCAGAAATATTAAACACTGATCCTATTACTTATAGAATAAAGGATTTGAACGGCAACGAAATAAAAGGAACTTACTATGAACCGGAATTAGTTAAATATAATAAAAAAGACAATGTGTATAAAATTGAAAAAATAATAAAAAAGAAAGGCAATAAATGTCTTGTAAAGTGGTTAAATTATTCCGACGAATTTAACTCTTGGGTTGACGAAAAAGATATCAAGTCAATTTAGTTTTTTTCCATTTTTAAATGATCGATTCTGTTAAATAAATTAACTGAGTTTTTTATTTAAATAATAATAATCTTCCATACTTTTTATGATGAATTAAATAAGCATGATATTATATAAAATTGCTTTTACATAACTTTATCGATATTAAAAAGTCCCCTGCTTTAAGTGATTTTATAAATAATCTAATTTTAATAATCTGCTTTTTATTATCGAACGGAATTTGTTACTCCGTAAGAACAGCGTAACTTTATCAGGAAGGTCAGCTGAATGAAAGCGGTGACCTCTAAATGAAGATTAAATTGGAGCGCGCGTCAAAAAGTGAACTTGCTCGTCAAATTTTGTACTTAGAAGGAAATGACGTCTTTGGTAGAAAAAAGGTCTGCTTTAATCGACGTATTGCTAGAATATAAGATTAGAAAGCGTCAGCTTTTCGCTGTCTAATAAATGAATTACGACTTTTTTAAAGACATTCTAATAGATGATACCGAATCAAGCTTAACACAAACTTTGACAAAGTAAAAAAATCTGAAATGCCTGAAAACTATCTAAAGATTTATGACCAGATGAAAAAAAGTGAAATAATGTACGATTCGGACGGTGAATATTTTACATATAAAAATATAGATGTTTTTTTAAGCGAAAGACGCAAATCCCGAATAAGTCGTTTTAAAGCATTGAAATGGAAATTGAAGTTAAATATTCCATATAAAGCTGAAGAAATGTTTATTCAGCTTTTAGATTTAGTGTACTATAAAAAGTCGATAAATTACCTATATTTCATAAAGAAAATATTAGATTATTATAATATTGATAATAATTTGAAAGTAAAATTTAATAAGAAAAACGAAGACATTTGGAATAGCTTTCTAAAAAATATTTCTTAATAAATGGAGCAGTCTTGCAAGCATTGTCAGATGACAAAAAATTTAGACCAATTTTATACTAGATTTCGTTACGGTAAAACAGAACATTACGCTAATTGCAAAAGTTGTCATTTAGCTATGAAAAATCAAAAATTAGATTGCGAATGCGGTAAAAAATACACTTTAGCTCATAAAAAGAGACATTTAAAAAGCAATTATCATATCAAACGAACGTCGAAATAAGTTTATGATATTGAATGTCGTGTTTTTATTCAAACATATTTTATTTATTATTTTAAACAGATTATAAGATATTGAATGCTGTATTTTAAATTGAACATATTTTTTAGATGAAAATATTATATTAAATGCTGAGTATTTATTTGAACGTATTTTGAATGAAAGTATTATACAGAATGTTGTGTTTTAAATTGAACATATTTGGAATGAAAGTATTATACAGAATGTTGTGTTTTAAATTGAACATATTTTGAATGAAAGTATTATACAGAATGTTGTGTTTTAAATTGAACATATTTTTTAGATGAAAATATTATATTAAATGTTGAGTATTTATTTGAATGTAAAATAGAAGTGCCTGATTATGACAGTGATTTTTCGGCTAAATAAATGGGTAATTCAAAAAGTACAAAGATTTTGACAGGTAATTGTACAACTGAAAGAATAAATGTAGATTGGAATCATACCTTTAATGTTCATCCTAATGTTCATATAACGCCTGTATGTAAATACAGCGAACCATTTTTTGTTAGAATAACAGAAATAGATAAAAACGGATTTCGATTTGAATGTTTAAAATTGAATGGCGAACCTGTAGAAAAAAATTCAGATTTCTTTCAATGGACAGCAATTAGTCCTTTTGAGTAAACGATCTTATTTTTGCATTTTCAGAAATTATTCAATTTTATATCATCATTAAAATTTTCATTTAAAAGATCTGACATAGTCTGTTTGTTCCAGCTTTTTAATATTATAATTTTTAGACCTTTTTTTTAATTTTCTACATCTTTTTGCCGATTTTAAAATTTAAATCCGAAATGGACCTTTAGTTTCTTTTAACATTTAATTTTTTAACAGACTTTCCTTTATAGATCTGCTAATTAGAAATGTGTAGCAAAAAGTATTGATAAATTCCTTCTATATAAATGGAGGAATCTCTAAGATCAATACCTATATCTAAATTGAGACACGCTGTAAAACTTTTAAATATAAAACAGCCTAAGGGGTGTAAAAAAGAGGAATTAATTAGATTGATAATAAGATATGTAAAAAGTACAGGGGAATATAAATACGTTTTAGTAGATTTATTAAATCTAGATGTAACAGATTATTTAAATGAAATGAAGAAAAAGTTTATCGAAAATCCTAAAAAAAGAAATAAATTGAAAAAAATATTCGATTCTTTTGATTTAAAATTTAACAATAACACAGTAGAATTTAATCCAAAAAATAATGAAGAAAAAAAGATAAAAACAGAAGTAAACCTTAAAAAATTATTTCCCGATTTAAATGAAAAATTGAAACAATTTATAAATGAACCAAAAAACAGGTCAAAACTTAAGAAACTCTTTGATTATTATGGATTGAAATATAAAGATGAAAAATTGATTAAAAAGACAGAAAAGAAAGTAAAATTACAAGCAAATTTGGAAAATCTGTTTAGACCCGATTACGAAATTGTTGAGAAAGAAAAAAAATTTGTAAAAAAATTTAATACCTATAGACATGTTTATAAAATAAGACAAATAAACAAACTCACACCGGGCCAGTATTATAGTATCTTAAAAGATTTATTCAGGAGAGCAATTGGAAAAATTGAAGGAAAGGTAGATATAATTGTATTCAATCCCTATTTGACACAGCCTTTTCATCCTAAAATGATGTCAACGAAAGAAGCCTATGAGACCTATTTAGATGTTTTAACGCATAAAATTGAATACAAAGAGTTGGATATTAAAGATTGTGAATTTATTTTTACGGTTGTTGATTTACTCAAAGGCGGTAAACGATTGAAATTACTGAACGATAATGATGTTGTTGATAAAAAAAGTATAATTCAAATTAAAAATGACGATAATATCTGTTTGGCTAGATCCATCGTTACAGCCTTAGCTATTCTAAATCGTAAAATTTTATGCGAAAAATTGAATCTAGAAAAACTTACAGATTTAGATGTTAAATACATAAAAATGGGTAGAAAATTACAAAAAGATATAGCTGTAAAATTGCATAAAATGTGTGATATTCCGTTAGAAATATGTAATTTAGAGCATGTTAAACAATTCGAAATTTTTTTAGATATTCAAATAACTATATTTTGCAGAGAAAATTTTAACGAAAGAATATACAGTGGTACCCATAAATCTAATTGTGTTTACATTTTAAAAAATAGAAATCATTTTGATGTCATTACAACGGTTACAGGATTTTTAGGAAAAAAGAATTATTGTGATTATTGTAAAGTCAGTTATTATAGAAGTGATCAACATAAATGTCCTTTAAAATGCAATAGATGTTTTAAGAAAGAGAGTAATTGCGAGGGAGATGATATTCAGTGTAATGATTGTTTTAGATCTTTTAAAGGAAAAAACTGCTTCGAAAATCATAAAAATCACTCAGTCTCTAAAACACTGTGGAAATGTTTAAAATGTAAGAGAATTATCAACAGAAGTGAAAGAGAACCGAAAGATCATAAATGCGGAGAAAGACAATGTAAAAACTGCAGAGAGTGGGATATGGAAGATCATAAATGTTATATACGTAGGAAAGAATCTAAGGGAGGAGCTTGTAAAAACATTTGTCCCAAAAATATAGAAAAGAGAGAGAAATGGTGTGAGAAATGTAAAAGGTCAGAATTTACAGAAAAATATATGTTTTTCGATGTTGAAACGAATCAAGAGACAGGAAATCATCAAGTCAATTTAGTTATAAATCATGATTTTAACGGAAAAGAAAAAATATTTCAGAATGAAAATGAATATTGTGAATGGTTATTTCAAAAGAAACATTGCGGTTACACAGTATTAGCGCATTATGGAAAAGGATTCGATTTTCAATTTCTAGCTAAATACTGCTTTAAAAATAAAATTAAAGTGTTTACAATATATCAAGGAAATAAACTCATATATATGCAAGCAAACGAATATAATATAAGATTTATCGATTCTATTAATTTTACACTGATTCCGTTAAGAGAATTTCCTAAAACGTTTGCATTAACGGAATTGGCTAAAGGTTATTTTCCCCATTTGTTTAACACTGATCAAAATCAAAATTATGTAGGGAAATATCCTGAAAAATACTATTATGGTTATGATACTATGACTTTAGATCAAAGAAAAACTTTTGATAAATGGTATAAATCGGTAAAAAACGAAACATTTGATTTTCAAAAAGAAATTATAAAATATTGTAGATCTGATGTTGATATTTTAAGAAAAGGATGTTTAGAATTGCGGAGATTATTTCTAAACATTGCTAATATTGATCCTTTTAAATATGTCACTTTAGCTGGCGTTTGTATGGCTATATACAGAGATAAATTCATACCAAAGGATACAATAGCGATAGATGAGGAGTTTATTCCAAAGGATCAATACAGTAAGAAATCGATCATTTGGCTAGACTATCTGTCTAAAAAACACACTATCAAAATACAGCATGCTTTAAACGGCGGTGAGAAAAAACTGAAATTAGGTGATAAAACTTATAAAGTAGATGGTTTTTATAATAAAACCGTTTATCAGTTTCAAGGATGTCATTGGCACGGTTGTCCTCGCTGTTTTACAGAATCCACTGTCAATCTTCAAAATCAGATATGTATGAAAGATTTGTATGAAAGAACTCAAAAAATAAATAAAAAAATAAAAGATAAAGGATTTGAATTGATTGAAATATGGGAATGCGATTTTGATAGTGACAAAGAAATTAAAAAATATATGAAAAATGAATGGAAAAGAGATTCTGTAGAACCTTTAAATCCTAGAAACGCATTCACCGGCGGTAGGTGCGAACCTACCAAATTAATCTACGAAATGAAAGAAATCGAAAAGGGTAGATATATCGATGTTTGTTCACTTTATCCAACAGTGAATTACTTTGATTACTATCCTGTTGGTCATCCGGTAAAGATTTATAATCCGGAAAAATATGATAAAAATTGGTATGGTTTGATACAATGCAAAGTACTTCCACCTAGAAAGCTCTATCATCCTGTTTTACCTTATAAAGGAGAAAAATTAATATTTAGTTTGTGTAAATTATGTTCAAAACCTATAAAATGCGAAAAGAAACAATGTAAAAAATGTTATGATATGCGGAATAATGAATGTAATCATACGGATGAGGAGAGAGCTTTTACTGGTACGTGGACAACTACCGAAGTTGAACTGGCTATTGAAAAAGGTTATAAGATTTTAAATATCTATGAAGTTTGGCATTTTGAAGAAAAATCTAATATATTATTTAAGGATTATGTTAAAATGTTTTTGAAAATCAAATTAGAAACAGATGATAAATGGTCTGAAAATTTCAAAACTGAAAAAGAATATAAAAGGTGCGTAGAAAAAAAATTGGGTATAAGGTTAGGAGAAATCAAAGAAAACCCAGGAATGAGATTTATATCTAAAATTTGTTTAAACTCTTTATGGGGAAAGTTCGGACAGAGAAAAAATATGAAACAAACAGAGAATGTAACAGAATTGGCAGATTTTTATAGAATTATACTGAACGACCGCATTAAAGACTTGAATATCATATTTTTAAATGATGAGTGTGTGCAAATGGATTATAAGATGAAAGATGAATATGTCCAGAATAACTTTAATACGAATATTTATATAGCAGCTTTTACAACCAGTTCGGCTAGAATAAGATTATATGAAATGCTTGATAAATTAGGAGATAAAGTAATGTATTACGATACAGATAGTATTGTTTATATCGATGATGGCTCCAATAAAGTAAAAACGGGCTGTATGCTAGGCGAATGGACCGATGAATTAGGAGAAGATAAATATATGAAATCGTGGATATCCGGAGCTAGTAAAGATTATGGTTATATTCTGAACGATGGTTCTGTAAAAGGAAAAGTAAAAGGATTTAAAATGAGTTATGAGAGCGAAACTAAGCTCAATTTTGACGAGAGAATGAAAACAATAACGGGGGAAATTGACCATATAGATGTAGAAATAAACCAATTTCAGATACAAAAAGATAGAAATATTAAAGTGAATAAAATGAATAAAAGATATATGTTTGGATATGATAAAAGAAGAATTTTAGATAACTTTGATACTGTACCCTTTGGATTTTAAACCGAATTTTTAATTTATAAAAATTGTTTTCTAATAAATGGACGATGTCACCCTTATCATAAATGTTCAAGGTTTTATATTTCCTTTTAAATCTATAGCGAGAGAAATAAGCTGGGTTCATTTAAAACAAGAAATAGGTGAAACGATTTCTGTGTTTACACCTAACTATGAATTAGCTGATCAAGACCATGGAATAGTTCGTCGATGTACTAACGATGTCCATGGTTTAAGATTTAAAAGATATTCAGATAATACAGGCTTATGGATTAGTAGTGACAATGTAAAAGATTATTTCATACAATTGCATCAGATATACGGAGGGACATTTGCTTTTAAGGGAGGAGTTTTTCTGAAAAGTACCTTTGAAGAATGGGGAATTCCTATAAAAATATTAGATGTACCGAGATGCGTTAGAATATTAGGACCTGGATGTTCTATGTACAGATGTCTATACTATAAAAATTGTCTTTCAAAAAATGTTTCTGAATAAATGGAAGAATTCAACAGCCTCAGATCGTTCCCTGTAACTCATAAGTTAAAAGATTTAGAGACAGGGAAATACAAACTGATTTCGTTGAAGAAAATTCAAACAAAATTTGGCAATATGACTATTGCGAGATTGGAAGTTAATGATGTAGAAAAAGATTATTTTCTTAAAAAGAGTCATGGAAAAATTTCTGAAAATGCAATAACAAAACTGAATAAAGGTGGTTATATTTTTCATTTTAAAGGAAAAAATAATGACGGCTATTATGATTATGAAGTAGAAAAAGCTTAATCCTACAATTTGTTTTAAATCTGACAATAATAATATTCAACATTTATCGAACTATGAAAATTTCAAACTCCCTAAATAATATTTACGAAAATACAAAATATTTCTGTTTTAACTACAAATTTCTTTACTGACATACATGTGTTCAGTTCGACACAAACTATTTTTTTATTTTATCGAACTAACAGAATAAATAGAATTGTAAGTAAAAAGAAAGATCTATTAAAAATTTAAAACATATTATAAAAATTATTTAACTTTTATTTCAGACTTCATTGTAATGCAATTGATAATAATATACGCAGCTCTTTGCTTTTCTTATTCCTATCAATATTATCCTAGAGGAAGGTTGTTTATTTCTTAATTGCCTGCTATTTTTTAATACTTACGCCTCTCAGGAAGACTTTAATTAATTTCCGTAAGAGGAGATGCGATAAAACCGATATATTCAAGGCCTTAACTGAATTTCGCTTCGAACTCTGATAAGAGATTCAAAGATTGATTGGAGATATAACAGCAGCGCGATTTACAGGAAACAGAGCGGAAATGCGTTCCAAAAAAACTTTGATTTCATACCGTGCGTCCATCCCCGGCGTTCGTTCTAATCGAAAATTCTGGAAGCTCTGACGTTGCCTTGATGACGTTGCGCTAGACATAAATAGAAAATGAATATTGATAAAGGTGTTATTTATCATGACGGAGCAACAGCAGCAACAACAACCAACAAGTCCAGTTCACCAAAGAGTTCAACATTTTTTAGAGACTATTTATAATGAAACAGCCTCAGCAAATGCGTTAGAAAGAGAGCTAGCAGCTGAAAAATGTAAAAAGAGAAGGGCAGAAGAAAGAAGACGCAAACTAAAATTCAGAATTAAAACTTTACTAGAAGATTTAAAAGCTGTTGAATTATCTATATTTCAATCTGAAGTAAAAATTTCAAACTTCGAAAATAATCTTTCTATAGCTGTTGGCAGCCTCAGATAAATAGCCCGGTTTAGCCTACGTCAAGGTTCTCCAGAAAGACAAAAAAAATATATAAAACTTTTGAAAAATGACAAAAAAAATATAAAAAACTTTTGAAAAATGTCAAAAAAAATTGAAAACTTTTGAAAAATGTCAAAAAAAATTGAAAAAAGGGTGGAAACGCCCGCTAAAGCAGCCGTAGCTAGGTCTCAAGCCCTGGTTGTGAAATGCTGAGAGGCGGGATTCAGGTATGTTTTTTTAATTGTAATTCTTATTATTGTTTTTAATTTAGGATCCATTAATTTATGATTCCATACGATATAAAGATTTTCAAAGGTATTTTATTAATGATTTTATCATAGTATTATTTTATAATCATCATTTGCTTGATCTTACAATAGATATTAGCATTTGGCAAATTATGATTATTTAATCTTACAATTATCGTTACAACGCTCAAACTTTTTGATCTCATTAAATATTACCATCGGATGTCTAAAAATTGTTCAACAATTAAACCTTTGGATCGTTAAATATTAGCATTGGATCTCTCTAAAAATTGTTCCACACTGATAAAAAAAATCTTTATAGAGTAATATTCTAAAATTTGTTCAAAAATGCACACATTTTGAAGAATCAGTCAAACTTTTTGATGAAAATCTTACAATAGTCGATATTTTAAACAGACAAATTTTTGATGAAAAATCTTACAAAAATCGTTAAATATTTGCGTTTAGTGGAGTATGAAAAGTGTTCCAGAGTAGGTGCCATATACTACTTATATATATATATATATATATAATAGTAAATTATGAAAAATCATGCATAGTGGTATAATTTATGAATCACTTTCCAACATTATTGCAATATTATGTGAACTAAATATAATTTTACAATCTAGTGTAAGTCAGATTTTACTTTCAAATGTTTAAATTTATGAATGGAGAGGTAACATGCTTGTGAAAGGTCTATTTTTAAGACGAAACAGTGTGTGAAGGGCCCTGTTTTAAGGTTAAAAGTTTCGTGAAGGGCCCTGTTTTTAAGTTTCGTGAAGGGGTCTGTTTAAAGGACCCTGTTTTAAAGTTTCGTGAAGGGGTCTGTTTAAAGGACCCTGTTTTAAAGTTTCGTGAAGGGGTCTGTTTAAAGGACCCTGTTTTAAAGTTTCGTGAAGGGGTCTGTTTAAAGGACCCTGTTTTAAAGTTTCGTGAAGGGGTCTGTTTAAAGGACCCTGTTTTGAAATGACTTAAGAACGGACACTTTATTCCTAAACATATTCACAACTACAACTTTGTATACATTATGAAAATACATGATAATATTTATACATTTTGCCATAGTTTTTGAAATATTTTTCCAAAGTTAGATTCATACAATAAAGCGAGATTGATACCGTTAATGTATGTGATTTCCTTCATGTTATCCTCTATAGCTTCAACTCGATTCGTTATATATGCCTCAATGAAAAATAATAACTAAGAAATAAAATTAAAAATAGTAATTAAAAGGTAGCCTTAAGAATTTTTGGGTGAACAGATCAGTTTTAATTAAATATGATAATGAATCTAATTCGATACAAGTCTTACTAAAATAGAAATTACACTAAAAATACAGAGTCCCCTACAATATATGAATTATACTCCACTAAATTTAATAGCACCCTCCCCTATTTTCATAGAAATGGCTTCAATATAATTTAGGCTAACAATATACGCTTCAAAAAATACATAGTGACCACAAGAAGGACAGGAATTCGATATGTACTACTACTTATGCAAAATATAATTTCTCTTATCGCATAAAATATATTAACAAGTCCTGTAAAAATATAATGACATGAACTATTAATACATGATTTAAATACATATTGGTTATACAAAACATATATATATATAAATATATAAAAATTTATCGTTACCTAAGAATTTCAAGCATGATTTACTAGACTTAACCCAAATTCAACTAGATTCTTCACGTGGTTCGATGACATCACTGATCGCGATAATATTTTAGATAAGATTTACTGATAAGACCACATATCAAGTCATTTCTTCTAAAGCAAGTATAGGAGTTGGTTCTGAGGTCTAGGTATGTAGTAGGTTAGTAGTAATATATTTTTAAAGTACTTTTTATTATGTGTTAAAAGAAATGGTTATTTTTTTTTCTTTACGTAGGGCAGTAAAAATTAAAACATAAAATATTAAATTTAATCGTTAGTAATATAAAGACTTACACCTACAGAAACGCAAACATCCTTTTAGTTATATTCATGCAGACTTTAAGATATATCGCATATGTTCTTTATTTTACCATGGCATATGGGGATTTTTTTTAATGTAAGTCACGTGACTATCTAAAGCGAGATTGATACTTAAAACCATTAATATATATGAATTCTTTCGTATAGCCCTGTATAGATGCTACTCACCATATATACATCTATCTATCTATCTATATATATATATATATATACTAAATCTGGTAAGTTTTAAAATGCATCATTGAATTTCAATGAAAAATAACAACTAACAAATATTAATTAAGAGATATGCTAATGTTCGGACTAATAAAATTTTTGGGTGAACAGATCAGTTTTAATTAAATATGATAATGAATCTAATTCGATACAAGTCTTGTTAAAATAGAGATTATAGTGAAAATAGAGGATCCCCTATAATACCCACTAATTATACTGCATTAATGCACTACCCCACTTATATTATCACAAAAATACCTTCGATAAAATTTAGACTATCAATACATACAAAATATATACAAAGTGCCCAGAAAAAGGGTAGGAATGACTGAAGAATTTTAACATAAATTAAAAAATAGAATCTACAGTAAGTAACTATAAATAAATATGAAGGAAAAATAATCCGTCATGGTATACTTTATGAAACACTTTCCAAATGGGACTATCGTTATTACTTTAAAAAACTATTGAAATATGTGAATTAGATTAAATAATCCATACTGGAAATGTATTTTTAAAAAATTACAGACTTCGTTTCTTTCTTTCTTTTTTTTCACTTTGATATAATTATAAGGCTTCTTTTACAATAAAGACCTGATTCTTGTGGAGAGATTGAAAACTAGTATTTTATTGAATCGGCCTATATATGTTGGGTTTGCTATACTAGAGGCTCTAAACTTTGCATGTATGATTTCCATTATAACTTTATAAAGAATACTTAACTTACCATATTCAAACACACAATATTTATAAGGATATAGAACAATATCGTGATTTCTTTAACTTCTCTAAGTATTCAAAACCACATCGTCTATACCACACAAGTTTCGAACCCACAAACATATAATCAGACTTGTCATTTTATACCCAGGACGCTAACTATTGGGCTTAGTGAGCCCCTGCTTATTTTATAGTCAACATGCTAACTATTGGGCTTAGTGAGCCCCAGGCTAACTTATACCCACCACGCTAACTTTTGGGCTTAGTGAACCCCCGCTTATTTTATAGCCACCATACTAACCACAAGGCTAAGTGACCCCCCGCTTATTTCATAGTCACCATGCTAAGTATTAGGCTGAGTGAGCCCCAGGCTATTTTATACCCACTATGCTAACTAATGGGCTGAGTGAGCCCCAGGCTATTTTCTACCCACCACGTTTACTGGGCTTAGTGTGCCCCCGCTTATTTTATAGCTACCACGATAACCACAGGACTGAGTGAGCCCCCGCTTATTTTATAACCACCACGTTAACCACAGGGCTAAGTGAGCCCCCGCTTATTTTATAGTCACCCTGCTAACTATTTAGCTTAGTGAGCTCCCAGGCTAATTTATACACACCACACTAACTATTGGGCTTAGTGAGCCCCCACTTATTTTATAGCCACCACGCTAACCACAGAGCTAAGTGAGGCCCCGCTTATTTTATAGTCACCACGCTAACTACTGGACTGAGTGACCCCCAGGCTGTTTTATACCTACCATGATAACTACTGGGCTGATTAAGCCCCAGGTATTTTATAGCCATTACGCTAACTACTGGACTGAGTGAGCCCCAGGTTATTTAGTCACATGAATATGATTTCCAAGGTATATGTCCTGACTTGATTTAGACCATTGCCTATGGTAAGATAAAGCTCGGAAGTAAATTGGTAAACTCTATACATTTTCCTCGAAAACTCATTGTATTTTATTAAATATCTGTAGAAATCAGCATAGTATATTAAAATTATATACATTCTTATTAGTTTATGAATCTACTAACTTATAATATCTATATGGTAACTTGGATTATTAGTATTCACACTTAAACATTTCTTTTGTAGATTTAATATGATAAACACTAACATCAGACTGACTAAACTTTTACCATTTTCATTTAAACTTAGTTTTAGGAAATTTATCTACATAGCTATAAATTTTACTGTTTAGTAAGTCTATTATTTCAAAGTATTATTTTTTAGTTATAATATTCAAAACATATTCATAGCGTTTTACATAGTAGGTATCAAATTAATTTAAAGTCATATTAAAAAAAATATATATACAAATACTATTCTTACTTAACACGCCAGCTAGCTAAGCACCCAATCGTCTCACACCAAGACTCTGAGAAAAGTGAATGCTTTTTCAGGGCCTTATCAGCTAATATAATCAGTGATAAGATTTAAACAAGTGACGTCACTGGTGACATATTGAATGATACCACATGGTCACGTGATATCACTTAAACAGTGACGTCACTTGTTTAAATCTTATCACTGATTATATTAGCTGATAAGGCCCTGAACAAGCATTCACTTTTCTCAGAGTCTTGGTGTGAGACGATTGGGTGCTTAGCTAGCTGGCGTGTTAAGTAAGAATAGTATTTGTATATATTTTTTTTTTTAATATGACTTTAAATTAATTTGATACCTACTATGTAAAACGCTATGAATATGTTTTGAATATTATAACTAAAAAATAATACTTTGAAATAATAGACTTACTAAACAGTAAAATTTATAGCTATGTAGATAAATTTCCTAAAACTAAGTTTAAATGAAAATGGTAAAAGTTTAGTCAGTCTGATGTTAGTGTTTATCATATTAAATCTACAAAAGAAATGTTTAAGTGTGAATACTAATAATCCAAGTTACCATATAGATATTATAAGTTAGTAGATTCATAAACTAATAAGAATTTATATAATTTTAATATACTATGCTGATTTCTACAGATATTTAATAAAATACAATGAGTTTTCGAGGAAAATGTATAGAGTTTACCAATTTACTTCCGAGCTTTATCTTACCATAGGCAATGGTCTAAATCAAGTCAGGACATATACCTTGGAAATCATATTCATGTGACTAAATAACCTGGGGCTCACTCAGTCCAGTAGTTAGCGTAATGGCTATAAAATACCTGGGGCTTAATCAGCCCAGTAGTTATCATGGTAGGTATAAAACAGCCTGGGGGTCACTCAGTCCAGTAGTTAGCGTGGTGACTATAAAATAAGCGGGGCCTCACTTAGCTCTGTGGTTAGCGTGGTGGCTATAAAATAAGTGGGGGCTCACTAAGCCCAATAGTTAGTGTGGTGTGTATAAATTAGCCTGGGAGCTCACTAAGCTAAATAGTTAGCAGGGTGACTATAAAATAAGCGGGGGCTCACTTAGCCCTGTGGTTATCGTGGTAGCTATAAAATAAGCGGGGGCACACTAAGCCCAGTAAACGTGGTGGGTAGAAAATAGCCTGGGGCTCACTCAGCCCATTAGTTAGCATAGTGGGTATAAAATAGCCTGGGGCTCACTCAGCCTAATACTTAGCATGGTGACTATGAAATAAGCGGGGGGTCACTTAGCCTTGTGGTTAGTATGGTGGCTATAAAATAAGCGGGGGTTCACTAAGCCCAAAAGTTAGCGTAGTGGGTATAAGTTAGCCTGGGGCTCACTAAGCCCAATAGTTAGCATGTTGACTATAAAATAAGCAGGGGCTCACTAAGCCCAATAGTTAGCGTCCTGGGTATAAAATGACAAGTCTGATTATATGTTTGTGGGTTCGAAACTTGTGTGGTATAGACGATGTGGTTTTGAATACTTAGAGAAGTTAAAGAAATCACGATATTGTTCTATATCCTTATAAATATTGTGTGTTTGAATATGGTAAGTTAAGTATTCTTTATAAAGTTATAATGGAAATCATACATGCAAAGTTTAGAGCCTCTAGTATAGCAAACCCAACATATATAGGCCGATTCAATAAAATACTAGTTTTCAATCTCTCCACAAGAATCAGGTCTTTATTGTAAAAGAAGCCTTATAATTATATCAAAGTGAAAAAAAAGAAAGAAAGAAACGAAGTCTGTAATTTTTTAAAAATACATTTCCAGTATGGATTATTTAATCTAATTCACATATTTCAATAGTTTTTTAAAGTAATAACGATAGTCCCATTTGGAAAGTGTTTCATAAAGTATACCATGACGGATTATTTTTCCTTCATATTTATTTATAGTTACTTACTGTAGATTCTATTTTTTAATTTATGTTAAAATTCTTCAGTCATTCCTACCCTTTTTCTGGGCACTTTGTATATATTTTGTATGTATTGATAGTCTAAATTTTATCGAAGGTATTTTTGTGATAATATAAGTGGGGTAGTGCATTAATGCAGTATAATTAGTGGGTATTATAGGGGATCCTCTATTTTCACTATAATCTCTATTTTAACAAGACTTGTATCGAATTAGATTCATTATCATATTTAATTAAAACTGATCTGTTCACCCAAAAATTTTATTAGTCCGAACATTAGCATATCTCTTAATTAATATTTGTTAGTTGTTATTTTTCATTGAAATTCAATGATGCATTTTAAAACTTACCAGATTTAGTATATATATATATATATATAGATAGATAGATAGATGTATATATGGTGAGTAGCATCTATACAGGGCTATACGAAAGAATTCATATATATTAATGGTTTTAAGTATCAATCTCGCTTTAGATAGTCACGTGACTTACATTAAAAAAAATCCCCATATGCCATGGTAAAATAAAGAACATATGCGATATATCTTAAAGTCTGCATGAATATAACTAAAAGGATGTTTGCGTTTCTGTAGGTGTAAGTCTTTATATTACTAACGATTAAATTTAATATTTTATGTTTTAATTTTTACTGCCCTACGTAAAGAAAAAAAAATAACCATTTCTTTTAACACATAATAAAAAGTACTTTAAAAATATATTACTACTAACCTACTACATACCTAGACCTCAGAACCAACTCCTATACTTGCTTTAGAAGAAATGACTTGATATGTGGTCTTATCAGTAAATCTTATCTAAAATATTATCGCGATCAGTGATGTCATCGAACCACGTGAAGAATCTAGTTGAATTTGGGTTAAGTCTAGTAAATCATGCTTGAAATTCTTAGGTAACGATAAATTTTTATATATTTATATATATATATGTTTTGTATAACCAATATGTATTTAAATCATGTATTAATAGTTCATGTCATTATATTTTTACAGGACTTGTTAATATATTTTATGCGATAAGAGAAATTATATTTTGCATAAGTAGTAGTACATATCGAATTCCTGTCCTTCTTGTGGTCACTATGTATTTTTTGAAGCGTATATTGTTAGCCTAAATTATATTGAAGCCATTTCTATGAAAATAGGGGAGGGTGCTATTAAATTTAGTGGAGTATAATTCATATATTGTAGGGGACTCTGTATTTTTAGTGTAATTTCTATTTTAGTAAGACTTGTATCGAATTAGATTCATTATCATATTTAATTAAAACTGATCTGTTCACCCAAAAATTCTTAAGGCTACCTTTTAATTACTATTTTTAATTTTATTTCTTAGTTATTATTTTTCATTGAGGCATATATAACGAATCGAGTTGAAGCTATAGAGGATAACATGAAGGAAATCACATACATTAACGGTATCAATCTCGCTTTATTGTATGAATCTAACTTTGGAAAAATATTTCAAAAACTATGGCATAATGTATAAATATTATCATGTATTTTCATAATGTATACAAAGTTGTAGTTGTGAATATGTTTAGGAATAAAGTGTCCGTTCTTAAGTCATTTCAAAACAGGGTCCTTTAAACAGACCCCTTCACGAAACTTTAAAACAGGGTCCTTTAAACAGACCCCTTCACGAAACTTTAAAACAGGGTCCTTTAAACAGACCCCTTCACGAAACTTTAAAACAGGGTCCTTTAAACAGACCCCTTCATGAAACTTAAAAACAGGGCCCTTCACGAAACTTTTAACCTTAAAACAGGGCCCTTCACACACTGTTTCGTCTTAAAAATAGACCTTTCACAAGCATGTTACCTCTCCATTCATAAATTTAAACATTTGAAAGTAAAATCTGACTTACACTAGATTGTAAAATTATATTTAGTTCACATAATATTGCAATAATGTTGGAAAGTGATTCATAAATTATACCACTATGCATGATTTTTCATAATTTACTATTATATATATATATATATACGTTGAAATTCTTCTTTTTATATCACTCTATATTTTTTTTAAGTGTGTATATTGTGTGTGTGAAGCCTAACTTCTATCGAAGAGGGCTCTCTGGGTAAAAAAAAGGGAGGGGGTAGCTATTAAATATAGTGTAGTATAATTCATACTGGACCCTGTATTTTTTACCATAACATGCATCGATTTCCTTAAAACCCGTCTGTTTGGTCCAAAAATGTTTAAGTTCACCAATTAAAATTAATTAATGAACATTTTTAATTTTATTTCTTAGTTATTATTTTTCATTGAAGCATTTTAAAACTTAACAGATTTTAGTATAAATATATATATATATCACCATATGTATATATGAAGAGTAGAACCTATATAGGACTACACGAAATAATTCGCATACATTGACGGGTTTAAATAGCTCATTTCATACATTTGCCTACAAAAAATGTGTCAGGTATTTCTTATCGTGAGTGATTCATAATCTAAGAAAGGAATCAAGTCAAAGCAAGATCTTCGCTTATCTGCTAATATGACTCATTGTGATTTAGCAATCCGTCTATTGAGGGGGTAACACTCAAATCTTAGTTGCAGTTATAAATATGTATTTTAAAGCATAATCATTCGAAAATTCAATTATTTTTCATGAAACGTTCTACCCTATTTTACAGATTTGTATGATAAATTTGGTGAAATATGTACTTTTTTTTTTCTAAAATCTATATTTTGAACGTTATGCTAAAAATGTATTCGTGTAAAACCTATTTTTTACATTGCATGAATTCGTATTCATTTGAGATTAGTACTCTATTTCTTAAAATATCTGTGGAATCATAATATTTTTACAGGGTATATTGTGAAGGTAGGCCTTTTCATTCAAACAGCGGACCATGCATTTTTATGAAAGGTCAATATCCCTAATATTTCTGTCGCTGTAAAATAACGTGAATCTATTGGATTTATTTTGTGAAGGACACTGAGATTCGAATAAGGTTATATTATTTGTGAAGGGCGCTGGGTAGTCGCATTATTTTATGAGCAGGGCTTAAATCTTTAACTTTTTCTAGTTTCTTTTGAAGGATTTCAATATTTTGAACCTATCGATGTGTAAGTTATACTTTTACCCTAACTTGAATTTAAAAAAACAGGGTAAAGTGTAAATTATCTGATTTTATGAAGGGCCCTTATGCATAATTGGATTTTTGTGAAGGGCGTCTTTTTATTCCAAAAGGGAACCCCTACAGTTTTTGTGAAGGGCTTTTTTTATTCGAATAGGGCATGTATCTCATTTATTTTATGAAGGGACCCTATAGTCTAATGCGAGTTCACACTTCGAAGGGTCCCTGTATTTTGATCCTATCGATGCGTAAGCTGTACTTTTAGCCTAACTTGAATTGAAAAAAAAAAGGTAAGGTGTAAATTATCTGATTTTAGGAAGGGTTCTAATGCATAATTGGATTTTTGTGAAGGGCGCCTTTTTATTAAAAAGGGGATCGGTTCGCTATGCACTCGATGGTAAAATTATGTTTTGTTCATATAACACTTCGACAATGTTGGAAAGTGATTCATGAATTATGGCGCTACGCATGATTTTTCATATTTGTTTATTTACACTTTTATATATACGTTAAAATTCTTCTTTTTTACCACTATGTATTTTTTGAAGTGCGTATTGTTAGTCTATTGGGTAAAAAAGGGAGGGGGAGGGGGGAGCTATTCAATTGAGTACAGTATAATTCATACGAGACCCTGTATTTTTTACCACAACCTATATCGAATTCATTAAAACGCGCCTGTTTGCCCCAATGTTGAAGTCCCGCCAATTAAAATTAATTAATGACCCTTTTTAATTACTAGAATCTCCCATTCTACTGCACATGCAAACTGCGTACTCTCGTTGAAAAAAAAATCTCGCGAAAATTCTTAAGTTCTGCAATTAAAATTAATTAATTACTATGTTTAATTAATATTTTTAATTAATTAATCATTCACTTATACTGCATATACTCATAATCAAACTGCATACTCTCGTTGAAAAAAAAAATTTGCTTCGAGAAATTTTTAAGTTCCCCAATTAAAATTAATTAAAATTAAAATTAATTAAATTTCTAATTCGCTATAATAAATCCGTTAACATTCACCTCGTGCACCAATTCTCCGCGAAAAAAAAAAATGCGTCGAAAAATTTCTAAGTTCCCCAATTAAAACTCATTAAAATAATCCCCTTATCTTATAGTAAAAATCCTTATCGCACCCCCCATCGAACCCTTCGTTCTTATCAGTGCTCATGCTCTTATCACCACCTTCACCTGCTCCCCCTGTGCTCCACCTGTCCACCTGTGCTCCACCTGCACCTCCACCTGCTCCACCTGCACCTTCCACCTTCCACCTGCTCCACCTGCACCTCCACCTTCCACCTGCTCGACTCAGGTGGCGTTGAACCGGTAAATATACACTACTACCATCTCTATTTTAAAACACCAATAACTGACACAAAGTGAACCAGTGACTGACACTTTATTTCAAAAGATTAAAAATATTTTTTAAAAAACTTTATTCTTTATTGTAAAAACAAAATACATTAATATTTATTATAAAAAGTTAGATTTAGTATACTGTACTGCATTATTATTAATGCAGAGTATATAGTAAGAGTACATAGCACTAATATTTAGTACTGCATTATTAGTAACGCAGATATCCAATAACTGATATTTATGAACCAGTAACTAACATTTAGTGTCGGACTCTGGTAAAACAGCTTAAATTTTAATGTTTGCTACAAGATAAATTTAACTTATTATTAAGCATTTTTAAATAGTTTAAATAATAGATTTCAACTTTCTTTAAAATAAGCAATAACTAACACATCTGTCAGAGACTGGTGAAATGAAATTCTAGGAACTAATAACTGGCTACCCCCCATTAGGCTAAATTAAATAACTATAAACCCTAAATCATTGCCCTAATATATCACATGCATATTTTTACTGGTATAACTTTAAGAAAAGGTTTCGGATGGTTGCATTACAATTAGATTAGAAAAACACTTCCTTAATTTAAGAAATAAGATGGTTGCTTCAAAATGGCACTTTTTGTGTTCTCAAAAGTTTCTTCCTCATTAAATATGTTCTAGTGATGATTAAATTGACTCCAAAATAAAAATAAGTGTCTAATCTACCATTAGGTGGCATTGCAGAATTTTACAACAAAATGCTTATTTGAGTTAGATTTTTGCTCAAGTGTCAGTTACTGGTTAGATGTCAATAACTGGGGGTTTCACCCTACTTTACGCTTTTTATATACTTGATAATAGTTAGTGCTGTAACAGTATTAACAAATATTAAAGTTAAACTAGATCCGAAACATGCGTACCGTCTCGTCTTATTACGTGCGATCTAATTTAGCAAATATTAACAAAACACTTTATTTAAATTAAATTTGGAAATATAAGATAAAGTATGTGATCTGGCAACAAACTCTCAGTTCCAATAAAATTTTTCAGATCTATTTTGAATTTTTATTTGATGTAACAAACAGGTAAAAGTAAAATTCAATTTTTAATATAATTAAATTCATTATTTTGTTTTTGTTTCAAAAAGTGTTTAATTATTGTTATATCTAGTTATAAGTTTAATTTAGTTATAGTGATTCAGTGGAAAATAAGAAAAATTTTAATGGGATTACAAACTAGCTCGTTCCTTGAATTGCGAAGCAATATTTTAGAATATATAAATTTAAAAAAATGCAAACAATCTTGAGGAATTTTACAAAATTTTTATTCAGAATACTTATGTTATTTTAGGTCATTATTTGATCTGAATTTGAGACTTTTTTTTTGTATTTAACTTGTATGTAAATATGTTTGCATGTAATAGATGTGTAGCTAAACATTCTTCTTCATGCAAAACCTCTTTCACAAATTGTACCGAAGTTTTTCTTTTTCCTAATATATGTTGGTTGTTTCGATATAATTTGAAATCTATATTGACCGCTTCTCTGATTGATTTTTGTTTGAAAATAATTTAAATGTGTTATACAATATAAGAGTCTTGATCAGAAACATAGATTTTAGAAAATTTGGTATTTCTTTATTATAGCGCCATAGCGACCCCAATGATTAATCGTCAAGCGACTGAGATGTATCGCCAAGTTATATGACGTATATAACCAAGTTATAGTCATATATAACATGTGTATAAGACGTATATATGACATATATATTACATATAAGGGTATGATCCGAAACATGACGCAGACGCACCGGGGTTGGCGCCATTTTAACGAGAAAATCCCGTTTTCAGGTACTTGTTAGGCCTAACTTGCTAAAACAGCACATTAGTTTTATCTTATTATAAAAAACACACAATTTTTATTATAAACACACACAAATTATTTTACTATAAAACACACACAATGATTAATTAATTTATAAAACACAAAATTTGCTCTACCAGGTTACCATATCTCATCACACAATCTCACCAAAATCGCCGGGTTGCCAAGGCATAAAATCGCCTTTTTGGCGCCAAATGATACACCGCAGCGTTTGCGACAGCTCTATCGATGTAAATATTACGTATTATACGATGTATATATAATATATATGACGTACACATAAGCATTTGGCGTATATATGGTGTATGCTGTTTATATATAGCGTATATATCGCATATATATGTTGTTATAGAAGCTTGTTGATGACCTTGTCGAGATCGCAATTCTGCGCCGCTATAACAAGGAAGTACCGAAAATTGTAATGTATTTCGACAATTTTACAATATTTAATTACCTTAACTTGGTTTGGTACTTTTATGTTAGCCGGGCGCAAGTGATATTCGCCAAATTTATTTCCATCGCTATTATTCGTATTGTAATCACTTTACTTAAAATATAAAACTTTCACTCATGTATTTAAAATACACAACTTTCCTTTAAAGCACACATATTACATCCATTTAAAATACATGCTTTTCACTCATTTCAATTTAAATACAAAATAAATAAATAAATAAATAAATAAAATAAAATAAATAATAATACCATAAACCAAAATATTTTATTTTGATATCAAAGTATTGTTTCTAATTTACAGAAGCGAAAAATAAGAGCTGCTATTGGCGAGATTTGCGGCAGTCAAACATAAAACTACCAAAAGGTGCTAAATAAACATATGTTTCTAATCTTGTATTTCCTATTTAGGTACTTTTCCGTTAAATGAACCACCCGCTTTGCGCCAGTTATAACATGAAAGTACCATTAAGGTTTTGAAAAACTGCATTCAATCAAATACGCAAATTTGCTGTAGACCCGATTATAGATGATTTTCCCTGAACAAAATGTCTTATTTCAAAGAGATCATGGTATTCCAATCATAAAGGATGAAGTTGAAATATTTAATTTTAGTTGCGTCAAAATGCTCTACGTTTCACTGACATTTCATTCCGCCAGACTTGAAATTAAGGCTCCATGTTACAAGATTCTAATTTATAATGGGATGAAACATATTTTCTCAAATATATCAGACGTGGATATCGATTTTAAAAAACATCCACGCTACAGCCATATTAAATAACTATCTATTAATATTGTATGTTATTTGAAAAAGATCATGAATATTTTTAAAAGTCTTTTTCAATTTCTAATTATAGTTTTATTTGCAGTTTCAATGAGATTTTTTTAGCGAAAATGAATGGTATAGGAGATTCTACTTTTCAAAGTGATTACAAGAACATGCATGGACCTTTTGGTAAGAAATACTTTATATCATATTCATTAGAGCAAATTTGTACAAACACAATGCAAAAAATATTTATTGAGATAATACTGCTTTCAATAAGTTGTTGTTGTAAAACTAAATTGCAACAAACAAACTAAAGTAAGTAAGGCAATCAAGGGCAGATGTAGGGGGGGGGGGGCGATATTAAAAACTTGGGGCTCCACCTAGGATGGATTTACAATTCCCAACATCGGGGATTTCAACGGGAATTAGTTTATTCAATTTGACATGAGCTAATTAAGATATAGATTTGGCACCCCCAGGCGGTGGTATATGGAACTAAAAGCAGTATTCCCAGTATGCTATACGGTGCCGAAGGCAGCGGGGATCCGGGCCAGAGTTTCGTTTTGTAAGAGATTTAAGGTAATAAATATTGCCCGGAGGTAATAAATATTGGTAAATATTGGCCGTAATATAATAAATATTGGCCCGTGGTCAAAAGTATCACGGGCCTAGGCATTGCCGGGCGGGTCGGCTAATATTTAATATACTAAGATATTTCTGTAGCATATAAATAAATTCATATACAGGGCTACGCAAAGAACCGGATGCATTGCCGTCTAAGGATTTTAATTTTTGAAAGTATTTTTTCAATTGCGCTGCGCTTTCTTTTTTTCCCCTGAATTAAATTTTAATTTAATATGAAAATCTCTAGATAAAAATATAAATCTGTGCAAAAGGATTCGAGTGCATTTCCATCATGGAAAATTGGCGGAAATTGCTGAAGGTGAATTTTCGACCGTGTTATGCATTTTGTAACTAAAGCTAAATTTTATCACACTATGAAGTATGTATATAGGTAAATATAGATCATATACAGAGATGCACAAAAAAATTCGAGTACCTTTTCGGCTATAGGCGGTAATTGCTGAAATCTGGTTTCACCTTTTTAAGCGGTGAAGTTCCGTTGCGACCATACATTGTATGGTAATTTGTTGTTGTCTAGGTGCATTTCGTTTCTCCTAAATATCTGTAGTAATAGTTCGGAGATATATATAGTTATATTTTTTAACTAACTCAGCTTATTCATATAAATAAACCAATCAATTACTTAAACTGCGAAATTTGAAATATTAAATTTTGTCTCTTGTTCAATGATATAAATAATTTTGTATTTTCAGGAGATATTTGTCCAAAGGAAGATCTTGAAATAAAGCCATTAATATCCCACCAGCAACGTTACAAGAAAAACCTGCTAACTAACGCTTCAAAAATCTCTCACGTTTTGGAGCAAAAAAGTATGATTGATTGTTTGGAAGCAGACGGAGAGTATATTATTTCAGCAGGGTAAGAAATAATCACATTTATTAATCTTCAAAGAAATGACTCACTTAATTTATATAACATGGTTTCCAACTGCGACCTGCACCACTGTAATTTATATAACATGGTTTCCAACTGCGACCTGCACCACTATTTCCCAATAATATTATCCACCTTCGCAGAATTTCTCCCTTTAAATAAGGCGAAGATTTCTATTTCAAAAAATTGGTACTCCGTGGAGCACAGTTGGAAATCCATTTTTATACTGTAATATATATATTTTTTTATGTTATAATTTCAGTGTTGAAGAATGGACCCCGCGCGCGACATACCGGCCTTTAAAGGTTCTTTTGACGTTCCTTCAAATATTTTTTGTAGCTTTTTTTTTTTAATGAAAATCCATTGTAAAATATGCTTTGTTTTAAAGTCACGGTGTCCTGCTTTTTCTCTACCACTATTTCCAAACAATGATATTCGTGGTAGATTTCTTTAATAAGTGCAATAGAATTCAACCATGGAGACTGATCTTTGGAAAATATTTGTAGAACACTACTTTTTTTAATTTTTTTTTCTGGCTTTCATTGACGCGAAGCGAACATTCATATGTTTTAGCTATCGGGAAAATACTGAATTTCATGTACTTTTGAGAATTTTATACAACGAGGTTGCTGCATCCAGTGAGGTTTATTTATTTTTTGTTTTCATGAGCATGAAGAGCATATATATATATATATGCGTTTTAGTGAGCGCGGCATTACCGAATTTCATGTATTTTTGAGATTCCTAGACAACGAAGTTGCTACATCCAGTGATTTTTTTTTATCACGGGCGCGAAGCGCTCATACATTCGTTATAAGGATCGAGGCATTATCGAGCGTCATGCATTTTAGAGATTCTAATACATTGAAGTTACTGCATCTAGTGATATTTTTTTATTTGCTTTGTTTTCATAACGCGGGACGCTCATACATACATTATAGTGATCGTGGTAATACTGATGCTATGTATATTTGATATCTTTTTACAACGAATTGTTCCTATTTTTTCTTTTCTAGAGGCTCTGGTTTAAATTCGTAATCCACGGATCGATCCTGGCAATCCCTGTTTAGGACTCCTTCACAAAAATTCATTTAATAAAACAGTTTCCCTTCACAAAATTGTTTTTAATAAAATAGAACCCTTCACAAAATTTCATTTCATAGAAACATTAACTATTTTTATTTTGTTAGGTTTTAAAATGTGTAATTTGAAAACAATACAAGCTCACTAGAAAGGAAAACTTTATCAGGGAGACTTAAAGAAGTTATTATCAATAAATGCTTGGTTCGAATTTCAGTAACTGGATTTAATCTTTCATTATAAAATTTTGATTTTTACAAAATGCAATACATTTTACACACTTTTCAGAAAATGGGCCCCGTGGAAAAAACCCTGTATTGACCCCTGTAATCTCATTTGCCAGGGAATCGACCTATTTGAAGTCAGAGTAACTGGGTTATTTTCAACAATGGGAAAGTAAATGCGAGCCTTGTCTGAAAAATTTACTCCCTCCGAAAAATGTATTGCTAAATTTGCTATGATTTATGTTTTTTGTTGTTACTTCTTTTTTCCTGAAGTTTATTACATGGGATCCGTATATCACAGGTAGCTTATCTAGACATGACACATGAGTACCACAGTGAGATGCATTTGTATCGCATAGATGTGTGTATATCGCTACCACTACTATAATGAATAACATTGTTGGATATTTTCATTAGTCATGTAAATAATGGCGCCCCTCATTGTTTGTAATTAGCTAAGGTATGCCGTTGCTTACTAAAAAGTCGAGCAGGCCTGTATTAATGAAGATTTGTCGTAGTGACGTAGCCCGAAAGGGGTACCTTCAAGAATTCTCCGATTAAATAAAACGATTACTATTCGGAAATAGTGGTATCCTGGATCACTAAGTTTCCATTTATGTTAATAATGACATCTTTTATACATGCGTTATATACAACGATTGTTTGCCACCAGCTGAGAAGTAACTCAGCTTACGTTTACAGTTACGTTTACGGTTAGAGGTTACAGCTTACGTTGTTAAGGTTGAAGAAGCTTGTATTAATGAATGATGCTAGTAGTTGTAGTAGCGCCGCCAGAGGGAGTGATTCAGGAATTCTACTGTTAAATAAGGCGAATATTGCTATTTGGAAATAGCGGTATTCTGGACTGTTAAGATAATTTTGCGCAGTGTGATCCAACTGCAACCCTTATATAATCGTAGGATTTCTACGATTAAATAAGGCAAAGATTACAATTTGAAAATAGCAATTCCACGCGTCCCTCAGTCGGACCATACTGACCTTGCATATAAAATTGCTACAAAGAGTTTTACAACATTATGCACTTAATGTTTTTCAGGAGAGATCATCATATCAACGTATGGGTCGAAGGTTTATCTGACGGTCTATTTGTACCGATTCGCCGTCTCTCTGGACATCACGCACCTGTGACAGGATTATGTCTGTTCAATTCCGGACATTCAGTAGACGAAAAAATCATTGTCAGTTCTTCTGAAGATAGGAGCATCAGAATATGGTCGCTCAAACAAGGTATGGTGTGTTTTAAAAAATCTAACCTCTGAACTGCATCAGAAATGGCGTCGAATGAATATGAATCATGCGTAAATGAGCCATAAATAATAAAAATAAATAAATAAATTTTATTTTATTTGTCACTTTTTTTTTTGAAGTGAAAACTTCTTTAGGCGCGTTGGGCATTTTTGAGATGGGAAAAAAACATTGAATTCGCGACCCGTCACCGTTACTGTTACCGACACCAAATTAAATTATGTTGCCAATTCATACAATGAAGCGAAAGTATCAAAAGGAAATAGTTCACGTGCAGAAAACGAAATGATTGGTATTATAAATAAAAATTAATTCAGAAAATAATTTCAAGATAAATTTAGCACGCGCGGTGAAAACAGATAAAAATGACTCAACTCGCGAGACCAAATCAAAAGATGGAAATGAAATAACAAAACACGGAAAATATTATAATTTAACTAGCACAAGAAAAGAAATAGACGGAAGTAATATAAAAAGTAAAAATTAAAATAAGGAAATATTTCATGAAAGTTTTAAGAAACGTGGTTACTGATACGGAAATGAAGTGAAATCATTTTATAGAAAAGAAAAGTTTGTTGATAGAAATTATAGATACCGCAAACAATACGCGCAGTATGAAGATAGAAAAAAAGCATAATGTTCACGAATACCGTAAACAAGACAGGCAGCAAAGAAGTCATAATTTTTGGAGTGATAGGAAGCGGGAACCCTATTTTGCAGATAAATGTTATTACAAAAGATATGAAACTACAGCTCATGGAAGAAATGATGAATGTATTGAGAGTTGTTAAAATTGTGAATGAAAATTCATAAGTTTTATTGGTATTCATTTCAAAGAATACCAATTAATTAAATTTCATATTTTATGTATTTGTAAATTTACGTTTTAAGCAATAGATTGCAATTTTTGTATGTAAAATAATATGCATTATTTTTCATGTACAATAGTGCATTAAATGAAAATTGTAATATAATTTTTATAGTAGTAGTTTATAATAATGAATAAAAAAACCACTTCATTTAAAAGTATTTCCTGCACAATAAAACATTTCCTGACGATTCAAAAAATACACACGTAATTGTTCAAGTTTTCACTTCTGTCGGCACTCCCGGAGTGCCATTTTTTTTTTTTTTTTTTTTGAATTCATCTACACATGCTTGATATTATAATTGTTTAATAAAAAAAAAAAAACTTACCGTCATTTCCGGCGTATAATCCGCGGATCAAACAATCATGTTTGACCCAGAAATTTTATTTTATAAAATGTACCGTAATTTCCGGCGTATAATCCGCAGCTCAGAGAGTCGTTTTTCGACCCAGAAATTTTATTCAATAATTGTAGTTAAATATTTACAGCGATCTTTTAAGTTACATTTTATAAAATAATATTTCTGGGTCGAAAAACGACTCTTTGAGCTGCGGATTATACGCCGGAAATTACGGTAACTTTCTAGATCGCTGTAAATATTTGACTTCAATTATTAAATAAAATTTCTGGGTCCAAACATGATTGTTTGATCCGCGGATTATATACCGGAAATTACGGTATTTTTTTTAAAAAAAAGTCTGCTTATACGAAACCTCAGGGCTTGATTAATGCATGGTCATACGGGTTCGGGGACCTGGGGCCAAAATTTAAGCGGATCCCAAATGGCACATTTCATGCATGATAACAAATTTACGTTCAGTTAATATTGCTTCATATGGTGACCACATTAATTTTTTCAGCTTAAAAAAGGCTGACCTTCTAAACATGAATTCTGATTCCTAAACACTGGGGACATTTGTTCACCTTAGAGGGACTTTACTTTATAGAGTAGCTACTTGGGCACAGGGCGCAAGTTCAGTTTTTGTCCAAACTATGACAATCACATTACCGAACTTTTATTGCAAGTTTGAAGGTGGATGTATCAAACTGCCTCAGGACCTGAGCCTCATTTTGGCTTGACCCGTCTCTGGGAAACCTCATATAAACGCAAGGGTCATCAGACGAAATTGAATCTATTTTCTTTCAGTCAAGTTTTACTTTTTACTTTAAGGTATAGTTGTATAATCTCTTATCTATTAAAATTCGTAAACGTCTGTCTGTACCCGGAGCTCTTTCGAGACTGCAAGGTTTTAAACCGGTACCATTCGACACAGAGAAATATGGGAAAGTCATTCTTTCTATTCGCTAAGGAAATCCGACTGTATAATTAGTCAAAATAATAATTAAAACTACCGTAATTTCCCGAATATAAGCCGCGGCTAAAGAAATTCTGTTACGAACCAGAAATTTTATTTATTAAAAAAGGTCAAATAAGTTCCATGCACAAATAGGTTATATTTTATTAAATAAACTTTCTGGTCGGAAAAAGATTTATTTGAGCCGTGGCTTATACACCGAAAATTACGGTAATTAAAATCGCAAAACTGCGGTTGCGCGGATTGTTATAAACCTGATTTAATGGACGATATTCCAAATCCTGGTTCGAGGCTGAAAAAGGTCACGTGGCACCGGTAATTTACCCAAAGAAATTCTAACTTATAAGAAGGGAAGCTACTATTGCTTTATCCCATGAACTGTTTTTTGGCTGGCTGGGATTTACATTACGTTTACGGAGCCTTCCCTTCTTTACCCAATAAGTTCTTCGCCTGGACCATGTGATCATGACGTAGATGGAATATCCTCCATTGAATTGTTAAAAGCTTTAATTTTAAACCGATTAATTGGTTTTCCGACCCCGACGCACGTTAGCACCCCTGCATAGGTATTCCGTGAAATTCGATGCGCCTCGGGGTCGGAATATCAAACCATGTCTGTAATAAGAATAAGTCATTTATTTGTTTCGCAAGTTACAGCTGTAAATGTGTGGAAAATGGGTAGGTAGTAGCTGAAGCAGCAGACGTTGTATTTTAGCAGAGGGTTATAGTTTCTGGCGAAGGTGAGATCTACCGTGGTGTTGTTCAGAGTGGTCGGACTGATGGAAAGTGAGTGAGTCTGTATCCCTCTCGAATATGCTGAAGCATTTCGGGATTCTTACCGGCCCTTTGTTGAAGTCGCCCGTACAACGGTGGGAGTTGTGATATTTCGTTCCATCTTAGGGATGAACTTGATTATAGACTTGCCGTACCTACCGAGGAAACGGTACATGAAATATTCTATTCCGTAACTTGGAGATCTAGAGTGAAGTATAGACGCCCCCGGCTAGAATAAATTTGAAAATTTCACGAAATTCGTTCTCTAGGAAGTGTATGCAGAATTGCTTATTGACAACAGCGTGTGATGCACGACATTGAGAGACCCCTGTCTCGACCCTGGGTATCTTGGGACTCATCCCTTCTCCACAGACACGCTAGAATAATTGTTTGCCTCTTGAAAAGGACTCCCTAGGTGCTAGGCGTGGAACTTGCCTGACGTTTCGGTTGACCGCTCGTTCCGGACATATTTCTGCCGGGCTGGTCTTCCCCCAAGGCCTCCACTACTTTTCTTTCTGCCTCAATCGATGCACGAGACTCTTCTCGGTGCTACTGAGTGGCTGAACTTTCTTGATGGAATTTTGCATTTTGGTCACGGTATGGTGACAGGTTTTACTTCTTGGCACTGCTGCTTCCACATTCACGTTTCTGAAATAATTAAGATGAACCAATTATACTCGAATATATAGAATTTATTAGGCTACACGATGATACAATTGGTTTTTTTTTTTCGAATTCACACTAACACTACTTTTTCAAGATTTCAATCCGATGGTCTGACACAGAATTGAGATTTTCTTCACAAACTTCAATGAGTCACTACAGCAAGTGTTATTTAAGATCAGAAAGGTTTGCGTCACCTGAAGCTCTAGAGCGCCATATTGCATGCTTTATTCTCGTGAGCTGGAAAGTAACTAATCGTTTTCGTCCCACGCATTTTGTAGCGAGGGTTTAATTATTTCCAGAGACTACTACGAGAGAGATGTTTTTCGCGCCTGTTTTTTCTTCTTTTTTTAAGGTGACATGGCTCGCTAAATTAAGCATTAAAATGGATAAATAATAGTTTTATATTTCGACATTTAATTACAGATAAGGAAAACTTACAATTATTTTCCTTTTAAGATATATCTATAACGAAGAAATCTTGTTTTTATAGGCGAAGAAATGAACATAATAGAAACTGGAAATGTGATCACATGCCTGGGAGTCATGAACAAAAGCCTCGCGGTGATTGGAAATCGTAAGTAGAGTACATACTTGCATCCATTTATTAGAAACGATTTTATTAGAATTTAACATTAAATTGCAGTAATATTAGAGCCAATATACTTTTGGTTTAAAGTAAGCGTGCATTCTATTTGCAGATAGAGGCTATATGGAAGTGTATCACGTAAGATCGGGAGAATTATATACTTCGATTCGTGCTCATAAAGATCCAGTTGATGATTTAAAAGTAAGGAAAAAAAAAACAGTGCATTATTTCATCTAAATGCAGAATATTTTTCATTACTTACATAGAAGCATAAAGCCTGATCACCGCCAAAATTTCCACAATTATTTAAAAAAAAGAAATTTTCGTCTTATTAAAACGCAGAAGTTTGTGATTAACTAATGAGAAAATTTCTTTTCTGAAAACGTGATGGGAATTCAGTAAACACTAAACAGGCTTTGCATAGAGGGAGTTTCAAAACTTAATACATAGAAGGTAAATCAATTATTTTTCAATCGAATTCATGATTGAAAACAAAAATGTCCAGGAGTTAAAAGGCGCTTTTTTACCATCGTTATACAACGTGTTCACTTTGCAATTTGAGCAAGTGTTTGCTGATTCAAAATTTACAGTTCTAAGGGAACTCAGTACCTCTCATTTTGACAAAAATGTCGAATTCTAGATTTTTATCTTAAAATGAACCCCGGCATTTCTAGAGCATTATGCCCAAATTTCTTGACGATCTCGTATATAATAAAAGAGATGTGGTTAATTTTACGTATAGCTTTTAATATCTTTATTGTAAATGAAATATTTAAACTCATTTTTTTCCGTTCGTATTTTTTCATATTCTCTAGCTAATCAAAATGCTAGGGATTCCGCAATAATTGAGCAAATTGTCTGAAATTTTTTTAAATGTATCTTTAGATGCTATGAGACGTAACTAAGTATAGACTTTTTTTTTTATATCTTTGAAATTTAAAAGAAAAAAACTGAAATTAAATATAGTATGCGATCTTCATAGGTTTATTCCATATACATCTAATTATTCTTTTTTTCTTCTGATCTAATCTTTGTTTGAAAAATTCGATATTTAGGTTTGTAGAACAAAGTAACCTGAGAATAAGATACAACAATCTAGTGTGAAATACAAAAATTGGAAAAGAAAATATTTTAAAATTGTTAGAAAATATTAAATAAATATTAATTTATTAGCAATTTAAGGTATTTTATTATCTGTAATGATTTTGCTTTATTGAAACATGATTAAAAAAAACTTTAATAAAGGTATGAAGGTAATAATTAATAAAATATATAAATAAATAAATAATAAAATATAAATATGTACATTAATTTAATATAGGTAGGTATATAGATAAGAGTTTTTGCAATATTTTTCGGTACCGAGTTCCTTTAACAATGAAAATACTGATATGGCGATTAAAGAAGGAATCAAATCAAATATTACAAGTGAGTTTTATTTAGTCCTAATCAGTGGCTTAGCCAGGGTGGAGTTCCAGATGCTCTAGATACCACTAATTTTGTGAGTTTTCTTTGCCTTATGTAATCGGAGAACTTTCTGAGATAATGAAGGCTAAGAAAACTTTACAACATTACTGGTATCCAGAGCATTTGGACCCCCTCCCTGGCTACGCCACTGGTCTTAACAAGCCCTCAAAAGGGAAGGCTGCATTCCGTGTAGGATAGGAGACACAGAGGTTTGCACGGACCCGGCAATTTGAAGACAAACTTTCGAACGGGCCGGGAGAATAGACTTTTTTTTTTTTTTTTTTTTTTTAACGAACATAGAAATTAGGTGGGCCAACCGGTCCGATGTAACAAATATAAAACAGTCGGACTAAGCCAAAAAAATATGAACAATTTTCAATGGACCTGACTGAGCCAAGAATAATTTATAAATGTGCTGCACAAGCCGATGGTAGTTTGTCAACATCAATACCAAAATTTAACTTGTCCAGCTTAGAGATCTGCATCGGACTGTTACATAGTGCCTGAGCCTAGGTTTATTTATTTATTTTTCCATCAGACTGGGGTCAGGTTCCGGCTTAATTTTTTTTTTCTGTATGCTCGTAGGCACTGGATGTGCCCTTAATTGTTCCCAGAACGTGTAAGGCAGATAAATTTATTTGTAAAAATAATAGTGATAATGAACTTTTGTTAACGGAATCTTTGGAAATATACTTTAATAAATTACAAAAAATATTTCAAGTATGATGATTTTTAATCAACGTTTTCCTTTTATTCTAAACTACATTATTTTTTAATGTCTTTATTTGAATGTAATATCTGACGTGAGTGTCTAACGCTCATATTCACCATCTAGATGCGGCCGATCGCTCAAAATGTATTCGCCATTAATCTGACTGGACCTGATAGCAGCCGTATTGTTAGTGAATATCATTAAGCGTTCGACCGAGCTATTTGCGCTAAATGGGAGTTGCGGTAGATGGTGAATACGAGCGTAAGTGATGATTGATGTTGCTATTCTGTAAAATAAGGTTTGTGGACATATAGTCTAGAATATACTGTGAAATTTTCGGATAAATATGGTTTCATTATTCTTTAAGAGAATCTTAATTGTAAGTTAAGAAAAATCGGATTTTTTTCTAGAAATTGAGTCGGGCCGGGCCTAATTTTATTGATTTTTACACGAGCCGGGCATATAAATTTCGGCCCGTGCAAACCTCTAATGAGATGTAACGACAGGGAGCAAAAAAAAACTTCTGCAGAGTTAGATATTTGCTGTACTTGAAAGATAAGCCTTATTATAAGTTATAAAGGGTGTTCACTAACTTTCTGTCCATCCTCATTTATTTCAGTTCGGCGAGAGCTATAGTCGTGAATGTGGTGTTTAGGTGTAGCAAAGCTATGTGCTAAAGCGATGCCCTTACAGCACCACTTATAAGGGGTATACCATCCCTGGAAAAAACTATGGAATCAGCACTCTCTACTCGACAGCTCACAAGAAATATATACATCTCTATTATAATTAAAAAGCTGTAATTATTTTCTTTTTAACCATTTCAGGGACAACGTACTTCTGTTGCTAAATTGTTAAAATGATTAACACCAGGATTTACAAACAATTTTCTTTGTAATATATAAAAGCAAAATTTTCTTCCAAAATTCTGGTGCTGAAGTAGCACTTGAGAATTAAAATTAAACTGGAAATATTTCCCACTGCCCTTCAAGGGGTTAATGAACGAGCAGGAAAATTATTGATATACACAGACACAACAGGAATTACAAAATAAGTAATAGCTTTTTCATCACGTAAGATATAAAAGCAAAATATTCTTCAAAAATTCTGATGCCAAAGTAGCACTAGGGAATTAAAATTAAACTGGACATATATGTCCCACTGCCCTTCAAGGGGTTAGTGAACGAGCATGAAAATTACTGATATACACAGACTAAGCGGGAATTACAAAATAAGTAATCAAAGATTTTTTTTTTACAACCTTTTTTTCTAAAACTTATGCAGGAAAAAAATTTGGAATCATGTTGACCCGGGGAAGAAAGTTTGTAATCACTTGCTTATTTATGGAACATTTCCATGGCTGGTGATCAGCTTAGTCTTTTAAGTAGTTTCACTTGCAGTGGATATAAATACATTAGGTTTTTTTTTCCTTTTCTCATTCCAAACCCGTGGATCAAATGGCACCTGTAAAATAGAGCTGGATTTGAAACCAAAGAGGTGTTCATGAAGCTGCTAAAGCAAAGAAAATTGCAGTGAAATGTAGAAAAGAAAATGTTATGCTCACAATTTATTGCAGGGGTGTCAAACTGTGGCCTGCCGGATACTAGTAAAATTTTATAGTAATCTTTGCCTTATCTAATCATCGAATTTCTGCGATTCAAGAAGATTCTTTTAAAAAATAGTGGTATCTGGCATGCATAAAGTGCTTGCTTCACCTGATGTCTTTGTCTTTCCATGGATCATGGGAATTTGCTGTTTAATTTATCAGGTCCATCTAAATTAAATCTTTTCTTATGGAAAATATCACATTTTGCCAATTACATTTGCTTTTCATCTAGCTAAGTATGGCATTTCAACGCTTAGGCTTAGTTTGATGTCATTTCAATAAAGGTGGTTTCTTGTTAATTTTCGCTTGCTGTGTGATGTTTCAGTTCAAACAACGTGTCACAGTTGAAAATGAAACTTTGTTTAAAACATGCTATTTCTTTAACAGAGAGGTTGCCATGTATACAATTTGTCTCTGATCTCTTTGGGATGGCTTCGCCCTGGTTCTCTTATTCACAGAGTGACCAATGCCTCATTTGATAGCATTTTCTACAGCAGCTTTAGATCTCTTAATAGATATAGAAATTATTTCGAATTGACATACCTCTTCCTCATAAATTCCATTTTTTTTTGTCATTTCAAATTCATTAAGTTCTTTTCCATGAGGCGTCTTGAAAATATAAAGCATAACCAATCATTTTGCTGTTGCCACAACCAATTTACATCTGCAGTTATCAGTTGCACAATACACTGAAATGGTGCAAATGCATAATCAATGAAACATAAATAATACAGGTGTCCTTATGATTATGAATTGATAAAGTCCTGCAAAATTTATATATTTTTTAAGTAGTATATCATTTGCTAGTTTATTTATTTTGCAAAATAGTACATCAATCATTTATTTATATCTAGATGCTTGCATTATAATTAGCATAATGATCACAAGTTCTAATAAATTTTACAAAAACGTGATTGTCCATACGATTCTGGGTAAATAAAACTTTTTAAACTGAACCATGTTGACTGATTTTAACATTAAATAGTTCTTAAAAATATTCTTCGATTTAAAAACTGTCTGCTTTAACATGTTTATCATGCATTTCTCTATAAAACCACCTGTTTTCATACTTTTATGTGCAACAGATTTTTTTATTATGAGCCGAGAAAGTCAAAAGGTCAACATAAATTCAATTACGCATTGGTTATTTATGTATTTTTTAGAATAGAGATTTTTCGAGTGTGTTTGCAATTTCTCTAATTGATATAAATGATTCATAGTTTAATTACTATAACAATTTAATGGCTTCATACTTTAGGTAGATGGTAACTATGTCTGTACTGCAACCTTTGAAGAGCCATCCTGCCTAAAAATTTGGGACATACAGTATGAGCAAACAAGATGCATCTATTATATTGAAAATTCTCCTGAAATTGAATTTTGTTGTCTGGCATTATGGAACACAAAGGTGATTCTGGGAGCATCTAATAAACCAAAGTTGTTTGTCATCGATTTTGAAAATGGTCATACAGGATCCATTATTTTAGATAAACGCTGTGGGAAGGTAAAAAGCATAAAGGTGCAGAACGAATGGATTATATCTTGCTTTGCTCACAACAATGAAGTTCTCATAAATGGTAAGAATAACAGAATTTAAATTATTGTTCAATTCAGTATACAAATTCTTATAACTACAACAGGCAGATTCTACAGTGTTAGTTAAAGTAATATTAGAGAATATATTGCGATTCTAATGATAGATTATTATCGCTTGAATGAAGTATTTTCTAATTTGTTACAAGCTTTTGTTTAGCTTGCAAAGTTCATATATATGTATGTCTTTCCGGTTCAAAATTTGTACTGTAATTTTAACTCGCTTCTGATTATCCGATCGAGTTGAAAATTTGCATGTATGTAACTTTGATGACAATGCAATATTATTATCATTTACAGTGCTTACTTTACAGGACCACACAAAAAATTTTGGATACATTACAGCCAATGGGCAAGAATTTTAATTCAATTCAACAAAATGTATATACAGTGTTAAAAATAATCAGCTTTTGCTGCAGACACACTCCACCGCTTTTAGAGAAAACGGTTACTTCACTATATTATGGAGCATTTTATTGAAGTACAAAACAGCCTTTTCCCAATGGAAAAAAAATGTACATAGCATTTATATTTCTTTTACAAGGCCACAAAAAAGAAGTCAGATATATTATGATGTATAGGTACAGATTTCTTAAAATATATTTTAAAGATGTTATTGTGCAAAGTTTAATTTGGTAATTTTTTTTTTTTTTTTTTTTTTTTGTAAATTTATTCATGTAATTTCCTATGTAATCCTACGTGATTTCCATGTATATTTTAATACTACCTTAAGTGCTTAAAATGGGTATCTTTCCTATTCTTCAATATACAAAAAAATCAAAGATATGAACATTCATGGAAAAATTTAATAAAAAATTTATAGTACAAATATATCTAGAATTTTATGAAAGATTTTATTACAACTTTTCTGATGAATGAAAATTAGTCACTGTGAAGGAAATCTGAAGGCCAGAAATCGGCCACTAAAGAAACAGCACATCTTTAAAATGGTACAAAAGTTACTTTTAAGAATTTGATATCCGTGAGGTCATTTTTATACTTAAAATCACTTTTCCAACATACCATACATTATTGGTGCATTAAACAAAATGTAATTCTCCCTTAGCAATTTCACTAAATCTAAATTTGAAACATTTTTCTCAAAATAGTTCTTTTTAAATATGTTGGCATGAAACCTACAAACTATGTAAGATACAGATTAGAAAATGTTTCCTTATGTTTAAATTTAAACATATTTGAGAAGAACTGGAATCTTTACAATTCTTGAAATAAAAATGAAAAATAATTCTGTAAAACAAAAATTTTGTCCATGAATCTATAGCAAAGTTTTATTGTTACACTGTGTACCTTCTAGATAACTTTATTTTATTTATGCTGTAAAATTTATTTCTTGAAGTATTATAAAGTTATAAAATACTTTAAAGCAAACATAGGCATACAGTGATACATGGTTTTCTCTCTCTGATCATGAAATCCCATGTTAACCTATGGGAAAACATAATTATATGATTACTCATTACCTATTATAAACATCAGAAAGAAGACATGAGATGCAGACATAGTGTGTTATAAAAAATTATTTTCATACATTTTAAGTATTTTTAAAAATGCAATAAATTTCAAAATTTATTGCCTTCTTAAAAATGCTTAAAAGGTAGGAAGATATTTTTTGAAAAAGCATTTATACTGCATCTGACTTTTTTTTTATGGTGAAAACTTTATTTGATATTTATATAAGATAATGAGTAATGTAATTAAATTTACCCATAAGGTTAGCGTGGGATTTAGCGATCGGGAAGGAATATTGATACAGGTCTTTAATAGGATAATGAGAGCTAAAAACTTTAAAGTTTTTACTATTTATTAAATAATACTGTTGTAATTTTACTGTTTATTAAATAATATTAATTAAAGTCTTTAACAAGATCGTTACTAGTTGTGTGCAAACTTAACAAGGGCAGGTAATGACTACAGCATTTTCTCTCTTTGTTTTCCAACAAGGAAATTAAATTGTAAATTATGGACACAGAACAGCTTCAATAAAAAATTGGTACTAAATCCCCCCAAAAAATTGAAAGGGGGGCTATTGAAAAATTGAAAGGGGGCTATAATGATTAGAGGGGTACCCCCCCCCCCCTAAAAAATGAAAATAAGAACACTTATTAAAACATTTGATCTGGATTGAATAATTAATAAAAATGAGGAAGGTAATTGATATTAAACATAATATGATAGATTGTTTGATGGCTGCTAGCAGTTCCTCCTCTTAAAAACATTTCAACAAAATTTGTTAAATCATAGTACAAATGAAGTGTTAAAAATTAACATCAGAATGATGACACAGGAAAAGTTAATTTCTTGCTTTTCAACATCTAAATTTATGAAGTTGATCAGACACAAAAAAGTATTTGTGGAAAGAAAAAAAAAAATAAAGCAATTAACAAATGTATTCTTTAAAATAATAATGGTGCTTTTTTTATGAGCAAAAGATAAAGAAAAGTGCATTTTCATTTGATACACAGTTTGTGCTCTCACATTACTATATGTTGCCAACCTTCAATTTTTCTATTTTCAAATCAAATAAAAACAGAATTTTTATTGGATAAAATAAGTTAATAAATAGAAACAAGAAATATTTCATTATTTTTTTTCCAATTCAAACTATGTTTACTTGAATTTTATATCTGTTCTTTAGTTAATGTGTCACAGAAAAAGTTGATTAAAAAAAGAAATAAAAAAAGATATGGAACATAAAAAATAAAGAGACACAATGTCAATATTGTATCTTTAACATTTGCATCAACTTAGAGTTTGATTAGAATTTACATATTTTGATTTTTTTTCTCCTTCTAGTACACAGATTTTACAACTATGAACATTTTGGCACTTTTCTTTCTTGTGTGCAGCATGTAAAGGTAATTGCTGCTATAGAACTCGACAACAGTTTCAAAATCATTGTAGGAGGATCATCTCTAGCTCTACAGAGCTTTGACTTCAATCTGACTGATGAAGAAACGTACATTCAGTATAGCAAGTAAGAACAAGCATTTGGGTTTTTGTTGTGCATAAAATAAATTAACTCATATGGCTGAGATGTGTGTTATTTTGCAGATGGTGCAAAAAATATGCATTTAATGAAAGCATAAAATTAAAAAAATATATTAATTAACGAGTTGTATAAAGTTTTTTTTTTTTGTTTGTTTCATAAAAGTTTTCAAACATCCACTAACTTTTGACATTCTGACAGTTTAAGCAAGTAAAGATTTTAGATAGCATTCCAAGTTCAGTAGTCTATATCCTTTCTGTCTATTCTATATCCTTTTTGATAAATTTAAGCAATTAACTATGTATACAATATAACTTTCTTTTGAATGACTAGGAGGCTCTGTCCCTTACGAGCTATGTTCACCAACCTCCGTGCAGACCCTGCAGGTTCTAAAAACAAGCTAATTTGCTCGATTGTAAAATGATTACTAGATAATGGAAGATTGAATGATATTATCACAACCAGTGGAGATCTTCTGTAATTGGGTTGTCATTCATTTCACTTTGACAGGGGGGCAAATGATAAATTGCCAAATCTTGTTTTAATCATGTTAACATTGCAAGCTTTTTTCTTCAAACATTGCTTTCATGTTTAAATTTAATGTTTTTGTTTTAAAGAATATCACTAAAATAGTTGCTTGTTTACCTATTTTAAATAAAATCGGTTAAAAGATTTTTTTTTTTACTAGAGGGTTCTACAAGCTACGCTCATCCATCCCAGTCCAGACCCCACAGGCTCTAAAAACACGCTAATTTGCCCTGTTTTAGAAAGATTACCTGATTACAGAAGATTAAATGACCAGTGGCGATCTTCTGTAATCGGTTGCCATTCATCACTGGGGGACTTTTCGGTGACCAAGGCCACATCCACCATTGTCGTGACAGCTGATCATGATTGATTTTCATGATTGATTAAGAAAGATTAATTACACATTTAAAAGTCAGCTTGTTTAAAATGCTTAAGTAAAAAATGTCACTGCCTTCTGGAATTTTATAACATTTAGAAGAACAGTTTTTTTTAGATGCTATAAGAAAATGGTTTTAAATATGACGTTTGAAACACACTGTTTAGATATAATGTAATTTAACCATAAAATGCTTTTTGCATGTAATAATTTAATTATTTTAAAGTTTTCTTTCTTTTTTAATATTCACATGTAAACAAATTTTTCAATTGAAAAATATTTGGAAATACTGTTAGAGCTTTTTAAAGTCAGGCAACAGTAGATACAAAGCAGTTTTCTTTAAGTATGAAATAAATGTCTATTTAAATAATGAAATTTTAAATGCAAAATTTAAAAGAAAAGAAAGAAAACAAAAAGACCAATTTAAAAATGATTGGACATTGTATACCTCAATCTAGTTACACATATGCCTGCAAAAGATGCACAGTTTCAGATCCTATACCAATAAAACTTATGTAACTGAACTATCTTGATCAATTTCAAAACTTTAAATAATAATAAATATTAATATTAATAAATAATATATTAATAATTCAATTTAAACAATCTGCTTTAACATTTTTATCATACATTTCACTATAAATCTATAAAAGTACAAATTTTTTTGTTTTTATATGCAATGTTTTTGCATTATAAGCATTAGAAGTGAAAGGGTCACAATAAATTTAATTACTGCAACAGCAGCATTAGTTACTTTTTTAATAGAATATAGAGAAACCAAATTCTGTACGAAGATATGAAATAGATTCAGCTGACTGTTTTCATGATTTATTTCACAGAATCCATATTCATTTAAAAAAAAAAATAACTTTTTCATTATAGTTTGAGAAAGAATTACGTACTGAAATTCCAGCTAGCACATTTTGCTGTGTCTAAATAATATGATAATGAAATTTTTAAATCTCCTTATTTAGCACTGTAACGAAACAAAATTAATACCATAATATCTATAAGGATAATGTATGCACTGTGTGAAGGAATTTTTTCTCCCTCATCACAAAGATCAGCTGTAACAATTAACTAGAAGGTAGCATGCTTTCATTTAAAAGAAAAACAAGAACTCTCTGAATGACACAATAATATTTGAACAAATTTATGCACAAAACACGGTACTTACATATTATCCGTGCCAGTTTTAAGCCAACTGCGCCAGGCATGAAGCCAATATTACTAATTTGCTACATGGTACATGCCTGGGAATAATCTATAATATTATTCTTTTTTATTTACTATGCTAATTACCATTTATTAATTTTAATAAAATAATGTTATTTACTATTTTTAACAATGTTATAAATTTAATAAACATATATTACATTTTGTTTATTTTATATTAATTACTATTTTTAACTATGTTATTTGATAATGTTAAATTACTGCGTTTGAAAACATGATTGGCAACAATAAACAAGGTTGGTACTTGGCAACCATTTTTGGCGATCAATCTCCTGGCACGGATAATACGTAAGTACCCAAAACACTTTAACATTATTTAAAAAATTTTAACTTTATGTTCTAAATTATGAACTACAAAAAATTTTATTTCAATAATTTTCTTGCTTAAAATCTGAAGATACATTAGAAAAATTTATATGTATATTATAAAACAAAAACATGTCTGAGAATACAGTGGTACCAATAAATTTTGCTTTTACTGTAATTAATTTTTAACTTCTAAACTTCACACAATTTAAATTTTTACACTATTGAAAAGAAAACGAAATGTTTTTTAAAATACAATTTGTCTGAAAACTATCATAAATTTATGATTTTTAATGGCTTTTAAAATAATTTTTAAAGCTATCTGTATTAAATGCCACCTGATTATGAACGATTGATCCGTTTGCACTTAAAACAATATAAATAGTTCAGCATTTGTTTCTCGCTAATATTACATAGTGAAATTAAAACTACATTAATAAAATAATATAAATAAAACACAAATTTAACAGACACATAGTTTAACTACACACTAAAACCACTGAAATTATCAGAATGAAAAAGGCTGCTGTAGGTAGTGATTCTTTGATGATTTCTTTGGCTGTTAAAAGTCCTGCCATGTGGCTAATACAAAAGTATTGCTTTTAATAAATTTTAAAACTTTATTTGACTACACTATTCATAATTTTTTTTATATAAAAATGCTCTTTGGTGTTTTCAGTGAGCTATTTAAAAAATATATAGTTTTCAATTTAAATAAAATGGCTTTCACCTATGTTCTGTAACCCAGACAGGTAAGGTTGGATTCCCTAGTAATTATAATGTGAAATTAGCGAAAAGATTGGTCCATTAAGACTGATGGATTACATTGACAGCCTTTTAGAAATTTTGTTTTAATGATTCTTACATTAATTAACAAAAGCCGTTGTTTTTTTTTTTAAATCTCGTCATAAATCTTATAAAGTAATAAAAGTAAATTATATGATAGTTTTACTTGCAAATGAAACAAATACTTTGAGTGGAATATTTTCTACCTCGCATCTTTACAACATAAAAGCTGCCAATATGTAAACTGTTGATAAAATATCCATTTCTATAAAATATTTTGTTTTTTAAAATTAGTTGTGCTTTCTTAAACATGATAAAGAAAAGTATTTTGCATGAAATATATAATCCTATGTTATTAATAGACTCTTAAATGAATTATGTATGTATATATATAGAAATTCATGGGGAAATCCCATTGGATTATATGGGATTTCCCACGAATTTGTCAATTACTTCACAGTATTACTCGCAACCATGGGTGAAAGTGAAAAATTTTCACAGGACTGAAAATTTTTTAACATACTTCCGTAACACTCTGAAAAATGTATGTCGATATAACGTAATATCCAATTCAAAACCAAAATTTCCGAGTATTGTGTACATAATATTATATAATGATAAATATAAATATATGTATAAAAATCTTAAAATAGCATTATATAAAGAATAATAAACATTAGTTATAAGAATGATTATAGTAATAATTGAAGCTTAAACTTTTTAAAATTTTCTTATTTCCTTAAAAGAAAACTATCATATTAGTTACAATAAAAACTTTAATCACAATGCATATATATTTTTTGTGGATAATGAAAAAAATTAGTATTAAATGAACAAATAAGTTTTTTACTTCAAATAAAAATTTAAAAACTTACCAGTAAAGTAGGATGAAACTTGTTATTTTATAGATGTTAGCAATTATACTAAGTGAAAAAATAGGGCCAACACAATCAGTTAAAATCGAAACAAATTAATCAAAGTTCAGACTATATTTTAAAGTCAAAGTCTAAAAATATAGAAATGACAAAATAGATCCTGGCAATTCCAAAAAATGATTCATTTTGTAAAATATCTTGACATTAAAAAAAATAAATATTGAGATTTATAGTTTTGTCTGTGGTCTATATGATAAAAAGTTATCAAAATGATAAAAGTCTTTAAAAACATTCAAGATCATTTTCTTTAGCAATAATTTTTTTCAGATATCAATATTTTGGAAAAAAAAAATGGTGATAGTAGTTGTTTTTAGAACTTTTGATGACTTTTTTTCAAAAAATTTCTCAAAATTCAACAAAGTTATCAAAATGATAAAAGTCTTCAAAAACATTCAAGATCATTTTCTGTAGCAATAATTTTTTTCAGATATCAATATTTTTGAAAAAAATTGGTAATAGTAGTTGTTTTTAGAACTTTTTATGACTTATTTTCAAAAAACTTCTCAAAATTCAACAAAGTTATCAAAATGATAAAAATCTTCAAAAACATTCAAGATCATTTTCTGTAGCAATAATTTTTTTCAGATATCAATATTTTTGAAAAAAATTGGTAATAGTAGTTGTTTTTAGAACTTTTTATGACTTATTTTCAAAAAACTTCTCAAAATTCAACAAAGTTATCAAAATGCTAAAAGTCTTCAAAAACATTCAAGATCATTTTCAAAAGGAATAATTTTTTTCTGATATCAATATTTTTGAAAAAAATTGGTAATGGTAGTTGTTTTTAGAACTTTTGATGGCTTCTTTTCATCATCTGCTGATCGTTTTTTGGGAATTTTATATCCTAAAGAAACACACTGTAAAGTTTTATTAATAGTAGCAGCATCCTTTTCTTTTTCTTCAGAATTTGTGTTCATTTTGATTACTGAACTACTTGTTGATGGCTTGTTCAAATCTGTATTTTCAGAGCCTTTATTTTCTTCTTCATTTTTCTTTTTAAGATTAAGAATATTGCAACGTGTATTTAGTTTTTTCTTTGCAAGATGTTCCTGATACGAGGTGTACGCTGACTGAATATTTTTCCTCATATTAGGACAAGGCTTTAAATCAATCGACTTCATTTTTCTTCTGCGTAAATTATATTTTATAGTTGAAATGGCTTCATAATTTTCAACTGTAAGTGAACTCCTATCTTCCGTTATAATGTCATCCATTATATTGAAACTTCCCTCAACTAGAGGACCAGAGAATGGCGTGAATAACGCTTTTACTAATTTTGAGAGTAACTTGTACTTTAGTTCACCATGCCATTTGAGATCAAAAATATGACACCACCAATTTAAGTCAATGCGGCAGTTCTTATTTGTATCCACAAAAACACCACTCAATTCTAGATCATCTATTTGTTGATCAATAGTGTACTGCCGTATTTCATCTAGTAATAAAGCTCTATCAGAAGTTTCAATTACTTGAGGTAAAGCTTGTGAAAGCTTATCAAAAGCTGCAAGAGTCGTGCTTTTCTTTCGCAGATTGGGATTTAGTGCTGAGAACCAAGCAAGAGTTGTGTTTTTTAAAGGTAAACTTGTTAACAAGTACTGCGACGTGTCCTCATATGCATTTCTTAATTTGGGGAAAAATTCTATCATCCATGCAGAACTTCTTAGGTCTCCTAAAATAGCAAACTTTCCAAAATTTAAATATTCATCTTTATATTGTAGCTTAGGATCCCTGTAATTGAATTTTATCAAGTTTTTCATCGTAGCAGGAAGAAACTGGGGCTTAATGAAAAAAGCTAGAAAATTTCTGCAAAATGAATACATTTCTTCATGAATAAGGTGTATCATCGGTTTTTCATATTGAAAAATCTTGACATACTGATTAAATTGTTTCAGAATACCCCTATAAAATTGTAAGAAAAAAAAATATTTCTTATAATTTCCAAACAATTCATCTAAAATTCTTGCCTTTCTCGCCTTATTAGATTTGTTTAACTTTTGCTTAGAAATAAAATTCTGCACTAAAATAATTCGTTTTTTTTGCTCTTCGGAAGTCTTTCTGCTTGAGTTATCTTCATTCAAGACTTCTTTTTCTTCAGGAGTTAAAAAACTAAAATAAAACACCCTTAAAGCATCATTTAATTTAAATAGCCTTTCACAAACCGATAAAATTTGTATAAATCTGTTATCTACTAGTCTTAAAACATGCAGTATATTTTCATAATTTAATAACGTTTGAATCTCTGAAAAAAGTTCCTTTGCTTTAGGAGAATCTTGGATATCAAAATATACATCACTTGCAATACTTTCCAAGTAATTTTCAAAAAAACTGAAAAATTTTTTTGCACTATTATGGATGATATGCACCGTGTCCCCATGTATATTTAATAAATTTGGGTTTGGATCTCTTATTAATGTTTCTACTCCTGATCTGCACCCTCTCATTGTATTACAATTGTCCAACAAACAGCTAACTACTTGGTTAAATTCAAGATTATTTTCCAATAAAACATTGCTAATTTGATTAAAAATATTTTTAGCCGTGCTTAAATTTTCCTTTTTTGATGCTAAATGGTCTGTAACAACCATTTTTTGATCGTCGTCATAAAAACGAACAAAAACATTAATGATTTTGTCCATGGCATTACTAGTTCCTTCATCGATGTTCAAGGAAAAAAAATTACCTTTAAGTTTACTTATCAAGTCCTCTCTGAAACTTTTTGAAGTCCCGTGAGTTGTTATGTAAGTTGCACTCGTGCGAGAAAAATGCAGTTTAGCCAAAGCCGGTCTATCTTTGGCCAAAAATTTGGTAAGATCTACAAGATCTCCTGCCAAAGAAAATGGCAGTGTATTTTCACATAAAAATGAAGTTACAACAGCCTTTTGATCGGCAACGCGATCAGACAATGATGCTTTGGTAGCAATGGGATTTGCACCAGGCAATGTTTGTGTGTGCGGCTGTGCACGCATAAGTTTTTGGTGATCAGTGTCCTTACTATGTTTTTGGAGCGTTTTCTTCCCGTTATTTCCATAACTTAATATACGGTTGCAAACAAAGCATATACAACTTCCTGGTTTCTTCACTTTTTTGCACCACGTGCGTATTTTGTTTCCTTGATGATCAGTCTCATCTAACCAAGCAAACCTCCATTTATTTCTGATACCGGTATCTTGAATAAGCAACGCATCTTTCTCTTCTATAGGTTCTAATTCCATTATCTATCACGTAAAAAATATAGGTGAAAATGTCGCCGCCGAAATGCAGCAGTAAAAACACAACATAAAACGACAACAATAAACGATTTTACATCTCACTTCACTTCTTTTCGTCAAGAACCTAGCGGTTGCCTCGCCGATCAGAGGAGAATAAAAAAACTACTCCTAAACTTCGGACCTTCCGAGAATGCGCCAGAAATTGCGCAGATCGCATTTCGCTGCCTCTCTTCATTTCATGCGGATTGAAAGCAGATTACTCAAGCGCATGCGTAAATAGAATACTCAAGGAGAAAATCTGACACGGAGACGCTTGCTGGTAGCTAGAAGCGAAGACAAAACAAAACCTGCTCTTCTCATTCAGTCAGCATTTGAAAGCATCGCAGGGGAATTAATTGCGGTTTTTTGACTGGTGATTAAGTACAAAAATAAAACATAGAGAAAACTGAAATCAAGAATTATTATTAGGCACGTTAAAAATAGATTTCTTTGTTGATATTTATTTCCGTCTCGTTCCGTCTGTATTAAAATCGCCAGGACGGATTTCCGTCTAGAGACGGAAAACTTTCACCCATGCTCGCAACTTTCTGAATTTTCATGATATTTGACTGGTCTTTTTATATGAGTTACCCTATAGAATTGACTACCAAATCATGAAAAAAAAATCTTTGGTATGGTTTGCGCATGCGCAGTTATAAATTATTTCATACAAATGCCCATATCTTATCAAATATTCAATATATTAATATTTTAATTGCAGTATACTGTTTTAACTGTTCTTGAAGTCAAACATGTGCTTCACATCTTCGAATTTCAAGAACAATTCGTCAAGAATTTCAGTAGATATTCGACAAACCGTGTAAATAGCGAAAGCGTCCAGTCACTGTCCCTTAATTTTTGGACACCAGTGTATTTATGATGAAAATAATTTTTTTGAATTTATAAAAGTAAATATCTTAAAAACAATTTTTTCTTTTTAGATTTCCAGTTACATCAGAACAACCTGATTCTATGCACAAGGAAAAAAGTAATTATACTATTAAATATACAACGGTGGATGATTTTCATGATGAAGATTCATTAGATTCTGATGACAGTTATTCTGAAGAACATTCTGAGACGTCCTCAAGCTATGAGGAAAAAATAGACTGTACACAACAGTATAATTTTGATGATACACATTTTAAACAAGAGAATGATGAAATTCCTTTACCGTTACAAATAGAAACTGAAAGAGAGCCTTCTATCTATAGTGAAAGCAGAGTATCTACACCACAATCCAATTCAGATGTATATCCCCAAGTAAATACCCAGAATGAGAATGTTGAAATTAAATCTACATCATTATCACCAAGACAAACACAAGTGTTATCAGTTTTAACTAATGAGAATGTTGAAAATAAATCTACACCATCACCAAGACAAACACAAATGTTATCAGTTTCAACTAATGAGAATGTTAAAAATAAATTTACACCATCACCAAGGAAAACAATGATACCAATTTCAACTAATGAGAATGCTAAAAGTAAATCTACATCATCACCAAGACAAACACAAATGTTATCAGTTTTAACTGTTGTGAAAAGAGAAGCCTATACATATCATGGGACTACTACCCCAACACTGGATATGAGAGAACCCCGAGTTGCTATGAGAAAATTAGAAGAAGAATTAGATAATAAACATGGAATGAAAAATAATGAGAATGTTGAAAAAGAAAATGATGATATTATAATTGCGAGTGAGATGAAACTTGAGGGGCAACCACAGAAAGATGATATGGTAGAGTTAATTGAATTAGAGGAAGATGAGAATCATATAGAAGAAACTGAAGTTGAAGCTGTAGAGCATTCAAAGATTAATAATTACATAAAAGAAGAAGCTGAAGATTTAACTACCAATGAAGGACTTGCAAAAGAAGAAACACAGAAAGAAAATGATGAAAATCCATCTGACAATGACAAAAGTTCTAAGAAGAAAAATAAAAAATGTAAGAAAGGAAAGAAAAAAGAATCACAAAAATCTAAACATAAAAGATGTGAAATAATGTGAGTTTAAAAAAAAATTATACAAATAATTTTAAAGGAATAAAAAATTAGTTTTAAGTTGAATTTCAAGTAACTTTCCATGCAAAATTACAATTTTAAAATGACAGCTGCAGCAAAATTAATTAGTCACAAATGAATAGATTTCAAATTCAATGTTTCTGAATTTATATGGCTTATTGAGAAAATTCTTTAATAAAGATATATAGTGGAAAATTTTTGAATAAAGATGTATAGTGGAAATTTCTTTTTAACAGTCAAATAAAATATTGTATATATTTTTTGTCAAATTATTTTCATTACACAGCCAAAAATACCAATTTCTTTCATCTTAAGAAATAATACTCACAAGGGAACCACTTTTGGTGCAGCTCACGCCTAGCATTAGGACCTGGTGCATTTTATAGCCCTATCTTACGAAGTTTGAGAAAAGATAAAATTTTTCTGTTACAATAATATTTTTTTTTTATTTTACAGCAGCATAACTTTCAGAAAATGCAATTTTCGAGACCAGTTATCAGAGTACTAACATAGAATTTTTCTTGGAAAAAGTACTTTGAAATACAAATTAGTTCAGAATAAAAATAAAATATTGAAAATAGTTTAAAAATTCGTTCAAGAACCTAAAAATTATATTTGGAAAGAAATATAACTTTATAATTGCATTTTTGGCAGCGCGAAATTGGCTGAATTTGTTAGCGTAGAATTTTTATCGCCAACACTGGACAAAGTCGTCTGTTGTGTGTGAGTAGTAGTTTGGATTTGTAGCACCATATTTGGTTATTTAACCCGCTGTTGGCATAAAATTAGCAATTAAAAATCCAATAATAAAAAAATATATAAAATATGATTTTAACAGAGAAATTTTATCGGTTCTATAACTTTATGTATAGGGCTACAAATTGCACTAGGTCTGGATTTTAGATGTGAGCTGCACCAAAAGTGGTTCCCTTGTCAATTCAGATTTCCAAACCATCTGAGATTAGTAGTACATCAAATTCAGGGTGCACCAGGCTCGAAAAGCCAATATATCTTGCTTAAATATCATAGTCTGAATGCAGTATAACAATACAAAAACACGTTTGTCTGATAATAGTTTAAATTAATAACTGCAATTTTAAGCATGAAAAATATCAAACATTCTTTTAACAGTAATTTAACTTACCTAAACTATAAGATTCTGATGACATCTTTAAGTTTTTTAAAAGTACTGATTTCTTTTTAAATTTTATTATATGAATAAAAATTTTAAACAAAAATCAATATTAAATGTCACAAGTCCAAATGTTACATTTAACATGAGATTACATATGAATTATTAATCTCTTTTAAATCTGTTGCTACTTTAAAGATTTTCTTTTTTCTGCATGGAAAAAAGCGAATAAATTAAAATTTTATTTTAATTACATGAAAGCCAGTTTATTTTTCTCTTTTTGAAGATTTACTGCACTTGTACACTTATTCTAGCCTTTTTATTTCACACATTAATGATTTCTATTAAGACAAACACATTCCAGAATTATTGCCAATGAAGATAGAAAAGAGGTTTATCACTGCTCTGGGGCTAGTAAGAAGTAAAATATCAGAAAAAGAAAAAATCAGCACTTGAAAATGCATTTAGTTTTCAAATAAAAGTAAGGATTTTCTAAGGACTACTGATGAAAAATAAGTACTTATAAGTGATCAGAAATGAAAAATAAAAATAACTTCTAAGCACTTGGTATAGTGGAGAATAGAGATGAGTTCAGGCTCTTTTTTTGGAATCCAAGCCCAATGATCTAAATCCAGCAAGAGTCACAAATTTTATTTATTTTTTAAATATCATTGTATAACTATAGCAGAAAGACACAAACTGTGTTTTTCCAGTAATTCTAGAAAAGGACTTCAAACAGAAAACAAGAATAAACAAGGGATATCCCATGGCTTCATTATGTTACTAACACTGACTGGACAAAGCTGTCAGAATCAGATAGAATATTTTCCTTATATAATATCAATAACAATCCAATTCCCTTTCACACTGATTTTTAAAGGATTATAATACACTTTTAGACTACATTCTTGTTTCTCAAACAGCAAGTTTCCCCCCCCCCCCCCTCAATTCATGAATAAATAAAATTTTTATTTTGAGCCAGTAAACAGGCTTGGGCTGAGCCTGTTTAATGCCCTGTATATTGGTATTAAATTGTTATAATAGCTACCAACTGTATGAAATAAAAATTCACGAGATTATGTGTATGATGTAATTCATGAGAAAAACGGAAAATTGTAATAACATGGCACAAAATAATAAAATGTTGCAGAAAGCAACATAAAACAAAAAAAATTGGTGTTGATTTTTCTTCTTTATAATTATACAGTTTCCCCAGAAAACTACTAAGATAATTTATGAATAAAAAGTAAATGAAGGACCAGGATATCTATTCCATATCAGCAATAAATTTCCCTGACTTTTCCATACCAATAAAAGCAAAATCCAGGTATCGAGATTTTGTGATGTTACACACAAAAAATCTTAAAAGTTACCAATTTGAGAGTTAAACTTTCACAACTGATTCTGATGCCCTAATTACTGATTTATTACATAATTTTTTGCAAAATGTACAAATTGTTGAACTTTTTACATGCTAAACATTTTGCAGATATACACTTTTAGCATCAGGTTCTATCCATTTTGTCATATCAGGATGAAATTCTTTATCACATCAGTCAAAGTTAAATACAGATATTGCTTTAACATATTTTAATACAAATAATAAATATTCAATAACTTAAGCTAACAAATGTCCAGTTCCCAAACAAAAATAAGTAAGCAGAGTGAAACACCTAATCAATCCTACAACAGTCAGTAGAAAGTTTCAGTGAAACTGGAACTGAAAATCTCCGCGTTACAAAGAAGGACTGAAAGGGGTGTAAGACCAAATGGTTTGCAAGAGAGGTTGAAATACTCTTTACTGTACTTATGGAGAGCAAAGTTTGATTTTAATGGTGTTGAAATTTGAAATTCTTAGTTTTATAAGGAACATTTTCCTATATATATATCTATATATATATTTTTTCAATTTCAAAATTTTTTAACTTTTTCTCAGAATTTTCAAATTTTCCTGACTTTCCAGGTGGCTAGACACCCTGCAAAACATTGGAGAATAAATGTTTATAATGTAGAATAATTTAGTGACTCCAAATGAACATATAAAAAATAAATAAAATAGTTAAAACTATTTATAAATACAGAATACTGCAGATGGAGGTAGATAAGCACTAATTTCTGTCCCCCCCCCCCTACTAAGGTAAAAAAAAATTCTCCTAAGATGTGTTGATTGTTGTTTTATAATTTAGGGTCTATATTTACTGTTTCTCCGATTGATTTTTGTTTGAAAATTGTTTAAATATGTTATACACAATCAGAAAAAATTTAGCAAATTTGAATGTATTCTATCAATTTGAATTTTTTTTTTTTCAATATGATGCACTTATAACACTATCCTGGCTTTTATATATGTAAATATGTGAAAAATAAAGCATAACATTTGTAAAAATTATGATGGTGTTATGAGCGCTCTATACTGAGTGGGGAAAAAATTATGCAATAGAAATACATTAAAATTTTACGAATAAACCTGTTTCTGATCTTCTTGAACAATCTTAAAACAGAAATCAAATCAGACAGGCAGTAGATGTAGGTCCTAAATTATATTAAAACAGCTGAAACATCTTAGAAAGATTTTTTTTTTTTTAATCATAAAAAGGGAATGAAAAAATCAATGCTTATTTATCCATTTCCACTGCATAAATTGGAAGATTTTTTTAATTGAAGTTATCTGAAAAATTACACAAAGTTAGCAGCTATGCATATACAATGATTGCAAGGCATACAAATTCAATAACAAAATGAAAAACTGATGAATAAAAAATTGTTATTGGATATTTTCTGAATAAAATTATGTAAATGCTTTAGGATATTATTTTGAATACCACTGGACTCATGCAAGACTTTTGCACTGCAATCTTTGAAATTATTTGCTCATGCAGTTTTTCATGAAAATTTCATTAACTGTAAGTTTTAATCCAACGTGTTTCAATGAAATGTGAGTGTACTACGTCAAAAACCTGTTCAAAAATCTTTTGTATATCTCATTCATCGTTCTGCATTTTGTGTATGCATAGAAAAAGGAATTTTGGCATCAGAAATAATATATGATTTTACTTTTTTCTTTTACTAAATAGGCTTTCAAAAAGAAATCCACCATAAAGTGTTTCATAGTGTTTAATTTTTATCATTATTTCTAACATAAGTTAGAAATAATGATAAAAATTAAACACTATGAAACTCTTTTATTAATAATTTATTATATATTTATTAATAATTTATTTATAAATGAATTTCACCTAAGATAGCTTTATAAGATAAATTATTATAAGTATATTAACCAAGTTTCTGTAAATCCTAGAATATCAAGAGCTTACATTTTCTACTTTTATTCTACAAAATAACAAAAATTTTATTTCTTCTAAAAAGTTAAATAAATTCCTTAATCAAGCACCAAAATGTTATTATGTAAAAACCTATCATTAAATTTAAAATGTTTTTGGCACAAAATATTAAAATATTTAGCAAAATCAACTTTTAGATTTAAATGTTCAATGGGCAGTGTATTAAACATTTAGCCATTTACTACAGCCATTGCATATCTTTTACAACATTGTATTCTATGAACATCAATTTTTAATATTTAATGGGGGGGGGAGCCATTTACTACAGCCATTGCACATCTTTTACAACATATATCATATTTTTCATGTATTCTATAAACACAAATTTTTAATATCTAATTTGGGAGGGGGGGGGGGGGGAGAGAATTTTAAAAAAAGAAAAAAATCATAAGAGATTTTATTCTATTAAAATTTAAGAGATCTATTAAAATTTCACATTATTTACAATGGATTGCTTCATGATTTCATAAATTTAAATACAAAATTATGACTAATGATTTTATGTCGAGAACAATAGTCATACATACGGAGGCTAATCAAATTCCAAATATTCCTTCCTATATCACCTCAATTTAAAGTAAATTTTGATTGAAGTAAAAAAACAATGTAGCTTACACGAAAAAATACGGTATTTATTTATTATAAAGGAACAGTTTTTAATTCCAGTATATAAAAATAATGAGCTGCTTTATCAATCAGTTATTGCACAGTTCTAAATTTTGAGTAGAAAACTTTTACACATAAAAAACCACTAAATGAGCATCTAGACATAGACTGTAAGGCAACAGACATGAGAAATCAAATTAACTCTTTAATGAGGCTGATAAATATATACAAAAGACAACTGAAGATGAAATGTGTTGCTTAGCTTTCACAGAAACCAGAAAAGGGGAGCTAACACATCCCATTACAAAATCACCACAGTATGACCCTAGAAAGAAAAACAACAAACAATTAAAAGTTTATTCATTCCGACACTAAAACCAAATAATAACAGACAGAGAGCTGGTGAAGAAATTCAATTATTTGATGAAGGTGAATATTTAAAAGATGATTTTTTTTTTTGCTTATCTAAAATGGGTATAGATGACCTGGCTGGTTGACAGCGGTTTAAAAATACATATAGCAGCATCATACAGTTTGTTAAGTAAAATTAATGATATCTTGATTATGGATGTTTTCCCGACTATCGTGGCTGTCTCCTGTAATCAAGATACCATCCATTTAACTTGTTTTTACTTTACAGTGAGCAGTGCAATGTTGCTAAGTGTACTGTTAAACCACTGCCAAGTCATTGATACAGATTTCAGGTAATCAAGAAAAATAGTTTTGCAAATGTTTCACCCTTTATCAAGTACCTTCATATTTTATCACCAGCTCTTCAATAATGAACAGCAAACAAGATGAAAGGATAACTAATCTCCCTAGTCTAAGCAGCAGCAGCAGCAGCAGAGAGAAGGCTTTATAATAATGAAGGTATACTAAGCTAGCTATGATCATGCAATTACTATAATTTAATACAATAGTACTTAATTTGCTGAAACTTAAAAAAATTCAAGCACATCAACAACAAAGTATATTTGATTAATAACCCATTGATAAATGAGTCAGAAGTAAAAAAAAAAAAAAAAAAAAAAAAACCTGGAAACAATAGCTCTTGAAATTGTAGAAATATTTCATAGTAGCAAGTAATTTTAAAAGTAAAAATATTGTTAAAGATAACTTCGTCACAATAAGTAAGCACATATGTGATTACTTGTCCCCCCAGACAGAGTTGCTTTCTAACTTTGAAGTGTACTATGCTCAAATGTTACAGTATTTCCCCAACAAGAGTTTCACGAGCAATAGATGTGAACATCAATTAATAATAATTGTAAGGAAAATTATGAAATGAATTATAATTCACTTAAATTCTCTGGATGTCCATTCTAGATAGCTATTTTTTTTTTTTTTTTTTTTTTATTATTTCAGCATTTTTAAAATGTCATTGAAATCAGTAATAATGTTAATAATTCTTAGTATACTATTAAACTTACTAACAGATGTACGACAGAGTTGTAATTTGTTTGCTATATAACTATTAGGTTATTTATAAGTTTATTAATCTGATTCTAAAGAAGAAAGAAATGCAAGATGTTGATGTGACACCTGTTTCTAAACAAACGTAGGAGTATTATGGTACACAGATAAGAATTCTTAACTGTGAAACGAAGTGTTAGGATTTTTTTCTTCTTTTTTTTCTCTCTTTACTTTTACTTTACTTTTAAAACTTTTGTTATTTGTTGTTGTTCTTTTAAGGATATAGTAAACTCCTGATTATCCGCCTACTTAAGTTTTGTCTCTTTTATATCAGGACTAACTTTTCACATCTGTGGAATAAATAGTAGAATATGTTAAGAGCCCTAAAAAGATTTATTTTTTACATTAAGAATTGTTTATTTTAAAGCTGAATGTACTGTATTCATTGTACAGAGTACATGATTTTATGTTTTGTGCAATTAAGTTAGATTTTATAAAATTTATCTTAAAACATGCAAAATATTTTTATTCATGGACTTCATTTCTCTGTAATAATTTTTTTAAACATACAGTTCATTTTAAAGTTTTAACAGTGAGGGGGGGGGGGGCATAATGTTGATATTTATAGAACTTCCGACCCATCCAGCTTGCTTTTCAGCATTAACAGCAAAAACTGATATAAATACTGATATTAGTGCTCTGTGTAAATTATAAGCACTTTAACACATGAAAATGCACATTTCCTTTCAAATATGCTGCCATTTTCACCAATGAAAGCTTTTTTTAATAACCAAATTAAAAAATGAAGTTAATGTATCTATTTTTGTTTTGCAAACTGAATTTTTCTTGTTAACTCAAATTTCTCCCGAGGAATGTCTCCAGAGGCTATCCTTAATTAACATTCTTCAGGATTTTGTTGCAACAGTACCAAATGTTTCGGACGTGCATCTGAACTCGTTAGACGGGCTGAAACATATGTGCATGCAGATGTCATTTGCATAAAAAAATAAGCAAACAAAATTAGCAGATTTTTTTCTAAATAATTTTTGTTTCTGCAATTTTCTTACCAAATAAACTTATGCTTGTATCTTTTTATGTATATTTTTAATTTGTTTACATATTACTCATTTACGTTCAAAAAATATAATTTTATAGGTTCAACCTGTCTATTACGATATTTAACTAGGTCCCTACAGTATCGTTATACACAGGTTTCACTGCATTTATGAATCATAACAAATTCAAAAAATCGGGACAATAAGAAATATATATATATATATATATATATTTTATTAAATGTATCCAATAGTTAAAAAAAAAAAAGTGAGAAGAAAACTTTTCTTACAAACCCTTTTATCCTTAAATATCAGTATTTTAACACTGATTTTTTACATAATGAATGGATACATATTCAACACTGATTTTAGATATACTTAAGGTTATTATCACGGGTCTGGACTATGCCAGTCTTTTGTTTAAAAATATAAAATCAAAACAGACCAGAGTGTGCATAGCACAACCGGTGTATGTTGCCAAAGGCAGTAACCCCCCCCCCCCACCCCCACCCTAGGTTCATTTCGATAGATTTTCATTTAAAAATATAGAATCATACAAGTTTGAGGGTGTATACTGCCCAAGGCAGTGAAGCTCCCAGCATCATGTTTGTCATGTTATTTTCGTCTAAAAATATAACATTAAAACAGACCAAAGCGTGCATAGCACTTTTTGTGTACGCATGGTTTACACTACCGAAGTCAGTTCAGGGCCCCTCTACCATTAGGTTCATTTGAAAAGATTTTCATTCAAAAATATAACATCAAATCAAACCACAGTGTGTGTAGCACGCCTGGTGTATGCTGTCGAAGGCAGTGGAGCTCTCAACTCTAGATTCAGTCAAACAGATTTTCACTTAAATGATTTTAGGTATTCAAAATGATTTTAGGTATATTTTTAAGGTTATTTGTTAAAAATTGTTTGAAAATTTGAAATTCCCATAATCTTTCCAGATGATATAAGGTACATAAAAAATTATAAACAAATAAAAAAGAATTATTAACAGATCTCATAGTACAGCAAAAAAAGTTTGCCTCAAATATCTTTTATTTTCAAAATTTAAATTTTATTAGTTTTTTTTTTTTTTTTTTTTTTTACTAATGTTGTAATATAAATATTTCTCTACAACCTTTTTTAAACTGCAATGGGATAATTATTTCTGGTTAAAGAAATATAAAGTCAGATTATCCACAAAAAAAATAAAGACAGTATTGCAGGGAATCAGAAAAAAAAATCCATTATAGACAGATTTATGACATAGCAGGTACACAGTCTACTGTAATTGTTTTGTCTCTTTTTAGCATGACTATATAATATATATATATATATAATTTCTGTTTTCACAGATTTTAATGCATTAAATTTAACAATTAGTTTAGATATTTTTTGTTTTGTACTTATGCTTAACATCTCCTTAAATGTCACACCTATTCAAACTACTGTAAAAAAAAAAAAAAAAAATAATAATAATAATAATCTTTTACAGTAGCAGCAATTGGAGAACTATTTAATAATATATTTATTCACAAGTGTATAAAAATACTCACTTACACAACTCTTAAATGACTGAAGAAAAAAATAGTACAAGTGAGAAGTCTCTGTATATAAGAATATGTATGTTTCTACATCTACAAAGCCAGTAGGTACAATTAATTGAAAATGAATATTTGCCTCAAATATCTTTTATTTCCAAAATTGAAATTTTATTAGAGGTTTTTATTATTATTATTAATGCTGTAATATAAAAATTTCCCTACAACCTTTTTTAAAGTGCAAGGGGATAATTATTTCTGGCTAAAGAAATATAAAGTCCGATTATCCACACAAAAGAATAAAGAGAACTTTAGGATGTTGTTTGGGGTAGAAGAAAGTAAAATCAACAATATAGTGAGACTAAAAGATTGACAGTCTAAGCTTGTAATTGATCTCTATAACACAAATTTTATTTTAAAGAATAAAATTTCATCATAACTGATACAAACCAAAGTTAAATAAGATTAAGATTAAAAATTAAATTAAAAAAATTAAAGCAGATAAAAATTAAGATAAGAAGCCAAAAAAAAATACTAGCAAATTTATTTTTAGAGAAATTGAGAGAAAATGTCACAAATTTGAAAGAAGTTTACATTATTTCCCATAAAGCACTGTTGGGGGCCTGAAGAAATTGATAAATAACCAAGAGAGTCATATAAGTGAGATATCAATGTTTAAAAAATATACATGTTTCTACAAGTACGAAGCCAATAAGTACAATATTACTTTCAAATAGAAAAACTTGTTTTTAAAGATATTTATTGTTATTTTGACCCCCCCCCCTTTTTTTAAGCTGAATTTGCTTTGATTGCTTCTTGGTGTCTAACCTATAGTTCTGTGAGACAATCTGTAATCAGCCTTTCACTACCCTTTTTGGAAGAAAATACCACTTTGAATAATAAACTTCAAATTTCAATTCTAGCTAACTTACATCAGTTTTATCATGCTTTATTAGAAACACTTGAGTGATAAATTTTAATAACCTGTCTTTATATTACAAAAATCATTTAGACCTATTTCATGTTACATTCAATAGTTTCAAGCTATGCAATAAAAATAAATAATCTTGACACAACAGAATAAATGCAAAATTTTTGTTTTGTTTATGTACTCCTAAAGTTTTATGATCTTTAGAAGATGTAATTGTTGAAAAAATGGCATTGACAAATATGTATATATATTTATATATATATTATAAATGATCAGTGATTCTTGATATGAATAACAATTGTTTTACCAAAAATTTTATTATTTACAAAACAATTAGACAACATTTAAAAGAAGAGGAAATTTTTTTGTATTTCTAATATTGAAATTGGCCGAATTTTCAGATGTAATTTTGGCCAAAAAAAAAAATACTAGCAAATTTATTTTTAGAGAAATTGAGAGAAAATGTCACAAATTTGAAAGAAGTTTACATTATTTCAGCACACAGATAAGCTGAATACTGAATACTGAGCTTGTTGGTTACTTCTATATTTCAGAAGTCCAGGGTTTAAATTGGCTGAATTTTCAGCTGTAATTTTGACCAAATATTTCCTGTATTCTAAAATAAATATTTTGAAATCAAAGAAAATTTTTGTTTTTCTAAATCAATTATAGTTTTTATGAACTGGTTTAACCTCCTTTTCTTTAAATTAACTATGATTGACTGGAAATGTTTAGTGAAATCACAGATTCCCACAAGAATGCAAATAGTGTCTACCTGAAGAAATGAAGACAGTGTGAAAATACTAAATCCATATGTTGCTCTATCATTGATTTGTAGAAAAAGCAATCTATTAAAAGGGTGGAAGAATATCTTCTGTGTTTTTGCTAATTTAGAATGGGATTTTTAAGTAGACCAGTAAGCAGCGTCTGGATTGAGCAATTATTTGCAGAGGCTTAAAATATATCGGGGAAAAAAAAAAGAAAGAAATGTTACCATACAATATAAAGAAACCTGCATTTATTCATCATGATTTGCCTTTCTTCAATTATTATATTATATTGATTAAACTATCATTAATTCTTATGAACATCATCATCATAATTTTTTTCTTTTTTTAAGCATCACTTTTGAAGCAAAAAAATAAATAATTTAACTAAAGTTTTTAATTTAACTAACTCATACTTACATACGATTTTATTTCTTATTTGTACTGATTTATTTTCCAAATTAGTTTCAAGTTAAAAGTAGCAGATATGATTTTATTTTTTTTAAAGATTTTTTTTACATGTTTGGTTTGGTTGAATATTTTGACATGCAGGCAAACTGTATATTTAGTAGTACGGCCAAACCTTCAATATTTGGTGCATCCACATTTAAAATATGATATGATTTACAATTGAGCATTCATTGGTATCTTTCTGTCAAACACATTAACAACAAATGTTGAACACTTTTTTGCTTAAATTCCATGTTCTTTTAAATGACATATTCAAAAACTCCTGTTAATACGATTTTAAAAGAGAATTAAAAAAAAAAAATTGGTAAAAATAAAGAACTAAATAATAAAATAAATAATTAATATATAAATTGCAAATAAACAAAAGAAAATGACAAATAAGCTTTGATTTTGAATCAATGGTCTAGTATTAACAAACTTCGGCGATTTTTTTCAACATACAATAGAAAATATTTTAAAGTAATTTGTAATTTTTAATCTAATTTAAATCTTTCAATTCCTTTGCATAAATAAACTTTTCTATTCATTTTCTATGTGCCATTTCCCCCCTTTCTATACTCACTCCCCACCCCCCTAAAAAGGTAGATGAAAAAAAATTATGATAAATTTCTAATGTACAATTATTTTTTTCTCGTTTTGTAGTCACCCCCCCCCCCCTCCTCTTTAAATTTCTTTTAGAAAAAAAAAAGGTAATTTACTTTTTAAAATTCATTTTACATGATACAAACTTTGTACAAACATTTTATGTTAAAAAATTGAGCATTTCCTTTTTAATAAAAAATCAATTGTTGAAATTTTAGCTATTTTCTAGCAGTTATCACACATTAACTTGCAACACAATTAACAAAACATTTTTTTGCCTAACTTACACAAATGTTCACAAAGTTTTCCTAAGTTTAGCTACGAAACGAAGTCTAAAAAGTCATGCATACCTTTAACAGAGTTATTCTATTCTTTTAGAAGGCGTTCATGATTTTGACCAAAACTTACTACTGCCTTTGATTCTGAAAGCATAAAAATATAATTTCAACCTATGCTAACTAAGATTTTTACATAAACGAGAAAGTTTTACCGAAAAAGCGAATTGGAAATCGAATTTTTTTTCAATTGAAAAACATAAAAACTTACCAATGCTGGAAAAAATAACTAAAAATTGACAATAGGATATAATACAGGAATTTTAAAGTAAAGCATGAAACTAAAAATTAATGCACTATGAAAAATGATAATATTTCTTTATAATTAATATATGTCAGTCATACCTAATTTGTGAGATCACAAGGATTTATTTTATACTTTCTTGCCTCAAATTTAGTCGCATTTTCACTTTAAATAAATAAATAATTTTTATTTCTAAGCATTTTCATTCTAATTCCACATATTAATAATAGCAACAAGTAAATCAATCAATAAATATATATTTTTTATTTTATCGTTTTACTTATTACCTTTATTTTTCATCCATTATCGTTTTATGTAATTTCATTATTAAAAAAATAAAAGTAAAGTTAGATTTGAAAATTGAATAGTTTAAAAATCAAAATACAAAGAATGCTTATTATATTTTATGTTTGTTTTTTCGCACCCACTTTCCAAATCAAAACCATTTATTTGGAGTACTTTTCTGGTTCTAACAACATCTTTGGTTAGAAAAAAAAATCTGCAGGCGAGGTGCAATTTTCATTACAATGCATTAGTTTGGTATGGACTCTTGGACTCTGATTATTGGAAATTCACCATGTTAATTTATGGTTGGTAGATAACTCAAACTAGTGAATTTATTAAAAATGTATAATTTTTGCTTTGTTTCTTTTAACGATAATAAAATCGATGGTAATCTTTTAACGGTAACAAAAATAAGTAGGACTGGGCGATATCTGAAATTTAATATCACAATATATCAACAAGTTAATATTGATATTGGTGATATAGCACGATACTAATTTAAAGTGTGGGTCCGATGGAGATTTACTGATTTTTAAATACAAATACAGTAAAACCTCTGAATAACGGACACCTCGGGAGCACATAATTTGTCCGCTACTTGGAGGTGTCCGCTATTGAGAATTAAAAAAGTACAAATATACAGGTTTTGGGGATCACAAAAGTGTCCGCTAAATAGAGGTGTCCGCTGTTCGGGAGTGTCCGTTATGGAGGTTTTACTGTAATATTGTAGCAAAAATTTAAACACAAAACAGAGTGGAAAGCAATGAATCATCATTTTTATATCATTTACTCGTTCAACATAATTTCTATTTTTGTATGACCAAAAAAAAAAAAAAAAAAAAAAAAAAAAAATATTAATGAATTAATTGACCAATACCTATTTGCATTTATACCAATATTTTCATAAAGCTGTTTTTAAAGATAGTATTTTATTTATTCTTCTCACTTTATGTATTAATCTTTTTTTAAAGTTTTTCATTTTCATCACCATTTATTTAATTTTCAGGTGTACAAAAATAATTTTATTGGGTTCAGGTTAACTTGAAATAAAATTTTCGAGTTTGGTTTGCATGTGCAGGACCTTAGTGCAGACTTTAACCTGAGTATACATTAAAAATATCAAAGTGAGGTTTTAAATGCTTCCAATGTTGTTGACTTTAAGAAATTTGAAAAATATTACATATTTTGAGAAGCTTACGTTTTACTACAAAAATAAATCTCGGGAAAATTGCAATTTAAATTTTTCTCAAAGTCTTTGAGTTAAATATTATTGAGTTAAATTCTTCAATGTACCTCTTATTTAAAAAAATATATATATATTCTTGTTTACTGAAAAACTGATAGACAGTACATACCCTTAATAAAAAGTTAAAATTTCAGTGCAAATTCACCTTGTTTAATAACTAAAATTCATAAAGATACAACTAAATGTAAATATATTGCTTGAAGGTGCGTAAAAACATACATAAAACATTTAAAAGCTCATTAAAGTACTTTTAAAACAATTTTTGAATTTGTGAATTTGCACTGAAATTTTCACTTTTTATTGAACTAAGATTGATGCTGGATAGTATGAAGTGCCAAACTGTTGAAAAACTTTATAAATATGAGCGTTTAAGGCTTGACCGGGAATTGTGTAATTTATTTTTCTTAAAGAGATGTAACCAGTTAAAAGTTATCCTAAGATTCATTGCAAGTAAGAATAGCTTTGTCAATAGGAATTTTCCTGCTCTTAATCATAAATTTGAAATAGAATGTTTAAAACGTTGTATTAAAGATAAATGTAAGCTTATTGACACGATTTCCATTAGAGTATACCGTTTATATAGCTCATTAGTACAGACTTTATCTAACTCTGATTTTGATCATAAATTAAAAGTTATTGAACATTACAGAGCATTTCAGCATAGAATTAAACTAGTTACCATGAAGAAGAAAATTGCCAATTTCAAATCTACTAAAGCTAAGCACGCAGAACCGAAGCCAGATACTTTTATTAATATTTCAAACAAGAAGTTCAAAAAAAGAAAAATTAGTCCTCAATCTGGGTCCGAAATTCATGTTTGATTCACAATGGAATAACAAGATGATTATTACTGATTGTGAGAAGGCCGTGCAGGCTGCTGATCCAATGCAGAAAGAGGTGGTTAGGATTGTTTTACATAGCAACATTTGATTATTTGTTTACAGACCACACCCTCAACACGAGAAGTTTAAAAAAGTAGCAGGAAAACTGAGGAAGGATAAGGACATTGTTATTATCCAGACTGATAAAACTAACCATATTGCTATTTAAAACAGACAGGATTATCTCCTAAAGATCTCCTAAAGTTTGCATTGATAATATGGACTGTGTGCCGTTAAATAAAGACCCCAATTTGAAAATAGAAAATAAAGTTAAAGAACTTATCGAAAAAGGAGTCTGGCCAGAATTTATGAAAAGTAAACTAAGACTTAACAAGACTGCAACCACTCCCTCCTTCATAGGTAGACTAGATCATTAAACGGACTTACCAGTCAGCCCAATCGTTACAAAATGCTCCTCTCCAACATATTTTATGGAAAAAGCCTACACGCATTTTTTGAAGCAATATTTACAGCCATCTGATTTTGTTATTGAATCAACTTCGAATTTTATTGAGAAAATTAAATATAAAAAGCTTGAAAATTCCAGTTTTATGGCTAGTTTAGATGTGGTATCTTTATACCTGTCTATCGATATAAAAGAAGTTACTAACACCATAGAGAGTCTGATCGATTCTGATCCTATGTTTACAGAAAATATTAAAAATACAGTCAAGTCGGGTTTAAATTTAATTATCAACAACAACGTTTTTGTCTTCAACAATCAAGTTTACAAACAAGTCAATGAGGCCCCAATGGGTTACCCCATTTCAGGTTTGCTTGCAGAGTTTAAACTACGTCCTCTTGAAAATATAATCATGGAGACCATAAAACCGGGTCTGGATTGCTGGTTAAGAGTAGATGATATATTCATTATATGGAATCACGAAAAAGATGAATTATACTCCCTTCTAGATAAAATCAATAGCCTAGACAATAAAATAAAATTCACACTAGAAATAGAACAAAATCAAAAGCTTGCTTTTTTGGATGTACAACTAATCAGAAATATGGAGAAACAGAATCTTGATTGCACGGTGTTTAGGAAAATTAACAGATCTAACTCCATCATACCGTTTAATTGCAGTTCACCCATTAGTTACAAGTTAGCACCTTTCAATTTTTATGTAAAAAGAGCGTTTGTTCATGCATTTTCCTTAATGAAGAATTAGATGTAATTAGAAAAATAGCAGCCGAGAATTCAGTTCTATCCTGTTTCATTGAAAAAATCATAAACAAATTTAAAGTGAAAGATGAAGAAAAACGAAATGCAGGTACAATTAAAAGTTTGAAGTTTTGTAAAGTTAACTATAACCCAAGGTTTTTTGAAAGTATGAGACATTCCCTCTTTAAGTTTGGCATTACATTAAAACTGCAGTCCCTCGCCCAAAGTTGCGGGTTTTGTTAAACAGAGAAATTGACCCAATCCAGGCTACCAATAGATCAGGGGTATATATTATACCATTCAAGAAAGATAACAAAGATTTTATGTACGTAGGTATGACACTGAGGAAATTTCGGGACAGAATAAAAGAACATAAAGCAGATCTGAGATTAAATAGACCCCACACTGCATTAGCAAGATCAGCACAAACTGAACCTATAAAAGTAGATTTCAGTGGATCCTAAATTATATTCCGCACAAATAATCACCTGGAAGCTATCATAAGAGAGTCTATAGAAATAATATCTAAAAAAGAAATAGTCTGTAACAATGTATTATCATATGATATCCACACAGTCTGGAATGAATTAATACCATTGATTACTTTTCCCATCCCACCTTATATTCCAAACCCTTGAAGTAAAATAGTTTATTCCGGGCAAGCAAGAAAACGCAAAGAGACAACAACTCAACTCAACAATTAGTTTTTCACTGATGATGACCGAGTAGTTCGGTTGAAAACGTTTTGGAATTTTTTAAAAGGCTTTTAAATGTTTTATGTATGTTTTTATGCACCTTCAAGCAATATATTTACATTTAGTTGTATCTTTATGAATTTTAGTACATACCGTGTACAGAAATATTTGATTTTATGATAAAATTCACTAGAATAAGGAATATGTTAATTTTGATAATCCATTGAAATTCAACATAAAAATTTTCAATGTGTTTAAAAAGCCATTTTCAACACTGGAGAAATGGAAAAATACCGAATCTATTCGATTCCAGACACTCATTTTAAGGGCAGATATAAATTCATTTGGAGAAACCACATTCTAGCAATCATTATCAATGCTATCGGCAATAACCAGCACATATTCAAGCTCATGCTATTGGCCATGATACATCAAGCTTTCATATACCACAATATATATGGAATAATAGCAGCAGCTGAACAAGAAACGAGCAATAAGTGTTATTCATCTCTGACGAACAGTGGAATTTGCAGTTTGTCGACGGGAAATGAGTGAATATAACAAGTGAAGTTATTGGGATATTCTTTTATTCTTTATTTGTAGATAATCAGCGAAAATAGAAACTGTGGTTTGATTGAAGCAGGCCAGTAAATAAATACATGGATCGAACAAAAGAAGAATTGAAGACATTGTTATGAGATATTTAGTAGGGTGGATCGAAAAGTATACGAAATTTTTTTTTTTTCGAAATAACTTTTGGCGCGGGGTGCAAAAGTTGCCTTTTATATGCCAAATATATTAGTTTTCACGTTTTTTTTTTTTTTTATTGAAATTCATTAATATCTTCCGGTGCCCCAAAAATAGTTAAAAATTGAAATTTTTATGAAAACTTATAATTTTTTTTTTGTTTTTTTATTTGTTTTAAATTACTTTTGGCGCGGGGTGTGAAAGTTGTCTTTTATTTATATTAGTTTGCATGTTTTTTTAAATCGAAATCCATTCATATCTTCAGGTGCCCCAAGCGTCCCAAAAATAGTTAAAAATTGAAGGTTTTATGAAAATTTATAATTTTTTTGTTTTTTAATTAAAAAAAAAAATTCTATTTGGCGTCGTGTGAGAAAGTTGTGTATTGGGTGTATTACACAATTCTGTAGTTTACATATGTATATATATATATATATATATTTTATCGAAATCCATTCATATCTGCCGGTGCCCCAAGTATAGTTAAATACTGAAATTTTTAAGAAAATGTCTTACAAATTTGGCAAAGTGTTTAATTAATAAAGATAAACTTATAAATAATAATTTTATAATAATACATGAAGTATAAATTTAAAAATCAAAGCACTAAATCATAAAAATTGACCTTATGTAGCAAATTGTTTACTTCTTTTAATTTGGAGATTTACATATTTCTAAAGTTTGTAATCCTTTTTGGGATTAAAATGTTTGATATGGCATCTTGATTTTATTCAATTCAATGTGAAACCGAGTCTCTTTTGTGTTGCAGATACACTTTCTGATGCCTCAGGCACTAGGTGATTGCATCTTTTATTATCTTGTGTATGGCATTGATATTTTGACCATTCCTCCGTTTTTCCTACATTTACCATGGTCTCAATTTCTTCGTAAGGCACATTCATCAAAAGAGGTGGTTTAAAACGTCTAACTCATTGCCAGGCAATAAGTTCACAATAATACTTTGCTTTGAAGTGTATTTTTGGTACTTGAAAAATTCTTACTTCTGGTAAATCAGTGTCCTCTATTTTCATTTCTAGCACAAAATAGTTTTCGTATTATTAAATACCTGATAGGCTCTGTGTTATCTCAGAGCATAGATAATAAAAAAAATTCAGGATGACAAAAGAAGCTATATAGTTGAACAACAGCGTCTACAAACTTTCTTAGATTGGGGTAAAATATAAGTTTCCAAATACATCGCTGTCCTTCTATTATGGAGGGCTTTGTTTTGATATGGAGCCATATAGGTCCATACTTTCATAAGATATTTTCTAAGAATAATGAGATTATCACATGGATTTTCTGTGGCTACAACCTTAACTTTCTACCTGCAGTCGTTAGCCATCTTGAGTAAACAGCTGGAACAGGGTTTTTAAATGCCCGGTCAGAGCCACTTTCACCAAGTGATATTTCTACGCAAATATCATATAAATATTGCTTATCATTTCTGAGAACCATTCTACCTATGTTATCTAGCATATTATCCACACTTATTGAAGAAAAGGAAGCTACAGGTAGCTCCTCGCAGGTTTTGATTGCTGTACCAATTGGCCCACAAAAAGGCTTTAGTACCAGTTGTTGCACATCTAAAGAATGTAGTAAATGTCGTAAAGACCTTTAGCTTCTTCTGTTACAAACGTAACATGTCCAATATGCAGTGATTAGTCAGATTCCTTTACAAGAGAATAATGTTTCTCCTTTGTGATCTTTGTGTAGCACATTGTGCTCTTCATCACTAGCATTTTTGTATTGTCTTTTTCCCATCAGAAAATAATACGGTTAAAATAGACAGAGCCACAGCTAAATTGCTCGTCTCTGCAACTAAATATCGAGCTTTTCTACACTATCGACGAATTTTGTTGCGAATTACTAAATTCGAAGTCCCTTTATTGTGTACAATTCCAATATCTTGTAAAACAGCACTGGCAAATTGAAGCAACTGCTCTGTTCAAAACTTCGTATATAACACTATAGTATTAAAAATTATACATTTAATATAAACGATTTGTCATCCCCTGGATCTAATAATTACGCTATACAAAAGATTATTTAACTTATTTTTACTTATAATTTTAAATTCAAGATTTGCATAAAAATCTATTTTCGGCAAAGTATTTAAGTGTCTTGGGACACCCGGAAGACATTTATTGAAGTTAAAAATGTTTTTCATGTATGCTAGTAGGCTTAAAAGACAACTTTCGCACCCCGCGCTAATAGTAATTATAGAAATAAAGAATAAAAAATATATATATAAATTTTCATAAAACTTCAATTTTTTAACTTTTTGGGGGGCGCTTGGTGCACCGGAAAATATGAATGGATTTCAATTTAAAAAAACATGTAAACTAACATGCATAAAAGATAACTTTTGCACCCCGCGCCAAAAGTAAATTTAAAAATAATAAAAATAATAAAATATATAAATTTTCATAAAAATTTCATTTTTTAACTATTTTTGGGGCGCTTGGGGCACCGGAAGATATGAATAGATTTCAATAAAAAAACAGATGTAAATTAATATACACAGAAGGCAACTTTTGTACCCCGCGCCGATTCGATTATCCACATTTCGATTTTTCGATCCACCCTAATATTTAGTGCTGTTTTTCGCAATTTGAAATCACAACATGGGTAAAATAATAATATTGTTATTGGGATATATCAGCTGAGTCAGTGCTTAGATATCATTAATGCAATATTTAAAAAGTAGCAATATATGACCAATTTATTGATAAATAATCCAGCCCTAAAAATAAGCATTATTTAAACTATCTATTCAGGTTTTCTGAATTGTTTTCTCAATGTATAATTTAATTAATATTAAACTATTTAATGATAAGAGTATTTAAAAAAAAATTATTACACTCTTTAATTTTATTTATATATATTTATTTTTTACTTATTTATACTTTTTAGTGTTTAAAATATTTCATTGTTGCAGCTTCACAGCCAGTTGGCCTATTTTGGTGAGAATAATTTGGCACATAATGTTTTTGTAGTTCAAAAACAATTATAACGATAAAGATTATTTGGTGATTTACGACCTGGACCTGGTTAACAGAAAAGTACCTTAAAATTAATTTATAATTAAGTTTTTAAAATATTAAAATGTTGTATTGTCATCAAAAATACATATGTGTACATATTTTTTTTTATAATTTTAGCCTATCAGGAAGGAAGTGAAAAATTGGTTACAAAACTCCATCTTTACATACAAAAAACAAATTAAGCTTTAAAAAAAAAAAAAAACTATTTTATGATATCAAAAACCCATTTACAACTTTCTTCTGTATTAATAAGAAAAATGTATTGGATTTGTGAGAATTTTTTACTTTCATTTTACCATAAGTTTTTCTTAATGATAAATTTATATATTTTTTTTGTATAGCTGAATATCTGACTATATCTTTAAAAAAGTCTGTCTGTGTAGTTAACATAAATTTTGTGGCTATTCAAAGTAAACTAATGCACAGAATTTCACCAAAACCGTGTTTTTACAATTTCTGGGAAAGTCATATTTCAGTATTTATGGAATTTCACCAAATTTAATATGTAAGAAGCTTATAAAAAAAACTATGCTGATTCACTTTTGGTTTTCACCATTTAACAAAGGGTGCTGTTATGCTGCACTTTTTATGATGAACTTTATAGCTTCATCTCAGTTTCTATAGAGCCGAAAATAAAAATGCACCAAATTTGCATTTGAAGTTATTAGTTAAATATATATATTTTTTTAAATCTAATTCTGAAGTTATTAGTTATATATATATATATATATATATATATATTTATCTAATTTTAAAGTTCAATAGCCAACAGGGGATGCTGTTGTGCTGTGTTTTATTTATTCACTGATCACTATAACTAGGGTTTAATCTAGCACTAGCCAAATCGCCAAAAAGCTAACTAAAAGCAACTTTTGCCCCCAAAGCATTTAGTGGATTTGCCAAATAGCGACAGCCAAAAAAAACAATATATAATTTCTATTTTGTTGTTCTGCCTTTTGTAAACCTGCTGCTGCCGCGTGAAAAAAAACTGTCCCGTGAACTCAGTTCAAAATTTGCCTCACCCTCTCTGTGCAAGCATCTTACAAATAGCGTGACGTCATTTGCAATAGACGTATTGAGGAAATTAAAAGAGATGGTTTATTATTTTTTTTTAATTCAAATAAATACCTTTTTAAGACACTCCATGATAGTAAAAATAAAATACATCATTATAATTCTTAAATTGGTTTGTCATTTGCTATCTAAAAATGTATTTTTTATTTTATTTTACTGCTGATTAAGTCCTCTTTTTAAATGAAATGTTATTTCTTAAAACAATCTTACGAGGTGCTTTTCTTCTACTTTTTTATACCTAACATAGTTTAGCTAGAATAAGCTGAACATTCTAAATTATTTAAATGCAAAGTGACATCTATTTGGATTGTCATCTTGACAAATTAGGCATGCTTGATTGCACTAATATTAAGGTTGTCCCCAAATAGAAGATCAGTATAGAAAAAGGAAAATTATACGTACCCTTTCACATTAGGCTTCTTCTTTGAAGGTTTTTCGGGTTGTAGAACTTCTCTCATTTCTTCAGATTCTCCATCTTGTGCTTGAGCTTTTAAGTTCTTTTTAATATTAGTAATCTAAAAGATTTTTAAAAAGTCACATGACAATGAAATAAAATGTACTTTAACAAATATATTAAAATTTTGGGACATATAGGAAACAATTTAATTGCTACTAGAGAAAAAAAATCTGCATGAAATATTCACCAGAGCTTCAATTTAACATTTATAGATGATTTTTTTTTTTTTTTTAAATCAATAAATAATAACAACAAAGAAACAAGAACAAAATAAATGGTGGTTAAAAGACAATCCATCGATTCTTCATAAAAGATTGTGATTACAGATTGGATAACTGGATTCCAGATAATTAGAGTTTTGTTATATTATTTTAACAGTATATATAAATAATATATACTACTATGCTACACATAAAAAAAAAAAAAAATTAAATTGTACAAAATATAATGGATTTAATTCTTTGAAATGGCAGTTTTACATACCTATATAGGTTTAAGGAATGAAGTTCTGCTTTTGTTTTAAAATACATGTTAATTTCATTTGTTAACAAGTTTTTATTTTGCATGTAACAAATAATTTTCTGTAAATGTTCTAGCGCATCAAATAGGAAAAAATTCCCGGCAGCTTTTGTGATTTATTCTTCCTATCATACAACTAATCTTCTGCACTTTATTTTGACGATATTCTTCTCATTGAACCCGTCATTTGCTACTATTACTATGTTTTCCTCAACATTAATGTATAGATCAAAGTTAAAGACGGAAGTCAGATTTAAGGATATATCAGTTCATTTGTAACTTCCAATTCAAGTATGAAACAGTTTCATTGTTATTTGAAGGTGTTGAGAAAATTTCTGAACTGGAAAAGCGTTAACAATGGTTTCTATCAAAACGTCACACGAAGCTTTGCTAATCATATAAATTGATTTTAGTATGTCTATTTTTGTTTCTTTCTTGTCACCTGAATTCACAATTTTTTTTTCTTTCACAACCATCCTCTGGTATTTAGCTTTAAATGAATGAATAATTCCTTGATCCAATGGTTGCATGTTGGATATAGTGTTAGGTGGCAAAAAAGTAATTTGATACAGTTAAGACTAACAGTATTCACACGCAAAGAAACACCGTCTAAAATAAGCAAAATTTTTATTTTGGCTTTTTGCATCACTTTGTCAAAATCTGAAATCCATTGTTAAAAAAGAGATTTCACAATCCAAGCTTTGCAATTATGTTTGTACATTACAGATAAAGTTTTCATTATGTTTTTTGGGATAGACCATGGTTTTTTTGCTTTCCTAATTACAAGAGTTTTTTGCTTTTTAGCAGCATAATGCTACTGAAAGGTCTATCATAGCTCCTTTTTCCACAGTAACATTTCTTTTTTTTAATGTTAAAATTTTATCGACATCAAACAAAAAAACAATTCAGTTTCATCCATTTTTTTTTTTTTTTTTTTTTTTGTAATCCTCAAAAATTTGTGAATTTTCATTCATCCATTCTTCAACTGTTTCTTCTGAAACAGAGGTAGCTTCTCAAGATATTTCTTTTACACACAATTTAAAGATTTTTTTTTAATTACTCAATCAACTATCACTTACATGAAAGTGATGGATGGAGTTTATATCCAAAATTTTCGGCAAACGCATATGCCTTTTCTTGCAAAATGTACTTCCACTAATAAGGATGTTCTCTTGCATCTTTAAACCTGAAAATAACACTTCTTCCATAAGCATATTTCACTGTTCATATGCGTTTAAACGATGAAAATCTACATCCTCCTCAAATATTTAAAAAATTCAATATTGTGCTGAGTGCACTATTCGGAATTCCAAATTATATTGTCATATCACTTTTCTTAACATTATTCTCAACACATCTTATAATTTAGATTTTCTCTTCGAAACCCAAACATTTTCTTTTGTTAGACGTAGCGAGTAGACAGAGTTTTAAAAATTAACGCATGATGCATTTACAAGTAAAGTAAATCAGTATAAAAATGCATCAGTGAACAAACAAAAAAGAAATAATCCAGTTCAGTTAAACTGTTGCTGTCTGCCTTAAAGCACTGCTACCCAAACTGATGTCTGTTAGAAGTGCCAAAAATATGTGATTGGCGGGAGAGAAAGAAATTGAAGGTCACATCACAGTAAGAACAGCTGCTCTTGGAGAAATAAAATCCTATTTTACATGCTGTTTTGGTTTTTTTTAAAAAAGAAGAAAGAAAGAAAGAAAAAAATACTCTTTCTTCTTTCCTCCACTTTTCAGGCTCCAATTCTTTTCATTATAAATATTTTATTATATTGTTTCAAATTCTGTACTCTTCAACATACGTATCAACTAAATGGCTAAGAGCATTATTATATTCCATTATATTGTAATTAGTTATAAAGTGCTTCAACTGTATATGGCAGTAGCAAGTCAGAAAATTACTTTAGAAATAATAATAATAGTAAATGTGAAAAAAGAATGACTAATTTTGATTCAATGGTGCAGAAGTAATACTATTTTTTAGTTTTCGATCCAAAGGTCCCAAAAATCGAATCCCAGATAATAAAACTACAGATTGATGCAAAATGCATTTAAAAAAAAAAAAAAAAAAAAGTTTATTAAGTATATTTATAGACCATTCTCAATTAGATGTATGGAACAGTGTTATTTCTCAAAATTTCACAAACATTCAGATGTCTACAGCAGACTGTGTCATGCACTTAAGTTTGATATACAGTTAGTGATAAAAAACATCATTTATATAAGCTATTGCTGAAAGATATCATTTTATGCGAGTTACTGTTAAAGTAATAATCCCTATAGAAGTTTTCACTTCTACATTGCACAGTTTTTTTTTCTTTTAATGTTAATGTATGTATATTAGACAATACAAACATACTACCAATATACATATTTTTTTTATAAAAAGTTTTGCAAATTATTCATATTTATTATTTTGAAAAAGTACAAAATATAAAGTGAGTGATTTACTTAATAATGTAGTTAGTAAAACTAATTAGAATGCTTATTTCTTTATTAAAATAAATAAACAAATAAATAGTTAAATAATATTAATATAAATTTTGCTGATTCTACAAGATTCCAAGAGAATGTATCTATTTATCTGCTTTATAGCAATTAATATAATTCTTCTCTGTTCTATTCTGGTGCAGAGAAAATAAATAGCCAATATTTCAAATGTTTAGCACAGTTAGCAAAAATTGTAACTGGTTCAGGACTTTTCTTGGCTATAAATACAGATATGACTGCTGCACATATTTGCTATATAAGAAAATTTAAAAAGTTTATCTTCCTATCATCAAAATGAATTAAATAAAGAAAATAATGCTAAGAACCCCCCTCCCCAATATTAAAATAACAGATAAACAAACACAGATGCTAGTTAATTGCTATTTAATTCTATCTTATATTGTTTATTCAGAAAAATATATATTAAATTTGCCATGGACGAAAATGGTCCAAAGGAAAAAAGGTGGAATAATTTTCATTCTGTACAATGATAAATTATTGTAATTTAGCGTTTTAACAAATATTTACACAACTGTTAAAATAGCTAAATCCATAAATTATTCTTATTTACAATTTTTACTGGAAATTAACATCTTTGATCTTAAAATTAATAAAATTAAAAAATGAAAGGCCTTTAAAGAAATTAAAGCCACAACAATAATTCTTTTAAAAGGATTTTTAGGATAAGAAATTTTCTATTACGTTGTTTTGACTTTATATAACTGATTAAAATGGAAAAGATGAAGAAATAAAAAGCATGTACAGCAAATAAATTCTCTAGAATTTTGCATCAGTTGTATGTTCTAGAATTAAAAGTACAAATGTAATTATAAATATCTTAAATACAATTATGATAAATGTGGGAATAAATTTTTAATAAGACAATTATAATAATATAATAACATAAGTAATGTGCTGGGCTGTTTATTGAATAAACAACCAATAAGGGAGAGAAAAAAATGAATCAAACTTTTACTGAATAATAAATCTTGAAATAAAGAATTTCCAACACACCAATTATATTGAATATCTTAATACAAGAGTATAATACTAAAAATGCAGCAGTTGAAGTATAGTACTAAATGCTAATAATCAGGAATTTTAAAGGATCACCAGAAAAATAATAAAGGGAAATAAATTTCACAATACATATTAATGAAATACAACATACTTTTTTTTTTAATCATTTATTAAAAATAAGAAACATAAAATATTAGGCATTCTTAGCAACATAAGATATTTTTTAATACAAAACATACAATAAAATTATACTGATAAGAACTTGATGAATTTCCTCTTTGTTCTTCAAGAAAAATACAGAACAAAAATTAATCTGTACTAAAAACAGAAAAATAATTTTCCCAATGACAACTAACATGTTGAATAAAATTTTGCTTGTTTGTGTTTTGCTACCTATTCATTTCATGGCATACTTTTGATGGCTGAAATCTTTTGCAATTTTCTTCTCCAAATAGTAATAAACATTCACTAAAAATCTTTCATTCAAAAGTTGAGTTTGTGAATATGAGCAATTCAGTATATGAACTGCACATACTCATAAGCTCAGAGTGAGCAGTTCAGTATATGAATCACTGAGAAGTTTAGTATATGAAATAATAAATGTAACCATGTGCTGATACAGCATTACAGATACAGATTTGTCAGAGCAGAAAGAGGTGCAATTCTTCTACATTAGACAAATTTCAATAATCACATTCTGAAAAGTTAAAAATATTCTCATTAATCAAGTAATTTATCAAGTAAGGCAATTGGGATGTTAAAAGCAGGATCTTATAGAGTTTTTAGCCACTCCATCAAAATTTCAATAGTAGTAATAACTCTACTTTGCATTCTTTACAGTTAGAAACAAAAAAATTGTAAAAGGGTTAAAAGTCTTAGTATCGTCATGGAAAATTTAAATGAAGTGGAAAATGTGATAATGTCCTTTTCAATAATAGTTTTTTAAAAAAAACTTCTTTATTTGATCATTATAATTAGTAGTAAATTGGTTTTCCTCTTGAGCCTCTAAAAAATATTGTAGAAAACCTTAATACAACTTGGAGAAATATTTAAAAATTATTCGCAAGTGATAATCTTTATTAAATTTAATAATAATATCAATCTCTTCATATAAGCATCAGCATCAATTCAGTGATCGATGGTTTTAAACTCTGCTAACTGTGACCGTGACTGGTATGATCAGAAATAAACTTTTACAAATGAAGGTCCCAAACATAAATTTAGGAAACTTTTAAAACAACATGCAAAAACAGCAAAACTGCTATTTTCTGAATAAAATATTCTGAGAGTGCATCAATCCATGATGCAATCGGCCACAATCATGGAGAAAACATGCTCAGGAGTGATGATGTAATCAGGCATTGGAAATGAAATATATCTACAATGGCAATAAAAACAACAGCACTAAGTGCAAAAACACAATGTGCCAGAATTCTCACAGCAATAACAGTATAAAAGTCTGTCTTTCTGTCTTTTATTACTTTTAGTGAGTGTCGTCATATATTACAATAATAAGATATATGATTGATGAATAAATATTACTTCCACTGATAGTTAATAAAGATTTGTAGTTTTTTTTTTTTTTTAATGTTTATAAGTTTTTATATTGTCTATGTAAAATTTTTAATGCACACCTGCCAACTTCTCACAGTAAAAATCAGGATATTTAAAAAAAAAAACAAAAAAACAGGAAGATATTTATAATATCGCAAGCTAAGCAGAAATTTATTTTTTACAACACAGTTCAAAAATTCACAGTAGAAGAATAGTTGCAGAAAATACTTATAACACAACAATATAAATCACCAAACTGCCTTTATATGGTCCTGTAAGCCAATATTGCAAAATGTATAGTTTAAATTGATATCAGATTTCTTGAAAAAAGAGAACATGGTTCTGTATGCAACATAAAATAGCAGTATTTTTAGCAGTAAAAATGCCTCAACACTTATTTTTTTCAAGCAAACAAATGCACAAAATTATGAATGCCACATTAAAATTGTTCTCAGCAAAACAAATGTAATGACAGTATGGGACAATAATCAAAAGTTGAAGATTGCTCTTTTTCAGTTAAGTGAATGATTAGCTGTTTTGCTATCTAGAAGATGGAACAACAATTCATGTCACGTCATGATTTGATTTTATCAGTCACTTCTGCAAAATATTATCATCATTTTGCCGCAAACTGAACTAAATTTTTTGGCTAAAACTAAATAATTATGCAAATACAGCAGAGTTTTGAAAGTCAAAAGTAACTGGAGCCGAGATAACCTCGAATTACTGAAAACTCAGGTTATCTGGAAAATTAAAAATACTTAATGATTATAATTTTATACAATTAAAGGCCATCTTGTATCAAACAATTAAACTTCCTCTTGTTATTCTACATATCTTAAAGCTATTAAATTCGATTAATTAATTATGAAATCTTTAATTCGTTCAAATTTGAGGGGCCGAAAAGGCACCTCAATTTTTGTGAATTTCTGAAATTTATCAAGACTCTGCTATAAATAACAAGGGTAATTATGATACAAAGTAAAAAACCCTGAAAACTACTGATGTAAAATACAGATATCAATTTACATCATAATTTGTACTGTAATCACACAAAATTCAAGCAACATAACTGTTGGCATTTAAAAAAAGAATAAACCTTAATTAAATTAAAAAATATTTTCAGATTTAACAGAATTTAAAACAATTCCCTATGTTATATTTAAAAGTTATTTTTTGCTTTTCAGCCTGTAGTTCAGCTGGCTCAATAGGCTGGCTTTTTCAATTTCACTTGCCAGTAAACAAAGAGTTGAGTTATACTGGTAATGTTTTGTAGGTCAAGAAACTGTAGTAATTTTATTGTTATAACAACATTGATACAATGCCATAGAAGAGATCTCGAAAAGACTATCCAACTATACAGCGATTTTGTTACAGTTGATGTCACTGTTTGATCAATGTTCGGCCAATCATATTTTTTTTCTCAGAATATCATGGTAGTTTTTGGCAGTTCCAGAATCATCAGGTCATTTAAATTTTCATGTATATTTAAGTTAGAAATAGGAGGTTATGGAAAAAATAATAATCAAAATAATTAATTTTAAAGTACATGATATATATTTATATTACAATATCTATATATTTAAAACATATGTATATAATCTTGAACACAAGAAAATAACGAAAAAATAATGAGAAATTATAGTTACTTGAACCATTTAAGTTTATGCAGACCTGCCAACCTTTGAAAATGAGAAATAGTAGCACACCAAATTCAAATTTATCTGAAGGTTGGTTGGTTGATGGCTGCTTTTTACGATGTAAATTTTAAGCGAGCAAATACTAATCAATTAAACGCATGTGTATATCCATAAGCACACAAAGTAGGAGACTCTTTTGTTTTTGCTAATTTTTTTTGTTGCGGGTGGGATTGATTAAACATTAAACATAATTATTCCTATTCAATTAATTCTCTGTCCACTCCTAAGCCAAATTTCTGAACTTCACAGTAAATTTTCTGAAAGATTCCAAGGCGGTTGGGGGGAGGGGGTGATGGAACTACGGGTATATCTTCCAGAAAAAAATGTCTGAGTTAGAGTCCTTCATCAGGTCAAGTAAGCTGATACAACCGGGAGTGGAGGTATCCACTCCCGCCACTTTTTTTTGCGTCCCATTGACGAAATTTGCATTTTTTTGTAATCTTTTGACGAAATTTGCAGTTTTTTTCGAGATCTGTTGATAAAATTTGCATTTTTTTCGGTATTTTTTGACTAAATCTGCCGTTTTTCGCAATGTTTTTGATGAAATTTGCTGTTCTTTCGTGATTTTCTAATGAAAGTCACGTTTTTTCCCGCGATCTGTTGACAAAAATTTGTTTTTTCGTTATCTTTTAACGAAATTTGCCGCTTTTCGCAATGTTTTAGACGAAATTTGCCGTTTTTTCGCGATTTTCTGATGAAAGTCACGTTTTTCCCACGTTCTGTTGACAAAATTTGTCATTTTTTCACGATCGTTTGACGAAATTTGCCATTTTTCGCAATGTTTTTCACGAAATTTGTCATTTTTTCACAATGTTTATGACAAAATTTGCCGTTTTTTCGCGATTTTCTGACGAAAGTCACGTTTTTCCCGCGATCTGTTGACAAAAATTTGTTGTTTTTTCGTGATCTTTTGATGAAATTTGTCATTTTTTGCAATGTTTATGCCGAAATTTGCCCTTTTTTTTTGCTATCTTTTGATGAAATTTGTCATTTTTCGCAATGTTTATGACGAAATTTGCTGTTTTTTCGCAATGTTTATGACGAAATTTGCTGTTTTTTCACGATCTTTTGACAAAATTTGCCGTTCTTCGCAATGTTTTTGACAAAATTTGCCGTTCTTTCGTGATTTTCTAATGAAAGTCACGTTTTTCCTGCGATCTGTTGACAAAAATTTGTTTTTTTCGCGATCTTTTAACGAAATTTGCCACTTTTCGAATGTTTATGACAAACTTTGCTGTTTTTTCGCGATCTTTTGACGAAATTTGTCATTTTTCGCAATGTTTTTGACGAAATTTGCCGTTCTTCGCAATGTTTTTGACGAAATTTGCCATTCTTTCGTGATTTTCTAATGAAAGTCACGATTTTCCCGCGATCTGTTGACAAAAATTTGTTTTTCGCGATCTTTTAACAAAATTTGCCGCTTTTCGCAATGTTTTAGATGAAATTTGCCATCTTTTTTGCAATTCTCTGGCGAAAGTCATGTTTTTCCCGCAATCCTTTGACAAAATTGGTGACTTTTCTTCGAACGAAAGACGAGATTGATTTTTTTCGGCGATCATTTGCCGAAATACTGATACATTTAATGTCCGAATTTATGACTGATATATATTTTTTTTTTTCGGAAATCATTGCCTTAATTTTTCGGAAAATTCGGACCAGAATCACCCCTGAACGATCTTTTGACAAAATTCGCATTTTTTCAGCAATCAGTTGAATGAAATTCACGTTTTTTCGGCGATACTTTGGCAAAATTTGCTTTTTCCTGCCAATTTTTTGACGAAATTCGCGTTTTTTCAGCGATCCTGTAACGAAATTCACATTTCTTAGCTTGGTCCTGTGACGAAATTCGTGATTTTTCGCACGATCCTGTGATGAAATTTGTGATTTTTCGAATAATCCTGTGACAAAATTCTCATTTTTTTTTTTTTTTTTTGGCAGAAAATCATAGTTTTAGACAGATTTTCGTAGCATCGTAGTTTGTGGCTCAAAATCGTAGCAACTACGATTTTTTCATAGTAGTTGGCAGCTCTGTTTATGCAGTTAAAATTTATAAAATATTAGGCACATGAAAAAATTTAACTTTCCTCCCCTTAAAGATAGATATACAAAATGAAAGCACCAGAAATGTTATCTATTAAGAGATGTTATAGGCAGTTTGATGGTTACATACATTTTAAAATAGTGTGAGGTTAAAAAAAAAAAAAAATTGTTAATTACTAATATTGATTCTTCTTTGAATCTCACGAGAATAAACTTATGGGTAACAACTACATGTAAATAAACTAAGCATAAAATACATAGATAAACTTATTTATCGTGCAGAAAAATCACTAAAAAACACAAGAGTTTTGACAGCAACTAACTTCATCAGATGCAGCTAAAAGCACTTAACCTATAAAATTTAAAAGCAGGGCTGGCTTTAGAAGGGACAGGACTGGGCAACCACCTGAGATGGTAAAACTAAAGCAGAAAATATCCAAAGTGTTTAGCTAAGATTTAATAGTAGTTTTTCTTTAGAGGATATCACTGAAAGGGACACTGAAAAAAGGGAACCTCTTCCAGGGCACCTTGGCTACTAATGCCATCCTAGATTAAAAGCAAATATTTCTTTTTCAATTTGTTTTTAACTCTGATGGGATTAATGTTCTTTATTTCATGTGATGAAAGGAACGGCTAGTTAATTGCTCCTAAGAAAAAGAAATTCATCTATATCATTTTAAGATACAAATGATGAAGTAAAAATTCTTATTTGAGAAAACAAGAAAGCACAAGGGAACACAACAACAGTTTCAAGAGCAATTAATTCCCAGCTTCCTTAAAAGTAGTGGAAGATAAATCATGTACATAACATTAATTATGGTATACATTTTTACAATATTAAATTTAAAGAAATATTAAAATTAAAAGTAAATATTAAAATTAAAAGTAAATTAACTTCATGATCATAAATTAATTTACACACATTAAAACATGCACATATACACACACACATGAATATAATTATTTTTTCAAAAACATACAGACTTTATATTTTAAAAAGTAAAAAACCAAAATAAGGCTCTTTAAAACGTTTAACTTTGACACATACACATGAATCTTTTGAAAAATATATTGATTTTGTATTTTAAAAAAGTAAAGAAAGGATATAAAGACTCATTACTTCCTGAATAACTATTATCAATCAAAATGGATATTAGAAGCTTACCTCGGTTTCAATCTGCTGTTTTAACTTCAAGTGGTTATCCTTCATTGAATTAGCCTTACAAATTTGATTTTCGATATTGTTTAATACAGTTTCACAGCTATCAGTCCTTGAAAGGTAAAAAGGAAAAATGAGTAATATGAAAACAAAAAGCTCATATATTTTCATATCTTACAGACCTCAGTTGAAAAAGCAAAAGAAAAAACAGAATTTTTTTTTTTTCATGAAATACATATTCACCTGATAACTTAGAATTAAATATTAAAAATAATGATACATTCTATTAAAAAAAAAATCTAGTTAATGTGTGTCTAGCCAGGACAGATCTGGCCAGGCTGCAGACATGTATCCAGTGAGCCTAGTTCAAACATATTTAAGTATCAAACATTAAAATCTTACACAGCATAAACAGAAATTTTACAAATAAAAATATAGAAGCTATTCTCTTATATAAACATGTACATACCTGACACAATTTGAAAACCATACAATTTTTATGACATGCTTGAAAAGGTGTAACAATAAAAAAAAAAATGTACAAAGCAAAAATTTTTTTTGTTTTTTTGCACAAGTTATCTGAATATTTAGTTGTATCAAGATATTCTTGGCCTCTGTGAGAAATTTTAACATCCAAATTACACACACTGCCACGAGCAAGGTATTCTGCTTCACCAGATTATGTTATAGACGAAAATTCTTTCACGTTTGATTCTATGAAAATTTTGCAATACTACTGGTGATTTTGCTTTTTCCAATTTTGCTTCATTTATTTTCATTCAATCAAGAAATAGTACAATTAAAGAAATGTTAGCGAGAAAATGGGAGAGTTCAGGGGGGCAGAGCACTCTGAAAAATGTACTTTTTATTTTAAAATAACTACAAGAATAAGCAGCTCAAGATCATATATAGTTTAATGTTCAACAGAATTTAGCAGTTTCTAAAAGTTATATTCTCTGAATCTTTGAGAAATTTCATATCCTCATAAATATATGCAACTTAAAATAATTAAATTGTAGATTGTAGGATATCAGATTTTTCCCGTCCAAGGAAACATATAGAAACAACAAACAAATTGACCCTTGCAATTTACAGAAATTAGGTCTTGACATTTTAAAGGCAACCTACATTTCTTGTGTAATAGGAAAATGAATCGATGGTTATTTCCTTTCAAACTTTGAACATGGATTTAAAATTTCAATTCATGGAACCTAGTTCAATCAAAGAAAATACCAGGGATTCCAGTTTTGGATTTATTTCATTCATATTTTGGCTAAAACAATTACATTGAGAAATGGATATTGATAATGCCATCACCCCATCAGGGCTCGAAAAATAGCGTTCCCAGTATCCCGGGGAACCCAGAAATCATTTCTGGGAACGTATTTTTCCCACTCAGGTTCCCGGCCAGGAACCTAAAAATTAAATATTGTATATATATGATACATTCCTGTCGAAAATTGGCACATTATAGACGATCGCTATTGCTGTCGACTTGAACGTTCTTTCCACCAGACAATCGGAACATCTCAGTCCGAAACCACTAAAATTACCTGATAATCATATCGAGGTAGCCGCAGTCGAGATCGTTGAAATGTAGTCATGACACCCGGACAGGGCATCACTTCGAGTCGCTCACCATGAAGACAAATCTCGAAGTATATCACATCGGAAATCGTAGTGTATTAGCAGTCGTAAAAATTGAGCAGAGGCAGTGAAATCCAGAAAAGATTTCCCAAAAACATTAAAAAGAAGACTTAATAACTTAATAGATGAGCAGTGGCTTTATTGTGATCACAGAGATGAAAGCAACTCCACCAACTTTCGCTTCATTAAAACTGAACACATTTGAAGATCTTGAAGAATTAGCAGTGCTTGAAAAACATACTACCGATGCATTAGTGTAGACTCCCCAGTGACGGCAATTAGATGACAACCACTAATTCGTGTAAATTCTGTCTCCGAAGCCAGTGTAACCGTATAAATACTTCAAAATTTGGCCCAAAGGTACAAAACGCACGAACAAGCTGGTCCACTCGCATCCATGTTCGGAGGGCGCTAGGGGGATAAAGAAGGCGGAGCTTTCTCGCTAATGGATGAAAAAAATGAGGCCACGAAGACGTGTCTCTGACGTATGATTAAAACTCTTTAACAGAAGCGGCAAATTAAAAAGGTAAAAAGGCCTTTGGGCGCGAAAACCGCTTGGAATCATGGGATGCCGAATGAATTAAATAGAAATAAAAATGGTATTATAAAAGTTCCAAAGAATAAAAATTAAATGTCTCAAAAGAAGAAATTAGGCAGGTGCGTTTAGAGGCAGTGTTGCAATTTAAGAGAATAAGGTTTTAATAAATACATGTAGCTTTTAACAGATTAAGATTTTTAGAATGATAAATAACAGAATATTTTGATTAAGTTATGGAATAAAATACAAAATAGATTTAAGAGATATTTTAAAAAGAGAGGGAAAAAAGAATTGAAGAATTTGGAATAATTTAACTAAAGAAAAATGGCGAAAATTTTTTATTATTACATATCCCCCCACCCAAAAAGACGAATGAACCGGTAGGTCATATGACCTGCAAGTTCATTGAAGGGAAATGTTACACGGACTTGGATTACAATTTATCAACTGGAGGAAGTCAAAATAAGTACATTTCCAAAATTTATTCATTAATGCCCAATAACATTAAATTTAATAACTATAACGCGAATTGGTGGAGTTGTTAATAAAAATACAATTACAAGATATTAATCTTGTTAACAATGACATAAAAAGCTTTAGAAAATATTAAACAAAATAAGAAAAGAATTGTAACACTTTAAAATAATAGATAACATACTTCCAGAGTATCATCTTACAAAATTTGTTGCAAATTGCTTGTAGAATTGTTGCTTAATTTGTCGTTCAGTTCTCGTCTGAGTGATAGTCCATCCAAAAAAGTTATTTGCATACCTCACAAACTGAGCAGTTTACAAATTGAAAGAGAAAAATCCTTCAAATTTTAGATCTTACTGATCTTCCTTATGAAAGTCTATTTCAGAATTAAAGTTCATCTGAATGCTTTATATTTACTAGCAACAACTCGAAAATAGTACTAAGATTAATATTAACAACAATAAAACACAAATAATACAATAATAATAATAAGAAGAAGAAGAATAACATCAACAATAAAAATTTAAAATAATAATACTTAACAATAACAATAATCATAAGTTAATTTTCAAATATTAAACTTATGTTTGTCTGAAAAACTCAGTCCTGAATGGAATGCTAAGAAAAACTTAAGAGAAATGAGTATTTTGTTATGGTATAGTTTGTCTGACAAATGGTAATTACCTAAAAAGGCAAATAGGTAATGTAAGCAGTATAAGAGTTTTTTACTCAACATCAAAATTACTATTACCATTATTACCTTTATAACTTCCATTACCTTTACTACTTTATTACTTGTTTACATCTAGAAGTAAAAATTTATATATCTCAACATATTCAAATTCAAGTAGTATTCAAATTCAAGTAATATTTAATCTCAATATCAAATTATAAATAGTATAACTAATAATAATAATATTCTACAATAAGTTCAGCAATAACAAGCATTATAATTCAAAAATATCACACTCTTTCTTTAATTACTTTCTTAAGTATATAATTAATATCTCATCCATATAGTAGTGAATGAGGTATGAAATATACTCAATAAAATACATAATACAAAAAAAGGAATAAATAAGAAAAATTCGTGAAAACAATCATTATTGTGTAGATGATGGTTATGTAACTATCTTGCTTTCAGTCAAACAAGAAAACATAAGTTGTGAAATGAAAAAATGGGACCTTGTGGCATATTAAGAAAGGTTGGACAATTCTCAATTAGTATTAAGATATCATATTTAATTAGTTTAAGATATAATTTAATCCAGTTTATTTTATTAGTTTAGTTAATACTGTTTAATTTATTATTCTAATCTAATCCAATTCAGTATCAGAAACTCCTAACTTAAATCAACTAAATTACGCCAGCATAAAAAGTTGACTCAAGTAGAAACTTCAACAGTGACACTCTCGTGTGCACAATCAAGAACACCACGGTTATACAGAAGAGAATTGATTAGTTAATTATTAATTTATTTTATTTCATTTATTTTTGGATTATATTAAAATCAAGACGAAACTATAAATTTAACATTAGTTTGTTGTTGGTTCTCATGGGATAATTTTAATTGATCAGGAGGATAATAAGGGCGTAATTTTGATACATGTACTATTTCAGTAGGTTTATTTTGAATTTGTCTATCAATTTCAAAATTGACATCAGATAACTTATTAAGGATTTGATAAGGACCACTAAAGACTTGTGAAAGTTTTCTGGTATTAGGATATTGGAACTCTTCATAAATTACAAGATCTCCAATCTCAAATTTTGGTTCTAGATAATTTCGATCATATTTTTTACTTCTCCAATAGAATTCATCAGTGCGTTTTTTAGCAAGTTTAAGGGCTTCTTGAACAGGAGGGTAATAATTTTGTTCAAGAGGAGAATCATAGGGTAATTGGCCAAAAAGTAAGTAAGCAGGAGGGAATTTAGTGATAGAATGAGGGGTATTGTTATACTCATTAACTACTTCTGTCAAAATTTTTGTCCAAGGAATTTTGGAGTTGGTAGAATTGACTTTACACTTCAATCTAGTAACTATTGTCTGGTTCGCTCTCTCACATTTGCCATTCGTTCGAGGATGATGTGATGTGGTTAAACGTTGCTTAATATTGTGGTTTCGCAGAAATTTTTTAAATCTAGATGAAGTAAAGGCTGCATTTCTATCACTTAACACTTTTTGATGGGTCTGGACATTAAGAATTTTATTAAAACAGAATAATTGTTGTGGTGTTTGAATATTAAAAACTTGGTTTAGACAATTAGTATAAGTTTCTGTGGTAACACTTTTTGAGGGGAAAGCCCAAACATATCTAGTAGCATGGTCGATGATGATGTGTAGATATTTTTTGGTGGAGTTATAATAATTGAATCCTCCCACAGTATCAATAGAAAGACATTCAAAAGGTTGATCTGTGGTGGGCATAGCTTGTAATAAGCCAAATTTTTTCTGTCTGGGTTTTTTATTCTTTTGACAAATATCACAATGTTTTACAAAATTGGTTATATCTTGCGTCATGTCATGCCAATAATAATTAGGGGAGATTAAATTTAACATTTTTTGGATACCAGGATGACCAAATTTTTCATGAGCAACATTTAGTATTTTTCTCCTTAAAGACATGGGGACTACTATTTTTCTAAAACCTTTCTTTTTTACTATCATAAGTCCATTTTCCTTTAGATAATTTTTACCACACACATTATCTTTTTCCTGCCTCTCTATAATTTCTTTAACGTCCAGAAGAAAAGTAAGTGGTTGAATAAAATGTGAAATTGGGTTTCTCGACAACATGTCGGCTTCGACATTTGTGGATCCCTTTTCGTAAACTATATTATATTCAAACATGCTCAACTTCAAAGACCATCTAAATAACCTGCCTCTCAAATGTTTAGTATTTTTTAACCATACAAGAGATGCATGATCAGTATGAATGGTAAATTTTACACCATGAAAATAATGATAGAATTTGTCTAAGGTGTCAATGATGGCAAGACACTCTAACTCGGTAATAAAATAATTCTTCTCATAACTTCTCAATCCTCCAGAGTAATAAGCAATTGGATGTAAAAAATTATTACTATCAGGTTGTTTTAAGACTGCACCTACTGCCACCTGTGAGGCATCAACAAACATATGGAGGGGTAACTTAGGGTCATAAATTTTTAAGATAGGTTTGGCTATTAAGGCATCTCTTAATTTTTGAAAAGAATTTTGACAATCTGTATTCCATTCCCATAGTGTATTTTTTCTGAGTAATCTGTTAAGAGGGACTCGAATTTCGGCATATTTATCTATAAACTTGTGATAAACATTGATAGATCCTAAGAATCTCTGAAGTTCCTTTACATTTGAAGGGGGTTTTAGTTTTTTTATTACTTCAATATTAGCATTAGCAGGAGTTAATGTGCCATTCTGGATGGTATATCCTAAGAAGTTAATTTTATTTTGGACAAAATTGCATTTAGAGAGTTTAAGTTTAATGTTTTCGCGTCTACATAATTCAAATATTTGGTTTAAATGTTGCATATGTTCTTCTAATGAGGAAGAAAAAATAATGATATCATCAAAATAATGGCAAGCAAAGTCTATTTTGTATTTAGTAAGTATTCTTCTAAGGGTTCTATTAAATATCGGGGGACCTAATTTAATCCCGAAGGGCAGAACTAACCATTCAAAGAGCCCAAAGTTGGTAGCAAAAGCCAATTTTTCAGTATCGGATGGATGTATGGGTATGTGCCAGTAGCCAGAGGCTAAATCTAAAGTTGAAAAATACTGTGCACTACTCAGTTTATCTAAAATTCCATCGATACGAGGTAGGGGTTCTGCGTCATTTTTCATTATTGCATTTAATTTTCTATAGTCAACACATAATCTAGTTTTTTTACCTTCTTCTCTTTTCATTACTAATGTAACAGGGGCAGAATAGGGACTATTGCTCTCTTTAATTAAACCAGCATCTAATAGTGAATGAATTTGATCCGAAATCTCTTTTTCTTCTAAAGGGGAAGTTCTGTATGGCCTCAGAGATATTGGTAGGTCAGAATTAAGAAGAATACGTTGCGGTTCGATATTAATTCTCCCGACATCAAATTTATTTTTAGAAAATATATCTAAATAATCCCTTATACTTTCCCTTAAAGTTTCATTTTCTATAGAATTTATTTCCCCAATTAATTTAGAATTATCAACATTAGATGGAACAAAGGATTGAGGAGATATGATCTTTCCATAATCGGGTTGCACTCTCTGATAATCATAGTTAACATTAAAATGAAGTAACCTTAATTTATCACTGGATATGTTTAAAACAAGGTCTCCTTGTAATACTCTACATGTAGCACAGTCAATAATTAAATTAAACTTACAGCATTCTTTTAAACCTAGTATAGCATAATCTAAATTTGTATTACATATTAAAAATCTAATATTTTGTTGCACATTACCTAATTTAAACAATAAATTACAAGCTTTATCTATTACAACAGTTCCTTTGGCTTGGCCAATAATAACAGGTGGAATATTTATAACTTTAGCATTTAAGAATTTAACAATTTTAAAAGGCAAAATACTTATGGTTGAGCCAGAGTCAATCACACAAGGTAGTTCCCTGTTATTTACATATCCTGATACAATTAATTGTCATATATTATCAGTAGATGGTTGTGGTTGACTAAGAGGGGGTGCAGAAGATTGCAGAGGCCTAACATTGAATACACAATCCCTCTCCCAGTGATAAGCATTTTGGATACCTCTATTTAAACACATTCGACATGGTCGACTAGGAATCCTTCTTTGATAATGATTGACAGGCAATCTGGGACTAACGAACCTGGACGTTGAAGGGTTAAAATTAGTTGCTGCTTGGAAATTTGGATTCCTGTAATTAGGTTGAGGGCGAATCCAATGTCTAGGTGAATTAATTGGTTGAGAAAAAGGTCTGGAATTTTGAGACATATTTCTAACATTACTATTATTGTTACTGCTAGAATGAGATGGAATGACCACAAGCTGTTTAACTAATCTATACCAATCGGTAGTAGATTCAGGAGGATTTACTATTAAATAGTTCTGGTATTCAGGTTTTAAGCCATCTGTCAATCCTTGTAAAATAATAGTTTCACATAGTTTAAGTTGTCGACCTATCTCTATTTTCTGACGGAAATAATTTTCTAAGTTGTTTAGGTCATGCAATTTCAGCGAGGCGAAATCAGAAAAACGGGGGACTGTTACTTTCAGAAATTTTTCAGTTAAGATCTCAGCAATTTTTTCATACTCTTTACAATCTAGACATTCATTAACATACACCTTTAATGCTTCGCCCTTCAAATATTTGGAAATATTGTTGATTTTCCACTCTTTTTTATCTGGAGGGGCTGATCCTTCAAAGTGTCTAAGCCAAGACACAACATTCATCCCACTTTCTGGGTCAAAAATAATAACATTAAGCTCTTTTTCAGCCATTTTGGTTTGAGTACCCTTACTTTCAACAATAACTTTAACGAACCCTGACTTTAATAACATGTAAAAAAAATAACAATGTATAAAGAATTCTTTAACTTAACAACAACTGTAAATATCTAACTCTTAATAATTTAAATAACAAACTAAATAATATTCAATAGTAAAAAAGTCCAATTCATATTAAAATTCATTTCACTTAAATAGTAAATGTAAACTACTACTATAATCTTTCTATAAATAGATCCACTATATATGAATATCACAATTTAGAATGAAATAAATAAAACACTTTTTTAAAATAAGTATCATTATTTCGTAAGAACAATTTTTTTGGCTCTTGAATTGTACTCTCAGAATATAGCATCAAAAAACAAAAGTAATAAAATAAACAAATAAATTAACTGCACAATAATTTTACCCTTTCAATGTTACTCAACTTTCTTTTGAGATAACACATTTTTTTTTTTTTTTTTTTTTTTCCACATTAATAAACTTCAAAAGCTATTTTTGCGATTATTATGCAATCAGTGAAGCTGTAATTTCAGATAATCTAATAAATTTTTATGCATTTTTAGAATGGCATAGAATATGTTCCAATACATGTTACTTGAAAAGAGATTACTCATATATTTTTTCAATAAATAGAAATTATTTCCTATGAATAAATATCACCGAATGAAAAGGGACTATAATTAAATGATAAAATAAGAACATAAAATGAAGTTACTCTTGTAAAATGAAGTAATATAGGAATAAATATCAGAGCAGTTCAAAACTTTCAGTAATATTTGTGAGCTTAACCAAATAAAATTAATTTTTTAACAATACATAAGAATAAATATTAAATTTCGTAAGTTCTAAATGTTCATGATAAAAGGAACGAAATTTTTCTAAAGTATTCTAAGAACAATTTTTGTTCTATATAAGCCAATAACAAATCAATAAAATAAGAAATCAATAAAAATAAAAGAATAATTTAACTTACAGACGTCACTTCTGGGATAAATTTATAAACACTTATGAGTGATAATTTGACAACTAATCGGTAGTTGTTCTCCAATATCACTGGGAAGTCTCCAAAATGTTTTTATTACACAGGTCATCAGTTATCCTGACCGACTTTTTTGATACATTCCTGTCGAAAATTGGCACATTATAGACGATCGCTATTGCTGTCGACTTGAACGTTCTTTCCACCAGACAATCGGAACATCTCAGTCCGAAACCACTAAAATTACCTGATAATCATATCGAGGTAGCCGCAGTCGAGATCGTTGAAATGTAGTCATGACACCCGGACAGGGCATCACTTCGAGTCGCTCACCATGAAGACAAATCTCGAAGTATATCACATCGGAAATCGTAGTGTATTAGCAGTCGTAAAAATTGAGCAGAGGCAGTGAAATCCAGAAGAGATTTCCCAAAAACTTTAAAAAGAAGACTTAATAACTTAATAGATGAGCAGTGGCTTTATTGTGATCACAGAGATGAAAGCAACTCCACCAACTTTCGCTTCATTAAAACTGAACACATTTGAAGATCTTGAAGAATTAGCAGCGCTTGAAGAACATACTACCGATGCGTTAGTGTAGACTCCCCAGTGACGGCAATTAGATGACAACCACTAATTCGTGTAAATTCTGTCTCCGAAGCCAGTGTAACCGTATAAATACTTCAAAATTTGGCCCAAAGGTACAAAACGCGCGAACAAGCTGGTCCACTCGCATCCATGTTCGGAGGGCGCTAGGGGGATAAAGAAGGCGGAGCTTTCTCGCTAATGGATGAAAAAAATGAGGTCACGAAGACGTGTCTCTGACGTATGATTAAAACTCTTTAACAGAAGCGGCAAATTAAAAAGGTAAAAAGGCCTTTGGGTGCGAAAACCGCTTGGAATCATGGGATGCCGAATGAATTAAATAGAAATAAAAATGGTATTATAAAAGTTCCAAAGAATAAAAATTAAATGTCTCAAAAGAAGAAATTAGGCAGGTGCGTTTAGAGGCAGTGTTGCAATTTAAGAGAATAAGGTTTTAATAAATACATGTAGCTTTTAACAGATTAAGATTTTTAGAATGATAAATAACAGAATATTTTGATTAAGTTATGGAATAAAATACAAAATAGATTTAAGAGATATTTTAAAAAGAGAGGGAAAAAAGAATTGAAGAATTTGGAATAATTTAACTAAAGAAAAATGGCGAAAATTTTTTATTATTAATATATATATTAATTATTTGTTCTGTATACGTTTGAATAAATTAGTAAATGCAATATATAATGCTTAATCTTAGTGTGCAAATGTAATGCAAGATTTCCTTTTAAGTTACACATCTATAAGAATATGAAGGGAGGGAGGATGTGCTTTTGGATAGAGAACAGTCAAAACATCAATTGATAAACCGTAAACTAAAATTTTTGCTTATTATTCAAAAATGTGTCTATATATGACACAATATCTTCATTCATTAAGCTCTGAATTTATTAAAAAACTGGGAACACATAAATTTTTCTGGGAACCTACACTTTTCATGTAGGTTCCCAGCTGGGAACCTTAAAATTTTCAGAATTTTCGAGCCCTGGCCCCAAATATATATTGTTCATGCAAGTAGTTAAAAAATGAAGGCTCGTCAGATTTTGCAAAGTTTCTTGAAATTTTTTTAAGAGAGAATAACCATAAGTTTCCGATATTTTCCAAAGTTACAAAAGTTGCTCTTGTGCTGCTTGTTACAAGCATACCTTGTGATAGAAGCATCAGCATCCAAAATCAAATAAAGTCTAAATTTAGAAATTCATTTAACAATAAATTTAGAAATTCATTTAACAATCCAATTGTTAAGGGTCCATAACATTCGGTGAAAGTAGAAAAATAGATGTTGTGTATATATAAACATAAAGCTGACTTTCTTCCTATTTTTAGATAAAAATAAACATTTTGCATAATTATTCTGAGTTGTCGATTAAAATTTTTTCGATGGTATTTTGTCATGCCTGTATTGTAATTTTTTTAAATAACCCGTAAAATAATAGTGGAGTTTAAAGATTTTTTTTATCCCTCCCAAATAGTTCAACTCCCTGCCATTTATAAATGTTGAGAGGGAGACTCCCCTCCTAGGAAAAATTGAATTTACTTTACACGAAATATTTCAGAAAAATCATTTCAAGTCATGTAATAATGAAAAACAGGAGTTATCTATGTCTAAATTTTAAGTTTACAGAAATGAACTTGTACCAATGATAAACAAATTGACATTCCATAAAAAATTATAATAATACAAAGAAAACAAAATATTTTAATTAAAAAAATGAAGAAATAATAATAATATCATAATGAGATTTAAATAACTACATACCATTCTTGAAGAACTTGAATTATAATATCTATATCAGTGGGTTTAATGTCCCTGCCAATGGTATAATCAACTTCTAGTCTATTATTTTTTTGGTCGAGCTTGCCTCTTACAATATCAGCGTATATCACATCAATAATTAAATCTTCAAGTTCTCTCAAATTTTTCATGTCAAGCTCCTTTAAAAGCTTTGAATATGGAATACACTAAAAATAAAAGAAGGAAAGTCAGAAAAATACTGAGAATTTTAATACAAGTAATGTATTCAATGGAACACCACAAAAGTAAAAACAACATTTTAGTAAAATATTACATATTATAAGAAATTAATCTATTCAATTCTCTTTAATCATTTTATAGTATCATTACTTAATCATAACTGTATGACAAAGTAAATTATGATTGGAGCTTGTCAGGAATATTTACATGAAATTTTGTATGTACTATACAGTAAATCACTAGTTTTGTATATATCTATAGTAATTCAAATAGAAAATACTTGTTTCAATTTTTCACAAAATTATCACATATCTGGAAAGAAGGAGTGCTTTAATTTTTGTTTGGGACAATTCTTCAGAGGTAACAAAGGAAATTCCCTTGAAACGATTAAAATTTTTGAGCTATAAAATAAAATAAACATTTTTCAGCGAATAATCATAAACTGTCAATCCTGGAGAATAAAAGTTAAGAAGATTTTTGTATAATGCAATTCATGACTTGGCTTGGCAGAAAGTTGGCAAATAATGCAAGTGCATTTCTGGCAAGCATATATATAAAAAAGAATTACTACACAAAGTCGTTCACACTTTATGGAAACGATTTTCAAAGTTAATAACTACGCATAAATGACATATTCTTTGCAACAATTTGACTTTGTTGGATAGCCTTGATTTGGCAATAGCTCTGGCTCGAAATTTCTATGATAATGGAATTGCCTTGTTACAGTCATGTCAATTTTTCCTGATACCTCTTGTAAAACTTTCCAAAGTCTTTTCAATGTTCATGAATTCATTTAAAGAATCCAAATGCAGAAGAAGGCCATTGATGAGGAGGGAAGGGTGCGTCAGGTGATTTTACACGTATCTCTTCAATTGAAACACAGTTTATTTCTGTTTGGGATCCTTTCTTTGTTAAATACGTGTCAGTTGAGTTATGGAAGAGCGGCTGCGAAACTTTGTTCATATGAAGCTCAATTAACGTCTTTTTGATATAAAGCTGGAAATTCTTCTTCAAAAATGGGTTCTAAAATATTTTACTGACAATAAAGTGAAATCATCTTAGCTAATTTAATTTCATAACAAAATCAAGCAGCAATCATGAATTCTTTTGGATGTTTTTCTTTACATTCACAAACCCATTTCTTTCTTTTTTTTTTCTTTCTATTAATTGATAAAAATTGTTTTTCTTTTGATACTCTCACTTAAACAAAACCATGTTTTATCCAATATGTTACGATATATTTTTATTTATCACCACCTATGTGTTTGTTAAAGCGAGTATTAGAAAGCGCTATCCACAACACATTGGAAAGTTTTCCGAGAGGTATGGAAGAAAATTGATATGATTGTACTAAGAGAAAAATAGACTATAATGGAAATTTCAATCTAGAATTATAACCAAGAGTCAAAGCTATACAGTAGAGTAAAATTGTTGCAAAGAATAAGGCATGTATGTTCAGAAATTAATTGTGAAATAGTTTCCATAAAGTGTGAACATGACCTTCTGTACTACTGATCTAGATGTATACGTAGATGTAAAACAGAGATTATACTTTAGCTGTTTCCAAACTACTGCTACATGATCTACATAACATGAAAGCATAAAGAGCCTTTAGCATAATCTATCCTATGGAAAAGGTGAACTTTTGCACTGGGTAAATATACACAGTAACATATATTACCAGTGGTGGGGAATTTTCAGAAAATCTTACCAGCAAAGAATTTATTTTACCACCCAGCAAGATACAACATACAGTTGAAAATTGTTATGACAAAATATACATGGTTGCAAAATAATTCACCACTACAATGCATTTTTGTACTAGCATTTTCTAATTTTTTTCCGTATTTTTTAATTTTTAAAAAATATGTAAGCTTAAGAAATATATACAATACAAAAAAGTTTAGTACAGAAAAGAACTTGGTGCCATGCTTACACTGTGACAATTTGGAGAGATGTGAAATAAGGCTAACAAATAAAAACAAAGTTTTGTTATATTTTCTACAGCCTATATTTTTTAAGACTACCTATAATGCACTCACCCTGCCAGAAAATCCTGTTCGCCAGTGGCGAGTAGAATGATACAATTCCCCACCTCTAGATATTACTTAACAATATGAAAGTTGAACAATAAAAACCTTCTTTTACTATGTACGGAAAAATACATTCATAAATGAATATATAATAAAAAATGCAATTTATGCAGTTTTGCACCGACGACAAAGCCTGCATCAGGACTGAAATTCTTTCAATTTTAGATTCAAGCCACTCTCTTTACACAAAATTTATAAAAAAAAAATTCATAACGTTATTTATATATTTTTTTCACGATGTTTCCATTTAAGGTTGTAGCACTGATTTTGTTATATTTCTGCAGCAGATAAAATCAACCCTCCAAAACATCGCCTACAACCCAGTTTGAAACCACTGTTATACTATGTTCTGTGAAAGATAAGGATTCAGCAAACTACAGATACAATGCATCTAAGAAAGATTATGTAATCAAAAATGCTAGAAGTAAGAAAGATGGAAATTCCTAATAGAATTTTTCTCTATTTTATAATGGTTTTCATTGAACAGAAAAATATGGAAAAACGCAAAATAATTATTATACTCATCAGATCTCAATTACAGTAATTTCTATGAAAACAGAACTTGTCTATAGTGGAAAATTCTCTTAATGGAAAAAAAAAAAAAATGGTCCCAGTGAATAGAATATAATACAATCATAATAGACATTGTATTTGTTAAGACAGAAACTTGTCAAAATGGATTTTTTTTTTCCTCCAGTTGCTTGTGTTTCAGTCTTAGTAGGTTTTACTGCATATTGCATAACTGTTTAGGAACAATCAAAGCAAATACAATCACATCTAAAAAAAGACAGTTTGAACCATACTAAAATGTCAACATTTTTATGCATTCAGGTTTTCAGCCCTTTTTCCAAAATAAAAAATAATGATTTTCTAAGCACATTTTAAGGACTTGTATAAACCAAAACACAGGTATTTAATACATAATCCCATTCCAGTAAAGAGAAACACATATACACACACATACAAATAAGAAAGAAAGAAAAGAAAACAAATATTACACTGTCTAACTTTCTCCTTTTAGGTAGATTTCATAAGAAATACTACCTATTTACATTCTCTCCTATGTTGGAATTTCTGCACATCTACGGCGATCATGACTCCTAGAACCCATAAAAATGTAATATACAGTTCAAAACTTTATCTATCTATATCACATTTTTATGGACATGATCTCTTCCAAACTGTTAGATAAAATTGGAGTCAAGTTCGTCAATGGGCAAAATATGACTGGGGGAGGGGAGTGGGGGTTGTGAAAACAGAAAAAAACCCATAATTTCTTAATTATGATACATATCGAATCTGTTTAAAGATATTATTACTTCTAGAAAAAGGGCCAAAAATTTATGTGACAGATTTTTGATATCATTAAAAATGGCCTCAAAGGGGGAGGGAAAGGGATTTCAGAAGAAAAAAATTATTAAATCCAATTAAATTCATTATAAATCTTTTTAATATTATCTAAAACTTTTATATTGACAAGTTTTTTTATAGGATCAACTCTTACAGCAAAAATAATAATAATAATAATAATAATAAAATAAAAATAATAAAATCCCTGCTGGCTCTGCCTACAGGCACAGGTAGATTTCGAAGTGGGTAGTCCCAACTGCCACATCACGGCAAAAAGGTTCTTCTTATGCAATTCCCAATAAACAGGCACCCCACGGTCTGTGTCTTCGACATCTACCTGTGCCTGTAGGCTGAACCATCAGGGATTTTTTTATTTTATATATTAAGGGTTATCTAGGCTGTTTTTCTCCTACTTTTGCCAGTTTCATTTTATCAGCTGTTCTTATATGCAGTTATATATTGTATGAAAATGAATAGTTATTCACATGTTTGTTTTTTATAGGTTTAGGAACAATTTGACATAAAAATAAGTAAATTACATTTAGCTTAACACATTAAAGCATTGTATTTTGCAAGATTAAACTAGCAGGTTTATAATCTGGAAATTTTGACAGTGTGATAAATGAATAATAAAAGCATAATATGGCTTTATAATTTCAGGCCGGGTGTTCAGTTGGTTAATCATAATACCTGGCTACTGCTAATAATCTGGCTGAATGCAGTATGTTCGCCGGATATTTGTTACATCTCCACTAAATAGTAGTTTACTTTAAAAAATAGTAGCTTACAAAAACATAAAATTTGCTAAATAGTTATCTACTTTCTTAAAACAGAATTTTATCCTACATCCCACATAAAGAAAATTTCAGGGCAAAGTATTTAGAAATAAATATTACAGATGTAAATTTTGATATGATTGGCTTGCTTTTAAAAACAAAACTGAAACATCACTGGCAAAAACTTTCAATTTTGATAGAATTTTCCTTTCCAGTACTTTATAAGAAAATTTTAAAGGATTAAAAAAAAAAGTTATTTTGGCATAAAAATAATTGCTTTATCGACATTTTAACAAGAATTTAAAAAGCTGAGATAGTCATCTAGAGTTGGAAATAGTTGTTTCTTAGTTACCCGATGTAATCCTGATAGACAGACATGTTTCCATATTATCAACAATCCTGCACTATCAAGAGCAGCTTTGGTGATAACAAGATATAAAATATCAGAAAGAAATTGCATGCACTATCAAGAGCAGCTTTGGTGATAACAAGATATAAAATATCAGAAAGAAATTGCATTATGTGAAAACACAGTCAATTTTTCAAGAAGAAAATTAACATTTTTAAGGAATATTGGCAAATATTAAATAAAAGCCCTCAGAACTAAAGAGGATGACTTTTAAAAGGTCAGCAGAAACCCTGCGCACCATAAAAGAAATACATTACATGTTGTGAACGTGTATTTCAAAGGACTTAATCTTTTTTCTGCAGGGTAAGTCACATGGAACTACTAAATGAGCAAGAGAAAGGCCATCAGTCTGAGGTAGAAGGATTAATTTCTTCAAATCATGTTGTGTATTTCATACTTTTATGATGCAGTTATCAAATTTTATAATTTTATCTATTACACATAATTTATTTTCAACCTATAAGCCGACCAACAAATGACTTACACAAAGATTTTCTTAAATAAAAATAGAAAAGCACATAGATAATGCATACTTCACAAATTCTACACTAGATATTAAGGTCTGAAAAATAAAAATATACAGTATGTTACTAAAAGAAAAAGACATTTGAAATACTTTTTACAAAAATTAATGTTTCTTTTTAAAATTATGTACAACTATAACCAAACTACAATAAAATAGAATTTTGATCAAACCGATTTTTATTTTTAAAAAAAGTTTAGAAAAGCAGAAAACTGTTCAAAAATAAAAATATTTTACCTTGCACAGTAGCTTAAAAAATAATTTAGACTCCAATAATAATAAGACATATTATACAAAGTTAAACAAAAACCTTGAAAATAATTATTTAATATAAAACTGAAATTTATACAGTAGACTTCCTTAAATCCACATAGCTTAAAACCAGTTGTTGTGCAGATTTCAGATTTTTACTGATTTCTGGTCACAGTTTTGCTTATATTTTTTACACAATAATTTGAATTTAATAATGCACTCAAAATTATAATGAATGTTTACTATAAAGTAAAATAAGAAAAATTAAAAAACATTTACAATATTAAAAGTAAATAATTAATTATGCATAATGATGATGAGGTAATTTTTTTTTAATTATTATTATTATTATTCTGTGAAACTAGCTTTATAAATTACACTAATAATTCACATCAAAATCTTAAAATAACAATGTTTTACTTCATGCTTAGCCGTACTTAATAACCAAAAAAGCTTGATTCATACATACATTATTTGGTAAAAATATCGCAATCGCCACTGATATCAGCACAATCTTGAATATTTTTCCAAAATAAATTTATACTTCTTTCATGAGAAAACATGAGTTGAATCGGTGCATTTGAAGGAGTCTACTGTATTATTTTGTTTTACTGCAAGCTATTTGCAAAATTTAAATCATATAATAATTTTTTTATATCAATATCTCTTTTTCTATGCACATACAAAACACACAATGATGAATGAGACATCATTCAAAAGATCTTTTAACAAGGTTTTGGCATAGTACACTCACATTTCATTAAACATGTTGCTTGATTAAAAATTAATGGAAAAACATACCAGCAAATAACATTAAAGATTGCTGCTGCAATATGAAAGCCTTGTACAGCTCCACTGGTTAAATAATAATAATGATAAACCTCACTTTATAGGAATTTGTGTGTTGTTTATTGTTTTACATTTATAGCTTAGGATAGGCTTGATAGCTATTCTGAAGCCTTAGCTTCCAACCCTTTTTTTTAAGTCATATAAAAATATTTTGAACCAGAAATTTTATTTAAGGAAACTATCACATAAAAAAGACATATTTTATTAAATAAACTTTCTGGTAGAAAATATGTTTATTTGATTTGGGAAAAAAATGTTTAGCAGCTATGCAACAAGATTTCTTTCACAAACAACTTTGTAATGATTCTAACCTTTCTGGAATCATATAGAAAATTTATTAAACTAAATAATGAACCAAAATACACTTTTAATTAATGGAAAATTTAGAAAACATAAAAAAGCTTTATAAAAATGTGTCAAAAAATAATAATTATCACTAAAATTTAGAGAAAGGCAGAAAAAAATTATAATTTTAATGCATACCTTATCCTTGGTAGCTAATGCTACAATGGTAAGATGCCTAAGCTTGTTAATCATGGCTGGAGTTAACTCTGGATACTGAGACTTATTTTCTAAATAAAAAATAGTTATAAATATTTCATATTTTTTAAACAAAGCTAATACATTATTGAAGAATAAAAAAAAAAAAAAAATAACATACAATGACTTAACTAAAGATTAAAGAAGCATTAATGCAGAATTAGTAAAAATATCATGGTAAGAAAAGGCTGAAGTCTAGAGGAAATGCTGATGAGATACTTTAGAGCTACATCATATTATGTAAATTACAGTGGCACAAAATTGGAAACTGTCTTCAAAATTCTGCTAACTTGTATGCATATGCATACATGCATAAACAAGTTCATTTTCTAAATATGAATATTTATTTTCTAAACTTATTCACAGATTGTTTAAAATGGATTAAATAACTACAAGTTAAAAAGATCCACAGATACAAACAAAAGAAATTTATTTTTATGTATTGATTGTGGATTGATTGAGAATTAGCAAAATTCTTAAAACAGTAAAACCTTTAAAAATAGAACCTATCTATATCTATAAAAATCCTATCTTGATGCTCCTGATCAGTTAGATCTCAAATTCCCCTTTTCCAATGTTAAACATATAGTAGGGCTCCCACTCAACTTTTGTAGTAAAAAATGGAAAAAAGGGACCACATATTTGTAAAGAAAGGGCACTATTTTATAGTAGGCGCATATTTGTCTACTCCGGCAAATCACAAAATAAAATAAACACAGACCCCCCCCCCCTCTCTCTCCCTTATTTATAAATGTTCAAAGCATAATTTGTTATACAGTAGAGTGGCGCTAATCCGCAAACCTGTAATCCGCAAAGGCCTCTAATCTGCAATCAATTTATGAATGTAAACAAAGAAATTTAATTCTTGAAAAATGCTTCAATGGTGACAAAATTTTGAATTTTGAAATTTTTTTTCACCAATTTTAACATTTTTCTTATCTTTATATGTAGTATTATATATCATATAACATTCTTCTTTATAGTTTAAAATGAAAGCACATTTAATTAGTATATTATTTTATATATTTATTTCTTCATACAATACTTGTAAAATACAATTTGAGCTTTTGTGATTTTTTTTTAATGATAAAAAATCCTTACTTAGACAATATATTTTATAATTTATTTATTTTTTCATTAAATCGTAATTATAAAATTGAAAAACACATAAAAATACATATATATTGCTTTTGAACTCTTACTTAAAGATAAAATTCAACACTATAAACCAAATGTCTTAAAACAGACAACAATTGATGCCATATTTAAGAAATTTAAAAAATAATAAATTATTTTTTACATAGTTATTACTTTATCTATATATTAAAATGTGTAATTTATTTATTTTTTAGTATTAGCAATCTAAATTTGTCCAAAATATGAATAAAAAAAATGTAAACAAAGATTAAATAGACATGGCCTGTAATCCACAAAAAGCCTCCAATCCGCACAACACTTGGAACCAAGCTTTGCAGATTAGTGGCTTTCTACTGTATTTGTACATTTACTCTGATTCAAATTCACTTCAGAAATTCATTATCTTAAAGCCATTGCTATTGGAAGAGGTTACAAACTTCTGTTATTAATACAGCTTTATTTGAATTACAAGGGTCAGTCAATAAGTTAGTTGCACTGCTTAAGAAAACAAAACAGGATCAAAATTTTGCAATATCTTTATTTGTATCCTAAAGTTTATGTAAAATCTACTTTTCAACATCCATTTTTTAAACATTTATCAAGACGTGGCACAAGTTTTTTAATGTCTTCTGCAAAGAAATCCCGTCCAATACCCAATAATCATTCTTGGATCGGAAATAATTTTATACACACTTACATGAGAAATATTCACTTCATTTGAGATTTCGTCTATTGTTATACGTCTGTTTGCAAAACTGCATTCACGCAAGCAGCGATCTCAGAATTTTATGCAGGTGATGGTCTTTCTTCCCTTGCACTCAGTGCCGTCAATATCTGTATGTCCATTCTCAAACGTGTTGCACTACTTTGCAATAACTTTATGTGACATTGAATTTTCACTATACCGAGTGAAAGCTGAAAATCATTATTGAAAATATTTATTTACGAAAAATCAATAACGAAAATTTTCATATCCCTATGGAGCAAAAAATTTGCAAGTTTTGTAACCTATTGATGATGTCTGTGTGCTGATTTTAGCATGACCGATTGAATTTCACAAAATTTCCCGTGACCATTTGAAGAAATTCGTGTTTTTGACAAAATTCATGCTTTTTTTGCGATCTTTTGACATAATTCGCGGTATTTTCGCGATCTTTTGACGAAATTCATGATTTTCCTGCAATCCTCTGAAGAAATTCGTGATGTTTTCGCAATTTTTTGACATAATTCTTGTTATTTCCACAATCCTTTGACGAAATTCGCAGTTTCTTCACGATTGTTTGATGAAATTTGCGATCTCTTAACGAAATTCGTGCTTTTTTGCAATCCTTTGAAGTAATTAGCAATTTTTTTTTGTGATTATTTGATGAAATTTGCATTTTTTTATTTGAAAAAACTCGGTATTTTGTCGCAGTTCTTTTTAATGATAATCACGTATTTTTGCAATCTTTTGACGTAATTTGCATTGTTTTCTCGAGCTTTTGACGTAATTCATGATTTTTTTCACGATACTTCGACAAAATTCGTGTTGTTTTCATGATCTTTTGATGAAATTCCTGTTATTTTCTCAATCCTTTGATGAAATTCGCGTTTTTTTTTCACGATCCTTTGACGTAATTTGTGTTTTTTTTGCATTCCTTTGACGAAATTCTCGATGTTTTTGCGATCCTGTGACGAAATTCACGATGTTTTTGCGATCATATGACGAAATTCTTGCTTTTTTCACGAACCTTTGATGAAATTCATTCTTTTTTCCCGATCTTTTGATGAAATTCGTGATGTTTTCCCGATACTTTGATGAAATTAGTGTTTTTGCGATCTTTTGACGTAATTCGCATTTTTTCGCGATGCTTTGTCAAAATTCACAGTGTTTTTGTGATGTAATTTACACTTTTTTCCTGATCCTTTGACGCAATCATGTTCTTTTGACATAATTCAAGTTTTCTTTTTTTGCAATCCCTTGACATAATTCGCGTTTTTTTTTTTTGTTATGATCCTTTGACGTTACTAAAGAAGTAATTTCAGTAATGTTCATAGTGCATAATTTTTTTTTTATTTAACTGAAAAGCTAAGTAATCAAATTTAATTTTTCAAACTGTACTTACCAGAATGTACAAACAATATTTTATTTTTATAAATACCTGTTTTTATTAATTTCACGTAATTTATACTAATTTTTTAAAGATTGTAATCAAATTATTTTTTTAACCATGCCTTGCATACTTTATAATGTGGCAATCAACATCCAATTACAAAGCAGAGAATAATGTTTAAGCGCACAGGAAAATGAGGGGCTCATGGGGCTTAAGCTCTCTCCATTTAAATAAAGACAATTTTTTAACTCACACAAGTTATTAAAAATCTATTTTCTGTCTTAAATGTTTGATTTTTCATCTCTGACAAAACAACTAGTGCATACATATAAAAATAAATAAATTTATAGTAGCAATGAAACTAGTAAATCTGCAGATCAGGGCGCTCAAATCTCAATTCTGCTATTTTATTTTGAAATAATTTTATTTAATATTTAAAAAACATTCCACCCACACTTTCATTTATTTGATATTTTTAATATAAATTACTAAAAGTAATGTATCAAGCAGTTTTAAGAAGTTTAACTGTTAAGAATGATAGGAAATAAGATTCCATGCACTAGAAGACTTTTTTTTTTTTTTTTTAAACTAACCCTTTTAACCCCCCCCCCCCCTTCCTCCCTCAATGTCTCAATAATATGATAAATGTAATTAATTGAAATTTAGTATTTTAAATCTTTTATCTAAAATTACTATAAATATTTATCTTGTGATAATGACAATTAATTTAAACAGTGAATTAGTCTCATAAATATTTTATTAAATATTGATATTCTAGTTGTTAAATTTATTTAAAAATTACTATTTCATTAATATGCTTTCTTTAAATTCTAGTTTTAAATACAATTATAATATCAATTATCTATTACTTTTTGTGGGGTGTCCATTACTGGAACAGAGAGTTTCCCATTAATGGAACAGAGGGTGTCCATTACTGGAATTTAGGGTGTTTTGATTTATCTCTGTTATTTACAATTAAAATTTCAATTTACATTGAGAAATAGGGCTATGAGCATGATCAAATATTGTTGGTAGATTAATATAATATTTAAAAAGTGGAATATAATAATTATAACTATTAATTAAAAAAATATTTTTTAAAGAAATTCCTTAAGGTGTCCATTACTGGCACATCTATCCTATATCCAGAACTGAAATTAAAATTACAAAAATGATTCAGAATGTTTAACAAACAAACAAAATGACACCACTTACCCAAATAATTGGAATATGTTCCAAAGGCAAAAAGATGGAGCAAGTGATAATATTGTGAGTACTGTGATGTACTCAGCTACAAAAAAAGTTTTAAAAAAAGTTAATATAACAACAAAACATTAAATCAGAAACCATTAAACATATATTTAATAGACACAAACTGATATTTATTATGTTAAATCACACATCACCTCTCCCCATGATTGGGCTAAGCTATCGTACTCCCCCGCAGTCCGTCATCTTGTTTTTTAAATCAAAACATATTAAACTTTTATTATTAAATATAAATAAATTAGTCATAAAATTAAATAACGTGTTTATAATAAATATGGATGAAAATTATTTTGGAAATGAGAAACAAAACAAATATGTTTTAATTTAATTTTTTAATCAATCCCGTTTGTTTACATTAATGTGATGATCACTCTATATTAAAACAGACTGATTCATTTATCCAACTGATTATTTTACGTACAAAATCCTTTAGCACTGACACTTCTTCAACAATTATTTAATTGTAATGTAAATTATCTCCAGTAGATTATAACTTTATCTTCTAAGTTAACTATTACTTATTTTCCTGCAGTTATATTAGAAAATATAAAACATATAATTTTGTAATTCAATCTATCACAACTCTATGTCTGTACATATTAATTAAATGATATGCTTAAAACAATGTTTAAAAAACAAGATGGCGGACCATGGGCGAATACGATAGCTGTTCCCATGATGTTGAATTTAAGTCATGCCGATTTAAGCTGGGTGGCTTTTTTTTTTTTTTTTTAGAGAGGGGGGGGGGGAATTGCTTATAAAAAGCCAGCTTTTATTAAAATTAAACAGAAGGGTGGGGTTTTGTTTCAATCAATTTACATTACATTAGAATTTTTGTGTGTGTGAGGCACAGATACGCTGGCATAAATTAGTAATTCTTTTCTGTTTTTTTCTTGACTACCCCCTCCCCCTCCTCAAACTTCTCATTGTCTCAATAATTTGAAAAATTGTTCTCTGAAATTCAGTATTTTAAAACTTCTATATGAAATAATTAAAATATTCATCTTGTAATAATGACAAGAAATAATTATTTTCATAAATATTTTATTAATTAATTATTGATATTGTAATTGTTAAATTTATTTAAAAACGACTCTTTTATTTCATTAGTATGCTTTTATTAAGTCCTGGTTCCAAAAACAATCATGAAAACTAAAAACAATTATCTATGACTTTTTTTTGTAAGGTGTCCATTACTAGGATAGTATTACTAGAATAGCGGGTGTCCATTACTGGAATTTTGGGTCAGCGAGAAGTGAAGGATATATGCCATATACTGTCTGGATTTTTTAAAGAACCTCTGTTACTGTTTCTCAAATAAAGCTATATAGTACATAAACCATCTGATTTTTTTACGACTAAAGCACTGTTTGGGATGTTTTGATTTATTTTTGTTATTAACAATTAAATTTTTATTCACAATGGGAAATGTGACTATAAGATTGGTTAAATATTGTTCATAGATTAATATAATAATAAAAAAACTGGAACATAATAATTATAACTATTAATTAAAAAATAACTTTTTAATGACATTTCTTAAGGGTATCCATTATTGGCACATTTACCCTATAGTTTTGTTCACCATTATTATTTACTACCAATATTATTACACAGTTACAATGTAAAATGAGAAGTAATACTCACTTCTTGAATATTTGGCATATCAAGTAACTCTCCAAATACATATATGCCAGGAGCAACAAGGACTTGTTTTATCAATTCAACTGCAGCAGCACCTTTAGCAGACTTAGCTAAAAGAAGATATTGCTCCAATAGAGCTTGTTGATTAACGGTAGGAGGATTCTTATCGCTCATGATGACACCTAAAATAGCAAAAATTTAAATAATAAAGCAATACAAGTGATAGTGACAAAAAGCCTTTTTAAGGAGATTAAAACGAAATTAGCCATTAATTAAATATTCAAGCGAATTAAACAATAATTTATCTTAGTATTTTAATATTAACTCATAAATATTCAAATTAAATGTAAGAGAGAAACAAGTTCATTAAAATATATCAATAATGACAAATAGAAGAAGTTCAATTCGCGGTAGCTCGTAGTAAGCTGCCGAGATCTGTCTTAATTGAGATCAAATTCACGGAATGATTGCACTGAAAAAATCACAATACGTATTTTAAAGACATACTGAACTTACTCGAGTTAAATAACAAATTTGACAAGCAGTATTTTAATTATTTATTATCAAGAAAACATATTACTTTATGCCGTTGTTTACGGTAATAAGACAAGATACCGAAAGGCGTTGCCAATTACATTATTATAAATATACTTTTTAAATTGTCATCCTCAAAAACAAAAATGGTATTAAGCAAATTAATTTAATAGAAAACGTTTAAAATTGATGATATTTAATTGTATTTATAGAAATGTTTTATCTTAATTCCAAAATTCAGTACTGAGAGTTGATTGAAGAATCATGAGAATAATTCATAAAATTATTTTCATTTCATAGAAATATTTGATAAAATTTGAAAATATATAAAAAATAATCAGACACATATAATTGATTTTAATTATAAAAAAGAATTTGTATTATATCACAAAATCGTTTTTGTATATCGTTCGGCAAACAAACATCACAACTCATCAAAATCAAAACGTAAACAAAATATAAGCAGCGTATCCAAAGTTTTCCTTTAAATTAATTGTAATATATTCTTTGTTATGGAATTAAGTAGATTAACCTCGCTCAGAGCTGGACTGTTATCTTTTCTTCAGTCTTCTAAAGTTTTATTTAATTCTAATTCATATAATTTAGTTAACAGATATTCTCATTTTACCTATGTCCCAGACACTGTATCTGCATCAGATGGTATGTAATGAAAATAGCTTTAATTATGTTATATTTTATCGATTTAAAGCACGTTTGTAAATTAGTATCTTTAAAGCAAATTGGCATGCTTGATATAATGTTCAATATAGTTTGTTAATTTCGGATGTTCTGTACTAAATATTGGGGTCTTTGCTTTAGTGAAAAGTCATAAGAATTGCGATTGGAATTAATTTTGTCGATATTTTCCTTATACGTTTTTAGTCCTAGAATGGTGTTTGGAAGAAACCAGTATCGAGTCACACAGGCTAATTCATCAAAAAATACAAACAGCTTTTATTGTTTAGTAAGTGATATATTGAAACGTCATTCAAGTCAGCCTTAATTTTTTTTAATATATAGATCAATAGCAGTACATTTATTTGAAAGTCATTTCATGTAAAAAAGGAAAACGCGGGGCTTAGGACAAACCCAAATCCAGAAGACACAGAAAGGTTACAAATCCTATGTGAACTGGGATATACATAATTTAAAATATATATATATCATAGGCGTAACCAGCTTATTACGTGGGGGGGTGCCCAGATTTTTATTTGAAACAGATAACGGAACTGAAAACAGACACATACATACATTAAAGATGAGTTCGGGCCCTCTTTTTGGAGTCCGCAATATTTTGTGTCCCTACAGCCCGAGCCCAATACTGAAAATATGCAATAGAAAAAAAAAATGCATAATATTTAAAATTTGTTTTAAAGTAATAGTATCTCATTTTTAAACATCTTCTTACATGAAAATAACTGTTAATCTCAAGAACATAATTACTTTTTTGGAAATTTACATTCAATCTTATCAAAAGAGAAATTTGGTACCAAATGAAATTTTACTTCCGTAAAAGGATTCTCATATTTTTCACCCCCCCCCCCCCCCCCCAACAAACAAATCTGAAGGACACATTAACGAAGTGTGTTTTATGAATAAATGCATGATATTTGTAAAAATTACCATTAATATGCTGAAGAATCAAACAGTGTTTTTCTATTTCCTATAAAATGTGTAGATTTTAAATTTTAATAGGTTCCTTCCTCAAAACAATCTTTTGTGATTCTAGTGCCCCCGAAAATCAGGTTAAATATTAACACTGTAATTGACACGTTATCTGAATGATCCGATGCTTTTATAGGAAAAGAGAAAACACTGCTCTATTGCTTTCTATCGGAATAACAATACATGTTAATAGTTATATCCAGGGCTGTAGCTAGAAGCAAACAATAGGGGGTTCTCAAGAAAATGTAGGGGGTGCTCATACTATTTCTCACTCTCTGACACATGCACGCACAAACACAGATATATATGATCAAAGTATATATATAAAAGTAAATTAGGGCATATTAGGTAGATTTTGTAAGAAATACTACCTATTACATTCTCCCCTATGTTGAAATTTATGGAAAATTTTTGCAGATCTCCCAGAATCGAAAACCACCCCCAGTTCAAAACTTTTATCTATCTATATCACTTTTTTATGGACACGATAACTTCAATAATTCTGCACAAATCTCTTCCAAACTAATACATTAAATCAAGGGGCATAAAATCTCGGTCAGGTTCGTTAATGGACAAAATTGAAGCAAGGAGGGGGGAATGAGGGGATTTTTGTGCAGAAAAATCCATAACTTCTTAATTATGATACATATCGAATCCGTTTAAAGTTATTATTACTTCTAGGAAAAGGGCCGAAATTTATTTATGACAGATTTTGATATCATTAAAAATGGCCTCAAGGGGGGGATTAGGGGTTTAAGAAGAAAAAAATTCATAACTTTGTCATTTCATAAGATATTAAATCCGCTTAAATTTATTATAAATTCTCTTAATATTATCTACAAGTTTTTTATAGGACCAACCCTTACAGCAAAAAAAAAATAAATTAAAATAAAATAAAAAACAAAGAAATTCCTACCGGCTTCACCTACAGATACAGGTAGTTTTAAAGTGGGCGGTCCCAACTGCCGAATCATGGTAAAAAGGTCATTTCTTCTGCAATTCCCAATAAACAGGCACCCCACGGTTTGCGTCTTCGAAATCTACCTGCGCCTGTAAGCTGAGCTGTCTGGGATTTTTTCATATTGTAGGCACTGCGTTTCTTATTAAACTGTTTATAATAACTTTATTTCATTCTAAGAAAAGTAAAAGCTGCAGACAGGGATGTAATGAAGGATATACGGTGGATACGCCGTATATTTTCTGGATTATTTTAAGGAATACCGTATACCCACTTCTCAAAAACACTATAGCATATACTCTTCAGGGTATAAGCTCTTTAGCATATACTCCCTCTGCCTACAGCGACATATGCCCTCTGGTTTTTTTACAACTACATCACTGACTGCAGAATGAAAATTTTTAGTGTAAAATTATACTAGTGAAATAATAAGTGATGATGTGTCAGTAAGTAAATAAAAAGCTCACAGTTCAAAAGAGTTGCAACCTTTAATTTTTTTCTGAATATTCCTTGCACTTAAAGATTCTAAAGTTATGTTTTTATATGATAAAAAAACATAAAAATCAAAGATGTATTTTGCATTTTTAAATTATTCAAATACCAAAACCACTTGTATTTAAATTGGCTATTAGCTTTTTTCATTAGTATCATTCATAAATTAAGGATCTTATATACATTTAAACTAGGATGACTCAAATAGGATACATAATGTTTATCATAAGCATCATATTTACTATCAAACTCATTAGAATAACTTCGTTTTATGCTAATAATGGAAAACACTGCAAAATGAAAAATTTCAGTATGTAACTAACGCAAAAGTCAATGTTTGCATCAGCAAAAGGTTGCTAATTCTGAGTATGTGCAGATAGAATGCGCGAATATTGAAGCACTTATTTGCAGTTTTTAAACAAATACTACAATTTAATTTATGCAAAACTGTAAAAAAAAAAAAAAAAAAAAAACTAAGTTTAATTTTTGAACAGAGTTTCATTTGGATTTTTGAAACAGAATTTCATTTGGTGACCTTGGCAATTTTCCCAGGGGGGAGGGGGGGGGCTCAAAATTTTTCAGATGGTGCTGAGACCCCCCCTGGCACCCCTCTAGCTACGGCCCTGGTTATATCTACTTACGAATGAAAGTGACTTCGACAATGTGCATAGCAGAGCCGCAGCATGAGCAGAGTTCATGATGAAAAATCGACGTAAGAATCACTAAAGTTATTTTCATATGAAGAGCGATTATGACTCGCCCACTATAAAAGACTAAAAAATTTGCAAACCTTAAACTAATGCTGGCTGACTAAAGACGAAATAAAATATTCATTTTGTTTGCTACAGATCTCCAAAAGAAAAAAAATAATAAATAAACGTTTCAATTAAAACATTTCCTACTGTCATAAACGAAAATCGAAAAACAAATTATTCCCGCTCTTCGGATTGGCGTCATTTCAACAGCCGCTGTCAATGCCAGACAATATGGAAAATTTTCTTTTGAGATAGCATTCTAATGCTAAAAAACAAAAACAAAAAAACAAGATGTCTGTTTTCCTTCATTCTGATCAAAAGAGCATTAAAATGACTGCAACTACAATAAGTAATTTTTAAAGTTATTCTTTATATATACGAGAATAAATAATATTGTCAGTTTCAGAAAGTGAGTCTGAACCCGAAGACTGGTTTAAAAATCAAGCCCGAGCCTATCTCATCTCTAACATACATGTGTGTGTGTATGTGTGTGTATGATAATCTTCAGCTTTTATTTCATAACTCCTGATCCCATTGAGATACCACTCTAAAGATTTCAAAAGTTTAAACTTATAATATTAAAAAAAAAAAAAAGAAAGAAAAAGAAAAACACAATCTAAAAATTTTTAAGTTTTAAAAATGTATTTTTTTTTAATCAAGCAACTTGCATATCAAATGAAACCTTGTGAAATTCTCTTTAAAATGAGTGGTCAAACAACACCCTACGCCTGATACAATCTGAGAAAATCAAAATTGAAAACGTTTATGTAAGCCAAAAGATGACGATTTTTCGAAATTTAAAAAATTGTTTGTAAATCTAATGAAATAAAAAATAATTAAAGATATATTCTCATTTATATCATCAGGGAGAATGATTCCTGACGGTAACATTAAAATCCGAAATGGTCAGGTTGAATATTGAAATTTTTTGGTTAATTTGGCATAGTAAAAAAAAAAAAAAAAAAAACCACGATCTAAAATTTTTTTATTAAAAAAAAAAGGTGCTTATTACATTCTACTAAGTAAAATTTAAAAATTAAATTTGATTAATTAGCTTTTCAGTTAAATAAAAAGATTTTATGCATTACTGAAATTACACTTTTAGTATTGGCCACATGGGGTGTCTATTATTGGAAAGAGACTAATTAAGCATTCCAGTAATGGACACCGGTCCTAAAAGCTTAACAATAAATGAAATTTTCTAAATGGCCATTGATATATGAAATTCAAAGTTTTATATTACTATCTAAACAAAAACATGCAATTTTTGCAAGAAAATAAGGAAGATATAAATTAAATGAAGTGAGCTCTTAGCATGTTCATCAAGATTTTCACAGAAAAACAGTGGAACTGTGAAACATTATTTTCTGCTTCCTGATAGGTTTGATTAAGAGTGTCAACAATAACCCAGATTATAAAACATACAAGGGGGAGTTATGAAAAAATAAAATAAAACAAAATTTTTATTGGTTATTTTTTTTATAATCCAAAAACATTTAGGGGTGTCCATTACTGGCACATCTACCATACATCAATTTTAAATACGGCATACATTCGTTTTTAAAAATTATTATTATTATTATTATTAATTTACATTCGGAAAGGATTTGAATATGCAGAGTTTTAAAAAATAATAATGAAACATACTTATAAATAAAATATACATATATAAAAATTTATCCCAGACCACCTTAACAAAAAATTATTGAATTAAAAAAAAATTCAATTTTTTTTTTCCAGAATTCATAGGTTATTTGTTCATAAATCCAAAATAAATCCAAAGGGACACTTTCTGACATATTTTTTAATTCTTTTTTTATTGGAAAATGCATTGACACATTTTTTAATTCTTTTTTGTTCGAAAATGTATGAAACTGGCATGTGTTGTTATTCAGAAATGTTGTAATCGAAAGTTTTTTCCATTGATTGGTAATCAGAAAATACTATTAAAGTTGGTGTTTTGAACCAAATTTCCGCACGTGACAACAAGAGAAAGGAGAAAAACCTGCCGTCACATGACTAAAGTCACTTATAACTCGAAAAGTATTTTATTTATCAAAAAATGGAAAACGTAATTCGATTCCAAATCGCTTCAATAGACAGGCCTGCCAATTTTGTGCCTTTACGTGTAAAAATAAGTCAGAAAATGTGTCAGAAAATTTTGCATTTGTTGAGCAGGGAATTTGACAACAGCTTTAAGCAAGTATAAACTATTCTTACTTTCTTTGGTGACTGTGGCTTTTGAAGATTTGACGCCATGTTGGACAATTATTTTCTGTTTTAAAACATCCTCAATTGTCTTGCACTTTTTTGCAGATTTTTCTAACGTTTGTTTTCTCTTTGCAGGCCGTCCCATATTTTTTAAATACACATGATAAAGTGTGAAGTGTTAAATAAATTAAATATAATTTTCATTTGGCCTATTTCGGAATGATACAAGCACAAGAGCATGAAAAACTAAAACTGAACAAAACAACAGAATTTTCTCTTCTCGAAAACCCTCAAAGGATTGGCTTTATAATTTACCAGTTTGCTGCGTCTTTTTTTTCTTTTCTTTTACTTAAAAGATAAAAAAAGAATAATTAAGCATAGCTTCCATATGTAAATGGAAATGCTTCTGTTTTCCGCAAATACTTTCAGTGATAAAAAAAAAAGTCTATTGTCAGTGTGAACATCTAATGCGACTGACGCCTTGCAAACGTTACCAAAAGGACGCGCCAGTAGTGTCTGGCGCCTGCGTACGGAATATTTCGGATCCTAAAATATTTTACTTTATAAAATACTGCTGAATGAGCACAAATGTAAAACGAAAAATATTAATTATCAGTTAATGTATCATGATACTTGAGAAATGATTGTGTTCTACAGGAGTGATGATATATGAAAAATAAAAATAATATCTATTTCTTTTTTGTAACCTTGCTTTCATTGTTTTTTATGAATTTTGATTATTTAAATTCGGTTTAAAAATCCTGCGTGTATCTGCGTGAGCGGGGGGGGGGGGGGGGGGGGTGCCCAGGCACCCAGGACACCCCCCCTGGTTATGCCTATGTATATACAATTCTGAGCATATTTTTATGCAATGTATCTTTTAATTATTTTAACTTGATTTGATATTAATTTTATGTTTAACATAAAAGGAATTTCAATAACAGATTTTAGTTTAGCATCAAAGTGGGGCATCTTCTGTTAATCCTCTTTTTTTTTTTTTTTTTTTTTTTTTTTTTTAATTTGCTCTAGGAAGCTAATAGTCAATTGCAATGATTCTACAATTAGTTACTTTACATTATTCCAAAAAAAACAAATGTTCATTGTTGAGATAGATTTAAAATATTTAGAAGAAAGAAATGATTACATTATGTATTTTCTCTCTCACTGACTTATACATAAGACATATTAAGTCTTCATAAGTTGCGAGTGATAAGTCTGAAAGTGATACCAGTGTTACCAAACTGTGCAATTTGATCAGGCAAAAAAAGAATCGTACTTCTGCAATTAATTTCAAACATGTCATGAATTTTCTTTTTCCACAGAAAAAAACACCATTTAATCTCCACAAAATACAGACATCTTGAAGAAGCTAGATTTTTAACCACAGAAACAACTCTCTTTAACATGTTTCTGTAATATGTGACTTCATGTTCATTCTGGCTAAGAAATCTGTTATCAATTATGCTTATGTCATTTCCTCTGTTTTTAAATTTTAACACGAAGTTTTAGTGGAGGCAGAATTTTTATGTTCAGATATTCGTGTGCCAGCATGGCTACAATCATTGAAACCAAATGTTGCAAATTGTGATATGCCATCAAATAATTTTGCAAAGGGCACACAATAATGATCCTTCGCTGGGTGAATGAACTAGGTATTTACAGTTGATAATTTCTCCATTCCCTCTTAAGGGCTCCACCAGTGGCTGAGAGGTTCTGCTCTCAAAGCTAGTAGACAGGAGGTGCTGGGTTCAAGCCCCTTTCTCACTCGTCGACTTAACCATTCAGAGTTTTCCGTGGTTTTCTTTGAACCTTGCCATAAATACGGGTTAGGATCCCTTAGAAGGACCCCTACGGAGGGCACTCCCCCTAGGACATATATCCCTCACGTAAATAATCGGCCATCATAAATCAACTATCCCCTCTTAAAAAGTTTTTTGCTGGAAAATCATTTTGTTCCATCAGCATATCATCACAAGCACTGAGACAAGTCAGTATACTTGTTTAGATTTATACCATTTTTCATAAAGTAATCCCGAGTGTACTCAGTATTTTCCCAATAAAATGGATCTTTATTAGGAACAGAAATTACAAAATCCACTGCTTTAAAGAACATAAATCATATACATCTTTCAAAATTTTTATCTTTTACATTATCATTACTGTTTTGAAATGTGATTCTACCTGTATTTACATGATTACACTGTTCACTTTTGCTGTTATCTTTTATTTATAAAAATTGATCTAAGAAATGAGCATAAACAGCATTTAGAATAGTTACCAGAGAATTATTTCTGTTTCAGAAATAAAATGCAGCAAAACACAAAGAATTGCTAAAAATTAAAAAAAATTCAGAGGTCAAAATTTACTATACTGGATTTAAAAAAAAAAAAAAGCAAATTGCATAAAAATCACCACAAATTCAAAAATGACACAAGACAAAATTTTAATATATTGGACTAAAAAACTGAAACTGAATTCCTTTTTATTGAAAAATCGTGCAGAACACGGAAAAAAGAAAAAAAAACCTGCTAAAAATTGGTGGACCTAAAACTATATTGGGCTAAAAGATTGAAACAGGACCCCTTTTAAAGAATGTCCAAAAATCATCACAGAAAATGCTGAAAATCACATAAAAACTTAAATTTAAAAATCTGGTAGGGGAGACCGGTACACACTGGACCTATGGGCACTGTAGACCACCCCCTAATATTTTATTTATTTAAAAATTTTTTAAGCTTCTCTTCTATCCTAATAGACAACAGCACTGCAATGATTATTTATAGCCTTCAGAAAATATGTTATTGAACTATTTTATCCTGATTGGTTGTTTTGAGCTTCTAAAAGTAAAATTTTTCATCATCATATTTTTATTTTTTTTTAGTAATTAAAGGTTGTAGATAAATAAAATAAAACAGATTTTTTGCAAAGCTAAGATACTTGTTTTTATTTTACTTTAAAGTTAATATGTTTAAAAGAAAGCTATAAACAATATTAATATGATTATTTATTGAACTTCAACATGGGGTACAGTGGACCACCCACTCCTGGGACACAGTGGTCCACAATCCACTCTGCTCCTGTAATGCAGAATGTTCAAAATATTTAATAATTGCTTATTTTCTATAAAGAAAGATTGTTTTAAAGTAGATTTAACTGTAAAATAAAGTAAACAAATAAAAATAACTATTTAACATAGTAAGAAATATTTTATTTTGTATTTACTGCCTTTGACAAATATAACTGTATAGTCTAATTGTTGATGATTCTATTCAAGTAAGATTCATGAGATGCAAATTGAACCAAAATCAGTTTATTTCTCCCGAAACTGTAGATGAATCTGCTGTTGATGTCAATGATTTCATAATGTTGCTCTCAGACCCAAAATTATTTCTTGAAAATTCCAGTCTCAATCTTACTCATAAGTACTTTGGAATTTCATTTGCAAATTTTAATGTGCGCTAATTTTTTTGTACTTAAGTAATAACTTCAACTAAATTGCAATTGTTCCTGTGTTAATCTGTTATTATTTTCAAAATATAATTAATTTTTTGTTTTTGTTACAAAATTTATATTATTTTGCAGGTGAAGGGGCAACAAAAAAGAATTAGATTAATGAAAAATAGATTTATATTGTATTTTTGATAATACCTAATAGTGGTCCACTGTAACCCGGTGGGTGGACCAGTGTACCCCGCTTCTGGGATACACTGGTCCACTTTACAAGTGTATATATATATATTTTTTTTTTTTTTTGAAAAATGTATTGAAAACTATGTTGTGAGAAAATTATGATGGATGTAAGAAAGTTTAAGGAATATTCAAAAATATTTTCATACAGATCGGTCAGTCTGTTAAAGAGAAAAAAAATGTTAACTGAAAAAGTGGTCCACTGTGTACCGGTCTCCCCCACTATTCTAAACTATGCAACTAATAATTCTAATCTATTCTTGCTGTTATTTTTTCTCAATTCATAAAAAACTTTTGTGCTTTTTGAAATAGAATGATGAAGGAGGGGGTGGTAAATATTTTTGCTGGCTATCAGATTTTATCAAATTTGTAAAGCTCTGTTCTTGACCAAATAATTTCATTTGCGATTTTCATAATTTTTGTGACTTGTGGATCTGTTACCTCCTGTCGGCAAGAGTCTACTGCCCTGACATTTTTGAAGGAGGGGATTTCTTAATTTTTAGTAGGGGGTCCCAGAATCCTGTCCTGGATTTTAGCCCCTGGACTGCTATTTAGCAGTCCAGGGGCTAGTTTTGATTGTAGGTGTAAATATGTTATTACTTTTTCATTTGATTCTTGTGGCATATTCATTTCATTTTATACAAATTTTAAAATGATAAGAGTTTAATCTTTCAAGTGATCAATAATTACTTTCACATTATTATCATTTTATTGCCGAAACATCAGTTGATGCTCACTGTGGAGACCCGAAAAGTTTTTGGTTTCTGTCTGTCTGTCTGTTCTGCGATAACTGCCGCAAAAATGATTCGATCAGTTTGATTTTTGGTAGGTATGTTGGTGAGGTACCCATAATTAGCTGTACAGTTTTTAGTTACGTTTGGTTCATTTGTTCAGAAAATATAGAGCATTTCTTTTTAGGTCAATGCTTTCCTATGGGAATTCAGACGATTTTGAAAATTTTCATTCGTTGAAAATAAAATGGCGCATTTGATTAATGTATTTTAATGGGTAAGTTATGAAGGCTAAAATTTATCAAGTCAGGTCTTAAATTATTCAAATTAATTTGAAATTTTGTTAATACATTTGTCAGATTTTTTAAATTAGGTGTACAATGTTTGGTGCAATTTTATACGTCTGTTCTAATAATATAATACATTTTATTTTATCATTTTTTGCAAATTTTAAAATGCATTTATTTTTATTTACCTCTTTAATTTAACCGTAACCTAGCAACTACATTTTAAAGAATATCAAAATAATAAAATTCAAATAACTCAGACTATTTTGCTACAATATTTTATTCACAAAATAAAATATTTTTGAGTGATTTTAATATTTTATTGAAATAAATGAGAATTTATTTTGAAACAAGTTACTAGAGATCTGCACGGGCCGGGCCAAGGCCCGAAGCCCGTACTCAGCCTGGCCCGCGGGCCGGGCTCGGGCCTATTTTTCTTCACGGCACTCGGGCCGGGCCATATTTTTTTCTGAAGGCTCGGGCCGGGCCGGGCCTAGTGATTACTCTTTACGGGCTGGGCCTTACTTTTTTCCTGAAGGATAAAGCCGTCCTTTAAATTATTTTTTCCGTACAGAGCCGGGACTGGTTTCAGTCTTCCTAGTCTTCACGCCTCAAAATTTTTAGTCCTGGTTTTGACCCGTATGAAAATCATTGTCTCGGCGTGCCTGGTTCGTTCGAAGGTCAGTAAAATAAGATCTGGCATAAAAATCTTTGAAAAACATGCATTCACTTTTAAATCGCCATTATTTTATAATTAAACATTAAAATTTTTTTTTTAAAGAATAGTAGATTTATACACTTATTAAAATATGGCTAAATTAAAATATAGTAAAACGTGTGAAAAAGAACCTGCTTATGACGGAATCCTGTCTTAAATTGAAAAATGTGTTGATCCATTAAAAATGAATATACTAATACGTAAGAAAAGAATATATAATACATTTAGACCTGATAAGAAGGCAAATTGTCTATAACTCATTTTTTTTTCCTTCCCTATGCAATTCCACCTTAGAAGATTTTACTGTATAGCACATTTCTGATTTTTAACACTTCAATACATGGAATATGGATTAACAATATTGATGATAACTTAAACACATACATACAAAAAATAGAGATTTATTAAAAAAATAAACATTCCAGCTTGCGCACCTCTATAAAAATGAAGATTATAAACATGAAAAAAAAAAGTCTAAGATAGGAATTTTTGGTTAGATCTCCTAATACGAGGCAAATTTTTAACCAAATCGAGGTAAAAATTATGTTTTGTAGAAATTCACTCGGGCCGAGATTTTAACTTTTTTACGGGCCGGGCTCGGGCCGAACTTTTAATTTTTGTATTGGGCCGGGCCGGGCCAAATTTTTTTGTATGGGTCAGGCCGGGCCTGGGCCTAAAAATTTCGGCCCGTGCAGACCTCTACAAGTTACCTTTTAACTACTATAGAATGACAACTGAAACATTTTTGCATGAGATATTATTCATTTTCTGGAAGAGATATGAATTTTTCATGGTTCAAAATTCGTATTACTTTTAAAATAGGATATAATATCTCGTACAACGAGATGGTTAATCTAAAGAAATTAGCTTAGTAAAGCACATTCATACAGCCTGAAATAGCACAATTACTGGAAACTGAGATCATATAAAGTTATCACAAAAAATACTTTATAGCGCCAAATCATGGTTGCTATTTAGTGAATTGGCAGTGGGCACGATTATGAATGATTACCCAATAGGTTTAAAAGTTTCCAAATAAGCCTATTTTGGGGAGATTTTAGTATGCTATTGCCATCTAGTTAGATCAGGATGGACTTATGTAAAAGAAATATTATAGAATGACCATCAAAACTGTTTTCCAAAACAAAAATTGTAATAACACTAAATTTCTGAAATAGATATAAGTGAAAAGATTCAGTTTACATTTCCATAAGTTGCTTTTGTACACGAGATTTTATTCAACCTATCTATCAGATGCGAGTGTTTCGTGGTTGGCAGGTAAGTAAATATTGCTATTCAGGCATTAGGATAACATGAAATTATTTTCGAAATGTTTGCTTATACTAATAAAACCCCTGTGTAGAACGAAATCCAAGATATACTAGAATCATTCACACAATCAATAGTAAGTCACGAATAGGGCTAGATTATTTATCAATAAATCGATCAAATATTGATATTTTTTAATTATCGCAATAACGATAACAAAGCTTCGATTTTGACAATATATCCCAATAATGATAGCTGAGTTCTAACTCTACCGATATATGCCAGTATCGTTTTTTTTCCTGCAGCGCAACCTCGAAATCCTAGAAAAAGTGCTGAAAATCCTGTACTAATATCTGAATAATCCTTTCTCCCCACACATTTATTCAAAGCCGGCTATCCCTTCCAACGATTATCTCTTTTTCGTTGTTATCTCAATATATCCCCATACATTCTTCGCTTTACTTTTTATTTCCACCCAACCGCATTTTCCACTCTCCATTCCTTACTGAACCTATCGTCTGTGTTTCACTACCGTCGCTGCTATTCCTCTAGACTAGACATATTGCAATAGTTCACACATATTGATAAGTCATGACGAATAAATAAGCGCTAAAATATGTACGAGTTATTGTGTAGTCGATAATATTACTAGAGCTTAGCAGCTGGGAAGCTCAGTTCGCGAGCAACCAATCACAGTGCGGGTAAAATTTTGCATTTCGCCACGTTCGTGAAGGGAAGCCTCGCCACTTTTTCACTGTGATTGGTTATCTTTGAGCGGGGCTTCCTAGCTATTAACGTCTAGTAGTGTGTACGCTGAATATCGGCCAAGAGACTCATTCCTGCTTCCCTCTGTGTTTTATCGGTAGTGAGAGCATGAATCCCAGTGAATTTAATATATGTTGTATTGTTATTTCAGCTTAAAATAAACTAAAAAAGGAAAAAATAAGTACTATAAAACTATTTCAAAATGTGATTTGAATATTTATATTTCAAAAAAGATTTCAATTTTGTATTTATGTATAGTAAATAGATAGGAAGGTGAATTTTTACATTTTAGAAATTCTATTAAGAATGCATTGATACCTTAGAGAAAGATTGAAAACCAACATTTCTGCTGCATCTGTCATCCATTGAAAGCTTGTTATTCACAAATATATTAGCATTACATATGGTAATAAACCAATTTCAGTTTTTGCTGTTGCTTTTTACTTATTTTAATCATATTAAAATGAGCAACGTCCTAAATTTAAGAACTTTTATTTTAGTTTCTTTTTCTTAATATCCTCAGTTATAAAGAGGCAATGGTGAAAATAGTGCATAAAATAGGAAGAATAGGCAACATACTATTTTAAAAAAAAAACACTATCCAATCAATGGTATAAACCCAAATAGATATCGAACAACGCGTTTTTTCCCTAAAATATTTCTGTTTTGTATAAATATGAAACTATAATATTTAAAGGATGCTGTGTGAGCAAATAGGTATACAGAATTGATTCGTTGCTTTCTACACATGTTTGTACTTAAATTGCTGCTACCATATCATTTATCTATGGAAATTAACAATTTTTCTATTCCCATACACTTTAAGGTAGTTATCGCGATATATCACCAATATCAATATTAATTCATTGATATATTGCGATATTAAATTTCTGATATCGTCCAGCCCTAGTCACGAATATAAATTTGTTTAGATTACGGGGGGATTCAGAGGGCAGAGCCCCCCTGAAGAAATGTATTTTTTTAATCTAAAACATAGAATAAGAAGTTCATAAGAATGTCAGAGTATTATTGCATAAACCGTGTTTAATTAAATGTTTCTAATTTCTGAAAACAATGTATTATTTTAAAAGCGTATAAATATATATGTAGTAATTTAAAAAATTTAATTTGTGGATTGTAAGATGGTAAATATTATGAAAAGTGAGATAAAAAAACATTGACTTTCAGAGCTGACGTTGAGGCTCCTGATCTGTAGATTTACTAGTTTATTTATTGTTATACTTTTTTTGAATGTATGAAAAAATCCTTAAATGTTGCATTTATGACAGTTAAAGGGTACTTTGTAATTTTTTCATTCCTTTCTATTTCTCTCTCTCTCTCTCTCTCTCTCTCTCTCTCTTTTTTTTTTTTTTTGTTAGGGAGAAAAAAAAATAGATATGATTTATTACCCATCATTATTATTATTATTATTAATGTAAAAGTTAATTCAAAATATCAGATCAAAAAACAGCGCAGCTTTCACTTACACCCTCACTTGCTGCCATCTTGGTTTTTTTTTTTTACTTGGTGCAAAATAAGAAATATATAACCTGACCATGTGGAATTTGCATATTCTTCAGAAAGATTATCAATATCAATATAAATACTTTTTGAATGTTTTAAAACTTTTTTTAAATACTATTTCTGTCTTTTAAAAACAATTTAATTAAGCCAGTTTCCTTCAAAAATTACAAGAAAAAAGCAACAATACGCTTGTCGCTTAGGTAAACAAAATTCGCTTGTCGCTCAGGTCACCACATTTGTAACAAATTGTCAAAATTTGCTCAAAATAATAATAATAATAATAAATGGCACCAATGGTGGCCTCTTACAAAAGCTTTCTCCAAAAAACACCTGCAACTACATTTTAATTGATCTTATAAATGGTTGCTATGAAATTAATGTATATCGAACAAGCTAATGGTAATACTAGCAATATTATAAAAGTTATATTTTATATGAAATTGATCAACTAATTTACTTGGTAATTATAAAGCATTTTATTTATTTTAGGAGAGACTTCTCGTATGAATTTGTTTCAATCAGTTACAAATGCTTTAGACATAGCTCTAGCAGCTGATTCCTCTGCAGGTAAAAAGTTCATTTATTTTTTTAAATGAAAAGTTAACAGAGTTTTATTATTTTGTTGTAATAAAATATTTCTTTACAGAATGGCAATTTTCAGAATTTGGGCAGACTGTCATATGTATTTTTTCTAATTCTGAATGAAATAAATCAAGAATTTGAATTTGGTGCATTTTATTACAAATTTAATGTGACTTTTTAAATCCAAAAAGATTATTTTGATATTGGAGTAAAATATTGATTCTTATTATTAATAAATATGTAAATAAATATTTTTATGATCTCATTTGTAGATCTATCATGATTTCAGTCAACTCTAAAAATAATTTTATGCTTTCTTTAAAATTATGAAGAAAATAGTTAAAATACTCTGTTCTGACACAAAATATTTGTATAATTTTTTATTATTTTCAGCCTCAGAAATTGTTTTTCTAACTTACTATTTCTCAATTATGTCACTACGCTTTTGGAATTCTGGGTCCCTGTGACCCAGAAACTTTAAAAAAAGTGGGTCCTATTTTCAAAAATAAAATAGATTTGATGTATTTAGTACAAAGTACTGCTTTTTTAAATTATTGGCCCTTTTTTTTATTACTATTATTTAAAAGTGTTAAACAATGCACTTTTCTTAAAATTTCTATTAACTAGCTGACCCACCCGGCATTGTCCGGGCAGACTGTCATTGAAAAATATAACAGTGAAGTGGACTTCATAAAAAAAAAAAAAAGACTGAATAATATTTATTTATACTAAAAACTTGTAAAAAAAATTAAATAAGGGCTAAAATTTCAAAAGTATAACAGTTACGTTTAAAAAATGAAACGATCAGGGAAAATTATTACACTTACTTTTAAAGAATGAAAAGGTCAGGGAAGTTCTTATGGTTGAACACAACAAATATTTTATCAAATTGAGAGTTTCTGATAAGGGAGACAAAATTACTTTACCGTCATGACAACATTTTGTAAACTTCTTGCTGCTGTTTAATTCGCATTTCCAATACAGTGATTGGCAGAAATTGCATGTTTCACTCAAAGTCCCACAGTTATGCTCCGGAACATTTAAATCAGTAATTTGGATTTCAGAAGCAACAATCGCTTATGCTCTGTGTTTGATGGCGTTCTCGGTCCAATCTATTTCGATTTTCTCTTCTTAATTCGGCTTCTTCTTCACTTTCAAGCATATGCCGAGATCTTTTATGAGCATTTCTAATGATATTTTGAAGCTCCATAATTGCAGCGAAATGTAACTAAACCTGATTTACTTCGGCCTAAATCCTGCCAAAGAACTTTTACACAATAACCAATGAGATGCATTTCATTCCAGCGTTGCTATTAAACAATTAACAAATAATCGTGATTTCTGTGCCACGTACGATAGTGTAATATATATATAGATATTAATCTAAAATTAAATAGCTTTAATAAATATTTTTATATTTAAACATATTACAACTGGCGAAAGAGTGTGTAATCATTGATGTCATGCAGGAAACTTCTACTCTCTCGCAGTAACAAAGTAAAGGTCAGCAAAAGCCATATTTCCCTGGCTTTTGGGTATTTAAGAGATAAATTGATTGTACGTCTTTTGAGAAACAATATGACAAGGAATAGAAATCATGTTTTTTTAGAGCATTTTGAGGGAAATTTTCAAATAAAAAAGATTGTTAATGGCAATCATTTTCAGCATTAGCAGATGTTTTTTTAATAGTTACTTTTTTCATGTAATATGCCAGTGGCCACCACTAATTTTGCCTTTTAGCCTCCATGTCATCATTATTTCTAATGAGTGAATTAAAAGATTTTCTGATGTTTACTTTTTTTAAAAAGAAAAATTTAGGCAATTGTATTCATAACTTGAAATAAAAAATGGGATGTCCTAAAGTTCCATCGCTAAACTCATCATCAATTCCTTTGTTCTTGAAAAATTGTGCACCCTTTCCTTGAAATTCTGGCACAATCTTTCTGTGGACAGAACTATCAGAGTGAACAAGATTGTGCACCTACCCAAGGCACCAAAACTGGTTACGTTTAAAAATATATGTTAAAAAAATACGTTTTAATACTTTATTGTTTTTATCTCAATCATACTGATTGTTAAAGAAATGTTTTGAGTTGAAATTTTCTAACTGAATTAAGCTAGAGGTCATGGGTTTGACTTCTGGTGTGGACAATTTTACTATGTTCGAAAATTTCCACTTGTAAGATTTCTTTATAAATCAATATGTTTGAGATAAAAATAATAAAATATAATTGCATATCCAGTTGTTTAATGAAATTTTGTTGCCTGAGGTTTAATCTGTTGAGTTACATAATATATATTTCATAATAAAATATTTGTAACTTTTTTCCTTGTATCAAAAGGACATGTTATATGCCAGAATGTATGGTATATAAAACACATCTTAATAAATAAAACCTTCCAGGAAATCTGAGTATAATAAGAATCATAAACTTATTTTAAAGGTAGATGATACCAAACAGTAAATGAAATAAACAGAATTTAATCATAAATTGGAACAGAAATGGATTATGGAAATCATTTAATGAAGTATGAAAAACAAAGCAACGTGTGAGTATTTAATCTTAAGTCAGCAAAAACATCCTCGTGTCACAAAACATTCATTTATTTTATTTCATATAATATACTATTATGAAACTATGTATGTAATATGTATGTATATATTATGTAACTTTTTTCCTTGTATCAAAAGGACATGTTATATGCCAGAATGTATGGTATATAAAACACATCTTAATAAATAAAACCTTCCAGGAAATCTGAGTATAATAAGAATCATAAACTTATTTTAAAGGTAGATGATACCAAACAGTAAATAAAATAAACAGAATTTAATCATAAATTGGAACAGAAATGGATTATAGAAATCATTTAATGAAGTATGAAAAACAAAGCAACATGTGAGTATTTAATCTTAAGTCGGCAAAAATATCCCCGTGTCACAAAACATTCATTTATTTTATTTCATATAATATGCAGCCGAGTAGTCGAGTTAGTCTATCATTGCCTATATTGTGCATTGGATGTAAGTAAAAAGTTAAGATACAAGAGAGAAAAAATATTGAATAAGACAAGCCTATGTTAAATTAAAAGAACAAAATCTACTAATAATGTACTCACAGCTTTTATAATACCGACAATTAAGTTGCTTAAGAATTGGAGATTAATCCACAATAAATTATTATTAATTAAAATTAAGTAAAATACAAAAAGAAAAACTAATGTATATACTATTTATTTATTTTTAGTTATTTTTGGTGAAGATGTTGCATTTGGAGGTGTATTTAGATGTACAGTTGGACTTCAAGATAAATATGGTAATTGTAAAGAAAATTCTACATTTTGTTTCTATCTATTTTGGAAATTTTGATTTTTTTTTTTCAGTTATCTTCTGTGACATGGCATTTTGTTGGGTGACATTTACACTTTAAGTGTAAAATTTACATATTTTATACTTTTACATGGGATACTTATTTTTATACTAATTTGCAAAGTTGCTCCCAATCTCCATTTTTTTTCTCCTTGCATCATGAATCACTTCCTAGTTGCTTTTAATAATGAAAATTGCTGAATGTAAGGAGATATTTAATAATGTTAAAGGAATGACCTCTCCGTCTGGTTTCATTGTTAAAAATGCTGCAGGAATTTTTTTAATTTTCATTTTATGTTAAAAAAAAAAAAAAAAAAAAAAAAAAAAAGTCATGTTTTAAATAAGTCTTTTTCAGACTTTCTTTAAAAAAGTTTTTTTTAAGAGCTATATTTATATGTCTTTAAAATCAGCTTCTAAATAAGCACTATAGTGTTTTGCATACATTTTCCACTTCATTAATAAATGTGGTCAATAGATGAAGTTATGGCTTTTGGGTATATTTTTCATACAAAACAAAATATCTTTATAATGGTCATCAGTATATTTAACAATATTCATATATTATGTGCTATAAAAAGAGGCTAAAATGTTGTTCATATGTTATTTTAAATAGAGTTTGCATGGACCATAGGTTCACATGAAGAAAAAAAAAGCATGAATGAAATACATACTTGTCTCACATTATTTTACACTTTCTCATTTTCAAAAGTTGGCAGATATGTATGTATTTTTAAATCTTGCATTTAAATTTCTATAAAGTCAATATTCGGTTAGGTGAGCATTTGCTAGAGATCGTTAAATGTAAATGCCATTCAACTTTGGTTTTTAATTTCTAAGTGAGTCTAATGTTTGGAATATCCAAATCAGGGCTTGCACTTGTCATTTGCCAATGGGCCAGATAAGAATAAATCGTAAAAATATTATCTGTAATTTTCCAACTGGATGAAAAAATCCCGGGCCAGGATTCGAACCTAGAATCTCTTGGCTGAAGCTGCCATGCTCTACCAACTGAGCTATCCTGGTAGAATCTGGAGGTCCTAATTCATCAGACCAGATGCTATAATCAATAAGGTTAACTGGATGAATTAGGTCCTCCAGATTCTACCAGGATAGCTCAGTTGGTAGAGCATGGCAGCTTCAGCCAAGAGATTCTAGGTTCGAATACTGGCCCGGGATTTTTTCATCCAGTTGGAAAATTACAGATCATATGATTTCTTTACCAATTTAAATAATTGTGTTAAAATTAATCTAATATAAATCGTAAAAATCACAAAAATGTATTTATTTGGAAAAAATGTTTGGTGGTTCATATTTTAAATACATTAGATATAAGTTTTTAATGGCAAAGATAGTTTGTGTAATCAAATTGGTAAATGAACTTATGAAAATAAATAACGTAGTAATTGATTTTCTTGAACCACAATTTAAGCAGAAATATACAACTTCTGCAGAGAAATAACATGACAGTTAAGAATCTTAGCGATTTTATTTTTATCTACAGTGAAAGCCCAAGTATGTGAGATTTCAGCTTTCATACAGGGGTCATTCCATGTCAAATCAACCAAAAATTTTCAATTTTCAACCTGACCATTTCAGATTTTACTGAAACCTTCAGGAATCCTTCTCCCTGATGATAGAAATGAGAATATACTTTTATAAATTTTTTATCTCAGTAAATTTTCATACAATTAATTTTTTAAATTTCAAAAAATCATCATTTTTGGGCTTGTATAAATGTTTTCAATTTTAAATTTCTCAAGTTCTATCAGGCGTAGTGTTATTATGAGGGGTCAAACTGTTATACTGTTTGACCCCTCATTTTAAAGAGAATTTCATAAGGTTTAATTTGATATGAAAGTTGACTATGCATGATTTAAAAAAAATTAATTTAATTTAATTTAAAAATTTAAATTTAAATTTTTTTTTAAATAGTGTTTTTTTAAAAATTTTGAAAAAAATATATGTTTTTTGTAATATTATAATCGTTAAATTCTGAAAGTTTTAGAGTGGGATCTCAATGGGATCAGCAGTTATAAAAAAAATAATGTTAAAAATGAATAAAACAATGATCGCTTTAGCACAATCATAAAGTTGGTAAGGTGCCAACTTTAAAAAACAGCCCCAATTGTTGTTTAACATTAGTTTTTTTAACATAACTGCTGATCCCATTGAGATCCCACTCTAAAACTTTCAGAATTTAAAGTTTATAACATTACAATAAACATATATTTTTTTCAAAATTAAAAAAAAACACTATTTTAAAAAAATTTAAATTTTAAAAATTTAAATTTAATTAAATTAACTTTTTAAAAACAAAGCATAGTCATAGTCAACTTGCATATCAAATTAAACCTTATGAAATTCTCTTTAAAATGAGGGGTCAAACAACTCTCTACGCCTGATAAAACTTGGAGAAATATAAAATTGAAAACATCTATACAAGCCAACAAATGATGATTTTTCGAAATTAAAAAAATTAATTCTATGAAAATTTACTGCGATAAAAAAATTATAAAAGTATATTCTCATTTGTATCATCAGGGAGAATGATTCCTGTAAGTTTCATCAAAATCTAAAATGGTCAGGTTGAGTCACTGGTTGATTTGACATGGAATGACCCACAGCTTTTATTACTTACCCATCATACGTAGTATAGGGTAAGTCTTGTAATCGTTTTGAAAATCAAAAAATTTTTTTTGACGGATTTACACGTTTCAGACACTGGAGATTCCGAAAAACATATTTTTAGAAAAAAAATTTTGCCGTCCGTCTGTGTGTCTGTGTGTCTGTAAACGCTCTATCTCCCAAAAAAATTGAGATAGAGACTTGCAATTTGGTATGTACTTAGTATGTAATAATGGAAAGAAGCCTATTTCATTTCAATAACCTCGATTAACCGGAACTATTTTTTTCGAACTCTCGAAATATACGTTCTGATAAAAGGTATATAAAAATTTTCGAAATTGTTTATTTTAAGAAATGAATATAAAAGAGAATAAAAAAACATAAATTTTGCATAAAGCATGAAGTCGATCGGATAATTAGTTGCCGAGATATTTAGAATCCTATTTTCCACACTCTTCGATTTTTCATGACCCTGTATTTCATCCAAATTTTACTTTAAAGATATATTTTAATTGGAAATTTAACGCTTAATCAGATGCAATAAACCGCTAGTTAATAGGATTATAATTTTTGGAGTTATAAGGAAAAACCTCTTTCAAGCAATTCAGTAATCAAGCCTTTAAAGTTTATGACGTCATCAAGCCACGATTTTATTTGAATTGCAATGCATTTTATAAGTACTTTACACATTTTTATTTTAATATTTTACATTATGCATATCCATGATGGGTAAGTATTACGGTGGCCCCCAACGACTAGTTAATTTTTGTAGTAAAAAAATGGCATTTACTGGGATTAGATGAAATTGAATAGGTTTTCTTTGTGTTAATTAAATATGTTTTTCACAAATAGTTAAGAATTTTTGTATGAGCCAAAAACGAAATGGACCAATCAAATTCTGCGTAGATATTCCGGGTTATTCTCATTGCTTTTTTACTAGGCACTTCAGAAATTAAAAAAATTATCACGGTCGGACAATATAAACTCAAAAAATTCTTAAAAATCGAGTAAAAAATCTTTTATTGAAAAAGTCCTTTTTTTATATTGTTGCCAATTTCTAAATAAGCCAGTGGCGTAGCTACATATTCAGCGCCCTGGAGCAAACAAAGTTGGTACGCCCGCTTGTCACTCGAAAAAGTTCAGCACAATTTTGTTTTGAAATTTTAAAATTGTGTATTCTTATTTTGATTTAAAACCATATCTTTATTTGAAAGTCAAAGTATTTTGACAACCAGATATTTAACGCACAAAATAGAAATTATAACAAATAAATAATTTATATTAATAAAAGAAAGAAGTTGTATGTCTGTCTGTGTGTGGGGGAGAGGAAAAGGACTACGAAAATCTATCGCACGTAGAAATCTGAAAATATGGATGAGGATAGTTCAAATCAAGTCCTGAAGCTCAGATTTTTTTTTTTTTTTTTATAATTCGCCGATATATTATATAAAAACTCATCAACAAGCATTTTGAAAACTGGCCTCCCGCTGTTGCTCAGATCTGAGTTTTCCGAAATTAGTAAGCAGGCGATCGAAAAATGTGATATCCACTTTTTTTCACACTTTTTCTAAACACACGTTAGGCGAACCGTTGGAAATGCTGACAAACGGGAGACGTATGCTTAAATGTCGTACTTATACGTTTAAAACGCCGCAGTACGTTCGGAAACATATTAATATTAACCCTTTCAACGAAGTTCGATTTCACCTTTTTCTTTTTCTGAAACCCCGTTTAAAGAACGCAAAAGCAGAGAATAACCAAAAGTACGAGAGTAGCTTTTCATTTCGGACTTTTTTCGAAGTCCGCATCGGCAAAAACGTTGGAAATATGGAAAAACGAAATACATATTCTTAAATTTCGTACTTTCACGTTTAAAACGCTACAATTCGCCCGAAAAAAATACTATTAATCCCTTCGAAAAAGTTTTTTTCACTATGTTTTTTTTTCTCGGATTTCGCATCGGGTCCAATTTCAGAGGTACGGTTTAACGCAAAATACATACTTAGGGAGGGGGGGGGTGGTCTACTTCTTTAGGTCAAAATTTTCAATATTTTTTTTCTATTTTTGGCACTTTTTAAATGTATCTTTTTAAATGTTGTCCTAAAGCGGTTTCGCAATATTCCAATTCCTTGCAATCTTTTTTTTGCTCGTTGAACGTAACGCTATTTCATAAAACATTAAACTTGTTTTTCTTAACAACATGTTCTTCAAATTGTGCGACCATTTTTTTCAAGAAATATTCGTCAGATTTCATTCATTTTTTATTATTTTAAAGAAAGCTAATCGTTTTTGCTGGAGCTTATACCAGAGAAAATTATAATTTCATTGATTAATTATTGTTTAGAGCTCACGAAAGGTTTAAAAAAGGCGGAAAATTTCAGCTAATTTATCCAAATGACCATCATTTTGCTAAAAATCAACTTTTTAAATTAAATGTTGGTATAAGCTACAAAGAATGGAATGTCCTTTTTAAAATTTGGTGACTTAATTTGCTTCCGATTCTTGTGATCGGCAAAAAATGGAAGCCCGACGCGCACCTGCATCTCGTGTCTTGTCCCAAAAATTTAAATATGTAAGTGGAATGTCAATAAATATAATGCAAAAAGTCCGAAGGTCATATCTCTTTTCTTTGTAACTGAAAAAAGAAACCGTAAAAATCATGTGAAAGAAGTATAAACTTCCCTTAAAGCTAACATCTTCTCTACGACCGTGCAATATTCGTTTTCAAAATTACGAATGTTAGCCCTTTATTAAAAATTTGCAATTGCAGGCCACTTTGCGCTTCACAGAGACAGTCTTTTTTTCTACGCTAAAAGTAACTAAACGTCGATATTTTAACACAATATTTTTACACTTTCTTAGTACACTGGAATTACATCACCTATAAAAATCTCGAAACATTCGAACGACAAGAAGTATTTAAAAAATAAAAATAAAATCTGCAAAATTTTCGTTCAGAACGTGAACACAGACGGCGGCTTCGGCTCATGTTTTTATGACAAATACATCCATCGAAGGAGCATAAAAAACACCTCAAAAGGGTGCCGCCTTGAATAGTGCTGCTGTAACGTATATACAAAATTGGTTACCGGTGTTCTGATTGTCTTATTTTATAGACAATATTGAAACACTCTTGTTTTCACATTAAAATGTAATTTTTAACAAAAAAAAAAAAAAAAAAAAAAAAAAAAAGTTTGTCTTAGTCCTTTTTTCGAAAATAAAATATTCTTTGTAAATATTTTTGTGCATCAGGCACAAAAATCTACATTATAAACATTTATACTGTGGAAATTACCTTCGCAACATTTGAATTTATGTATTAATACATGAAGCCCCTTCATATTTCAGACAAACATTCATAATAAATAATTATACAAAGAAAAAAAACTAAATAAAAATATATAATATATATATATGTATTTTTTTAAACACATGTGACGCTCTTAGGTGCCAGAGAGGCTGAAGACAGATAGAATATACATTAGGTTTTAAAAGATTTGAATTTTCCTCTGAAACAAAAAGGCTTTCAAGGAAAAAAAGTGCTTCTTTTGCTTGCAAAGAGAAAAAAAAAAAAAAAAAAAACACTAATAAAAATGCTTCGTAGAGGAGTTTTTTTTTTTTTATATTAAATAATTTAAGTGTTCAAATCTAATGCTTGCAGCAAATTTTGTAACTAGTATTAGTTTCACCTGAGAGAGGACGCAGCTGTACTTGTTGAGTGCGCACCGAGCCACAGCCCGGTTGCCCAGCGGGTCAGTCCGAGCCTGTGTAAATATGAATTAATTTAGTAAAATTCTTTTTTTCTTATTTTTGTTAATTTATAGGCCTTATTTCAGCACGGGCGAATTGAAAATTTATTGAAAGTTATTATTAGAAATATAAGCTAAATTTTTATTTAATAAAATTCTTTTTTTCTTATTTTTGTTAATTTATAGGCCTTATTTCAGGACGGGCGAATTGAAAATTTATTGAAAGTTATTATTAGAAAAATGTTTAGGATTTATGTATAAGAGGGCACGTTTTCTTTAAAATATCTTTATTACCAATGGCAATATTTCGCCTTTGTAAAATTAGGATCTAAATTTTTATTTATTGTTATATTACTATATATTCGAACGCATAGTATTTTGGAAAGTTGAGTGGAGTAATTTCAGTTTATTTTTTTAAATATTTTTCATTTTATAATCAGGTTTTAAGCGAGGGACACTGCTTTGATTGATAATTAACTTTTTATCACCTTTTGAAAAAAAAAATGCTTATAAATTCCGCATTTGAGATTTGTCATATTTTCAAATTCGGGAAAACAATGCGCACAAAATTGCATTTGTCACTTCCCTCTCCCCCTCCCTTTAAATTTTATCGCAGTGGACTCATGTGGATGCGGAATATGCCTAGTTCTGACTATTATTATTATTTTTTTTTTAAAATCTGTATTCATAAAGCATGTGCATGTTTAGTTTCCACAAAAGAAAAAAAAATTCTAATTTTTCGTTTTGATACTTTTTTGTTTGTAAAATAGTCAATAATTTTCTTGAATGTGTCAAAATATTGTGTTTTTCAATTCGTAACATAGCTAAATAGCTAAGTATCATAACTGTTACATCTTAAATATAGGTTTCTCAGCAGTTACTTTTTTGGCTACCATTATTTCCGTACAGTCATCATCATGATAAATTTCTGCAGCATTTTCAATAGAAATGTGCCAAGAATATTATTGATTGGAAATAGTAGTAGCCAATAAAGCGACCGCTGAGAACCCTGTAAATAAGTTTTGATTATTTTAAGATTTGAAAATCTTCAACTGTCATCCGTGGCAAAGTTAATAAAAAAAAAATCAGGCATGCTGAAGCGGTGTTGGAGAAGTTACTTGAGGCTGCGGTACAGTATGAATTAAAATTAAACTTCGCAAATAGAAGTAATTCTTTTTAGCTGAGTATAAAACATGTTCTAAATCGAAATAGTTGAGGTTAAAAACAAGATAAAATATCATAGGAATATGCTGATTGTAACAGTTCTTCTTCATCCATAATATCAAATTAATAATAAAAAAAAATGGAATTATTTTTACAAATGTTTATTTTGCTCTTTCAAATTTTGCGCCCTTGAGATTCATGCGCCTGGAGCAGTTTGCTCCAACTGCTCCACGGTAGCTACGCCCCTGAAATAAGCGCAAAGGATTATCTTTTATCTCAAATAAAAATGTATTTGCACGAGACTATTAAAAACAATAATGTAAGTTTAAAATAATAATTAAATGATCACTTGTTGAAAGCAGGAAATAAAGAAAATTACGTCATAAAAATTGTGTTTATACAGGAATATTAAAAAAAAAAAAAAAAATTAAATGAAAAAGCATTATAACCTGATTACAGAAGAAAGTCGCCGTTCGTGATATCATCATCATCATCTTTTTAAAACAGGATACATTACCAGGTTTTAAGAGGCTGTGAAATCAGAACGGGGGTTGGTGAGTGTAGCGAGCAGGGGGCAGAGCCCTCTAGTATTTTAAAATATAGTATGGTTTAATTTTGATAACATATATTATGACTTACAATAATTAATGTAAAGTTAAAAAATGTCTCCTATACAGTAACGTTAGTTATGGCTAATACTTGTAAAATTTGTCTAATGATTTTTTGGCTTGGTACATTTTGACTAATAAATATAAAATTCCTACTATGGCCCTGTAAATAATTAAGCACTTGAAGCACTTTCTGAAAAAAAGATCATCTTGAAAAAGCCATAACGATAAGGTAATCGAAGATAGATAACAAAAAAAATTAATAACTATTTATTTTCTTTTATTTATTTATTTATTTCCACAGGTCGAGATCGCATATTCAATACTCCTCTGTGTGAACAAGGAATTGTTGGATTTGGAATTGGGTTAGCTATTGCTGGTAGTACAGCCATTGCTGAAATACAGTTTGCTGATTACATTTTTCCTGCTTTTGATCAGGTTATTATTATTATTATTATGTCAGCAAAAATTAATATTGCAGCTATAACAGGGGTGCCATGGATTATAGTTTCTAATCATCGTAATTTTTAACAAAAAATGTGAACTACTGTAAGGTTCTTTTCATTAATTTGATTCATGATTTTTAGTAATTCTTAATAATCACTTACAGTATAATGCCATAATTGTATGTTAAAAACAATAACAATTACCAAAGATCAGTATGTTTGGCATCTCTGCTATAGTTGTATAAAGCATAAAAGTATTTTTTATAAATTTCTTTTCTTATTTGCTCAGATTTTAAATATTTATTGGGGATGTTAATGTTAAATGCTCTATTAATTTATATGGTTAATATATATATATATATATATTTCTTGAAATGGTCGAATAACTTGAGAAATTTACATTGGATTCAAAAATGGAAAAATGCATGTTCAATGTTTTTTAAAAATCTATTTAGGGATATCAAAGTTGCCTCCCAAATCTGCCCCCCTGGAGGGAAAGGAGGGCAACTTTGAAATATTAAATGACAACTTCCTTTTTTTATTGCAGATTTGGATTCTACAGGAAAAAATACATAACTTTTGTATTTAACATTTTCCTCGGACAATCGTAGATTGCGCTGTAATTAAGTAAAATTCCATGACAATTGTTTCCATTGAAAAGTCTAGAAAGGTCGAATAACTCGAGAAATATACATCGAATTGAAAAATGGAAAAATACATGTTCAATATTTTAGTAAAATCTATTTAGGAATATCAAAGTTGAAATTTTTCTAAAATATTAATTGCGAATTTTTCCATTTTTCAATCCAATGTATATATCTTGAGTTATTCGACCATTTCTAGACTTTTCAATCGAAACGATTCTCATGACATTTTACTCGAGTACAGCGTCATCTAAGATTTTCCGAAGAAAATGTTAAATACAAAAGTTACATATCTTTTCCCGTAGAATCGGAATCTACAATAAAAAAGGAGGTTATCATTTAATATTTCAAAGTTGCATCCCCCCCTTTCCCTCCAGGAGGGCAGAGTTGGTGGGGCAACTTTGATATCCCTAAATAGATTTTTCAAAAATATTGAACTTGTATTTTTCCATTTTTTTAATCCGATGTATATTTCTCGAGTTATTCAACAGTTTCCAGACTTTTCAATGGAAACGATTCTTACTGTATTTTACTCAACTACAGTGCCATCTACGATTTTCTAAAGAAAATGTTAAATACAAAGTTATGTATTTTTCCCATAGGATTCGAATTTGCAATAAAAAAGGGGGTTATCATTTAATATTTCAAAGTTGCCCCCTCCCTTTCCCTCCAGGAGGGCATAGTTGGTGAGGCAACTTTCATATCTCTAAATAGATTTTTCAAAAATATTGAACATGTATTTTTCCATTTTTTAATCCAATGTATATTTTTCGAGTTATTCAACAATTTTTTTAACTTTTCAATGGAAACGATTCTCACTGTATTTTACTTGACTACAGTGCCATCTACGATTTTCTGAAGAAAATGTTAAATACAAAGTTATGTATTTTTTCCTGTAGGATCCGAATTTGCAATAAAAAAGGGGTTTATCATTTCATATTTCAAAGTTGCCTCCCTAGGGCCCAGAGTTGGGGGGTGGAACTTTGATATCTCTATTAGATTTTTCAAAAATATTGAACACAAATGTTCAGTTTTTCAATCTGATGTATATTTCTTGAGTTGTTTGACTGTTTCCAGACTTTTCGGACACCCTATATATATATACAGAGAGAGAGAGAGATAAAGTTTTTTTTTTTAAGTAAAAAGAAAAATAATAAATGGTCCATGTATAATCTAGACAGTTTTGAGATTCAAGAATAATTTATAATTCTGAAAATTATTAATGAATTCATTTTCAAAAAATTATTAAACTGTATAAATTTGCTGCTCATTCCTTCCAAGAGTTTTTTAAGTTATAATAAAATGCTACTTTTCATCATTTTTAGAGGGTTATTTTTGTCATTTTTTTTTACATCCACAGGAGAAAAATATTTTTTAAAAGATGATAAAAAGAAGTGCTTGAAGATTAAAAATGAATTTTTTTCAAATTTTGTATTACTGGTGATAATTATACTAATTGATAAGTTATTTTTAATCAATTTGCAAGGTTTCTATGAATGATTGTATAAAAAGAATGTTTGAAAGTAAAAGAAAAAAAATGAAAATCGAAAGTTAATATGAAAAAAGTTCAAAATGTTGGTGGGTTTTGGGTGCATAAATCAAATCTTTTTTTAAACCCTTTTGACACTAATGGGCACATATATCCCAGTGAAAGAACTTTATATACTGTTGGGCATTTATCTCCCATTTAACACAATTGTTTAACAAGTTCAGTGTTTTATGATGTTTTTTGAATCATAATTTGTAAATTGTGGTTTGGCTTTTAGGGGGGGGGGGGGGAATAAATATTTTCTAAACAGTAATCCTTATTTATTAAAAGATTTCTCACATTTTGAAAGGACAAACTTGAATTATTCCTATCCACCAAAAGAGTGCAAAAAGAATTATCAAGCATTAAAATGAATTAAGGCAATAGTGCATTTAGAGAGCAATATAAAGCTGATTTTTCTTACATTTTCTTTTCTTAAAAAAAAAAAAAAAAACAATGCATAGATGTTTTTTTTTTTTTTTTTTTTTTTTTTGAAAAGCCAACTATTTCTTGAAGAAATAATTCTGTATTTTTCTAATCAGACCAACTTCATCACTTTTCTAGATGAAAATCAGTGCAAAATAAACATATAATAAACATATGTAAATAGTTAAACTAATAATACATTTTATTTAAAGAGATTAAAAGATTTTTTTTGTTTTTTGTGTTTCTGTAAATGAATTTTTAAAAAAATGTTTATATCTAGTAGTAAATAGAAAGCAAAGGGAAACAGCCTATTCACACAATACAGAATTGCTTTTTCAGATAATATGTTTTTGTTTTATGTAATTTAAAACTGCAATAACTAATTATTTTTAATTATTTTAATGATTCTAAGTTATGTTTTTAAGATTGTCTTCACCATCAATTAAACCTTAAATAAAGCATTATCTAAAATAAGTGCAACTTCCATATTAAATATAGCAAAAATTACTGTTTCAAAATTGTAGTTTTTTGGGCCCCTGAACATTGGGTATCACTGTGTATTATACCTCATAGGCAACTGATTTACTATTATTATTATTTCTTTTTTTTTCTTTGTTAAGAACAGAAATAACTAAAAAATCTCTTTAAAATCAGGTTTTATTTATTATTTTTATTATGTTATAAATTTTTTTTTATTTTATGGTACTTTTGTATTATGGTACTTTTCTTTTATACCAACATCATTGTTGCAAGTGTAATCATCATCATCATCATCAACCGTTTTCAATCCACTGCTGGATGTAGGTCTCCCCCATATTTTTCCATTGTTGCCTGTCTAGTGCTTTAGTCATCCAATTAACATCGGCCACTTTTCTGATTTCGTCACTCCATCTTACTTGAGGTCGTCTTCTTGGTCGTTTTACATCTCTGGGATACCACTGTAGGGTGTTTGTGCTCCATCTATTGTCTTGTCTTCTTGCAATGTGCCCAGCCCATTTCCATTTTAGCCGTTTAATTCTCTCTATGATGTCAAAAACTTTCGTCTGACTTCTTATCAACGTTATTCTCTTTCGGTCTCTTCTGGTTATGCCTAGCATACATCTTTCCATACTTGGCTGTGTTGTTTGTAATCTTTGTACCATCCGTTTTGTTAGTGTCCAAGTTTCTGCTCCATAAGTTAGTGCAGGCAAAACACATTGGTTAAACACCTTTCTTTTCAAACAAAGAGGCATGTTACTCTTCAAAATAATATTGTTCTTCCCAAAAGCACTCCATCCATTTCTTATTCTTCTATTGATTTCATTCATGATACTGTTGTCTGATGATATTTCTTGTCCAAGGTACACATAACTTTCAACATCTTTAATCTCAGTGTTGTTGTAGACGATTTTCTTTTTTGATGCAAATGAATTGAACATCACCTTAGTCTTTTCCAAATTTATTTTTAATCCCACCTTAATGCTAGCTTCTGCCAAATCTTTTAGCATATTTTGCAATTCTTCAGGGCTATTACTGAAAATTAAAATGTCATCAGCAAACCGGAGATGGCTTAAATATTCCCCATTTATTCTAATCCCTTTGTTTTCCCAATCCAGCTTCTTGAAAATACTTTCTAAGACAGCAGTAAAAAGCTTAGGCGAAATGGTGTCTCCTTGTCTTACTCCTCTTCCAAGCTTGATCTTCGCTTTTCCTTTGTCCAAACGGATGGTGGCTGTTGCTTTCTTGTAGATCTTCTTTATGATATTGATATAAGGTTTGTCTATACCAATGTCCTCCAGAGAAGTAATTACTGCAGATGTGTAGACCGAATCAAATGCTTTTTCATAATCAATAAAGGCAAGGCAGAGAGGTAAATTATATTCTTTATGTTTTCCTATAACTTCTCTTACTGTTTGAATATGATCCATTGTGCTAAATCCACTTCGAAATCCTGCTTGTTCTCTAGGTTGAGCTGAGTCCAGAGCTGATTCAAGTCTTGCCGTTAAAACTTTGGTGAAAATTTTATAAATCACTGACAGTAAGCTGATTGGACGGTAGTTTTTAATGTTTTCCTTTTCTCCTTTCTTATAAAGTAACACCATCACAGCATTATTCCAATCTTCTGGTACATCTGATTTCTCGAGACATTTGGAAAACAGTAAGGCTAGCATTTTTGCAAATTCTTCTCCTGCTTCTTTGATAAGGTCAATTGTAATTCCATCTTCGCCAGGGCATTTACCTCTTTTCATGCCTCTAATGGCTTGTACAACTTCATCTGTCATCACTGGGATTTTCTCTTCAGTTTCTGTTATGTTTACTAGTGGATCACGTAGGTTGATTTCCCTTTGATCTTCACATTTATATAGATCGCTATAGAATTTTTCGACAATGTGTACTATTTCATTATTGATTTTGGTGATTGTTCCATCTGCTCTCTTGAGTGCAAAAATACCTTTTCTTCCAACACACAGTTTGCGCTTAGCTGATTTTAAACTTTTGTTATCTTCTAGAACTTTTTTGACAAGATCACAGTTAAATTTTCTGATATCTTCTGTAACACATTTTCTTACCGTTTTACATAATTCTGCATATTCAACTCTTGATTTAGGACAGTTTTTCTTCATTTTAAATTCTCTGCGTTTCTTCATCAATCTTCTTGTTTCTTCTGTTATTTTCTTTGTTTGCTTTACTTGTGCTTCACCAGCTATCGTCCTTGCAATTTCTTGTAGAGTATTTGTTATTTTCTTGTTCACTACTGTAACATCTTGTTCTTCTTCTAAGATTGATTGAAGTACTTGAAAACGATTTTTAAGTTCTAAATTAAATTCTTCTTTATGTTTCTGGAGATTCATAATATCGACTGATTTCTTTGAGCATTGCAAAAGCTTCATTCTTTCCACTTTAGTATTTAAAAGCAGTTTGCATCTAACAAACCTGTGATCGCTTCCTGTATTGAAGTTATTGAGAACGCTGCAATCCTGAATAAGATGCTTTTTGTTTGTCAAGATGTAGTCGATTTCACTTGTTGAACTTACATCTGTTCACATTCTGCAAATTCAATCAATCTGTTTCCTCTTTCATTACGCACCCCATATCCATGATTTCCTACCGAGAACTCACCTTTCTTTTTTTCCCCAATTCTAGCATTCCAGTCTCCCATTATTAATTTTATGTAGCATTTTCCTTTTTGATGCATTGAAGCTACTTCTTCATAGAAATCCTCAATTTCTTCATCAGTATAGCTAAGAAAATGAAGAAGTGGAAGAATTGCACTACGCCATGTCCATTTTCTATGTGGCTTTTTCTTGAAAAATGAATTCATGATATACATCTGTTCACATTCTGCAAATTCAATCAATCTGTTTCCTCTTTCATTACGCACCCCATATCCATGATTTCCTACCGAGAACTCACCTTTCTTTTTTTCCCCAATTCTAGCATTCCAGTCTCCCATTATTAATTTTATGTAGCATTTTCCTTTTTGATGCATTGAAGCTACTTCTTCATAGAAATCCTCAAATTCTTCATCAGTATAGCTAATTGTTGGTGCATAAACTTGGGTAATTTGCAGCTTGTATCTTTTTGACACTTGTATAACTAACCTTGCAACTCTATCTGATGCACTATCATATTCTACGATGCGATTCTTCCACCTTTTATGAATCAGAAATCCTACACCACTTGTTTTTCCATCTTCTGTACCTCTGTAGTACAATACATGTCCACTGGCAAGATCAATCTTCTCTTCACCTTTTCTTCTTACTTCGCATAATCCTAGGATGTCCCAGTTGATTCTTTCTAATTCTTCTTCAAGTTCCTTGGCACTAAATGAAACATTTGAAAAAAAAAAAAAAAAAAAAAAAAAAAATGTTGGTGAGAAAGTGATAATTTAAAAATTATAACATTTGATAATTAGACATTTGAATTACATTTGATATTCACAATGTATTTTATTAAATCAATACAAATATATGCTTAAAGTAAATAAATATTATACTATAAAATAAAAAATTTAAACTGAAGGCATGAAATTCTAAATGTATCTTAGCATTGTAGTAAACATTTCATTTTTTGAACAAAAAATGTTGCATCGCTACATGAATTTTATGAGACACAATTGTAAATAATGATTAACATTGCACCACTAACTTTTATTATACCATTTTGCGATGGGCCATAATCTCTCGACAGATTAGATAAGACATCCAGTGTTAGGATCAGCAAATTTATATTTGTGATTTACTGTGTGACTACATAGCTGGGATCTTGTAAAAATACTTTATGCTTAAATTCATAGCCCTGAAACAATTTTATCGCAGTTTCCTCATCATCAAATAACTGCAAAATGGTAAAATTCATTGATTTTAGATTTGAAAAATAGCTATCTAAAATATTTTGTGGGGTTACAGTATAGTTAAAATATATATATATATATATATATATAATTATAATATCTATGAATTTCAAAAAACATCAAGTTCTATTCTACTTAAATCTCCAAAGAGATAATCAATGATACTGTGTATACAGAATACCACATAGCTAATAAATACCATGTGCAAACATAATATTACCATAGCTGATGCTTCAATGGTAATTAGCCAAATTTTACTCATACCAAAAGAATATTGAAAAAAGAAATAGAGAGAAAGGGGAAAAAAAAAAAATTATAAATTGGAGTTGCAACTAAGTAAACACAAATGGATTAACAAATTAAATATGAACCATACACAATGGAAAATTGGACCACATGAGAATCAAATATGAATTGGACATGGAAAAACACATGCACATGTACTCATCAGCCTGGATGCACCCACATGTGTTTTAAATAATAATTCAGTGTTTCATAATTCCACTGGCATAATGCTAAGATCAGTAGAATCATCCAGGTACACTGAATTATTACCAGACAACAATTGGAAATACCAAAATTTGGAAACATTTAAATAGGAAATAAAAAACCATTAAGAAAATACAATATATTTCACTCACATCGATTATCCAAAAAACTGCAATTAACACCTCACTAAATTACCACGAGATAACAGTTTTGAAATAATAAAATTGGAAATATGAACTCGTAAAGTGTAGATAAAATATTTTACTCATAATAATTATACAGAATCCTTAAAATGTCACAACGTCTACATAATATTCACATCCACATGGCAATGCATCATACATGTTAACTAAGTCGAGTTGAGAGAAATGATTTGTAAGATAAGTTGAGAGCACACTTTTTTTAAAACACAACCCCATAAATGACACCCAATCACAAAATGATTCAAAAACACTCAAAATAATTCTGGTTTTAATACACTTATAACAAATTTATATCCGTGAATATATATTACTCCATCCAATTTTAATTCCTGAAAGTAAAATTAATATACAATCAATAGCTCCCTCTATAGTTAAATTAAATATAATATTAACAATATTATCTACAACTACCTGAAAGGTAAAGTGTCGCCATCTATTGGTATTATAATAGTTCATAATTAATATTTAGTTATATATCCACTTTATTAGTTACATACTCACTTCATTAGATTTATTTATATAAATAAACTTTAAAAAACAATACTAACTTGTAATTTTACTTAAAATTCAAAAAAAATATAATACTACTATATGAATAAATCTACACAGAATTAATTCAACTTGCACAGCATTTCAGATATTCTTAACAAGAATATATTATGTAAAAGAAATATTATTTTAATTCAAATTATTTTTGCTTCCAGCTGTGTTAATCCACTGATATTATAGACATTTATTAAATAATTAATGTTTTATTTTTACTACTACTTAAATATATATTAGACTTGTTTTTAAATAATTAATGTTTAATTTATACTACATTGTAAATATATTTTATATTTATAGATTAATTTAAATATCTAATTAAATAATTCATAAACAATTCAAAATATCTCAAAATTTATAATGTTGATAATTAATAGTATTACTACTGTTTTTCAATCAAATTAATGCAATGCAGTAATTAAAATACTTGTTAATTTTAATTATTCATAGACAAAAATAAAAACTATATATATTTATTTTTATATATATTGCAAATAGATATATATATATGAGTTATAATCACCAATGTTATCATTGTATAATTTAATTTGTTATTGTATAAGTTAATTTATAAATGTATGAAAACTGCACATCAATAATACCTTAAACAGAGGTGATCGGCAACGCACAATCACAACTATACAAAGTATAAATAATGTTCAATCAAATATTAAATTTCCTAATATGTTATAATTGTAATTATGTATGTTATATTTGTAATTTTCTACATAAAGTGTATATAATGTTCAAACAAATATTAAATATTAAATTTCCTAATATGTTATAATTGTAATAATGTATGTTATAATTATTATTTTCTATATCTTTTGTTATATGTTATCGCACACTAAAACAATAATTTATTACATACCATGTTTATATTTAAATTATATAATAAATGTTATTTAAAAGAGTTGATGATTGAATTTATCATAAAAATAGGATATCCATATATTTTTGCTTGATCTCGAATATATCTAATATTTTTGTTTTTATTTATATCTGAGCATAAGTATTTTATACGATGTAGATAATTGATAATTATATTTTTATAAACAGATTTATGTAAACATGAAGCATAATTGGTAAAAATATTTACTTTAAATGGGAAATCAAATCTCTTATCATAAATATCAAAAATTAATTTATAATTATTAGTAATATTAATTTTTAAGTCAAGAAAGTTTATATTATTATTAATTAAATCATTTTCGCTTAATTTAAGCTGAGTAGGATAAAAATTGAGTGGTGATGTGCAATTTTTTTCATTGAAATAAAATATGATAATGTCATCAATATAGCGATAAAATACATAATCAGTGTTCGGACTTATATTTCTTTCATAATAATATAAGTAAAGGTCAGAGAGAATACTAGATGCGGTTCCGCCCTGCGGAATTCCCTGGCATTGTTTATAGATAATATTGTCATATATAATGTAATTATTATGCAATGTAAAATTTAGTAAAGTTTTAAAAAAATTTACTGAAATATGTTCTTTTAATTTTAATTGAGATTTAAATTCTTTAAATAATATACACATTGTTTTATGTAAATCTTTTATATCAATGTTATTAAATAAATCATTAAAATCCAATGTTTTTATGAATTTTACCGGATTGATATTATGTATTTTATTAATGAGTTGAAAACTATTTTTTAGGCAATGTTGGTTATTATGTTTTAGCGTTATATCATATATCTGCTTTAAAATATTAAGTAGTAAATTGCTTGCATTTTTATTATATGTGTTACAACCGATGGTAACAGTGCGAAATTTAATAGGATTTTTATGAAATTTTGGAATTATAACAAGATAAGGATAATTAAAATTATTACATTTGATTTTTAGTAATTTGTGATAATTTAATAATTTTCTGTTATTTATTTCAATATTTAATTTAGTTTTATTAAAAATATTACTTGTGTTGATTGCATTGTGAATTAACACTTTATAGTATTCTTTACAAATGATAGCATAATTATTTGGAGATTTATCTACATAAGTAATTATAAATTTGTTTTGTAATTCTGATATATGTTTATTTATGTTTTTAAAAGCTGCATGTGTAATATGATGATAATTTTTTATAATTTCATTTTTTAATTTATCAATTACAGAAAATCTCCATTCACTGAAATATTCGATTGGTTTATTGTAATCAACAGCAATTTTATATATAAACAAATCAATATCTTGAATAAACTGCAATATTATGGATTTGATATTACACTTATATGGAAGACGAAATTTTGTGCCATTATGCATTAAGTTTTGTAAAATAGGTTGTTCTACAATATTAAGATCACCAGTAATGATATGACCATGTGTTGTATTTATATACTTTTGATATTTTGGGTCATTACAATAACATGGGTAATTCTTTGAAGAGACCAAATTTTTTGCAAAAGAATTGTAATTAAAAATTTTACGTCCAAGTGTGCGATTATATTTATATGTCTTGTGAATGGTAAAATTTTTTATTGGAAAATTATTATTAATGTTGTTTATTATATTGTGTAAATTTATATTATTAAATACATGATTGGAAAAATTTATAATTAATTGTGTATTATTAGTTTTATATTTAGGTTTATTAGAAAGACTTGTATTTAATAGGTTTGCTCTATAATGTAGAATATCATAAAAGATATCACAAAAATGTGGAGAATATTGATTCTTTTTAAATACCTTGAAATATTGGTTTATATATTTCTTTTTTATACTAAAAACATGTTTTCTTATAGCAAGCCAACAATAATCATTACAAAATTGTGCCTCAAGATTATCAAGCTCCTGTTGAATCACAATATCATCAGTGAATTTTTTGTTATTATGTTTACCTCTACCAGATCTAGAAGTTTTTTTTAAGTTTGAAAAATTTAATCCGGAATAAAGATTTTTATAATTTTCATATTTAGTTAAATCTGAAAATACAGGATGTGATTTTTTGTATACTAATCTATTTAATCCATAAGGATATGTAGTATTAAAATGTCTTATATATTTAGATTCTAGAAAAAGTCGTTCAGTAAATTTTTTTTGTATTTTAAGTATTTTAATAGTAATATTTTTAAAATCATGATTTTTGAAATGAGTATATTCAATATTATGAGTTGTTTGAAATTTAGAATTTTTATATTTATCAATATGAGAACGATGTAAATTTAGCCGCTTATGTAATTTTTGACAAGACTGTCCAATATATTCCATGTTACACGAATTGCATTTCAATGAATAGATTACATTGTATGCTTTGCAAAATTTTACCAAATTAAGATTGTTATTATTTGAAATCTGTGACTTATCAGCTAATGGACATGTAAGACAACGCTTAGATTCACACTCTCGAAAACATAGTACAGGCTTGGGACAATAGAATAGGTTATCTGATAACGATCCAGGAAGATCCCTAATAATCTTCCTGTACCGAGCATTAGTCCTGGATCCACCAAGGCCTAAATTGCCAGTATCTAACATTTTACTAATAACTGCCATATTTGTTTGATAGCAATAAAAATTGCAAGAAATACATATTAAATATATCTATAACATATTTAAAAAAAAAAAATTGTTATGAATCAATCTTAATATTACTGGAATATCCATAAAAAAAAAAAAAATAAAAAATAAATATTAAGATTGACTGTTTAATACTTGATTAAATATAATAAAGCTATATAATAAAACTATTTACATATATACATAAAGTCCCATTAAGCAAACTAACATCAAAAGACAACAATATAAAAACCCCTAGCAGTCATAAGTCAGTACAAAATTAATGTTGGTAAAAAAAAAAAAAAAAAAATCATTAGAACCTGAATAAGATTTTATAAAGATGCCCTTGAAAATTCAATAGATAAACAAATAATACCAGGAAATAATAGTAATACTAAAATATTATTATTATTAAATTATTATTAAATACACCATTAAAAGCGCAATGCAGCTATAATAACTATGTATTTCAAACAGAAGTTAATCAAAGTGATTTGTGAGCCAATTAGGCTAAATTATGGTATCATATAAAAATCAATATTTTAACTAGCTAATTGTTGAAAAGAATATTGAAAAGAATATGTAAAAACCATTCCATACCAATTTGCGCAATGCAGCATAATTTTATAGAATGTTAAATAATTATAATATCTATGAATTTCAAAAAACATATCAAGTTCTATTCTACTTAAATCTCCAAAGAGATAATCAATGATACTGTGTATACAGAATACCACATAGCTAATAAATACCATGTGCAAACATAATATTACCATAGCTGATGCTTCAATGGTAATTAGCCAAATTTTACTCATACCAAAAGAATATTGAAAAAAGAAATAGAGAGAAAGGGGAAAAAAAAAAATTATAAATTGGAGTTGCAACTAAGTAAACACAAATGGATTAACAAATTAAATATGAACCATACACAATGGAAAATTGGACCACATGAGAATCAAATATGAATTGGACATGGAAAAACACATGCACATGTACTCATCAGCCTGGATGCACCCACATGTGTTTTAAATAATAATTCAGTGTTTCATAATTCCACTGGCATAATGCTAAGATCAGTAGAATCATCCAGGTACACTGAATTATTACCAGACAACAATTGGAAATACCAAAATTTGGAAACATTTAAATAGGAAATAAAAAACCATTAAGAAAATACAATATATTTCACACACATCGATTATCCAAAAAACTGCAATTAACACCTCACTAAATTACCACGAGATAACAGTTTTGAAATAATAAAATTGGAAATATGAACTCGTAAAGTGTAGATAAAATATTTTACTCATAATAATTATACAGAATCCTTAAAATGTCACAACGTCTACATAATATTCACATCCACATGGCAATGCATCATACATGTTAACTAAGTCGAGTTGAGAGAAATGATTTGTAAGACAAGTTGAGAGCACACTTTTTTTAAAACACAACCCCATAAATGACACCCAATCACAAAATGATTCAAAAACACTCAAAATAATTCTGGTTTTAATACACTTATAACAAATTTATATCCGTGAATATATATTACTCCATCCAATTTTAATTCCTGAAAGTAAAATTAATATACAATCAATAGCTCCCTCTATAGTTAAATTAAATATAATATTAACAATATTATCTACAACTACCTGAAAGGTAAAGTGTCGCCATCTATTGGTATTATAATAGTTCATAATTAATATTTAGTTATATATCCACTTTATTAGTTACATACTCACTTCATTAGATTTATTTATATAAATAAACTTTAAAAAACAATACTAACTTGTAATTTTACTTAAAATTCAAAAAAAATATAATACTACTATATGAATAAATCTACACAGAATTAATTCAACTTGCACAGCATTTCAGATATTCTTAACAAGAATATATTATGTAAAAGAGATATTATTTTAATTCAAATTATTTTTGCTTCCAGCTGTGTTAATCCACTGATATTATAGACATTTATTAAATAATTAATGTTTTATTTTTACTACTACTTAAATATATATTAGACTTGTTTTTAAATAATTAATGTTTAATTTATACTACATTGTAAATATATTTTATATTTATAGATTAATTTAAATATCTAATTAAATAATTCATAAACAATTCAAAATATCTCAAAATTTATAATGTTGATAATTAATAGTATTACTACTGTTTTTCAATCAAATTAATGCAATGCAGTAATTAAAATACTTGTTAATTTTAATTATTCATAGACAAAAATAAAAACTATATATATTTATTTTTATATATATTGCAAATAGATATATATATATGAGTTATAATCACCAATGTTATCATTGTATAATTTAATTTGTTATTGTATAAGTTAATTTATAAATGTATGAAAACTGCACATCAATAATACCTTAAACAGAGGTGATCGGCAACGCACAATCACAACTATACAAAGTATAAATAATGTTCAATCAAATATTAAATTTCCTAATATGTTATAATTGTAATTATGTATGTTATATTTGTAATTTTCTACATAAAGTGTATATAATGTTCAAACAAATATTAAATATTAAATTTCCTAATATGTTATAATTGTAATAATGTATGTTATAATTATTATTTTCTATATCTTTTGTTATATGTTATCGCACACTAAAACAATAATTTATTACATACCATGTTTATATTTAAATTATATAATAAATGTTATTTATATATTCACGTTCAATAAATAGAGGGTTGCAATGTTTGGCACTATTTACAATAAAAATCCTTTTCATGGTCAGGTTTGAAATAAATGGCAGAATTAGCATACATTTTGGCATGGTGTTGGTATAAACGGAAAAATACCTTTATTATTTTTTACTGTAAGTTTTTATAAGTATTGCTGCTAAAAGGATTAGTTTTTATCAATTGATATTTGAACATTTTCTTTTATTTTAGATTGTGAATGAAGCCGCAAAATTTAGGTTTCGCTCAGGTAACGAGTTCAACTGTGGTGGATTGACAATTAGAGCACCATATGGAGCTGTTGGTCATGGTTCTTTGTATCATTCTCAAAGCCCAGAAGCTTTTTTTGCACATGTTCCTGGGATAAAGGTTTTACATTTTTTATTTCTTCTATTTTTTATATCTTAGTTCTATTACCATATTTAGTATTCAGATATGTAATAAACTGCAAAAAATAATAGTTCTATCCTAATAATATTATAAATGTGAAAGTATGTGTGAATGTTTGACTGAAGTTAGCATAAAAAAAAATGATTTAATGCCTTTCTATCTTTGCTTATAGGTGGATAATAACCTAGAAAATGTTATAGGGTATTTTTTATTTACTTTTGTTTTTTAATATTTCAAAATTTTATTATTTTCATTTTTAAAAAATCAATTACATTTTTCCTGTAAAATTCAGCCATTTTCCTTTATAGTGGCCAAATCTTCAAAACCTGGAACAATAATTTTTCCACAGTAACTAATTTTCAGTTGAAATATTTACAGGTAAATAATGAAAATGACAAAAGAATTTGAAGAATTAAAAAACATATGAATATGACGTCATATTTGAAACTAGTACTATTAAGAAAATATTTCGTTTAGAAATAAAGGACATAGTTTTTTAAATGAAACAGACATTTTCAAATATTTTTTTAGTATTACAAGGAGCATGAATATCAGTAAGTACAGAAAGCAGGTGAATATGATGTCATTCTTGAAATGAAGAATTGAAATAATTTTTACTAATACTGATTATTGAGCATGAATATCAGTTATATAAAAGAGAGTTTTATGTCAAAATGATGTCATGATTAAGAGGAAAACAAAATGAACAAGAATTACATTATGAATAATATAAGAAAATCACTTGTTAACATTAAATTAAAGATGTAATTACTGCTTAAAGTGATAAAAACATTACAGAAAAGGCTTTAAAATACCTTTTAATATGAAGGTGACATGTTTCATGCACTCTAACAGCGACTTATTCAAGATCAAAATAATAAGTAAACTGTTTTTGCAAAGTTTTTGAAAATGATAAACACAAATCACAAGATTACATGTATAATTCAAGCAGGTGCTTTTAAATTCGTCAAACTGAAAATTTTGAAAATTATTATTTTTTTGCTTTTTTAATTTGTGAATTATCACGTGCCAAATTTTAGGTAATTCAAAAGAGGCTGATTAATTGCATACATTCTTGTTTCACAAATATATTTCTATGTATCACATAGAATAGAGCCTTTGCAGATTGATTTCAAGAACATTAAAATAATTTTTCCATCAAGAGTTTATTTTCCATCCATTATCTGTGAATCAATCTACTCATAATAAAATCCGATGACAAGAAAGTGTTTTTAGCAATTCCGGGCGCGACCACTCTGGTCTGTGAATCGATCATAGTTAAACGGCATGTTAGGCTTAATGAAAAATCTATGCTACATCTGATTCTGCTGTTAAAATATTTGTAAAAGCATATTAAGCATTTAAATATTTTAATTTTGTTTAAAACCTTCAAAAACTATTTCATATAAAACATGTATATCAACATTTCTTTAAGCATTTTTTTCTGTAAGCACTTTTTTTTTTTTCAGAAATAGCAGTGATTTCTTTCATATGAGGATTTGAGGTGATCAATCCAGTATATTGGCGCCATCTACTGGCAGATTTTGAAATTTGCTTCATCATAAATACAGTACAGGACCTATTATCCAGAATCCTCGGGACCAAAGGCTTTCCAAGTTTGGGAATTATCTGGATTTCGGGTCTTCCCAAAATTCACGATTATTTGACAAAATTCATGGGGGGGGGGGGGGGGGGTTTCGTGATTCTTTGACAAAATTTGCATTTTTTTCTGCTATTCTTTGACAAAATTTGCGTTTTTCTTTTACGATCCTTTGACGAAATTTCATTTTTTCGTAGTCCTTTGAAGGAATTTTCGTTTTATTTTTGCGATCCTATTAATGAATTTCCATTTTTCTGCGATTCTTTGAGGAAATTTGTGTTTTTTGCTATTCTTTGACAAAATTTGCCTTTTATTCATTATCCTTTGACAAAATTAGAGTTTATTCTAAAATTCTTTGACGAAATTAGCATTTTTTTTTTTTTCACGATCCTTTGAAGAAATTCATGTTTTTCTGCAATTATTAGACAAAATTTGCATTTTTTTAATCCTTTAACCAAATTTGTGTTTTTTTTTTGATCCCTTGATGAAATTTTACATTTTTTCGAAGTCTTTGAAGAAATGTGCGTTTTCTTCGCAAGCCTTTGACAGAAATCGTGTTTTTTTTTTTCGTGATTTGTTAACAAAATGAGCATTTTTTTTGCAATCCTGCAATGAAATTTGTGTATTTTTTCTTCGATCCTTTGACAAAATTTCACTTTTTTCGCGATCCCTTAACGAAATTAGAAATTTTTTCACAGTTCTTTGAAGAAATTTTTGTGTTTTTTCGCGATCCTTTGAAGAAATTCATGTTTTTCTGCGATTATTTGACAAAATTAGCGTTTTTTTTTTTTTTTTTTTTTTTTTTTTTAAACAAAATTAGCGTTTTTTTTTAAATTCCAAATCCTGCGACAAAATTTGTGGGTGTTTTTTTTTTTCGATCCTTTGACGAAATTCACGTTGTTTCCGCAGTCCTTTGAAGAAATTGTCTATTTTTCTGCGAACGATAGACATATTTATTTTTTTCGGCGACAATTGTTCAAATTTTGAAATATTTTTTATGTTTGAATTTTTGGACTGAAGACTAAAATTTTCGAAACCGAATGCCTTAAATTTTTAGGAAAATTCAGAACAGAATCACCCTTGATGAAATAAATATATAACTATTTTTTGTTTCTAACAAATCGTAATATAAATTAATTTTAAACTAAAATTTGAGATAAAAAGGATTTGTTTCTAATTTTGGGAAGAGGGGGGGGGGCGTGTTCACCCACCAATAACAATATTTTAGTGATTACACATTGAAACACAATAGACTGGACAAAAAAATTAAGAATCGGTAAAATTTTTGAAAAATTTCAGAAATTCTAAAATTTTAGTAAAAATTTACAAATTTAGAAAATTTTCGAATTTTTTTTTTTTTTTTTTTTTTTGGACCTTGGGTTCTTTTGGATTTTGGAATTCCGAATAATAGATCATATACTGTAAAGTGATTCTTTCTTATCAAATGTAATTAAAATATAAGGAATACATAGTACAACGTAATTTGCATTTAATTTTGCTTATGTAATCAAACAATGAGTTATATCGAGTCAAGCTGTTTAGAAACTCATTGATAACACTTTTTTACAAAAACTTTCACACATGGATTATTTGTTAATATTTAATTTGAATGTTTTGTTCAGCAGTTGAACTATTTCAGAAATTTAATACTAAGTAAAAATAAATATATATATATATATATATATATATATATATATATATATATATCCTCATCATTTTAATTTGTAGAAATCATTAGTCATTTTTAAAATGTACTTTTCTACAATACAAACCTTTCAATAATAAAATCTTCATGCTGTTTGTTTGTATGAAGTCTTATGAAAATGAAACGCAGATCAACAATCCGTCATTTTTGACGGGGTTATATACTAGTAGAAATATAATATTGCAAAACGAGAACATTTGCAATGAATCAACTTCTTTTGAATTACCTAAAATTTGCCACATGATGATTCACAAATTAAAAAAGCAATAAAATAATAATTTTCATATTTCCAATTTGACAATTTAAGCTTGCTTATATTATACATGCGATCTCGTGATTTGTGTTTATCATTTTCAAAAACTTTGCAAAAATATCTTGTACGCCTTCTTTATTTGGTTGCAAACATCCCCTTACTTTTTATTCTCAAGATAAAAACAGGATTGCAGATCTCAAAAATTTAAAAGATGTTTAAAAGAATAAACACATTAATAAATTATCAATTTTAGAAAATAAAGCACTGATTTCTGGAACTGTATCAGCAGTCTATTGTGTGTGATTGGCTTTGAAACTCTATTTCAAACATAGTATAAATGCAGCAATTTTCTTACAAAAAGCTTAACATTACTCTCTGACCTTTTCAAAATTAAAATTGTTGAATTAATATATAGTAAAACCTTTATAGCGGACACTTCCAAAAAGCAGACACCTCTATTTAGCAGACACTTTTTCAAATTCCAACATCTATATATTTGTTCATTTTTACCTCTGAATTGTGGGTACCTCCAAATAGTGGACCAATTCGGCTCTTCCAAATTGTTTGTTACTCTGAGGTTTTACTGTACAATTTTTTTAAAGAAAACCCTGATACATGAAATGTGTGTTGAAGTCCATAAAAGTTTAGCCATGAAATCAGGTTCTTAGGTTTGAATGCAGTTTCTGAGTCGTTTAAAGTTGTACACATAAAGAAATATTAATTGAATTAAATGAAACTTTTAAACGAAAGAAGAGATTAAAAATTGTGTGTGCTCTAGGTGACATAAACTCCAGTTGCAGGACTGTAAGTGTCCTACTTTTTTTATTATTATTATTATTTTTTTTTTAGGACTACATTATTGCAAATAACACTAATGTATGTGCCATGTGTTACTATAATTTGTTATTTTAGATAGCTCTTTTAACCTTTTCATGATGAGCATTGCATACATTTGACATATAAGGTGCTCAGTTTTCTTGATTATTGTTACTAGTAAATATAAATAGTAAATTTAATTAGAGAATTTCTGTGACTGACTTAGGCAAAAACTTCTTTTTGTAAATGCCGGTGATAAAAGATTAAAATTCTATGAAAGATTCTCATTGTGAAGGGGTTAAAATAATCAATTGTTAATCTTATTCATTGTTAATTTTTTTAACTAAATTATTAGGTGGTCATCCCTAGAGGACCTTTACAGGCTAAAGGTTTACTGCTGAGCTGTATTCGTGATAAAAATCCTTGCATTTTCTTTGAGCCAAAAATTCTTTACAGGATGGCTGTTGAACAAGTGCCTCTGAAGGATTACACATTACCTTTGTCAAAGGCAGAAATTCTTATTGAAGGTATTGATATATGTACATTTTCTTATTAACTAAAAAAAAATATTATGTAATTTATTCTTTTAAATAATTTCATTTATTTGAGTTCCTTGTATTCAATTATGTTAAAACTTTTAATAATTAGTCTCTAAAGTTGTTGATTTGTATTTGGAAATTGTTAGCCATAGCATACATTTTACAGCATAAGACAGTGTTTATAATTTGGTTTTAATTTAATTAGTTTATGAATGTTTGTTAATCTATTAAAAAATAATAATTGTTTAGTTGTAAGAAAACAAATTATTATTTATGTGGCAGGATACTTAGAATTTTAACATCAAATTTTACAGATAGAGAGAGAGATATTACATTTCTTTTCATATATTTTAAAATTAATTGGTTATTCTGTTCATTATATGCTTAAAAAAGGGAAAAGAAAATGTTTTTAAGTGCTCTTATAATGCTTATGATAATATTTTATCAATAATCTTAAATATTATGATTTTTAAATTATATTAAAACTATCCCCATTTAGTTCTGATGATTATGCTAAATATCAGAAATAATATTACCAAATAATTTTGCTGCTTTAATTTTGAATTATTATTTTTTTTTCTTATGTTAAATTCTTCTTTTTTTTAATGTTACCCCAAATTATAAATTGCATCTATGATATGTTTTTGAACTGTATATAAATTAATACATAGAAAATTGAATACTAAACTTTAGGATATTAACACTAGAACTACCAAGGCAGGTCATCTATGATCCAAGACATGAATTTTTGCTCATATCACTGTTATTTTTCAGAATATAAATTTGAAATTGCTTGACTTACCCAAAATATACAGCCTCAGCACAAATTTACTTGAAATCCAACAAATACTTTTTTATCTACAGGTCTGTATAGCTAGAATTACCATGCGTAAAATGTAAGTAAAAAATCACAAAGCTATATCTATTTAATTTTTATTCGGTTTTAATATCTTATTAATCTGTAGGAGCATTATATTACGAAATTAAAATAGGATAGTTATATGTATAATATGTGAAAGATTTTATTATCTTTCATTTCATACGAGCTATCAAAATCTCAAAGTATCTATTCTGAAATTAGAAATTTAAATTTTCGTTGGTATCTGATCATTATATTTTATATTATGTAATATTCTAGAAGCAAAATTTTATTAATCATTAATTAAAAATCATTGTATTAAACATTAAACCTTAATGTGTGTCTGTATCTCTCATTCAAAACAAGAATAACATCACCAAAATCCATGGGTCAGCTGTGACCCGCCCTGGTAGTTCGAGGTATAGAAGAAACACAGTAGTTCTAGTGTAAAGGCATTAAGTAAACGGTACCTGCTCTTTAAACAACCTTGGTGATGTCGAGAAAATAGTGATAGAAGAAACTGTTTCACAAGCATTGTCTCACCTTTTATTGACTTTCAAACACACACTATTAAGTCAAATAATGTTTAATTGATAAATAATACAATTAATGCTCAATATTTACATTGTTTGAAATATACATGAGGAAGCAGGGCACTTTTCTGGTAGATGCAATACCACTTCATGCCAAGTCAAACTGTTGGCATGAAAGTAATAAAAGATGTCATTCACAAATATTATGAAAAATATACCTAGAAGCTAACTTAGAAGTAAAATAGAATACACCACTTGGAAAAGTCATGAAATTTCAATATTTTATCCAAATTCTGAAAAAGTTAGTGAATTTAATAAAATTTCATGATGATCGTCAAATAAGTGCAAACTTTGCCCTATGACGAGTGAGTCAATCAAAAGAAACCATCCAAATAAATTTCAATGAAAGTAAAATAATTTTTTCCTCCAGTCTGTACTATCCATCCATAATAAGAGAAACTATAGAGATACTAACACGCAAAAATACAATATATAACGATGCAGCATCTTTTAACTTACCGCAATTGTGGCTCGAGTTTCTCCATGGTTACAGATATGGAAATAAACAACCAAGTAAAAATAAAAGATAACGAGTAATTTTGAGAAAGTACATGAAAATTAAATAATAGCATTTTAAATAATAACTTCAAAGACCGTGCAATTATGGAATATTCTCATTTGTTTTTGAAAATGGCTCAAAGTGAGCCAAAACATGCCAAACAACCTAATAAAAGTTATTTTACTGTGTATTTATTATGTTGTTAATTTACACCTTTTAGCATTTAAAAGAAATGCTTGGATGCATTTGTTTTGAAATTATAAATTATTGTATTTTAAATATTCACACATTTTTGTGTATTTGTGTTTCGTACTTTATTCTGAACAAGCAATTGCAAAACAATGGGTGCTCATTCATTAGCATTTGATGAGGATTTTTAATTAATATCTCAGCTAATTATCAAAAAATGAAAAATGTTGTCCTCACGTGTGAACGCATCTGCGAACCTGCGAATCCAACTTTTGTAGGACCTGCTTTCATCTATCCTTATCTAAATTTGCAGACCACTTATGTGCAATAGATTTAACCTAGCCATTGCCAACAGACAGTTAGACAGACAAGCATTTTTCTTTTATTAATATAGATTGTATATATTTTTAATGTGAGCAATCTAATTCTATATCAGTTTCCCTCTAACCCCCAATCAAATAAATAAAATAAAATACTATGTTTTTTTTTTTTTTCTTTTTTTTTTTTTTCATGACGCGAAAATCTCTTAATTTTCCTGTCACCTATGTTTCAGTTTTTTTACAGGTCCAAAATCACCCTTAATATTTTTCTCTTGGTGTTTGTAGGTGATGATATCACTCTTGTGGGTTGGGGAACCCAAGTCCATGTACTACGTGAGGTGTGCCAACTAGCTCAAGATAAACTAAATGTTTCCTGCGAGCTAATAGATTTAATGACCATTGTTCCATGGGACAAAGAGACAGTAGTAAATGTAATTACATTTTAAGTAATTTTTTTTCCTTGTTACATTTTAAGACAAAGATTGTAAATATTAATATTTATTTTTTGCATGTTCCTTTCTTGCTTTTCATTGATAACGGTGCATCATAATTTTAATAGTGTTTGTAAATCCCTTCTAGATTGATTACTTTTTGCCAACCTCTACTTTATTATCATTTTTAAAAGCTGAAATGTTTTTCAAAATAGAAGATTTATTTTCAATGTGCATTTCAATTTCATATGACTTTTTTAAAGTATGGTGGTGCATCAGTTATAATAAATAAATAAACTATATTTGATCGAAATGTAAACTATATTATCTGAAAAAAGAGAGGAGTTAAAAGGCATTGTGATAAAATTAATTAATGTGATGATGTAATTATATAATCATTGCATATCATTAATGTTTCCCCAATTAAAATTTTAATTCCCCTTTTGCAGATATAACTCGTAATTAAAACTTCCTTTCCCTTTCAATAATATATTAATTTCTTCATTTCTTTTACAATTAATAAATAAGATTTCTTTTAAGGCTCACCAGTTCTATCCAGCCGTTAATACAAATAAATAAATAAATAAAATAAGTAAATAAATAAATAGAAATTAAATAAAATAAAATCACCTTTTCTATCTTAAAACGTTAACAGTGCAATTGCATATTTTTCTGTCTGTTAATGAATAAATTTTTAAAAAATCCTTTACCATATGCCTTTCCTTCTGCATTAATCTAAACATCTTTTTCTCACAACTGTAGCTTATACGAGTAATTATTTCAATTATAATTATGTACTTGTCTGTGTAAAAAAGATGTGTTGCATGCATACTTGCATGTGTCCATGACATCATCGCCCCCGGGCACTTCTGGAAGCCTATAGGAGCAACCAGTGACCCAAAAACTAGCCTAAGGCTCTCTCCTGAGAATTGATATATCCCCAGTCGGAACCGAGGAGCACCTATTGAGGTCACCTCTGGACCTCACCATCTGGGGAATGGACATACACAATAAAACAAAAAAGGGTTAGTACACTTAACTACAGATAGAAATAAAAAAAATATAAAAATAAGTCCCCCACCACTGTCACGACCCAAGATGACTAGACTTGGGGCACCGTATGGCAGAGTAAAAGTGAAAGTGAAATATAAACATTCCCAACATCAAGCACTTGGTATCATAACATATACATTAAAATTTAAATTGCGCCAGTTAATAAATTACTTAGCTGGATTGGAATTCAAAATTTACATTAAAATGAGTTATCTGTTGGGGTTCTGTTTTTGGCTTGGTACATCACATTCAAAGTACATAACTGTTTATGACTTTTAAGATAATAGTCATGGCATTTTCTGTCTGACTCTGTTTTAAGCAACGCCTCGTACCGATGAGTCCCTCTCTGGCACTGCTGATATTTCTCTGGTTATGCGATAATTATTAATTTACACTCCTCGTGTCTGTCTTTGGAAAATAAAACCAATTGTATTTTGACATACTATTTGTACTTATATCTTCAAGATTCCATACATGTATCAGAAAAATTTAAGGAATCTGAGCATGTAAATTGAATAATTGTGACTCCATTAATAGACTAGTAGAAACTATATTACAATCTATATATATATATATAAAAGTCGTTCTTGGTATGTATGTTCCTTATACAAATCTACAGTTTTTGTCAGATTGGAATGAAATTTGATGTACCTACGTTTTAGAACACGAGTAAAATCACTGTTAACTTAAAAAATTTCTCAGACCATTCTTTATCATTTTTTTCAAACATCTTCCATAGTTTATCATTACAGAAATCTTTTTTTCTCAACTTCTAATGCAATTTCTTTCCCGTTGCCATTCAAAGAATCTGCGTATGGACAATATTTTTATAAACCAATTTCATATTAACTCACTAGAATTTGAAATCCGAAACTGACGTCAATTTTGGCAGATATGATTTTTTTCGCATATTACAAAGATTACTACAGTATAGGATCTGTTATGAAAAAGGCTTGGGACCTAGGGTATTCTGGATAAGGGGTTTTTCCGTAATTCGGAACACTTTATTATAAGAAAGTAATTTTACAACTAGTGATAACGTAAATAATATATGTAAATACATATTTACAATTCTGTTAATTTAATAACTTATTTACATAGAATAAAAAACATTCTGAATTACAATTCAAATTATAAAAATAGAACATTAATAATTAAGAATTAGTTTTGGGACTTGGGAGCAGAATCCTTTGATGTGGATTTTTGGAATATTTCTATTGAAATAGGTTACTTATAGCATGTATCTTGCACTAATTGTTCTTGTATCCTGTACATTGACATGATTTACTGTTCATGGAAGTAGCTTCACTGCTGCATTCCACAAATCAGTTGTTTAGTGAAAAATATCAATTGCTCATCTGTTTTTATTTCTTTAAAAAGGGAACTCTTGCACTGTGTTCCAAACACATATTTTGAGCTCAATTGTTTAAAGTCCTTTTTATCAGTAGAATTTTACTAAATTTTTTCGTGATCAATCGAATTTCACAATTTTTTTTTTCGATCGATTAACGAATTTTAATTGAAATATCTTATATTTCCATCTCGATTTACAGACAAATTTCGAGATTTTTTTTCCCGTGACCGATCAAAGAATTTCACGATAATTTTTCTGGGACCGATTGAAGAATTTCAAGATTTTTTTTTCTGACAATTGACTGACGAATTTGAGATTTTTTTTCTCACAGTCGATTGACGAATTTCATATTTTGCTACTATCAATTGGCGAATTTTGTGGCTTTTTCTTATTGGCAAACATCGGGATTTTTTTCTGCAACAGATTAACAAATTTTGTGATATTTTCCTCCTACCGATGTACGAATTTTTCCGTTTTTCCTGAGAAGGATTGACGAATTTCATAATTTTCCTTGCGACTCACTGACAAATTTCACATTTTTCCCCATAACCGATTAACTGCCATATTTTTATGTGGACGATTGGTGGATTTCTGGATTTTCCCTCACAATTTGTTGGCGAAACTCACGAGGTTTTTTTCATGCGATCGATAGACAAATTTCAAGATTTTTCCCTCAGTTGACTGAAGAATATCTCTTTTTACTTTTTTGAAATGAAACAAATTAAACTTAGGTTATCATTTTGTATTCTGGTTTTCAGAGCGTTCTGGATACTGGGACGCCGGATAACGGATCCCACACTGTATAAGTGCTTTAAGCAACATAGTACATATATTTAAATGTGTTTGGAGAAAAATTAATAATTTAGCTCCTAATTTTACAAAGGCAAATTGTTTCTACTGGTTTGTTGATATTAAAGTAAATTTTCTAAGAAATAAAAACATATTTTTGCGCATTCAAACTTCATAATTCAATTTATTCTACATAATCAAAAATCATCTGTCAAATATTGACATTTAGCAATCATTACATCTTAACTTTTTTCATCTTTAGCCTCAACCAAGGAGGTATATTTAAGTTCCTTGGATGCAGGCGGACAATAGATGCCCACTATTAATAAAAATTGGATTTAAAGAAAACAGTACAGTATTTTCCATTATTTTTTCTTCAAAAATGGGTGTTAAAACAAATGGGATTAAAAGTAAAATGATTTATCGGAAAAAAAATTAAATGCATTTTTTAAATGTAAAACATTTTTTTTTATTTTAAAAATTAATATATTTTTTATAAGTTCGACAACGTGGCGACATTTACATTTCACCAGCTTTGAAATTATCCAATTCTTAAAAGAACAATATATTTTTGAAAAATAAAGTTTTGCATCAAAAATCACATAATTTCAAAATGCAATTTTAGCAAATTCTGTTTAAATTACATTGTAAATATAATTTCGAAGTTAAATTTAGTATTTAATAATATTGTTTAGAATTTTTCTATGAATACAGTAGTATTGGATTTCTTTAATCGCTTTCATGTTTTAAATAAAAATGTACATCTGATATCACACACTCAAGTAAAATCATTTTTCTCCATTAACTGTAGGTGAAAAGTAGCAATTCTTGCGGATTTAGTAATTCATAATGTATTATTTCCTACACATAATATAATGTATTCTAACTATTTGAAAATTATGAGAAACTTGGCAAAACTTCAAGCAGTTTAGCTCAACGTTTTGCCTACGCTAAGTTGACAAACATGCACATTTTCTGTAAATATAAATGCATATTTGTACATGATTCATGAAGTGAAAGAATTTGTTTTAACTAGACACGTTAGAGGAAATCTACCCCGGTGAAAGTGTATATATTTAAAATCATGTTCCGGTTTTCATTCACAAAATATTAGGATTTTATAGCAATTACACAAAGTAGTGTAATTTCCACAGAATGCATTGGTCACCAAAGTATAAGTTTAACATCCTTTTACCGTACAATTTTCCAGAATATTAAATTACTTTAAAATCCATAAAACATCAGTAAATGGAGATACGATTTCAAACGAATAACATTGAGAGTACATTTATTTTATTTGACCGCATAAAAATTGAATGTGCTATGTTTAGAAGTAAATGTCTTTACTTTATAAAGATCAAATAAGTTAATCTTTCGTAATTGGATTGGACACAGATTTAAAAATATACATGCTTTTAAATTACTTTAAAATCCATAAAAAATCAGTAAATTGATATAAACTTTTCAAACTACATTTAAAAGTGCATTTTTTTTTCCTTATTGATAGTTTAAAAAAGGAAATTATGTGATATTTAGTAGTTACAAAGTTACAAATATGCAGTACAAGCAAAATTTAATGGTTAAGCCGTTGCTACCGTCAGTAGGATGTCAACATTACTCACGGATATGTTTTTGTTTTATAATATAGATAGATGCCCTATGAAAGCGAATTTCACAAAATGTTACGACATTTGTTAATTTTTTTTTCATTGTCAGGAAAATCATATATTTTTATATTGCATGCGCAAAGAAAACGCACATTCTCATTTATAAAGCTGAAAAATTTTACTATGGTTAAGTAACACTTTGTTTTTCTAATTGTTTTTTTTATCGATTTATGGTTGAGTGTGCACAAACATATTGTCGTATTATTGTATTTTAATTTATCATAACCTGGGCAAAGCCGGGTGGTTCTGCTAGTTGACAATAAACAATTACTAATTTACAATTAACAACAGAAGAAAAAATAAATAAATTCTGTGATTTTTATTTTCTTCTTTTTTTTTTTTATTCTCCTAATCAATAAACATTTCTAAATTTTGCATAATATCAAATCTTGTGATTGGTTGTTCCATCTTCAACTCAAACTACATCACATTCTGTTCAGAGGAACTTATAAAATTGTACTTAACATTACTCTAACTGTTTATCAGACATTTTATTACTTATGCATAATTATTTTTATTTTGCATTTTCTAATAGTTTATTCCTTTTTTCTTTTTTTAATGATGTTTCTCATATATATTCTGTAGACAGTTTTCCTATTGCTTAATGTATTTTTTTTCACCCTTGCCAATCAAAATAGGAAAAAAAAAATAAAAATCAGTGCTTTTTGACACAACTAAAACCGTCAATCCATTGGTCCTTCTGTGATTCTTTCTTCAAGGAAGAATAAGTGACTTACATATTGAGATGTGTAAGTGCTAAGCACATTTTGTTGATAAATAATTCTTTTATTTGTTGAAAGTTTAGTTTAAAGAGGTGGGAGGAGGGTAGAAATTTTTCTATTTCATTTTAGAAAATATTAAAATTGCTGATTTCCTTTATGTTGAAGCTAATGCTAAAATGATTTTAACATAAATATGCTTAATTGTTTCAGAAATTGTTTGCCTAAATGCACTTGTAAAGGTGTTTAAAATATATCTCTGATGACAGGGATGGCCAACATGTTGATTATGAAATGAGTTAGTCAAACATGAAAAGCTAGATGCAGACATTGATTATTTCTTTTTTTTTTTTTGTAAAACATAAGAAAGAATATGAAATAAATGGAGGATATGTGAGACAAGTAAAATCATATTATTCTTATACTTCTCAATCATACTAAGGAAAATTGTGAAAAACTTTCATTTTCACTGTTACTGGTTCACATACTGAATATTGATTGTGATTATTTTTTTCAATTAAATCACTTGACTATGAATGCATGGTGCAAGATTTGAAACAAGAAACTTTGCATTAATACAGCTTTCATTATACATATGATTTATTATTTTATTTATTTGCAGTTACAGGAAAAAAAAAAGTAGAAACTTTATACATGTATATATAATCTTTAAGAGTAATGTCATTTTTACTTTTACAATGTATGTGTAATGTGTATTGTTTTGTTTATAGTGATATACTTTATTGATTCTGTAAGTATAATCACAGATATTTAGATGTTTTCGTGTCAAAATGTTGTTCTTTAAACTACTTTAAAAATGCATTGGACCAAAAATAAAATCACTTGGTTATTGAGAACAAAAAGCATTATTTATTACTAAAATTTTGATTGTTTTATTAATATTTAGTTACAAAACCTTAGTTTTTAATGACTACATGAATTTTATTTGGCATGAGGTCGATTAATCTTGGATAATAATAAGAATAAAATGCCATGCAACTTGCAGAAATCTTTAAACTATTTCCAAATTTGATGAATTATTGCCTTTAATTTTCTCTTCTAGTGTATGCAATAAGTTCTTTATTGGGTTTAAGTTCAGTGTCATAGAAGACCATGGCAAAACATGAATCCCCTTTTGTACATACCAACTTTTTGCCAACTTTGTTGATTTCTTCGAATAATTGCATGTTGATAGCATCATTTCAGAGGCATGTTCTTGTCCATGTATGGTAATATTATGTGTCATGCCTCTTTAGTCATGATTTCATCTATTAAAAAAATTGAGTTTGTACCATACTATGAAAAACAGCACTACAAGAGCAGACTTCCACTTGAACATTTCCTTGTGTGTTTTGGATTGTGCGTCTGGTTTTGAGGTCGCCCAACAAACAATTTCTCATCCATTCAAAACAAATTTATCTTTGATTCATCACTCCAGACTGTATTTCTCCACTATTTGTTCAATTTTTCAAGGTTGTTCTTAATATAGTACAATTTTGCAAAATGCATACTTTTTCTGTACATTTTCTCTTTAAAATAGAACATTCCATGGACTTTTAGAGTATGTTTTTTCCTTTAGTATTGTTCTTCGAATTGTTCTGTCACATACTTGAAAACCAGACAAAATATTTTCTCTCTTGATTTTCAAAGAATCACTCTTTTCTTTCTTGAAGTAATTTTAGAACTTTACATTATCATGCTTTTTTTGCATGGATTTCTCTAAAAACTTTCTTTGCAGAATATTCCACTAATTTAATAATTTTTCTAACTTTTGAATTTATTTGAATTATTCATTGCTGTGCACTGTTAAAACAGTTTATAACACTATACTGTCATTCATTTCTTTCTATATAAATTATGTAAGAAAAGCAGCCTTTTGCATTTCACAACTGAACACAAGGAGTGATGCATTCTATACATCATATGTTTTCTATTTTTAAAAAAATGTCAATTTTATTGCTTTTTAAAGTGTTTCTATTTTTCTTTCTTTTGTCCAATTCATTTTTGGGGTAAATCAAAAACAAATATTTTGACATGAAAATACCACAATAATCAGTGATAATCATATTGTTATGAATTTTGTATATATCTGTAAATATTCCATTTGTTTAAATTTATTTTATTTTATTATTGTGAAAATTGCAGTATTATTAATGTATTTCCTATTGAGCATCATGTAACTCAATGCGATGGCCTCAGGTGGTTTGCAAGGAAAACAACCTTACAGCATCGGTTTTTATAATGAGTTCTATTGGAAAATCGCCAAGGAATGGGTTTATCGCCAAGTTGGCGATGGTTTTGGCGACTTATTTTTGTCGCCAAATTTGGCAATATATCGCCAAATGTCGCCAAGTTGGCGACGGATTTGGCGACTTTTTGTGCAACCACACCCCCCTTATACCTATACATTGGGATCCTTTCTTGCTTGGGTTCTCTATCGAAAGTTAAAGCACTTTCTGGTAATTTCTAGCATCTGAAGGCTCTGGAGTAATCTGGAAAGATCTCTGAAACCTATATAAGGACCTCCATCAGTTCAGTTGAGTGAGTTGTCTGTCAACTGCGATTGAATTCATACGAGAGGCTTTGCATTGAGAACTGTGTTTCTCGGATCGATTTTGTCGTTGATAAGTCGTATTGAACGCATTGTTTCTGTGTGAAATTTTGCTGTGCTTTTATTGGATTTGAAGATTACTGAATATCTTGTAATTTTCAGAAGATATTTGTGATCGTATTGCACTGTTTATAGTGAATAAAGCCTTTTTAGTGTTCTTATATATTGGCATCAGTCCTTTCGAACCCCGAGCTCACAACATTTGGTGTCAGGAGTGGGGTTGAATGCCGATCACCAGAGCAATGGAGGGTGAACTGAAACAATTATTGGAGAAATTAGCTGCGAACCAGGCTGAGATGTCAACCAACCTTGGCGAGATGAAAGCTGAAATGAAGAAGGATATGTCAGCGATGGATGAGAAAATGACTGCCAACCTTGGCGAGTTGAAAGAAGAAATGAAGAAGGAAATGACTGAGATAGACGAGAAAATGACTGCAAACCAGGCTGAAATGAAGGAGATGTCAACTAACCTTGGCGAGTTGAAAGAATTAATAGATAATAAAATAACATCTTTAAATGAAAGAATTGACAGCGTGGAAAACAAATTTGAAGGAAGATTTCAAGAAATAGAAGAAAATGTTCAATTGACAGCCAAAACCGTAGAAGAAAAAGTTCAAAAGATCGCCAAGACCGTTGAAGAAAGCATAGAGAATGTAAAAAAAGATTTGGAAAAAGTCAAGAAACAGAAGATAACTGCCGGAAACTATTCCGAAGAAGTCAAGTATCCAGATATGCTTCCTCAGGGCTTTATTAAGCTCTCGACCTATGACGGAAAATCCTCATGGCCAGTTTTTAAGACACAATTTGGGATCGTAGCGGACGCCAATGGATGGGATTCCCAGACAAAGGCTTGCCAGTTAGCTGCTTCTCTACGAGCTGATGCTGCCGACGTCCTACAGACTTTGCCTGCAAATGAACCGCTGGATTTTGAAACGCTCGTCAGTGCCTTAGAATTGCGCTTTGGCGAGAAATGCATGAAGGAATATAGCAGACTCCAGCTCAAATCTCGACAGCAGAAATCCACTGAATCCCTGCAAGAGCTTGCTACGGATGTCGAGAGACTTTCCCATCTTGCTTATCCGGACTGCCCGACTGAAACTAGAGAAAGTTTAGCTCTGCAGCATTTTATTGATGGTGTGCGTGACCCTGAGATCCAGACAGCACTCCGGATTGCAGATCTCAATGATTTAAAAGGGGCTTTGGTTTACGCTCTGAAATTCGAGGCAGCCAAGCAAGCTACTAGGAAAGATCGACACTTTGTGTGAGCAGCCAACCTGCCTGAGACGTCGGATAGAGCTGTGGAGCACTTACAGCAGCAGATGAATGACATAATGAGAAAGATGAACTCCTTAATGGCCAACAAACCTTACAAGAAGATCAAGTGCTGGAAATGCGGTGGAGAAGGCCATATACAAATCGACTGCCCAAGACGACCCAGCACCGAAGGTAATATCTCACCCGCTAACGGAGGAGCAGGAAAACTGATTAATGGCCATCTTGCGGGGCGGAGGATGCCAGATTTTGAGAAGCCCCATTTTCAAGTATGTGAAATTTCTGCAAGAAGTTGCGGCGAGAACGGAGTTTTTCTAGTCGGAAGCGTGAATGATTTGCCCTGTAATATGATCATCGATACAGGAGCCAATGTGACCATCATTCGGAAAGATCTAGCTCAGCGACTGAAAGAAAAACTCTTCTGGACCCCGCCGCGTGTTATTCTTCAAACTGTGACCGGAGATAAGATCGATATATATGGAAGAATGACACTGAAAATAAAGTTTGGGAACGCCACTTACCACCATACAGTCTATGTGGCCGATATTTCAGACCCTTTCATACTCGGACTGGACTTTTTAAAAGAGCATGGATTTACACTGGACTTTAAGAATAATGAGTTACGCTCTGCTCAAGAAGATGTCACTATTTTCAAACTTGGAAATGAGTCTGGGTCTATTCAACGGATCACAGCCAAGGCAGATATTATCATCCCTCCTCGGACCGAAATGATGATACCTGGATTAACTGGAAACGAAAGAATTTTCCAGTATGGCTTGACTGGATATCCTGAGAAGAGCCCAAAGGGAGTGCTAATAGCATTAGCGCTGGTAGATCTGTCGAGAGATGTGATACCCGTGAGAATTGCAAACGTAAGTGAAAAGTCTAGAATTATCCAGAAGGGTGAAGTGCTTGCAACCTGTGCTCCAGTCACCTGTGTATGCAAAGACCCGAGCTTGATGTTGTCGGAGCCGCCTACAAGTTTAACACCTGAAATTGGACGAAATGAAAATTTATCTCCTGAACAGAGACATGCCACAGAAAGACTGTTCCAGGAATTTAAGGATGTGTTCTCTCAAAACGAGAGTGATATTGGTCGCACTTCACTGACACGGCATAGAATTGATACTGCCAGCCATCCACCGATTAAACAGCATCCCAGACGTTTGCCGTTCGCTAAACAAGAAGAGGTGTCTAAGCTCTTACAACAGATGCAGGATAGTGACATCATCGAACCGTCATCAAGTCCGTGGGCCTCTCCCATCGTGTTGGTCCGAAAGAAAGATGGCTCCACAAGATTTTGTGTGGATTATCGTAAACTTAACGACATCACGAAGAAGGACAGCTATCCTCTACCAAGAATAGACGACACGCTAGATACTCTTTCAGGACATTAATGGTTTTCCACACTGGATTTGAAGAGTGGATATTGGCAAGTAGAGATCCATCCTGATGACAAAGAGAAGACCGCATTTACTACTGGACAAGGACTTTGGCAATTTAAAGTTATGCCGTTCGGACTCTGCAATGCCCCAGCAACGTTCGAGCGCCTCATGGAGACAGTGTTAAAAGGCCTGACTTTTGAAGCTTGTCTCATCTACCTAGATGACGTCATCATTGGTGGCCGCACGTTTGAAGAACATCTTGGAAATATTCGAAAAGTGTTAACGAAGCTAAGAGCGGCGAATTTAAAGCTGAACCCTCTGAAATGCAAGTTCTTCCAACGCGAAGTAAATTATTTAGGACACATCATCTCAGCTGAAGGTGTTCGAACAGATCCTGAAAAAGTGTCTGCAGTAAAGAACTGGAAGCGTCCGGAAAACGTCCATCAGTTGCGAAGCTTTCTGGGACTATGTACTTATTACAGAAAGTTTGTACAGGGGTTCTCCAACATCGCAAGACCCTTGCATAGGCTCACTGAAAGCAAACAGAAGTTTCTATGGACACAAGAATGCAACAATTCCTTCCAGCGGCTGAAAGAAGCTCTCACATCCTCTCCAGTCCTTACCTATCCAGACCCCGACAAACAATTCATTGTGGACACGGATGCCAGTCAGGAAAGTGTCGGCGCTGTACTTTCCCAAGAAATAGATGGCCAAGAACGAGTCATAGCATACTGGAGCAAATGTTTATCGAAACCGGAGCGGAATTATTGCGTCACTCGTAAGGAGTTATTAGCTATAGTGAAAGCCATAGAACACTTCCATCACTATCTCTATGGCAGGAAATTTCTCCTTCGTACTGATCACGCATCCTTAACATGGCTGATGAATTTTAAGAACCCAGAGGGCCAAGTAGCCAGATGGATACAACGACTCCAGGAATACGACTTTGACATCAGGCATCGTAAAGGTTCATCGCATGGAAATGCTGATGCCTTATCAAGAAGACCGTGTCCCGAAAGTTGTCGCTATTGTTCCAGAGCGGAGAACAAGTATAATCCCGAACATGTCATACGCCAGACGAAGACTTCACTATCAACGCCACCAGATCCCTGGAGTGATGAGAAGATTCGAGAAGATCAAATGGCAGACTCTGACATCAAACCAATCTTGGAGTTATTAGAATCTTCTAGCACGAAGCCCAGTTGGAAAGACATCTCGACTTATAGTCCTACGACGAAGCAATATTGGGCTCTTTGGAACTCCCTCCACGTCAGGAATGGTGTCCTGTACCGAAAATTCGAATCGGAAGATGGGAAGACATCTCGGTGGCAGTTGGTACTTCCTCGATCCCGAATCCCTGAGATCCTCAAGGAATTACATGACAGTCCCACTGGTGGCCACTTTGGAATCATGAAAACATTACACAGAGTCCGAGAGCGCTTTTTCTGGGGAAAAGCGAGAGCTGACGTCGAACAATGGTGCAAATCTTGCGATGCATGTGCAGCTCGGAAAGGACCAAAGAAATGTAGCCGAGGAAGACTACATCTCTACAATGTAGGAGCACCTTTCGAACGCATCGCCCTAGACATCCTAGGTCCTTTGCCAAGAAGTTCCGATGGCAACAAATACCTCCTTGTTGTCATGGACTATTTCACGAAATGGCCTGAAGTTTATGCCATCCCTGATCAAGAAGCTTCTACGGTTGCTGATGCCTTGGTACACCAGTGGATATCAAGGTATGGAGTTCCCCTTCAAATGCATTCTGACCAGGGGAGAAATTTCATCTCTGCTGTGATTGAGGGTCTCTGTCAACTTCTCGGAATGGACAAAACTAGGACGACGCCTTTACATCCACAGTCGGATGGCATGGTTGAGAGGTTTAATCGTACCATCCTCAACAACCTCTCACTGCTAGTCTCAAGAAACCAACAAGACTGGGACCAAAAACTTCCCCTGTTTCTTCTCGCCTATCGCAGCGCCGTCCATGAAACAACCGGCTATTCCCCGTCTCAGATGCTTTTCGGTCGTGATCTTCGTCTACCTTGTGATCTGATTTTTGGTCGCCCTCCAGATGCGCCTTCATCGCCAGAGGGATACGTGCAGAATCTCCAGGCACGATTTGAAGACGTCCACAACTTGGCTCGAGAGCGGATCAATATACAGACGGAGAAGATGAAGACCAGGTACGACACGAAAGCCACGGGACATCAATTCGAAGAAGGTGACAAGGTTTGGTTTTATAATCAGACTCGACGTAAAGGACTTTCTCCCAAACTGCAATCGCACTGGGACGGTCCTTATACAGTCCTAAACAGACTGAATGATGTCGTAATTCGGATCCGAAAGTCACCAAGTACGAAGCCTAGAGTCGTTCATTACGACAGGCTGGCTCCATACTATGGCCATAGTACTTAGTTCATTGATTGTATAGTGTAATGTAAATAATGTAAATTAGTATGACCATGGTCTTGTATATAAGTTAATGTAATAATTTCTTTTGCTTAGCATTATCATTATTAATGTTATTATTATTTAAATACTTGTATAATTCTGCATTATGAATGTGTTTTGAATAGTATAGCATTTGTTGGTAACGGGTTTGCTTTCCGACCAAAGGTTGAACTGCCCGGGACGTGCAGTCCTTGAGAGGGGGGCAATGTTATGAATTTTGTATATATCTGTAAATATTCCATTTGTTTAAATTTATTTTATTTTATTATTGTGAAAATTGCAGTATTATTAATGTATTTCCTATTGAGCATCATGTAACTCAATGCGATGGCCTCAGGTGGTTTGCAAGGAAAACAACCTTACAGCATCGGTTTTTATAATGAGTTCTATTGGAAAATCGCCAAGGAATGGGTTTATCGCCAAGTTGGCGATGGTTTTGGCGACTTATTTTTGTCGCCAAATTTGGCGATATGTCGCCAAGTTGGCGACGTTTTGTGCAACCACACCCCCCTTATACCTATACATTGGGATCCTTTCTTGCTTGGGTTCTCTATCGAAAGTTAAAGCACTTTCTGGTAATTTCTAGCATCTGAAGGCTCTGGAGTAATCTGGAAAGATCTCTGAAACCTATATAAGGACCTCCATCAGTTCAGTTGAGTGAGTTGTCTGTCAACTGCGATTGAATTATTACGAGAGGCTTTGCATTGAGAACTGTGTTTCTCGGATCGATTTTGTCGTTGATAAGTCGTATTGAACGCATTGTTTCTGTGTGAAATTTTGCTGTGCTTTTATTGGATTTGAAGATTACTGAATATCTTGTAATTTTCAGAAGATATTTGTGATCGTATTGCACTGTTTATAGTGAATAAAGCCTTTTTAGTGTTCTTATATATTGGCATCAGTCCTTTCGAACCCCGAGCTCACAACAATATATACAGAAGTAATAAATCACATCTTTAGGGTCCAAAAATTAAACACATACCATAAATTAAAAAAAGTAAAATAATATTCTTGAATTTTCAAAAAAATAAAATAAAAGGTATTTCTATTTGTTTGGCACTACCTGTATTTTTTTTATTTTTTGTTCAGTAAATATTAATATTTTGATATTGATTAATTTAAAACTTCATTTTTACATTTCAATTAATAGAAATTTTTATTGAACTTTATTTATGACATTAATAATTTTATAGATAAATTGCAATCCCTTTTTAAAAAAGAAAATGAATCTATTGACATACATTTTTTCTCAGTAACTTCTGGTGAGATTTCAATTTAAAAAAAAGGGGGGGGGGTATTATATTTAGTTATGATTTTTTATTTTTTTTTATTTTTGAAAAATCAATTTTGTTTTAGTAATGTTAATTAAAAAAAAAAAAAAAAAAAAAAAAAAAAAAAAAAATTTTTGTTTACAAAATCACGTAACTGTTGTATTTTTTATTTTTATTTCTTGCCAAATGATGAAGTTATAGTTTAGCATATCAAAACTATTATTAAAAAAACTATTGAAATCCCTTCAGTATCTCCTGAGAAACAGGTACTTTAATATCAGCTATTTTTGTAACTGCTGTTGCCTCCTTAAATAATTCATATAATATTTGAGAAAAATTCTATATTGTAATCTGTATGACAATGAGTTAATGTCGTTTTGTAATTATAATTGTTATGATAAATTTTATGCTTCATTTTGTGATAATAAGTAGACTTTAAAAAGAAGTAATTGAGACCAATTTTTTTTTTCTTCCCAATAATTATCGGTAATATTTATTTGTTTTATCATTTTAGTCTGTTAAGAAGACTGGAAGACTTTTAATAGCTCATGAAGCACCATTAACAGGAGGATTTGGGGCTGAAATAGCTGCTACCGTTCAAGTAAGTTTATTTACATTCAAAATTATATCTATGATTTGATTTTTTACATATTTGCTTAATATTTTTAAATATACTTGCATACATTTGCACATCAGAAACGTCCTGTTTCTGACTCAAATAATCCTCCTAATTTTAACTCTGTTATTCTGCTATTTTATTCTCCTGTCTGTTTGAAAATTTCCAAAATCCTTTCTTCTTTTAATTTTAAAGTTATCTTCAAAGCTATCAATAAAATAAAATTCTTTTCTGAAAGATCCTATTCCTACCGAAAGCTGGTGGGGCGTTTATTTTATTCCTTGTTCTTGTAATTTAGGTTATATTGGTCAAACTAAGAGAGTATTAAAGTTCAGATTAAGCGAGCATCACAGGTACATTTCAAATCAAGAATTTTCCAAATCTTTGATTGCCTCTCTCTGTTGGACTTCAAGTCACTGTTTCAATTTCTCCATGGCCAGAATAATTTCTTCTCCTGTCTCTCCCACTCACTTGGATTTTCACAAAGCATTTTTTATCTTTAAAAATTCCAATAATCTTGTAAATGATCTCTCTTCAGCTTAAAAATTACTTCTGTAATTTTGTTTCCTCTCTTTTTTTTGTCTCTTTTTTTTAATTATTAATTATAAAAAATGTTTTATTATTTATTTTATTTTTATTTATTTATTCATTTTTTTTAGCCACACACAGGGTGGCTTATTCTTTCAATCTCTATCATTTTTCATGTTTATGAAAAGTCACAGCAATCCATCGTTGCCACAGATTAATCTCGGAAAATGAAACATTTGAAGTTATTAAAAAATTAATAACTCGAAAAGTATTTGTCACAAAATTGTTTTACAAACTGCGTTAGAATGGTAAAAAATTGTATTTTTCTTGATATAAATTTCAAATCTAATGATTATGTCGTTTTTCAAATATTAGATTTCAAAAATTACCAAACTTCACAATGATGAAGTACCGTAACGAAACTTTTACGCGTAAAAAGATAATGATAAAGGCATTGTGGCTCGACGTGTATCGTGTATACTGGCCATAGCATGAGTAACGAATTATAGTAAACTTATTATTCTGTTAAAATATAAATGTGAATTATGTATATACATTTTTAAAAAATAAAGAAAAACATTTTATCACAAACATCAACAAAAATTTTTCTTCTATTTATTCCCTTAATCCAAATATATTGCTTTATCGTCTGCTGCCATAGCAACATGAATTAAATTTCATTAAAAAAAATTGCTCAGTGGTAGAAAAATATTTTTCTAAATCGAATGATTATTGAACAACTCAACACTTTAACAGGGGAATTTTTATTTGTTATTTAGATATTTTAAAATTGTTTGTAGTCATTGCGTTTTATTCTGAGTTACTACAGCTAGTTTATTTATTTTTTAAGTAAAAGCCGTGTGTGGCAATCTATATTCGGCCTTATAGCAGAATTTTCCCCACTTGTATTATTATTTGCTTCTTCTGTTTGTTTGTTTTATTCATTCTTTTTTTTCTGTATCATTTTGGCTACACTTTCCTCTTTGGCATGTGCTCCTCTATGATTGGTGGTTTCCTTTCAGATAGCGCCGCCGGTCACATTCTTTGTAAACTCTCCTCTCTGCTCTTCTGTTCATTTCTGACCTTGTCTCCTTAGTGTGTCTCCTTAATGTGTTTACTTTGGCTGATGATGGGCTGTAAAAAATTTCCAACCCGAAATGTGTCCTGTGTGTTCCTTTGTTTTGATGGTAAATCTTACAAAGTTTTATTAATTGTGATTTATTGCTAGTTTTTTGGTGTTGTTTCATCAACCATACAATTATATCTGTTCCATTGGAAACCTGTTCAAAATGGAATTTTGTTTCGGTCCCTACGATTCCGCTTTCATCAATTTTACTGTTTAATATTATTGTGTTTATTTAGTATAGTAAAGCCTACTAAGACAAAATCTCAAGTAACTTGAAAAGGATACTGTTTTAAACAGGTTTCCATCTTACATCATGTATAATTGTGCAATTATTTCAGGGGAAATCATGATTTTTATGTTTGAGACAGGATTCTGTTTTAGACAGCTTCTGTTTTCATAGGATTGGCTGCATTTTTATGTTCTGATTTATAAGCCGCTGTCCCACTTTTTTGTGACAGTGGACTTGGCAACACTGAATAATGAGAAAATTGTTCTGTCTTGTTCTTATAAAAGAAAAAACTCCAGGGTTTGTCCCCTAAAAGTGACTGATATTCATCAGATATTTTATAAGTGAACAAAATACTGTAATTTACAGTGTGTCAAAAAATTTTGGGCTACTTTTAGTTTGTTGAATTAACTTTTTATTGTAAAATTCTAGAATTCAGAAAACCAAAAGCAGCATCCAAACTTCTGATGCATTGTAAAGGATATATTGTACTGTCCTTTAAAAAAAAACCCAGAGCAAAATGTTTCCTAAAAAAAACCACCCTAGTACTTCATCAAATATTTTACTAAAGTCAATTTTTTTGTTTTTCTGTTTTTATGCACTATCCTCTTTAATAAAAAGCTATGCGTTGCTGACGACTGGGATTTTTGCTAATCGTTGCCACAGATTAATCTCGGAAAATGAAACATTTGAAGTTGCTGAAAAAATTAATTGCTCGAAAAGTATTTGTCAGAAAAATGTTTGACAAACTGCGTTAGAAAGGTAAAAAATTGCATTTTTCTTGATATAAATTTCAAATCTACTGATTACGCCATTTTTCAAATATTGAATTTCAAAAATTACCAAATTTCAAAATGGAGTACCATAGTGAAAACTTCACTCGTAAAAAAAAAAATAACAGCAATGTGTCAACACGAGTCACAAATTATAATAGCCTTATTATTCTGTTAAAATATAAAAGTGAATTATAATGTCACGAGTGCATGATTTTTATTTAATTCTCGACAAATACTAGATGCGCCAGTTCTTTTTAGTTGTGAATAATATAGGTTAATTCATGTTATTAAAAAATGTAGCTATAAAACATATAAATCAATGGAAAACGGTAAGTAATAAATTGTAAACGTAATAGTAAACCATATTTAAAAAAACATAACTTAGTGAAATAATTATCCGTTTTTATGTTATTTTAGGATATTCCAGGTAAAGGTACAGATTACTTTAAAATACAACGTTAAATTCACCGATATATTTCGTTTGATTCAAGTTTCTTTTGGAGAAACCGACCAGCGCAGCAGGCGTAGTCTGCTAGTTTAGAATAATTAAAATAGTTAAAAATACCTAAGGAGTGTTTATTTAGTTTTAAAATAATTTAAACTAACAATTGTAGAATTCTGACAAAACATGATTTAAATTTTTACAGATTTCCTTGATATAGTTTCTATATGTTTCACACTCTTGGTGATGGCCAGGTTCTGGTCAAAAGCGCTCGGGACTCCAACGAAAATTTTAACATCTGTAGAAGGGTTTTAATGTTTTAAAAAACCTGACACAACCTTTTATTTCATTTTACACATATTTTAGTAATAAGTAATAGATTGTAATTAATTTTAAATGTTTTCATGTTTTTAATTTGTATACAAAGGTGAATTTAATGTTTCAACATTAGGAAAGTTTTCTATATATTTAATATTTTTCAAATTGGCGTTCTTGAGTCACAAAGGGTTAAAAATTATTTTCACCTATGTTCTGTACACCGAACAGTATACTGAACATCTTTAATCAAGGTTGCCCAGGTTGGATCCCCTGATATCTTTAGTTTTAAATTATTATATTAATGCAATTATGTTTGTTGTAATTTTAATTTTTTTAATAGCTAAGAAATAAATATTAAAGCAGTTGCTTTTTTTTCTTTTAGAATGAATGCTTTTTAAATTTGGAAGCTCCTGTTCAGAGAGTTACCGGTCATGACAGTCCATTTCCTCATGTGTTTGAACCGTTTTATATACCCAGCAAGTGGCGATGTTTTGATGCCATAAAAAAGATAATAAACTTTTAAATTTTATATTAAAAATAGCTTTATATTTTGTTGTATTTGAAAAAAAAAAAAGAAGAAAAAGTTACTTTTGTTCCTACATCAGCTCTATTTTCATCAAATCTGCATTTATTTTGTGATATTTTAAAGATATTGAAGATTTTTATTTCTTTTTAATCAGTTGTACAGAAATTAATAGTAATTGTTTTGTGACAATGAAATTATAGAAATGTACATACATAAATTCATACTTTCACCTTTAAATTGAAATGTTACTAATCAAGGAGCTCTGTCAGCTTTGTATTGCTGTAATTTTGAAAGCAAAAATGTGCCAAATGAATCAATGTATTAATATATAAACAGAATCAACATAATATTTTTAAAATGTTAAAGCAGTTTTTTAGCAAGAGTATGTGGTATGTTTTTCTTAACTATGCACAAATGTTGCCAACTGTTTTTATGATACACCATGTCATTCTTAGACACCATTAGTTAAGACTTGAAAAAATGTTTATTGCGTGTTGTGAATAATATTATATTCAATGAATTATTGTAACACATGTGCAACAAATAAGTTACAATATAGCAAAAAATCTATCCAAAAACTATGTTCGAAATATAAAAAACAGGACAAGTGCGAATGGAATTCGCAGGTTCAAAAGGTCCCATACTGTTATGTCATATTTCTGTAAAGCTTAGTAACTACCTAGTTTCTTGACAAAAACATAAAAAATAAGAACTGCCTTCTTGTACCTCGATATGCTTCTTGTAATTGTTGTATCGTAAAGCTGTAATTTACTTCATTCTACTCTTTTATTTAACTTAACTTGGTGTTTGTATGTAAAGATAGAATTTTGTAATTGATTTTTCACTCACTTCCTGAAATGCTAGAATTACCAAAAGTCCTTCTGCCCTGCACTGGGAGGAAAAGGTAGCTTCTCTATTTCTTATTTTTAAGAATTCAGCTACTTTTACTCAAACACGCAAAGCTAAAATGCATGAAACCTGATTATAGAAGATTCCCAATTTTCATCAGTATTGAATTTGAATGGCAATTTCAAAAAATTAGCTATCGCCAAGTTGGCTTTACTTATGGTGACCTATTTTTGTCACTAAGTATTGCCAAGCTTGGGGAGAATTCAACACTGGTAAGTTAAATGTTGCTGTGTAGTTTTAATTGTGTAAGAGTTGGAACAGTGATTACAAGAATGAAAGAAAATTTGCTGTAAACCACATTCATTAAAACTCATAAAGAAAAAAAATCTGTTTATGGAGGAATTTGATGTTAGTCCTGATTATGGAAATTCTAGATCAGTGGGAAGTATCCTATAGGTTTTATTCTCAAAACCTATTGGGTATTTCCCTTTGACCTAGAACCTTGAAATTTGGTGCAAAGGAAGATCTTATAGCACATGTAAAGAAACAAATCAAAAATCATTAATGTGTAATTCAGTGTCCATTCCTTATGTGAATTTTACATAATCAGGATTTCCATAAACATTGTTTTAAACCAGAACTTTTTATTGCATTAAGTTAGAAGCTCAAAATTTTTACACAACAATGGGACCATAAACTTTATTATTTAATATTAATTTGAACTTTATACCCTTTCAAAGCATTCCTATGCGAGTTCTGTTTTTTCCTTTAGAGGTATGGAACCCTAAAAAGCAGAGAGAAAATGCTTTTTTACAGTGAAATAAATAAAATGTGTTTTGAAGTGAAAATAAGTGTTATGAGAATTTTCTACTATACTGAAACAAAGATGTCATGAAAATATCAATATTTTCTTTCGTATGTTTTATGCCTTTGGTATATTCAAGGCTACATATCCAAGAAACATGTCTAGATATGGATGTGTACAAAACTGTTTTCTTCTGTCAAGAAACAGAAATTATGCTGCAACACATTAGTATCATGTATTGCATTAAATGTTTTTAAATGCTTTTAATTTCCCATTAAAACTGTATCAATTGCAGAATTTGGGAAAATAAGCAAGTGCTGTTTTTTTCTTCATAATTAAGTGCATTGCAAAATGAATTATCAAACAAATAGAAATTAATAGTCTGTAAAACAGCTCATGTGACTAAAAAATTGTCTTCATTTCAATGGGGAAGACCCCATGGGACCTTTCCTTTCCTATTCTTCTGATCAATTATCAGTTGTTAATAAAAATCGATACAGAACATGGCAGGAAATAGATGAAATGGCAATAATAATGGTGGTTAAAAAAATATTTGGTGAATTATTATTTGTGCCAGCTAAGGGTAAAGTACCATTTTTTTTTTCATAATAAATTCTATAAAAAAAAATTATAAAATAAAAATCGTATCATTCTTATTTCTTTTAGTTAATTTTTATCTTTAACCTTTTTACATGTATGTGAAAAATTGCTTAATAAATATATATTTTATTATTTTGGCAAAAAAAAAAAAAAAAAAAAAAAAAAGTTAGTATTAAATCAATTGTTTGGTGAGATCTCATTATTGGTAATGTTTCTTCTGATTCATGCATTTTATTTATTATTATTATTATCCAATCAACTCATCTTTTAAAGATTACTCTAGTAATTTTAACCTTAAAATGGACTTTTTTTAGTGAGTAGCATAAAAAACAAGTGCCAAATCAGTAACCATCTAATATTGCACTATTTTATTAAACTTGCTTAAATGAAAAAGAATAAATCTAATCTAATCTTTTGTCACATTTTTTTCTTATAAGAACTATCTGTTGTATTTTCTTTTAAAGATATTCTTACCAAAACTTTTGATGAAAATTAATTACCTTTAATTAATTTTTTCCATATATGTAATATGTATTCTTTTTTTAAAAAAATTAGAAATAGTCAGAGAAATTCTCACAAGATGAGTTTTTACAGATTAAATTTTTCACATAAAATGAAGAAATCAGTACTTTATAAGTAATGATTATGAAGCAAAAGGAAACACAATTGCCTGAAAATTTGAAGAAGGTATATATAAAAAATTTTAAGTTTATCAATAATTTCAGAAATGATTTTGTCAGTGATTGAGTCCCCCAACTTTTCTAAAACATTATAAAAATCAATGCTTATGGTAATTTTATATCAAGATTTAAAAAAAAAAAATTATTGTTGATAAACTATTACTTTGTTTGTATTCAAATCAAATTCAAAGATTTTATCTTGTTTTAATTATTTTTTTTTTATTTTATTATTATTATTAAATCCTTTTTTATATCTGTTGAATAAATATATAGAATATCGTATTGTTTTTGTGTATGTCATGTGGTTTATTCCCCTCAAAATGTACTTTAAAAATAAGGTGCGTGTGATGCATGCATATTTAGGATGACTGGCTCTCTATATATTGAACCATTGGTCACTGCATAAATTGTTGAGTGGCAATTTTGTATTTAAATTTACAAAACCATTAAGCAATACATTGTGACTACTGTGAAATTTTAGCACTAACTGTTAGATTTTAATAACATAAAATTTACTCAAAATGTTTTACTTACCCATCATACGTAGTATAGGGTAAGTCTTGTAATCGTTTTGAAAATCGAAAAATTTTTTTTGACGGATTCACACGTTTCAGACACTGGAGATTCCAAAAAACATATTTTTAGAAAAAAAATTTTGCCGTCCGTCTGTGTGTCTGTGTGTCTGTAAACGCTCTATCTCCCGAAAAAATTGAGATAGACACTTGCAATTTGGTATGTACTTAGTATGTAATAATGGGAAGAAGCCTATTTCATTTCAATAACCTCGATTAACCGGATCTATTTTTTTTCGGACTCTCGAAATATTCGTTCTGATAAAAGGTATATAAAAATTTTCGAAATTGTTTATTTTAAGAAATGAATATAAAAGACAATAAAAAAACATAAATTTTGCATAAAGCATGAAGTCGATCGGATAATTAGTTGCTGAGATATTTGTAATCCTATTTTCCACATTCTTCGATTTTTCATGACCCTGTATTTCATCCAAATTTCACTTCAAAGATATATTTTAATTGGAAATTTGACGCTTAATCAGATGCAATAAACCGCTAGTTAATAGGATTATTATTTTTGGAGTTATAAGGAAAAACCTCTTTCAAGCAATTCAGTAATCGAGCCTATAAAGTTATGACGTCATCAAGCCACGATTTTATTTGAATTGCTATGCATTTTATAAGTAGTTTACACATTTTTGTTTTAATATTTTACATTATGCATATCCATGATGGGTAAGTATTACGGTGGCCCCCAACGACTAGTTTCTATTTGTTATCAGATTTTTTTTTTTTTTTTTTTTTTTCAAATTTGAGTATTAAAAATCAGTTTTTGCAAGTGTAAATAATATTACATAAGGATGTGCCATATACAAAACAATATGAAAACTATTTGCTTTCTACATAATCATCATCATTCTATATATCATTCACTGTTTATTGTTAAAATCACACCCACTGTAAATCATCCATTGATGCAATGTAACATATTGTGGACTGCATTTATGTCAAAGGTAATAAGATTTTGTAACCTTTAATGTTGACCTGGTGCCTTCATGTTTTTTAAACAGAGCAATCGTGTTCTTTGTTTCTGGTGCAAGAAAAGTTTACTTCTACAAAGTTTTGTAATTGTTGGAAAAAGTTTTTAAATAAATAAAAAAAAAACTATATATATTTTTGTTTTGGTTATATTTTATTTTTAATATATTTACATGCATTAAAACATAATGTTTTTATGCAGGGACGATCTCAGGCAGATTGTTCACCAGGGCAAAATCTCATATCCCCCCTCTCCCAAGGTTTAGACCCTCCCTCTAAACTAACTAGCAATATCTTTCAACCATCATCTTTGCATTTTTCTTCAGACACTTAATTTATAAGCACCTGAAGCACTCTAGAAAGCAAATTAATTCAAATATTTAAAGTATGTTATGATTTTTTGCGTTGTACAACTTATTTTATGAAAAAGTTGATAAAAGATTTATAAGAGAGTAAAATTAATTGACATACATTGGATCTGCTGAAAAATTAAAAAGTATTATTCATGTATCCAATCTGGCATCCCAGGCCTTTGTCCAGCCCAAGGACTGTCCTTATTTCAATGCCTTAAGTAGAGTAATCTTTATTCCAAGAAAAAAAATTTACTACAATTTACCACAGTTCAAATAGGGACTCAGACCAGTGGTGAGAAAAACTATTTTTTTATTTTAGTGAACTGAAACTACTTTATATAAATATAACAAATCATAACACCTTGTAATTATATACTTCTTTTTAATTGCTAAAAGGTGTAAAATAAAAAATTTATAAACAGTAAAATAGGTTTAGACTGTTGACGTATGTTTCAGCTCAATCTGATCCATTATCAAAACAAACAAAAATATTCTGTAAATGCACAGTCTATGAAGTTATTTGAAACACAATCATTTAATTTTTCACATACTTTTTAAAAATTATGCACATTTTTTTTTTTTTTTTTTTTTTTTTTACTTTGATAATTGAAATTAGTATAATTGAATATATAATTTAAGTAATAATTCAATAAGTTAATTAATTGATGAAATAAACTTTATTAGGTAGCTTTCAATACAAAAAAGTATAAAGCTACCTATTGCAGCCGTTCGGAGGAAAACAGTTCCGGAAAATTTCGATATATTTTCACCGATCATGACCCCCAGACCCCAAAAAACCACCCTCCGTTCAAATGTTGATTTATATATATATATATATATATATATATATATATATATATCCATATATATATATATATATACAGTACAGAACCGTTTATCCAGAAACCAGTTAACCGGAAAACCAGTTAACCGGAATAGTATTTTCGATCGACCAACTGCGGAATCTTTCCAGAAAAAAAAAATCATAAAATCTTCAAAACTGCGTATATATATATTTTTAATTTGTGGTGTAGTATTCTTTATTTAGGATTTACTGTTTCTTTGGAAAACAGTGTTTTTATTGCCCATATATATAATAGATTAACATGCTTTATGCTACGGCATACGGCAATACTTTTGCTTCGTATCGTAACGCTGAATCTAGAGCGCGAACAAATAAACAAAGCAGAACTGTTGCCAATCTGAAGAAACCGAGGAAGAAACAACGTCGAAAATACGCTGTTTATTCATCTACATGGAGATATAAAAAAAAGAGCGGTAACCGTTTGCCAAAAGTTACGGTTTGACATCACGACAGGTATTGTATTTCTTATTTCTCTCAGTAGATGGCGCCAAACCAAATGCAAAGTAATGGCAGTAAAAGAAGAAAAAAAAACTAATTTTGTAATAAATTGTCTCCGATTATAAAGTATCCGAATAAACTTTTGAATATTTTATTAAGGTATTACGAATTACTTATCTTTTCATATCTCCATGAATTTTAATAAACAGTGAAAGAATGTTTTGCTATAGTGCTCATTCAGATTGGCAACAGTTCTGTTTAGTTTACTTTCAACATCGCGTGCTTAGTACGATTATTATTTATTTTCAAAATCGTGAAGCATTCAGCAAATTAATTTTTTTACATTGCTTTTTGTAAAAAAATAGGAATGGCAAAGAGACAGGCAGATGAATTGGGCAATGTAAAAAGAAAAAGAGTAGTTCTAAGCATAGAAACTAAAGTGGAAATTTTAAAAAAACTTGATGAAGGTGCTTCCGTAAAAAATTTATGTGACACTTATCACGTTGGATCATCGACAATTTATGACTTAAAAAAGCATAAAAAAGACATTCTAAAATTTTATGGAGACGTCGATAATCCAAACCTTTTATCCGAGAGAAAAACGATGCATCAAGCAAAAAATGATGATGTAGACAAAGTGCTTATGGAGTGGATCCGGCAAAGAAGAGTGGAAAGTTTTCCACTTAACAGGAGCATTATTATGACACAAGCAAAGAAATTCCATGAGGAATTGCATATAGAAAAAAACTGTGATTATTCCCATGGATGGTTTAATAGATTTAAACAGAGGCATGGGCTGAAACTTTTGAAAATTTCAGGTGAAAGAGCTGCTGCAGATAGAGAAAGTGCAGAAGATTATGTTGATTATGTGATGGAGTTAGTGAGAAAAGAAAATGTCAGTTTAGACCAAATATTTAATGCAGATGAAACTGCATTATATTATAAATATGTTCCAAAACATACCTATGTATCTGCAAATGAGGAATCACCAAGCAGTGGACTGAAAGAATCGAAGCAAAGAGTGACGTTGCTAGCTTGCGCAAATGCAGCTGGCACTTGTAAAATAAAATTAACAGTGATCGGAAAAAGCAAAAAACCCCATTGCTTCAAAAACATTAAAATATTTCCTGTCAATTATAAAGCAAATAAAACAGCTTGGGTAACCCAAGTATTATTCATTGAATGGTTTAATACACAGTTTGTGCCAAAAGCAAGGGCACACTGTTTATCAGTTGGACTCCCAACAGATTGCAAGATCATTTTATTCTTGGATAATTGTGCAGCCCACCCACCACCAAGTCTGTTACAGAAGCATAATGTTCTTGTTGAATATTTGCCTCCTAATTGCACCTCTTTGATTCAACCTTTGGATCAAGGGGTTTTACGTAGCTTAAAATGTAAATATAAGACACATTTTTTAAAAGAACTTTTGGAGGCATGCAACGAGAATAGGTCTGTGCATGAATTTCTGAAGGAATTCAATATCAAGAAAGGAATTTGGCTGGCTGCTCGGGCTTGGGAAGATGTATCAAAAGATACATTAACCCATGCATGGCATAACTTGATGCCTACCTCTATATTCCTTGATGAAGATAGTGACAATAATTTTGGAGGATTCACTATTTCAAAAGAAAAATTGCTTCAGCAAGAACTGAAAGAATATGCAGAAAGTACATTAAGACATGACATCTTAACTGAAGCTGACATTGATGACTGCTTTCATATTGACAATGATGTCCCTATAACCAGTACCCTGTCCGATTCTGAAATTGTACAAAAAGTTCTACATCCTGAACAAAATGATGACACTGAGGATGAGGAGAGTGCAGATGAAATGTCTGAAGATAAAATTTGTAACGCAAGATGCATCGAATTAACACAAGAACTAATAAAAGGGATGGAACAAAAGAGTTTTGTAGATGAAACGCACATCATGGCAGTTTATAAAATACAGGAATTATTTCTTAAACAAAAAACTAATTTTAAACAAATGAAAATTGTTGACATATTTAAAAAATAAGCATTCCATTATTTTTTAAAAATGCATTTGTAAAGTCCTACTTTTTATTTATTAATTTATTTTAAATAAAATCTCAATCATTAAAAATTCATGAATGTCTTAGCATTTTTGTAAAAGATGGAGTTCAAAGATGGAGTCAAATTAAAACATCAGGATTTTCAACTAGCTTGAAAAATATAAAAATAACTAAATTTTTGTAAGGGGGGGGGGGGAGCCTACACACTATTCTAACCTGCAAGTAAGTCTTATTTTTTTATTTTCTATTCCTTCATTGTAATGTGTAAGTATAGTAATATTTCATGTTTAAAAACCATTGATTAATCAAGATTTAAAGCATTTAACAGATTTCAATTTTTATATGTAATTATTTAATTTATTGAAAAGAATTCTTTTACAATTACACTTCTTACATATTCTGATTAATCTTTGATTCACAAATAAATCCAGAGCCAAATATATTACACACAAGTCTGAATAATGGGTGTTGTGTCGATGAGCAACCAGTTATCTGGAAAAACCAGTTATCCGGAATGCATTTGAACACAGCCATTCCGGATAACTGGTTCCATACTGTATATATATCTGACCTATGTCATACAATAACGCTCGTATTTATAAATCAATTTTGATGAAACTAATTGTGTGTATTAAGCTCATTAATGTCTCGACCGAGTTCGTTGGCCAGCTTGGTCCGCCATTTTGTTTCAAGATGGCGGCCAATTAAAAATTAAAACTAAAATAAATGTACAAAAAAGTTAAAAATTCAAATTTATTTTTTAATTCAATGTTAGGCCTTGAAACGAGGATTCCGAAGCATTTTTTGTTTTAAATTTATCTTAAAAAATGGCTGAGATAGAGCAGTTTGAAATTCTAGGGTGGCTGACATTTTGAAACAAGACAGCACATTACAAAAATTGTCATTGTTGTAATAATTTTCCCAATCAAACGCATATAACTATATATTCATATCCGTTAGCACCAAATTCTCGCCAAACTTGGCACCATTTGGCGAAATATCGCCAAATTTGGCGACCAAAATAAGTCTTCATAAATGAAGCCAATTTGGCTATTGCTCAATAATTTGGCGAATTTCTTATTCAAATTCAGTATTAACGAATCTTTTGTAAACGTTTTATTTGCATTTTAAGTTGCTGTTTTCGTGTAACATTAGCTAAAATTTTAAAACGAAGATATAGGAAAGCTACCTTTTCCTCCCGGTACAGGCCGGAAGGACTTTTTTTATTTTACCCTGCAATGTATACTATCAATCCATTATAAGGGAAACCATAGAGATTGTAACGCATAAAAATACAATATGTAATGATGCAGCATCATTTAATTTACCAAAATTGTGGTTCCATTTATTCTATGGTTACAAATATGGAAATAAACATTCAAGTAAAAAATAAAGTGCGTAATTTTTAAAAAGTATGTGAAAAATTAAAGGATTGTGTTTGAAATAACTTCATAGACCATGCATTTACAGAATATTTTTGATTGTTTTGATAATGGTTTAGATTGAACTGAAGCATATGTCATCAATCTAATAAAACCTATTTTACTGTTTAGAATCTTTTTATTTTACATTTTTTAGCAATTAAAAAGAAGTACAACTACTTTATTAAAAGTATAGTTAACTATAGCTACTTGTTTTAAAAAAAAAATAGCAATTACAAACTAATTTTCAAAAGTAGTCGCTACTTTGCTATTTTCAGATTTTGTCAAGGGATCATTCGATCTACACTCGAAATTGAGGAGAAAGATTCAATAATACAGGCATCTCATTACATCACTTCTTCTGGAATACAATCAAATATATGCGATATAACCGAGAACATTAAAAGTATAAGAAATATAATTTACAAGAAAATGCATTGTGTTTGTTTCCAAGATGTTAGTTAATACAAATTTTTTCAATTTTCTTAACAAAATTAACAAAGATATACATGATAAACAGCTTATTTTTTTGGGGAGGCTCGAAACCGAGCTATAGCCTATATCTGAATGAGTGATATAATGAGGAGCTACTCTCCTGTGTATATCATATTTATGCACAACCATACACCGCATAAATCCTATATATTATTTCTGTTATCAACATCCCTTTTTCTAAGCAAATACAAAATGCAGAACGATAAATGAAATACCATATGAAAGGATTTTGAAGCGGCTTCTGACATAGTGCGCTTACATTTCATTAAAACATGTATTTCGATTAAAAATTACAATTAATTAAAAATTAAATCAGCATTGTTTTAATAAATGAAATGAAAGGTTTTTCTCAAAATAGTGTTGCCACAAAAATAAAATACCGCAAAAATGATTATTAAACGAAAATGTCCAATAAAGATAATGTGGGATATAGCTGCTGCACGGGTTTATTTTATATTTATGATTTTAAAACAAAATTTAAATTCAAATGCTCAATTCATTTTTCTTTATCACATGTTTTTTTCCAAAACAAATGATTTCACCTTCTAATGCAGTTAAATTACAATTTTTTTTTTTTTCTTTTTTTTTGCGTTTGCTATTTTTGGTCAGTTTTTACTGTAACTTTGTTGGAACAAATGAGATTCTTTCTGGCTTGACTAATGTTGTTGGTAAATATTTTTAATCCTTAATTTTTTTTAGAAGTTTAAACCTGCATCTAAAAAATATTAGATATTGCTAATAAATATTAGACTGTAGTGCGAAATCTTCGCACAGGTCCACTGGTTTTGTTTACTATGCAATCGGTTGTTGTTGTTATTCATCTGCATCTCTGGAATGTTTGCGAGTAAAAAAGAGCAACACTGTGTCATTCTTATTGAGTGGCAGAACGAGCTGGATTTTGTAAAGGGCATCGGCGAATAAAGACAGTGTATGGAGAACATGCACTGTCCTTGACTCATGTGCAGGACGGACACAAGCACTTCCGCGAAGGAATCTGGTGAAGTTTCGGTGGATGGTGTTGGAATACCAACTGTATATAGCCTAGATCTTTCGCCATATGGCATTGAAGGGCTGCTGTTTTTACTCGAACAGCGAAGTCATGGATAGGGATGCACCGAATAGTGATTTTGGCCGAATACCAAATATTCAGCCCACAAGTAAACCAAATACTGAATATTCGGCCAACCGAATAGTAACAGTGAGGCCGAATATTTTTATATTTCAGAGTTTAAAAAGCATTAAAAGTTAAATTATAAAAGAATTTTACATAATATTTAACACAGATACTACCATTTTATGAACTCTAGACCTTTTTACAAGAAACCTTTACATAAAAAAAAAAATCTGTGCTTTGAGTTATAACTTAAAAAGAGGATAGTCTTAAAACTTTTTTAATTCATAAAGCTTTAAACTTCGTAGCTTCTTCTGTGAATTAAAATAAATTTATAAAATGTTCTTATATTCTATGTCAAATACTTTAAAATCAAAGAAATTTTATAATGAATTAGAAATAATATTTTACAGTGATATAGTGTTTATTTATCAGGAAGGGACTAAAGTAAAACAATACAATATATTAAAATGCTGGCAAATCAGTAAGAATAACTTTTCTGCTCCTATTGATTTGGCAAGGAAGTTTTTAAATGAACCAGAGTGTCTGGAATAGGCGATCAGAGGTTGTAAATATACAGGGTGTTCATACATCTTGGAACAAACTTTCTGTGTAGATAATGTGGTCAAGGCAACCATTTTTTGAGCAAGAAACATTATCTTAATCCACTTATTCCATCAAAAAATACAATACATTCAGTCAAAAACACAGAGTGTGTCACCGCAAGCTGAAACTGAATTTTTGTTTAAAACTTTAACGACAATGAAGATATTTTAGCTATATTTGCATCGTATTAGTTTTGATTGTAGAAAATATGATGATACTATTGGAAGTGGCTGAATTTTGGCCAGTGACACAGTATAATTAGTACTGTCAGCTCCACTCTGAATAAAGTAATATCTAGCTCAGTGTTGTTTAGATATGAATGGTGGTAATTTCCAGTACTTATCGTGATTCACAGAAATCAAAGTAACTATGTTGAAAATATAGTTACAATATCTTCAGTATTATTAAAGTAACAAACGAAAATTCAAATTTGACCTGGAGTGAGGTGCACTATACTTTTGATTGAATAAGTGTGTTGCAATTCTGGTTTCTTGGACAAAAATTGTTTGTCTTGATGTCTATTATCACCTATGAAAGTTTTTTCATTTTGTTTAGAAACATGATGTTTGCAAGAAACAGATTATTTACTAGACAATAATGCATTTATTTGTACATCATTAATTCCTATGAAGGTCATCATTAACGGTTAATTTTCTTAAGTGACACTTTTCAAACAACGAATAAATAATGTAAAAGTATTTACTTTCATTGAAATATGATTTTATTCCTAATTATTTTGAATATCTTTATTAATTGACAGTTAAAAGTAGAAATTGTGGGTTTTAAAAAAAAATGTTGAAAAATTTTTTTTTTAAGTATTCGGCTTAGCCAAATATTCGATATTCTGCCAAACCGAATATTCGGCAGACCGAATAGTTTGATATTCGGCCTGACCAAATAGTCGGTAATATGGCCGAATATTTGGTGCATCCCTAGTCATTGACAATGTTCAAAACTGGTTCCTATTTCAGTCAAAGGACTTCTACGAGCAAGGTATTCATTACTTGGTGAAACAGTGGGACAAGTGCTTGTGAAGCTTTGGAAAATTTTGTTTAAAATAAACTATGTAATTTCATTCTGTGGCTCCTGTTCCGTTTTCATCTGATCCACCCTAATATGTGTCGCACCTAAAATCTTCTCATGGCACACCAGTGTGCCACAGCACAGGAAATCATACGCATTTTGATTATATATATATATACATTAATTACATATGCATATTAATTTAAAAATAAAAATACAATTAAACACAAATTATTTTTTTTTTTCTTGTTATTGGTATGTTTAAAATTTTTCGACGGCTTGGTGCATTTTTCAAATTTTTTAAACACCTTCATGCTAATAGTAAAACATGACTTTTACCAAGTCTAAATTACTAATTGAATAATTTTATATAGATGCATGTAATTCATATACATTTTATCTAATATAAAAACTCATTACAATTGATAAATGTTCTTAAGTTTATTACTTTTTCATTTAGAAAACTTCTTTCATTGCAAAAAATTAAGAATTTGCATTTTCGAGACTTTCTGTAAGTCAGGATGGTAAGTTAATATTTCCAAAATAATAATTAAAAAAAATCACTTCTACTTTTCAGTGATACTTTTATCCTTTCTTGTATTCAAAATTAATGTGTCCCTCATCTCATAGTGCTTACTCTAACCCCATGGCTCACAGTGAGACATTTCCTGAAATAGCCCTTGTTTATTGTTTTTTTTTTTTTTTTTTTTTTTTTTACGACCGATTATCTACTTGAGGGATATAGGCCGAGGGGGGGATGCCCTCCGTAACTGGTCTTTTTAAGGGAACCCAAGGTTCGAAGAAAACCATGGAAAACTCCGAACTATTAGGACGACGGACGCAATTGGATTCGAACACAGCACCTCCCGTCTATCAGCTTTGAGAGCAGAACATCTCAGCCCCAATTGTGGGCTGAAATAGCCCTTGGTCAAATATATTTGGGGGGGGGTGGGTTGTGTTGCTATTATTGGTCAACAAATTTGTAAAAAATGGAAAATACTAGTTTAACAAAACTTTTAACAGTTGAATCAGCATTTTCAAAACACAAAGTTCTACAATTTACTGAATACATATTGAAAGTACACACAAAAACTCAGTCAGACCAACAGTATAAATAATTTTGAATTTTCTGCAATATTTTTTTAATTAAATATAAGTATGTTCTTTAAAAAAAAAAAAAAAAAAAAAAAAAAAAAAAAAAAAAAAATGCTGCTGAACAATGCGAATTTTTTTGACACAATCACAAAGCCATTTTATTCGCGCATAAAATTTATGACATGAATATCAAAGCGCTTTAGAATCAAATAGCATTTTTTTATTTTTGCATAAATGTGAGATCTTGCATCTTGAGTCTTATGAGCAGGGGCCGATTTACAAACTTGGGGCCCCTGGGCAAAGATGTTTATGTGGGCCCTCTTTCACCGATGCTTACAGCGGTCTTGAGTAAAAAAATCATATCATTGAAAGCGGAAATTAATAAGATAACTACTACTGATTTAATTTTGTGATTTTTCATGATTTTTTTATAATTTTTCTTCTAGATTTTTTAGCAGTAAAAGTTTTTATAACATCCTCATAATCAATCTTTAGTGTTCTATCTAGCTGACGATTTTTCGAAATCGGTTCCGAAAGTGAAAGTATCCTAATAAAAAAAATCTGTAAACAAAATCGATAAAGTAAAAAACGGCCTTTGTAGAGATTGCCCTCAACTATCCAATGGAAAAAAAAATACTTTAAAAATATTGAAATGCAAACGAAATATTAAAAGCAAACTATCCCATAAAATTAATATTAGCCAGCGGGTGTTTTCGCGTGAATGGAGTAATTATTTAAAAAAAAAAAAAAAAAAAAAAAAAAAAAAAAAAAAAAAAAAAAAACATTTTTTATATTAATTTTGTTTTTTAATAGTTAAAGCTTCATCAGATTTTGTCCAAGAATTGAAAATCTTCAGTAGCATTTGGGGACCCCCCGAAAATCGAGGGTCCTTGGCTCGTGCCCCGAATTCCCTGCCATAAATCAGGCATTGCTTGTGAGATCTTGCATCTTGAGTTGTAATCTATTGTCCCCCCCAATGTGACCCCAACTTTCCCTAACAGTTGTGTATCTTGAAATTGGTTTAAATCGGCAACTTTGACGCCATTTTTATAAAAATTCATAGCCTTTATAGAAAATTCTATTTGATTTCATAATATGTTAATCAGAATAGCTTAATTTCGCCCATTTAGGAATGAAAATGGCTTCATAAATGCGTCAGTAAATACCCAATTTGGATTTCAGAAAAGCATTGCATAAAAAAAGAAAGAAAATATACATCTTTATTGCCGCAATTTTCATAAAAATCCCGAAAATTTGCGCCACAATAAATTTTACCTATAATTATTCATTCCATTCCTTTCCATGGATTTTCGAGAATCAATGGTGCTGCCATCTATTATCAATATGATAAAAGACATGTTGAAGAATGCATTTTACTATTATTGCTAGCAGATGGCAGCACCAAATATTTCAGTATTTTTGACAAAAATATTTTGATCCAGGCAAATTATATTATAACTTGGATATAGTATGCCATGGTTTAGTTTATGGGTATTTGTTACACTATATTTACGGGTTCTTCCTCCTGTTATTTATTTTTATAAGTAATTTTGCATTATATACAAAATTCAACATACATTGATTTTTTATGGTATAAATACATATTTACAATATTTTTCAATTGTAAAACGGTAACAAACCACCTTTGATACTACCGAGAATACAAATATCAGAATTCGTGAAAATGCTATCACTTTCAGTACAAGTGTGTCTTTCAATACTTTGTTTCACTGTAGATTTCATTAAAAAACTGTACATGTTGCAATTTTTCTTTTCTTTTTTATAATCAATTTCTCAAGTTCACAGAGGAGAAATTTCCCAAAGTCTTGGCCAAAACAAGGGCCTGATTACCGCAAAAGCAAAGTTCCATCACTTTTTTTTTTTTTTTTTTTTTTTTTTTTTTTAAGAAATATTTGTTTTATCGAATCGCTGAATTCTGCCAAAACTCGAATCGTTTTTAATTTCCTGAGTTTTCTTCGAGAACAAACTAAAAGTCAAAATGGAGAATTGATTTGCTTGTTGTAATTGGGAATTCATTTCCTGTTGCATCATCCAAAACCCCCTTTACTTCTGAAAGTTTTGAAACGTAAAAAGCATCTACGCAATGTAGAGGTAGGAATGTGCTCTGATTAGCTGAAAAGAGACAATGAAGCTGGCGCGTGCGCGCAACATTATTTTTTTCTTCTCTCCTGTAACTGTTCTTGAATATTTTTTTTTAGAACTTTCGTTTTGAACTCTTAAGTATAAGTTTAGTATTGATTATGATTGTAAGAGAGCGTGTCGCTCGTCTGAAAAGCTGTATACAGGGTGATTCATAAAAGATGGGCAGAACTTTAAGGGGTTATAGTACACTTAAAGACAAATAATATTAAATAGGAGACTAAGGGTCCCAGACGTATTCCCAAGGAGATAGGGGGCATTAAAGTTTAGGGTCCGAAATTTCAAATGATTATAAAACATGGAAAAATTGGTCGATTCGTTTGCGGTTTTTGCAAAAAATTTTCTTTATGCCAGTATTTTCTTGAAATAAAATTTTAAAGTTCAATTTCAAAAAATGCCGATAGGGGGCGCTTTAGACTTTGGAGTAACAAACAACTATTTTTTAACGTTATTTTTTGTATTTCTTTAAATGATTTCGAAAGCTTAGACTTAAACTTAAATTTTTATCTAAAAATCTGAGTCCTAACGAGTAGTTAAGTAGCGTAAACTGAAATTTGAAATTTGAAACCCTTCTCCCCCCAGAACAAAAATCAGTTATTCCCGATCTTTGTGTCGTAGATTAGGCTCTAACTACTGCCGCGTTTTGCTAAAATTATTCTTTATGTCAGTATTTTCTTGAAAATAAATTTTAAAGAAAATTTTCAAAAAATTCCGATAGAGGGCGCTTTAGACTTTGGAGTAACGAACAACTATTTTATACCGTTATTTTTTGTGTCTCATTAAATGCTTTCTAAAGCTTAGACTTAAATTTTCAGCCCAAAATCTGAATCGTTAGACGTGGTTAAGTTTCTGGGGAGAGGGGTTTGAAATTTCTACTCCTGAGCACAGTTCAGTTTACCATGTCCACACATTGTGTGCTGTGATACGAGGTAAAAAGACACAAATTAGGATTATGTTACCAAAGCATATTTATTAACATGTAATCACAATAAATGTTCAAAATTGTGACCACCAGAGGTTATGCACGCAGAACAACGGCGACGAATGGAACGGCGAACATTCGCGAAAACATCAGGCTTTTCGAGCACTTCCCCTACAGCGGCGGAAAGTCTGGCGACCAGTTCCTCGGGGGATTCAATGGGTGTCTCATACATAAGAGCCTTCAATCGTCCCCAAAAAAAGAAATCGAGGGGTGAAAGATCTGGCGAGCGAGCAGGCCAAGCAACAGGACCACCTCGACCAATCCATCTGTTCGGAAATGTGATGTCCAGATAGTTGCGGACGTCTCGTACGTAATGGGCTGGCGCTCCATCGTGCTGGAACCACATGACCCGCCGGATGCGTGGAGGAACAACGTTTAACAGGTCTGGCAGCACATGTTGCAGAAATGTGAGGTATGTTTTACCGTTGAGGCGTTCAGGAAGAAGGTACGGTCCGATTAGGTGGTCTCCGAGGATTCCTGCCCAAACATTGATGGAAAAGCGTCTCTGATGAGCATGTGGATACGTAGCATGTGGATTGACATCCGCCCATACATGTGCATTGTGTGTGTTAAATGTACCTTCACGTGTGAAGGTACATTCATCGGTGAAAAGCACAGTTCGTCCAAAATGTGGATTTAGCGCGTTCTGCTGCAGAAACCAGCGGGCGAATTCAATACGATTTGGATAATCCCCTGGAGACAGTTTCTGGACTCGTTGCACATGAAACGGGAGCAAATGTTCATCCTTCAGTACCCTCCAAGTCGTGGACTGTGAGGTATCCACCTGGCTAGCCACTGTTCGTGTACTTGTACTTGGCTGCGCCGCTACTACATCCAGAATGGCTTCTGCAACAACTACTGATTCGTCCTTTTTTGCACGACCTGCATTCGACCGGGAAGCGAGAAATGATCCCGTCTCACACAACTGTCTGTGCAAGCGCTCGAAAGTTTTGCGGTTAGGCAACCGCCTGTTAGGAAATCGCTCTCCGTACATTCGTTGTGCCTCTGCACCATTTCCATCTGCCGCTCCGTAAATTAAATGCATCTCAGCCTTTTCCTTATTCGTGAAGGGCACCATCTTCCGATTCATTACTACAGCGACTTACACTTGACTCACCGTTCAGTGGTTTTTATGCCTGAATCGTGTCGAAATTTTGCATACGTGTTCTTCTTCTTCCCCATTTGACATTTGCATACTTTCTGTTTCCTTCTTCACCCGGTGACTAGCGTCAGGAATGGAGCTTTAACGTTTGCATGAGCGACGTTTCCAACTGTGCCAGTGCCTTTATGAGTGAATTCCGACTATGCAGTCCTTGACGAAAGTTGTATTTTTGCCTCGTATCACAGCACAGAATCGTTGGGCAGGGTTAAGTAGTGCAAACTGAACTATGTTCAGAAGTTGAAATTTGAACCCCCTCCCCTCGCTACTGAACCACGCTCAGCGATTCAGATTTTGAGCTGAAAATTTAAATTTAAGTCTAAGCTTTAGAAAGCATTTAATGAGACACAAAAAATAACGGTATAAAATAGTTGTTCGTTACTCCAAAGTCTAAAGCGCCCTCTATCGGAATTTTTTGAAAATCTTCTTTAAAATTTATTTTCAAGAAAATACTGACATAAAGAATAATTTTAGCAAAACGCGGCAGTAGTTAGAGCCTAATCTACGACACAAAGATCGGGAATAACTGATTTTTGTTCTGGGGGGAGAAGGGTTTCAAATTTCAAATTTCAGTTTACGCTACTTAACTACTCGTTAGGACTCAGATTTTTAGATCAAAATTTAAGTTTAAGTCTAAGCTTTCGAAATCATTTAAAGAAATACAAAAAATAACGTTAAAAAATAGTTGTTTGTTACTCCAAAGTCTAAAGCGCCCCCTATCGGCATTTTTTGAAATTGAACTTTAAAATTTTATTTCAAGAAAATACTGGCATAAAGAAAATTTTTTGCAAAAACCGCAAACGAATCGACCAATTTTTCCATGTTTTATAATCATTTGAAATTTCGGACCCTAAACTTTAATGCCCCCTATCTCCTTGGGAATACGTCTGGGACCCTTAGTCTCCTATTTAATATTATTTGTCTTTAAGTGTACTATAACCCCTTAAAGTTCTGCCCATCTTTTATGAATCACCCTGTATAATAATTTGTTCGTCGTCTTATTTGTGTTCGTGCTGTGATTTATCAATTAAATCGTCATGTCTTCTAATATCTTGAATTTATTTGAGTCAATAGTGTATTCATGCTGAAAAAGGATTTAGTTTTTTGAAATATAAGGAACTATGATGATCGCGGAGCACCGATGTCCCTTTTGGAACTTAGAGGTAAGAAAAGTTGTTTCTTACTAAATTTATTAGAAATCAATTACATTTGAAATTGATTATTTACATGTTGCAACTCTCAATTGAATTAGTAATATAGGCAGTTGGAGTTGCCACATAACTGGCATCCCTGCCGGGATCGGTGGCTCCGTAGATGATTGGAATTAGAGATTAGAAAGTTAATTAGAAGTTAGTTAACTAGAATTGAACATTAAGAATGGATAAATTAAAGAAATCAAGGACGCCGGTGCGTTCCAACTTCACAAAGTTGATAAAAGAAATAGAAGATACTTTGCAGGCTAAATGTGATGATATCGATAGTCTGACATCTCTTTTAGATAGGTTAGAATCAAAACATGAAGAGCTCTCATTAATAGATAATCAAATTTTAGATAATTTATCTGAAGATAAAAATTGTCAACAAGACGCCTTCGATTCGGAATATGAGCAAATAGACAAGTATAATATAAATTACTGGGAAAATAAAAATAAACTATCTAGATACATCAAAAAATTAGAAAAAGAGAGCAATCAGGATACCTCTTTGTCATTAGACAGTATGGCCACAAGAAGAAAGTTTAAATTGCCTAAATTAGAGCTTAAGCCCTTTAATGGTGATATCAAAAATTGGCTATCTTTTTGGGGGCAATTTGAAAAAATCCACGAAGATCCGGACATTGTTAATGAGGACAAAATTCAGTATCTAATTCAGTCTACCCAAAAGGGATCTAGGGCAAGGGAAATTGTTGAATCTTTCCCCCCTACAGCCGATAGCTATCCAGAGGCGATACAATCGTTGAAGGCACGTTTCGGTAGAACAGATATTTTAATCGAAGTATACATACGCGAAGTACTAGGATTAGTTATTAATAATTCTTTAGGACAAGGCCAGAGACTGTCCCTTGTTAAGTTGTATGATAAAATAGAAACATACCTTCGGTCATTAAAAATGTTAGGAGTATCGAGCGAAAACTATTCTTCGATTTTATATCCATTGGTCGAATCAGCATTGCCTTCAGATATTCTTAAATTATGGGAAAGACATCTTGGCACTTTATCTGTTAATGATAAAGATAAAGATCAGGGAATTAATAAATTAGATACTTTAATGAAATTTTTACAAATTGAAGTTGAAATGGAGCAAAAGGTCAAATTGGCTAAGAGTGGGTTTTCTTTCGATAAAGATGTCTCAGTAAATAGAGAACTTAGATTCGATCGTAAGGATAAAAATTTTTCCCTTCCTACGGCGGCCGAACTGTATAATGCAGATGATAAAAAATTGGAAGAACAGTGTGTTTTTTGCGAAAATAAACACCGTAGTCAAAATTGTAGAGCGGTATGGAAAATGACACTCGCGAAGAGAAAAGATGCTTTATTAAAAAAAGGAGCTTGCTTTCGATGCTTCAATGCCAACCACTTGGCTAAAGCTTGTAAAATTAAAACTAATTGTACTCATTGTGGGAAAAGTCACCACCAGTTCATGTGCATAGAAAAGGATAAAATTAATTTAGGCGATAATTCTAAAGAGGATTCTACTCCTAATAAAGATTGTATGCTTGCGAATACAACTTCTAGAAAAAGGGTTTTGCTCCAAACATTGGTTGTACGCATATACAATGGGGATATCGTACGAAATGTTAGAATTTTATATGACACGGGATCGCAACGGTCGTATATATCAAAATTTGCTGCTAACATGTTAGGATATAATAGTATAAGTAAAGAAAGAATAGTGCATAGTTTATTTGGAGGTCGACAATGTGAAGAACTACACGATAGATATTTAATTAATTTAGGAAATATGGATAATAGTTATCGATGTAAACTTGAGGTATTAGACCAACAAAAGATTTGCTCTGAAATTTCACCTATACCGGAAGGATCCTTTATTAATGAAATAAAACGGTACGGAATTTTATTGACTGATAGAGTCACTAAAACTAATGATTTACTATACGAATTTTCTCCTGATGAAATTCATGTGTTAATTGGTGCAGATGTCGCCGGAAAATTATTTACCGGAAATGTAAAACAATTACAGGGCGGATTAGTTTGCATGGGAACTCGTTTAGGTTGGACAATTCTCGGGAAAACTGAAGGTTATGAAAATAAAAATATGAACAATTTAGTTTTCTCGCTGCATGTCAAAGAGGCAAAAATTTCCGAGTTATGGCACCTTGACACTTTAGGAATTCGAGATCCTGGGGAGAAAAAGGGTAGAGAAGAGATAGAGTTAGCCACTAAAGAACATTTTCTTAGTAATATAAGAGTAGATGACGAGGGTAGATATGAAGTTAGTCTTCCATGGATACAGGGCCACCCTAGACTACCCAGTTACGAAAATATCGCTCGACGTAGATTAAAAACATGTGTCGATTCATTAAAAAAGATAGGAAAATTAGGTGATTATAATCAAATATTTAATGAATGGTTAGACGAGAAAATAATTGAAAAGGTTGATCAGAGGAAAACGTTAGGTAGTGAGCATTTCCTTCCTCATAGAGCAGTGTTTAAAGAAAACTCCACTACAAAAGTGCGGCCAGTTTTTGATGGTTCAGCTCGGGAAAAGGACTCACCATCGATAAATGATTGTATTGAAAAGGGGCCTAACCTCGTAGAACTGATTCCTTCTGTTTTAAAAAGATTTAGATTGGGGAAAATAGGGGTAATTGCTGACATAAAAAAGGCTTTTTTACAGATTGGTATTAAAGAAAAAGATCGATCATTCTTGAAATTTCTATGGTATGAAGAAGGGGACCCTCAAAAGTTGATAACGCTTCAACATAGAAGAGTAGTATTTGGCATTTCATGTAGCCCCTACCTTCTAGGTGCCACGTTAGAATATCATTTAAAAAATGCGCCTGAACAATTTAAAAACACTGCGTTAAAATTGTTAGAGTCATTTTATGTAGACAACTGTGTTACGAGTGTTGATAATAAGGAACAGATAAACAGATTTATCGAAGAGTCAAAAACTCTTCTTAGCAATGCTAAATTCGAGCTTCGCGGGTATAGTTTTCGAGAAGTTTTTACAGGGGAAAATGTCCCTGTTTTAGGGCTAATGTGGGATTTTAGAAGGGATACACTAGCAGTTGATTTAAAAGAAATTTCAGAGGATGATCGCCTAGTAACTAAAAGAAACATTTTATCGTCTGTACACAGAATTTTTGATCCTATCGGATACACATGTCCTGTAACATTAGAACCTAAAATATTATTACAGGAGTGTTGGAAAGCTAAAGTGACATGGGACACGGAATTACCTGTTTCTATAAAGAAAAAATTTGAAAAATGGAAAAAACAATTAGGAAAATTAGGGACTATTGAAATACCTAGGTGTTTTTCTCGAGATGCAGATAAGTTGCATTCCTTGCACGTTTTTTGCGACGCTAGTAAAGTAGCGTATGCTACGTGTATATTTATACGGACCGAAAATGAGAACGGCGGTTTCTGTCAGTTGGTTCAAGCAAGAAGCCGAGTTGCTCCTATGAAAACAATTTCTATTCCGCGGTTAGAATTACTGGCTTGTAATATTGGGGCTAGATTAGCAAGTAGTGTTAAAACTGATTTGAAATTAGATAACATTGCCATTTTTTATTGGACTGATTCGGCCAATGCGCTTTACTGGATAAAAAGAAATGAAAATTGGGCACCTTTTGTTTACAACCGAGTGACCGAAATTCGCTCATTAAGTGATCCTTCAAAATGGCACTTTATTCCTGGCCAATTGAATCCTGCTGACCTGCCTTCAAGGGGTTGTACCGCTGAGGTTTTAGCCCGAGATAAATGGTGGGAGGGACCACAGTGGTTAAGAAAACCAATGGACGAGTGGCCAAATTCAGAAATGTTTCCTGACTTCGAAACTATAGATGCAGAAAGAAGAAAAACAATTATTAGTGCTACAAATGTAAATGTTCACAGTGAACAATTTTACACTAGAATTTCTTCCTACGATAAATTAGTAAAAGTAATCGCGTGGATATACAGATTTTACAAAAATTGTAAGAAAGCTAAAGAAGAGAGAGAATTTAAAATTTTAACTGTAGAAGAGCAGAATGAAGCTGAAAATGTATTGTTGAAACTAGTTCAAAAATCATTTACTGGTCCTCAAGACAAACGTCTAAAGGCATTTCAGACCATGACAGATTCGGCTGGAGTTCTGCGGCTGAAATCACGAATACATTTAAGAAAGGATCTTATGAATTTCAGATTTCCTATTATCCTCCCACATGACCATCCCGTAGTTGAAAAATTAATTAGATTTAGACATTTAAAACTAGGACATGCTGGTGTACAAATTATGATGTCTAATTTAAGGGAAGATTTTTGGATCTTAAAATTCCGAAAAACTGTCAGGAAAATTATTAGAACCTGTGTAAGATGTAGAAGACACGATTTTAAACCAGTAGAAATTTCTACTCCTCCCTTACCTGAAGATAGAGTAAGAGAAGCTGCCATTTTCCAAATTGTTGGTCTGGATTATGCCGGTCCGCTTATTCGTAAAGAAAATAGGAAAATCTGGCTAGTAATATACACTTGTGCTGTTTTTCGAGCAGTTCATTTTGAACTAGCTACCTCATTATCAACTGACGTGTTCTTACTGACGTTGAGAAGATTCATAGCCCGTAGAGGCAGACCTTCTATTATCTATACAGATAACGGTAAAAATTTTGTAGGAGCGGAAAATTTGTTGAAAGAAATAAACTGGAATTCAGTACAAAATGGTAGTATATCAAGGAAATTTATACCTCCTTCAGCTCCGTGGTGGGGAGGGTGGTGGGAGCGATTGATTGGCCTAACCAAGAGAATACTCAGAAAGGTTTTAGGAAAAAGTTCTCTGAATTACGAAGAAATACAAACCATTATATGTGACCTAGAAAGTGTTATCAACAGTCGCCCGCTTACTTATGTGTCAGAAGATTTAAATGATCTCGTACCTCTCACTCCGTCCATGTTCTTGCTAGAAGTGAAAGGTAGTGGTACACCCGATATTGATATTCTAGATGCCAAATCATTGAACAAAAAGCTTGTTTATCAACAGAAAATAAGACAAGACCTTCGTAAACGATTTAGATCTGAATATTTAGGCCAATTGCGACAACCTAGTAGATGGAAGAAAATACAGAAACCTATAGCTATAGGTGATGTTGTGATTGTTTCCAGTGACAATAATAAAAGAATTGATTGGCCTCTGGCCAAAGTGATTGAAATTTTTCCATCTAAGGATGGACACATCCGCTTAGTGAAAATAAGAATGAAAACTGGGGAATATTTAAGACCTACAAGCAGGTTAATACCCTTAGAAGTATCACAAGATAATGACAGTATGAGAAACCATTTCAAGGACATTAAAAATAAACAAGATTTTAATGAACATAAAGGTGCTAGTAAACCTCCTAGTGGTTCGGTCAGCGACAGTACATCGGACGTTTCGGTTCGTCGCTCCAGATACGGGCGTATCATAAAACATCGAACGAATTGGGTTTGAGTTCCAGATCCCGAAACTCAAAGGTGGGAGGATGTTGTAATTGGGAATTCATTTCCTGTTGCATCATCCAAAACCCCCTTTACTTCTGAAAGTTTTGAAACGTAAAAAGCATCTACGCAATGTAGAGGTAGGAATGTGCTCTGATTAGCTGAAAAGAGACAATGAAGCTGGCGCGTGCGCGCAACATTATTTTTTTCTTCTCTCCTGTAACTGTTCTTGAATATTTTTTTTTAGAACTTTCGTTTTGAACTCTTAAGTATAAGTTTAGTATTGATTATGATTGTAAGAGAGCGTGTCGCTCGTCTGAAAAGCTGTATATAATAATTTGTTCGTCGTCTTATTTGTGTTCGTGCTGTGATTTATCAATTAAATCGTCATGTCTTCTAATATCTTGAATTTATTTGAGTCAATAGTGTATTCATGCTGAAAAAGGATTTAGTTTTTTGAAATATAAGGAACTATGATGATCGCGGAGCACCGATGTCCCTTTTGGAACTTAGAGGTAAGAAAAGTTGTTTCTTACTAAATTTATTAGAAATCAATTACATTTGAAATTGATTATTTACATGTTGCAACTCTCAATTGAATTAGTAATATAGGCAGTTGGAGTTGCCACATTGCTAAATAATTGGGGGTTCTGTATTTTTTTTTTAAATAAAGTTCACGAGTGACATATATTATAATTTTATGAACCTCAGTGCAAAATTCAATCCATTTCGCGCATAATTTGAGCGAAATAATTAAATAAAAAAAACATTTATTTTACCAAAATAGGAAAAAATGGCAATTAAAATTAATCATGTTATAAAGATAAGATTACAAACTCTGTCTCTCCTTTAGTAATTCGACTGTATTCGGCTAATATCAGATTTTTTTTCGTTAAGATATGTAAGGAAATATGAAATTACTCCTTTTGTGGTGACTTTTTCAAAAAAAAAAATAATAATAATAATACTAATGCTTACCATCAAAACCTGCCCCACCAGTAACTGAGAGGTTCTGTTCTCAAAGCTGGTAGACGGGAGGTGCTGGGTTCATACCCCTGTCGCGCTCGTCGAGCTAACCGTTCGGAGTTTTCCGTGTTTTTCTTCTAAACTATTCTTTACTAAACTTAAATAACGTATAAAAATTACATGATAATCTGAGTATATTTGCGAGAGTTAGAGCACTGATAGACAGATAGATAAACGGAATTCATAAACACTTTTCAACTTTATTGGATAGTGTGTAAACAATTAAATTATTTTTACTTTATTTTTCCTCATTAAAAAAAAGTCATGGTGTTCCCAGGAACTCCTAACTTCTCCCTCAACTAAGAGAGCCAAAATCACATTAAATCTATATCGCGCTCTCATAAAATCCATTCATTCCACTCTAAAACTCCTTGATTTGACGTTATAAAAATCGTAACTCTCTGAAATCTTCAGATTTTGACACTATTCGACAGTAAAAGTATTTAATTCAAGTATATGTGTTTGTTGTCTGTGTTGAAGTAATAAAAAACTTAAAAAGAATTAACGCCATCCTGTATCAATTTTTCATGATGTCACAATAGTGTTAAAAACCGGATGATTGACAGCTATGATATTGCGGTGCAAATACGATATTTTTTCAAGTAAAATAAAACCAGAAATTATATTGAATAATAAAACGTAATTAAGAACCACATGGAAACTAAAAACATTTCGTTATATAAATAATTGGTTCAAATTATGTTTATTTGACTTGAAAAATTCCGAAAAGTTGCAGCTATTTAATATGAATTAAAATCTTCCGGCGGTCATAGCATCAAAATTAGCCATTTATCAGTATTGAGGCAATTAATTAGCATCACATCAACTACAACATATCAAAATTTCAGCCAATTCCATATAATTCGTGCGTGGTCCTTTATGCTATTTTTTCAGATTTTAAATAACTATAAAAGATGCTCCTGAAATGTATTCCGTTACGGTTTCTGGAAACTAACTGAATGGAACACCAGGTCAGCTACTCAACTAAACTTCTGAAACTACTTCCTACGCAAGATTATGATCGATTATACCTGAAAAATTTTATCTAAGAATTTTCGATAGTAATAATTTATCATATATTCTAATACGAGCAAATCTTATGTGTGTGTGTGTGGTTATATATATATATATGCAAATTTTATCTTAAAAACGGCTCTAATGATTTTGACGAAATTTTGTATCCTACCGTTTTGGGGCACCAGAAAACCATTGGGCTGAGTCACATGTTCGAGAAAATTCGATTAGTGGGTCACCATGGGTCAGGGTCAAGCAAATTGTATCTAAAAAACGGTTCAAACGTTTTTACTAAATTTTGTATGCTACTATTTTCGGGCACGAGAAGAGACTATTGGGCTGGGTCACATGTTCGAGAACTTTCGATTAGTGGATCATTTTTGGGTCAACGCGGGTCAAGTTAATTTTATCTGAAAAAACAGCTCAGACTATTTAGACTAAATTTTGCATCCTATGGTTTTCGGGCACGAGATGACTGTTGGGCTAGGTCACATGTTCGAGAAATTTCGATTAGTGGGTCATTTTGGTCATGGGCCATTATGGGTCAAACTATTTTTATATTAAAAACCGCTCAGATGATTTGAAAAAAATTAGTATCCTATAGTTTTAGGGAACGAGAAGACTATTGGGCTAGGTCAAATGTTTGAGAAATTTCGATTAGTGTGTCATTTTGGTCATGGGTCATTATGGGTCAAGCTATTTTTATCTTAAAAAGGCTCAGACAATTTGAACTAAATTTTGTATCCTACGGTTTTTGGGGAACGAGAAAATCATTGGGCTAAGTCACATGTTCGAGAAAATCCAATTAGTGGGTCATTTTCGGGTCACTGTGGATCAAGCTAATTTTATCTAAAAAAAGACAGACTATTTTAACTAAATTTTATATCATACGGATTTCGAGCGCTAGAAGGGATCGCATGTTCGAGAAAATTTGATTAGTGGATCATTTTGATCATGGGTCATGATAGTTGAACTCAAAGCTAATTTTGACCGAGCATAGCTCGGTCTTCCTTGCTCGTAGATAATAATAATAGAAACTAATAGAATAATAATAATAATAATAATAATTTAAACTAATAGATAGTAATAATTCAAAGGATGCATTTACTTCCTATACATTTTTGAATTCGTAAAGTCTTCGTTGAAATGGGAGGAAGTATTATTATACAAAATTCCAAAAATGTTCGATGTAGATATATCCTTCAAATTATTGCTAGGTAAATTCTTAGCTAATATTTTTCATGTAAAATCTATCGTAATCTTACGTATTGAAGTAGTTTAGTTGAGAATGCGACCTCGTGTCCAATTCATTTAGTTGCCAGAAACCGTAACTAAATACATTTCAGGAAGATCTGTTATCGTTATTTAAAATCTAAAAAAATACTGTACATTTCTTTCTTTTCAATACCGAAATGTAAACATTTTTGCTTCACTGATGATTTAAAAAACCATTTTACACGTAAAAAGTTGTGCTTCGTCGATTTTATAAATATTCATTGTGAATTACATATTTAGAAATGGTTTGATTGTGTTGATAAAATTTTAAACCTGAACAAAAACAAAGATAGCAGAAATAGATCGTATGCGCTTGAAAAATTTGCTACATTTTCATAGGCGTCGACAGAAAAAAAATCCAGGAATTAGCAAGATTTTGTAACAAATGTTCTTGAAGTCTTTTAAATGGGAATACAAACATGAAATGAAATAAATTTTTAAAAAAATTGTCAGAACCAATCATGTAAGATAATTTTCCCGTCGTAAAAGCAATTTTGAAGGTAAAAAGAAATAGAGAAATGAAACAATTGAGAAACATTAAAAGTAAAAAAAAAAATAATAATAATAATAATAATCCTTATATCTTTTTTGTTTGTTTCTTTTAGGGAAAATTGGAGGAGCATTTCTGCTTTCTTTCTTTCTTACTTTTGTTGTTGTTGTTGTTGTTGCTAGGCCACTCGGAAACCGCTTGTCAAGACAGTTTTTAGTTCTGTTTCTTTTTACACTTCTTAAATGGGGGAATCAGGAGGGCAGGGCCTACCCTGACATAAAGTTCTTTGTTCCCTTTTCTCTTAGAATGTAATAATTGTTAGTCGTTTTGAAATAATAAATGTTACTATTTTTTATTTATTTTTTCATATGAAATCTGGGATAACGGAAAATTACTTAATTAAATGTCAAAATCTAAGGAAGGGCAATGTCCTTTCACTGCCCCCCCCCCGCCCTTGCCGGCACCCATGTTCTTATTCTTCACATTTGGAGAAAAAAATGCCGCGATATCGATAATTAAAATCCCTAGTTTGTATTATTTTTTCCCAGCTGAAATGATCAGGATTCAAGGAGTTCTGATAAATAACAATGAGAACCATCCAAAAAATAAAGATTTGTAAATAAAGTCAGCTTTTACCTTGTGGAAGTAACCACCGCCCCCTTAATACTAGGCCTACGCACTGACACAAAAATGCGGGTTGTCGAAGTCTGATTTTTTTTCCCACTTTGTATGTCCTTTGAATTTAAATACCAGTTATTATTGTTATAACATAGTATATATATAACTCTATAGATCATAGGGAATTCGGATAAGAATTCGGTTATTTTCCCGAGTATCTATATTATAAAGGACAAACGTGTCAGTGCGTAACGCTGACGTAATTTTACGAATGGCAACATTTGACGGTAAAATTTCGGATTTGTGATTTTTGCTACTGCAATTTTTTTAATTTCTCAACATCGCATATTTTTAATTTTTACACCATTATATAGGGAAAAAAATCTACTTTCAAATGCGATTTATTTGAAAACTGTATCGCAATTTACTCATTTATTATAGCATTTAAATTAAATTTCAAGCATGATTTAAAAAAAAAAATCTATTCCTAATCGCTTGCAGACAATTACAAAATATAATCATAATAAATTCCGTTTGCACTTTAAAGAATTAAAAAAGTTCAGCATTTGTTTCCAGCTAATATTCAATAACGAAATTAAAACTTCAGTAAGCAATAAATAAAACTAGAGGATCCGACCCGGGATTTCCGGGTGCCTTTTTTGTTTGTTTGTGTTTTTGAAAACTCTAATAGATTTTTTTTTTTTTTTTTTTTTTTTTTTAACATTTAGTATATATTTTTTAGATTTACCACTAACCACACAAAAAAGCATTTGTATATGAAATATATGATTTATGTATTCAAATAAAGTTTCGAAATTTATTAAAAGCTTTACTTTCGTATTAGCTTCGTGCCAGAGTTTATAACAGAAGAAATCGCCAAAGATTTAGTTTTCTACAGCAGCCTCTTTGATTCTGGTAATTTCAGTGGTTTAAACCTCTGCTTCAATTTGTGTCTATAAAATTTGTGTTTTATTTAAAATATTTTATTTTTGCTTGATGAAGTTTTAATCTTGTTATGAAATATTAGCCGGAAACAAATGCTGAACTATTTATAATGTTTTAAGTGCAAACGGATTAATCTTTTGTAATCAATCGTCTGCAGCGATAGAGATATATTTAAAAAAAAATCATGCTTAAAAATTATTTTTAAAGCCATAATAAATCAGTGAATTAAGATACAGTTTTCAAACAAATTGCTTTTGAAAGTAGATTTTTTTCCCCTATATAACGGTGTAAAATTTGAAAATGTGCGATGTTTAGAAATTAAAAAAATTACAGTAGCAAAATTTCATCTTCAAGATGAAATTCCATCTTCAAGTGTTGCCATTCGCAAAATGACGTCAGCGTTACGCAAGGACACGTTTGTCCTTTATAATATAGATAGATAGTATAAATAAAATTCAAATTTAACAGACATGTAATTGAAATAAGCGCTTAAAATCGCTGAAATTAACAGAATAATAATTAAAAAACAAAACTGCTGTGTAGATAACGAAATTTTTAGCGATTTCTCCAGCTTCTGGCACGAGGCCAATAAGAAATTACCACTTTTAATAAATTTCAAAATTTTATTTGAATATATAATTGACATATTCCATATAAAAATGTTCTTAGGTGTTGTTAAAGGACAATCTAATAATCTATTAGAGTTTTCAATAAAAAAATAAATGGTTTTCACATATATTCTCTATCCCGGGAAGCCCGGGATGGATGCCCTAGTATATATAAATCTATAGATCATATACAAGCCTACACAAAATAATTCGGATATTTTCCCGACTATCTATATTATATAGGACAAACGTGTCCGTGCGTAACGCTGACGTCATTTTGCGAATGGCAACACTTGACGATGAACTTTCGGTTTTGCGATTTTTGCTACTGTAACATAAAAATTATTATTGACGGTATGGAAGAATAAGGAATATATAGTAATAGTGGTGAACTTTTAAATATTGCCGTTGTGATTAAAATAGCAATTAACCCTGCACAATTTGTGCATCTGTTCGTTAGGTCAATATTCTTTGAGAAGAGAATCAATAATAATAATAAAATGAATTAAACGGTCTTACTTGATCTTTGTTGAAAAATAAGAGACTCATACTACTTGAAATAAGAACTCGTTTAGGTTAGGATCCAATAATGTTTATTACATTTTCTTGAAGAAGTAGGAAGGATGAGATGAAAGCTGCACATCAAGTCTTTAAAAAGTACTGGCTCAAATTTCGTAAAATTCGAAGAATCTTTGAAATATTCCTTCTGACAGAATCCAATAAAGGATGTAGAATTAATGCAGAATTAAATTACCAGTTGATTTAAAACTTTTAAAATATTAAACTTAAAATTTACAACAGCATTTTTATAGAATAATTAAAAACTGAAAACGCGAAATTGATCTCCAAAGAATCAGCGCATGGCGATTCTAGGATACGAGCGCTGGCACAGGCCAGCAGGCCTCCAGATCAGACGACGTTTATCATAAATTTACAGCATCATTTTTATTAAAATTCTGTTGGAAAAATGCGCGACATTAGTATAAATACCCATAAAAGGGGTGCACAAATGTGGCAGCAAGATTAATTTAAACTAATTTGTTGATTAGGAATTACGCGAAAAATCAAAAGAGCAAATCAGAAACAAATTAACATTTAATAATTAAAAGAACAATTCTAATTTGTATTTGAAAGACACGCCCCTTTTCGCTTGCAACGCCAAAACAAAACAGCTCCCGAAAACATACCGAACAAGAGCGGCGGTGACGCATGCGCACAACACACGAGCGGGGAAGGCCGCCGATTGAAGTGAACTCAGAGAACGAAGGAGGAATGAAGTAATGCCGTGAAAACCACTTGCGTGGCGCGGAATTGCCGATAAAATTGCTTTTAAAGAACGGCAAATTAAACTGGAAAGGCTATAAAATAGAAATACGTTGAGCTGAAGTAAAAAGATAAAACTGTGATATATCTTTATCACAGCTACGGCAATTTTTTTAATTTCTAAACATCGCATATTTTCAATTTTTACACCGTTATATAGGCAAAAAAATATACTTTCAAATGCAATTTATTTGAAAACTGTATCACAATTTACACATTTATTATAGCTTTTAAATTAAATTACAAGCATGATTTTTTTCCCCAAATCTATCTCTATCGCTTGTAGACGATTACAAAATATTAATCTTTTTGCACTTTAAACAAATATAAAAAGTTCAGCATTTTCTAACTAATATTCTATAACGAAATTAAAACTTCATTAACTAATAAATAAAATATTCTAAATAAAACATAAATTTAACATATATGTAATTAAAATCAGTGCTTAAAACCGCTAAAATTATCAGAATTTAAAAAAAAAAAAAAAAAAAAAAAAAAAAAAAAAACTGCTGTAGAAATTTTTAGCGATTTTTCCGGTTATAAACTTCTGGTACAAGGCCAATACAAAATTACCGCTTTTAATAAATTTCAATATTTTATTTGAATATATGTATAATTGACATTTCGCATATAAAAATGTTCTTTGTTGTTGTTGTTAGGGGGCAATCTAAAATAATTATTAAAAAATCTATTAGAGTTTTCAATAAAAAAAAAAAAAATGGTTTTCACCCTTTATTCTCTATCCCGGGAAACCCGCGTTGGATGCCCTAGTGGATGTTAATTGCTGAAATTGGGTTTTCAAATTTGTTATGCGTTTTCCAAATTGTTTACTTAGACATCAACTTAGACCTTACTTAGACCTTATTAATAGGTGAAGTTTTGTTAAATTATTCTGGGAGTGTTTGTTGGAAAGTGTCTCATAATCTGTGCTTTATGCATGATTTTTCGTACTTGTTTAAATGATGAATATGAAAAGTACGTGTGTAAATTTTGCGACAGTGAAAATTATGTTTAGATTTCATTAAAAAAAAAATCTATGATTACGTAAAAGTGACGTAATTTTTTCTGATTTTTCATTTCATAATACTAAATAAGATAAGAGACTCAATTGACATTCACCATAATTACTTATCTTTATTACAAGTTACTGATATACTGATGTACGTTTATTTATTTTTTTAATAATTTGAAAAGTTGAAGTTAATGGATATAGTGTTTTGGTCATTTTAGTTTAAAATATATTATTTGATTTAAGAGTTTAGACTAGCCATTCTAAGATTGTTTTTTACTTACCCATCATACGTAGCATAGAGTCTTGTAATCGTTTTAAAAATCGGGAAAAAAATTGACGGATTTACACGTTTCAGACACTGGAGATTTCGAAAAAGATATTTTTAGAAAAAAAAATTGCCGTCCGCCTGTCTGTGTGCGTGTCTGTAAACGCTCTATCTCCCAAACAAATTGAGATAGAGACTTGAAATTTGGTATGTATACGTAGTGTATAATAATGAGAAGAAGCCTATTGAATTTCAGTAACCCCGATTATCCGGAACTATTTTTTTTTGAACTCTCGAAATATTCGTCCTGATAAAAGGTATATAAAAATTTTCGAAATTGTTTATTTTAAGGAATGAATGTAAAAGACAATAAAAAAAACATAAATTTTGCATAAGGAATGAAGTTGATCGGATAATTAGTGCCGAAATATTTGTAATCCTATTTTCCAAACTCTTTGATTTTTCATGACCCTGTATTTTATTCAAATTTCAATTCAAAGATATATTTGAATTGGAAATGAGACGCTTAATCCGACGCAGTATAGTGTTAGTTAATATGATTATAATTTTTTTTCATATTTTATATTATGCCTATCCATGATGGGTAAGTATTACGGTGGCCCCCAACAACTGCTTTTTTATTGTACTTATTTTTGTAGGTTTATTATGAATTCTATCTAACAGTTTTCCTTTTAAAACATTCTCTTTCGGCGAATTTCAACTGGTTCTACCTCGTTAAAACTATTTTTCTTTCAGAATTTAATTCAATTGTGCATTTCTAAAATAACAACATAATACGTTACTAATTTTACATCCTTTTACTATCATATCATTTATGTTTAAAATAGATCTGGTTTTTCTTCCAATTTACTAGCGCGTCTTTTGTTATAATTCCACTGAATAAGATATAGTTCTCTCATATCTTTATTGTTATTATATTCGTTGTTATTCTTCCTATTTTGATTTCGTAGCCACATTGTAATCCGTCTTCATCTTTGTTTTCTTTTTTTTTTTTTTTTTTTCCTATCCTTTTGTGTCTTGAAAGTTCGTTAGCATATTATTTAAATGTCACAAAGGCACGTAATGCTCCGCAACGAGTACACGTTAATTTTTGTTTTCTTTCATTTTATTAATTTCATTTCTCTAGAACAGCGGTTCTCTATGGGTCGTGACCCACTGGTGGGTCGCGGAACAATCGAGGTGTGCCAAAAATTTATATATTTTATTTCATCTTTTTTTAAAAATATAACAAATACAATAATTTACAACTACAATAATCATGAAAAATACGTTTAATCATTATCAAAACACAACTTAGTCAACAGAGAGAGAGAGGGGGGGAGGGAAGTTTAGACTCCAATATACTGTTGACCCAGAAATTTGTTTCTGAACTTATGAATGCTTTTCATTTTTAACACTTTCCAACGTAGTTGAAAAGCCCCCTACCACCCCAAAAAAAATTAATTAATTAAATTAAATTAATAAATTAAAGTAAAGAAGGAGAAAGAAGATTTAAAAAAGGATGTAACTATGAACAGGGTAGAAGTTCATTTCCTAAATTAAGACTTTTAGAAGTATATTTTAAAAAAAGTTTCACAGCATATAAATCTGGAGTATTCCGAATTAACGGTAATTTAAAAATTAGCTGGTACTTTTGATTACGGGACAGGACTGGCGACTATTTTTATATCAATTCGTACCACAATTTACAAAAAAAAAAAAAAAAAAAAAAAATTGTGGTAATTTTCTCTTAAACATATTCTACTATAAGTGTTGGGTACAGGTTATTTTTCAAAAAGTGGTTCGAATAGAATTTAAAAATAGTCTCTTGGACGACATATGTCCCGAACCCGTACTCAAAGTGTTAATTCCTTCGCAACGACCGTCCTTTACAGAATTTTAAATCTCTTTTACCAGTTTTTCAAAAAAGAAATGTTTGCCGAATTTAATCACAGAAATTCTTTGATTAAATAAGGCAAAAATTTCAATTAAAATTTACTGGCACGAAGAACCAAGGATCTGAGCACCTTATGCGTCACGTATACCCTTGTTGGGCAAATATTTTTGCCCCCTGCCCCCCTGAGGGATGATGGAAGCAAATTTCAAATGTATTTTTTTTTTTTTTTTTTTTTTTTTTACAGAATATTGTATTGTCACAGGAAATAGTCACACTACTAAAAATTAAATCACTTGTACAGGGCTCCCAAATGGTACCAATATCTTTCAATTTCTTTATAAATGGTACCAATACCAATATCTTTTAACAGAAAATTGTATTTTAGGTTTCTACAACATTTTCTCAAAAATTTACCTCCAAAGGTGGTTTTTGCAAAATTTGCAAAAAAAAAAAAAAAAAAAAAAATCTAACAATAAAATTTTTCTAAGAAAATACCGGTATTCCAAAAGCGGATCATTAGACCTGCTTGTATCACAGAAAGTGCATCAAATTTGGAGCCGCACGTACATACAAAGCAAGTTAAATAAAAGATTGTAAAAATATATTCTATGTGGTGAAATATTTTTCCATAAAGAATACCTATGACGCTCGTCGCGAAAGTCTTAATATTAAACACTATGTTGAATAAATAAAATCTGCGAGTAATGCAATTTTATTGTTTTTATTATTGCTGTTATTATTGTTGACATTACAGAGTTATTTTTTCCCTCAATTAATATTGGTTTCCTTATGGGAATATATTTTTACAAGCTTTTATTTAACTTTGTTTGTACTTTGTATGTCCGTGTGGCTCCAAATTTGATGCACTTTCTGTGCTACAAGTGATTTAATTTTTGGTAGTGTGACGTATTTCCGGTGACAATACAATATACTGTAAAATATATATATATATATATATATTTGAAATTTGCTTCCATCATCCCATAGGGGGGAGGAGGCAAAAAAATTTGCCCAATAAGTGTACGTAAATGTCATGACGCATGTAATCACGTAAATATCATTGATTGCTTCTGAAATAATCTGATATTCTTCGATTGAACCGTACTTTGATTGGTAAATTCACCGTCTTTCAATTCCTTCCGCGCATACTGAATGGATATGGGTTTGATCTTCAGGAAAATGTTGATAATTTTTTTTTTCTTTTTTGGCCAGGAAGCTGGATTTAAAATTGTATCTACATTTTATTTTATTTTTTTAAAGCAAACTGATAAAAAAAAAGAAGAAGAAGCACACTTGCAATATAATTTATCTCTTTAAAAAATCAATTTATTTCAATCAATTATCTTTCAACATTTTGTTTTTCCTTTTTAGTACATTATAATGAAAGTTTATCTTAAAATTTATTTATTTACTTATAATTTATTTAGATCATTCAAATAGGCTGCTTGCGAATATATATTTTCTTTCATTGAAGTATAAATTCATTTCTACATATTTTCTGCAGTGAAAAAAAAAATCAACACGTTTATGACAGTGGATATGTTGAAAACATAACGAGGTCGTCGCTGTCAATTTACAGCAATGTCTAAAGTTTTATGACGAGTATTGACAAAAATAATATAAATAAGTTTTTCTAAAAAACAGAATCTGTAACTTATGTCAGTGAGTCGGTTAAAATGCGTTTAACGTACAAGACACATTTAACTGATGACATAAATGTTGATGTATAATGGTCTATTTGGGGAATTTTACGATTTCTTTTCTTTTTGAAAACGATAGCCATTTCCGTGTAACCAAAATGTACAATAATAGCGTTTAAATAATGACGAAGAAATGTCATTTAGGTCAGTGTATTGCTACGCAAATGATTTCTTTTTACAGTTTTTTATTTAACTCAACCTGGTTTTTGTATGTAAAGATGGAATTTTGTAATCATTTTTAACTCACTTCCTGATATGTTAGAATTAAAAAAGTTGGAAATTGTACGCCAAACGTGACAAATGAGGTGCGTTCGTACTATAACTAGTTTTATAAATATTCAGATCTTAGCAGGGAGCCACGCCGTTAGTGTAATAATGAAAACAATCTAAATAAGCAGCAATCAATAGAGCATATTTGCTGGTGATTTGCAGACAGCTCCTACTAAAGGCCGGTTACAACTGTCAATAAAAAACTATCACTACACATAAAGAAAATAAGGTGTGGGGTGCACCTTTACCATTACTCATTAATTATCTATAGGGGCTTCTGATTGCAGAAGACTCCGTGATCGTTGCCTAATTAGATACTAGAGAATTATTATTAAAGAAAATTAATTGTTGCGTTGTGTGTAGAGTATCTAATATATGGCAGTTAGATTTTGGGAATGGAGTGTATAGAGTTCCATAAAATAATTACCCAAAACAACCCTAAAGATAATTTTAAATAAAAAACATTCCAAGATTTAAGTTAAGAAAATTCTAGAGAAATATTTAGGTTTTTAAAATTAATCGTGCAAACACTAAATTAAAACAACATTTTTTTAAACTAAAAAAACAACTACTTTATTTACATTAAAAAAAAATAAACATATCAAAAAACATAGTAAGGATATATAAATCTACCCTTTCTAAAATAAACATATCAGAAACATAGTAAGGATATATAAATCAATCCGTTTTAAAATATGCAGCACAGAAAATATAGTAAGGATATATAAATCAATCCGTTTTAAAATATGCAGCACAGAAAACATAGTAAGGATATATAAATCAATCCTTTTTCTACAATTTAATTTATTCATTAAAAATTATCATTTACTAAATGATTCGTTCTCACAATTGAAATTAAGCATTACACATTTTTAATTACTATATGATCAAGTTCTCACAATTGAAATTAAGCATTAAACATTCTTAATTACTATATGATCAAGTTCTCACACTTGAAATTAAGCATTAAACATTCTTAATTACTATATGATCAAGTTCTCACAATTGAAATTAAGCATTACACATTCTTAATTACTATATGATCAAGTTCTCCTGCCGAACAAAAATTACAATTAAATTTGAGCGGTACACACATAATAAGATTGGTATTATATAGTAAAACATCATACCTGAGTCGTTAACAGACAGACTCAACTCCAGTTATTGGGGAATTCCCGGGTCCCAGGTTGGACCCTGATGCAGGCTAGGGAGAGTGACTCCTTATGGGCATACACTCATTCACGAGCCCGGTAGTATCTTTTTACAGTAACTATTTGCAGCACTCTCTCATAATATTTTTCCAACTAATTCTTTTTTCGACTGCACACATTCACCTTTTTTCATCGACTGTCCTTTTTCTCCAAGTTCTGGCTTTCTTTTAGTTGGTGGTGGCACCTCCCTCCTACTTGACTTTTTATTTACGACCTTGTGCCCAAATAGCCCAGTGTGTCAATGACCACACCTACCTTCGCTGCTCATAGGAGAACTGTCCAGCCAATGATCACAAACTATCTGGCCCCCTAAAATTAACCAGGCACCAATGTGTCTACTTTGAATCCTCTAGAACTCACGGCTTCGAACTCACGGTACCACACACGAAGTGTGATTGACAGCCCTCATAAATTTACAGTCATAAAAACTTCACAACATGGCTCCAGTGCACTTTTCGCCAGACAGCGCTCATAAAACTGTCCGTCACCTTGTTAGCTAAATTAATACCAACCTTTGTACCGCTCTGAAGTCTAAATAATTACAGTGTAGCATAAACATGTATATATATAAAAAAATACAGTAATTACTAATTATACTTATATATATATAAATGCAAGGAGAAATATTTACTAATTATAGAATTTAAAAAAGAAGAACACTCAATATTTACATATACATTTCTAAGTGTGTAACACAAAAAAACAAGGTGGTGAATACTTTCCACCAATATTGAAACGTGTTTTTTTTATGCATAAATCATTTTCCTTCTTCTCCCCCTTACCGAGATATAAAGTCTTAAAATTTGCTAATTTATTTATTTAATAGGATGGAAGGAGGAGTCTATATTTTTGAATGTAACAACATCATCCAACTCAAGTCACTTGTCCATTTCCAGTTTAGTGCGCCTCAATACTCCAATATGATTTGCTATGCTTGGTACAAGTCTGGGTTAGTGCAAACTCGGCCACTTCCAATTGAAACGCCCTTGCAATTTTGTTTTTCGCAGGAGGTAAACCATTTTCAACAATGCAACTTTAAGTTCATAAAATGTTCTTGGTGCCAGAATTTTCTATGCTTCAATCATTTTTTGGTCCAGTACCATGTTTGTCAATAGATTTTTTTTTAATTACTATATCTAAATATGTTTTGTTATTTTATATAAATCTGATTATTAAAATTTCTGAATCAGAACCACGCTCTTTCTCCCTAAATTAAATAAATAATTTAGGAAACTTTAAGACTTTTTATCTCGATAACGGGCGAACGAGGGAAAATGATTTATATGTGTCAAAAACACATTTCACTATGCTCTTTCGATTGCTGCTTACTTAGCTTTTTTTTCATCATTACACTAAGGCGTGGTTTCATGGTTTGTGCAATAGCTGTTGCACTCTTATGCAAAATGCATGAATTCAAAATGTATTTTATGTGCAGATTTTCATATTACAGATATTAATTTTATTTTATGAAATTAAGTTTCAACACACTTTTACAAACAATTAATTACAATTATGCTACATTAAAATTATACTATGCCCAAATATCCAATACAAGACAATGTAAAAAAAAAAAAAATCATCGTTATTATTTCAGTGAAAAAATAATTATATCGTATGTTATTATGATATAATTAATTTCCGTAATAAAATAAGTACATTTTAAAATGGCAATATTTTATCTTTTGTTGACATTTACTGAAAATTCCAATAGAAAACTTAAACCTAGCTTTGAAAATTTCAGCACTTGAAATCCATATTGAGACTCTTTTTTCATTTTATATCTATTTCTCCTGAAACATTTATCCAAAAAACTGTCGGTAGATTATAGGATTGCTATAATTAAACAATTTTAGTATACAAATTCGTTTTTTAAATTCTGTAATACGGAAATAATATACCGTAATTTCCGGCGTATAATCCGCAGCTCAAAGAGTCGTTTTTCGACCCAGAAATTTTATTCAATAATTGTAGTTAAATATTTACAGCGATCTTTTAAGTTACATTTTATAAAATAATATTTCTGGATCGAAAAACGACTCTTTGAGCTGCGGATTATACACCGGAAATTACGATAACTCCATATTAAATACAGTCACCTATCACTTATTTGCCTCTCAGTTATACGCGAATTTCGTAAGGTCCCGCCACGAGGAATAGGAAAATAATGCTACAGATCTGTCACTTATAAGCGCCACTTTGAAATGTCTCTCTCAGTTATACGCGGAAATAATAGCGCAATTCACAAACTCTGAGTTAAGTGCGAAACATTTTTTTATCTATAAGGAATTTTCTGCACGTGTCAAGGTCAACAGACTGTTCCGCAAAGCGCCTGAGAGGGTGTTACATTTCGACTTTTCATTCTCTCCATCCAGTTCTAATGGCTCCTTCTTTTCTTTCTCTTTTATTTTTATTAAGCCACGCGCGTGGTCCCTTCCCTCCTTCCCTTTACAGTAGCACCTACAGTTTTTTGCAATAAAAATGAGCAAAAGAAAGTTAACAATTTCGTTCAAAATGGAAGTTATACATGCAGCAGAAAATGATCCTAAACTGTCAAAAATAAGTTTAGCTCTAAAATTCGATTTGCCAGAATCAAATCTCAAAAGGATTTTAAAGAACAAGGACTCGATCAAAAAAAAAAAAAAAATGAACAATGAATATTCTACACAAACGAAAAAACAATCAACAAATCAGAATGGAAAATTTGAGATTTTAGAAACCACTTTAATGCAGTGGTTCAGAGAAATGAGAGCTTCTAATTTACCCATTAGCGGTGTGCTATTAAAAGAAAATCACTTTGTCATGAATAATGGGAATCGAAAATTTTTCGGGTTCTTGGGGATGGCTAGAAAAACTTGAGAAAACACACGGTTTAACAAATCATTGTCTGAATGGTGTAAGCGCAACCGTTTCAGATTCAACTGTTAATGAATGGATTGCAGGATTTCCAAATTTAATTTAAAATTTTGATGTTAAGAACATTTTTAACTGTGACGAAACAGGTTTATTTTATCGTCTTTTACCAAACAAAACGCTGAATTTTAAGGGAGAAACATATCATGGTGGAAAACACAGCGAAGAAAGAGTGACTGTGCTTCTATGCGGCTATTGCGGACAGATTAGAAAAGTTACTGCCAATAGTGATTGGTATATCCAAGAAACCACAATGTTTAAAAAATGTGAAGAAATTGCCATGTTCTTATGCAAGTAACACCAAAACCTGGATGACAGCGAAAAATTTTTTAGAGCTTTTTGAAGGAATTTGATATGAAGATGGCTAAAAAAATAGTTCTGCTATTTATGGATCAGTGTCCCGTCCATCCTTCAGATCTCCCATTGCTGACACATATACAAGTATTTTTCCCCGCAAATTGTACTAGCAGACTCCTGCCATTAGATCTCGGTATAATAAGGTCAGTTAAAGTGAAGATTCATATCACTAGTGCAGAAAAAGGAATTCAAGAAAATTTTGATTCTGGTGGCTATGCATATGTTGGTTTCCTCTTGGAATAACGTAACAGCCACAACAATTTCTTACTTCTTTAGAAAAGCGGGCTATGTTCATTCAAATGATGCTGAAGTTATTCCATTACAGGAAAAGGAAAACAACAGCAATCATTTTAACATAGACGAAGAAGAATGGAACAGCATAAGTCAAGATTCTCTTTCTTTTCAAGATTTTGTCAATGTTGATTAAAACTTAACATCACAGGCAATAAGAGATATTGAAACTGTTTTTGATGACGTGACAACTCAGAAAGAAGGAGAAGATGATAATAATGATGAAACTGATACTATAATTGTCCCATCTTATGCTACTACTTTAGGGGCCCTGGACACTTTGAGATGTTGCCTTCAAAATGCTGATGTAGCATCATATACAATGACGCACTTTAATGCCTTAGAGAAAGTCGTTGCACAAACGCGGAATAAGCAAAAACAAACTAGCATTGATGACTTCTTAAAAGAGGATTAATTGGCATTTTTTTTAAATGTACATAGTATATATTGTTCTATGTAAAGTGAAATTTTATGTTTATTGTATTTTTTTTAACTAAATTTTATAGTGAAAATGTAAGGATTTTTTTTAAAGTACACTATACTAATAGTACACCGCTTTTATTTTTTTAAATGTTATTAATCATAATTATTATATTTCAAAATGTTTTTCTTTCCCATGATGTGCATAAAGAATTACTAGATACAACAGCCTCTCAGTTATGCGCGATTTTAAATCAATCCCTTCAAACGCATATAAGTGAGAGGTGACTGTATGACGTAATAACCAACCTAGAATCATTACCTATCATGGGATATGATTTAATTAATTACGTATGATAGGATTTAATAGAACGAAAAAAACTTTTATTAATATCTTTTTAAGTTTCGATTCGATTTTCATAAAATTTGAAATGACTCGACAAAATTCTGCAATAATTATAGATACTAAATTTAAAACAGTATAGTTTTGGCGCTGTTATATGCGGACAGACGGACGGACCAGACGACCACTATATATTTCTATGATTCACGACAGCTATCGTTCATCGTGAATCATAGAAATATTAAACCATGGAGGTAATCTTTCGCAAAGCAAGATCTCCATGGTGAATTTCGTAGCACTACCTGGTGTCGAAAAAGAATTTGGATCTGTAAACATAGTATGTAATAAGAGAAAAGAAAGGCATGCTCACTTTGTTCATCACAGACGATATAATTCAATTCACTGAAATAATAACGAAGATTTTTTTACATTGTAAAACTCGTTATAGTAAGAACGCACCTCATTTGTCTCGTTTAACCTAGAATTTCCAACTTTTTAAAATTTTAAATTGCTTGATTGACATCACTTTTTTGAAATGGTATAATTCGCCTTCTCTTCGCCTTATTTAATCTGTCATTAAATAAGTTGAGTTTAACTTTCTTAAAAAACTGTTGGCAATCAAGAAAACTGAATTTTAAAAAAGTAGCCCACCGTTTCTCGGACACAAGTGCCATAGGTTCGTCTACCCCGGCCTCAGCAAACTTCCACCGCTTTTTTAGAAAATAAATTTTTGTATTATTTTAATTTCAGAATTCTTCGATTAAATACGGTGAAAATTTCTTTTCTAAAAAAAGAGTGAGAGTTTACCTAGGCCCTATATAAAATAAGTCAGTAAGTTACAGATTTTTTTTTTCCCTTAAAAATTGCTTGTTTTTCATTCTTACATAAATACTACAATTTTACTAACACGATTGATTATTTCTCATAAGGGTATTATGAGAGTACCCAAATAATATGTACACCATTACTTCATATATAAGAGAATCGCTTTATAAGCATGATAAAAGAACAAAAAAATGATATAAATGGGAACTTCCCTGTTCTTTTATTATCCGCTAATTTGAGGAATACCTCTGGGAGTAAAAATATAGGTTAAATTTTCTTTCTTTACACTTATTGGAAATGGAATTATTTCAATCTTCTGTGTGAAACCTAGCCTAGTTTTGCGTCTTTTTTTTTTCGTTTTTATTTCATCCATGATAGTTATTAAGAAAAATAGCTATTCAAACTGCCATGCCATTAGGTGCTTTGCATAACAACGTTACTAATCGATTCTTGAACTCCAAGAATCCATCTTGTCATGTTTCGGTTGCCACATCAATGATGGTAAAATGCAGTACAACCTCTTTTCCTTTTTTATAAGATTGACTATTTTATTATAAGTGGAAACCGTTCATAACGAATCTGGACAAAGTGCAAAGCAGGGTGTTTATAATTAAAGGGTGGTTATAATTACAGGCTGGTTATAATTAACACGTTTACTGCCGGGTTAAAATTACCGGAATTTTGTTTTATTTAGAAAGTTCGAATTCACACCAGAAAATACTAATAGCAATATTTAGTTTATTTAATTACAAACATTTCGTGATTACATAACATAAAAAAAATTCTTTTGAAATTTCTGGTACGAATTCGTAATTTTAGATTGAAAAACCACGAGTATACTCGTTGTTGGCAGCGAATGGGTTAAAGTTACACTAACCAGACCAATCTGGAGCCCGTTATGGTTGACGGATTTCGTTTAAACCTTGTAGATACGTTATATGGACCATGTGGAAGAGAAATCTATAAAAAAAAGTTCAAATTTCGACCACTAGGTGAAAAAATGGCGCATAAAGAACCGGAAACACAGATAGGAAACATAAAACTTTATTTAATCACAGCATTTGTTCAATGTGCATTTCATTTGTGTCAATAACACGTTCAAAGCGTGTTAAAATGTGTGCAACAGAAGCAGGAAGTGATTCTTGAGGAATTGAAACGACATGGCGTGTTATGCTTGCTTTCTGTTGAATATGTTTCAAAACGCTTTGAACATGATCATTGACAAAAATGATCATGTTTCGTAGAAAAAAATACTGAAAATCTTGTAATTTTACATTATAAAAAACACAGAGACAGTTGTGTGATTGTCGTTCATACTGTGAGTAAATTAAAACTCGTCGCATGCAGGTGTATCCTATGGGAGAATTATATTATAGCAGAAGATAAGTGTGTGTCCCGTAGTGGCACGGACGGTTAAGCTCGGTTCCCGTAAGATCACCGAAAGCTAAGCAGCATCGACCAAGGTCAGTGCTTGGGAGGGTGACAACCTCTCTCGGCTGTCGCTGCTGTAGGGCCGTTTACGTTAATGGGAGCTAGTGCACGTAAAATCTGTTCGTGGCTCCAATGTCCTCCAAGTTTAGTATAAGCGTCACCTCTGGGGGTGCCAATCCACGTGCAGGTCTCTTATCTGGAATTGGTTCAAAATTAGGAGACCAGCTCTAGAAGTACAACCTCTCTTGAGGCTCTGGCACCCTTCTTTCAGAGAAGTGCCTTGGCACTTTCTGTGACTCGCCAACAGCAACAACAGATAAGCGAGTAACTTTTTGAAATATATGCGAGACGTTCATTATTACAAAATCTTGCATCAAGTTAAAAAAATGAATAGATTTTACTTAGTATTTTCCTCTGTGGAAAAGTTTTCTGCAAGCAAGTCCTAATTCCTTCCACTAATCTAAAAAACGAAATGCGGAAATGTAGTAGAAACCCAACTAAAAATTTTCTGTTAAAAATTATTAGTATTCAGTTGGCGGACCATTTGGGAGCCCTATAACAGTATGGTAGGCATAGCAATTACAGTTCTTTTACATGGACACTCAAAATAACTCCGTTACGTTACTGTCTATGGAGAAAAATCGTTTGCGGTTTATTTTAGTCATGTTTCACTATTTCAAAAATATTGAAATTGATATACAATGGTGGCCAAAAGTTTGGACATTTTTTGAAAGTTTCATGTTTTTCAACTTTGCGTGCTTGTAGAATATATTAATTTTCACTTAAATACAAACGTTTATATATCAAATTGAAGGAATTTAATAATAAAAACAGTATTACAATATCTGTATTACAAAAAAAGTTATGCTCATTCTAGTAGAACAAACAAACACAAATCGTTTTGAATAAGGACGTGTTTTGTAATAAAAGCGTACTAGCCAATCACAAACACTGTTCTGAGGACCAATCAAATGTCTGTAACTATAGTTTAGGTTATTTGGATGGTAAAAGAGTTATTGTTGAGGAAATGTTTTGCGGAATGATGCATACTAGTACAATTAAATAGAGTATTGCTGTTTTTGAATATTTAAAGTCCTTTTTTTAATTAAACTAAATTTAAACAATGTCATCAACAAGAAGAACTAATTGGACATCTACAAAAAGAAGCCGAATTGTCATATTCGGTGGCCTCTCTTATGCTTATGTATGGGCTCTCAGAAAATGGCCTCTCTTATGCTGAAATTGCAAGACAAGTTGGTGGTTCAGTGACTTGTTTTGGTGTACGAAAGTTCTGTTTACGTTATGAAAAAACGAAATCAGTGGAAAATAAGGCCAAATCAGGCCCAAAAAATGCACAAGTGCTACTGCCGATAGAAAAATTAAACGGCTATGCCTTCAAGATAGAAAAATTTCATCAGATGCCATTAGATGTGAAATGAATGCAGCGGGTATTGCAGTAAGTTCAAGAATAATAAGAAGAAGGTTATCAGGATTTGGACTACAAGCTAGAATTCCAAGGAAAAACCCATATTTAAATCAAAAGCAACGCGAAAAACGAGTTAAGTGGGCAAAATAATACATTAAATGGTCACAAAATCAATGGAAGCAAGTAATTTGGAGCGATGAGAGTAAAATATCGCTCTTTGGTAGTGATGGTAGAGAATACGTGAGACGTAGAGTAGGAGAAGCACTTCATCCTGATTGCATTGAAGCAACTACAAAAAACCCAACAAATGTCATGATTTGGGCATGTATGTCTACAGATGGTGTGGGCCGAATTCAAGTGATTGATGGCATCCTGAATGCCAAAAAATACATCGAAACTGTCCTGGAACCAAAATTGATACCTTCCATCAGGGATCTCTTCCCCAACAACGCACCATTTATTTTTAAGCAGAATTCAGCTCCATGCCACACAGCAAAAGTATGCAAAGCATGGTTTCAAAATAAAGGCATAGATATATTACCATGGCCAGGAAAAAGCCCTGATCTCAGTCCAATTGAAAATTTGTGGCGACGTTTGAAAATTATTGTATGAAAAAAGTCCATTCAATAAAAGACAACTTATTGAAGCTATAATTGATTCTTGGCACCATGTGATTACGAAAGATGAACTCCAAACACTCGTTCACTCGATGAAAAGACGCTGTGAAGCTGTCTTAAAAATAAGGGTTATTCTACTAAGTATTGATTGTGTAAGTATCACTTTAAAAAAATGCAAATCTAAGATAGATCTTACTATTAGTTGCATAACGTTTTTGTAATACAGATATTGTAATACTGTTTTTATTATTAAATTCTACATTAAATTACCTTCAATTCGATATATAAACGTTTGTATTTAAGTGAAAATTAATATATTCTACAAGCACACAAAGTTGAAAAACATGAAACTTTCAAAAAATGTCCACACTTTTGGCCACCACTGTATATCACTAAGATGCATTACACGAGACTTTCTACAGAATATTGTGTGCATAGCATTCATCGTTCATTTACAGGGATACACAAAAGATTTCGGTACTGTCTGTTAACAATAATTGCTGAAAGTGCGTTTTCAGTTGCTGGACGCGGTTTTAAATTTAACTTATTTTTTGTCTTTTATTTGGTGTGTATAAATTCTACAGATCATATACAGGGTAGCACAAAAAATCTCGAGTATATTTCTATTTATTGACGGAAATTGGTGAAGTGGAATTTTTAACTAGGCTACGCGTTTCCTAACTGATCAAAAATTTAGCATTGTATGTAGTATATATACAAATCTATAGATCATATACAGGGCTGCATAAAAGAATTCGGATGTTTTTCTTATATTGTTGGTAATTCCTGAAATTGTTTTTTATATATATTATGTGTTTTCCAGATTGTTTACTTTAACCTTACGGTACATAATTGTAAAATTATTTTGGAAGTGTTGGAAAATGTTACATAATCTATGCTTGACGCATGATTTTTCGTTTCTGTTAATTTATACTTTGGAGAAATTTAGATTGTTAATCCTTAAAAATGAAGAAATTACACACTTAAACATATTAAGAATTATTTTAAAATTAAAATTTATTGATCTTTGTGTTTTAAATCTATCATCAATTGAATTGTTGGTATTAAAACATTTGGTTTATATTTTTGTATTGTATCTCACAGTCTACAAATGGTCATATTATCTCCTGAACCACAAACTTATATTTTTTGAAATTTTGATTTCCTTGGCAAATTATTGTAAGAAATATATGTGTAAGACAAATATATTTTTAAAGGGAAATATATTTTTTTATTTAATAATTTTTTTTATTATATGAATGATTAATTATATAAAATACTTTTATATGTACTATAATTTTAAACTATATATATATAAAAAAGAGTATGAAATGATATATGATAATATATATCAGAAGTAAAATTAAAGTTGGAGAAAAAAATGAAAAAAACAATGTTATTAGTGAATTATTTTTTTAGAATTAGATTGCTTTGTTTACATTAACATATGCAGTGCGGTTTACAGGCGTTTGCGAATTACAGGTTTGCGTATTAGAAGTACTCTACTATATTTTTATTTTTATTTCATTTTATTTTATTTTCTTACTCATTTTATAATTTTTCCGGGTTCTGTCTGAGAGAAACAATATAGGTTAAATTTTTGATGCACTCATTCGAAAAGAAATTACTTTCTTCTTCTGTGTAAAACATAACCTAGTTTTATATATTTTCTGTTTTCTTCATTTTACTGATCACTGTTATTAAGAGGGAAAAAATATTCATACTGTCATGTTATTAGATACTTTGCATAACAACGGACTTCGTCGATCGTTGAGCAGCAAAGGTTCTTCTTGCCATGTCTGGGTTGTCAGATGAATGTGAATGAAAAATAGTGGACGACCTCTTTTTATTTTCTATCTTGCTAAGGATTACTTTCATTTTATGAAAAGAAAAGTGTTTGGAGGTCCAGTTTGATGACTTCTAAGCTCTAGATTTTGTTGTGATGTTTCTTAAGGTTTGAATAGAGAGAGAAATATGAAATATGCGGTTACTATTTCTGGCTACATTTACTACACTAGTGTGCAAAATTTAAGCAACAAACACAAAATGCTAATTTCTGAACACGTGAGTACTCAAAAGGAAATTTTATAAACATCAAGTGTAGAAACAGCACAGACAGTCGATGTGAAGTCTTCTTGACATCACAATTGTCATAGTCACTACAATGAACAGAAATGTGATATCTTTCATTCGACTCATTTTTACTCTCATTTGGTCACTCCACTGAACAGTCACCATGACTGCTGCTTTTTGACGAGTCATCAGGTGACTTTACAATGAAGTCATCTTGTGACTCTCATGTAACTGTCATTTTGACACTCCATTGTAAAGTCATCATGATAGCTGTTCTGTGACGAGTTCCCAAGTGACAGAAAATGAAATCATCTAGTGACTTTCCACAAAGGAGTGCAATGATGACTTCACAATAGAGTGTCGATCACCGAAAAGTCACCATGCGACTTCATTGCGACATTATTTGGCGACTCATCACAATGATTTCAAAGTTCAGTCTTCAACTGACAGTGACTTGAGAATCACAAGGTGACTTCATTCTAATGTCACCAGGTGACCCATCACAAAGCGACAGTCACAGTGACTTTTCAGTGTTAATAATCATTTGAGAGTAATAATGAGACTGAAATATCCCATATTTTGATTCACCGTAGCGATTGTGACACTTCTAACCATGTGTGACGTCAAGGGGACTTCACATCGACTGGCCGTGCTGTTAGGATAGTACCTCTTTTCTACACTTGCTCTTTATAGAATTTCCTTTTGAGTACTCACGTGTTCAGAAATTAGCATTTTGTGTTTGTTGCTTAAGTTTTGCACACCAGGGTATATTGTCTCAGGTATAAAGATCTAATCAGGTATCAGAATTTTCTCCAAAAGGCCAATCAATTTACGAATTGAAATTAAACTGGCGAATGCTTTGGCAAGCACGATTCCCGCTCTCATCTAAATGGAATTTGTAAGCATTCATTATAAAAATTACTTAACTGTGGGATGTTTTATGCAACTTTCGAAATTAATAAAATATAAACCCTGTGTAAATTGGGAACATAATATTACATCATTAAAGTCAAATCACTATTATAAAATCGTGCTTTGAAGGAACTCTCACCTTGGTCGCTACATAAAAATTAAAAACACATTTATTTTCTTATACACGTTTACACATTTTCCTACACATTTTTTTCACATGCATTTACACATTTTTTTCACATACATTTACACATTTTTTTCTTTCCGTTCTCATCTAAATGGAACTTGTAAGCATTCATTATAAAAATTACTTAACTGTGGCATGTTGTGTGCAACTTTCAAAATTAATAAAATATAAACCCTGTGTAAATTGGGAACATAATATTACATCATTAAAGTCAAATCACTATTATAAAATCGTGCTTTGAAGGAACTTTCACCTTGGCCGCTACGTAAAAATTAAAAACACATTTATTTTCTTAAAAGGTGCTAAAAACATTAAAAACTACATGTAAGGATGTTAATTTATATTGTATGCTCCCGAGACCTTTCTGAGACCGATGCCCCCTCCATCTAAATTAAAGGATTTGATTCATAAGAAAATGGATCCAATTCCGGATTCTGAAAAGGCAGGCGTCTACATAATCCCGTTTAATATAGAGAAACAAAAAGATTTATTCTATATTGGTAAGGCATATCGGAAATTTAGAGAAAGGTTAAAAGAACATTTGTCTGATATCAAGTTCAATAAACTAAGTACAACTTCATCCAGATTACATCAAAGGGAAAATATAAAAATAAACTTCAACAAAGCTAAAATAATTTTTCAAACATCCAACCATTATCTTTCCATATAATCTGCGAATCCATTGATTTTTAATTAAAAATGGTAATGTATTTAACGATGTCATTTCTTGTAATGTTCCTGCAATTTTGTTCAATATTCTAGGTATTTCAAGAGGATTAACACCTGAAAATTGAACGTAAATTCCCCCCGCCCCTCTTTAACAAGAATAGACTGGCTTCGTTTTGAACTTGCGTAACTGTATTTTGTTTTGGCTTTTCAGCGTATGTGTTCTCTTCCGGTCGGAGTTTTTATCCCCTGGAAAATAAGCGCGTGTGCGGCTTGAAAGGTTTCAGGGGTATACAATCACAATGTAAACTAACATCCTTACTTGTGTTTTTTAATGTTTGTAGCACCTTTTAAGAAAATAAATGTTTTTTTAATTTTTATAATATTACATGACGAAACTTCTAAAAACTATTTTCCGGGCGTGTTCCCAAGTGATCACATGCCTCTGATGATCGTGCGTTATCCTGCTTGATTTGATGGCTAGTGGGCGTGTCAACAGAACCGGGGGCCTATTAGTTGCCTTTAATGGGGTCTTTATTAAGAGTGTTTAAAAAAAAACTATTTTAACTTTTATTTTTATTTTATTTTATTTTATTAATTTATTCATTTTTGTGGATTACCCGTGGGAGTAAAAATGTACGTGAAATTTCTGATCCACAAGCTTTACACTTATTCGAAATGTAATTATTAACCATTGGGAAAATGGTTGTTGTTTTCGGTTGAGAATGGACCTCTTGATGCTCGAAATTTACTATTTTAACCGTTTTTAACGAAATTCTGTAACTTTAGAAGAATTTTTCTTTGAATAGGCAATAAAAATGCATAAAATCGTTACAAAAATGTTAAAGTTACAAAAAGGATAGATGCAAACTATCAGATATGAAAAAAAGCCGAATTCAAAAATTGACGTCGGATGAGAAATCGTCTTATAAAGCAAAAAACGTGATCTTTCATTTTTATTTCCTCAAAATACCTTTAGCCCAGACATCAATCTAAACAAGAGTTAAAGTTATTGTAGGAAGCGCCCGATAAAATATTTTTGTTTCTGTTTTCATTACTACATTGTAAATTTGGTACTTTCGTGTTATAACGGCCCCCAAGGATGAATCGAAAAGCGACCAAGATTTATCGCCAAATTATAAAGCATGTATGACATTATAATAATATATGATATATATATAACATTTCTTGATGTATGTGGCCAAGTTATAGTCATATATGATGCATACATGATGTATATATATGACATGTGTATATGATGTATATATGACATGTAAGACGTAAATAATATGTGTATAATGTCGTATATGGCACATATAGGAGTGTTTGGAATATATATATGCGTATACAGGATGCATATATAAGCTTTGCGATGATCTTGGCGAAATCATAACTGCAACCTTGGCATAATAGTAATTTTGGGGGTCGCTATAGCATGAAAGTACGGTAATCTTTTTTCGTTTTTTAAAGCTTTCGGAACATTTTCGGAACATTGTTGTAATTTGATAAATTATAATTTTTTTTCACCTTCTGTGTAAAACATAACCTAGTACTAGTTTTATATCTTTTCCGTTTTCTTCATTTTATTCATGACTGTTATTAAGAGGGAAAAACTATTCAAGCTGCCATGTCATTAGATGCTTTGCATAACAAGAACAACGGATTCAATCGATCGTTGAGCTGCAAAGGTATTTCTTGTCATGTCTGGGTTGTCAGATCAATGCGAATGAAAAACGACCTCTTTTTTTTATTTTCTCTTTGATGAGGATTACTTTCTTTCGATGAAAAGAAAAGTGTTTAGATGTTCAATTTGATGACGTCTAAGTTCTAGATTTTGATTTAGTGATTTTAACACTTTGAAACATAGTTGAAAATTGTTTATGAATTCAGTTTGTCTGTCTCTCCGTGCTCTAACTCGCGTAAATATGATCGGATTGTCTTGATATTGATATATGTTATTGAAGTTTACTATTGCGTGTTCATTATTGAAAATGTAGTATGTAACACTTATAGTTCATCTACAGGGACACTCAAAAGAATTCCGTTACATTACGGTCTAGTCGGAAAATTATCCAGATACTTTTGTGCAGCCCTGTATAGGATCTTTAGATTTCTAAATATACTACATAGTATGCTAAAATTTAGTTCAGTTAGGGAACATATCACACATCGAAAAATTATCCAAATTCTTTTGTGCAGCCCTGTATAGGATCTATAGATTTCTAAATATGCTACATAGTATGCTAAAATTTAGTTCAGTTAGGGAACATATCACACATCGAAAAATTATCCAAATTCTTTTGTGCAGCCCTGTATAGGATCTAAAGATTTCTAAATATACTACATAGTATGCTAAAATTGAGTTCAGTTAGGGAACATATCACACATCGAAAAATTATCCATATTCTTTTGTGCAGCCCTGTATAGGATCTAAAGATTTCTAAATATATACTACATAGTATGCTAAATTTAGTTCAGTTAGGGAACATATCACACAGTTAAAAATTCTCCATCAGCAATTTCCTTCAATAAACTGAAATGCATTCAATATCTTCTGTGCTGCCCTGTATATGACCTATAGTATTTATACACATCAAGTAATATGTAAAAAATTAGCTAAATTTAAAAACGAGGACCAAAACTGAAACTCACTTCCAGCAATTATTGTTCATAGAATTATATATTATAATTTAATATACTGCAATTATTAATCGAATTATTTTGTGTGTCCCTGTAAATGAACGATGAGTGTTATGCCCACCATATTCTATAGTAAGCCTTTTGTAGTGCATTTCAGTGATATATATCCATTATATTATGTTTGAAACAGTGTAACATCATTAAAATACAACGCAAACGATTTTTCCTCCATAGACCTTATAGTCCAGGGGAAATGTACATGTTACTTTGCAAAAGGTCGGGTAGAAGATTTTTTTTCCGACTTGTATATAAAGAGGCCAACATGTAAAAACTGAATTATCCAACAAAATTTCCTTCGGAAAAATTTTCTGTGGCCAAAAAACAACAAAATTTTGGGACATTTTTTGTCGTTTTTAGTGTTTCGTTCATCTCACGAAACCCTATTACTCCCGCTACGTTGTCTGTCTGTCACAGAGCCATTCTCAAAAACTATGTAACTTACAGAGTTGAAACTTTGTGTATATAGCTGAATACCAGCTATGAAGAGCTCAAAATATTAAAATTTGAAAAATTTGTATTATTTTAATAAATAGAGATAAAAAACCAAAATTCTAACAGCATTTTCCTATTAAATTTAAACATTTTTCGTTATAGCAGATGCCAAAAATTAAAAATAAACGATGAAATTCTTTCTACAATAATTAATTTTCTATCAGACGATTTCCACGTGAAAAATGAAAATGAAATAAACAGTTTCACCCACTGAAAAAAAGATTAACATGACATAAAAATGATGGACGTCATGGTGGTAATAAAGCGGAAAGATTTCTTAATAATACAAAGAGTATGAGTATGTGTATGTACACAAAGCAGATTAATATCATATCACGTCATTAGAGAATTAAAAAAGTTTAACGGATTTTTCAAATGTTTCAGAATAATACAAAACGAGTATCAATATGAGTAATAGAGAATAGTAAATATATGAGTTTGAGGAACGTCTTGAAACATGATAAAAACCCGATTATGGAAATATTCGCATATTTTAACATTTTGAAGGTGTACAACATGTTTAATTTTGAAATTATTATTTTTTTTTTTTTAAATATCGCATTTAGTCCACATGATAGATATTATTATGACAGAATATAATAGAGGGCTTCGCCCGCTATTGGGTTGGTTTAGATATTCGAAAAGACGAGAAAAATAGACCGGTAAATTTTTACTTTATAAAAAACATGACTTTTTTTTTTTGTGGTTGCTAAATGAAATTTATTTGGATTTATTAAAGAAAGGATAAAGTGTTTTGAAAGGAATATTAAACGAAACCCTTTGAGCGATCTTCGATCACACTTACCCACTTGTTTAAATATCTCGAGAGCCGTTTTTGTAGGTTATTATTTGTTAGCTACAATCTTAAAGAAGACTAAATTCTCTACAACTTTCATGTTTACAACTTTTTTATACACTCAATAGCAAGCGCAGTATAGCATTTCAAAAATAAGACAATGTTTTCAATTTTCTTAAAAACCGCGAAAAACGTAGTTTTGTCCCGAGGATTCAGATTTTCCCCACGGATATAATGATGTATGTCAATTTCTACGTATTGACAGCTGTAAATTATCTATTATTTGCACACCCTCTTCTTAATTTTATCACAACAGACATATTTTATATTCAATAAATTTATTTAATTTAACAAGTTGGGGAGAGTGTGGATAAATAAGACAATTTTCATATTTAGACAGTGACTTTAAGTATATACAATTGTTAATTTTAAAGTATTGTTTAAAAGAATATTTCAGTATTTAGTAACTTATTGCACGACAGTTTCAATAAAAGAAACCTTGTTTAATTTTAATAATTATTTTTATATTGCATACATATTATTTATTTTATTCCATAAACAATTTATTCTATAGTACAATGGTACATTTTATTTACCTATTATTGATGACGTATATTTTAATGTTTTACTTTTTTAAGTATAGTAAGCATTAGATTATACACTGCTCAAAACAATTAAAGGATATTTGAAGTTTTATGTAAAATAAAGATATAAACGAAATTTTTTTTGCCGAAAATAGAAGAAGAGAATCACAAATGCAAATTTTTCTGGTTTTCAAACTGTGGAGTATGCAAATTTTGAGTTCGACGTCAAAAACGTCGCTTCAGCGGCAGCGAATGAAATTTGACTTTCAACTGGATAAAAGAGAATGAAGACAAGGATGATCGGCATTCAGTGATTGCTTTGTTTCGATGAGTACGATGTCTCAGCGAAGTCATTTGACAGATTCAGAAGCTTGGAGAATTGTTGATAGGTTAGAAGGGGGCCAAACTCAAGCCGAAGTAGCGCAAGCCATTGGAGTGTCACAAAGTGTCATTTCCAGGATCTGGAACCGTTTTTTGGAGAGTGGATGTGCAGGCCGAAGACCAGGGCAAGGTCGTAGACGGGCAACAACGCCCAATGAAGATCGGTATTTAGCGTTAACAGCTCGGAGACACCGAAACATGAACGCTACTCTTCTCCAACAACACCTTCGCTCGGCTACAGGCACCACGATTTCAACTCAGACTGTCCGAAACCGGCTCCATGCTGTAGGTCTGTATGCTCGCCGACCGATGGTATGTGTTAGATTAACATCAAGGCATCGTCGCGACCGCAGGGAGTGGGCAACCGAGCATGTCAACTGGAGGAGAAATGAATGGAGCAATATTCTGTTTTCTGACGAATCCCGTTTTTCTGTGCATCCGATAATAGGCGTATTTTCATCTGGAGGGACCGTGGCAGTAGGAATAATCCTGCGTTCGTGCACGAAAGTGTCAGATTTGGCGGTGGAGGAGTGTTGGTGTATGGTGGCATCTCCATTGACGGGCGCACTGACCTCTACATCATTCGAGATGGAGCTCTGGCTGGTCGCCGATATAGGGATGAGATCCTCAGACCTATTGTAGTCCCTTACGCTGCAGCAATCGGAGATAACTTCATTTTAATGGATGATAACTGCAGGCCACATCGTGCAAACCTGGTGGAGGATTTCCTTTTCGAGGAAGGAATCGCTCGAATGGAATGGCCAGCGTGTTCTCCAGACATGAATCCAATCGAGCACGTTTGGGACGCTCTAGGAAGACGAGTTTCTGGCCGCCAACAACCCCCACAAACTCCCCAAGTACTGGAAAGAGCTCTTCTGGAAGAGTGGGGCAGAATACCCCAACTCGTCATTAATAGCCTCATTGAGTCCATGCCTCAAAGTTGTTCAACATTGCTGGCCGCCCGTGGAAACCATACCCCCTACTGAAAATGATTTTCTTTGAAGAAAACACCTTTTCTTATTCTTTTTTTCTCATATGCACAAATTGTGTTTTTTTCCTTTTGTACACAAATGCGCAATAAAATGCATTTTTTTCTGCCAAACATGTGTAATTTATTCTCATATAACCTACTATGTCTATCGACCATGTATCAATCAGCTAAAAAGTTTCCCAGATACAAAATCCACCTAAAACTGCAATATCCTTTAATTGTTTTGAGCAGTGTAGTTCCATATAAAAGGAGAGGGGGACTCAAAAAATAAATATATATTATGCAAAAAATATTTTTACCTTATAAAATATCTACAATAAAAATGACAACAGATTATTTCATTAACTAATATTATGTATGTATATCTCTTGTAAAATTTAAAAATTATAACAATCAAATATTTGAGATCACTATTTTCATAAAAATGTGCAAAATATTAGTTTTAGTAAATATTGTCAATATTTTTCCACTTATATTATGCAAATATATCAAGAGATTATAACATTTTAGCGTGCAAAAATACATAAAATTTTAAGATTGTATCTATTAAATGCTTTAAAACTCAAACAGAGAAACTTACTTTTGGTTGTTGAAAAATACACTTTGTGGAATATTCTAATCTTCTGTAATATGTACTGTTTTGAAACTATATCTGTTAAATGATCTCAGTGCTACCATTTATCAAATGAAGTACCAAGTTATTTATGATTGTAGACCATAATAAACATTTTTGTTGCATCCATCCCTTGTATCATTCAAGTCCACTTTCCCTACACAATAAAGTAAGGTACGTAATATGACTGCATAAGCTAAATGACAAAATATATTTTAATAATAATAATTTCTACAGGATAGTTAACAATATGTTTGTCTCTTTGGTGGGACTGTTGTAGGATTATTAGCATTTGGTTTCAAAGGGATATCCTTATCCTGAATAGAAGATATATGAGGATGATGTTCCTCTAGAGCAGGGGTTCCCAAACTTTTAGACCGACGTACCACTAAATCGAAGTTTATACTTCCGCGTACCACTAGGTAACAAACGTAAAGCTAATATAGAAAAACCTCTAAAAAGGAACCTGCCTAAAACGTAATATATCTTCGGTCTTTTGTTTCCACCATAGCAGGTTTTGTTGTATTTAAAAATTAATAATTACATTACTAAATTGGTACTAAGATAGACTGCTTCATAATAATATTCAAATAAAAAGTAGTATCACCATTAAATTTTAATAATGCATATAATATCAAAATACAGAGTTTTGATATAGTAAAAAAGCCACAACACTTAATGACATATTGGCGCACACTGATTCATATATTGTTACAATAGGCTGATTGCACTAATTTGCTTCTATCGCTAATGAAAAGGGTGCACTTTTTTTATCAAGTACAACTTCCTCATGTCTGGCTCATTATTAGGTAGTTTTAGTCATAAGTCAGATTCGATGTTTAGTTTATTCCTGTACAGCCATGGAAAAAATTATAAAGACAAGTTGAAAAATGAGTAATATGTACTAAAGTAATCATCAACTGAAAACAAAATCAAACATAATTTACTACTCGTCATTAAGAAACATTAAGAACCTATTAATATTAAATTCAATTACAATAAAATTAATAAATCACATATTAGTAGAAATACATGACGTGAAACATGGAAAAAATTATAAGGACATAATGAAATATGTCTGAACATTAAATTAATATTCTACAAAATCACCTTTTTTCTCAATGACCCTTATTAATTGTTCAGTCATTGACTCAGAAAGTCCAGTTAAAGTTTGTTTAGAAATGTTTTTTCACGCTAATTCTATGGATGATGTCAAATCGTCTGCATTTGCATATTGTGTGCCATGCTTATATACTTCTCTAGCTCAAATGCCCCACAGATTCTCTGTGGTGTTTAAATCAGGGCTTCTTGCCGGCCAATCCAAAAGTTGGACAGAATTGGCTTCGAACCATGAACATGATGCACGAGACACATGGAAATTTGCATTGTCTTGTTGAAACAAATAATCACCACCTGTGATAAGGGGTGCTTAAGGCAATAAGTTTTCAGCTAGCATATCCACATATGATTCTGAATTCATGCGTCCTCGAATGGACACGATTGGTGTTGTTCCATTGGCTGCAAAACCTGTCCACACCATCACAGAACCTCCTCTGAATTGGCGTTTGGAAAAAACAGGTTTATCTTTTAGCAAGTCATACCAATAATGGCGAAAACCATCCGGTCCGTCCAAATTAAATTTTGTTTCGTCCGAAAATACCACATCTTTCAGCGAGATCCAAAAGAAACGTGTTTCTTAGCAAATTCCAATCTAATCTTCTTATGTAGTTTTGTAAGTGGTGGACGTGACCGTAGTTCAGCATTTCTAACATTGGGATTCTTTTCCAGAACATTACGCACTGTTCGTCTAGTGCATGATAGATTTATTTCTGTTTTAATTTGAGTAGAACTCTGTTTTTTTAAGCAAGCTCGACGCGCAATTTCATATTTCTGGCGCATAGTCAGAGAAACAGGCCCACCTGTATGCTTCTTCTTGCCATACTCTTTAGGATTCTTAATTATAAATTACTGTTTTAGATCTGTTTAAATTCCTTGAAATATCACGTCCACTCATTCCACATTTTCTGTAAGCAATGATTGTTCCCTTTTTAAATTCAGATAGTTGTGTGATCTTTGGCATGATGAAGAACGAAAGAAACGAATGATATAGTCTTACTGCGGGACAGTTTTAGGTTACTTTAAACAATCCTATGATACTACCAAATATGCAAAATTTTGTTTGCAATTTCAAAAGAAATGCGTGTCCTTATAATTTTTTCCGAGCAGCTGGCTATTAAAACCTTAAAAATTCATGCCGTTTAATGATTTTCCAAATTTTTAACTTAAAATTTGTTTTGAATTGTTCCGTTTCAAGCCTTTTTCATACAAATATTTGCATAATTTTCTAGTCAGGCGGCTCCTACATTTGGCGACTTTTCGTTTGTCCTTATAATTTTTTCTATGGCTGTATTTGTTTTTGATATAATGAAGGGGAAAAAACACATTCACAGATATATGTTGTGCTAAACACAAGCAGACTTTGACGATATCAGACGGTACCCTCATGTTCTCGCCAACGAAAAATCTGTTACATTCATCCTTTTGAATGTGGACTCCAGTAATCCATCCTTGGAGAGCTGAATAAGTTCACATCTTTCCTCTCTCGTGAGATACAATGGCAGGGTGTCTCAAATGAGAAACGAATTTCTTATCTAAAGCTTAGTTAGAGCATTTAACATATGGTCGATACAACGGTAATTAATATAATCTGCATACCTTTAAATGCGACAATAATGTCGCGCAGTAGTCAACACTTGCAAGTCTTTTCATACATATTTATATATATACCATCTCAAAACATATGTAAAATGCTTTACCACAAATCCGCAATGCATATGACCAGAGTTTTTGTTTGATTTCATATCACCATTTTACATCACCTTACTCGGTTAAAAACTAATTTCCAAGAAATAGACAGAAATTATACACATTGTGAGGAAAAATATTTCAATCAACCGAATGAATTAATCGATGAATTATGTTTGAAATAAAACTTTTATTTCAACACCTCCTAGAAACTCTTCCAGTACAAAGAGAACAATGGGTTATAAATTACACTTGAAATTTTATTTTGTTTTAACTGCTCCTACTCACACAGTTCCTCCTACTTCCAACCATCCAGACTTTAACTTCAGATAATTCAATTTATAAAGCATGTTTAAAAAAAGTTCTTCTGCTGATTAAAAATACTTCATTCATTAATGTTATAATAAGGTCTTTATTAAAAACTTCAATTTTTATCTATATAAATCTAATTATTATGTTTTTAATTCTGGAAAACTGATTGTATCATAATCGGTGTGTGCGAATTTCAGCAAGTCTGCTAAAACAAACATTTCTCGTAACCAAAATAATAATAATAAAGATCCAATCAATAAAGATAAGCCGTTTTTGATTCCATAATAATATGATGCATTCTGTATTTTATTCCATGAACCAGTATCGGATTTCTGCGAACCAGTCTGATACGCGTACCATAGTTTGTACCAACCTCTACTCTAGAGGTATTTTTCTTTTACTTACCCATCATACGTAGTATAGGGTAAGTCTTGTAATCGTTTTGAAAATCGAAAAAAAAAATTTGACGGATTTACACGTCAGACACTGGAGATTCCGAAAAACATATTTTTAGAAAAAAAAAATTTGCCGTGTGTCTGTGTGTGTGTCTGTAAACGCTCTATCTCCCGAAGAAATTGAGATAGAGACTTGCAATTTGGTATGTACTTAGTAAGTAATAATGGGAAGAAGCCTATTTCACTTCAAAAACCTCGATTAACCGGAACAATTTTTTCGGACTCTCGAAATATTCGTTCTGATGAAAGGTACATAAAAATTTTCGAAATTGTTTATTTTAAGAAATAAATATAAAAGACAATAAAAAAACATAAATTTTGCATAAAACATGAAGTCGATCAGATAATGAGTTGCCGAGATATTTGGAATCCTATTTTCCACACTCTTCGATTTTTCATGACCCTGTATTTCATCCAAATTTCACTTCAAAGATATATTTTAATTGGAAATTTGACGCTTAATCAGATGCAATAAACCGCTAGTTAATAGGATTATTATTTTTGGAGTTATAAGGATGTTTCTTTCAAGCAATTCAGTAATCGAGCCTTTAAAGTTTGTGACGTCATCAAGCCACGATTTTATTTGAATTGCAATGCATTTTATAAGTAGTTTACACATTTTTATTTTAATATTTTACATTATGCATATCCATGATAGGTAAGTATTACGGTGACCCCCAACGACTAGTTACCTTGGAAGTTATTTGTCGCCCGTCGCCTCCTCTCCATACCCACTCTCTCTATAACGCATGTGTATGTAAGTTGGAAAAATAGCCTCATTTTTGAAAAGCCGTAAAGAAAACCTTAAGAAAGAGCGTGTGCATATAAAAGATAATTTACTGCTATCAATATGTAGAAGTTGATATCCATGATTAAATCCGTGGGGAAAATTTGAATCATCGGGACAAAACTACGTTTTTCACGGTTTTTAAGGAATTTGAAAAAAAAAAAAAAAAAAGTCTTATTTTTGAAATGTCGTACTGCTATTGTGTGTATAAAAAAGTTTTAAATATGAAAGTTGTAGAAAATTTTGTCCTCTTTAACACCGTAATTAACCCCTTAATCGTCGTGCCCGAGACATTCACGGGCAGTTTAGGCTACTTTTTTAAAATTCAGAAAGCTTGATTCCCACCAGTTTTTTTTAATAAAGTAAATGGCTTTATTATCGCACTATTTTATCTGCTTTTAAATAAAGCCGAATATTTCTACTTCAAAAAATTGGTGGCAATCAAGCAATCTGAATTTTTAAAAAGTAGCCTACGCCTATCAGGCGCGACGATTAAGGGGTTAACAAACAATACGCTACGACAACGGGTTTCGAGATATTTATAAAACAACAAAAAAAGTCCTAAAATTTTGTTGTTGGCCACAGAAAATTCTCCCGAAGGAAATTTTGTTGGATAATTCGGTTTTTACATGCTGGCCTCAGTATATACAAGTCGGGGGAAAAAAATCTTCTGCCCGCCCTTTTGCAAGGTAATGCCTTTTTTTGGTACATTTTTCATGGACTATTATTGTAATGGAAATCTTTTGAGTATCCCTGTAAGTGCTACACACTTCATTTTCAATCCCGAACAAGTCATAGTAAACCTCAATAACATATATAAATTGCATGAAAATCCGAATATTTTTACGCGAGTTAGAGCTGGAAAAGACAGACTGACAAACAAACCAAAGAAGTACAAAAAATCATGCGTCAAGCATAGATTACGTAACACTTTCCAACACTTTCAAAATAATTTTACAAATCTGTACCGATTAATAAGCAGAAAGATAATATCTAAGTAAAACAATTTGGAAAACGCATAACATATTGTAAAACATAATTTCAGGAATTACCAACAATATTCGGAAAATATCCGAATATTTTTATGCAGCTCTGTATACGATCTATGGAATTGTATATATACTACATAGAATGCTAAATTTTAATTCAGTCAGGAAACGCGTAGCGCAGTTTAAAATTCAACTTCTAGAATTTCTGTCAATAAACGGATATGTATTTGCGTGCTTTTGTGCTGCTCTATATATGATCTACAGAATTTATAGGGAGGAGGGGGGGTTCGAGGGATGTTAACGTATGATATCATAACGGGTGGGGGGGGGGGGGGGAGTTCAAAATTACCAAAAAAGTTGACAACATTATATATGTACATGTACAGCCCCTAAGCGTTTAGAAACAGTCTCGAATATGGCAAGATAGCTATAAAGCCGCCTCTAATATTGCCACTGTATTTTCAAAATACAAACGTTACAACACAACGTTTTTCAATATTGCCCAATATGAAGTAAAGATTAAAGATTGGTTTACAACGAAAGTCAACCAATCTAACTACTTAACTGCACTACTTACTACGTACTTAACTACACTGAGAAGTGTTGAATAAATTAAATGACTCTGTATACATTCCCTTTTTTTTAACGACAAATAAAAGAAAATGAAATCAGTATTCCTTCATCTCTAAACTCTGACAACCGTAAACAAAAACCAGGTGAAATGGACACACTCCTTCACTCAGCATATTAATAGCATTTTTTTACACTAAGCAACCGTGCAGAACGTCAAAAACAAAGTATCCGTAGCCTTTAAAAACAATCTCGATGGTCGGAATTACCCCGAGATGCATGTCATTTTGATATTGTCAAGCGTTTAATCTAGAAAAATAACCTTGATATAAACACAACTTCCGCCTTCTTTGAGTAACACATGTGTAAACGTTTAGGGAGTTGAGATCCAACACCTCCCACACGTTTAGAAGAACAATACTAGGATTTTTTTGCGTTGTTTTCTTCATGCTTGCATTCCGAAGATACTTTTGAGAAATCTGTTTTTATTTTTTCGCGGGATTCTAGCAGTGACTTTTTTTTTCCTGAAAGTGTTATGAAACAGTGAAAATGCCGCTTTTTTAGGAAACGAGAAAGCTTATACCTATATCATTATAAGGTTCGTATCTTGAAATGTGTCTAGTCGATTGATTGCGTTATGTTTTGTGACAATTTAATCTCATAAAAATTTAACACTCAAGAAAATATATGAAAATTAATTTAAAATCAATCAGTATTCATTGCTTTCAACACGAAATGATGAATTAGAGTCCATTTCATTCTGAAAATGTTATGAAATAGTGAAAATGCCGTTTTTTTTTTTTTTTTTTTTTTTTAAGAGGCATGAAAGCTTATACGAATACCATTATAAGATTCGTATCTTGGAATGTTTCTAGTCGATTGATTGTGTTATATTTTGTGACAATTTAATCTCATAAAAACTTAACACTTAAGAAAAGATATGAAAATTAATTTAAAATCAATCAGTATTCATTGCTTTCAACACGAAATGATGAATTAGAGTCCACTTCATCCTGAAAGTGTTATGAAATAGTGAAAATGCCGCCTTTTTTTAAGGAAGCATGAAAGCTTATACCAATACCATTATATGATTCGTATCTTGAAATGTTTGTAGTCGATTGATTGTGTTATGATATGTGACAATTTAATCTCATAAAAACTTAACACTTCAGAAAAGATATGAAAATTAATTTAAAATCAATCCGTATTCATTGCTTTCAACACGAAATGATGAATTAGAGTCCACTTCATCCTGAAAATGTTATAAAATAGTGAAAATGCCGTTTTTTTTTTTTTTTTTTTTTTTTTTTGTTTTTTAAAGAAGCATGAAAGCTTATTACGAATACCATTATAAGATTCGTATCTTGAAATGTTTCTAATCGATTGATTGTGTTACGTTTTGTGACAATTTAATCTCATAAAAATTTAACACTTAAGAAAAAATAAAAAAAATTATTTAAAATCCATCCGTATTCATTGCTTTCAACACAAAATCATGAATTAGAGGCTATTTCATCCATAACGGCAGGTGGGATTCTTAACACCTTGAAGCAGTGGCGTAACCAGGATGGCAGTGGCGTAGCCAGGGAGGGGGTCCAGATGCTCTGGATACTTACTAATTTTATAAAATTTTCTTTACTTTGTGTAATCGGAGAAATTTCTGCGATAATCAAGGCGAAGAAAACTGTACAATATTTCTGGTAGCCAGAGCATTTGGGCCCCCCTCCTTGGCTACGCCACTGCAGGGGTGGGGGTCGAGATGCTCTGGATACCACTAATTTTGTAAAGTTTTCTTTGTTTTATCTAATCGGATAACTTTCTGCAATAATCAAGGCTAAGAAAACTTTACAATATTACTGGCATCCAGAGCATTTGGAGCCACACCCTGGCTACGCCACTGCCTTGAAGGGCGGGATACTATATATCCCATTTAATTTTAATCCCAAAATACGACATTGGTACCAGAATTTTTGGATGAAAATTTCCCTTTTATAATGTACGTTAAGAAAAGCTTTTACTTATTTTCAAATAAATTTGTTCGGAAATCTTGGTGTTAATCTTTCATTTCAATATTTTAGCAACATAAGTACTTTACCCTTGAAAGTGTTAAGGAAAGCTTTTCTAAGGAAACGTGACAGAATTCACATTGCTAACATTCTCGCAAACGGAATTCACATTGGTTCACTTTGTAACACTGGTTGATTTTGGCATTAAGAAAGCTAGAAGTCTCGTGATGATGATATGTCGCAATTGGATAGATGACAAAAAAGTAAATTTTTCACTTACTTTCAAATCTTAAAGTAATCGATCTAAAATATTTTAGTGATTAGACTGCTATACCCAGATATGAGGAGCTCGGAGAATGAAGTTCGTAGATTCGATTCGAACGGTCAAAGTGGGCTAACTATATAATGTGTTCTAGGCTTTTCTTTTTACAAAAATTAGAATTATCTGTATAACAATACTTTTCTAAGAGTTATTTGCCAAATGTTAGCAAAAGCTAATAACATCAACCTCTAAGTGAAATACAGCCAATCGTGACCCGCATACATGTTTAGAATTATCATCTCTTACCAAACATTAAACATTTTAAATCACAACAAGATTCAGAGGTTAAAAGTAAACAAACTGGAGATCCAAACACTTTTTCTTTTCATCAAATGAAAGTAAGACCCAGACATCTCTATAATAAAACTGTAAGTCATGTGACTGTCCTCAACAGTTCCGGGATGCCGCATCGCTTTTTCATATGCCAAGCGGCCATTTTTATTAAAAATTATTTTTTCGAATAAACTGCATAAAAGTTACATTTTAAGAGAGATCGTTCAAAATAAATTAATATTTGAGAGATGACTTGCGTTCAATTATGTATATATTCTGCAATAACTTCAGTCGAAAGATTCGCAGTTCAAATTCTCTATTCATAAAAGTAAACAAAAAAAAGATTGATTCGTCGTGAACATTTAAAATATTAAATCATGGAGGTAATCATTCGCAAAGCAAGTTCTCCGCGAATGAATTTTTGGACCGCTACCTCGCGTCAAAAAAATAATTCGCACCAGTGAGACAATCAAAGTTTACCATAATTATGTGCTATACAACTCAACTTTCGGACCTTTTCTTGACGTAAATTGAACTCATGTAATAATATTTAATGAATCATATTTTTAGCATTTTTAAAATCGCTAATACAGCTTTTATTTATCGCGTGTACAAATTAGAAATGATACTTTGATTTTGAAATCAAATGTTTTGATTTACGATATTATTTCTTATTTATTTATTTATTTTCTCTTTTAAATGAAAAGTGTGAAGTATTTTAAATTTATGTAATATAAGCATTTTAGATTAAAGTTAAGTATTTTAAATGAAATGAGTGACAGGTTTATAATTTAAAATTAAATTAATTGTAGTATGAATGACGGTGATGGGAACGATATTTGGCGAATTATCATCTGCTCCCGGCTAACAAAAATACTCATAATTAAAAAAAAGAATAAAAATAAATAAATGATAGTTTGTTGTAAATAAATATTGATATACATATCAAAAATAATTTATAGAATTAAAATAAAAAATAAAAGTAAATAAACAACAATTTCCATAACAAAGTTTTCGCCAAATTGGCGGGGGAGGGGGGGGGGGGAATCGCGCCAACGTGCGTATGTGACATTTGTGCCCAAAAAATATGCGAAATGCTACCATGATCGCAAAAGTTCATGATTTGTCTATTAGAATCTTCCGATTTGGCGAAGGATTAAGGGAAAATTAAATTATGAATAAATGTAACGTGTTGCAATGTTTAACATACATTTAAGGGAGACCAAACTGGTCGCCAGTGGCGGCTAGTGACAAGAAGAATTACTCTAGCGCAAGAGCCAACATCAGTCACGCGAAAAAACGCTCAAGCTAATGTTAAGTGTATGGGAAGGTTCTAGCGCGATTTCTCGCTCGCATTTTAATATTTTTAAATGTTTTTTTTTGCATAGGATAGCTGAGGTCAATCTCCAGCGTTGTTAGTTTCTACATTTTCGATTTTGGTTCCAGTTATTTTATATAAGGGACTAATACCGGTTCCAACCGGTTCCAAAATTGAAAATGCCCACTTATAAAAAAACTGCAACAAAAATCAAAAAAGTAAAAACTAACAACGCTGGAGCTCAGCTATCCTATGCAAAAAAAAACATTTAAAAATATTAAAATGCGAGCGAGAAATCGCGCTAGAACCTTCCCATACACTTAACATTAGTTTGAGCGTTTCTTCCCGTGCAAAATCCTCTAATGAATTGAGAATGAGAATGAGAGTGAGATATATCTGTATAACGGTACTTTTCTAGAGGTATTTGACAAATGTAGCAGAAGCTAATAACATCAATCTCTAAGAGAAATACAGCCAATCGTGACCCGCATACATGTTTAGAATTATCATCTCTTACCAAACATTAAACATTTTAAATCACAAAAAGATTCAGAGGTTAAAAGTAAACAAACTGGACATCCAAACACTTTTTCTTTTCATCAAATGAAAGTAAGACCCAGACATGACAAGAAGAATTACTCTAGCTCAACGCTCGATTAAGTCCTTTCTTAAAAGCCTACATCAGTCACGCGAAAAAACGCTCAAGCTAATGTTAAGTCTATGGGAAAGTTCTGGTGCGATTTCTCGCTCGCATTTTAATATTTTTAAATGCTTTTTTTTTGCATAGGATAGCTGAGGTCAATCTCCAGCGTTATTAGTTTTTACTTTTTCGATTTTGGTTCCAGTTATTTTATATAAGTGTACTTTCACTTTCAGAACCGGTTCCAACCGGTTCCAAAATTGAAAATGCCCACTTAGCTTGAGCGTTTCTTCCTATCCAAAATCCTCTAATGAATTGAGAATGAAAATGAGAATGAGATATATATGTATAATGGTACTTTTCTAAAGGTATTTTCCAACTACAGCAGAAGCTAATAACATCAGTTTCTAAGAAATATAGATCTAATCATGACCCGCATGCATGTTTTGAATTATCATCTCTTACCAAATATTAAACATTTTAAGTCGCAACAATATTCAGAGCTTAGAAGTCAAACAAACTGGACACCCAAACACTTTTTCTTTTCATGAAATGAAAGTAAGTAATCTTTAACAAGAGAGAAAATAAAAAGAGGTCGTCTCCTGTTTTTTTTTTATCCACGTTGATTTGACAACACAGACAGGACAAGAGAAACTATTGCAGCTCAACGATCGATTAAGTCCGTTGTTCAGGAAAAGCATCTAATAACGTAGAAGTTTGAATAGTTATAGTGAATAACAATCATCAATGAAATGAAGGAATCGATATCTGACAGAGTCGGTCGTTGGCCCTAGTAGAGCCCAGAAATGGCCCGGAATGGCTTTAATTTTTTTTTACTGTAGATTTTAGATTTTTTTTTCTTCTTTTTTGCGGGTCAGCGTAAGTTTAAATTTTAATTATTATTATTTAGGTCGGTTTCGGGTTGACGTTTGGATCTTGCGAGTTGGCCAGAGCCTGATTATCGAGGGGGTAAACTACCACCAGTATTTTCTAATAAGAAATTTCGCTTTATGTAAAATAAAAATTCGACTTAATTTTAAATAATTCGAAACATTATATGCAAAAATATTAGAGGAAAGGTGGCCCTATGGTAATCATGCCCTGTAGTACCTTCAGTTATGCTTGATTTTATCAAAAGAAAGACCAATATATTGTTACAGATTAATATATATATATGTATATATATACATTTTTATATGAATGTGCAAACATATTTATTTTCCATTATCTATACTAATAAAAGAAAGTTTACATCTGTTTGTGTATCTGTTTTTTTGCTTGTTTGTTGGCGACGGCTAAATCTATCACACGTATACAGGTCTGGAAGTTTGGTTCCGGATAGACAGAGGGGTCCGAATAGGCTTGAGTCTCAGATTATGCATTTTTTGTTATTTTATAAGGAACGGAAAAATTCACTTTTTTCCCGATTTTTACAATTTGCCGGCGATTTTGATCCACTCATAAAATCAATCCAAGTTCCATCTTTTAGCTCAATATAGTAAATCTTGTTCTCTTTTCAATAAAGTTTATTCTTCGGATTTCGTACTGCGATTTAAAATAAATAATAAAAAATCCGTTTTCCTCCAAAATTGAGAAATTTGTTTTTTATCCACCAATTTTTACTTGAAACCACATCACCCAATGTTATATTTTATATACCTGAATGGTGGAAACCTTCGGCAATCATTTAAAAATATAAAAAATAATAATTTGAATTTATACGAGCTTCTAAAAACTTCAAAGAGAAAAAATCGCGTTCCAAAGAGAGATTTTTCTGGTGTTGGGCTCCAGCAGTAACCATTTATCGCCAAAAAACCTGTTGTTATGGCGATAATGTTCCTTCGTAAATGAAAGATCCACCTTTAAAATTACCCTTTCGAAATGAAACATTTAAAATTCATGCACCTATTCCAAGGTTATTCATTGCGTTAACAAAAAAAAAAAAAAAAAAAAAAAAAAAAAAAAAAAAAGGAAAAAATTAATAGGACTCTTTTTCTTTTTGTACTCATTTTCAAAGAGTAATATACAGAGAATAAGAATTCGAAACTTAACACTTTCTAAAATAAATATATACATGCACTGGACAGTGGAAATAATAAAGAATATAGAAAGAAAATGACAATCACTTCTATAATCCAAAAGTGTCGATGAAGGAACAAAGGAAACTAATTATAATTAAAGAAACCTATTTAAACATACGTATTCGAGAACTTTGATGTTACTTTTAAAAAATTCCGAAAATTACCACTAAATATAATTCAAAATTTAGTTATACAGTTCTCTAACAGAGGGCAGCACTACGTGAATAATGTATTGAGTGTTGACTGTTCTATTCCGATTGTTTGATTGCTACCGCTTTTTTGAAATAGCCTTTGCATTCGTCTTATTTAATTTGTTTATTAAATATGGCGAATATCACTACTTCAAATAATAATAATAATAAAAATAATAATAATAATAAATAAATGGCGGCAATTAAGCAATTAAATAAAAAATAATAACGAACTGTCAACACTCAAGGGATTATGAGTCAAGCATTGGAATGGTATCTATAAAGACATTTAATTGCTCTCTTACATTTAAATGTTAATAATAATAAATATGCGTGAATTAAAAATAGTAAGTTTAAATTTATCTTATTAAATCTGTAAATACACATTCCTTTTAACATCAAACTTTAAAAAATATTTAACTTTTGTACCGGAAAAGATTTACGATTTACATATGAATTTAATATTTTTTTTTCACTTATTTAAATTTTGGTCCACTATTTTACGATATTTTTTTATGTTTCATTAGTGCAACTAAGTTATGAATTTGAAAAAAAGAAGAAAAAAGAGAAGAAAGAAAGAGAAAAAGATGCAAAAATTGCTGAAAAAAAAAAATTGTTTTCTTTTTATATACATACTTAAATTATTATTAATGTTAAGGACTGAATTATGAATTTGAAAAAAGAAATAAATGGAAAAATTGCGGGAAAAAAATGTTTCCTTTATACACATATTTAAATTATTATTAATGTTAAGGACTAAATTAAGGACTTTAAATTTTTATCAATGTTAACTCATTAAGGACTGAATTGTTTTTTCTCTTTAATATTTATAACAAAAATGAATACTGTGACCACTATTTCCCAATAATATTTATGTCATCAAATAGAGCAAAAATTGCTATTTGGAAATAGTGGTAGAAAAAAAGAATAAGAGGAAAAGAGAGGGTTTGCAGCTATACTGTGACAATAGGTAACGCTAGTCCTTAACGCCTTCGCGACAAATCCTTGATTATTAACAGTAATTTTAAATAGAAAATTTTACCTTATTTAATCACAAAATTTCTGAGATTAAATTAGGCAAACATTTCTATTTGGTATTACCGGTGATAAAAGATTAAAAATTCTGTAAAGGACCTTTGTCGGGAAGGAGTTAATGGGTTAATATTTTCGGAATAACTATCTTCTTAGTTATACCAATATAACAACGCAATGTAAAAACTATATTCAATCCAGTTTTATAAAATTTGATAAAATAAGCCTTCGTTCCTATTAAAAGCTGATTGTTAAAACGTTCTCTTCGTGTTTCAAAGGGAAATCATTTAATCGCCAATTTAATTATTTGGTATGACATTATGACCAGTGGAGGGTATATGGTGGTATAAGCCGCTTGCCTTCTGGATTTTTTTAAGGTGGCCAGGAAGGGGGATCACGTTGAACAGCCTGAAAATGACAATAATTAAACCAGTACGAAGAACAACACTGTATTTTTAAAACTAATGAATGAAATACAGCAATTTTTTTTCTATAATTTCACACATTCTTGTAGTAAAAAAAAAAAAAAAAAAACAATTACGTTATACATATTTAGCAATATTAATTAATTGAATGATAACGACAAAAATGGCTTTTTAAAAGTATAAATACTACAATATGCATTTTGCGCGCAAGATTTAAAACATTCTACTGCAGATACATATTTAATAGTTCATTTATTTTCATTTATACTACTATATTTTACACTGAACCTAAATTTAAAAGTATATTCAAATACATTAGCATAATCAATGACTTGTATATGTATATAATGCTATTTACTAAATTTACCAGAAATTTTAGATTTAATTTTTCAATACAAAATTTTCTATGACAAAAATCAGGCTAAATTTAGGTTCAGCATAAAAGTATACATGAAAATTGATTATACGCAAAATTTCATTATTCAATGATAATTAGTTTTTAAATGAGAGTGCGCGCAATGCCAAAAAACACTGTTTTGAGAAAAAAAGCTTCAAAGTTTTCTTTATAGCATAACAGAAAATGTTTTTATGCAAGACATTTTTGGCGATAACTTCTGTTCTAATTAAAAATTTTGTAAAATTCTTTTTGCAGTGGATTTGTAACATTTCAAAGTATCTAAATCATTTTTTTTAAACCTTTAACATGATCTCCCCCCTTAAGGAACTCCGTATACGTATACCTTCTGTTCTTGTAATAAATCTGTTATAGCGTATGCCCTCTGTTTTTTTTTTTTTTTTTTTTTTTTTTTTTTTTTTTTTTTTACGACTGCTTTACTGGTTATGACTATCGTCTGCACTTGCTTTCTAAAGAATCCAACTTAATTTGGATTTCGAATAAATATGAACATCCAACTCCAAATCAGAATTCGAATATTACATCTCCTAGACCAGCCATACTCAACCTGCAAAACCGCGGGCCGCATGTGGCCCGGCGACCTTTCATGTGCGGTCCGAGACACATAATCATTAATCATTATTTATAAAATTAATTGAGATGTGTATAAAAACTTTTTAATATTTTCACTGCTCTTTTATATATATTCATGGAAAGATAATTTCTTGTTATTTATAATTACTAATTTAAAATTACCTTAAATTATCTTAAATGTCGTTTCCTTAGTCAAAGTTGTTTTTATACATATAGTTTTACTTGTGCCACAGTAGTGTATACAGTTCTTAATCCTGAACACTAAACAAACATTATTCCAAATTAAATCTAATTTGCACTATATATTTCTACATTTAAAAAAAGTTTTTGCATTGAGAAAAAAAAAAAAGTCGATTATTAGAAAAAATCCCTTTATTTATTTATTTATTTATTTTTTTTTTTTTGAGAATTTGGAATTGCTGCATTGTTATTTTTTATAGTTATCATATAGCTAATAAGGCTTATTGAGGTTAAATATTTATCGCAGAAAAAATTGGCAGCAAAAGGTTTTATACCACTATTTCAAAACAACAATGCTCACGGCATTTGCTATAGAAATCTATATTTTTTTACATTATTATACAAGTGTGTTGCGGCCCACCTAACGTCACAAATATATGATTGCAGCCCGCGAGAAAAAAAGGTTGAGCACGGTTGTCCTAGACTCATCGGGTAGGTAGAGAACGGCAAGGGAGGCGTTTAACCTTCCCTAAATTTATATTGAAATATTTTAACTCTATCATCGCTGTCACATAAAATAAAAATGCATACAAACAAGAGAGCGTGTGTACAAATAATTTTAATGGTTGCTTAATTTTAACTATCCCCACATAAAATGCTAGCTACATATGACCAGCAGCCAGCGTCAACCAGAACCTTCTGAATACTAGGTCTACGCGCTGATACAAAAATGGCGGCTGTTGTAGGCAGATTTTTTAACGTTTGGACGGTCCCTTGAATTTTAATACTAATAATTTTTTTAAGTATTCTTCGCTTTATTTAATAGCTTAAAAAGAAGGTGAAGAACAATTTTAGAAAAAAATGGAATTCAAATTCAAGGGACCACACAAACGCTGAAAAAAATATGCCTACGACAGCTGGCATTTTTGTGTCAGCGCGTAGGCCTTGTATTTAGAAGGCGATGGTCAAACCCAAGAGTTTTCAAACGGTGTGACGCGAGATCTTAAGTGTGCTGCGAAAAAATTTTAAGATCAAGTTCTGTCAAGTTTTTATGAGTTAGTTGAAATTTCTTAATTTTTAATGTAACATTCCAAATAACATGATTTGCTTTGAGATGATGTTTTCTGCAATTAAGTTTCATTTGTTGTAAGTTTATTTCACTAGTTCAATACTTTTAATAAAAGTATTTGGGGCAATTATGAAAATGTTCTCATGTTTTCAGTTAACTAGTAAGATATATGAGACGGGCTCTATTTTTATACTCTTTGGTCTCCGGCTAGACAGGAAAATTTTATTTATTCACAAATTGAAACAAGTTGGAAACTGTACGTTAAACGTGACAAATGATCGTTTCGTGCTATAACTAGTTTTACAATGTAAAACAATCATCGTTATTATTTCAGTGAAATAAATTATATCGTCTGCTATGAGCGAAATGAGGATGCCTTTTTTTTCCTTATTACGTATGCCATGTTTACGGGCGCGAATTTTTTTTTCGACACCAGACAGCGCTGTAAAATTCACCATGGAGATCTTGCTTTGCGAATGATTACCTCCATGGTTTAATATTTCTATGACTCACGATGAATGAATCTTTTATTTATTTACTTTAATGGATCGAGATATCCGGCTGTTAACCTAATTTTCACTGAAGTTATCTCAGAATCTATATATTTTTTAATGTCACTCATCTCTCAACAAGCAAACAATTTTTTTGAACGATCTTTCTAAAAATGTAACTTTTGTGCATTTTTATTCGAAAAAATAATTTTGAATAAAAATGGCCGCTTGGCATATGGGAAAAAGATGTGGTTAGACCGTATTTGTTTTCCTCAGTCACATGACTTGTGCTTTTACTATATATAGATTACGTACGATAGGATTTAACAGAATAAAGAAAACTTTTATTATTATATTTTTAAGTTTTGATTCGATTTTCATAAAATTTAAAAGGACTCGGCAAAATTCTGCAACGATTCTATATATTAAATTTCAAACCATTCGGTTGGGTAGTTTTTGCGCTGTTATATATGCGGACGGACCGAACGTCGACTATAGGTGCTACTTATTTATATAATTACGAATGCACTTAAAAAGAAAAAATGAAAAGGCCAGATGCTGTTTGGGAAGCAAGAATGTAGTGTAAGTTTCTTAAAATGTTTTGTAATCGTCTAAAAATCTATTTGGAAGGAAAGTGAATTGTTATTGACGGGATTTTATAAAGATAAATATATATGGGATATCCTTTGTCTATACTTTCTTTTTTGTTTGAAGTTCTTTTTCAGAACTGCTGAAAAAAAGAACTCATGTCTTTCTGCCAGAGTTGTACAATGAGATTATAAAAGAATTATACCAATTGTTTAAGTATATAAATTAGAAATTTGCTGTTTTAAATATATTTTTCAGGGACATGGAAATCATGAAGTGTCTTCATGGAAGTGTATTTAGGATTAATAGTTATACAGGGGGGATACAGATCAGGGAAAAACACAGTTGAAAAAAAAAAACTGTTCCAGTATTTTCTTATAGGAAAATTCGACTTATTTATCGTTCAAATAAACATTACGAACTTTTCCATAAGAAAATGCTGGTGTCTTCCTTTTTTTCTGATTGTATCTTTCCCTGATCTGTCGCCACCTTGGGTATCCGACTGGGTATCCGAAATCTTAAATGATACCCCGCCCTCCTTTTTTTTTATTGCAGATTCGGATTCTACGAGGATAAATACGTAACTTCTCTATTTAACATTTTTTGGGGGGGGAAATCATAGATTGCGCTGTAATCGAGTAAAATGCAGTGAGAATTTTTTCCATTGAAAAGTCTGGAAACACTCGAATAACTCCAGAAATATACATCGATTGAAAAACGGAAAAATACGTGTTCAATATTTTAGAAAAATCTATTTAGGGATATGAAAGTTGCCATTTTTCTAAAATATTAAACACGTATTTATCCGTTTTTCAATCCGATGTATAATTTTTAACTGTGCTATACGATTCATAACTGAACTAAATGTTAGCATACTATGCAATATATATATATATATATATATATATATATATATATATATATATATATATATATACACTGTAAAAAAAAAAATCGGAAAAGTTTCCGGTAGGAATAGGATTTCCAGTTGCCCGTATAGGACAGGAAACTTTTCCGAACCAACACGGAAAAAAAAAACGAAAAAAAAACGAAAGTTTTTTCTTTCCGTCAGGAAATTTTTCCTGTTTGATTCAGAAACTAATCTTTAGACACAGAATAAATTCCTGGGTCTTACGGAAATCTTTCCATTCACATAAAGAAACGTTTTGGTAGAACGGTAGAATAGACAGAAAGTATTCCGTTTTAAAAAGGAAAACTTTCCATTCACACTAAGAAATGTCTTGGTAGAACGGTAGAATAGACAGAAAGTATTCCGTTTTAAAAAGGAAACTTTTCCGAATCACTCAGTAAACTAATCATGAAAAAATTAAAAATTCCTGTGTAGAATAGAAACTTTTTCTTTGCTTTACGGAATTTGTTTTCATTATGATCGGAAAAATTTCTGAATTGTAAAGAAACTTGTTTTAAAGAGTAGGAACATTAACAGATGAAAATATTGCTTTTGGACACTGTTTTGATATCCTTTTATCTCAATTAAATATTATTAAAAACTTTTTTGAATACATACACACATTTTTAAGTATTTGTTATCATAAAATGCATTACATGTAATGCATTATGAAGTTTAAGTGGAGTTTTTTTTTATATAATTCAATACTTGACGTAATAATTTTATATTCGTATATTTTATTTGAAGCTTTTCGAAATCTAAAATTATAGATTATGGTTTATTTTATGGTTTAATTTATAAAAAAAATGTATGTTTAAATTAAATAAAAAATTAATTTTAATAGAAATAGATTTCTAAAAACTTCAAATATGCAAATCAAAAATCACAGCTGATTCCGCTAAGTAGTTTTTAAGTTATGCTTAAAACACTACCCACATTACAGTCTGATTTGCAACGATTACAGATTAGGAGTTACAAATTTTAAATTTTCATAATTTCAAAACTACTTGACTGAGTGAATTCCAGTTTGTTATCATAGGGCAACATTTACTGAAAAAATCAAACATGATGCCCCAATTAGATGTATCTATTGAATTTGCTACAATTTCGGCATGAATATGACCCTCTAAGCTTATTTTTTTCAACATTAAATTAAAAAAGACAGTTTCCAGAAGAATAACTTTGTTTTTTACTGTGACAGTTTGGAGATTAAATGTTCTTTTTTGTCCCCAAATACACCCTGCGCATATGATATTTCAAATTTGTCACTTTTTATACCCAATTTGTGTCACAGAGACACTTTCCAATTAGGAACATTGCTGCACCTAACTATTATAACCCAATTTGGGTGCTTTTCTGCTCTATTACACACACACACACACACAAAAAAAAAAAAAAAAAAAAAAAAAAAAAATCCAGAAACTATTTTATAAATTTTGAAAATTTATATAGAGCAGCATTGAAACTTTAATTTTTTATCTTTTATGTGGAAGGTAATTATTTTCTCCTGTCTAAATTAAAAACGCCATAAAATAATAATAATAATAAAGTAAATCTAAAAACTTTTGAAGTCATGTAAATTATAAGAATATACAGAATTCAGCTAACCCTAATAAATACGTTGATGAAAACAATTTTCAGAAGCCATACAATTTGAAAATGTACAAGACTTTGAACTTGAAGCTCAACTGAAAATTACATAACAAAAAGGCTCAGTATATGAAAATCATTTTTTGTTAAAATTTAAATCAGCTATTTTTTTTAAATTCAAAATACAATTTTAAAATTACGCGTTTTAAAGTAAAATAACCTATACTAAATCATTAAAATTAATAATTAGAAAAGCTCATTTAAATTTATTTGAAATTAAAAATATATAGAGAAACTCATTCACTTGTTTAATTTGAAATATTTTAATCATATAAACAGTTAAAAATATAGTTAAAAAATGGAGCAACAGAAAATGATATAATTTGAAAATGTGAATTCTCTTTTACTTTTGAAAACATGAAATAAAGTAAACAAATTGTCTTGTGTTATATATCACTTATTTACACTAACTGCAATTTAACAATATACTTTTTATTGACCTATTCTGTATAAAATATATACCACCTTAAATTACCCCTTTGATAAAATAAAAAGCATATAAACTCTTCATTACTAAAAGCTAAATCTTTTTGTTTTGACCAAATTTCTCGATTAAAAATCTTAAAATATAAAAGATAATGTAAGAATTTTATTCAGAAAAAAAAATATGAAATTTTAAGCATTCTATTCTAGATCTGGATTATATACAGTATTCCTTTAAACATACCTATTCCAGATTATATACACTACTCTGAAATACATACACTAATTCATTTAATGAAGTTGGAGCATATATTAAAAATACTTAAGATAATTATGATTATCTGGGTATAAATTTCAATGGATCTGAAAACATTATTCTTTGTTATTAAAATGTTTGAAAAGAAACACCAATTTTCCAGCTTTATGAGTTCTTTATAAGCGATTACAGAGTTTGCAGTGAATTAAAGTTTGATTTTTTTTTAAATTTAAAATAAGATATTTTTAAATCAGGTGTTTGATTTTTTAAAGATTTTAAAACTTTAGTTGTTTATTAGTTTACATTTATAAGTAATTAAAATTATATTAAAAATATATATAAACATTTCAGAGTATTACTAACCATGGAATCTTTATTTTCCGAGTCTTTCCATAAATAAATTACATTGGAATATCGAACCATTTGTTATTTACATGTGCACAATGAAATCATGAGATATCAACATAAATAACAATAAATATACTTTTGATTGACCTATATTTATTTATTCTAACGTTTTACAAATACTCGCAGAAACTCTCCATGTTTTTGTATTAAAAAATTCACATAAGATTTGTACATATTTTTTTAACAAATAAATTTATGCTTTAATCTTTTAACATTTCTCAGCTGAGATTCTCTATTTTTAAATTAGAATTTTTATTTTTAAGTGTGATATTTGATTTAAATAAAATTCAAAAAGCAAGGATTTTGAGTGTTGTCTCCCCCAGTCCTTAAATTTACAATGTATTGTTGTCAAAAATAATATTTATAATGAAATATCTTAACCTAAATTTGAAAAAAAAAGTGTATTTAAATAAATCAGTTGATTTAAATCAGGATTGAAATCCAGTTAATTTAAATCAATGAACTCTGATTAAAAATTGTTAGACTACACAAGTGTTATTTAGCAATTATTTAATTTAAATTGAGATTATAGTGCTGAAATATAATTTCAATTATTGATCTAAATATTTTAAGATTTCTGAACTTTCTGTATTATAACTGATTAGATAACGTTGAAGAAATTGGCAATGACACTATGCTTAGATTTCAAAAGATACCAAAATTTACCAATTGCTGTAAAAAAAAGTAATTAAAAAAAATTTCTTTCCAAAATCATGTACTTGCATACAATATTTTAACAAAAGATTATATTGAAGTAAAAGTTATAACACCAATCTGGTGAATCAGCTAAATAAACTTATCAAAAGCCAATTTGATAACTTAAAACCTGCATTTTATTTTGAAGAAATAAAATAAGGACTTGTGAATAATACTTTTAAACTCTTTACAAATGAAAAAAGCAAAAATATGGAATATATAAGCACTTACTTACAGGGAAGTCCAGTTGCCAGTAAATATATATATATATATATATATATATATATATATTAAATATAAATTAAAGTAAAGATACTTTTAAAAAATATTTAAAAATTAAGGAAATTTTAAAAAATGTACACTACCAGTATTGGACATCTGTTTCCTGCTGGTGAAAGCTATATTTTGATAATTGTATAAGGGAATTTATCACCTCTTTAAAATTTCCGTAGGTTACCATGGGATTTCACAATCAGCATTAAAGGGGAAAAAATGATGCCACAGGAATATAGTAGAAAAACGTGATAATTTTACAAAATGTCACAAATAGAGATTTAGAAGACTATCAAATATTCGGCTGAGTACTAACTTTTTAAAAAGTATAATGATTAAAAAAAATTTTTATCATGATTAATCACAAAGAAATAAATGTTTGTGAGTCTTTTATTCCTCAATTGCAGATCACTTAATAGCAGAATATTAAAAATTGCAAATAATTCAGAAAAAATATCTATAAAATAAGAGTGAATTCAATAAAAAATCGGTTTTAGCAAATATGTATGTGCTATTTTTTTTTTTTACTTAAACTTATTAAAATAAATCAAGTGCATTTAATTTACACAAACATTAAATTGCACGTATTAACTAAATACCATTTTTTAAAAAAATTATAAATTACTCGATTTTTTCTGGCTAACAACAAAAGACAGAAAAAATAAAACAAACATTTATACTGAAAAATAAAATTTATTTTCAACAAAACTATAAATCAAAATGTTTTAATAAAACAAATTACAGCACTGTATTTATGCTATGTATGCTATTGGCTTTTATTCCTTTAGAATTGATGCAGTTAGTAAAAAACCCTGCCTAGATTCCGGCCTGATAACAGTCTTAATTAAACACCCAGTAGGATGCTACAGCAACGAAATTGACTCAGTTGAACATTTCTCCGAAAAAAGTGTCACACCATCAACATACGAAAACACCTTGACGTCCTTTCTAACATCCTCATTCTCTATTAGGCAAGGATGATCTGTTCTAGCTGTAAGGCGACATTGATCACTGCAGTATTATCCTGTAATAATAACAGTAATAATATTAATTTTTTTATTGTACTAATTGCTAGTGACCATGTATATTTAAAAAGATAAAAGCAGCACAAGAGCAAAGAATGATTAAGGGGACACTTCGTCTTCAGCGATAAGTATTTTTAAGAACAAAATATTTGAAAATTTTCCTTTGAATAAAGAATTCAAAATTCATAAAATTTTTAAAAAATTTAAAAATTAAGGAAATTTTTAAAAATGTACTCTACCAGCATTGGACATCTGTTTCCTGCTGGTGAAAGCTATATTTTGATAATTGTATAACGGAATTTATCATTTCTTTAAAATTTACATAGGTTACTATGGGATTTCACAATCAGCATTAAAAGAAAAAAAAATGGTGCCACAGGAATATAGTAGAAAAACATAACAATAATTTTACGATATGTAACAAATAGTGATTTAGCAGATTATCAAATATTCGGCTGGATACTAACTTTTTAAAAAGTATATTAATTAAAAAAAATTATATATATTAAATTCGAAATAAAATAATAAAAAGAAAAGTGCTCAGTCAAACTGATGGCATTGAGCTCACAGGCTATTCACACTATTTGCATATTATACATGAATCAATATACAAAATTTGAAGCAAACTAGATAATTTTGCATAAAAAACCCATTTATCTAACTTAAGGTGGATTAGCCCCTCGTTCCACCGTTTATTCTTAATCAATAAACCCCCAAAATTAATCAGGGAAGTGCCTTATCACAATGAAAATATATACCAAATTTGAAGAAAATCGGATAATTCTGCACGAAAAACCCATTTATCTAAATTAGGGGGAGCATTAACCCCTTTTTCCCCCTTTTATACTTAACCAAAGAACCCCCAAAGCTATTCAGGGAAGCGCCTAATCAGAATGAACTTATATACCAAATTTGAAGCAAATCGGATAATTCTGCATGAAAAACCCATTTATCTAAATTAGGGAGGGGGGGATTAGCCTCCAGTTCCCCCCTTTATACTTAACCGATGAATCCTCAAAACTAATCAGGAAAGAGCCTTATCACAATGAACCTCATACAATATCTGAAGAAAATTCGATAATTCTGCATGAAAAAACCATTTATCCAAATTACGGGGAATTGGACCACGTTCCCCCCTTTATATTTAACCAATGAACCCCCAAAACTGATCCGGGGAAGCGCCTTATCACATCGAACCTATATATAAAAATTGAAACAAATCTGATAATTCTGAATAAAAAAGTCATTTATCTGAAGTAAGGGGGGGGATTAATCACCGTCCCCCTCTTTATACTTAACCAATGAACAACCAAAACTAATGAAGGAAGCGCCTTATCACAATGAAGCTAACACATGGGCTGATAAGTTCCCGGTCTAATAAAGAAAACACAACTTTTTAATAAAACATTATGACTTTATAACTTTAATAAATAACATAACTTTAATAATAAATAATAATAATTTAATAATAATAATTTAATAAATAAATAAATAATAATTTAATAAATAAATAATAATAATAGTTTAATAATAAATAACATAATTTTATAACGAAAAAGCTCCAAACAGTGTTCTAAATCATTGACTCGTTGTTTTTGGTCAAAAGTCAACACGCGCGGCAGCCACTTTGACAACAGATTTTTCATAAACAAATGCTCATTCAAAATAAAACCTACACGTTTCTTGGATATTTTCAGAGTCTGAGCTATCGCCTGCAACTTCACTTTACGGTTCCCCCAAACGATTTTTTGGACTATTTTTATGTTTTCCGGAGTAACCACCTCTTTTGCGTGGTGCATCACTGGTGTCCGTACGACCACGTTTAAATTCAGCAAACCAGTCAATAATGTTTGATTTACCTGGTGCAGTGTCCGGATAATGCTTATCAAGCCAAGCTTTTGTTTGAACGGTGTTTTTTCCCATCAAAATACAATTCTTGAAATTCTTGTTTATCCATTTTTTTTTTGTTTATCAACAAAGTTGTTCAAATAAAACCACTCTAACGTTTTATCCACACGGCGAATCATCATGACATCTTTTCTGCTACCTTTTAAAGGTTAGTATTTACTAAAAAAAAAAGAGCATCGGTTCGGCAATTGCAACGCCATCTGTGTGCCAGACCGGGAACTTGTCATCCCATGTGTTATATACAAAATTTGAAGGAAATTGGGTAATTTTGCATGAAAAACCCATTTATTTAATTTAGGGGGATTAGCCCTTGTCCCGCCTATATATTTAACCATTGAACCCCCAAAACTTATCAGGGAAGCGTCTTATCAGAAACAATCTATATACAAAATTTTAAGCAAATCGGATAATTCTGCATGAAAAACCCATTTATGTAAATTAAGGGGGGGGGAGGATTAATCACCGTTCCCCTCTTTATACTTTACCATTGAACTCCCAAAACTAATCAGGGAAACGACTTATCACAATGAACTTATGTACAAAATATGAAGCAAATTGGGTAATTTTGCATGTAAAACCCACTTATTTAATTTAGGGGGACTAGCCCCTGTTCCCCCTTTATATTTAACCATTGAACCCCCAAAACTGATCAGGGAAGCGCCTTATCAGAAACAACCTAATACAAAATTTTAAGCAAATCGGATAATTCTGCATGAAAAACCCATTACATAAATTAAGGGGGGATTAGTCCCATTTCGCTCCCTTTATACTTTACCATTGAACCCCCAAAACTAATCAAGGAAGCACCTTATCAGAATGAATCTTTTATAAAAAAAATTTGAAACAATTGGATAATTCTGCTTTAAAAAATCATTTTTCTCAATTGAGAGGGGGGGGAGGAATTAGTCCCTGTTCTCCCCTTTATACTTCACCAATGTACCTACATACAAAATTTGAAGCAAGTTATAGATAATTCTGCATGAAAAACCCATTTATCTAAATTAAGGGTAGGATTGGCCCCCATTCCCCTCGTTTATACTTTACCATTGAACTCCCAAAACTAATCAGGGAAGCGACCTATCACAATGAACTTATGTACAAAATACGAAGCAAATTGGGTAATTTTGCATGAAAAAAACATTTCTTTATTTTAGAGGGGGGGGGGGGGGTTTAGCCCCTGTTCCCCCTTTATATTTAACCATTGAACCCCCAAAACTGATCCGGGGAAGCGCCTTATCACAATGAACCTATATACAAAATTTGAAGCAAATCGGATAATTCTGCATAAGAAACTTATTTATCTAAATTAAGGGGGAGGAATAATCACCGTTCCCCTCTTTATACTTAACCAATGAACCCCCAAAACTAATAAAGGAAGCGCCTTATCACAATGTAGCTCTATAAAAAATATGACGAAAATTGGGAAATTTTGCATGAAAAACCCATTTATTTAATTTAGGGGGAGATTAGCCCCTGTTCCTCTTTTATATTTAACCATTGAACCCCCAAAACTGATCAGAGAAGCGCCTTATCGGAATGAACCTATATACAAAATTTGAAACAAATCGGATAATTCTGCATGAAAAACCCATTTACCTAATTAAGGGGGTGGGGGGATTAATGACCGTTGCCCTCTTTATACTTAACCAATGAACCCCCAAAACTAATGAAGGAAACGCCTTATCACAATGAAGCTATATACAAAATTTGAAGCAAATTGTGTAATTCTGCATGAAAACACCATTTATTTAATCCAGGGAGGGGATTCGCCCCTGTCCCCCCTTTATATTTAACCATTGAACCCACAAAGCTGATCAGAGAAGCGCCTTATTGGAATGAACCTATATACAAATTTTGAAACAAATCGGATATTTCTGCATGAAAAACACATTATCTAAATTAAGGGGGGGGGGGATTAGCCCCCAGTTCCCTCATGTAAACTTAACAAATGAACCCCCAAAACTGATCAGGAAAGCGCCTTATCAGAATGAACCTATGTATAAAATTTGAAACAAATCGTATAATTCTGCATGAAAAACCCATTATCTAAATTAAGGGGGGATTAGCCCCCCAGTTCCGCCCTGTATACTTAACCAATGAACCCCCAAAGATAATCAGGTAAGCGCCTTATCAGAATGAACCTATATACAATATTTGAAACAAATCGGATAATTCTGCATGAAAAACCCATTTACCTAAATTAAGGGGGTCGGGGGATTAATGACCGTTGCCCTCTTTATACTTAACCAATGAACCCCCAAAACTAATGAAGGAAACGCCTTTTCACAATGAAGCTGTATACAAAATTTGAAGCAAATTGTGTAATTCTGCATGAAAACCCCATTTATTTAATTTAGAGAGGGAATTCGCCCCTGTTCCCCCTTTATATTTAACCATTGAACCCCCAAAGCTGATCAGAGAAGCGCCTTATTGGAATGAACCTATATACAAAATTTGAAACAAATCGGATATTTCTGCATGAAAAACACATTATCTAAATTAAGGGGGGGGGATTAGCCCCCAGTTCCCTCATGTAAACTTAACAAATGAACCCCCAAAACTGATCAGGGAAGCGCCTTATCAGAATGAACCTATGTATAAAATTTGAAACAAATCGGATAATTCTGCATGAAAAACCCATTATCTAAATTAAGGGGGGATTAGCCCCCCAGTTCCGCCCTGTATACTTAACCAATGAACCCCTAAAGATAATCAGGGAAGCGCCTTATCAGAATGAACCTATATACAATATTTGAAACAAATCGGATAATTCTGCAAGAAAAACCCATTTACCTAAATTAAGGGGGTGGGGGGATTAATGACCGTTGCCTCTTTATACTTAACCAATGAACCCCCAAAACTAATGAAGGAAACGCCTTTTCACAATGAAGCTATATACAAAATTTGAAGCAAATTGTGTAATTCTGCAAGAAAACCCCATTTATTTAATTTAGGGAGGGGATTCGCCCTTGTTCCCCCTTTATATTTAACCATTGAACCCCCAAAGCTGATCAGAGAAGCGCCTTATTGGAATGAACCTATATACAAAATTTGAAACAAATCGGATATTTCTGCATGAAAAACACATTATCTAAATTAAGGGGGGGGGATTAGCCCCCAGTTCCCTCATGTAAACTTAACAAATGAACCCCCAAAACTGATCAGGGAAGCGCCTTATCAGAATGAACCTATGTATAAAATTTGAAACAAAACGGATAATTCTGCATGAAAAACCCATTTATATAAATTAAGTGGGGATCAGCCCCCGTTCCCCCTCCCCCTTTTATACTTAGCAATTTAACCCCCAAAACTAATCAAGGAATCGGATTATCAGAATGAACATATTTATAAAATTTGAAAATTTAAAATCGGATAATTCTGCATGAAAAACCTATTTATGTAAATTAAGCGGGGGGCGGGGGGGGGGGGGGTCCGGCTTTGATAACCTGTGAGCTAAAAAATATTCTATTACAATGATATTTCGGGTTCTGTGAACTCCAAAAATAGCAGAATTTTCAGAACATTTATGATTTATATGTTGACATTATGACTCATTTGAACATTTTTTTATTTCTTGAAATTTGCACAGTATTAACACGTTCATTTAAATACATGACAAGATTTAGTTAAAGGAAAGCACAAATATGAAATAAAATCAAATTAGATATATATTTTTTTTTTTTTGTTAGAAACCCACATACAAGATAATTTTTATATAAATTAGGATGAAAAACAATACAGAAATGCAACAAAAGCTATTACAGGTTTTCTTTTTCTTTCTTTTTTAGCACTTTCCAACCTAGTTGAAAAGTGCTTATGACTTCGGTTTGTCTGGCCGGATGGCCGTATGGCCGTCTGGCCGGATGGCCGTCTGGCCGTCTGGCCGTCTGGCCGTCTGTCCGTGCTCTAACTCCCGTAAATATGCTCGGATTGCTCTGCAATTTTTATATGTTATTGTCGTTATCTATGGCACGTACCCTATTTCAACTGAAGTGTGTAGCACTTATAGTTTTCTTACAGGGACACTCAAAAGAATTCCGTTACATTGCGGTCTATGGGGAAAAATCATTTGCGGTTTATTTTAAAAATGTTTCACTATCGTAAACGCATTGAAATTTATATAGATCACTAAGATGCATTAGAAGAAGCTTAATATGGAATAGTAGGTGTATAGCACTTAGAGTTACTTTACAGGGACAGTCAAAATAATTCCGTTACATTACGTCTATGGAGAAAAATCGTCTGCGGCTTATTTAAATAATGTTCCACTATTTTAAACGCATTGAAGTTTATATATATTACTAAGGTGCATTACAAGAGGCTTACTACAGAATAGTGTGTGTATAGCAGTCATCGTTCATTTACAGGGACACACAAAAGAATTCTCTACTGTCTGTTAACAATAATTCCTGGAAGTGCGTTTTAAGTTACTGAACGCGATTTTAATCTTAACTAGCTTTTTGTCTATTACGTGGTGTGTATAAATTCTGTAGATCCTATACAGGGCAGCACAAAAGTTCGCGAACACATTTCCGTTTATTGACAGAAACTCCAGAAGGAGAATTTAAACTGTGCTACGCGTTTCCTAACTAAACTAAAATTTAGCATCCTATGTATATATACAAATCTATAGATCATATACAGGGCTACATAAAAGTATTCTGATATTTTTCCGAATATTGTATATATTGAAAATTCCTGAAATTACGTTTTTAAATATGTTATGCATTTTCCAAATTGTTTACTTAGATGTCATCTTTCAGCTTATTAAACGGTAATGATTTGTAAAATTATTTTAGAAGCGTTGGAAAGTGCTACATAATCTATGCTTGACGCATGATTTTTCGTTCTTGTTTTTATTTTTAAATGAAGAATTGAAGCTGTATATTTTTAAAATAAATCCCCCCCCCCCTGCACCTCTACTGACAAAAATTCCCTGTTTGCTTTTTTTATTCTGTTTATTTTAAATTATTAGAAAAGATTAAAAGTCATTTTTTATTTTCAAAATAATGTGAGAAAAATAAAATTTAATCAATTAAATTTGAATATACAGGGTGGGGCAGTTGAAAGCTTCTGTATGCAAGCTTTTACAGCATGAATATAGGTAAAATCAACCTCAAGGTATTAAGCATATTCTACTTTACGTTTTTCGCAACTAAAATATTGTCTGATATTAAAAGACTACTGAAATTTATTTTACCATATACCATTATAAATTTCGTTATAGCACCCTGACATACATTTCTCAATTTTTTAATCAACATTATAGAATTTAATGGACATTCCTTTTTAATTGAATTTTAATACACTACAAATAATAAAATGTTAAATTGATTCTATAATAATGTAGTACCTGAAAAAAAAAGACAATATATGATTCTGATATGGCATCGAACACAGAAAAATCTCATGAATTTATTTTAAGATCATAGGTATGTTATTGATATCTTCAGTGTTGAATTCAGGCATTTTTCTCCGAGAGGGATGTCTGTGGCTCCTGGGGGCATATTATAGAGTTCCGAGGGGGGGGGGGGAATTGCACTTTTTGACCATTAAATCATAAAATCCGAAATCTTCAGAGGGGGTGGCCATTTCAATGCTCCGGGAGAGAGGAATGTCCCCCCCCCCCTCCTCCGGCTATCTCCTGAATTCAACACTGGATGCCTTACAGAATTAAACAAATAAACAAGTACCTGAATTTAGAATAAGTTAAAAACTACTTAAAAAGCAGTCTACAAAAATTGAGTTTTCATTAAGATAATATCTAAGTTAGAAATTTCTGGCACATCAAAATATTTTTTTGATTGGGGATATTTTTCTCATAAAAAATAAACTGAGCGAGAAATGAGATAATATGCATTTTATTTCAGGCTACGCAGCTCCTTAAACATGTTATTCGGTTTGATAATCATGCACTGTAAATATATGGACATATCAAATCCCAAATATTAAAAATCACATAAATTTTAGTACTTACCATTGCGAAGTTAGAACTAATACGTAGAACAATTGTACAATATTTAACAACATGGCGTACAACTTCTTCATCGAAAATCTCGATTCTGTTCTGTTATCAATCACGTGACGCCACGCCTTTCATACGTCAGCAGAGAGCGAGACTGCGCAGTAAGTCCGGTGAATGCTATTTTCTATCCACTCGGAAACCAATCCTTATATATTATTTCTCCTGTCAACATCCCTTTTACTCAGAAAATATGAAACGCAGAACAACGAATGAGATACCATATGAAAGGTTTTACAACAGGCTTCTGACATAGCCCACTTAACAATTCGTTAAAACATGTTTTTGATTAAAATTTGCTAAAATTAAAAAATTAAATCGGCATTGTTTTCATGAAAGAAATGAAAGGTTTTCCTGAAATTATTGTTGCCAAAAAAAAAATAAAATACCACATTATAGCAATTATTATAAAAAACACCGCACGGGTTTATTTTATACTTATGATTAAAAAGCGAAATTGAAATTGAAATGTTTAGATTGATATTTCTAAGTCCCATGGTTTTCCCGAAGCAGATGACGTCATCCTCTAATGCAGTCAAAATACGATTGTTAATTTTTTTTCTCGCGCGTGCCTTTAGCAATCTTGGATCAGTTTTTAGTATAACTTTGATGGAAAAAAATTAGACGATATTCTGGCTTGACTAACAACTAAATGTTGTTTGCAGATATTTTTATTCTTGCTTTTTCTTTAGAAGTTTAAACCTGCATCTAATAAATATTACATATTGATAAAAAATGATACTTCTCTATTATCCCGTCGACCACTTTTCATAACAAAAAACTATCGCCAAATAAACGGGAGAACGTTGCCATTGGAATATCAAAAAATAAATAAAATATAAGAATTTAAGGATACAATTGTTATTTTAATTAATAAAATAACTACTAAATCAGTAAAACATAATGAAAAATACACGCAAATGTCGAATGTAATACCACTAGATGACGTAACAAACACGCATAATGATTCTGACATCAAGTAAATGGGACTACATTTTTGGCGTTTAATCTTACAGTTTGTCGGTAGTTTTTTTGTTATGAAAAGCGGTCGACGGGTTAATAGAGAAGTACTTAAAAAATATTAGATTTCAGTGCGAAATCTTCGCACGGGCCCTCTGGTACGATATAAAAAGATTATTTTTATGACTGTAGGAAAACTTTCTGTTGTGATTCGGAAAAAATATTTTATCGGTTGTTTTCCGTATCGTAAAGGAAATTTATCTTTTACGAAACGGAAAAGGGTTGGAAATTTTTTACAGTGTATATATATATATATATATATATATATAATTATAGATCATATACAGGGTTGTACAAAAGAATTTGGATATTTTTTCGCCTTGGTAATTCCTTAAATTGGATTTTCAAATGTGTTTTGCGTTTTTCAAATTGTTTACTTAGACATCCTCCCACCTTATTAATCGGAAAAGTTTTGTTAAAATAATCTGAAAGTCTTGGAAATATATATAATCTATACTTGATACACTTTCATAGTCTATACTTGACGCATGATTTTTCGTTCTTGTTGAATTCAACGAAGCTACCGGTATCAGAAAGTTGATTACACGCTTTACTAGATAGAAATTTGCCTTTGAAAGAAAAAATTAGTTTGGCTTTATATATGTGGAGAAATTAGACAGCTATGTCAATTGTGTCTAGAGCAGACATGTTTTGCGTAACGCCTAACGAAGCAGAAAATTGAGCATTTTCGAATACCTGAGAAATGATACTGCGATTGTTAGCGTTTGCCGAATGGTCATTGAGTAAATGTTTTATCATTTGCATTCTAATATTTGAGCAGATAAGCGAAATATAAGACAATTTCTCTGTATATTTAAAACTAGCGTTAATGAAACTAAGGAGATCCAATACAGACTTCACGGATTAAAGAATACCATTGGGACTCGTGCGAATATTTCGCACTGCAGTCTAATATTATTAGCAATATTTAATATTTTTTAAATCCATTGAACTCGCGACACCGTTACTGTAATCAACACTGTTACCGACACCTCTGTATATTTGAAGTGAAAACTTCTTTAGGCGCGTTGGGCATTTTTTGAGATGGGAAAAAACCATTGAACTCGCGACACTGTTACTGTAACCGACACCTCTGTATATAAGTATGTACATGTATTGTGTATAGTTAGGTATGAAGTAGGGCGGGGCGGGGCGGGCGCGTCGCGTGCTTGCAGGCGCGCTGCTGTTGCACCGAGGTATAGTAAGCGCAGAAAAATGTAAGCGGTATAGTAACGCAGAAAAATTTAAGCGGTACAGTAAGCGGTATAGAAGCGATGTAGTAACACAGAAAAAATGTAAGCGGTATAGTAAACGCAGAAAAATGTAAGCAGTATAGTAAGCGCAGAAAAATGTAAGCAGTATAGTAAGCGGTATAGTAAGCGCAGAAAAATGTAAGCGGTATAGTACGCGGTATGGTAACGCAGAAAAATATAAGCGGTATAGTAACACAGAAAAAATGTAAGCGGTATAGTAAACGCAGAAAAATGTAAGCGGTATAGTAAGAGCAGAAAAATGTAAACGGTATAGTAAGAGCAGAAAAATGTAAGTGGTACAGTAAGAAGCGGTATAGTGAGCGCAGAAAAATGTAAGCGGTATAGTAAGCGCAGAAAAATGTAAGCGATATAGTAACGCAGAAAAATGTAAGCGGTATAATAAGCGGTATAGTAACGCAGAAAATGTAAGCGGTATAGTAAGGGTTATAGTAAACGCAGAAAAATGTAAGCGGTATAGTAAGCGGCATAGTAACGCAGAAAAATGTAAGCGGTATAGTAAGTAGTATAGTGCGACTGAAGTCGGTTTACCGAAATTTTTGTATGTAAAATAATATGCATCATTTTTCATGTACAATAGCGCATTAAATGAAAATTGTAATATAATTTTTGTAGTAGTAGATTATAATAATGAATAAAAAAACACTTCATTTAAAAGTATTTCCTGACGATTCAAAAAATACACACGTAATTGTTCAAGTTTTCACTTCTGTCGGCACTCCCGGAGTGCCATTGTTTTTTGTTTTTGTTTTTAATAAGTAAAGTGGGGCATCATTTACTATGTATTTTTTAATTCTGAATCGAACCACACCATCCGCAAGTCTATACGATCTTTTATTGCAAAGTTACGCCAGGTTTTACAAATACAAAATCGACGATTTACAACTCAGTGCAGTTAATATAGGTTTTTACAGAAACAACGGATGACAATTCATGAAAATTTGGGAAGAACTTCGTTTTAGCACTAGAAAAGAAGATCCGATGAACCCCCAAAATATAAAGTTGTTTTACTATGTTTAGAGAGGGGGGGGGGCAAAGGGGGCATTTTAACTCAGGATAATAATTCATTTTTTTTTAATAGGTCAAGTGGGGTATCGTTTATATATGTTTTTAATTCGGAATCTAATGAAACCATCCGCAAGTTGATGCAATCATTTGTTACAAAGACTTACTTCACTCACCCGAAAACCCCTGCTCGCTAATGTTAATCCTACGGGGAAATATTTTAAGATGTCATTAGCATTTCAATATTTTTAAATTATTACTTACCCATCATACGTAGTATATGGTAAGTCTTGTAATCGCTTTGAACTTCGAGAAAAAATTTTTGTCGGATTTACACATTTCAGACACTGGAGATTCCGAAAAACATTTTTTGAAAAAAAAAATTTTGAAGTCTGTCTGTCTGCGTGTGTGTCTGTAAACGCTCTATCTCCCGAACAAATAGAGATAGAGACTTGAAATTTGGTGTGTACTTAGTATGTAATAATGGGAAGAAGCTTATTGAGTTTCAGTAACCTCGATTATTCGGAACTATTTTTTTCGGACTCTCGAAATATTCGTTCTGATAAAAGGTATATAAAAGTTTTCGAAATTTATTTTAAGGAGGGAATATAAAAGACGATACAAAAACAAATTTTGCATAAAGAATGAAGTCGATCGGATAATGAGTTGCCGAGATATTTATAATCATATTTTCTACACTCTTGAATTTTTCGTGACCCTGTATTTCATTCATATTTCAATTCAAAGATATAATTTAATTGGAAATGAGACGCTTAATCCTACGCAGTAAACCGTTAGTTAATACGATTATCAATTTTGCAGTTATAAAGATGTTTCTTTTACGCAATTCAGCAATAGAGCAATTTTAAAGTTTATGACGTCATCAAGCCACGATTTTATTCGAATTGCAATGCCTTTTTATAAATAGTTTACACGTTTTATTCTCATATTTTATATTATGCATATCCATGATGGGTAAATTACGGTGGCCCCCAACGACTTTTTTTTTGCGCCTTGGATAGCCGAGGACAATGTGTACAGGGGTGATTGAGTGAAAAAAAAAATTTCTGAAATTCACAGCAAATTTTCTGAAAAGTTACAACAGAGGGGGGGGGGGGGCTGCCCACTTCCGCCACTTTTTTTTTTGCGTCCCATTGACGAAATTTGCGTTTTTTCGCAATCTTGATAAAATTTGCAGGTTTTGCGATTTTTTAACGAAATTTGCGGTTTTTCGCAATGTTTTTTCGCGATTCTCTGACGAAAGTCACGTTTTTCCCGCGATCTTTTGACACAATTGAAGACTTTTCTTCGAACGAATGACGAGATTGATTTTTTTTCGGCGATCATTTGCCGAAATACTGATACATTTTATGTCCGAATTTTCGGATTTATGACAGCCATATTTTTTTAATTTTCGGAAATCATTGCCTTAATTTTTCGGAAAATTCGGACCAGAATCACCTTGGATCTCCATGCAGCCCCTTTTGTACTTTTTTGATTTTTATTTATTTATTAAGACAGTTTCACTTTCGGAACGTGAAAGCATTGAATATAAAGAAGAATTGCAACCAAAATCGAAACCTCCATAGAATCACTGTCGAAGTGATGAAAATATGTGAATAAGTAATGAAAAATGTAAGTTTGTACGCCCAAAATAATTGGAACACTCAAAAAACAGCAAATTTCTCTTTAAGCACAATTATAAAGAGTACAGACTTAATTTATTTTAATAGTTGATATGTCCTCCCTCGTTCTGACAACGCTTTTTAGGAACCGATTCAACTATTTTTTTTTTTTTTTTACACGTTTTCGTCATGAAACCATATTTTGACTGGTGAAGAAATCAGACTTTTTGTTGTACAGTTTTCTTTGGCAAGTTTTTACTTGCCAACTGAACAAAGATTTTCGATCGGGTTTAAGTCTGGTGACTTACAACGCCATTGAAGAAGATTTATACTACTTTGAGCGAAAATATTTAATTTTTTTAGACGTATAGCAAGTATCTTGCTGAAAAATATTTTTTATCAAACACATCGTCCAAAGATAATGTTTTGGAGCTGTATGATCTTTCATGGAATAGGATTATTGGTTCCAGTAGAAGGAATGGTGAATTCTGATAAGCACATATCTTGACTGCAGAGAAGAGTGGTTTCACTCTTACAGAAATTGTTTCCAACCGGCAACGGGATTTTACAGCAAGACCTTATGCACCTTGGCATACATCTAAAAAATGGAAAAACTTCTTTGCTCAAAGTAGTATAAATGTTAAATGGCCTGGTAACTCAGATAAACCCGATCGCAAAATTCTGGTCCATTTTTAAGCAAAATTTTGCCAAAGAACACAGCAACAGCATCTATGATTTCTTCGCTAATAAAGATTTAGTTTCAAGACGATCTGGGAAAAAAAGCAAAAATAAATTAAAAAAAAAAAAAACTAGTTGAATCAATGCCACGTTGTCAGAGGGCAATAAAGAACAAAGGGATGACTTTATATAATATACCGGGCTGCCACTGGCGACTATTTTTTAATTCTATCTTGCAAAAACTTTCTCAAAACAAATTTGTTCACATACACTTTAACATACGCAAGAGAAATATACTACAAAATTAATTTTTTTTAAATAGAGGTTCGAATAGAAGACAAATAGTCGCCAGTGGCAGCCCTGAATATATTGTGTATTAAGACAAATTCGTTGTTTTTCATTCAGTGTTCCAATTAATTTGAGCGGTACTGTATTACTTTCAAATAACAGTATCAGAATGATTTTAAATATTTATTAATAAAGACAAACGAATGGAGAGTTTGAATACTTTATTTCTCTCTAATCTCAACATTTTAATAATACTCTCTTTACAAACAGTATTTACATCAAACAGTTAAGTGAATTTTTTTTGCATATATCAGGAATGTATTCATATTGAACTTATCACATTGATATTTAGTTTTTTCACTCGTTATTACAATAGCTAACGAAGTGAATCAAGATAAACACCGTGACCCTCTCTGAGCTGCAGTTAACAAAAGGCTGAAACTACAGGTTACTGAGCTTTTGTGAGCTACAGGTGTTTGCATTGCCATTCCTAGTCTATTAAAAATGGAAGATTTTGCCACCGAAAAATAACTTTTCTATTGGAAGTCCAAAGTGGTAACTAACAAATTATTTTTTCCGATTTAAACTCAATTTTAACACAATTGTGTGGTTGCAGATAAGTTGTGAAGAACGATAAAATTCAAAGAGGGTCGCAGCTGTGAGTAAAGAGTTGCAAGTAAAAAATTTAATGAGAAAATTATAATCCAAGAGGCAGCGTCGCATTTTTACAATCAATTTTATCGTCGTTGTTCTTTGTATACATGATAGATTGGATTGTATTGATAATGTCAGTTGGCGGATCAGCAGGATTGTTCTCGTAGCAAAATTGCACAGCCCACTGCAAAGCTAAAGGAATGGAACCCCGATTATGATGGTACCTATGTAATCGGGATACCATTCCTTGACAAAACAGAAAATGAGCAATATTGTAATGTTCTCTAATTTGATTAAAATGCTTAAAACATGTTTTTTTTTCGACATGATATATAAAACTTCATTAGGTATATGAATATAATCCTCAAGAGTATTAATCACTTCTCTATGTTTTAAAACTGCATTATGCCTGTAGAATTAAATTTATATAATGTTTATATTGCAGTGAAACGTATAGTTAATAAAAGGTTATATCAGTTCACAGTACTGGGAAGGTTAATATGAAGCAGGATGTGCGATCTTGCTATAATAACATTTGATTGGCGACAGGAAATTTCGTTATCTGTACATCTTATCATACATACACTGCAAAAAATAATTGTTGATTTTACAGTATAAAACTGGCACCCCAGCTGCCAGTATTATACCGTAAAATTAACAGTATTACACAGTAAAATAAGCAGTAATACGCTGCCGCGCAAGCAGGCATGCGCGGTAGCGTATTACTGCTTGCGCGGCAGCGTATTACTGCTTATTTTACTGTTTAATACTGTTAATTTTACGGTATAATACTGGCAGCTGGGGGCCAGTTTTATACTGTAAAATCAACAATTATTTTTTGCAGTGTACCCAAATCAGTGACGCTATGATTGATTGCAAAAATGCGATGCTGCCTCCTGGAAAATTAGAATTTTACACAACACAGAACATTCGTCGGACGCTGAAGGCCTCTTAAGCCGGCATACATTGAAATTTAAGAAGCCTGCGAACGTATTTCTGTTTCTTGTAAAAAACTTTCAAAGATGCATGACGCTGCTTAAATTCGGTTGTCAATTCCTTGACATCGAATAAAGCATAATACTGTGGCACTGGAAATAAAAACTCACGCAAGATTGAAAACCGATTTCGATATAAAAAATGATTTTTTTTTTTTATCCTTTAGATTAATTTTTTTTTTCACTTTTTTTTTTTACTTTAACAAAATTAAGAGAATGTTCATAAACATGCTACTCTGTACAAGAGTTGTGTCTTTAGAAAAAAAAATTACTTAAAAAATAAATCAAAACTCATATTCTAAGTACAAATCAAAATACGAAAAACAATTCTTTAAAAAAAAAAGAAAGTTTTAGTTACAAACACAAATATCTAGTGTGAACTTTTTGCACAAATCAATAGTTAGTAACAGCTGAGCATATAAACCTAGATACATAATCACAGAAAAATCATATCCACATAAACAAAAGTAGATACATGTTGAGAAGTTTTGACATTCATGTATTTGTCTCTTGTATTGAGAATAAACAAGAACCAGAAATTCGTATGCTGTGGCACCCGGCTAAGAGAAATGATCCGCGACTCTCCAATGGGTCTAGAAATGACTAGACAAGACAGGGCTTTGAAAAAACAGATTGAAAAAAAAAATCAAAAATATAATAGGATTATTTAAAAAACTGACGATAACACTGATGAAGCTGTTTCAAAAAATCATTCACAAATTCTTTCGAAGACGAAAAAAGGCGAGGAGACTCTACACACGTAATTCTTGGAAGTATATCATTTGCATTGTCGAATCAAGCTGTTTTAGAGCCTCCATATAACCAGATACACGATGTCGATTGTGCGCAGATACAGTTCGTTCAAAAAAAGAAGCCGCAGGGACGGATTTGCAATTACTTCACTTCAGTGCTGGTGTATTTGTTGCATAATTTTCTTTGTATATTCCTTATCCTGTATTCAGCCTGAAGGTAATATGCATGGATCCGTCTCCTATAGCGGCCAGCGGATACGCCAGGTGTCAAGGTTGGTGTTCAGTTGATGAAGAGAGCCGATCTTGCAACAGATGGAGGGGAAAAAAAAAATCAAGGTGCCGCCCGGACCAAAAAGGAAAAAAAAATTAAATACGATTTCATAAAACAGCAGAACATAAACCGGGAAGAGTATCTTCATGGCGCTTCTGCAGACGATAAGGGAAAAATATATTTAAAAATTTAATCATTGGCACAATGAATGAATTCTATGAGCGGGTCACGTGCAAGGCATCCAAGAGCATGGACAGGCGTAAGGTGCATAGGGGGTAAAGAAGAAACCACCACCAAAAACGATGTGCGGATGAGGCTGGAATAAGTCTTTAGCATGATGATCCAAGTAGTAAGTGCGACACGCGAACTCTTCTATTAAAGCGAGCGACTGCCGGCGTTCGTGGCCCATCAAACAGACTGTACTCTCGTCCACGACTCTATGCAACACTAATAGGTACTGGTACTTATTCTGCTCGTCGCCCATAAAGTGGTTGGCTAGATAACTTTCCAACTTGGCTCTCTGCTGGTTGATGTCACCGAAGTCGATAAAAAACCGTGAGCACATGTACCTTTCAAGATGTTTTATCTTGTCGGGTGTTGCAGGTTTATAGTCACGAACAAGTAAATTGCAATACTTCAACAGTCCACCACCGCGAATTTCTTCTGGATTTCGGGTGGCAATTAGTTTCTTGTGTAAGTGGTACAGGGCTTCTTGAAAATCGCCGTAAACGGACTCAGCGACCACTGTGGGGTAGAAGTTCTCGCTCATGGCCATCTGTGAGCAACCATAGAAGAGTAGAAGAGAGTCGAGTATAATTTGGAAAGAGTCGACACTGAATTCGAACTGCCGTCTCATGGTATCGACGAACTTCAGTTCAATATTTCGGCCTCTGTTATTGCTAAGACTTATAAGACTCCACCTATCGCCGGTCGTTACCTGCAGAAGAAAAAAAAATGAAATGAGTAAAATCAGAATTTCTAAAAATTAATGCTAAAATAATATCAGCAACAATTAAGAAATACAGTTTGAGATTCCAATTAGATAAACTTTTTTTTATGTCGCATAGAAAAGCAAGAGAAAATATTAGAGATCGATAAAGATTGGTGATTATTAACTAACGTTCAGTATTCATGGGTATCTTATTTCAGAGAAAGCTAACATTTTTCTAAGCACACTTAAATCTCAATGTTGGCAGCATTTATAAATAGTTGGAATCCAACAATCAAGATGGGAAAGTGTACAATTATATTTTCCAAGCTGCTTAATACAAGCATGAAAATTGGAAATAGAAACAAGTGGGTAAGTGTGATCGAAGATCGCTCAAAGGGCTTCGTTTAATATTCCTTCCAAAACACTTTTTCCTTTCTTTAATAAATCCATTCAAATTTCATTAAAAAGAGTCAAAAAGAGTCATGTTTTTTTATAAAGTAAAAAATTACTGGTCTATTTTCTCTTTTTTTTCGAATATCTAAACCAGGCCGCTATTATATTCTGTCATATCTGTCATGCGGACTAAATGAGATATAAAAAATAATTTCAAAATTAAACATGTTGTACACCTTCAAAATGTTAAAATGCGAATATTTCCATAATCTGATTTTTATAATGTTTCAATGTTTTTCAAACTCATATTTACTATTCTCTATTACTCTTATTGATTACTAGCTTTGTATTATTCTCAAACATTTGAAAAATTCTTTAAACTTCCAATATGACGTCAGATTTTCTTTTTAATTCTCTAATGACGTCATTAATCTGTTTTCTGTACATGCACATACTTATACTCCTTGTATTATTGAGAAATCTGAAAATTTTCGTTTTATTACCACTATGACGTCAATCATTTTTCTTTCATATTTTTTTTTTCAATTGGTAAAACTTATTTCTTTTTTACGTGGAAATCGTTCAATAGAAAATTATTGTAGAAAGAATTTCATTGTGAATTTTAAATTTTTGGCAACTGCTTTAACGAAAAATGTTTAAATTTAATAGGAAAAGGATGTTAGAATTTTGTTTTTTTATCTATTAAAATACGATTTTTTCAAATTTTAATATTCATAGCTGGTATTCAGCTAGATATACACAAAGTTTCAACTAAGTTACATAGTTTCTGAGAACGGCTCTATGACGGACAGACAACGGAGCGGGAGTAATAGGGTTTCGTGAGATGAACGAAACCCTAAAAAGGGTGGAAATAGTTTATACAATGGCGACAAATTCTTATAATTTAGACACATTTTAAATAAAATATAATTGTACGTATGATTGTTATTTTCTTCACGTAACTTAGAAAATACAAAAAGATAAATGAATAAACTAACAATACATATTATGGAATCAAAAAAGAGAATGGAAGACAGTTTGCTAAAAGGTGTGAATTATATCTGATGAATTCGTGAATTACAGATTAATTTAAAAATATACAGGGCGATTACAAATGAATATCCCAACTTTGAAGGGCTATTATCTTCTGAATAATAAAAAGGTAGTGTTCCATTTCACACATCTAAGTGAGCGAGAAGTTATGAATTTTCATAAATGTAAAAGGTTCATTTATTTGACGAGATAGAGCACAATAAACGGCAAGTTGAAAATGAACCAGCATGTTCCGTTGCGAGTTCATTCAGTCAGTTGCCAAGATACATAAAAGATACGAGGATAACTGCAGCTATTGCAACTGTAACACCAGGCATGCTGAAAACCGTGTGGGACAAATTCCCCTACAGAATGAATGTCGTTCGTGTTTCTACTGGTGGCGCAAACTGGCGTGTTTTTTTTTTTTTTTTCTACATTTATGAAACTTAATCTCTCACTCACTTCGATGTGTGAAATGAACATTACCTTTTATTTTTCAGAAGATATAGCCCTTCAAAGTTTGGATATTCATTTGTAATCCGTTTTCTGGATGGTTTTGCCGTTTGAAATTTTCACCCTCCTTTCTAATGAAAAAAAAGTTCTCAATGTTAAATATATGCACGCCAAAGTGATCTTTGTTCTAGAAATACACCATTGAAATTACTAACGGTCTGTATAAATAGGGAAAAGATTCTATTCTGAAAAGAACCTTGGGAAACTTCCTTTCCCTTTTAAAATCTAAAAAAATAATTCACTCTAGGAAGGCAGCTTTAAAAACTTCATTTACGCGATTTCCAAATTATCATACATAAGTTGGCCTTTGATTTGATAGTTCTTCTGAAGAGCAGTTTAGAAGAAAAAAAACCGTCAAGATGTTTGAGTAGACAATGTCTGAAAATTGAATCCCCTTTTTTTTTTTTTTTTTTTTCATCAATTCAGAGAATGCCCAAAATTATTCCCAAAAACGTGAATTCTACCTTTTGAAGGAGCTCTTTCTTGCCTATTAATAAACGAAATCTAGAAAGTGTTTGAAAATATTCTCAGAACTTTAATATAGAGTAACAAATAATCCATTAATAAAATAGATGAATTACGGATGATTACGTAAATAAGTATACACCATCATTTTCACCCACTCAAAGCAACAGCGTAATTACTTATTAGGATAAAATCAAATTGAACTTTCACGGGGATTATCCATAATGACATTAATAAAAAAACTTTTAATTATATCTAATGAACGTTTTCCCCCCATATAATTTAAAAACTCTATAAATAATGATTTTTTTTCTGTTCGGCCTGCACTCCGTGAAATGTAACAAAATTTAAAAGGAGCAAAATGTATAAGCTCCTATTAAACTTATTTTTGTAAATGTTAAAAGATGAAAAATTTTGTAGTATAAAATGTTTGTTCTACAATTACTTAACACTAAATTAATCAGGAAATTTTCTCTCCATACTGAGTAGTAGAAACGTGTACCCGTGGATTTATGCAGCTACTTGGATTATTAAAGAAAACTGGATTTAATACGCAAAGGATTACCTGACCACTGAATACAAGAAGTGGAAACTTCTTTACCTCTGTTTTAATTAAAGTATATTGTTCTTGTGCTATAAGAGGTAACAGCAGATTAATAAGTTTAAACACAAATATTTCCAACAAAACGTAGACAAATTATAGTGAAATATTTTACCATTATTTAGTTAAATATTTCACTTAGTTGTTTAGAGCATTGACAAACAATACTGTCAATGCTATTGGATTGCTGTCAACAATATTTGAATTATTGGTAAATATCGAAATTTATTTTTTTCAAAGTTACCCAAAATAACTTCAGATCATGAATATTTTTCAGTATAGAGCATTGTTGCAGTTTGTTGTCCGCAGATCATTCTAGTCTGAAGCATATGATAGTCCATAGACATACAATAATTTTGCAAAAAGAGTAAAATACTTTGAAATGAACAACATTTATAGTTAAAGAATGTCATTGATTCACTGAGGGAGATTTGGAAATAAGTTGTTAAACATGTACTTTTGGTTACGTTTGACGATCGATTACAAATGACATTAAGGAAGTTTTTTGTTGCAATTGGGTTGTTGATCTTTCGTTCTAAGGGTTTTACATGTACTTCAACGTTGAATAAAATAGAAGTAAAATTTATGGATGTGTTTGTTACACGGACAGTTTGTCTAATCAACATAATTTGAACATCTGGGTGAACTTACCTTGACCATTTTATGGACGTACGCCTCTTTCAGACTGCAGGTGCTGATTCGTTTCTTTACAACCCCTTCGGGCAGGAAATCAAGCAGGGAATCCAGGACTGCCGTCTTCACTTTGTCGAAGTTCCGTTGGCTCGAGAGGTCCACTGCAAAGATGAGGTCAAGGTCGTTGTATGGAGAGGCTTCTGGAGCGAGCACATGGCTTGCAGCTCCACCGTTTAGCCGGATATCTCGGACAGTCACGGATTGCTCGCTTTCGAGCTTGGCACGGACTACTTTAACCAGGTCCTTGAGTCGAACTTCTAAAGTCGGAAAGTTGCCTCTTCCATGTATGGGCATGACTTCTTCCATGACGGCATCGAGTTTGCTGACCTGCTCGTAGCTAAGGACCGCGAACCTCTGCCCATCGGCTCCTTCGCCTTTGTTGCTGCCTCCCATCTCTAAACGCTGACGCAGCCGCTCCGGCGTTGCCTCTGCCGATCGGTCAGACTGGAAGAAAAAAATGTTGCCATTTAATAAAAAGCAATTTTTATGCATATTGTAAAAATCTTGAAAATAAGTTTTCACAAGTAAATATTTTGGACACAGATACATGGATATACTAAAGACTTAAGAGTACTGTAGTTATAGAAAGTGGTATAGTAAGATACATTGACATTCCAGGGAACAATGGCTGCATTCGAGGCACAAATTTCGTATGGACTTGGATACAGAGTTGCCAAGGTCTCCGGATTTTATCACCAGTAATTTTTTTAGAGAAAATGTTCTTTTAAATCGCAAAATGATCAGATTAAATAAAACAGCATTTCCTGTGCTAAATTACTGGTATCCAAAAAGCCGGAGACTTGGCATGACTGGAGATAAATATTTTGCCCACATTTAAGTAGCAACTGAATGAGACATTTTGATTAAATATAAAATATTTAAATCGAACTATTCAGCTAAGATGAAAAACTAAAGTACACAGATTCAGTTAAACTAATTCAGTCCAGCCTCAGATTAAAAAAAGTAAAAAATCACTATCAATTTTTTTTAAAGCATCAAAAAACTTCAGCAAAAAACTTGTATAGTCTAAATCCATTTTTTTCTCCCAATTGTGTAAATGCATATTTTTAAAACTGTCAGATCGAATTATAAAAGCATTTGAAATGCATTCCATTAAACATGCAAATGATCAACACAATAACAGTACTAATTCTATTTTTCGTCTTAATGCAGTTAAAGATTAATGCTTATTATTAAAAGAAAAGTGGCACATTCAACTGTTTGAATAGCTATTTCATTACGACATGAATCGAACAAAAATGCAAAAAAATTCAGTTCATTTAAAAGTATTAAAAAGCTTTAGAAAAACTTCAGTATATTTTAAACAAATTTCTTTCAGTTTTGGAAAGGTCAAACACTTTTATATATAATTCGGAAAAAAAGCAAACTATTTAGAAATGCATTACATTAAATATGTAAATGATCAACGCAACAATATACAGTTGATTCTCGTTAATGAGTTTCCGTTTAAGACTTATCTCCACTTAATGAGGACAATTTCGTTTCCACATTATTTCCTATTTGAAATTAAAGACATCGCTTAAAGCGTACTACTACTAATCCGATAATGTGAACTTTTTTTTCACAAACAGACTGAGCAGAATCAAAACTGCTTTTGTGTTTTGTACATTTTTTTCAAAAGAAACTGATGTAACTTTGGTTATTTTTATTGATATATCAAAAAATTGTGATAATGAAGGGAAAGAAAACTTGATGCTACCAAAAATGAGAGAGATCCAAAAATTGCTAATGGTTGTTCGCCGGAATTACCCATTGAAAGGAGATCTAACAGACCAAATTTTCGAGTAGGCCTCAAAACTGGGAATGGGAATTACAATAAAAAGGTAATTTGCTCAAGTAACGCAAAAAAAAAGTGGGAGATTTCTTCAATTAAAGTTAAATTATGCAGCACGGCAACTTTTTTACATACTGTATTTGTCCCCAGTAGTAATTTAATTTTTTTGCGCTAACAAATGATCACTAACTTGCTTTTAAACTAAAGTTACTAAATGAACCGGGAGAAGGCACGCATACACACAGTATGAATGGTTTTTACTTTGTCACCAATAAATACAAATAATTCGTCACCTTAGACAATCGGATATAATTTTTACAAATTGCGATAAAGTGGAAGATCACTTTCAGAAAAATAGTGGTAACAATTTTTAAAAACTTACGCATCCTGGGTATGTCATACCCGGATCGACTGCTCCCGGGTTAAAAGTTTTCTTGACATTAAAGTTTTGAGAGCTATTTGATTTCAATCAAAAACAACTTTAACAAATTATTTCACACCATTCAGATGTTTACATATAGTACAATGCGAACAAAAAATGGTCTCGCTTGGAAATCCGCACTAACGAGAATTCATCGTCGTACGAATTAATATGGAACTCTTTCGTCTTAATGTCGTTAAAAATTATCCACTTAACTATCAATCTTTATTCACCTGTTAGATGCAAACTAGTTTTAATTAATAAAGCCTGATCCCAATGAATAGATTTGAAAATCAATTAAATAAAATCATCCATTAAATACTGCTTCCAGCGGCAAACGGTCACCAATGACAAGAACGCAGATAATTACTGAAAGAAAACCATTAAATAGCAGTCAAAGAAAGTGACACATTCAACTGTTTGATTAGACGTTTCCGCAGATTGTCACGAGGCGAGTCTAAAATAGAGTACAAAATCAGTTAATATAAAAAAAAACGAAGTCTCGGAATAAATTTCAGCGTAATATTCTAAATGCATGGTCCCCCCCCCCCCCCCACCAGTTTTGAAAACGTCAACTGCTGTATCAAATTAAAAGAAATCTATTTTGAAATGCATAAATTAAACATGCAAATGATCAACGCAATAACGGTACTAATTACCATAAAACTAATTTATGTCGTAAATGTAGTTAAAAATTCATAACAAATTATCAAGCATTGCCTCTAAACTATCAATCTTCATTAATCTGTTAGATGCAAACTAGTTTTAATTTCCGAAGCATGAATCTAATGAATCGATTTGAAAAGCAATTATAAATCAAACCAATCATTACCTATTGCTTCCAGTAGCAGATGGTCACCACTAAACACGATTTTCAGAAAGAAAAAAAAACTCGCTAATGGCAGTCAAAAAATAAAAAGTGGCACATTCAACTGTTTGAATCGACGTTTCCGCACGACGTGAATCAATAAACAAAAATCGAATATCAAACGATTCGCGATGGCTGTTTTGTGCCGACGCCCGCAACGGGTAGCATAATTTCTGACGAAAGTAACATCCTTAAAATGATCGCCCGGCGGGCAATGCTTGTTTTTAACCACTTTCGCGATCTCGTTTCACTAAATTCCGGAATAAGAGCTCCAGGTGCCTTTGATGAGCTCGTACTTCCGAACGCACAAAACGAGGAAATTGGAGTTTCATGATTGACTTCTCTTCCTTTCAGAGTTATGTAGTCAGTTACTGGCAGTAAATTTGCATTTTATGTTTGTTTGGAGAATAAAAGAACCTCTCTGGACGAAAGGGTCATTTATCTGGAGCAAGATGTTTATTTCTTCAGAAAATTTTTATTTCTTCTACGGAATTTCAGAGAAATTATACACAGTAAAAAAAAAAAAAAAAAAAAAAACCAATTTGGGTTGAAAGATTCTTAGGTATGAGCACAAATTGGCCGATGCCTGTTTTGGTTACCACTGTGTATACATTTTGGGCACTTAAAATACCAATTTTCGAAATGGGTATTTAACTGTGCCCAAATTGGTAGGTATGAGCCCAAATTGGGCCATGTCTGTTTTGGTTACCACTGTGAATCCAATTTGGGCACTGTTAAATAACCCATTTCCCAATTTGGGCTCGTACCTAAGAAACTTTCAATCCAAATTGGGTTTTTTTTTTTTTTTTCTGTGTATAGAAAGTTGTCAAGGAGATTCACACAGTTTAAATGACTAAAAAGGTAATGTAACGTAAGTGAAGTTTATCACTTTGAACAAAGAACGACAAATGAAATTGGGACAGACAATTCAATCATTTGCAATCGCGCATTCCCTTTCTGAAAGGATTTTGATCTAAGAATCAATTTGGTTCAATTGATACTTCATCAATTGAACCCAAACTGGTCCTTAAGATTAGAAACAAACTTATTTCTTCTGGAATCATGAGTGCAATTTCGTTCACGATTCTGATCGCCTTTACACAACTGGAAGAGAAATTTTATATTAAAGCAGTGGTTCCAAATTTGTATTCATCGTTCCTTGTCCCATTCAAATTCCTACAACACTTACTTTATGCACACTTTTTATATAAAAGAAACTAGAGTATGCATATCGCCCAAAATTATATAAAGAAATAGCCATCCAAATAAACAGCTTCAATCGTCCTTATTTTCAAATAAATTTCGAAAAACTTGGTGTGAATACAACATTCCAGAAACAATTACTTGCCCCTGAATGGGTTAATATATATGGAAACCAATCTGAAATCTCTGGTCAAATATGAAGTGTAGAGGTTAGAGGGCAATTTAATAAATATAAAGAAGCTGACAATGTTCACATACACAAAGAGGAGATAGGATTCTAGTAATCTCTTTCTGAAATCTCCATCTTATTTAATCATCGAATGACTGAGATTAAATAAAGACGAAGATTTCTGTTAGGAATTACTTTTATTCGGCGGGCACCATGTTTAACAGCCCGCTCTAGGAAACTTTCCGAAAAATTAAAAATAGAGAATCCTTAAGATAGAAGGTTGAACATTTCGCAAGAATATTTAAGACGTTTAACTTTTCACATATGGAAAAAAAAAACTCTTTAAATCGTAAATAAGCTAAAGTCCAGATAAAGTGCTTATAAAATCATTAACGCCGGCAGAACTAATAAAAGAGGAAGCGGCTAAAATTGAAGATTTATTTCATTTCCTTCATTGCAATCTTTCCCTGTCCTACTGGCAACTTGCCATTGACTCTTGTTCAGAAATCATATCTCCATAAATTAAATCCGAAATATTTCTACTTCCTTGAGCGGTCTCCCAAGTTTATTAAATAAACTTAAATACATACTAAGTAATTTTGTTAACTTATATCCAGTTTTAAAAGTACGACTGATCAGCAATTTTAGCATTATTAGCACGTTTCCTATCAAGGTCGATGGAAAATTTTTGTAGGATTCATTTATAACATTTTAATTAAGTGAAATATGCAGTTTTAAAAATGTCACGAGTGTGCGACATATTGGGCAAGAGATCGTGCATCGCGCATGTCCGACATTCAACGAGCCAATAGGTAGAAAGTCGTGGATTAAAATATTTTAGAGTAGAACCTGCAAATATGGAGGAATCTTGAGAAACGTGAAATCAGTTTGACAGATTTTCGTGCGAGCTGGTGCACCATGTTTTGTCATTCCAGCGTATTCGTTTCGCTGGGGGGGCCATTAAATTTCCGTTTAAGGCAGGATTCCGTCATACACTGGTTCCGCTTCCAGACTTATTACATAAATACTGACAAGGACCTCTTTTTTGCCCTTAACCCTTTCAGTACTAAAATGTTGAAATAAATAACTGGCACCGGAATTTACAAAAAAAATTTGGAAATAAGAAAAAGGCTATATTTAACATACATGTTAAATGGAAAAAGACTTTAGCAAAATTCTGGTGCCATTGTGGCGTTTGGGGATTAAAATTAAGTGGTTTCATAAACATACCACTGCCCCTGAAAGGGGTTAAAGTATTGCATTCTTTGCTAAACTCAGCTGTACAGTTAATTAGAATCTGAAGAATGCTCACGAATGCTAGAACTTCAATTCTTTATGGTAAAACATATGAAATTATTAAGTCATTTTGTAGTTCATATTTATAATTTATAAAATCTTTCAAAATGACATCTAAAAGTTACATATTTCTTTTTTTTAAATCGCTGTTAAATACAATACATTCTCTTTCTATTCAACTAGCGCCTTTTTTCTGCTCCAGTTATGCCTTTTGTAATGGCTAGCACCCTGCTTTTTTAGGTGCGTTCGTAATTATATAAATACGTAGCATCTAATGTCGTCGTCTGGTCCGTCCGTCCGCATATAACAACGCAAAAACTACCCAACCGAATGGTTTGAATTTAAAGATATTATCTTTGCCGAATATTGTCGAGACATTTCAAATTTTATGAAAATACAATCAAAATTTTAGAATAAAAATATTAAGAAATTTGAAAAAAAAAAAAGTTTTCTTGTTGTAGGAGCTTCCGAGGTTTAATCGTCAAGCGACCGAAATACTTACAGAAATTAATCTGCAGATGATATAATTCATTTCACAGAATTAAAGATAATCAAGATCTGAATATTTATAGAACTAGCTATAGTACGAACGCACCTCGTTTGATGTACAATTTCAAACTTGTTCCTTACTAGAGCGAACACTAATGAGGCTATGAGATAATCGTATGATAAATGTAAAATATCAAGATTACAATTAGCCTTGAAGATACCAGACATTTAATATATTTATTAATTTAAATAATTTTTAATACTTCAAAATTAGATATTAATTTTTACTCAGAGTTTAGTATCATCTGATAGTTTAAACGTATTACCATGAAATAAAATTAAGAAACTTTTACTTCAATCTTTTCGAAATTTAATTTGTTAGATAATGTTTTCCACTCAGGTCTAATTATCTTCCAACCAAAAAATTATCTACTTTATAATTCAACAAATTTGTTATGACATGATTAGACACAATCATTTAATCTTAAATTGATGAACACGTGTTGCGATACATTATCAGGTTTTGATAAAAGAATGTGCGTCACAAGTGACACTAGAATAAAAAAAATTCAAATCTTAATTTCTGGATATGGATCAAAATGGCATAGGCGTAGAGTTTTGAAAATTTTTTGTGGGACTCTAATATAATTCTTTTCCACACAGATACGTGTACGATTATCAATTTAATGTTGCTTTCTGTAAATTTTCTTCTAAAAAGAAATTAAACAGAATCTTATATTGTTAAAGAAATCACAAGTTAAATAAAAACGTACGATAGTGTAAAAATTCGAATGTACAGTCCCGTTTATAAAATTATATACTTGCTTGTTAATCGCGAATCATTTATAACAAAAGTTTATTTAGAATAAAAATCTTTTTCAGAATATGGCTATCTTTTGCATATTTTCGTCTTTTATATGGCCTTTTGGCTACAAAAGTTTAAACGTTAGTATTTTAATAATAATAATAATAATAAAGAATTTAAAGGGAAAATTGATTTCTTATTGTTTATCTCTGAAACAAAAAGAAACTGACAAAATTCAACAAAAAACTAAACAACAAAAAGTCACATTAAAAATTCCATGGTAATTATTGGTAGGGCTCGTGCCCCACTAGCCCATACAACTCTACACCTATGCAAAATGGATAAGAAAAATGACATTCAAAATCATCCTTCACAGTAATATGAAAGATTTAATGAAAACAGTACAAAGTTGTGAAATCCGCCTATTTTCTTTTATGTCTGACAGATCAAGCAAAATACCTAACAAGTAGTCTTTATTAAGCCCGTTTTTCCTAGCATGAAAAATAACATTTTCTGAATGTTACTGAACACAATCCCTTAATTATAAATGACATTTAATGATCCATATCTAACAGGAAATTAGTTCCGCATCGAAATACCAGACTTGCATACTTAAGAGACTTTCTGTTTCAAAGCTCATTACGCTATAAATTAAAAACAAATTTAAAATTGTGGAAAAAGGAAAACAATTATTTTAAACAAACACAGCAAATATTTACACACTTTTCAGAATACTTATTTTGTCACCTTTTTTAGAACACTTTGAAGCTCACTCTTTGGAACAGTTTTTAGAATACTTCTGAGAACACTTCTTTTTGTTCAACACGCACTTTCTAGCGCACTTTTTGAAAAGCGATGATTTCACAAGTGTGCCCAAATGTGCTCCCAATCCGTTGTCAAATGTGTTCAAGTTTAGATTTAACAGATATCCGGAGCAGAACACTTTAGGTACACTTTTAGAACACTTTCTTTATAGCGGAGCAAATTTGGAACACATTCAGCACACATTGAGGGAACTGCAACCCTTTTTGAATCAGTGTTCCAAATGTGTGCTGGGAATTTGCAGTGAATCATTTTAGTTCTAGTGTCTTACAAGGGTGATTTAATTAACCCTCAACTGCTGTGGCAGAAATTGTCGCATAGCTAACTGCGAGAAGTCTCTGAGACCGAATGATCGAAAGATTAATAAATGGCTCGATTAACTAATAGGATACTGTTTCTGTACATAACTTTACGTAAAGGACTATTATATTTAAAATCCACCTATTCAGAAGCCGCTAGTGATAGTATTAGGGCTCCAAACTAAATAACATTTCACTAAAGTAGCGGCACACTTATCTTGGCAGTGGAGGCAAAGCTACGACGACCTGCTCACTCACTTTGGCGCTCGAAGATTCCCATATTGGGAGAAAAGCGATGATTTGGCGTGTAGAAAAATCCTTGTTGGATTTAACTTATAACATTTGTTTACTTTTCATGTAAATCCTTGAATCGCCAGATTTGGCTGTTTATCGTTGTTTGTAGGAATAAATTTTGCACGAGTTACTATTATGTTCCACGCCGATCTTTTGATATTCGTTAAAGAATTCCTTTTACAATGTTTTAACTCATTGTCATCTGATAAATTTTGTGATCTGCGATTTTGGAATTTTAGCGATTTTTATGCGATTTAACGGGATGTTTTGTGTTTAGCGGTGATTTTTCCACATTATTAAATATAAATCCTGTTTTAAAATTTTAGTACAATTTAGTAATTTCAATAAAGTTTATTCTGAATTCGTACGTACATTTTTGAAATTTATGCGTATATTTTTATTTGAATTTATAGAAATTTTGGGTTTACGAGGCGATTTTTCCACATTCATAAAAGAAATCCTATTTGTCTTTTAGTCCAAAAACGGATAATTTTTTCCTCTGCAATTTTTGAAATCTTAGCGATTTTTAATGCTATTTTTAGCGTTTTTGCGGGATTTTTCCACATGAGCAAAAAGAATCCTGTTTATATCTGTAGACGCATATAGTAAATTTTGTTCTCTTTTCAATGAAGGTTATTCGGCATTCATCAGGTTAAAATGCTAATTTTTAACCATTTTCTGAAATGTTATTTGCCTTTTTATGAAGACTCGAAACACTATTCGATTTCTTGATATCTGAATGAGAATTTCTGTAATTTGTATGTATTTACGAATGAAAATGACTTCCTGAAAATGTTAGAAATTAATTAACTTAAATTGACAAACAGCCGTAAAGAAAACTACATTTTTTTAACTAAAGACTGGAAGTATCTAAAGGTGGAAGTATTTAAATGAGTTTTTCATTTTTTAATAAATAAAAATTACATAGAGTTATAAGCGATTCGTCTATCGTCAGTGTCGAATTAAGACACTTTTCTCCGGGAGGGATTTCTGTTCCTCCGGGGGTGGTGCAATTATAAAGTTCCGGGAGGGAGAGTTCCAGTTTTTGACCATTGAAAGCATAAAATCTCAAATCTTCCAGTGGGGACATTTCAAAGCTCCGGGGAGTGGGGGCATTTCAAAGCTCCGGGGAGGGATGTCCCCCCCCCGGGCCACCCCCTGAATTCAACACTGGATATCGTTATCATTTTAAAATATATTTTAACGATATCATTAAGGGGGGGAGGGGGTCCGAAATTAACAAAATGTTGATAACGAAAATTTAAACCACGAAATAAATTGCCAAATGAAAGGAGTTTGTGAGCCGCAAACAGATGCGACTCTAATTTTTAAACTTATTCATGATTTAATGTACAAGATTATTCAGAAAGAACTAATTTAAAAGAAAAAGTTGTTTTATTTTTTTTTTTAAAGAAAAAAAATGGATAAGAAAGTTTAAAAAATAATATATAATACATGCTTTATGTCAATTAGAAAATATTAAATGAAAATAAATAAATAATCAAAATAATCAAAAAGGTACAGACAAAAAATCTGATATATCATTTTTTCTAAATTGAACGTTTATTTATTGATTTGAGATTCTATTTTGGAGTACATTAATAAATACATCGAATGTATTCTAAATCATTGTAAATCACATAGAACATGAATGAAAATCTTTTTACTCTTTATTTGTCTAATAAAAATAAATCGTGTTTGGTGTTTGTTATGTAACAGAACTCTTTTTAGGAAAATCATAAAAGAAAATAGGAAGAAATATTTTTATCTTTTCAAGTTTACATAAGTCAGTTGTTATTTAGTCACAGATTTGAAAGCTTGTATTACAATAATAATAAAAAAATTCTAACCGCAACAAACTCATATTAATGAATACTAAAATTCAAAAGATTTACAGTGTTTATGAAACCGTAGAAAAAAACCGTAGAAAGAAGTAAGAAACCGTATGAAACCGAAAAAATAACATTTTAAATAAATATAAGATTTTTATTACTTATTTAGCATTCTTCAATTGTTATTAACACTTTCCAACCTAGTTGAAAAGTGTTTATGACTTCGGTTTGTCTGCCATATGACCGTCTGTCCGTGCTCTAACTCCCGTAAATATTCTCGGATTGATTTTATTTAAATTAAATTAGTTTAATTTATAAAAATATAAGCTAAAGAAATAAATTAAAAACGTTATAAGTTAAAAACTTTATCTTTATAAAAGTAAAGAAAAAATATTAACTAATTTTACTTCGGTTTGTCTGCTGTATGGCCATCTGTGCGTGCTCTAACTCCCGTAAATATGCTCGGATGGATTTTATTTAAATTAAATTAGTTTAATTTATAAAAATATAAGCTAAAGAAATAAATTAAAAACGTTATAAAGTTAAAAACTTTATTTTTATAAAAGTAAAGAAAAAATATTAACTAATTTTATAAATTCAAGGAAAAAAATATAAACTTGTAAAATTATAATTTATAAAATAATAAATTTTAGCGTAATTCATAAATTTGTAAGCCAAATCAGCTTAGTTTAATACCAATTTGCATAGCTATAATTTGCAAAGATATTATGTTATGAAACTTTTAAATAACACAATATTGCCTCACGTTAAAAAAGTTAAAATAAATTTTTAAAAAATTAGTGGGGAAAAAAATCATAATTTTGAAGTACTATCAAGGAAAAAAAAAAAGTAGATGTGTAAAATGTGAGGAAAAAAAAAAAGAGTAAATGTGTTGTAGTGGATCCACTTTGATGAAAATCCCGAACCACCAGATCCACTTTTCATTTCTCTTATTCTTCGTTTCTCCTTATCAAATAATAGCTTTATACGCTCCGAAATTTCGTCATTACACATTCTGAAAAATACAAATATGTTGGGTTTGATCATATGTTCATTTTTTATCCAAAAATACTCATTTCGATATGAGTACATGAGCTTACTCATTTTTGAGAATGCACATGTTCATTTTTGATCCAAAAATACTCATTTCGATATGAGTACATGGACTTACTCATTTTTGAGAATGCACATGTTCATTTTTGATCCAAAAATACTCATTTCGATATGAGTACATGGACTTACTCATTTTTGAGAATGCAGATGTTCATTTTTGATCCAAAAATACTCATTTCGAAATGAGTACATTTTTACAGTGTGGAGTTTCTAAGTCTAAAATACTGTTGATATATTGCATATTTACCATACCTCAAAAAACAAATTAAATAAACTGCTGATCAGTTCTGTGCAAATAAAATAAGAATACTTTTAACTTAGGAAACACGGAAATATCGATATCGTTGAATGTGAATAAAGAACTTTTTCATGACAAGTTTTATTTTAAAGAAAAGAAAATTCTTCCTATATTATATATTTTATCGATATGTTTGGTATGTACTTGAGTTAAAATTTTCCGAAAAATTCAAATCCGTCGAAATTATTACTCTATCTTTAATATTTTAAAAAAATGAAACATTTGATTGGACATCAAAAATCTTAAATCTCCCGCAATCGCAGGAGAATTATCTGTCGCAGGCCAAGCACTTAACGCTGCGGGGTGTCCGAGGGTTGCCCACTGATTTATTCCAATCGCCAAAATTTCGCCAGAAAATCATTTCGCGAAACAATACAAGTTCAGTTAATATTGCAGGTATTTATCATAAAAATGATTATATATTAAGCTGAATCAATTTTGTTTAAGCAGTAAATCATTTTTCAATGGAAAAATCTAAAAAAAAAACATATTTAAAGTGCTTTTCTTTCAAATTCAGTAAAGAACTATTTCTTCTCGCGCATGTACACTTTTCTGTAGTATAATCTCCACTGCCAAGTTACCTTTGCCGGTACTTTAGTGTACAGTTAAGAGGCTACGCGGAGGGGGGGGGGGGGATAATTAGGAATTATGAAGATTTAAATGCTTGGAACTCTTATTGTACTTTTCCTTTATGCAGTTTTTTTTTAAGATTTAGTGTTATCAGAAAAGGTTTTATTATCTTGGTAAGTAATTTAACTAATAAAAAACAGTTGCCTTTTTTAATTTAATGCAGCAAATCCAGAAATTTTAAGACAAATTAATAACTAGAAAGAGAAGAAACTTTTCATTAACTATTTTTCTTGTGCGCAGATTATATTTAACTTATTTGGGGAGGGGGGGGAGGGGGGGGTTGAAGGTTGTCTGCTCTGGAAAAATAATGTATATCTATTACAGGAACTAAAATATGCTTTACTTTATTATACCGTACTAAGAAACTCCCACACTTATTACATACTACTAACAGAAAAATCTCACCTTTTTTAAGCAAAATATGTAAAACTTTGTAAAAACTTGCAAAATTTTAAACATTTCTTCCGCGAAACAAAAGTTCTATGAAACTTAATTACATAAAAATAACTACATAAAAATAAGCTCATTTTAAAACAAATAAAAAAAAATTAAAACAAAATTTCAAAATAAATTACTTTTTATTTAATATCAACTACCTTTATCAATAAAACGTTTCAATTATTCTGCATCTGAAAAAGGAATGGAAGAAAAAAGTCCGTCCTTGCATTGTTTGACAGACATAATGTAATCAAACCTCACTATGGCATGATTTATACAGATAACGAATCAGCAATAGGAAGATAGATAAACAATGATTTCCCACGAAAAGTTTCGAGAATTCGTAAAATCTATGTCTAGCGAGAAAAACTATTCTGCTGAATTTCCGAAAAAATGCGGATTAGCGATCTTCCGAAGAAAAAGGATGAACATATTTCGAAATGAGACTTTTTCTTCTTTTAATGATAATTTCGAATGTGGTGAAACGCTCATTTTTGCATTTTTGATCGGGAAAAGGCGGGGCAAAATTACAAAACCCTTTTTTCGATCCTCTTAAGAAAGAAAAATCTGGCATCAAGCATAGATTATTGAAACACTTTCAGAATACTGTAACAAAACTTTCTTGCTCAATAAGATAAAGGACTAACACATTTGAAAACCCAATTTCAGCAATTGCCACGTAGCCAAGAAAAATATCAAAATTCTTTTGTGAAGCCCTGTATATGATTTGTATGTATACTACATAGTATAAAATTTAGTTCAATTAGGAAACGCATGATAGTTGAAAATTCTTCGGCAATTTAAGTCAATAAACATAAATTAATTCTTTTGGTGCTACCATGTATATGATGTATAAAATTTATACACAATATACAAAAAATTAAATGTAAAAACGCACACATCTGAAAACGCACTTCCATCAATTATCGCTCATAAAGAATACTGCAACTTAATTATTTTGTGTGACCCTGTAAATGAACGATAAATGCAATGCGTACCATATTCTAGAGTAAGTATGTTGTAGTGCATCTAGTGATGTATTTCAAATTTCAATATATTTGAAATAGTGTAACATCAAATTACTTTCCAAACGATTTTCTCCCATAAACCATAATATAATAGAACTCTTGGGTGTCCCTGTAAACGAACAATAAATTCTGTACACATCACTTTCAATAACCAAACATCCCACAGCAATTAGTAATTTTCATTAACATATTAATTACATGGCAATCCGAGTATATTTACGCGAGTTAGACATGGCAGACAAACCAAATTCATAAACACTTTTCAACATGCTGGAAACTGCCAAGTGAATTTAAAATATTCATAGAAAAAAATGTATAGGGAGGGGGAAATGATCTAAACAAGCAAAAATTGTCTAAATGAAACAAAGAAAATTTCAGAACTGTCGCTAACTTTTTTTTTTTTTTTTTCAGTAGCCAAATGTTTTTCTTTATATTAAATAACTTGGAACGGAATCCCTAATCAGAGTCCCTGGAGCCATGGTCTCCGTATCTCTAGTAACGGAACAATTAGACTGGAAAAAAATAAAATTGGCCCCAAGAGCAAAAATGAAAAATAAACAAAAAAGACCGCTTTCGGCCAGAAATAAAGAACAAATTACATTAAATTATATAAATAAAAATTGTAAGATAAGCCTATAAAAAATATCTACAGCTAAAAATAAATCAGAAAGAAAAATTCTTTTTATTAAATAAAAGCAATAATCACATAGGAATAAGAAACATTTCACCGAACAATTTCTCTGGTTAAAATTATATTTGACTTTGAAGAAAGTAAAAACAGAAGGTTGTCAATGCAGAAAGGTCATTTGAAACGGCAGTGGTTAAAAAGTTAAACAATATTACTAGAAAATTTTAGTAAGTAACACGTAAAAGTATAAAACAGAAGAAAAAAAGATTGAAATATTACGATAAGCAAAGCTATTTTTTAATGCTTTATTTGTAAGCATAAAAAAGCTAGTTAATTGGTCGCGAAAAACCACTCTACAATTTTAAACACAAATTAACGACTGGCGATAGTATCAATAAACCTAAGACATTCTTGTTGGCTGGAATCATTAAAAATATGAGATTTAACAAATGCATACAAACATTAGGAAAAAAAGAAAAAAAAATCTATTTTAGAAAATGGCACTGCTTTGTAGATAAAAGCAGCACTAAACATGATGTGTACAATTTCAATTAATATTTCTATTTATATCCTTTAAAGATTGTGTTGTAATCATGGTTGTTAAACTATTCAAATTATTTTTTATATGTTTCATCAAAGTGCATTCAGAAATGAATGAGTACTAAGTAAATACTACTTTTTAAAATCAGTTTAATAAGGTTAAAAAAAAAAACAATCAAGAAAATTTATAAATTTATAAAAATTCTGTTCAATATACGGAACAATAACCACTGCAGAAAAATAAGTTTTCTATATTATAATCACTAATTATTGAATGGGATACTACCAATATACACAGCAAATATTTCCTGTGTTAAAAACAGTTCACTAAACCATTTTAAACTCATCGATTAAATCAGCTTTCACGCATTTCTTTTCACAAAATTAAAATTAAATTATTCACAAATAATTTAAAGTATCACAAAATTATTTTTTTTAACTCCTTAAAGGGTGGTGGAATGTTTTTGATACTACTTAATTTTTAATCAGGATTTGTACCAGAAATTTTAAACAACATTTTACTTTAAATTTTGACGGAAATAAGCTTTAAAACAGATTCCTTACTTTCAAATAAAATTTTTCGAAAATTCTGGTATGAAATCATTACAGAAACAATTACTTACTCCTGAAAGGGTTAAGCTAACTTAAGGATAGAATGAAACATGCAGCAAATGGGCATTATATGGTTAAGTTGAAACTTGTTCTATAGATGGCGCTGCGTTTTGTTTACATTAATATCGAAATTGTCGATGGATTGTTAAGACCATTCGCAATCTCGATTCCGAGGAGTAAGGTTGTCATTTTTAAAGCTGTAAATATGAATACAGGGAATTAAAATGGGGAGATTTTTCATTTAGTCAGATTAATGGTTACGTGTACCAAGTTATATTTCATCGGACTGAAGCTATCCCTTTAATGTCTTATTCAGAAGTTCGCTAAACTGAAAATCGCAATAAGACGAAAAATAGTTTGCTGTACTTGCTTAAATTGTTAGGTTTTTAATTTAGTGATTTTATAAAAAACACTTAAAATAAAAATTAACTGATAAAATTCGTATAAAAATTTCTACAATTTTTTTAGGAACCGCTTTTAAATCATGTTAACATAGTCAATAATTTAACCCAATCCTGGGAATAAACTTTGAACATATGTTTACAGAATAATCGGCCCACTTAAAAAGAACAAATAAACCTAAATAACAAATGTGGGGAAAAAAAGGGTAGAAGAAATTATTTTAATTCAGGACTTTATATAAGTAAATAATTCAAAATCAATATTTACACAATCGTAAAAATCTCCGAGATTTTATTTCACCAGGGATTGGATTTCAAAAATTTTTTTAACGTTGTTAGGTTTTTTAAAAAGTTTATAAACTCTAAAAATTGAGTATTTTTGAATAAAGCAAACTTGTGAATCGTGATTTTGGTGGTTTGCGGGGGCGTCTATAAACTAGTACTCAATTCGGAGTGTAATAACAAACTTCTTAAAATGAAAAGTTTAATACACTGATATTTCAATTTTAATTCTACAAAGTAAAATCTGTAAACATGAAAAAATTCATAAAATAAGGAATAAACTACATTAAAAAATATATATTACACAGCTCAAGTAAAATATATTTTGAGAAAAATTCAAAAGCAGTAGTTATACATATTTACGAAGGTATCGCTGCAATGCAATTATTTTCATTTCTGAGAAGTTCCTGTTTAGTTTCTCTAATTATCCAGTTACATTTGTTTTTCAATACACATATCCAAGAATAAATGCAAGATTTTTATTTCGGTAATGATTACAGTCATAACTGTAACAAAACTTAACAGGATATATCGAAATAATTTCATTATCCAGGAATTATACATTTGAACGCACGTTTTGTTTTTCTTCAGTACAAAATGCATATAGAAATTTCGTAAAAGCCCATAAAGCCGAATGAAAATTCGAGCAAAATGCTTCACTTATCCAGTATAGTGTAATAAACAACGCCATTTTAGTGTCAAGCTTTTAATGTATGAATTTACAATAGCGTTCATTTCTTTAAAAAACATTTAAAACATTTGCTTTCATCACTGCAGAATTATATTGCTTAATGTTTTACGTTCTATATTTGTAAGTTCAGAATTTAAGCCATGATTCTTTCTAACAAGGAAGAAACCATTAGATTTTAAGACACTGCAATTAAAAATATGGGAAAGAAAAAAAAAATCCAGCTATTTAAATTTTGTTTAATAAATCATTTAATTTTCTCTTAAGAATTGCATATACGCAATAGCAGTGCGATCATACTATCGCTAAGACCGAATAAAGGCAAACATTTTAAACAGAAAAAAATATATATATTTAGTAAAATTTATACGAAGTATCAACGAAGCAATTTACATTAAGTAGTTTCGAGAATTTCCAGCTCATACTGTTCAGTAGACTATATTAAATTTCTCTACTTCTTAAAAAATACCTTGAAACTATTTCAAAAGTTTATCAAGAAAACGAAAAACTGCTTTTTTAGCACACATACGAACATGAAACACGAAGTATGAAATACAGTGCGTACGCCGTAGTAAATTTGCTTTGTTTTAATACAATTAAAGCTAAATTACTTTTAAAAAAATGTACATGTAAAAAGCCATCTCGGTAATTTTTATTTCTGCTACTATCTCTTGTCCTTCATAAATTTAGATAAAATATTATAGAAATGAGTTACATTTTATCTTTAGCAAAACTTTCAAACATACAGAATTATTCAAGTGCAACAATCAACGAATATTTGTAGACATATATAATTAGTTTATTTCGCAATAAATTATGCTAACCAGCTATATTGTTTATATATCCTAAACTGATTATAAATAATTTATTATAATAAAAGCAAAAAAAAAAACTACTTTAATTTTGTTCAATAAATCAATTTTCTCTTTAGAATTGCATATACCTAACAGCGGCACGATCATACAATCGCTAAGACGGAATAAAGTTTTAACTCGTTGACCGCCATAATATTTACATATATAGTGAACCGTATTTGATTCATATGACGATCAACGAGTTAACCAGAACAGATTTATACAAAGTAGTATCAATGAAGCAACTAAGAAGTTTCGAGAATTTCAGAATATACAGTAGAAAATATGAAACTTTGCAGCTTAAAATATTTAAACTTTTCTCGATTTTTGAATATCTTGAAAACTGCTTTAAACAAACTAATATAGTCTACAAAGAATACGAAGAACTGTCTTTTTCAGCAAACACTAAATATAACATACAGTGCATACGCCATAGTAAATTTGCGTTATTGCATAAAATTAAAGTATTTTTAACAATCGTTAAGAAACAAAAATGTACATGTAAAACCACATCTCAGTATTTTTGATTTGTGCTACTGCTACTATTTCTTCGTAAATGCTGATAAAATTTTATGGAAAGGATAAAATATCCCTCAAAGTTTTCAAACACGCTGAATTATTCAAGTGCAACAATCAACGAATAATATTTGTACATATTAGTTTATTTAGCAACAAATTATGTTTATAAATCCTAAAATTGATTATAAAACATAATTTGATAATTTGTTTATTGTAACTACTTACCTAATAGTAGGAACAGTAAAATCCACACGTGGGGGGAAAGAAAGATCCAACAAATCCACTTAAATATACATCAACAGAATGTCAAGATATGCTCAGTATCACCAATAAGTCATCAAGAATCAGAATATAAAACACCCAAAGCGCAGGTAAATAATCCTAAATATGACAAAGTACTTTATCCAGATTAAATATCCCAAAGTTGGGGAGGACGTACGGAGAACGGCTGCAGCTGACAGACAAGCAAAGCAACACACCTCGAGGGAACAAGCTAATCCAAACACACTCACCTGGTCAGTTACTTTCAGGCAGGCAGTTCAATAGTGGACTTCACTTTCACCACCGGTGGAGCGCACCACTAAAATGAAGCATTGAAAACTCGCGGTGGACAAAGCCGAATTGCTCCTTTCCTCCGCGACCTAGTTTCCAAGGAACTACTTTTTCTTTCTTCCGTCGCCTCCCCCCTTCCCCATTCGGACCGGTCTGTCTACAACGGAATGCCGCTAGTTAAGACTTTAATAAGAAAAAAGTACAAACAGAAGGATGAATCTTCCCAGCCATTTTGTTTCTAAACAAACATTCTTTTTTTTGTTAATCCGATTAACGGAACTTTCTGCAAAACAATTTAGAACTAACCGTCTGTACAAAAAAATGCCGCCGGTTCGTTTGGAATCAGACACCTTGATTTTAATCATTGATGCGTATAGCTTTTTTTCCAGATAGATCGTTAAGAGATTAGGAATGCATTTTTTATAGATTTGTCTAGGAACTTGTCTGAGGAAGGTCTTTAGAAGGTAAGCCGTTTGGGGATATTACAAATTAATATGCATAATACTTTAAGTCTTCTTAAATTCATTTAGTTTTTAACACTTTCCAATATAGTTGAAAACAGTTTATAAATTCGGCTTGTCTGGCAGCGCTCTAACTTGCGTAAATATACTTGGATTGCCATGGAATTGATATATGTTATTGAGGATTACTCTGGCATGTTCGGTATCATTAGTTCGTTTACAGGGACACTCAAAATAATTTCATTACATTATTATGGGGAGAAATCGTTTAGTGTATTTTAAATGATGCTACAACATTTTCAGTATATTGAAATTGACAAAGATCACCGAGGTGCACTACAAAACTGTTTTCCGTAGAATATAGCGTGAAAAGTATTTATCATCCATTTACAGGGACACACAAAAGATTTCTGTTACATTACTGTCTATAAACGGTAATTCCAGGAAATGAGTTTTCAATTGTGGTATATTTAAAACTTTTTTTTTGTATATTATTTGGTGTATATTAATTCTATAGACCATATACAGGGCGGCACAAAAAAATTCTGGTACATTTTCATTTACTGACACGGGAATTGTTGAAAATGAATTTTTGACTGGTATAAGTTTCCTAACTGAACTAAATTTGAGCATACTATGTATAGTATATATAGAAATCATTAGATAATATACAGGGCTTCACCGAAGAATTTGAATACTTTTCCGGCTATAGATGACAATTGCTGAAATTGGGTTCATTATTACCACTAAAAAGATTTTTAAAGTTTCTCATTTTAATGTTTTGCCTTTCCAAACAAACATGGCTGACCTCACTTTGTTGGTTTCAGAGCAGAAGTTAATGATATTACCGAAACCTCAGTCGAGAAATATTTAAATCAACATGCTTTAAATTATGCAGGACAAATCTGAAGTGACAAGTTTTTTCACCTCTGTTTTAGAATACGATCTGCATTCATTAATAGACAGCAGACAGCTGATGACTGCTTTCTGTTAAATGAAATCCGCTTACATCTGACAAGGAGTTAAAATTGTATTCCACTTTACACATTTTTGAAAGTGAAATGCCACGCACCTTCAACTTTTTCAATAAATGTAGATATCAAAATTGTAGAACAAATGAACAGTGCTGAACAGTGGAGCAGCATTGATGGGCTTGATTGCTGTCAACTACGCCCAGTCTATTGATGAGATGTCTTATTATATTGTGAGCCATTGGGTAAAGTAAAACTGTAGTTTAAAACTACTATAGAAGAAAAGAATGATTTAACATTTAAGAATTTAATAAAAGTATAAGTTAAAGTTAATACTTAAATTAACAATAAGTTAATTTAAGCTTAATTTAATAAGTAAGCAAAAAAATAAAGAAGTTAAAATTAGGATTAAAATATAAATGAGTGAATATAAAGATTAAAAAAATAAGAGTTGGCTGAAAAGTATAGCTGTAGTTACTGGAACTACTGAAAAATTTGGTAGAACTTTTATAATTATTAATTTTATTTTATAGAAATGTTGGTGTCGAGAATAAATTATGCATACCATCTTAGCAATGCCAGCGGAATGCAAAAGAATTGAAAATTATTGGTTTAATTAGAAAATAGCCAATTTTAGAGGAAACATTACTTTAAAACGGCAGGCATTATCTCTCAAAATATCGATAGAAGAGTTATAGTTGGACCTTTATAGTATGAATTAGACAACATTGAAATTTCTTCGAATTCTAAATTGTGATCAACGATACTTAATGGTAATTCATGTCTTGTATTTATATGTTGCTTCATGTATTAAGTTTGGATTTTACTTGCATGGTACATTAGAAGTAATAATTTTTTTTGTTTACGAATCTAATTTCAACTACTTATCAGTGGCACCAGAAAAACAAATCTGCAGTCATATTTTAACTAGATAAATATTTGAATTATTGCGTAGCTTTATATTCCCAATCAATATTTAAAAACACTACACTTGGTGAACTCTCATTTAAACCTCTTGCGACATATTTTATTTATTTTTATTATTTTTATTATTTTTTTGCTTGGGGGGGGGGGGTATTACTTTTGCGTTTAATAAATTTATAAAAAGAAAATTGCCCAGTTAAACTGATGGCATTGAGTTCACAGGCTATTCACACCAATTGTATATTATACTCTTATTTCAACGAGTAATGCCCCTCGAAAAATAAAGAAACAGACGATAAATTAAGGGGGTGTAGCCTCCCACCCCCACTTTATACTTAACCAATGAACCCCAAAACTAAGCGCCTTAGCAAAATGAACTATATACAAAATTTTAAGCAAATCCGATACAAAATTTTGTTTTAATGATCAAGTTATGGACTGGGGACAGGTAGTGACATGAGATATTTAAATTCCATTTTAAAGATTTAAAAAAAAAAAAAAAAAAAAAAAAAAAGCAGATTTTCACAGCAGAAGTAACATGATATTGTATAACAATCACAAAGAAACGTTTTAACATTCAATGAGAAATTATATTGCAAAGAGATGAGGTGTATACCAGGGACTGAGCAATCACACTTATGAGATTTTCCCTCACATATACTATCATTGATACATGAAGATAACAAAAGTAATCGTTAAGACAAAAAAAATGTTCAATTTAAATTGACCGCCACTTTTAAAATAACCGTTAGGGCCCGAAAGGATAAAGTTGAAAATTCCTCTGAACAATTTACATATTACAGCAACAAAATGGCGATCAAAAATTGTTTAATTTAAACAGGGTCTCTACCAGCTGATAGGTTGAAACCTATAGGACGTAACAAAATTGACGTAACAGAAGGTTAAGTTAGAACAAGTTGTTCAGTGCTGCCAATCGGATAAGAGCGAAGGACAAGCTTCCGTTATTTTGTTTTTTAACAGGTTAAACTCTGAAGGACACAACTCTTTCGTGGTTTACTTTGACCACTGCTGAAATCAATGGCGCAATGATCCTCAGGTGCAACAAAAAAATTAAACAGGTGAAATGCTAATTATACGGAGTGTTTATAGATTAAGCTTGTTATATTTTTTTAACCCCTTGGGGACGAACGACACGTATACGTGACGCATAAGATGCTCAGAATCCTCGATTATTCCCACCAGTTATTTTTTAATGTAAGATTTGCCTTATTTAATGATAGCATTTCTGCGATTCAATTAGGCGAAAATTTGTTTTGAAAAACCGGTGGTAAAAGATTAAAAATTCTGTAAAGGACGCTCGTCGCAAAGGGGTTAAATAACTAAATATGTTTACAAAAGAAAGAAAATCATTTAGGACATGGGTGTCAAACTGTGGCCTGACGGATACCACTAAAATTTTACTGTAAACTTTGCCTTATCTAATCATCGAATTTCTGCGATTCAAGAAGTCAACTATTTCTTTTAAAAAAAAAAGTGGTATCCGGCGGGCCACAGTTTGACACCCCTGATTTAGGGCAATATTGACGTAAAAAGGACGCTTTCCAAGTGGTTCGAATTCTCCCTAAATATGAAAAACAGGGGAAACTATACGACTGTTCTGTTCACGCCGTTTAGTACTGAACCAACTTCTGTTTCGCAAGCAATTCGATTACATTTTTTTTTAAACTATATGGTTGCTTGTTTGTTTGGAAATATGTAAAGACACCACTATGCGCGCAATGGTTTATTTCGTGTAGACTGTTGCGAAATTTTATTTAAGCAATAAAAATATACTTTTGTAAAAAACAATCCCTATATGTATAATTAACCAATAAGTTCGTAATAATAAAAATGACAATCATATATAAATGGCGTGTAATAATATTTTACATTGACTATTATAGTAAAAAAATTACATAGAAAACATCTTTATAAAAAAGTACAAGGAAATCCCTATATATATATATATATATATATATATATATATATAAAGGATCAAACATTTTAAAAAGGTAGATGAAACCAAACAATTAATGAAACAAAAAGGCTTTAATCTAAAAAATAAATAGCAAAATTTTAAATAATATATCGGAACAGAAATTAAATATAAAAATCATATGATGGAAAATGAAAAACAAAGGAACACATGAGTGCAATCTTCAGTCGGTAAAAACATCCACGTGTTGTGAAGAAAAAAAAAAAATTCATATAAATAGAGAGAGTGAGTAAACGAGTTAGTCTACCATTGGCGATATAATGCATTGTAAGTAAAAAATTAAGAATTAAAAGAGAAAAGCATTGAATAAGAAAATCATAAAAACACATCTAATATTCGTAAAGTAATGAGATTTAGAACTTTTGGCGAACATTTCAATCACGAAAACAAAAATTATCACAATTTAAAATGCATTAATACATATATTTGATATAAGAAATTCCAACCAAGGCAATTTTGGCAAAATAAGTTTACAAAATTACATTTAAAAGGAGCCTAAAGAAAATTAAATACCTAAAATTTTAAATAATTACAGATGAGTTAATTTCTGCGATCGTACTTATGTATACACTAGAATTGCAGATGCAATACTCCTTATTTCTGTATAGGCAGGTTGAAGAAAGCTGATGATTTTTTGTTGTAAAAAACGATCCATTTTCCGATCAGTTAAAAGAGCGTTATACAAATCATCCAAGTTTTTGTAAACATTCTTTTAGCATGAACAGGTTGGCATTAGCTTTTGACATTTCACGGCTCATATGAAATACCTACGTTGATAAGCAGCTACTCAAGTGAAGAAATTTGTCTTAATAAAGATTAGAAGAAAATTCTTTTAAATCCGTGCTTATCCAATTTTCAAACTGCAGCATTAGTAAGTATCAAGGACATTTCATATTTTTTATAATGTAAAGTTACTCAGAAAAGCGGCTTATAATCAGTACTAGTACCAAAAAATGTTAAATGCAAGAATTAAAAAAACTATAAATCTGATAGTTAAGATAGTTAAAAAGGTATGCCAAGTGTTGCCAATTTTGTGGTGTTTGTTTTATTCAGGTTGCTTGATTGCTATAACTACTTTTGAAATAGTAGTATTAGCCTCAGTTAATGACAGTAAATAAGGTGAATATTACTATTTCAAAAACGTTTAGGAATCGGGCAATCTGGTTAAAAAAACCTGCATAACTGGCAACACTGCGTATAACATTATAAATTTAAGTTTTAATGTATATAAAATATATTTGTTATAAGTTATAAAATGTATTTAAAGTATATTTTTCCTTTAAATTAAAAGCTTTAGAAACAAAATCTAAAGTCAAAGTTTCGTGTCAAATAAAAAGAATGATTGTTTAAAAAAAAAAAAAAAAAAAGTAATTTCGGACATTTTAGTGTACGAAAATAAGAATTAAACATTACAGATATATGGGAATTATGTTGATATAAATATATTGCACTTTAATTGAAAATTTAATGAGAAAGTAAATTGTTACATTTTTATATAGTTTGACAGAATGACAAAAAAGTATTTAGTCACAACTACTTGTTATTGTGCATCTTTTAAACCCCTTCGTGACGAATGAGGTGTTCCGAATCCGTGATTATTTCTACCAGTAATCCATTGGAAAATTTTGTAACTGAAGTATTTTCTCTATTAAATTTTGAAAAAACTGTGCACCGTTTTATCTTTTATCATGATAAAAAGATTTAAAATTCTGTAAACTACACTGTAAAAAAAAAAAAAAAAAAAAAATCTAACTTTGGCAGAGAAATACTGTATTTTTCTCCAAAAAACCCTGTTTTAAAACAAAGTTTTCTTCTAAAAATGTATTTTTACAGAAAAAAAATCTTTTTACAGAAAAAAAAATCTTTTTACAGAAAAAAATCTTTTTACAGAAAAAACTGTTTTAATGAAAATAGAGATATTTTCTGTAAATTAAACTGTTTTCCCAATGGCGCCAAAATTGAGTCTTTTCTGTCAATTTGAGAGATTTTCTTTTTTTTTTTACAGTGTACGGTCATCGCGAAGTGGTTAAATCTATATTAAACTCACATTGAAAGAAATGGTCTCAAGAATTTCTCGAGGATAATATATTGGTATAAAGAGAGTATCCTTAGATTTTATTTGAATACTTAGCGAGGTCAGTATTGATAAATGCACATGAGATAAGAATTTGTGATGCTAATAAATTAATATTAAATTTTAAGATCTCCAAAAATTTCATAAGCAACAACAAAAAAATCTGGTTATATTCATTCAAAATGTTTTACAATTTTTAAAAGTCCAATAAGATAAAGAACAAAACTGGAAAATCTCATTAGTGGCAAATAGCCAGTAGTAGCAGTTTTATAAGTGGCCACTTTCTTTAAACTAGGGGCCACTTTCATTTAAAAATTCCAAGCAGTAAAACTTGTTAAAATTTCATTTAGTATTAATCTAAAATTAAATAGCCCAAATAAATTTGTTAATATAAACATATTTCAACCAGTAAAAGTAGAATCCTTAATGAAAGGCAAACAAATTTTACTCTTTCCTTGTAGGGAAGTGGCCATAAGGTGGGCGCTGACAGACAATTTTTTTAAATAGCCACTTTTTTTTTCCATTTAGTGGCCCTGTGGTCGGTGTCTAGCACTAATTTTGCCCTCAACAATAAGATAATAATCAAATTAAAATTTAATGAGTTGCACCATTAAGATACACACCGAGCAGAATCACTTAAAACCTAGATAACTTAAAACACAAAAGTATTAATCATCTAATGTTTTTTCATCTGAAAATTTCTAAAAACTTAAGCGTTGAAGGGAAAACCCCCATAAGCTAACTAGCCTTAATAACATAATGGATTCAGAGGATGGAAGTGAAACCCAACTTCTAAACATATTAAAACATTCAATAAAAATACCACCTTTTACTAACAGAGCATGACTGAAAAGAATCCAAGCAAAACGTTACGACAGGCAGTTATATATCGCACTGCTGTTAACGCCAGAAAAATTATGCGCAACTAACGGAAACTATAGTAGAACAAGTTTCCTGCTGTCTGCATGACACTCCCAAATCATAGTATGTTAAAAGTCCATGGTCTATTGAATTAGCATACTTAAAATATGAAATATAGACACCATAAATATTTGCAAAATAATAGAGATATTTTATAAATACCACTAGTACAGATATTCTAAACACATATTTGAATTGCTCTGAAGTTCTAATTTTTAAAGACAAAAGAATCATTAGCAAAATGAGGAAAAATTGTGGCAGCTGCAACAATTATGAAGTGGAACTCCACAGCTCGTTATTATTATTTTTTTTTTTTATCCGAAAGACAGCCATTTGAATCTCATGTTTCCAGTAACATAATGGGGAAAATTTATATAAAGAAAAAAAAAACAGCTGCAAACAGAAATGTTAGATGTTAGCTTTAATGAGTTAACATTGCTAAACATCTGCATCTTACAGAGCCAAAAATACTTCAGAATGTCAAAATTTAAGTAAAAGTGGCGAATAATAAAAAACCCCGCACATATGGATTTATTCACAGCTGCATGTAGCAAAAGCTTGTATTCGGAGAGAAATTGACGTAAAGGCATCAACAATCGTGCATCTGCTGTGAAAACAATTCAATTGTTTTTATTTTATTCTTTAACGGAAGCTTTCATTTCGTCCCGATTATGTCGTTGAAAAGGTCATCACTGTCAGGTAAATTTTCGCGAAGAAAAGGGAAATTGTGAATGCAATATATCGCTTGCGAAAGAGGATGATCAATGCATGGTATAACCTTGATCTTGACACAGGCTTTTACAGTATTATACAACTTTTGGGAAATTTCAGTCAAATTATCAATTCAATGAAAACGAATTTGTTAAAAAAGGACTTCTTGTATTTTTACTAGAAAGGAATTACATTGTAAGAATAGACGGGAAGAAAAATAAATTGGTTTTAAAGTTAGAAAAATTAGAAGAATTTCTTTTATTTAAATAGAATAATTGCAAATGTTGCATAAACTAATGATAGCGACTGGTTAATTCAGTTTTAATGTTAAAGGTTAATTTCAGTTTAAAATCAGTTTTTCCAAGTACTCAAAATATTTAAATGATTTCGTTAAAAAGAATTCGTTATTGTCAGTTTGCCGAAAATTTGTATTAGTATATAAATATATCTAAAAAGGAAATAAATTTTTTGTAGCTTCATAGTTTAAAAGTAATTCAGAATTTTCTTTTTTATTAATTGTGAAGCTACAGAAAACTGCTAGGATTCTCTCTCTTCCCCCCCCCCCCCCGTTTATTTTAATTGAAAGTTCTACGCCCCCCCCCCTTTTTTTTAAAAGAGATATTCTGTATATCCTTTCAAAACGTAAAATTCTTTTACAAGTACACAGGAGGGAGAGGGGGGGAGGGGCTGAATTATGAAAATACTATGCTATATTAGTAAAATAATTCTGGTATTTTTTAAAAGCGACTATATTATTTCAATAAACTTTTGTACAGAAACTATCCTAATATTTATTGTTTAAAATACAATCTAATGCCAACAAACAAAAAAATTATACTTATAAGATTTTATTATCTATTTTTTGCGCGTGCTTTGTTTTATTTATTTTTGTAGAAGAGGGAAGGGGGGGGGGTTAATAATCTGCAACGATAAACCCATTCAAATTTTAGGCAAGTTTTAGCCAGTTATAAGTCACGAAGTTTTTAAAATTATTTATCCGCTTATATTTTATTAACAGATGTATCAGAATATCTATGAAAGTGTAAGCGGGTGTTTAAATGTAAATCCAACGAATTAAAATTAATTCCCCGATTAAAAAATCTTGACTAGTTACTAGTCAATTTTACTTTTTTTTTTTTTTTTTTTTTTTTCAAATTTTATTTTTTGGCAACAAACTTCGATAGCATTTTAACTTCAGTATTTGAGTATTCCTACAGCTACAAATGGCTGATTACAAACACTATATTCAACTGTACCAGGAGACTATTAGAGACATATTGCGATTTTGGCGAATAGATAGATATCTTATCACGCCTTCCACCAACTCGCCAAGCACATCCAGATTTGACCAAGCGAAGCGTTATTAACTGCCTTTAAAACTTGTTTTTCTGCCACAGAACTACAACTGCCGGAAAGCAGTTTTAAACGCTACGATTTAATTTCTTACAACTTAGCAAGAAGCTTAAAAACCAGAAAGTTTGATGTTGTATGGTAGCAAACTGCAAGAATATATTTTGCTTATCTATTTATTTTGTCACCGATTTGACTAAGGATATCTAAAAGCATGGAACCATGTTTTTAAAATTTAGGTTGTTTTTTATCGGCTTAATTTTTAATAAGATAAAGGTGAAGCGAAGATTAGAATCGCACCAAACAATTTTAATAATTACGAAACATTTAATAGTTATAGCATTTAGTCTAATCTTTGAATCTATTATGAATTGCAACAGAACATTCTAAATTTCTTTAATATTTACTACATCAGAATACAAAGTGTTTCATTAGTTGAAATAAGTCCAATTTGAATATTTAATGTTAAAATGAAACATAGGCAAATTTTAAGTCAAAACAATTTTTATGTTAAAGGCCAATTTATTTCCCCCCAAAAGCAATACCGGAACGACATTTCGGTGCGTTCCAGGATCAGTGCACACCTGTCTGCAAGTATCAACAGATCCATATATTAAGACAACATGAATAACCAAAACTAATTTTAGCAAATATAAATCAATAACTTAACTAGTAATATATATATATATATATATATATATATATATATATATATATATATATATATATAAGTTTACCAAATATTTTGCAGAAACTGTTATAACGTTTTCAGATTCTCAATTTTATATCGGGAGTAATTTTACAATGGATAATTTAATATCGTTTAAAAATGTAAACATTTTGAAAAGTACAGTAGATAAAATATCAGATTTATTTCAACCTGTTACTCTTGTACTAAGCACTTATTACAGTATACAAAAAAAAAAAAAAAAAAAAAAAAATATTTCAACTAAAATTTCATTAAGATTTCTACGTAAAACAGAATTAAATTTTAAACAGGTTTATGTAATGCAAATTCTTGTGCTGAAAATTAAGTTATGATGAAATAATCTAATAAATATGATTTATAATTAAACAACAAAATGAAGAATAATTAACAATGCTAAATTTTATTAAAATAATTAGTAATAATATTTTTCCGTTCTCTAAACACTGTATAAAATATTTTTTGCATTTAAGAAACTAAACATATTAAATTTAGACTTTTTAAATAAAATATTCATTTTATAGTAAAATATAAAAAAAAGCGCAATATTAAACAATTATTTCAATTAAAATTTAATGAAGATTTCTCTAAATAAGTAAGACAAAATTAACTTTAAACAGGATTATTTTTAAGTAAATACAAATTCTTGTCCTGAAAGTAAATTATTAAATTATTTATGAAATAATTTAATAAATGATTTATAATATTTATGATTAAAATTATGATTAAAAAACAAAAATTGGAAATTTAACAATGCGTAATTTTATTCAAATAATGAGTAATAAAGAATTTTTGCGTGCTGCGAAACTAATATACTTACCACTTTATAAAATATTTTTACATAAAAAAAAATATATATATATTCATTTACCGCAAAACACATACATAACTCAAACAATACACAACACTAAATTTTAATTAAAAGTATGATCAGTAAAAAAAAATACTACAAATGACCAAGTTACTTGCATACAAGTTAGCATGTTAAAATAAACATGTTATTTATGTAAGAATACTTAAAATTTAATTTACGCTGGATTTTAAATTGATAAAAGGAGGAAGAACAGAAACAATCCCTATTACGAAATAAAAAAAAATATTTCATAAACAGAAAAAGAAATTAATAGGAAATTGAAGACGAGAAGAAACTGTTACGCCACATTTCAAAATTTGTTTTATTTTATGGGTGATGGTGTTGTAAAGAAATCTATCATAATAATATTCTATTTAGTTTTGAAGGTATGAAGCAGTTAATATTTCATTTAATATTTTTTAATAATTAAATGTTAATTTTTTCTGAGATTTTTGTACTACCTAACTTTTTATTCAGAAATTCAGAATTCACACCGGAAATTTAGAAAGAATTTTTACTTTAAAAATAATCACACGAAATATGTAAAAAAAAAAAAAAAAAAAAAAAAGCTACATAACATCTTCCATTTAGTGCCCGATTACCAAAGGACTAACTTGCACCAATATTTTATAGAAAATTCAGTTTAAGCAGAATATTTTGTTTTAAATATGGTAAAAATTCTATTTATAAATTACTGGTGGAAGTTTGTGCCGCATTAATCGGGCTGTATGCTTCCTCTCATGTCTTCATTTACGGCAGCTGCAATGAAACTTACTGAAGTTACTTTTATGAAATTTGTAGATTTCATTTCATTTCCAATACTTGTTTTTAAATGCAGACAAAATAATTTTTTTTTGGAGGGGGGGGGGGGGTACTCATGTTTTTAAAAAGATGTTGTGTAGTAATAAATAATGTTTCGAACAAAAGTAAATTTTTGAATGAAACATTTTTCTTATATACTGGATACTCTTAATATTTAACCGAGCTCTAGCGCGAGTCCCATTAGATTAAAAAAAAAAAATCCAGCAGAATATGAACAAATAATTTTTTTATTTACTACCTGGTGATATAACTGATCTTACGTCATACGTGATTTAATTTACTGAAGTGACAAAAAGTACAATCAAATGACGCCTACGCTCATAAAATGCAAACATTCGCACAGAAGCCGCATTCTGTTCAAGCATATAAATTGTGTCTGAACGCGACGGACATGGCCATATCACGAAAGTCTCGTGACAAATTTTAGGTGTTTGTCACGATGTTTACTTACGCAATATTTTTTTTTTCATAAAACATTAAGAATAGTTTTTGGGGAGGGGAAAATAAAATTTGAATCTACAGAGATCTACATGATCTTCCTCGTCAGAACAAATGCGTGCTAAATTTCCAGAAACATTTGGTATTTATGAAATAATCCGCGATTTAATTTTTTTTCAATTGTCTTGTAATGTTTCGAGCGACCAGTCGAAAACATTGAATTCATAACTGAAGTTGCAACACGAACAGTTGTTTTTTTTCTGTTTATAAACAACATCAGCTGGTAACAGAGGTTCCAGATTTTTCTCACAGGATCTTACTTTTGTGAAATTATGAACAGTTGTTTTTATACTTGTGAAAAATGCAGTCATAATTTTGTGAATTTGAAATTCTCGTTATATTCAGATATATAAGTTCTTTGGCACCTTTAGATGTTTTGTAACAGATCAGATTTTATTTTAAAATGATTAAATTTGTAAAAAGGTTCAGTTTGAAGACGGAAAGGTATAGTAAACATTCTATTTTTTAAAGATAAAAAATTTTGTAAAATTGTCCTGTTTCAAGGTGAAAATGTTTGTGAAGACGGCCCAATTTTTTCCTGAACAGATCCCTGGGTTAAATAAAATTTTCATTTTATAGAATTTTCGAAATGCGCATAAATAGGATTCGAAGTAAAACAAACATTTGAAAAAAATAAAATTTAGAAATGTCCATCAGAATTTCAGAAAAAGGACAGGGGAATTAATACTTTTAAGAATTTAGAGTGCTAGAAAATATTTAAACTCGGTAAATTGAACAGTAAACTCGGTAAATATTTAAACTCAAAAACTTAGAATGTTAGAATATTCAATATCTGTAAAATAAAGTGTGAAAGACAAGTTTAGGAATATTTAGATTTTATTTAAATAACGACATTATTTCCAAGACTTACTATTTAGACTTTTACTTACTATTCCAATTCTTAAAAATGATTTTAAAAACGTTTAAGATCAATTCGTAAATTAACTTAACACTTTTTAATGATAAAAATGAGTCTCCCTATCTTCATAGCGATAAAAAAAAATAATCCGAAAACACCTTGAAGTAGTTTTCCTACCCTAATATACGGTATAAAACAGTATAACTATTCAAAATCATACTTTTCATCAATCAGAATTCCTTCTCTAATTATTCAACTATTTGAATTTCTAAATTCAATTTTCTCTCCATATTTAGAGAATTTGTTGATAAAGAAAATTGTAAACAGCTAAAAATCCATTCACAAGTTCAACAACCTTTGAGCGAGGGAAAAAGAAAATACCCAGAATCCTTAGAGAAAAATCCTTTAAAATTTTTAATTACTTAAACTTTGAAACGTTGAATGGCGAGAGTCAATTCCACTATAGGCAATCCTTTAACTATTCTAATGTCTAAATTCCAGCTCTCTAAATTTTAAGAGAAAACGTTAAAAAAAAAATTTCTCATAACTGGGGGAAAAATCTAGCGAACAAAAATTTTAATTCAGGAGTCCGGCAACCTGCAAGTGAAAAAAAAAAATTATACAAGAATTCGTATAGAGAAAATCCTTAGAATAAAAAGAAATTTCAAGCGTATATTGTTTGCTGTTTAAAAAATTGTGTAAAACTGGAAAAAATAAAATTCTAGAACAAAAATTTTCATTCAGAAGTTCAACAACCTGTTAGTGAGGGGAAAAAAAATATACCAGAATTCGTATAGAGAAAAACCTTAGAATAAAAGAATTTTCTAGTGTAAATTGTTTGCTGTTTAAAAAAAAAAAAAAAAAAATGTGCAAAGCCGGAAAAATAAACTCCAGTGAACAAAAATTTTAATTCAGAAGTTCAACAACCTTAAGTGAGGAAAGATAATTTATACCAGAATTCGTATAAAGAAAATCCTTAGAATAAAATAATTCAAAATCTAAACCAATTTGATACTAAAACGTACAAAGCCAATTCCACTATACTGTTGTATTCTCAAATGTCACATAAAATAATAAATACTCCCACGTAGATTGAAGGACGCGTGTGAACGTAAAGATCAAAGTTCGCGAAGAAGCATGTCGATCGAATAACGAAACTATACGAAGCGAATGGTGTGTGCGTTGTACGCGACCTTTTCGGAAGCCACCCACGCCTCGGGAAAAGAAGGCATGAATGAAGACAGAAGCGAGCTCACCAATCAATAAAATGGCCGGCCACTCGCGTACTACGCAGCACGCGATTGCTTGTGAATGACTAGGGAAGTGTGCCATATGGTAGCGGGTTGTGACGCTTTGGAGTACGCGAACTTGCGAGTAACTTTTAGTTCTGAAAGCTTTTGTTCAATTCTTTCGGGATCTATTATTTTTTAAAGTGCTGGTGTGTGGGGGATTAGTTAAAAAAATTATAAGTAGCTATCCAAATGGCAGAAATTAAGATTTAAATCAAACAAATATGTCAGTAATTATTTTGTGTACTACTAATATAACAATAGAATTTTTTATGACGTTTCGAAAATGAGAAATTTGAATTTTTATTCAAAATTATTGGTTCGGACAAGTAGGCATTTATTTTAAAGCATGAAACACATATTAGAAATAAGTCTCAGCCTTTTACACACACACACACACACACACACACACACACATATTATATATTTAAACTAACATTTTCCCAAAATTAAACAACACGCCAAGCTAATAAAAAAAAAGGGGGGGGGGTTATGTCAGCAGAACCTTGAAATAAAGATTACTTCCACAAAATTGATATAAATTAATGCCATGTCAGAAAAAGACTAGTTTTGTTTGTGGTTAAAATTGTTAGAATAGGGAAAAACCAATGAATTTAAAATACTTGTCATTCGGTTTCAAGTAACTTGTCAAAAGATTGAAATATTCACCATTTCAGTTTGATGACACGTTTCTTCAAAAATGATTATCGGATGACCTAAATAAAAAACCTTGAGGGCAAAAAATCACGAATGTTACCTAATTATTCGTAAAATTTTAATTAACTTGTCTGAAATAATTTCAAAGTATTATTAACAATTTTTACATTTGCTTTTGGATGTTATTGAATTTTAATCAAATAGGTTCACTTAAAAGATCTGAAATGAAAGGAAGAAGAACTTAATGATTGTCATTTTCAGCAAAGCAGCAGATCCGATTTGGTGAAGGGAGGGGGGTGGGGAGATCTTGGAAAGTAATTTAAATAATTTTACTCAAATCTCTTGACCGACTAAACTAGTTCAAGGCGATCGCGTGGCTCGCGCACGATTATATCTCCAAACTTCAGTTCCAATCAGAAAATTTTAAAAAGTATCCACGGAAATAAGTGGGAACTAGTTAATGTAGTATTGAATTCATGCCCCCCCCCCCCCAACGGAAGGCAAAAATATATCTGGAAATTTAAAAATTTTCTATTACGTTAAATGCTTTGAAGGAACAATTTCCTCCCGAAGTTCATCAATATTTCTTCCCCTCCGCCCCCCCGGTATACCAATCTTAAAAATTCAACTTTTAAAGTTAATTTTAAAAACCCATCTCATTTAAACCTATCTCATCAGAAATGTAACTTGCCAAACGTTATAATACATTTTTAGCTGATAAAACAATTTATAAACATGAAAATATTTACACTTTGTCCCCATTGTTCAAAAGAAAAACAAGTTCATTCAATTTAATATGGAGGCGTTTACCTTAACATTACGGCATTATTTACACGTAATTTTTTTTTCATAAAGTACAATGATTGCACAAAATAATGCCATCAAATCAAATATTTAGATAGGGAGTTAATATTAGCCCAGTAGGTTAATAAATTAGAATTAAGAGAGGGCAATGAACTTTTCGAAAGTTTTATTCAGTAAAGGGTTTTAATTTGGATTTATATAATTTAAATAATCCTTTGGCTCGTCAAAAATAGTTAAAATAAACTAATTAGAATGATGACGGGGCTCATTATACAATAGTTGATGCTTACAGGTGTAATTTCGGGACTAGAATGATTGAACTATGCGATTGATTCAAATATGCCCTATGCCGTAGAGATTGATAGTTTTAAACTAAATTGTTTTCTAAAAGCAGCTGATATTAACCAGGGATTCATACAAGTGGTGCACATACTGTATTATGTCATAGATTAGACTCGCGTAAGTGCTTGATTCTATTATCCAATGATTCGTAAAAGCGGCTTCCACCGTATTAGTATTTCGTAGAACGTGATTTAGTGGGGGAATGGAAAAGGGGGTGTCTAAAGGAAACTTGTAAGAGTTTTAAATTGCTCATATATACGATTATCACAAATAAAAAAATATGAAAAGATTGTAAATCGACAGTAGTCTAGGAGCAAATTATAAAATAGCTTCAAAAATATAAAAGACAAAAAGATCAAAATAGAGATTGATCATAATATCTTTAGACGCATAAAATTTAAAATCATTCAAACAAAACTTTAACACTTGAAAGAAAGTGTCAATCTTACTACAAAAAATTAAATTTCATTTTAAATCAAAAATTAAAAATGTTAACCATTTATGATTATAAGTTATTGTTATACGTATGAAAGTCCAACACTCATGAAAAGCAATTTCAAGTAGGGTAGATGTGCCAGTAATGGACACCCTTAAGGAATTTCTTTAAAAATTATTTTTTAATTAATAGTTATAATTATTATAGTCCACTTTTTTTAATATTATATTAATCTATCAACAATATTTAATCATGCTCATAGTCACATTTCCCAATGTGGATCAAAATTTAATTGTAAATAATAGAAATAAATCAAAACGCCCTAAATTCCAGTAATGGGCCACCTCTCTTCCAGTAATGGGCCACCCAGTAATGGACACCCCACAAAAAATAATAGGTAATTGATTTTATGATTGTATTTAAAACCAGAATTTCATGAAAGCATATTAATGAAATAAAATAGTCATTTTAAAATAAATTTAACAATTAGGATATCAATAATTAATAAAATATTTATGAGAATAATTCACTGTTTAAATTAATTATTGTCACTATCACAAGATCAATATTTTAATTATTTTAGATAGAAGGTTTAAAATACTAACTTTCAAAGAATTATATCTATCAAATTATTAAGTCATTGAGGGGGGGGGGGAGGGGGTTTAGAAGGGTTAGTTTAACAAAAGAAAAAGATTTTTTTTTTTAAGTGTCTTGAAGTACCAGTGCATGGAATTATATTTCTTTTTATTCTTAACAGTTAAACTTCCTAAAACTGCTTTATATATTACTTTTAGCAATTTGTATAAAATATATCAAATAAATGAAAGTGTAGGTTGAATGTTTTTTAAATACTAAATAAAATTATTTCAAAATAAAATATCAGAACTGACATTTGAGCCCCCTGATCTGCAGATTTACTACTTTCATTGCTACTATAAATTTAATATTATAGGGATTTTTTATGTATGTAGTTCTTTTGTCAGAGCTGAATAATGAAACATTTAAGACAGAAAATAAATTTTTAAGCACTCGTTATGACTTAAAAATTTGTCTTTTTTTAAATGGGGAAAGTGTGAACCCCATGAGCCCCTCATTTTCCCATGCCCTTAAAGATTATTGTCTGCTTCCTGTGGGTGTTAGTTGCCACATGGGTGTTGTTGCTGATGGGTGTTAATTGCCACATTATAAAATATGCAAGGTACGGTTTACAAAAAAATAATTTGATAGCAATCTAAAAAAAATTATTAATTACATGAAATTAATAAAAAAAAATGTATTATTACAGTCTGGTAAGTAAAATTTGACTACTTAGCTTTTCAGTTAAATAACAAAAATATATGCACTATGAACATTACTGAAATTGCTTTTTCAGTAATGTCCACATGGGGTGTCCATTACTGGAAATTGACTAATTAAGCATTCCAGTAATGGGCCATGGTCCTAAAACCTGAAAAATAAATGAAATTTTGTAAATTGCCATTAGTATGTAAAATTCAAAGTTTTCTATTATTGTCTAAACAAAAACATGCAATTTTTTCAAGAAAATAAAAAAAGATATCAGTTGTTTAAGTGAAGCCAGCTCTTAGCATGTTCATTAAGATTTTCACAGAAAATCTGTGGAACTGTGAAACATTATTTTCTGCTTCCTGATTGGTTTGATTAAGAGTGTCAACAATAACCCAGATTATAAAACAAGCAAGGAGGAATTATGAAAAAATATATAAAAGGCTAAATTTTTATTGGTTATTTTTTTATAAATCAAAAACTTTGAAAGTGGCCCATTACTGGAAGGGGGTCCATTACTGGCACATCTACCCTATAAAGAAAATGTCATACCGGTCACTGATCCTTTGCTACCTCAAATCTCTCTAGCTTATAAAAATTTATTAGTAATACTTTTAAATATTACATATTTCAATTGTTAAATTAACATTATTCAAATCATAGGTGTCAACAGACGAAATATTTACATTATGTTGGCAGTCTACCAACACATATGTCGAGATCAGACGGTTGCAGCCGACATCAAGATGCGGCAACTCACTACCATAAACAAAAATCGGTATTGTATGCGAAATATCGCAGCTGAGTTAATCAAAAAGCGACACAATAAACTTACAAAACAGACATATTTTACGAAACAGCTGTCAAACATTGAACGAAAACTGCGCAATTACGAAAAATACAGATTCTACTTACCGGATGTCGCATTACTGTCCGATATCAAAGAGGTCCGAATAGAGAATGTTAGTCCCAAATAGACTGGAATGTTCGAAAAGAGACGATCGATTGCGGAGGAGAGAGTGTCCGCTAAATTTAGAGCACCTGATGACGTAGGACGTTGCTAGGCAACGTGAACGCAACGCCATTATAGACCACATATTCAATACAAGTGATAAAACCAGGTAGCATGCGCGTAAAAAATTAACCATTCATAATTTTTCGTCTGCATCGTGACGAAAGTAAAATTTATTGCGATAGAATAAAGAGATGGCAACATGTCTAACTTATCAGAAATTTTAAATAGAGAAAGTGAGTTGAGATTCCACAAAGGTGGTTAATTAAAAACGGTTAGAATATAAACATTTGTAGCAAAATTGATAACATTTATTTTCTGTATTAACAATGTTATATTTAGGAAAGTTCTATTACCTTCTCCGTAAACCAATTTTAAATATTTCTTGCACCCCCCCCTTTTTTTTTTAACTGGATGAAAAATGTATTAGTATAAAAATATAAAAACTGAACTACAGTGTCTCACATAAGTGATGGGACACTTGTGCTTTACAAAAGGAAACTAATCAAATAAATTAAAAAAACATGTACACATTTTTTTTGTGGGTGTGTTTCATACTTAAATTTAGTAAAGATTATTACATAACATACATTTTGTCAAAATATTAAAATATTAATTTAATAAAAATACAAATGTTTAGAACGGAGCAAAAAATAGCTCACATAAGTGATGGGACACCATTATATATGCAACAAAAATCGTCTGAAATAAGCAATAAAAATATTTTTTGGGGTTTTATTTTTACTTAAAAGCAATTGGCAATAATTTATAAAATCGTCTGCAGTATTTCTCTCCAGTTTGTTTTGGAATTTTTGTGTTTTTTAGCTCTGTGTAGCCATGAATGCTAAACGGAAAGAAACTTCGCCTGAAATTCGAAAATTAGTTATTAATTTGCATATTGAACGTGGAAAATCTATTAGAAAAACTGCTGAAACAGTTAACTTGAGTCGTTCAACAGTTTTCAATATCATTAAACGATATAAAAAGAATCATATGATTCAGGATAAAAGAAGACCTGGCCGACCATCAAAGCTATCCAATGGAATAAAGCGAATTATCGTTCGAAATATTAAAAAAAATCCAAGAATTAGTGCTTCAAAAGTTGCTGCTGATTTACAAGCATTATATGGAATAATTGTTAATCCTGAGACTATTAGAAGGGTAATTCGATCTGCTGGATATCACGGTAGAGTAGCCAGGAAAAAATTCTTCGTAAGTGAAAAGAATAGAAAACTCAGACTAGCTTTCGCAAAATCCAACATAAATAAGAATTCTGATTACTGGAATAAAGTTATGTTTGCTGATGAGAGTAAATTTAATATATTTGGTTCTGACGGTAGAATCTTGGTGTGGAGAAAACCCAGGGAAGAATTTCGCAAACAGAACTTGGTACCAACAGTAAAACATGGTGGAGGAGGAGTTATGGTATGGGGGTGTATGTCATCCGCTGGAGTTGGTAATCTTGTTTTTATTGACAGTATAATGGATCAGTACAAGTATATTAATATTTTAAAGCAAAATTTGAAATCTTCAGCACGAAAATTGAACCTTCATAACGATTTTAAATTCTACCAGGACAATGACCCCCAAGCGCACTGCTCTGAACGTTAGACTCTGGCTGCTATATAACTGTCCTGAAATAATAAAAACACCACCACAATCTGCAGACTTAAATCCCATAGAGAATATTTGACAAGAATTGGAATCAAGAATTCGCAAACACACCATTTCTTCAAAACAACAACTAAAATCGGTGCTTCAAGAAGAATGGAGTAAAATCACTCCAGAAATCACAAAAAAATAGTCGAATCCATCCCAAAAAGATTAAATCATGTTTTAAAAGTAAAAGGAAATCCAACAAAATATTAAAACCTTTTAAAAAGTAAAATTTTTGGATAAATATTTGATGGAAAAGTAAGTGTCCCATCACTTATGCGAGCCATTTTTTGCTCCGTTCTGAACAATTGTATTTTTACTAAATTAATATTTTAATATTTTGACAAAATGTATGTTATGTAATAATTGTTACTAACTTTAAATATGAAACACACCCAAAAAATTTTTGCACATGTTTGTTTATTTATTTTATTGCAGTTTCTTTTTATAAAGCACAAGTGTCCCATCACTTTTGTGAGACACTGTATGTGGCGTTACAATGTATTAAGTATCTATAAAAATATAAGACAGTAAAAAAAAAAAAAAAATTAGAAAAATTAGAAAAATTAGAAAAATGTTGGAAACTAACAAAATTTGATTAAAAAAATTGTTAAGATATTCGATTTTAAATTTATGTTAGCATTTTTTATAGCTCAAATAAAGATTTAAAAATAAAAATAAGTATAGGTAAAATTTAACTTTAAAAAATAAAGTTGAGTTAATAAAATTTCTAAAACATTAAAAAAGAAAGTTTTTAGAACAATTAGTCTTGTTTATAAAGAGGGTGGAGGAGAGTATTTTTCTAACAATTGCCCAAATTATTTTTATGTTGATTCATTAGTTTTAATTAACAGAACCAATGGGTTTTGAGAAATATAGACTTTTGTCAATTTTAGTTGAGTATGATAAGCACAAAGGGCTCAAAATTGTACTTTCTAAAAATGACTGAAAGTGGTCCAATAAAAGAAAATTACTCAAAAAAATATATAAAAATAAATTACTTTTATTTCTTTAATTTAAACGTACAGTGAAGATTTTAGAATAAATTGAAGCGAACCGCATGTTAGTACAGTAATTAGATTAAAATTTATATTATATATATATATATGTATGTGTGTGTGTGTGTATAAAATGTGTGGTCTGTGGTTGTCTAAAGAATGGATATTTAAAATCTATCTCAAAATGAACACCCCGCCCTCCTCCCCGATTAATCATTAATTTTATATATGTAAATTTCTATGACAGAGAAAGTTATGAGACTTCGTACAATTATTTTCAATTTCATACAATATATATTTGGTTATTATTGTAACTTCTTTATGGTGGTACATTGTTCGTACCACTTAATTTATCAAAATTTGTACCAGGATTTCTGAATAAAATTTTAATCTTATAAACTTTGATGGGGGAAAAAAACGTTAAAACTCAATTCCTTATTTTCAAATAAAATTTTTCAAAAGTTCTAGTATAAATTAACATGATAGAGCATCTTACTTGCCCCTGTAAGAGCTAAAAAATAAATTTTGAAAATAAGATTTTCGTAGTAAAACGTACCCATAAACAATAACTTTTAAAAAATTAAAACTTTTTAAATAGATATTTTTAAAAATCCTGAAAACAAATATTTATTCTTTTCTGTACTCAAAATTGAAAGTATATATAAAAAAAAGTTTGAAAAAAATAATTACAGCAATTACATAAAAACAAATTAAAATATATAATTTATTTTAATATCAAATACTTTAATTATAAAAACTTTAAAATAATTTATAAACGTTAAACATACAAAAGAAAGAAAAACTTCACATATGCTAATAAATGTGAACATCAATAGAATAATCTCAATTCTAACTGCGCCATTTCAACATACATAATTAGTACCTTGTAAACAAGGAAATAAAACCACGCAAAAACGTGACCGATAATGGCTTCCCGGCGTGGGAGTACGGCAGCATCTGATTCTATTGTGAGACAAATATAGGGGGGGGGGGGAGGATTTAAATTCTTTTTTCGGGTACGCAACACTTCTTTTGTGAGCTGCGCATCTGCTCAAACAATGACGTAAAAACGTTCAAGTGCCTTACGACTACGTCACTGACGCACGTTATCATCGAGTCGAAACGATCGCTGACAGTGACAAATGCAGTTAAAGTCGACTTGGATGCTCGTGAAGAAACAAAAAGTAATCCCGATGCAAGAGTTGAGAAATGTATCAATGATTTTCAATTGTGGATGAATTTTCAATGCGGTTACTGTATTAAATATAACAATTGTAGAAGCAATATTATGATATCAAGGATAAAATTTAATTTTCTGAGAAGAAAATTGTACTCGTTAAATTGTCCGTTTTAACAGTGGTCAATATCAAAATTTTGTTATTTTTTAATTTAACACTAGAACCGCGATGAGGGGTCATTTTGATGAGCAACAAATGAATAATAGTCAATTTTGTGTCTGCAAAAACGGGGTGAGAATTTCAGGTCAAGGGTCAGTTTTGGTCATATTTTCACAGGACTGCTTCAAAAAATAAAAATAAACTTTACAAATTATATTTTTATTGATTAATTAAAATTCTTTTTGTGTGTAAATAAAAAAATAACATATGAGGCCTTTGTGTTTAACACTTGTCAGTCAAAATACAAGCTAGAGTAAAATCAAATTAAATATATTTTAAATTGGTAACCTCATAATGAGTTTCTGGTGGGGAGAAGAACTGACTTGATGAACTTCGACACAGTTTATCTCATATTTGTAATTAGTATATTGAATCGCTTATATGCTTAAATAATCTATACTAATAAAGATAGAACAATTTAAACCAACACAGAAAATTTTGTTTATTGCGATTTTTGAATTTTACTCAAAAATTTTAAGACTTTTAGCGTTTCTTCGCATTCTACGTTCATTTTTGACAATTTGTTTTCTGAAACAAAGAATTCTCCGGTAAATTTTGCTACTACCGTGATTAAATTTAAGTTGAAAGAACGCCAAATCGGCTTATATAGTAAAGTGAACGACCATGCTGAAAAATTGAATTTAATCTGGGTCTAAAAAAGCCATCTCAATAATTCAACGTTCGTATGATTAGAGACTGGAGCGGGAGTAGCCCTCACGGGTGTACACGGGTGTATAAAAACCAACCACCGAAGTGGGCGAAGATCAGCTCGTGTTACATTAAGTGACACTGAATTAATCGCAATTTAGTTGGCGTAGTTCTGGAATAGAAACAAAGATCACGATCCAGAGGAAATAGGTGCAAAGCAGGGAGACCATGCTCTTCAAACAAAAGGAGAAAAAAATGTTTATGCAACTATATTTAAAAATCAGTATTATCTATCTTTAAATATAGTCTATACCAGTGTGGTCCAACTGCGGCCCGTGTGGAACCAACATTCTTATACGGAAAATTTTGCCTTGTTTGATCTCAGAAATTATGTGGTTAAATAAGACGAAAATTTCTGTAAAATATTGGTTCTACGCGGGCCGCAGTTGGACTAACACTGGTCTATAATATACTGTTTTTTCTAGTATAGTTCATAAGTAGGTGTTAGCCTAAACAGAGCTACCAATCTTATTAAAATTGCTACCTATAAACTGTACCAATGAAAATACGTAAATTTAAACACTTTTTGTTATACATCTGATATATTAGCATAAGCCGAGACAGAAAATACTATAACTGCATTGTGTTACATTTTAAAAGATTATTACAAATTGTACATATCAGACTTCAAACAAAATCTTATACATGCATTTAATGCATCTGATTAGTGAGAGTGCAAATATTCATAATTGTACTTGCATAAGAATGATAATTATTTAATTTTATACTCGTTAAAATTTTGCGCAAAATTAAATAACATTGAGATGTACAGCTGTACTAAGGTTTTTTATGAACAATATTAAACATATGCAAGAGCAATTTGGATACCATTAACATGCTAGACAAATAACTCAACTTTCGAAGAATCAGCATGAAATTATGCAACAATACAATAGTATAAATTTGAATTTAAACATAAAATTTTACATCTTGCATTGAGCGCCAGTAGTTCTTGTTGAAATAGAAATCACTACTTATACTATGAGTTATGGAAATTTAATTCTTTTTCTTCCAAGAGCCTTTTTTTTTTTTTTTTTTTTTTTTTTTTTAGATTTTATGACAAAAAAATTATGAAATACCGTAAAACGTAATGAAGGAAATTTGAATGCAATAATGCAATAATAACGTCGACAGAAATATAAAAGCAGTGAAAAAATATGCATATTGCATAAGAAGTCTATTGAAAACGTCTCTTTCTCCCTGCTGCAAGCATTGCAAATAAATTATAGTCCTTTCTATTGACGAAAGCGAATTGAACACAACAAAATGCAATACATTAAATGAACCTAACTTCACTATACCCGAATAGTAACCCATTTTAAATCTAAATATAAACACTAGTTGTCAATACAATTGTTTGTAACAATTTAGCTTCAAAGAGCAAAAAGAAGTGGCAACAATTCGTAAACTAGGTTGAAAGGAAATTGAATTTCAATAAAGCGAAAACAACTTAAGATTTTGTTTTCAATTTGGCTCTAAAAAAACCTAACTTGCAAAAGATCGATTTTATCCGCAGACCAGACGTCTGCAATCAGTTTCCTCAATGTTTATCCGCGAGGATTCTTATTTTTCAGGCTAAAAAGCCTGAAACGCAAATAAATTGTTAAGATCAACTTTATTCCGTGTTATCTAGCAGTTTTTATCATGGGTCCATTATTTAGGACAGCTATATACTCAACCTTTTTTATGCTCGCGGGCCGCAAACATGTTTGTGACGTTATTAGGCTTGTCGCAAAACACTTATATAATAATGTAAATAACAGTTAATTAAAATAGTGAGAAACAATAGTATAACACAGCAATATGATAAAGTTCATATAATCGGTAAGGATTGAACGTTTGTGGCGGAAGAAATGTTATCGAAACTTTTAACATCAATATAATTAACACGCCGGTGCTATATAATAAAGCAAACAAGCTTTTTAATAACACCATAAATTTAAGAAATGCGCTAGGCCTTTCGAAAGAGCTTTGTCTTTCTTTATCAGGCGCAAAATTAGCCATTTATCTTAATCGAGAGGTTATTGTTAATGAAAAATCAGATTCCACTATGCTCTGGCAGCTTGGAAAAACTTGTTCAGTTCAACCATTTAATGTTTAAGTATTTTTGTATATATTATCAATTTAAAAAAAAAATTATTTATTATAATTACATCGAATTTGTTTGATATTTTAATTTGTGTTTTTATTTATTTATTTAATATTAAATACATACATTTACACACACTTATCTTTTCTGGTTCTGTTGTTTATTCAGTTTGCTTCATAATTCTGTTTATGTTTTGTGTTCTCATGCTTGAGTAAAACTCTCGCGATTGGCTGATATCTCCTGTATTCCTATTGACTGTTTTCTCTAACTAATCCCTTTTCCTTCCCATTTTCTTTTAGTCTTGCTCCCGCCTTCCAAGTGGTAGCACGTATTTTGCGCATGATGAAGAAAAAGTTCTTTCGAAAGGCCTAGCGAATCTCTTAAATTTATGGTGTTAAGTTTTTTTTGCTTTAAAACTTTTTACATCACTATTTCCAAACAAACTTCGTAGATGATAAACATGCCGCAAAGATTATTGTTTGAAAATAGTGGCGTAAAACTTTTTGCTGACAATTTTTTTTTTCCGAGACAAAACGTTTAGCCCCAATAAGCATTATTATAATTAAGCTCTATGGTAAGTATAAAACGTAGTATAGGTAATATACAATGCAGCACTTCCAAGTTCTAAAGAAAAATAGATTTTTTTTATAAATCAGTCTTTTGTTTAATACAAAATTTCATTATTTTTTTAATATAGCGCAAATATAATTTGGAATAATTTTTTTTATTAGTGTTGAAGATTTAAAAAAATGTATACACCATTATAGCACAAATAGAACTAAAAACTTTTGACTGGAAACTACATTTAAGATGTTTTAGCATAAATTATTAATTATAAATAACAGGACAGATTTTTGCCAAGCAGGAGGCCCACTGCTTTCGGGAATGTACACTAAAATTTGCGAAAATATTATATTTTTAAACGAAAATCTATTCAAACGAACCTACAGTTGGGGGAGGGGGAACTTGACTTCAGCTGCACATGCTCCGATCTGTTTTTACAAACAGAACCTCGAATTTGGCGGTATATTATTTATACCACTTCATTTTAATCAAAATTTGTAACATAGTTTCAATAAAATTTTACATCTATAGATTATGTTAAAAAATTGTAAAAATGCATTTAGTTATTTCTTCAAAAAGAATTTTTTCGAAAATTTTGGTATTATTATTCAATATTAGAGCAACACAATTATTTGCCCCTAAAAGCGTTGCCAATATTTAAAATTAAATTGTCTTGGAGCCCTCCCAGCTATATGCTACTAGATCTTCCACCTTCCCATTTGAAATTTCAAAGATGAATCTCGGTCTAACGATAATGAGGTTATCCCTTGAATTGATTAAACAGTTCACCTTTTTTCCAAAATTCCAACGCAGGGGAATTGGGTGCAATTTTTGACGAATCTTGTTAACATATTTAACCCTTTTAGTGCCAAGGAGCGCCGTCGCGCTCCTCTTGCTCTGTGTTTTTATTATCATAGTATAAAATCTTCTGAAGAGAATGTTGAAAAAATTATGAATATTGGTGTATTGTAACGGAAATGGTGAATATTTCTCTTATTCATATAAATTATCTATAAAAATGCACTTTTTTACTGGCATTTTTAGCATATATTGGTAAACTATGTATGGCACTAAAAGGGTTAATAAATTAACTCAAAAGTGGTTATTAATATTATTAATATTGGTCACAATTTTAACATGAGATTATTTTAATTAGCTAAAATAAACATCAATTTTAATTTTTAAGCCATTTGTTAAACTATTTTAATTCTTATTTAAATTTAAAAGAATGATAAGTTTAATATACGAAGCTATTTATTAAATCATAAACCATAGTCTTAAAGAAACATTAATTTAACGATTAATGTTTTTTCTTATTTTTAAACGGGAGAAATGTCGTTTATTATTAGATAGTTAATAACCTTTATTCACAACTTCAGGCTAAACATAGCAAAACTGTAATAAATATAATTTCGAAATTTAAACATTATTAAAGCAATATTTATTCAACACCGTGTCTAACTTTATAGGGCCTAATATACATTATCGATTGGCTATAGTAACATGGAATAAAGAAAAATGGCAATGTGCTCCCTGTGCTTCTACCTCTGCGTGACGTCACATGCGAAGCTGTTTAGCTAACGGACCAGGTGGTGTTCTCTCAGGTATGACGTAAAAACTGACGCGCCCAGAATTTTTATGTATTAAAAGGATTGCGTAATGCTACTTTTTTTTAATGATATTTCCGATATTAACCTATATCGGACCACTCAAAAAACTTCAAAACATTAATTTTTAAGACATGAATAATAAGGAAGTAGTACTAACATAAATTTTGTTTTATATTTATTATTTTCATTATGTTTTTATTATGTTGTACTAATAAGAATTTTTCTGGTATATTTTTATTTATACAAATATATATTTTAGTTTAATTGAATAACGAGTAACAAAATACATTTAAGATTTAAAATTTTGATTTTTAAATTAAATATTTAAGTTCATTTTTTTGCCTATATATCAAGCTCGGTCTATCTCAAAAGTATTATGAAAAAGTTTAAATTATTTTTACTTTAAGACGTTTAGCTGTTATATTTACAAGGCGAATAAATTTAAAAATTTCTTAGTGAAACGATTGTTAATAAGATTTCAAATGATAAAAACTTCTCTTTGCAGAAATAACTGTCCAGTGTAGCTATATCACACATTCCTTCTAAAAAGGTACACTAAATATACAATTTAAAATTTAACGTATGAACATTTCGATTATAAATATATGAATCATAATTTATATACACTAAAATAAAGCTAAAATCTCATGATTAACTGGTTTTATCAAATCTAATAGATGTTTATCATTTCTTTTCAAGCAGCATCATCACTACATAGTATAAAACAAAGTCGCTTTTTCTGTCCCTATATCCCTATGTACGCTTAAATCTTTAAAACTACGCAACGGATTTTGATGCGGTTTTTTTTAATAGATAGAGTGATTCAAGAGGAAGGTTTATATGTATATCCATTAAATAGTGGAGAAATACTGTTATTTTTGAGGTTTTTAATGTGATGTCGTAAATAATTTCATTTTTTCCGCTTATACATTGCAAATGCAGGCTGAACCCTACAAGATTTATCAAAATAATGTACTAATTATTGTACACATTAAAAAGGTCTACAGAAAACACAGAGATGAAGGTTTTCAAGGTTAACCCGAAGCAAAGCGAGGGAGGGCCCCTAGTTTTATATAAACGAATAATTATATAGTCAGAGGTGCCAAGCTCTCACTAATCTTCCATAATATGTGGTTTAATTTGACACAGGTTTAATACGTTTCGCACCAGAATTTGGTTTAAAAAAAATAAATTAAATATATTCCACATAGAAATCTTAAAATAAAGATTCATCAGATGAATTTTCTGGTACGAAACGTTAAATTGGGTAAAATTCATCCACATATTACGGAAGATTAGTTGTAGCTTGGTATCTCTGTATAGTTTATTAAACTGAATGTATGACAAATATGATAAAAATTTTACAATTAATAGCGGTATAATTAGATAGCACAGCCAAGACTTATCTCTTTTTCCAATCTTAATATATAAAACATGCAAGTGCATGTCTATCAACACAAACTGGCTTGTTGCTATCAATTCAACATAGACAAAAAACTTAAGAACTAAATTTGCTCATAGTTTCGCTAAATTGTTCGTAATTGTGAATCATTATATGTGTACGAAATAATACATTATGAATTACTATTAAGCTTTACGACAATTGTTACTTTCTGCCTACACAGAGTTGAGAAGTATGTCTTTTCTTGGGTGCTTTTGCTTCGTGACGTCTCATACACCTTATCTATTAAACCTATGATTCTGGAATGCATTCGTATTTTTTTCCATTTCTTATAAGATAATTAAAGATTTATTTTTGTTTTTGTCTTCAATTGAAATATAAAATTTTATTCACAGCTCGTCAGCATCGCTAAGATTTCAGCTCGTAAAATATAAAATTATGCAACATAAAATTATGTATATATTCCAGAAAGTTTTTGTCAAACAGAAAGGAAATCCCGTAATCCTTTCAGTGGCAAGTAATTGTGTTTTTGTATAATGTGTAATTCATACCAGAATTTTCGAAAAATTATATTTGAAAATAAAGAAATCCAATTTTACAGCTTTCTTCAACAATAGTTATAAAGCAAAAAATTTTATTTAAAAATTCTGGTATAAGTCAAATATGCATCCCGCGGATTGATATAGCAGGGCTGCCACTGGCGACTAATATTATATTCGAACTACTATTTACAAAATCATTGTCTTTTCTTCTCTTGAACTTGTTCTAGATTGTATGGCAAATATTCTATTGAAAAAGTGGTATGTAGAATTAAATAATAATTGCTAATTGCAGCAATTTTAATACCAGTATCGATATATAGATATTTAATAAAAATATAAATTCGTAGTCAAAGGGTTAACACTTTTAGGGACATAGTGTTTCTTTAATGTTGAATTCCCACTAAAATTTTCGAAAAATTTTCTTTTAATGTAAGGAAATGCATTTTCTTTTTAACCCCTTGGGGACGAGCGACACGTATACGAGACGCATAAGATGCTCAGAATCCTCGATTTTTCCCACCAGTTAGTTTTTATTGTAAGCTTTGCCTTATTATATCTTAGCATTTCCACGATTCAATTAGACGAAAATTTCTGTTTTGAAAAACCGGTGGTAAAAGATTAAAAATTCTATAAAAGACTCGTCGCGAAGGGGTTAAACCACAGTTATAAAAGTAAAATTGTTTAAAAATTCTGGTACAAATCTTGATTTAATTTAAGTGGTATAAAAAATATCCCACCATCCTTCAAGGGCTTATATATAGGGAAAAGAAATTAGGTAGTGTGCCGAGCACGTAACTGACCAGTTAATGGTGCATATTTAACATTCAACATAGCGAAAAGTTTTTTTTTTTTTTTTTTTTTTTTTTTTTTTTAAATTCATACCCGAAATTTTATTTACATATTTCATTTTCTGTATGGATTTTATTGTGTAGAGAAATTTCTGGTTAGAACCGAAATATTTCCATTTGGTACCGGTAGAACGACCGGTTGTTTTTATATTTAGTGTTAAATGCGCAGCACAATGTATAAATATGAACGATGCATTTATTAAACACTATTAAGAGGTCAAATTAATGCCTATGAATTAATATAGATACCCAAAAAAACTGGTCTCTTCCAGCTAAAGTTATTAATAAATGTTTCTATCAAACAAACAGGTACTTACAATTATGATATCCTTGTAGCATAAAAATAAATTGCTGTTAAATTCCTTTGTCACACATTGGAATTATATTCCTTTGTCACACACCGTAAAATTCTCATTTTTCAAATACGAAGGTATTTGTACATTTCAGTTACTGTATTAAAGAAATAAAAGGGAACAATAAATTTTATACGAAGGAAAAGCTTTCGAAACATCCAAGAAAATGACCGATTTTAAAGTACAGATTAAGTGAAAAAAAAATATATTCCACCAAAACATTGAGAAACATTTTCTACCCGGATGTTCCGAATGAAAGTTCAAGATAACACCTGATGGATTGCTGCGAAAACTGGCTTATTCTTCTACTTAGCGATTAGGAAAAACAGGATACGTAAATTTAAATGTTTTGTCATTTCCATTCGCATACGGAGAGTAAAAAAAACTAATTCGTACGTCATTTCGCTTGCAAAAATATAAAAAGTAAAAAAGTAAAAGAAGGCATTTAAACAGAATTGTTAAGCAAATCAGATTTTGCTCGCCTTCCCGCATCGGACGCATTTAATCTGTCAGATTAGATAATGGTTAGAGCGCTGACTATTAGGCAAAAGGTTCTGGGCACGGGTGTTTGTATATACTATTTGTAATTTCAATTGACTTCTCAAGGTCAGTTTTCTCAGTCAGTCAGTCTTTATCTTAGGTCAGTAACTATGGTAACAACATTGGGCTAACTGACCGCTCTTTTTACTCGCCTTACTTGAGATCAGTAGAAAGCTTCGTTCTTTGCTCGATTATAGCAGTAGAAAAACGGGACCAGGGCAAAGTTGCCAGTGGGTTTTTTTATTATTAAGATTGATTAGCAGTAATTCTTTGAAATGGTATAATTCGCCTCGTTTTCGTTTTATTTAATCTGCCGTTAAAAGGTGAATTTTACTTTCACCAAAAACTGGTGGCAATCAAGAAACGGAATACAAAAAATATTGAGAGTTGCAGAAGAAATGACTTTTATGCCATGATGCGGCAGTTGGGACCGCCCACTTCGAAATCTACATGTGTTTGTAAGCAGAGCCAGCGGGGATTTTTTTTAAAATTATTTGCTGTAAGGGTTGGTCCTATAAAAAACTTGTCAATATAAAAGTTGTAGATAATAGTATTAAGAAGATTTATAATAAATTTAAGCAAATTTGATATCTTGTGAATTGACGAAGTGACTTTTTTTCTTCTTAATCTCTCCCCCCCCCCTTGAGGCCATTTTTAATTATTTCAAAAATCTGTCATACATAAATTTTCGACCATTTTCCTAGAAGTAATAATAACTTTAAACGTATGTTTTCGAATAAGTTTAAACGAATATTTTTCCAATTTTAGAAATGCTTATTTAATATTTTTTTATCAATGCTTTACAATTTTTTAAATATATAACATTTTAAACAACCGAAAATAGTAGCAAAATTAAATTTGCAGCATTATATTTCTACTGTCAAAGATTTTACCACCTTAGGTGACTGCAATTTCGATTGTACGTCGATTAGAAAGAAAAAGCTGCATGTTCAAATAAACCACTGAAAAGCAGGATGGCTTTTAGCGAAAAACAGACAAAATATGTAGAGTGGTAAATGTTTGTAAATTTAAATTTGTTAATTCCATTCGTAATTTGTTCGATAAAATTAAGATAGTTGGAACGGAAAAGTCCATGGGAAATTAATGCCCACTTACAGTGAAAAGGCGGGCGAATTTTATTAGCTGCTGGATAGAAATTATAATATAGGTACATTCTGCATATTGCATATTTCATGCAAATGATATTCGTTCCCACGGATCACGAGAACCTCTTAGCAACAACTGCAGCATAAGGGGGGGGGGGTCTTGTTTGTGCAAATAAACAAGCAATAAAACCCAGACAGGCGACAAGCTTGACGTTACAGCAATTGTGTAGATGAAATACAATTTATGACGGGCAATTTACAAGTCATAAAATCGTAAGGGAAACATCTGACCGTTGATTCTCGGAACCTAAGAGGGGGACAATTCCGAGTGACCCATTGAAGGGGTGGAGAATAGCTAGCTCTAATCACAAACGTTACAGAAATCTGATTTACGTAACGACCAATACAGATACTCCAAAAAGGCGTGGACATCAACCACAAGAGCATCATTAGACCCAGCATGACAAAGAAAGGAGGAGGCAGTTGTATCCCTCTGGTGAAAAGAAATCTTAGAACTAAAAATTTCTTGAACTTAAGAAACACTTCTAACAAAAATTTGAAAGGAGAAACATTTTTTTTGTAATGTTGCTGATGCAACGCTTTACACAAGTTAATTTTTTTTTATGGCTCCAGAATATAAATAGCCTAAATTACTATAATTAATTTAGTTTTAATTTATTTTAAATGTGGGTGATGTGTGGCAGAAAAGTGCTCTAGACTCAAGGATACTCCTGTGATGTGCTCTCTGCAGATAACCTACAGATGCTATGTGCTCTTAAAACAAATACAGATATTTCACTGTTCACTCAAGTACAATTAAATTCCTTTGATGTTAAATGTTTAAAGTAGAAGAGAAACAATTTCTCTTACCATCCCGGGATCAGGGACACTTAGGGTTTTAAAATTAATAATAAAGCTATTAAACTCCAAAGCTATCAAATGTGGTATAAATGTTATCTTAAATATGTACCAGTAATGCTGAAGGTACCACACTTAATTTTAACTACTTAAATAATGACTTACTAAGACAAGTCAATAAATTTCCTTATGTATAAATTTTGTACATATAATTCATATTTTCTTTTTCGATTGTCTTACTCTATGTCTTTTGTAAATAAAATCACTTTATTTTAATCTTAATTTAGACTCTTTATTTATTATTATTATTATTTACTGTGTGATGTTTATTTAAATTACTATATGTTTATTTAAAATTACTACTACAAGCAGAAATTTACAGCGTGCTTGATGGTCAACCATAAGGATCAGATATGCTTCGAAACCACACAACGCTGTACAATTTTTTAATTTTAATATAAAAAAATCTATCCCAGGTTGTACGATCACTCATACCATCAAATTGCCGCTAGTATAATTGGTGTGTTTCTATCTGGAGGAGAGAATAATTATAGGTTCCAGTAACGCCCTATAAATTTTATAAATTCAATTTTAAATCTCTCCAAGATTAGCTATTGATCAACTTCGGACATATCAGCAAGTGAACAGAATTATTTTCATTCAAGGAAACAAAATTTTCCCTTGCCACACTCCAAACTTTTCAGTATCGATCTCGCGAACTTCATCTCTGATATCTTCATACATTGTCGCTACCCTTTCTCCTAAGCTTCCTCGCGCAGTAAAAAAGGTCCTGGTCGATAAATTACTTCGTCATTTAAGAAAAGCGTTATACTTTACTTTCATACTCAGAATTTTTCTTTTAAAATATACCGAGCATTATATATATTTAAAAAAAATTGAGATAACACAATAACCTACTTCCGTGTGAGAATCGTAATCAGCTGCTATTTCCATATGAATACAAAAAGCAGACTAAAAAAAAAATTCTTATCCGGACTTCCGCAGTGTGGTTAAACCCCATAGGAATAAAGAGGTTCTCTTCCTTTCCGCAACCACTCGAGTTGAAAGGTCAATCTTTCCAAATGTCAGAGATACCTTGGGGAACCAGACCGCCCACTCACATTTTAAGGTCAAAGGTCACATCCCATCGCGATCATTAGAAAATCCATATTTTTATGTATCGATTTCGTATGGCACTCTCTGTAACATTTGTAAAGTTTAAATTTAATTTCAATAAATTCATTTGTAAATATTATTGTAGTCAAATTATGTGCAACTTTGTTCTAAAAGATCCCGATTTTAACTTTCCCTTAAAAATTTGCTCAACTTTAATAAAAACATTTCATACCAGAATATTTATTTAAAACTATTTAATATCATATTAACTTTGTTTTCTGACCTTTATTTAACTTAATAAAGAAATTTCTGGTTAGAATTGAATGAAATAAATTATAGAAACGGGTCGATTCGACCCGTTCAGGGTAGGAAGGTTAAAACAGGCTGGGGGAGGGAAATATTTTGTAAAGGATTAGCCAAATTTGGCCATATTACTATAGGAAGGATACCTTTAACGAGCACTTCGAAGGAAAATCACCGTTTTCTTACTAGAAAAACCTTTCATGATCATCTCGTCTAAATTTTCTTTATGCAGTTGAGTGCCTTTTGCTATCTTCGATCAGTTTTTACTGCAACCTTGATGGAATAAATAAGATAGTCTGGTTTGACTAATGTTGTTTGCAGATTTTTATCCTTAATTTTTCTTTAGAAATTTAAACCTGCATCTAAAAAATATTAATCCCACGGGTCCACTGGTTATGCTGTATTGAAACACGATCCAACAACTTTAGTATAGAAGTTATTTACAGAATAACTTTTTTTTCGTACTGAGTCCCTTTAAATAAAGCTGGAATTACTATTCCCAAATTCCGGTAGCTATTTTGAGTAAATAAATTCATTAAATTGACACTACTGTTGTGCTCCCCACTCTTGATTGTCTTCTCTCCGCATCTGACTTAGAATTGTGCTGTTCGAAAAATTCTGAATGAATAAGTTCAAAAATACCAACTAGAGAAAAGAAATAAGGCAAATTCTAAATTTTTAAAAAAGAATTAATTCTTGATAACCATTTCCATGCATTAACTGGAGAAAGTCAATGAAAAGTTAACGCTTACGGCATTTTTGTTTCTCAGAAATCGTGAAGATACGCCGAAACATGTTGGAATTTGTGCTCTACCTCAAGAATACGAGCGACCTCAAATCTGCGATTAGGGCAAGGTTATCAAGATTTGGTCTGTTCGTTATGAAAAAAAAAAGTACGGAATGATTTCAAAGAATATCGTCTACTCCCGTTGTCGGCGCGTGAAACAGAAGATAAGATTACATACGAAATAAGGGTTACATATCACCTTATTGTAATCAAGAGTGGAATTTATGAATTTCACGAGAAGTGGGCTAATGCATGGCTTTCAGAAAATTTGAAATATTTACTTTATAGCTAGAATACTTTAAAACTGAAAAACACGTTTTAGTACCAAAAATGCAGAAAATTCAAATAATTATAAATCGGTAAGTTTTGGCGGTAGAAGAACGCAATTTTTATTATTTCACTTTGAGAATATTTTTTATTAGAATAAGTAACACTTTCCGGCACAGACAAAGTCTGTTCATAAAATGAGAAATTGCTGACTGACACCGGGATTTACTAACGACTTTTTTAGAAAATAAGAACTTATTAAGCTTTCATTATAGAAACAAAATTTTATTAAAATATTCTTGGTGTCGTTTGCAAGTTTGGAATTAAAATTAGGTGTGCCCGGAGTGGGACCACTGTGATGGAAAGGGTTAAGAAGGGATTGTATACAAATTTAAATTTCGTAAATTTTAATAATTTTAATCCCAACGACTTCTTAATATGATGAAAAACATTTGAAACATTTTTGGAATATGAACTATAAGCTCTAACACCAATAGTTTAAAACAAGTTGGAAATTGTACGTCAAACGTTACAAACGAGGTGCGTTCGTACGCACGTTTTAGAATTAAATTCATGATATCCCGTGCGTAGAACGGGTTAAACAGCTAGTTAAGTATATATTTTATGACACTGTTCATACAAATATCTTAACTAGTTATATAAATATTCAGATATATATGTATCAGCTAGTTATATAAATATTCAGATCTTGATTTTTAATTCTGTGAAATGAATTATATCGTCTGCAGATTAATTTCTGTCATAAAATAAGCATCTCGGTCGCTTGACGATTAAACTTCGGAAGCTCCTATAACAAAAAAGCACCGATTTAAAAAAAAAAAATATTCAAATTTCTTAATAAATATTTTTATTAATATCTCCTAAAGTTTTGATTCGATTTTAATAAAATTTGAAATGTCTCGACAAAATTCTGCGAAGATAATATATTTTAAATTTCAAACCATTTGGTTGGGTAGTTTTTGCGTTGTTATATGCGGACGGACAGACAGACAGCCGGACAGACGGACGGACAGACGGACGGACCAAACGACGACTATAGGTGCTACGTATTTATATAATTACGAACGCACCTAAAAAGCCAGGGCATTGCAAACCTGTCGCAAGTTCGAAACATTTGCTCTGGCACGTCAAAAAATTGTAAATAAAATTTCGCACAGTTTTATACAAATAGATATATGTACATAAAAGATAAAATTTATATTAGAAATGAAATTGTAGATTACTTTTTATAATTCCATTTAAGCATGAAATAAATTCTTTCGTTCCGGGACTGTGTTGCGAGGTCGACGAAAATTTTTGTTGGATAAGAAGAGAGTTGACTTCAAATGGAATTCTTTAGTTCCGTCGAGCAGGATTCTAAGTTTAGGTATTATCTATTTGACAATAGATAAGAAGTGTGATTTATATGTATTTTTTTTCCCTAACACATTTCTCTTTAAAAAAAAAAATAATTTTTGAACTTAAAAAACTGTTTTACTTACCCATCATACATAGTATAGGGTAAATTTTTTAATAGTTTTGAAAATTAAAAAAAAAAAAAAATGACGGATTTACACGTTTCAGACACTGGAGATTCCGAAAAACATTTATAGAAAAAAAAAAATTGCTGTCCGTCTGTGTGTGTGTCTGTAAACGCTCCATCTCCCGAACAAATTGAGACAGATATTTGAAATTTGGTATATACTTAGTATGTAATAATTGGAAGAAGCTTATTGAATTTCAGCAACCTCGATTATCCGGAACTATTTTTTTCGGACTCTCGAAATATTCGTTCTGATAAAAGGTATATAAAAAATTTCGAAAATGTTTATTTTAAGGAAGTAATATAAAAGACAATACAAAAACAAATTTTGCATAAAGAATGAAGTCGATCGGATAATGAGTTGCAGATATTTGTAATCATATTTTCCACACTCTTCGATTTTTCATGACCCTGTATTTCATTCAAATTTCAATTCAAAGATATATTTTAATTGGAAAAGAGACGCTTAATCAGTTGCAATAAACTGCTAGTTAATAGGATTATTTTGGAGTTATAAGGATGTTACTTTTACGCAATTCAGTGACAGAGCATTTAAAGTTTATGACGTCATCAAGCCACGATTTTATTAGAATTGCAATGCATTTTATAAATAGTTTACACATGTTTTATTTTCATATTTTATATTATGCATATCCATGATGGGTAAGTATTACGGTGGCCTCCAACGACTAGTTTTCTTCGGGTGTAATCTTCTATTGCTGTATGTAGAATGACCTATTAATAAAAATAAGTAGAACTAATTAATGGAACAATGTAGTTAGTTAGCAGATTGGAATACGTAGTTACGTACCAACTTTACTTCTAGTATATAGGTAAGCGACTTGCGAGGCAAATGAGGCCATTTCAGGGTTAGATTAAATAACTAAAAGTAACATTAAAAAATGTGGTGCCAATTGAATAAAATTTATATATGGGTCGCTGAAAAGTAAAAGAATAGAGATTGCTTACTGCATGATGTTTTAAAATTTATAAATAACTTATTCCTTAACTTTGAATGAGCGGTAGTATATTATTTAAACAATTTAATTTCAATTCCCAACTGTCGAAATTGCAATAAAATATTTGATATTCAATTTGTTTTTTTAACGTACGTAAATAAAAGCTTTTTTTTTTTCTAAATACATTTGTTTGTAAATTTTGCTGGCAGTCAACTATTTCAACATTTTAGTAACAGAATTACTTTGCTCCCAAAGGGGTTAATGAGAAGAACAAAATAAGTTGTGTGCAACCTTTTTGATTATTTGCAAATAAACCTTAAACTCCAACTTCTGCTAAAGACAATTTTATCCAGAATGTGTGAATCAAAAAGAAAAAAAATTGATTAGATTAATAATAAAAGCGTTCCAATGCACTGAATACTAAGACGTCGAAATCCCACATGAAAAATTCATCCTACACATGGATGGGAGAAAAAAGTACGCTAGTAAATTATTCAGGAAAAAGAATTTAATGGAAGCCGGCGTTTTGGCAATGACTTTTGGCAGACTTGGAGTAACTTCAAGTATTATGGAGGAATAGCGGCAATTGTCTAAAATGTCGTGGCGGGAACCCAGATTTGTCATCCCTTGAGTGAAAATGAGATGACGTAAGAGATGAGAGGCATAGAGCTGCGATACAAATTTTAAAAAGACTGGTATATTTCCCAATCATTTTATAGTTTAAAATACCTATTTTATATTTATAAACTAGCTGACACACCCAACGTTGCCCGGGCCAATGATAACCTAAAATATACCTAAAATCAATATTGAATGATTTCATATTATTAAACTAAAATCTTTCTCAACGATTATGCAGAGGGTGGGGGGGGGGGGGCATTGCCTTAGATAGCGTACATCCTAGATTATGTCAGATTTTTATTTTCAAATGAAACTGTATCCAAAGAAACTTATAGTTGGGTCCGCACTGCCTTCGGCAGCGTACGCGTGTGCTACACACGTTCCGGCCTGTTTTGGTTTTATGTTTTTAAACTAAAGATCGGCGTAACCGGGCCTTAAATATATCAAATATCAGTCTTGAATGAATTCATATATTTAAACGAAAATCCTCCCAAACGAACCTAGTAATTGGAGGCACTGCCTTCGATAGCTAAAAAGTTTTTTTTTTTTTTTTTTTAAGAAAACCAGATTTTAGAAATGCAATTCTGAGACTCAGGTGCATCGGGACGGGACCTGCCTTGGACTATTCTTTTCCAAATTTTCAGACTCCTACGTGCGATAGATTTCGCTAGCCAGCGCAGACAGACAGATCGAAACTTTCTTTTGTTAGCATGGATCAATTTTGTTTTTCTAAATGAATAAAACTTTATTTTTAATGGAAGATGTTTATTTACAAAGGACGGCTTCGATTTCTGCAAGAAAAGAAAAAAACCTTTCAATGATTTTTTTATTAGGCAGACAGAAAATCCCCCTCAAATGTTACGGATGCATTCCAAACCCAAAAGGTGTATTTTTCAAATTTCTCCACTAAAACTAAAAAAAAAAAAAATTACCTCCCTTCTTTGTGTATTCTCTTCTTGAAGGACGTTGATTTCTTTTTTATTTGAAAAATATATTTCTAAAATACAGTTTTATTTCATGTGTTAAAATCCTACTTACAACTCGTCTGATATTAGCACTTAAAATATAAAATTAAGTATATATATTTTAGAAACATTTAGTCAAACAAAACAAAGAAACATCCTTCAAGAAAATCATACAGACCAAAAGAAAGTAAAAAAATAATAATTTTCAGAGGAGAAATTTGAAAAATACGGATGCATTCCAAGTCCATAGGCTTAGCATTAGATAAAACATTGTTACCATTATAGAAAAGGGATATCTCTTTCAGTGTCGTATAGTAAAAGGGAGAACCCATTGGCATATTGCCATAGGAGAAACGTTTTAAATAATTTAAGATTGGTTTGATAAATACAAAGCGCTAGTTTTTCCTACCAAGACTTTTGAAGGAAATGACCTGAATTGTTTTTGCGCCAAAAAACCATTTCTTGCGTAATGAGAGCTTAGGTTCTGAGCCCCTTAAAATTGAGCAATAGATTACACAGAAGACCACAAATGAAGTTTTTAAAAATATACATATTTAAGACTCCTTCAGACTGCAGTCCTGCGCAGTACCCAAAAATTTATGGACGCCCAGATTGTGGGAGACAGTGTATACCTGGGTACTGCACACATGACCAAGACAGCCAAGAACTCTGTAAAAGTAGGCTGCGCCGCCAGGCCCCATGACGGGCGCCCGGCGCGTCCCGACCGTCACGCCCAAGTCTCTAATAGACTTATATCGCGCCAGTAGCTTTGTATCGCTACGGCGCTGCGACCGGTCTAGGGCCGCTCCCCACTGCGGAATCCCAAGCCAATTTACCAAGTGTCGACGACACATGTCGCTACGACAGGAATCCCAAATCAGAGAAAACCACCGTAGGGACAGACACCTGATGAACAGCCGAGAACACCCAGCGATTTCGTTGCCGAACCCCCAGAAGGGGAGCCGGTTCCTAAGTCACATGCTAGGCTTCATGACGGCTCTTGCTTTCTCACGGCGTCCGATCGTCAACATGAATGGATGGGCAGCAACTAGTCTCATCTTCCGTGGGTTCCAAGAACTCTGTAAGGAATTTGACAGATGATGTCAAGTCCCTCACCGATACCAGGGGTGAAGGCGTCCTCCATTACGTTAAATTTGTGCGTTTCTGGTCGCAATGTTCGGCTAAGTCGTTTCAAAGATTCGGAATACTTGGTGCACAAGACATGAAGGTAAGGGCAGTTCGTGTCTTGGAGACAACGGTGGATGGTTTTCAGAAATTCAACAGTATGACGACTCTGGCAACAGGGGGTGATGAATCGTACTGGCGTCTGTTGTGGAGCAATGGCCTTTAAGCCCTTTTACAGAGAGACCTGCTTATTCAGCGGCCAATACTCTGGAAGCTGTCCTTTTGTGTGTTTAGTTTTTAAGTGTTCCTTTATAATTTTTTTGCTGTCTTCTATATTTCTAATAAGTCTTCCGGTAGAAAAAAAAATTACAAAACCCGACCTGAACTTGAAAAAAAAAACCCGACCGAATCCGACAAAATAAACCCAACGCGAAACCCGACCCAAACCAGACACTTCAACACGAAATCCACTCGAACTCGAAATATTCAAACCCGAACCTGATGTGAAAGAAACTTAAATCCATATTTTAATACAATTATGGAAAGTTAGTATACAATTATATCTCTAATATCAATTTTATCTTTTATTTATAAAAATTATTTCAAAAATGTTCAGTACTTTCTTTTGAAAAATCGGGTGAATCCGAAACCAACCCGAAACGTCTTTTTCTCAACCCGACCTTACGGTTGATCGATCCCATGCAAGACTACTACACACCCCATATGATGCTCAGTTGGAAGTCATAAATTTAAAGATTTTCCAATTCCAAAATTATCACATAATTTGAATACACTGAGTATTTGTCAGTTTACGGTTATAGAAAGTAAGGTTATTTGATTACTGAAAACAACTACAAGAGCTTTATATTCTAAATCCAGCCGATTCAGCTGTGTGAAAAAGTGTCAAAGAGAAACAAAAAATTATGGAAACCAATTTTTTTCGATAGAGAAACGTATCGATAGAATTGAAACTCGGGTCTGATTGATTTTATAGTCACTGAACGCGACTTTGAGAGGTCAAATTTAATTATTCAGCAATTGAAAGTTTCAAACACTAAAATTATATAATATGAGCTAAGCCTTGCGATATTTTAGAGTGTTTTGATTTTTTAGGGGAAAACAGTAAGAAATTGCTCATATAGAGAAAGCAAATTATTAGTATAATAGGAGCATTGTCAGACAATATATATTGACAGCATGTCAAAGAATACTCACTACACCTTTAAAGTTTGTTACATTCAATGAATTAATTGCTTAACCTTTTAACGGACATTGGTTTGGTTTCCCTATGAAACCACAAAATTTTAATTACGAAATTCAACAATGACAGCAGAATTTTAATAGAAATGTTTTCCATATATTATGTATGTAAAATATCGCCTTTTTCTTATATACAAATAAATTTGTTCATAATTTCCGGTGTCAATCATTTATTTCAACGTTTTAACAATCGAAGTGCTTTATCCGTTAAAGGGTTAAGGTGAACCATATTCTTTATTTTTTTAATTTAACGAGAATTTACTGAAGAGTGACTCTTGATCCAATTACATAGTTGGAAGTCAATTTTACCTATTTGATAAACATCTATCATGATACTTTATTGCAGGGATTTTATTTACACATTACTCGAAACGAATTTGTAGGTCATGACATTTTATCTCATTAAAACAGAGCAAGTAGCTCATAATTAGCATAATTTCACTAGGCCAAATATGCGTAAATTCAACTTTCACAATCATGTTTTTAAAAACAAAAAATATATGTAAACAAAATAGGACAAAGTCAAATTTTACCAAATTTTATTACTTTCTAACACTTATTTCGAATTCAATTTAAGCTTCAAGTTCAAAAAGACACACAACACATTTTATATCAATACAATTTTACCCAGCGTTTATACTAATTATGATTTGATATATGAAAAGCAAAATTGTCACCACTTTAACCCATTCTCTCATCCTGAATAATATGCAAGACGTCTTCTGGCAATTGACACGATTTAGACTCGCAATTATTCAAGATGTTTTTTTTACAAATGAATAATATGTGTCGGCCGTTCTCCTTTTGCTGCCACAGCAGACGCGGCCCAGAGAAGGTCTTCCCCCTGGCTTCATGCCATCAAGATACTAAAGATAGATGCGGCAAACTGGTGTTCTCAAATATTGTCGTCATGGTGACTCACCACGAACTAAGACGCCGGCCGGAATGCTTAGCATGGCTTTCCAGATCGAAAGTGTTTGGTTGGAGAAAGTTAAACTCACGTATGTGAAACATATTTAAAATCCGAAGAAATCTATGAAGATCAAATGGAACATATACTAACACACATTTTTTTAGTTCCACAATTACCTCTGTGGCATTTCACTTTATGAAATTGTAAATTGAGGGGGTCGGTGCAAGAGAGTACTAAGCCACATTTTTTAACTTCTGAGATATTTTAATTTGAAGATTTGATCAAATACTCAAATCAAGATATATAACTAAGTTTTTTTTTACCAATGTCTTAGTAACATTTGAAATATTCGGATTAACAATATGACATTACTTTAATGATATTACTATTACGTTCTTTGTAAATTATTTGTCTTCATTGGGAGCATAAACGTCAGGGGCAAAAAAGAAACTTGTCGCAGATGCTGCCACCAAGTGACATTAGAAACAAATTATATGTAGGATATTATAATTTACAATATTAAGCAACAGATTATGGGGGTTAGATTTATTTCATCAAAAGTGTGGCTTGGCACATTCTTGCCCCGACCCCCTCAATTGTTGCGGATGCGAAGTAGTTTAATTCATATTAATATATTGAAAATTCATTTATTCTCCCGTTTCCAATAAAGGACAGTTTTGAATAGTTGCAAATCAGCAATAAATCTTAGTATATTTTTCTGTCACATGAATTTGAAAAGCCTGTTCGCTCATTCTTGTTCAAACACATATGCAAATTATTAAGAATAGATTTTTATTAGGACTCAAAATATTCAATGAATATTAACTCTAAAGAGTTATAGCCTAAAAAAATTAATAGTAGTTTTGTGTTAAAGTAGCGTACTGGCAACACTGCTTCAGGACTTGGACGATGCTTAGATTCACTTACAACTTTATTTTAAAGATTGCTTTGCAAGAATAATAGAAAAATATTGGAGAAAATCTACCAATTCTTTGTTTTCTCTCAGGGTATAAATTCCATTGTATCCAAAGAAGACTATGGAACTGCAGTAGTTTTTTCCAATGCAGGCGCCAATTTGCACGGCCTTGCTGAAAATATCAGTTAAAAGCAAGAATCTATGTATCATCAGTGCGGAGACAGTATTCCTACACTTTTGGCCTTTTCAGAAACTTTTGATATAGTATACGATGTACACTTAGTTAAAAGAAAACTTCCATTTTAAGAATTTTGGACAGAATGCGGTAGAATACTTCTACCACTCCAAAATTGACTGAAGTGGGAAAAGAAATCAACTAGTTTTAATCCATGAAATAGTTGCTTTAACTTATAATGTAGCTTAGTAGTAGTTAGTAGTAATACTTAATAGTAGTAACTTAGAATGCTTTTAATGTGTTAGAAACTGTTAAAAGCATTTTTCTTCTGAATCAATTACAAGTTTTACACGTTAAAATTTCTAGCTCATTATTTGAATACTCCCCAACATCGAAAAACAAGCATTATATAGGTAAAAACTGGGAAATTTAGTTAGTAGCCAGTGGCCGGTAGACTCAGTTTCATTTTTGGCCACTATTATTTTTCAAACTTTCTTGACATCTAGATAAATTATAATCGTTGTATTTGTATAAACATATTTTTCTATAAGAGTTTTATACATATTGTATGAGTGTATTTCGCACGATTAAACAGTATCTCTTGAAGAAAACTAATCTAACTGGTGAGCATGTGGCAGGAGTCGAAATATTGAAGATACTGAAATGTCCTTAAAATCCGTTTGTATCCGGTAGGAAAAAAAGGAATAAATTACTTGAAATGCATGTGGAATCAAAGCTGATGAATATATTTCGCAGAATAAAACTGTATTTCTCGAAAAAAAAAATTCAACTAAAAAGTAAGCACATGAGAAAAAGCTGAAATATTGAAAATACAGCTAAGTCGTTGAAATCTGATTACATCTAATTAGAGAACTGGTTAATTCTTTTTCCTACCAGATGCAAACAATGTAGAGATGCATATTTCCATGAAAAATGGTGTATTTCATCTTGGCGATCGATAACAGATTTTTTAATCGCCACTTGGCAAGTGGCGACCTTGGTGGCGATCGATAGCTGAATTTTTAATTGCCACTTTTAAACTTTAATCGCCACGTGGCGAGTGACGACAGATAATTTTCACCTCTACCAAGCATGGCATTAACATGCAATTAATTTCGGAAATTTAGACCATTTCGGGATGTTCCAAAAGAATAGATAATGATTTTACACAAATTTAACGAAATTCTAGAAATTTATGAACAGCTCTCACAATACTGGACCATACATTTTACGAAAAATTAAAAGACAAATATGGGCAAATAAACTTTATCACAAAACGCTTGAGGGCCATTCTATTGCTCCAGGACCATGTTGCCAATCTTCTGCATTTTTTTTTTTTTTAAATCATTATTGCTTGAGTAACACCACTTTTTTTTTTTTAAATGGTATAACTCCTCGTTTTCTCCTTAATATGTTATTAAGTGAGGCAAATATTACTATTTCAAAAAATGGTGGCAATACAGCAGTCTGAAGAAAAAAAAGTAAGCGACAGGGCATGATTACCAAAGGGGCATACGCCCTGAGCCCACATTTTTAGGGGTCCCAAAATGCATTGTCTACTCTCTGAAAATACAAAGTAATGCAAATTTCCGTTTATAGTTCATATAAAAAAAAGGCATTTTTTCCATTCATTTAAACTAAACTATCTCAGTATTACACTTCCCTAACGATGATGAAATGTAACTCAAACTTCGAAATTTACGGATATTACACCAAACATGTCATTTAATCTTTTAAGGTTAGAATTTTAATCTCTCTAAATAGCATGTAGTGCAAAATATTTTAACCCATTCGCTGCCAACCACGAGTATACTCGTGGGTTCTTAATCTAAAATTGCGATTTCGTACCGGAAATTTCGAAAGCATTTTTATTTTATGTAATAGCGAAATGTTTGTAATTAAATAAAGTAAATACTTCTATTAGTATTTTCTAGTATGAATTCGAACTTTCTAAATAAAATAAAATTCCGGTAATTTTAACCCGGCAGTGAACGTGTTAAATTCCCATAATTTTTAATTCATTTTTATCTGTACACATAACTTATTCTTTTTTCATATAACTATAGTTTAAAATTGAAAACTGCACATAAAGCTGTTTGTCGTATTTATAATGCAATTTTCTTAACCCCTTCGGCCCTGATTTTTTTTTTTTCAATTTTGGGAAAAAATTACTGTTAGGCTAACAAAATTAAAAATAGCTATGGGAATCGCAGAAGTTAGGGTTTAATGAAAGTTAACGAATGCGTTCTTTACCAAAACCTCACAAGTGTAGCTATTTTGCGTGTTTTTCATATAACAATAGTCTAAGGAAGAATTTTTGAAGATGTTGGGAAAATGACGTATTACAACTACATTAAACAAGCATAAAAATTTAGTAATATTTTTTATCTTTTATCACAAATTACCAATTCGGAAAAGGATTCCCAAATTTTAATTTAAAGAGTGAAACGTATGTTTTAATTAAAAGAAATGCCAACGGCTTGCTAATTAAGAAAGTTATTATTACTAAATGCTAAACATAAGTGAAGTCATAATAGGAAATTTAGAGATTCATACTATCACTATTAGGTGCTGGAATTAATAAAAATAATGTTTAAGACAAAATAATACTCAATAAAAGATATGTCCTATTAGTAGGAAGTCAGGGCCGAAGGGGTTAAGAAAGAGGTCAACATGTCCTGTGTGCCCCGGGTCCGAAATAGAGTCTGAGTAGCGAACTGGCAACACTGCTCCAGGACTTAGCGATTCTTAGATTCACTTACACCCTATCACTTAAAAAAAGAAAAGATTACTTTACAAAAATAGAAAAATACTGACGGACACCTATTCTTTGTTTCCCGATAAAAAGGTCTTTCGAAAGGAATGACCTGTCAAGATCGACGATTGGAAAGTTAATTCAAGCGTAACTCAGAGAATAATTGCTAACCCTGTTTTTAACTAACATTAACCACTACTTACTGAGATATTCGTCTCTGTGTTAGTCTAGTAAACTAATAGCACATGACTGTTTTATACTTTTTTTTTTAACCTTAATCTTAGTTCTTTCTGTATTATTCATAACTAGCTGACCTGTCCGGCGCATTGCCCCAAGCCCGTCAAAAAAATCTCAAAAAACGCGAAAAAATTAAGATACGCGAAAAGTTTAAAATCGCTGAACGAATTTCGAATAAACTTTATTAAAAATAAAAAAAAAAATACTATATTCGAATAGAATTGGAGCATTTCGCTATAAAACGCTAAACATAAGTAAAATTTCAAAAATAGCACAAAAAATTTTACTATATTGGACTGGAAGATTAAAACAGATTTCCTTTTACGAACGTCGAAAAATAGCCGCAAAACGCTAAAAATATCTAAAAAATTCAAAAATCGCTGTACGAATACCGAAGAAAGTTTACAGCAACGGGAACAAAATTACTATATTGGGTTAAACGTTTAAAATCTGATTTCACTCATGTGGAAAAATCGTCGCAAAATGAAAAACGCGCTAAAAATTCAAAATCCACAGATGGTAATGTAGTTCAGCGGATTAAAAACATTGTAACCGGAATTCTTTTACGAATGTTATAACATCGGCTCGAAACGTGAAAATCGCTAAAATTCAGAAATTTCGGATGACAAAATGTACCATATTACGCTAAACATTTAAAATCTAATTCCTTTTGCGAATGTCAAGAAATAGTTAACAATTTTCAAATCTGCCCATTAGAGTCTTACGCTATTCGGTTATCCGAAAAATCTTTTTCAAGCCACCCACAACCTGACCCGAATACGACAAAGAAAACTTCGTTGACCCGTAACCTGACAAAATAAAATTATGAGCACGCAACCCGATATTAACCCGGCACATTTCAACCCAAAACAGACCCGATCTCGAAATGTTTTAACACTAACCAAATATGAAATGAAAGAAAATTAATCCATATTGCAATAACTTATGGAAAAGTAGTCTACAACTATATATCTTTAATATCAATTTTAGCTTTTATGTAGAAAAATTAACTGTGATAATATACTGATTAATGTTCAAATAGTTCTTTCATCTTATAAATATTCAGGACTTTCTTTTGAAAAATCAGGTCAATCCAAACCCGACCTGCAGCTAATAAATATACATCAACCCGATGCGCAACGAAAAAGCGTCAATCCGACCCGACCAGTGATTCTGGTCAGGGTAAAATCGAGTTACCCGATCCTACGATTTTTAGCCGCCAATATTTTCTAACTTTTTTCCTTATCTTATATTTAAATGAAACATTTTAAAAATTAAATAAAGCAAAGAAAACTATTAGAAAATACTGGGGGCTAAAAATCGTAGCATTTGGCAGCTGTGAATTTTATTCAAAGAAACACGTTTGAGACTATGTTTTTAAATATTATAAGTTATTTTCTGAAAAACTTATTACAGCAGATTTTTTCTTTTTTAAGCACTGCAATTTTTTTGAATAAATCAAATCTTATTTTAAAAGAATATTTAAAATTGTCGATTAACACAAACAAAATTGAAACGCAAGGCAATTATTTTCAGCCGAGTTTTCTTCTAAATAAACTTTTGTTCCACATCTTATGAAAAGTTTATAAAACTCTAAAATACCATCCTAAATCACTTAAAATTAAAAAAAATTGTCGACCCACATAAGTCGTTATCTAGAAAAGATAGAAAATAGACGTTCGCGTTGCAGTTTTTCATTTTTACCAATCTTAAATGAAATGTTATGAATGAATGAAACCTTAAACCTTCGATCAGCTGAGATAACATCTTATGCTTATCGATCCTAAACTTCAAGTGTAAAATGTATAAGTTAAATGTTGAATCTTACAAAATCTAATCGCGACTGAAAGGTACTTTTAAATGGAGAAAATTATTATAAAATACTTTTTGAATCCGTTAAAATATATCTCTAAAAATAGTGTTGAATTTTGTTAAGATACTTGTATTAAATATTTCTGAACTAGTACACTTCTGGCGTCAGCCAGCTCCGGCCCGGTCAGTCGAGAAAGATTAAACCTCAACATGGGTCAGGCCCCAATCTAATAATAATTTAAACAAGAACGAAAAATCCTGCGTCAAGCCTAGATTATGAAACATTTTCTTTACAGTTTTCTGGCTGTGTTGATAACACATTAAAAAATAGTTTTCGAAATTACCTTCCAGTGTCAAAAAAATAGTCTATTTTGTGCAGCCCTGTATATGGTCAATAGATGTGGATATATAGTATGATAAGTTTAGTTCAGTTAGAATATTCACATTTAGTAATTTTCGCCAATCGATGGAAATTAACTCGAAATCTTTTGTACAGTCCTGCATATTATTTGAAGATTTTTGTAGACGCCACCTATTAAGGTAAAAGGAAACTTAAAACTCACTTGCAGCAATTACCAAACGTAAACGACAATGTTTCTTTTTTTTTTTTATAGCAGTGTATATGAATTTATATTGCACAAACTTCTTTTAGTCTACTCAATATAGTTCAGCAGGAAAATATGTAAACACAATTAAAAACTACCCTTAACCCCTTTAAGGGCACCGGTATATTATATATACCACTTAATTTTAATCCCAAAACGCCACAATGACACCAGAATTTTATAATAAAATTTTGAATTTGTAAGGTACATGAGGAAAAGCTTTTAATTATTTTAAAATAAATTCGTTCGTGAATCCTGGTGTCAATCAATCATTTCAATATTTTAGCTACAAGAGTACTTTGTCCCTGAAGGGGTTAAGCAATGCACTCCCATAGTCTGTAGTACTTACGAATTTCCTTGTGTAGCCCTGTATATGGTCAACCGAGTTTATAAACACACACGTACTATGAAAAAAAAAGTTAAAAATGCAAACCAAAGTTGAAAACGCACTTATCACACACAGACTGTAAATATCGCACATGTACTGTAATCAATATCTTTTGTGTGTCCCTGTAAATAAACGCAATGCACACAAGAGAACAATTTATAGTGCACTTCAGTAATGCATATAATTTTCATTATGTTTGAAATAGTGAAATATCACTAAATTACACTGTAGACGATTTTTCCTTATATAACGATGTGTAAAAGAATTCTTTTGTTTAACCCTGTAAATGAATAATAAATGCTTTGCATCCCATATGCTACAAAAAGCATGTTTTAATGCGCTTCATAATTATACATCAATTTCATTATGTTTTACATGACGTAGCGTCATCAAAATGCGCTTGGACAGATTATTCCCCCATTGACTGTAATGTAACGGAATACTTTTGACTGTCTCTGCAAAAAAACTATAAGTGCTACACACTTCTGTTGAAATAGCGAACATGCTATAGTAAACGACAATAACATACAAAAATTTCAGGACAATCGAAGCATTATTGGATTTATTAAAGAAATGATAAAGTGTTTTGAAAGGAATATTAAACGAAACCCTTTGGCCGATCGTTGATCACACTTACCCACTTGTTTGATATGTCTTTCTATTGCATTATAATTATCAATTCATATATTGTCGATTTTTTATGTGATTTAATTATACACACAAGTTTTATATTTTATAGATTATATAAACACGGTATAATTAATTTAGTGAATAAAAGTAATTATCAATTTTGTTAATCTACATATACAACAATAACACCCATGCGCGGAGCAATGGAGACAAGATGATTGCTGTTCTTTTAATGGAGTAGTCTTGAATTAAATTTCTGGTTTAATTTGACTATGCATTCTCCATAAAATTAAGACCAGTAAAATTCTGCGGGAATTAGATTTTGAATTCATTTTCAACTTTCACATTAGGACAAAGTATTACATACAACAAAGAGAATTAAAGACTAATTGAAAACTGGCTAGTTCTATAAAAAGAGTCACTTCGATAAAAATTATCAGTTTGAAATCAATTTCTATTGCAAGATCCCATTATCTGAAAATAAGGCCCTTAGATTTCCCAACATTCATTTACCTGCTTTTCGAGACACGATGGATTATTGGGGTCATCAACATGCAGCCAAGGCACTAACCTTTATTGGTCGATAAGGGTTTAGATTATGCACAAATACGGGCGAGGATGAATTAATAAAGGTTGCAATGGAAATTACGACTTCAAATCTAGATTGACAAAATGCATAAACAATTAAGCAACATCACAGTATCTGTAGATTCTGTTTATAGGTAGACTTCCTTAACTGCTGTTGAGAGCAGAAGAAATGCTCCAGCTAATGTTAAATATCTACGGGAGCGTTCTTTACAAACATCTTGCTTGCAGGAGGTGTAGGAGTGGCCGAATATTTTTGTGACCACCAGATTAAGTCAGCTTTACCTTACTCATCCGTCAGGATATATTTTATGAAAATATTAGGCTGACAAAAGCTTAGAAAAAAATCAATGTAAACCAATATTTATAAAGAAAATAAATTTAAAATATTTATATATATTAAAAAAGTTTAGTAAATATTGATTTGTATTTATGTTTTGACTCCGCCTCAAAACTTTTGCCACACTTAGGCACGTAAATTAACCTTTGCTGTATTTAATGCAACAAATTTTCGATTATTAGATTTTGATATCAGAAATTTGCTTAATCTCATGACTAAAAAAATAAATAATTGCCGCCGTTTTAGTTACGGTGGTTAAGCAATTGTAAAGTTAGACTTCGGGTTCTAGTTTGTGCTCATAGTGGTTTGGAATCTACTTTATTCTACACTTATTTTTATTAATGGGTCTACTACGCTATGGTACGTGATTATGCCAAATACAAATTTCAAAAGTTTTCATAATTTGCAAATAACTAGCGATAAATTTAAATTATATATCAAAAGAGAATGAAAATATATACAATGAGAAATGGTGGATTAAATATTTCAAGTTTTTGGCAGTTCAAAAATGCCTGCGGGACACATATGGCCTGCAGATTTATAGCTGGTATAAATCATAACTTATATCAAAATATTCTACCAGTATTATCCGATAGAAGTTATAAATTACATCAACAAAGTTCACCCCTTTGATGACAGCCAATACATTTGATTAAAAACAACTGCAAAAGTTCGCACATAGATCTAAATGTCATTTGGCGGATAAAAGTGGATAGAAAAATATAGGAAGCCGTGATAATACAAGATCCGGCTTTTGGAAGTCAAGGGCACGGCAATTCTCAAAACGATAACATGGAGCTTATCGTGCTAACGTCATGCGATGTAAGGGGGAACACGAGAACGTTTTGTGACAAATTATCGTTTGCTGTGGACTGAAAAAAAAAATGTTACGTCACTGTGCGATTTCATAGCAAAAGAAAAAAAAAGGGCTGAGAACAATTTTATGTGGTGATGTTGATAAAGAGATTTCATGATTCTAATTTATCATGCTGCTTAAAATAGATCTTTCATATTTTCTAGCAAGTTTCGGATGTTGTGTAAAGAATTACACCACTGATTCGATCATGAAAATTCATGTTTTTACGAATTTTTGACTCAGTGTAACAATAGCTATGCGTTACTTTGAACATGTTAACACATGACGTGCATGTCAGATTGAAATTCGTTCATACAAAATGTCTATTCACTAATGTAACATTTTCAGAATTTAACCCATTAACTGCCGAAACTATATGGGCGGAGTCTTGAATGTTTTTTACTGAAATTCGTTTGCCACCAAAAATTCTGAAAGATAATATTCCGTATTTTTAATCGCAAAGTTGTCTTTAAATAAAGTATATTTTAACATATTAAAATAGTGGTAGCTTGGCAGGGTTTTTTTTTTCATACACTTATTTTGAATGGTGCGGAAACGCACCATTGGCAGGGAATGTGTTAATATTTTCTCATCAGAGTTATTAAAATAGTGGTGAACAAAATTAAGATTGCATAATCCATAAATAAACACATTTTGAACGAGAAAATTTAATAGAATCTATTTAGTTTTAATGTAAATTATTTGCTTTCATTTATTAAATAAAATTTTGAAATATGTTTGATTTGGAAAAAACCGTTAAAGTTGACTAAAAATTTTCTAAACAAACTAAGGAAACCTCTCATTATAATTTGAAGCATGTTTCTACAACCCACGATTTAAAAGATAATCGTTATAAGCTTTGAGAACAATGAATGAGCTCGAAAACTTGAATTTAGCTTTTAATTTTTTTTTTTTTTCGGTGCGATCTTCCGTGTGCTTGGAGTCTCTTCTCTACCTTTCCAACAATCTCAGTCTTGAAAAGAAGGCTATTGAAGAGGAAGTGTTATGGAAGTGTTATTGAAGAGGAAGTGCACCGAAGAGGCCTGCGCCTCGCCCCCTTTTCAAGCACTAAGACTGTTGGAAAAGATAGTAGACCAAATCACGGAAGTTTCCACCGGAAATGTTTAAAAGTTAGATTCAATAATTCTAAATTCCTCGCAATAATGACAGTGTGAACAGAAAACCGCTGTAATCCATTTCTCTAAAAAATTAACTTATCCTAACCGTATTACTATTAAAAATACTACTATTTTCTGGACTAATACTAAATATCTGGGGCAGTGGCCCGATAACTACTTGTCAGGGGGTTCACAATCACTTTGTTACCAGTATTTTGATAAACTAAATCTATGCTTGTTTAATCGCAAGACATTCTACGATTAGAAAAGCTCAAATTTAATATAAAAAAATTCTGGTAGGAAAGTGGTTGTGAACCCCCTGACGAGCCGCCATTGATCTGGAGGTTACCCTTGACAGGAGACTTATCTTGAATAAACATTTCTTAAATATTAGAGGCAAAGTCACCGACATCTCAAAATCTCTCACCTGTACTCAAAAGTAACACTATTAAAACAGGGTCGCATAAAACCCAGCCCGGGCGGGTACCCGGGCAGCTACCCACTACAATCCTGATTAAAAATAAAGTACTTTTGTATGCATTCGATCTATTCTCACTTATGCTTGCCCAATCTGGGGCTATTTGCAAGCAAAACTAATATGAATTACCTCTATAGAGCACATAACACTTATCTCCGTATCATCAGGAACGGTCATTGTTACCTCAGGAATACTACGTGTATTCGTAGCGATATCTGTACCACTTCACTAAAAGTAAAAAAATACTATCTGTCAACACAAAAAACTTGTATAAAAACTTTATAATATTCCTAATGAAATAGTCTCAGAGTTGCCAGACTATGAGGTCTCTGACCCCGATAATCGCAAACTCTTAATTGATGATGAAGACAGTCTTTTCTTTCTTCACTTAAACTTTTCTTTGACTTTTTTGTTCTTGGTGCTTGGTCATTATTTCTTAAAAAAACATTTATTTAGACTGCTCTAATAGCATTTGTATCTCTTATACTTAAATGTATGGTATCTGTAAAGAGTTTTTGTATAAGTCTCTATAGTTTTGTATAAGAGTTTTGTAAGAGTCTAAGTAAAGAGTTGGGTTCGATACCCGGTAGTATTTAGTGCTTTTTATTTATTTTTTTAAGTAATGGAATTTCTTTTTTTCATTTATCTTTTTTTTATATTAAATTTTAAATTTTTAATATCATTTTTCTCCATTTTTTATTCAAATTTTAAACTTTTCTTGTAGCTTTTACTACAGTTGAACATTTTTCTTTCTAATGCTCTCTACTGCTTCCGGAAGTCTCTTGTCGTTCAACTGGATGTTAAGTTTCACCGCAACTAGGTAATCTAAGATATTTACATTGTTCCATAATAACAGAAATAAAAAAAAATGGGAAAATTTTGTAACTTCATTCATTTTGGAAACCTCAAATTTTTATAACCTTATTACCACTATTTTCCCTTAGATTTTAATATATTTCAAAATAGAATGTTCTATTAAATCCCTAAATTGTTCTTATGGCCATTGTGCATGATATCCGCAGAATAAAAAGATACATGTTTTGATGAGTCGCGCTAAAGTTCATAATGCATAATTCAAATTCTTTTCACATTTCTAACAAAAGAATCAAATTTTTAACTATAAGCTAGAAGAAGTACAAAAAATAAAAATGTACTAATATTCCAAATCATGAAAGACTGTTCCAATGAAGAAACGTGCATATGAAAATAGTATTTTAGTAATTCCAAAATACTTCATTCGAATACATGAAATTGTGTGACGGCTTTTCTATTCTTCAACAAAATAAATTTAATCCAGAATTTCTCCACAATTCTTTCAAAACCTTTGATGCTTAGAAGAAAAAAAAAGTTCCTTTCCGTCACGAAGATAACCGGAAGCAAAATTCTGATCGCAGCTTTTGAATTCCAGCCCATTAGTTTCAATTAGCTGTTCAAGAGGATCTCATAACGGTTCAGATCTTGGCAAATCCCCAAATTACTGTCTTCAAAAGACACTTTAAAACCTATCTCCTCTCTTTGAGTGTTTTTCGATATCTGGTGAATTAGATATGTTTTTAAAACTATACCTTTCATATTAAAAATTGGCATCGGTTATTTAAACTTGCTGCTCTATTAAAATATAGATAAAATGCTTAAGTGATACAAAGATAAACACAAAAGGCTTATAAAAACGTTTAATGATCGACATGTGTTTCAGCGCTCATACGGTGCCATTTTCAAGATATACAACAATAAACAAAATATTTTCGCACATTTTTGAAAATAAACTTGAAAAACATAAATCACGAGATCATATACGTAAAAAAGCAGGTGCTTAAAAACAATCAACTGTAAACATGAAAACTAATATTTCCTTATTCAAAACTGAAAAGTACCTCGTGTAAAGTACCTTAATTTTCACGTTTACAGTTGACTAGTTTGAGCACCTGCTTTTTTACATATATGATCTCGTGATTTATGTTTTTCAAGTTTATTTTCAAAAATTTACGAAACTATTTTATTTATCGTTGTATATGGTCCACTACGAGAGGGAACCGCGACTACCTCTGTAGGTTTTCACACCCCTCGAGTTGTGGTAAAGCAAGTACGGGTTGGAACATCCCGGCTTAAGGCCTAGGGCCTGGTTCCCTTTTTGGGTTTCCAGCTCCGAAGCTGTTGGGGGCCGCCGGCCCGTCTCCAAGTGTCTCGCGGTGACTCCCCGTGGTTTCACCGCGTATCGCAACGGCCTACGTCGTCGACAAGTGGGTTCAAGGTTAGAGGGTCCGTACTGGTTTGGCTCTCTGACCGGCCGAAGCGCCGTAGCGACACAAAGCTACTGGCGCGATATAAGTCCCTCAGGACTTGGGTTCGGTGGTCGTCTACGCAAGCGGCGCAGCTTACTTGTATCGTTGTATTTGTTGAAAATGGCGCCGTATGAGCGCTGAAACATATGTATCATTAAAATGTTTTTATAAGCATTTTTGTGTTTCTCTTTGTATCACTTAAGCATTTTATCTATATTTTAATTATAATTAGTGATCTTATGCGAGTATGTTGCTGCTCCATTTTTGAAAAAAGAGGTATACTATTATTCACAAATCTTTCAAATAAATTAGATCTAAAAATATAAAAACACCGTAATCACTTCAAAATATTATAAAGCAACTGGTAAGATTTATATGAAACTACCCTAGAATTTATTAAACACTGCCGGTAAAACTTTTTCCTAAGCTACAGAGCAGCGTACTGCTTTTTATTGGGTCCCGGAAACTTCTGCGGTTTTTCAAAGCGTGGTTTTGTCTAGTTATTTTTACTGCTGTTGATAAGCGGTGACCTGACCTTGAATGACCCAGATATGTACATTTGGTATTTTCTGCTTGCGCTGCATGACTCTCGCTTGTGTAGTGGCATAACTTTTGTTTCAGTGCTGTGCTAAGAATTGAAAACCAAAAAGTTCCATTTTCGTCATAGTATGCTCTTTTCTTTCAAGAAAGGAAAAAATGTTTTCAGACTGCTCATAAAATTTGTGCTGTATGTGAGCAAAGTACTGTTTCAGAAGAATTAGTTCGAAGGTAAGTGCGAAAAATTCAGCCTGGTAGCATATATGCTATCCCCACTGTTTCCAATGAAGTAGATTTTTTTAATTCAGATATTCCATATATTCATTCCAGAAATTTAAAATAGCAATATTTGCTCCATTTAATAACAAACATTCCTTTATTAAATAAAGCTCAATTTACTATTCACATTTTCTGGTATGAATTCAGATTTTCTGAGTTACGGAATTTCTAGGTTTTATAAGAATGGGAATTAGAGGGTTAAAGGGTACGTTATACGTTCTCAGCGGCGAAAAATTGACATTTTGGAATTTTTTTAGGAAAGGGATAAAATTAATTGAAAAAATAATTCCACGTTGTTTTTTAATGCTTCAAGTATATATATATATATATTGTTAAATTTGATTACATAATTACGTCGGAAACATGCAGCCGCGTTGACTTGTACCAAAATATCCGGCCTTGATGGGCTGCAACCCAACTTCCTGTAGAAACAAAAATCTCAGTTTTTTTCTTGTAAAATAAGGTTGTAGATAAGGGCCATTGTCTCGATTTTTTTAATTGAAAAATAAAAAAATTGCCCTATTTTGAAAAAAAAAAATCATTTTTCGTCTAAAATTGACTTTTAAACTTGTTGAAAAAATATGAAATTTTTTTTAAAAATTTAAAAAGTGGCTCGATGGCCCGTAGATAATTTAATTATACGTAGATAAGCGCAAATTTTGTCCAAAAGTGTTAAAAATTGTTCAAGTTCTCATGGTTCACATGTAGTTTCCAGATAATCAAAAATATTCCAGAAATCTTCAAAAACTAAGTTTTAGAAGAAAAAAAAATGTACTGGTATTTTTTCTTTCAACTCAGACTTAACTTGCTATGCCTCTGTAGACCCTCCTGTGCGTCAATCTGCTCCTTTAAAGGGGAGTAGAATCTTTATTTAGAATATTCGGTGAGGTCGATTTCATCGATCGTGCGCGCGCTCACATTTTTGCTCATATTTTCTTAATTAAGATATCACTTTTTATCTTTTTGCCCATAATTTTACACACTATAAAGATTTATATTTCCACCAAAAAGAAAAAAAAATCTTTTTGTAGTTGAGAACATATATAACCCCTTAAACAGAAAAATTATATTATTCCTTTATCATAAATCGAACGAAACTGATGCGCATAATTTAATTACGTGTATTTAAATAATCAACTGATCAGTTTTCCCTTATTAAAAAGAATTATTCCACTTACTAAAAAGAAGTCAAAATCACTCATGAGTTAAGCTGTTTTGTCTAGAATCTTGTTTTTAAATGATATTTTCACACTTTTTTTTGTTACTTTTAACGGGAATTTGGCTCGCGAAGTACGAACTAATTACAGTATTTACAAAAATCAGCCACCGTGAAGTTTTTGTTAAAATGAACGAGCGGATTTGCCCTAAGGCTATTAAGAGAATGATGGAGCAATTTAATCATTAGATAACGATATCCAAAAGAATGCTTTCACAAAAGAGATCAGACGATAAGACAGAAAAGGGTGTTCGAAATCCCAGGAATCCATTAAACGGTAATTTACATAGTTCTATACAATATGAAACAAGGCTGTTAGAAATATTTGTGTGCACAAGGCTATTAGAAATATTTTAAGTAAAATAGCCTTATGAGTAACGTCTTTTTAACACGTTCATTGCCGGGTTAAAATTACCGGAATTTTATTTTATTTAGAAAGTCCGAATTCATTTATTTTATTTAGAAAGTCCGAATTCATTTATTTTATTTAGAAAGTCCGAATTCATTTATTTTATTTAGAAAGTCCGAATTCATTTATTTTATTTAGAAAGTCCGAATTCATTTATTTTATTTAGAAAGTTCGAATTCATTTATTTTAAAAACACAAATTGCACAAATTGTGCTTATTAGTTGCTAAAATCAGTGTAAAAATTGTTTTAAACTCTCCCGGTTTTACGCTAAAAATAATGATACTGTAATTAATTTCGATAAAGCAAGAATTATCCATAGGTTCAATAACCCATTTAAAGCCGCCATTAGGGAATCATTGGAAATTAAAATTAGAAAAGATTGTATTTGTAATGATAACTTTTCTTTCAACATACCTAGTTTATGGGATACATTTTTAACCCCTTGTTAATTCATTGTTTTGTTTTTCGCTCTTTGGCAACAGAGAGCGCCCGCTTATTTTATTTAAATTTTTCCATACTGTTGATTTCAATTTTCTCGTGTCGAAAATTAAAAGATCAGTAGTCGTTTGTGTTGTTCCTCTTCCCCGATGATGGCTTTAAGTTTAAAGCCGAAACATGTAGGATTTTAGCTCTTTTATGAGTTTAAAACAATTTTTACACTGATTTTAGCAACTAATAAGCACAATTTGTGCAATTTGTGTTTTTAAAATACTAGTTAACAGTGTAGTGTCCAAATGGATTCAATTGTCACTTATTTTATTTAGAAAGTTCGAATTCACTTATTTTATTTAGAAAGTTCGAATTCACTTATTTTATTTAGAAAGTTCGAATTCACTTATTTTATTTAGAAAGTTCGAATTCACTTATTTTATTTAGAAAGTTCAAATTCACTTATTTTATTTAGAAAGTTCGAATTCACTTATTTTATTTAGAAAGTTCGAATTCACTTATTTTATTTAGAAAGTTCGAATTACGATACTTCAAACAATGAAATTAAAAAGGATTACTGAGGTACAGTACAACATGTTTTCTAATAGATTATTAAGTTCATAGCATTTATCGTTCATTTACAGACATGTCTCTAAATGAACGATGCTCACACTAAAGAATTTGATTACAGGAATGCATGGGTGCAAGAAGTCTATCCAAGCCAAGATCGAAAAATTCTGATTATTAGGAATAACCAAATAAAAATAGTCTAGATGATTTATATGACTTGCATTATGGCTTGAAATTGATCTTTAACAATAAATGAAAGTGGTTAAAATTTCGTGATAGTAAAATTGCTATTATTTAAGTACATTAAGCAGAATTTACCTATCGGTCAAATATCTCTCCAAGACTAAAATCAGCCCTGAGACAAAGTCTTGCACCCATGCAGGAATGACAGATAAATGCTGAAAATGTTTTAACCCATTCGCTGCCAATCACGAGTATACTCGTGGTTTTTCAAGCTAAAATTATGAATTCGTACCGGAAATTTCGAAAGAAGAATTTTTATTTTATGTAATCACGAAATGTCTAATTAAAGTAAATATTGCTATTCGTATTTTCTGGTATGAATTCGAACTTCCTAAATAAAATACCGGTAATTTTAACCCGGCAGTGAACGTGTTAATCTGTAGTATGCTTTTTTAAAACTTAATCTTTAGTGTTTTACGTATAAGTTCTATAGATTATATGCAGGGCTGCACGAAAATACTCGCATGCATCACCGGATATGAACATCAATTGCAGAAAATTGATTTTTACAGTGTTGTGTTTTTTAATTGTTTATTTAAAAACCTCATTACAATGTATAAAAAATAAAATTTCTTAACATCCCGATTATGTTGGAAAGTTGCATAATCTATACCAGATGCATGATTTTTCGTTCTTGTTTAAAAATTTATTAAATACACTTCTGCAGACACTTAAAAACCCTAGTAAAACGCATTTCCCAGAATTTCCTAAATTTAGTTTCTGAAAAAGCAGATAATTTTAACCAAGTAATCCAAAGTCGAAATCTATCTTCATTGTTTAATTCTTACTTGCGAGAAACACAGGATATTGAAGTTAAGCTATTACACAATACCCACTAACTATTCTCTGTAAACAAAACATTCAGTAGAGATTAGATTCGTCTGTTTCGACAGAACGAAGAAAAATATTCAATAAATCGGTAGGATTCAATGTTTTTCGCCAAAATCGTTCTAGTATTGCTGTCAAAAGTAAACAGAACCTTTTTTCCTTTAAACATAAACGAATCATTTAGATTTTTACAGAGACGAAGATTAATATATTTTTATTGTATACATTAAGAGGAGCTCAAAACTCTACGAAGATTGAATATAATTGAAGGTTTATTTAAATAACAATATTTTCTTTTAACGGCAATCTTAAATGGTAATCGAATACTCCGTAGAACCATATACAATTCAAATAAAGTAAAAACCTGCTAGAATCGCTAAGGACCGGGGCTTTACAAATTTGTTGAAATCTGGTAGCTCGCAGAAAATTCTAGTCTGCCAGTAAAAAAAAAAAAATTTACCACTCCCCCTTCTTCGTCATTAATTTTTTTAAAGAACAAAAGTTGCGCCTTTTTTTTCTTTTTTTAAATGAATTAATTGAGAAAAAAGTAACAAGCATAGTTTAGAATGATTAGTTATAGTTTATATTATCTTTTTACATTATGTAGTATTCTAAACTAAGTTCTCTAATGAAACTTGTCAATATTATATATCTCTGAAAAAAAAAAAAAAAAAAATACTATAAAGGCTGAATTTACGGGCATTTCCGGGAAATGCCGATTGCCGAATGTTTCATATGTCCGGAGTTGAGTACTGCTAAATCACATTTGATGAATGGGCATCGATGAAATAGCGAAGCAGGAAAACGATTTGCCTATTTCCTTGTCGAAGTCACTCAAATAATTTTGGATTTTATTATTTTAAAATTTGGATTTGATGAACTTCTTGCTGGCCAAATAAAAATACTAAAGTTTAAAATATTTGTTGTTTGAGTTTAGTTTCCAAGTTTATTGTGTAACTTTCCAACATCTAAAATCAGACATCGAGACGTTTTATGAGAAATGAGAGAAATAGCCCTTTGTGCTTCTTTTTTTTTAAGGTAAGTATTTGTACTAAAGAAGAAAAAAAATAAAAGGCCAGATTAAAAACTTGGTCACCTGTGGTGATTTGGCGACCGCATTTGTCAAGCCCTGCAAGGGACCGAAATTTTTTTCCATTTTAGTCCTTAATTGCTGCGGCAGAAATTGTCCCATAATTATATTGTCAGCGATGTTATCGCTTGATCGATAGTCCAATAAAAGGCTTTATTAAATTTTAGGATACAATTTATGTACTAAAATTTAAGTACAAGACTATTATAGTTAAAATTCACCCATTCAGAAGTATCTACTGATAATATTAGGGCTCCAAACAAACCAAATTTCACTAGTATATATAGTTAGTTAAACTGACAGTTAGAAGTTAAACTGTGAAAAATGAAAAAAAACAGCGATTTGCGAGACCGCTAACAGTAATTACGAGTTAAACTGATTTCAGTCTAAGCAGGTACATTTCTACGGTACTATTCCTTTCAATGGTACCATGTATTTTCTTTTTTCGTTTAAAGCCGGATTCCGTTTACACATGTTCCATTTTTACGAGTTTTATTATATATAAAAAGGAGGATGTAGATAAAGTTGATAGATTACTAGCACCTGTATTTATCCACCACCCCCCTTGAATACTAGGCCTACGCACTGACAAAAATGGCGGCTGTCGTAGACTGATCTTTTTTAAGCGTTTGTACGGTCCCTTTAATTTTAATACCAGTATTTTTGTTAAGTATTCTCAGCCTTATATAATCTCGAAAAAGTAAAGCGAAGAATACTTAAAAAATAATGGTATTTAAATTCAAGGGACCGTATTTAACGCTAAGAAATAAAAAAAATCAGCCTACGACAGCTGCCATTTTTATGTCAGCGCTTAGGCCTAGTATTTAGCGGGCGGTAGAGTTGACAAATTTGTAATTGCAATTATCTGCAACGTAATTGCAATTTAATTGTAATTAATTATAGTTACAATTACACGTAAAAAATTCTTGCAGCACTGTAGCCGGAATCGCCCACCAATCCCATTATTTGACCAAATGTCTGTGCTTGAATTTGTGTAAATGAATCAATTACACACAATTAAATTGCAATTACAAATTTGCCCAACTCTGGCGGGCAGTGATCTATTCTAGACAAACATTTTTAAAAATATACACTTCCGCAGTTATTGCGAAAACCCCAATAAAATTCATTACCAAAGCGACTTCACTGAAAACGCAGGTCACTTTAACGAAGCCATCTGAAATCAAAATCTCTACCATTTTTCAGTGATAGTTGATAGTAAATCTTACTTGCCAGAAAATCAGGCTAGTAAAGTAAAGCTATTACACAATACCCAACTAACTATTCTTTGTAAACAAAACATTCAGTACTAGAGATTAGATTCCTTTGTTTTGATAGAATGAATAAGAAGAAAAATTTCAATAAACCTGTAGGAATCAAAGTTAAGCTTTTTGGTATGTTTTACCGAAATAAAACCGGACTTTTCGAAGATGAAACTAGTTTAGAATACCTCCAGGATAGAGCACATTCTGAGATCCAAGCGAGGTCAGTTCAACCTTTAATATTTTTTATTCAAAACTTTCTTGACATATTAAGATAAGTTACATAATCGAAGTGCAGACTAGTTAAAAACTAGTTTTATAGTTGGGATGTTGATTAAATGTGAATATTAAGATATTCAGAAATTTAATTCATTACTTTCGTAAGAAATGAACTTTATATGTAGAATTTTTTTTATCTTTGTAAATCATTTAATTTTTTTAACTAGCTAAATTAGTAGCATTGCAAATGATAAATCATAAACATCTCGCCATAAATTTATTACGGGTTTAAACTTCTATAGGAATGGTGCTAGAATATCACTTGATTCGAAGGTAAATTTATAAACACTTCATGTAATGACATTTTTTTTTAGAGAGATATGGTCACTACACCATGTCAAACTATCTAATACAGTGGTTCCCAACCTTTTTTTAACCGCGCCCCACCAAAGCATCTCTAAAATGATGATGCCCCCCTCCCCCTATAACATATAATTCTCATAAAATTTTAAAAAGAATTTACTCCTGACAGAGTAAAAATCATTTAACATTGATCCTGAAACGTTCCGAAGGTAATGGATGAATCAAATATTTTTTATACTCATCTGATACTCCTCGTAGTTTACTGGCACACGGTCGCCACGTACGCGTGATGTATAGAGTGCTCAGAATCCTTGATTAGAAAAATCAATAATTTTGAATAAAACATTTTTGTCTTATTTAATCACAGAATTTCTGCGATTAAGTTACTAATCAATTTCTAATCAGAATGAAGCATGATAAAAGATTCGGTAAAGGAAGGTCGTCAAGTAATTGTTAAATATACACTTTAATAGTTTCATGTGTAAAATTGATTTTCATGTGACATATTGCAGTGCGACTCATTCAATAAATAATCGAAAAAGTTGTTTAAAATTTTACGTAAATCAGAAAAATTATAAAGAATTTTTAAATATATAAAAGTATCTAAATATCTTAAAATATTTTTTTCTATAATTATTCTGGTAAGATTGTATTTAAAACTTTTGAATGGATACTTTTTAAAAATTGAATAAAAAACTATTTCTTTTAATTTTGTTTTTGACATTTGAATGTATAACTTATTTTATTTTCAGTCTACAACATTACTATTAGAAAAACAATTCAGAAGGTATGGGTTCACAGAAATTCTGAATTGTCCCCTTGAAAAGTTAAATTGCCTCCCTGAAAAGTCAAATTGCCCCCTGTGGGGCGTACGCCCCCCGTTGGGAAATACTGATCTAATATGAAAAAAATGCACTTTTTTTCATTACTTTTAAAAACGGGCCGATTGTCACCACTAAATTTTATTAGAATTCCTCGCCTAGTAAAAATACTAACATTTCTGTGAATAGGCTTTGCCCGTTTAACTTTTTTATATTCAGAGATGTCGAATTCATACCGAAAATATTTTTTTTTAAATTTCGGTTGTTCCGAAATGGGCTCATTAAATAAAGTAAAAATTTCTATTTAAAATTTCTGTTATGGATTCCAAATTTCTGAAATGGAAAGGAGAAAAAACTGGCAACCCTTGTCAACAATACTATTAAAATTTAGTGGAGACAATTGGCCTTTTTTTAAAAAAGTAATGGAAAATACACTTTTTCACATTCGATATACTGTAAAAAAACGACATTTCTACAACACAAACTGCTGTTCATTTCGCACTCACATTCGATTGCAGTTGAATGTACTGTAACTTTCTTTGGTTAGCAGAAAGGAAGTTAACTGTAACACATAACCGCCATTTCTTCCCGCTTGTTTCTACCTCTGAACTCTGACTTGTTTGAAGTGATATGCAACTAACTCTGTTTCTGTCTTTAGCAAAGTAAGTAAAACTTTAAAAAACACGTAAAATGCAGTATGTACTTCAAAATTTCTCTTCTTTTAATAACATGTTTTATTTTTTTCTGCCCTTGAACTAGGAAACCGCATTTTATAGATTTAGTAGATTGAGTACCGTAAGCCTATTTTAAACATAACAGCGTTGCAGAAATAACAGCAGTTGCGTTAACTTAACAGTACAAACTACTGTGAAACTAACTCTGTTTCTGTCTTTAGCAAAGTAAGTAATATTTAAAAAAATACGTAAAATGCAGTATGTACTTCAAAAGTTTGTTCTCTTCTTTTAATAACATGTTTTATTTTTTCTGCCCTTGAACCAGGAAACCGCATTTTATAGATTTAGTAGATTGGGTACCGTAAGCCTATTTTAAACAGCGTTGCAAAAATAACAGCAGTTGCGTTAACTTAACAGTACCAACTACTGCAAATTTAACCACACAATTCGCTGTTGAAATAACAGCAGTTGCATAAAATTAACAGCACAGACTACTGTCAAATTAACAACACAATGTGCTGCTGAAAAATAACAGCAGTTGCGTAAAATTAACAGCACAAACTGCTGGCGTCCGAATTGCCAGCACATTGTGCTGTTAAATCTACAGTGGTTTTCTTACAGTGGGTAGCGACGGTGGGTTGACATGGTAGCGACGAATGAAGAAATTCAATTTAAATTCTATCGCTTAAAACTATTGTAACTTGTTAAAGAGAAAATATCTAAATATTTTTTCCTTCAGAAACAATTAGTTCAAATAATAAACACGTGTAGACAGATTTTAAACTAAGAGTAAGAGCATTCTTTAGTGCGAAAGCAAAGTATCTTATTCTATGAAATTTTCTCAAAATAAGTAAAACATAGCATGGACAAAGTAGGCTCTACATAAAAAAGTAATTGCTATCATTTTAAAGTATTATATAGTTTAGGAAAGAGGTTTTTTTTTTTCAGATAAAGTAAATGATAAATGCCTTTTTATAGAGTGTTTTTGTACTAAAAACAAAATTTAGTATAAAATTTATTGAAAAATTGAGCTTATACAAAATATCGGAATATTTTAAATAAAAATAGAATATAAATACAAAGTTGAAAAAGTATCTTTTTATGGAGAACAATATCAAAAACTACCTATGTGCAGAGTCTGAAATATCGAAATTTGAAATATCGACAATATATTAATAACGACAAAATTTTTATACATAAACAAATCTCTGCTAGTGCAACTTCTCTTCTACTAGCTGACGAAGGGAGCTGCTAGCTGTCACCAAAACTACACTCAAATTTACTAATTATCTGAGGAAAAATAACTTTTTCATCTCCAGTGTATTATCTTTGTAGTATAGTATCGTTGGAAAGGAATGAAGAAAATATTTTCTATGCATCATTACCACCTCTATACAAAATACTAAGGAAGGTGATAACTGTCACCGAAACTACTCAAATTTACAGATTATCTGAGGAAAAAGAACTTTTTCGTCTCCAGTATCTTTGTAGTATACTATCGTTGAAAAGGAATGAAGAGAATATTTTCTATCCCTTTAAATATCCCTATAATTTTTCTATCATTACCACCTCTATACAAAATACTAAAGAGCTAAATAACTGCAAACCATTATGAGAGCTGAAAATTATTAATAAAAAAGTTCTGAAACGTTATAAAATTGTATGGGGAAAATTTAAATTGCTTCTGAAGTCAAAATCGATACTTAGTATTTCTAAGCTCCATTTTCCACGGCTAAGAAATAATTCAACCTTCACTCTGCAATACCACTCTCATCAAGAATGAAAATGAGCGACGTGTTTTTCCGACAAACTTGAGTGAATTGCATACTCTGACGCTGACGGAATGCTAACTTTCGCAAGTTTATTTCACACTCGCAGTAATAAGGGATAAGAAAAGGGATATTTCTCACGAAATAGCATGGAGTTTTATCATATTTGATTCGTGAATATAAAAACAAACAAAGCAGCAATCAAAGCTCGCCCGTTTCATTGCAAATGGGAGAAAAAATTCGTAGGAATTGCAAAAGTTTGAGAAAAATAAATAAGAAAAATAGTTCAATCTTTCGCTCATATGTAGCGGTGGTACAGTTAAAGTACTGAATTGGGTCAGGTACCCTATTTTACTGAAAACTGACCGGCAGGTCCGGATTGGGTCTACTTTATTATTGTATTTGAACGAAATTTGGCTCGGGTTGACCAATTTTTACTACGAGTCCAGTTCACTTTTTACTTTTATATAAGAAAGTATAAGAATTATAAAATTTTCGACTTCCGTTTTTTGATGGATTGGCATGCTTGAAAATGTCCTGAGCACAATGATTATTTTTGGAAAATGTGTGTATTAAATTTTGCGGGAACTTTACTTCATGAACTAATGATGCATGGAATTTCATAAAACTTCGTATTCTGTTTAACCTTGACATAAATTGGTGCTAATTAGGTTTAAATGTATTCCCAACAGGTGGCGCTGTTGGGGAATACATTTCAAGCCAAGGGTACCCGGTTTTGGCCCAACAGACCACCAAAAATCAACATTGTCGTTCTATTGGATAGCTTTACGTACTCTTCTACTTGGCACCAAAATATCGTGAAAGCTATAGAAAAACAGTGGTTTACTTACCACAATCGATTCGCCAGGTTGGATTTATTTGAAAAGCAGAAAAGATGGCAAAAAATGAAAACTTTTGAGGGAAATTTAATTCTAATAGCACAGCACGGACACAGATTGAACTCGCTTCAAAAGCCGATGGACACTGTTAGGGGACGATAAGTGGTGTAGTTAACCCATTCGCTGCCAACCACGAGTATACTCGTGGTTTTTCAATCTAAAATTAAGAATTCGTACCGAAAATTTCGAAAGAATTTATTTTATGTAATCACGAAATGTCTGCAATTAAAGTAAATATTGCTATTAGTATTTTCTGGTATGAATTCGAACTTTCTAAATAAAATAAAATTCCGGCAATTTTAACCCGGCAGTGAACGTGTTAAGATGGGTGTTGGCCAGAGGGCAGTACTCAGCGAGAAAACCAGGGTACCCGATTTGATCCGTCTACCCGGTTTTAACCTACCTACTTTCCTATACCACTTAATCAGAATCTGAATAAAATTGTTTAAGTTACCGTAAAAACGTTAAAATTTCATTTATTTTCAAATAAAAGTTTTCGAAATTTCGGGTGAATTTTGAACATTACAGCAACAATACTTGCCACTGAAATAGTTAAACCATTCTTTTCTACTTACAAACGGAACGTATTTTGCACTGCTCGGTTTCTAAAACTAAGCTGTAGAAAAATCAATGAAAAAGATGCTTCAATCTTTGCCTCATTTTTAGCGGCGATGGTAATTAGATTTTCGCCCCTAGAAAAGTAAAAATATTACCGGGCCCTGTAATTTATACGGAAGTGTCTTTTACCGCAGCAGATATTTTAAATAAAGTATGTGTAAAGTATAAAAAATAAATAAGGATAAATAATTTTGCCGAATTAATTTTACCGGAATACAGTTTAAAGATGAAGTAAATGGCCTATTTCAGTATACCCGATAATTCGTTCCGGAATGGCATTATTTAATCCCTTTGCAACAAGCCTATTTTATGGAATTTAATCTTTTACCACTGGTATTTACCACGGAAATTTTTGTTCAATTGAATCAGATTGATAAAATATGAAAACTCCATGGAGAAAACGTTTGTTATCAACAAAGAGTTCAACTCCTTTGCCATCGAGATGAACCCCACCAATGATGACTGGTTTCATCACTGCATAGTTACTAGACTATGCGGTCTGCGACTCCACGTTTTTTATTCGCCCTAGATTTGCTTTTTTAATTTTTGTAAGCTGAGTTTTCACCTGTCTTTATTTAAAACTTAACTTCCCTTTTTCTGATCTTTATTTTTTAATGTTAGTTTGTTGTGTTTGCAATTTAAATGTATGGTCACTGAAAAGTGTTTTGTTTTTTTCTTTTTGGGGGTGGGGAAGATGTTAGAACTAGTCTTCAGTTGCTTATGAACTAATGATATTTTTTTTTCATTTATAATAGCTTTCATCTCATTTATTTAAAAACTCGTTTATTTTACTTTTTATAAACTTTAAAAAAAAAAAAAAACGATCCAAATAAATTAATTTTTTTATTCACGTAGTTTTTTACTACAGTTAAACTATTTTTTTTTATCGCTTCCTTTATGTCTCTGCAAATCGCTTGCATGTCGCCAGGATGTAAAGTTACGCCGCAAATAGGAAATTCGTTGACAGCCTTACATTGTTCGTATTGTAATTAAATGAAGTAAGTTTAACAATTAAAAATTACAGTTACTAAATAATGAAGGATTTTGAGCACCCTATAATGTTACCCATACGTGACGCTCATCGCGAAGGATTTAACCGAGATCTTCGTTAACTAAAACATGATTTCCTGACCAATTTAAAATGCAACGCGAATTTGTTATGTTAGTCTGCACTTCGAATAAAACATACGCCAGCCAAATCCATATTCGTTAGTATAGTCAGAAAAAGTTATCGCTAACCGAAACATTCTTCAGCAGAGGCACTCGTTATAGAGAAGGTATCTTTTATAAGTGTTTCTTAAATCTAGTTTGGAAATTTTTTTAATACAAGCCTCAAAAACTTTTCCGATTACGATTTAAAAATGAATAAAAAAGCGAATTTTCGAAACATGTTAGAATTGAGAATAAAAACACAAATTTTCAACATTTAGTCGATTATTGAAAGAAATTTTAAATATTATAAAGACAAAGTAAGTATTTACGAAGATTAAGTCTTAAGTTAACTGCAATCTTGCAAACATAAATTGCTTCACTTGGGAACATATTTTCCCATTAAACGAGTTAACTACAGTTGTAGGCACACATCCAAAATTTACGTCTTTCCGCATGAATAAACAGATTTGATGTTTTGCACTTTGATCTAAACTTCGATGACTGGCATAGACATAAAGAGATTCCTAGTTTTAAGAAGGTGTGGGGGGGGGGGGGGGGGAAGGTGGATTTAGTGGTTAAAAATTCATATTTAATATTTTTCATTGAAAAATTTTAAATGTTTTTACTCTAGTTAGGCTTTTTAATGCCTTGTTTTGGGAATGATCAAAGAAATATTAGAGTTCATTTTATCACAAAAGAACAGGTTCATTCTAGAGTATTGCACGGGTCGGGTTGCAACCAACCTGACCCGAAAATTTTTGCTTAAAATTAATCCGAACCAGACACTTCAACTGTAGAGATACTACAGATCGTTTCAATGTTGAAATACATAGAGAAATCTCCTTTTAAACACAAATCGGTGATGTTTAAAGCTCAACGTAATTTACGAATCTGTTCTCGTAAAGTCATTAAAAGGAACAATATGTATGCGCAATCGCAATTTACATCTTGCATAATAAATAGTCTCTATGTTGACTGAAGCGAAGATTAATGCCCGTCATACATCTACAGAAGAAAGACAAATTTTATAATGAAATGATCATAAATAACAAATGAAGAGAAGTTTTAAACAATGTGCTGCCAAAATGCACACACGTGTTGTAATAATCGTCCTTCACCGTGGCCTTCACCTAGCATTGTCATCTCGAACGTCTTGAAGGAGTTCATTTGTATAATATATTTCTGTTCTGGAACAATATTCTACATAACATGCAATATTTTTGCGTTTGAAGTTTAGTTTATGCACGCTATTTCGGGCAAAATTGGACGTTTTGTCACTTTTAATCATTTGCACCATAGTAAGTCTTCAGCTTTTTGCTTACCACTTTTTCCGTATAGAAATAATCGTAAGGCCCGATTACCACACAGGCCAAATAATCCACGGCTATGAGCCTGAATCCTGCACGAGTCGGGTCGTACTCGAACCCAAAGTTCCCCTTAAAATCACCCCGAAACCAGACTCGAACCAGACAAAAGAAAATTCGTCAACCCGAAACACACTTTGAACTGAATACACTTCAAACCTGAACTCGAAATACTGAAACCTGAAAACGAATTGAAAGAAAATCTATATTTTAACAAGATTATGGGAAAAATAGCCTACAATTATATCTCATTAATTTTATCATTTTCTTATAAAGATGAACCATATACACTCATACACACAGAATAGTTTTTTATTTGAAAAATAGATAATAGCTATTTTGGAAAATTCGGCGAACCGGACCCGAAAGAGTCAAAACCTAACCCGAACCAAAAATTAAAATAACCACCTGAACCCAACCGCAACGAAAACAAATTGGTGTCAATCCGACCTGACCCTTCAGGTTCGGGTAAAATCGAGTAACCCGACCCGATGCAGGACTCTACAATGGTCTCACCTCGAATGAGGGCCCCAGAATGAATAAAATTATTTCAAAATAATGTCTTAATCGATTTTCAGCAAGGATTTGATAAAAAATTATTAGTTATTCGTTAATTGCCAACCGTATCGTAATACTTATTTAAAGTAGTCATAGGTAATATGCACAATTGTAAACAGTCAATTTATCTACTGTGCATTTTTAGAGTTTGAATTCCGTACCAGCTCCAAAATTTTCTAACTGCAAGTTTGCGTTGACGAGGATTCCAAAATGGTGCTAGGCCCTGGCCTGTGAATATTCGGTTTACATAATTGCAGATTTTTGCGATTAAATAAAACGAATATTTCTATTATCAATTAATAATAGTAAAAAATCCGAAATCTTGGCAGATATGCCTTATTATATACTAGAATTTAATTGCGACGACAGGACGTGTGCAATTATCGGAGAGAGTTTCTTTTAGCAATTTCATTATAAATGCTTAGTTTCGAGGCAACATCTAGTTTAACATTGTTGAGTCATTTTAAAGAAAGGTCACTTTTTTTCGTACATGGTACTTAAAATATATTTTAAAAAACATTTTACCAAAATTTAAGTTTCTTTCGTAATATAATTTTAATTACTTGATAAAAATCGATTTCGGATTTTTATTTTATTTTATTATTTTTTTTAATTCCATACATCTATACCTCGGTTACGTGTTACAACTGATTATTTTCAATTAACATCTTCATTTATTTTGTGGATGTGATAATATTGTTCATTCAATAATGTTTTCTTTTTCTGAAAATTCATTTATTCATAAATTAAATTTTACTTATGAAAAAATATGTTTTTTTTATTTACTGTTACACGCGTTTCGTGTATTCTTCGTTACAATAAAAATTATGTGCAATAATTTCTTTGAGGAAGGGGAAAAACAATAGCCACATTTCTTATCTTGTTCAACAAATAAGCATTTAAAGTAATTTTATCGATTTAGATAGTTCAATATTGAAATTAAGACATTAAGATATATTTGTTCATTCAATAATGTTATTTCCTTCTTCTGAAAATTCATTTATTCATAAATTAAATTTTACTTATAAAAAGAACAAAAAATCCGGTAAAATTCATCGCAGAAAAATAAAATTTCAATTAACTTGATAGAATTTAAGGGGTAACATTTTGACAGGTTTAAAATTTCGAAATTTTTTGTAGCTTAACACGTTCATTGCCGGGTTAAAATTGCCGAAATTTTATTTAGAAAGTTCGAATTCATACCAGAAAATACTAATAGCAATATTTATGTTATTTATATATATATATATATATATATATATATATATATATATATATATATATATATATATATATATATATATATATATATATATATATATATTGTGTGGTCATTGAAAAGTGCCTTTTTTTTCGTAGTTTTGCCTCCTTTTCCAGCCTGGCATTTTTGTGCTGTTTTTCCGAACTTGTCCGAACCCTATTGTTATTAAACTTTATTATCAGTAGTAAATCTACTGCAGCTATACCTTTAATTCTAAATTTTTGATTTTTTCCTTATCTTTTTTCCAATTTTATTTTTAAATTTTTTATCCCTTTTTACTATTTGCTGATTGCAGTTTTTATACATTTTCCACTGGCTCATTTTACAAGACAGTCTATCCTAATTCGTCTGGGCCAAAGCCATTAAATAATAAGCCCAGTCAGATAGTGTTAAATTTGTTAGCGACACACTAGCGCCAAACCTCTGCTGCGGAAGGAGGACAAAACAGAAGTGGGTCGCAGAGAAACGATACGATTTATTTATATCGATATTTTATACGATTTTTATCGATGTTTTGTTTTTGCACTTCCTTTAAAAGCTTGCTAATTAATGGGATCTTTTACATTAAAGCTAAAACTATAATGAAAAAATAAATGTGGAAATTTACTGGATTAATATTTCTATATAAATATAGTGGTGGCGAAGAAGTTGATTTATTTATTAAAAGTTAAGTAAAAAGTGATGGAAATTTACATCACTATGCAATTAACCCTTTCCGGCACAGACAAATTATGTTCGTAAAATGTGAAATTACTGACTGACACCGGAATTTACAAACGACTTTCTTAGAAATTATGAACTCCTTATTTTAAGCTTTAATTTTAGAAGCAAAATTTTATTAAAATATTCTTGGTGCCGAATGCAGCACTCCCAACCGCTAGATGGCGCTATTTTCAACTTGCGAAAAGTTTCCCATTTATCTGACTGGGCTTATTATTTAATGGCTTTGGTCTGGGCGTAAAGTTGATCGCAACTAAGAAGCCCATTAACCGTCATCACTTGTTCGGCTTGTTCGTGATTACATAAAATAAAAATTCTTTCGAAATTTCCGGTACGAATTCGTAATTTTAGATTGAAGTTACGAATTCGAACCACGAGTATACTCGTGATTGGCAGCGAATGGGTTAAAGTACTCCTTCTAAACACGAAAATCTTATTTCGTTATAAAGCTATATCGAAAGTAAAAGGGCAATTTTGTAGCTATAGAAGTAGATCGCGCCACAGTGAGTAAACAGTGATGGAAAATTTAAATGAGTTTTTCTTTTTAGAGCAGTATTTTCAAAAATGGTGAATATTCTATTTTCCGCCAATTTTCAGTCAAGTTGGTCTTTTTGAAAATAGTCACATTTTTCTAATGAAATCCATAGATTTTTTCGAAATATTTTTATCTCGCGATAGTGTAACTTAGATAGCGAAATGTTTGTTTGAAAATTTGCATTTTATTTTGAATTTATCCCATTTCACTGAAAAAAAACTTTTTTTAAAACTGCTATATATTTCACTAATTTTTCGATTAAAAAACCATTTTCTTTTCTTGTTGTATAGGTTTCTACGATGAATTATCACGTCCACCGCTTGAGGCATCCACCATCTTTTGGCACTATTTTCTGTTAATAGAAATTTTCCCCTTTTTAGGTGCGTTCGTAATTATATAAATACGTAGCACCTATAGTCGTCTGTCTGTCTGTCCGTCTGTCTGTCCGTCCGCATATAACAACGCAAAAACTACCCAACCAAATGGTTTGCAATTTAAAATATATTATCTTTGCAGAATTTTGTCGAGACATTTCAAATTTTATTAAAATCGAATCAAAACTTTAGGAGATATTAATAAAAATATTTATTAAGAAACTTGATTTTTTTTTTTTAAATCGGTGCTTTTTTGTTATAGGAGATTCCGATGGATGTTAAAATCGTGAAGCGACCAAGATGCTTATTTTATTACAGAAATTAATCTGCAGACGATATAATTCATTTCACAGAATTAAAAATCATCAAGATCTGAATATTTATATAACTAGCTGATACATATATATCTGAATATTTATATAACTAGTTAAGATATTTGTATGAACAGTGTCATAAAATATATACTTAACTAGCTGTTTAACCCGTTCTACGCACGGGATATCATGAATTTAATTCTAAAACGTGCGTACGAACGCACCTCGTTTGTAACGTTTGACGTACAATTTCCAACTTGTTTATTCTAAGATACCTGCGATTAAATTAGGTAAATACTTCTCTTAGGACAAGTAATATCCAAAAATCATAACAGCTACCAGCTATTCATATAAGCTATTTTTAAATTTTATGACTTAACTTTCTTTCGAATATTTCCGGTATTACATCAAAAATTTCGGAGTTTAAATTGTATATAATTAAAGCAAAGTTTTGAAAAGTAAACGAAAATACAATTCTTTAATATTTCTTCTTGTGTGGTATTTCCTCTTCTCATTAATGTTTGAAGGACAAAACTTAAGTTTAACATACACCGAGCAAAAAAAAATTTGAAAATAAAATTATATTCCTGTCCATTATGAAAGTAAAATTCAATAATAACGACAAATGTAATGAGAAAGTGTCTGATTACAGTTGCATCATTTGATGCCAAACTAGTTTGAAAACTATCGAAAATTGTCTAAAAACTCTGAAAGTTTTTAAAATTACTGTAATTATTGCAATATATGAGTATCTTTCAAATTTAATAGGGTGAAAATAAACAAATATTAGTAGTTCAAATTGTTTAAACGATTTCAAAAGACAAAAAAATTTATATTTCAAATTCCATTTAGCGGAAGATTAAAATTATAGCTTTCATCATTGGGAAGAGGTCATCGATGAGAATAGTCTGCTCATTCGTCTGGAAAAGAATTTTTTCTGTCGAAATGTACATTTGTGTAACATTTGTCCAAATATCAGATATTAAAGTGATCTAAAGAGAACTAGTCTGATGGGCCAATCACATAAATTTCTTCATTTTTAATTATGCATTTTAGAATTTTAAAAAATGCAGCATAGCAGTCACCTTTTATAGGATTTACACGAAAACGTAATCAGCTCCAACTTATATCAAGGTCTAATAGACTATGAAGTTTGAAGAAATTCTGTGAATTAGTTCTTGAGATATGACTATCGCTAAAATCGTGTAAAATCGCTTCTTCTGAAAAATGCAGCATAGCAGCGCCAACTGTTGAGCGATTTGCACCCAAAGCCTAATCATCACTAATTTACATCAAGGTCTAACTGAATCTAAAGTTTTATTAAATTCCATGCATTAGTTCTTGACATATAGCTATCGTGAAAATCATGAAAAAGGTAGCATAGTAGCGCCACCTGCTGGGCTATTTACACCAAACGTAATCAGCATCTATTTATCTTAAGGTCTAACATATTCTGAATTTTTATGAAATTCTGTGCATTAGTTCTTGAGACACACAACTATCGCAAAAATAGTGAAAAATGTAGTATAACAGCGCCATCTGTTGGGCAATTTACACTATACATATCAGGGACTAACTGAATCTAAAGTTTTATTAAATTCCATGCATTATTTCTGGAGATAGAGCGCCCACAAAATTTTTGTCACATACAGACTCAGAGACAGACATTTTCTAAAAACAGTCAAGTCGTGTTCAGGACCTTCTAAAACGTATAAATCCGTCGAAAACCGGAAGTCTAAAATTTTCATGCATCCAACACTTCTTGTAAAGATAGAAGAAAGTCAAAAGGAAAATTTTTAATGCTACACAGTGATAAATTCTAATTTTGTCACATTTTAATGCATATTTATTCGAAAATAAAAATGAAATATAATGCAAGATTATTTTAATTTTTCTTTTCTTAGTTTAGAAAATACTAAAAATTGAACTAAAATATAAACAAACAATGACTATAGATCATGGAATCAAAAGACAATGAAAGATTGATTGTTAAAGGTTAAGTCCAAATATAGTTTAGGAATTTATGTAAAGTAGAATAAAACTTTCATGCCAAATCTTATTCTGGATTGTTTCTTTCTTTTCAGATTTAGTCTTCCTTTTTAGAAAAAAGGAACGTTTTTCAACCACAGTAGGTCCCCTATAACATGTCAATTTTGCCTTTGTCCCAGCCAGGACAGGGCTTGACAAATACGGTCGCCACTGGCGACCAAGTTACTTAACCTGGCGTTTTTATTATCATAATTTTTTCTAGAAAAATTGACCTAAGAAGTTGTGCCTAGAACACAAACGGCATTTTTTTTCTTCTCTTTTTCGGCATTTTTAATTTGTAAAAATAAGCCCAGCAAATGCAAAAGATATTTAAATAACTTCAATAGGAAAGAATTGTTTTTCTGTCGCTATTTCATCGATGCCTCCCTCATCAGATATATATTTTGTAGCATTCGTATCCGGACAGTGGAAGTCTTCGGCAATCGGCATTTTCGGAACATGTCTGTTAATCCAGCTTTTACAGATTTTTTTTTTTTTCTACCCACAGATAAATAATTTTGATAAATTTCATTAGAAAAACTGGGTTTATATTATATTTCTAAAGTATGTAATAATTCCAAACAATGTAACTAATAATCCTAAAATTATGCTTATTATTAGAACTTTATGCAAACATTATTTATTTCTTTTAAAGTCTGACATTTTAAACAACTTCATTCATATGATTTTCAAATGTTCATAACATAAGCTGATCTTTCAAGAGAGAATAGAAACAAACTTTAAAGGTTAGAGTGGATAAAATATTTAAGACTTAAATTTCTCAGCCCCCCCCCCCCACCCCCTCCCCTAATATACACCAAATATTTGCTTTGCTTTTTTGCATCAATCCAGAGACTATCCAAAATTGTTTTCAAAAAGGTGGATTTCATGCCTGCAAAGACCAAATCAAGTTTTTTTTTTTTTTTTTTTTTTTTTTCCAGTAAAACCTGACAGATTTTAGAAACAAGTTATTTAAAATTACTTATAATTTTAAATACTAAGCTATTTAAAACATTGCGCAGAATAGTTTAAATATTAAAAAGCTAAGAAAGAACAGATTTACAATTTTATTATTATTATTTTTTGAATATAAAAGAAATGCCTGCAAATTATGTATGAGAAAGTTACACGGATTTGGCTTCTTCGAAAATTTCTTTTAAATGTAGGAGGTCCGAAAAATAAGCGGGAGCGTAAATTAAGCGAAAAAAAAAATGGCAACTCTACTAATCTTGATCTATATCTGCCAGTTCTACTCAGGGAGCACAGAAATCAGCTTTGCTTCCTTCAACGGTCACTCAAACTTCCGAATTTTAAACAGGCCAAGGTCAGTAAAGCGAAGGTCACTCTGTGGGAGCCCCGAGCCACAGCATCCCACTTCCTCTGACTGCCTCTCTCCTCTCTGGCTTCCTTTCTTATAAGAAAATTCCCAGAACTCCCAAGAGAGTAAAATTAGAGTACCCCTGTGGGTGGTCAGGTGCATTCTAACGACTTCGGTATTTCAACGGTTTTATATGCTTCTGTACAATCCCCTCAATGTAATGCAGTCAGAGACAAAATGAATTGAGTTACTAAATTAAATATGTAAATATTTGCTTACATAATTTAGGAATAATTTATGACATTTATTAACGGTCTCATCAATTGACAATGTAATCTTAATTTACAGAAAAATTGACTAACAGCATAATTTAAATATCTCAATTGACAGCATAATTTAAATATCTCAATTGACAGCATAACTCAATTATAGTAATATCTGCAGTATAAATTTCAACTATCTTAAATAGCATAATTTAATTATAATTACAATATAATTTAATTATTATAATCTACAGTATAAATTTTGACTATCTTAATCGATAGCATAATTTCATTAAAGTATAATTTATTTATAATAATCCACAGTATAAATTATAATAATTGCCAGCATAATTTAATTATAATTACAGTATAAATTTTAATTATAATAAACTACGGTACAAATTTTAATTATGTTAATCTACCTGTATGAATTTTAATTACGTTAATAATCTACTGTATAAATTTTAATTATCTTAATTTACAGTATACATTTCTAAATTTTATTGTAAATTATCAAGATATCTTAATTTACAATAATACTTTTAATTACAATTTACAATAATTTTATATTAATTTACAATAATTTTATATTAATTTACAATAATTTTATCTTATTAATTTACAATAATTTTATCTTATTAATTTACAATAATTTTATATTAATTTACAACAATTTTATCTTATTAATTTACAACAATTTTATCTTATTAATTTACAACAATTTTATCTTATTAATTTACAACAATTTTATCTTATTAATTTACAACAATTTTATCTTAATTTACAACAATTTTATATTAATTTACAATAATTTTATCATATTTACAATATTAATTTAATAATTTTATATTAATTTACAATAATTTTTTATTAATAATTTACAATAATTATCATAATAATTTACAATAATTATATTAATTTACAATAATTTTATTAATAATTTACAATATTTTTTAATTGTATTAATTTACAAGAATTTTATCATAATTCACAATAATTTTATATTAATTTACAATATTTTTTTTAATTATATTAATTTACAACAATTTTATCTTATTAATTTACAACAATTTTATCTTATTAATTTACAACAATTTTATCTTATTAATTTACAATAATTTTATCAATTTACAATATTAATTTAATAATTTTATATTAATTTACAATAATTTTATCTTATTAATTTACAACAATTTTATCTTATTAATTTACAATAATTTTATCAATTTACAATATTAATTTAATAATTTTATATTAATTTACAATAATTTTATATTAATAATTTACAATAATTATCATAATAATTTACAATAATTTAATTATATTAATTTACAATAATTTTATTAATAATTTACAATATTTTTTAATTGTATTAATTTACAAGAATTTTATCATAATTCACAGTAATTTTATATTAATTTACAATATATTTTTTAATTATATTAATTTACAATAATTTCTCATATTTATAATTTACAATATTTTTTAGTTATATTAATAATTTGCAATAATTTTTTTAATTGTGGTAATTTACGATAACTTTAGTTATGGTAATAAATTTACAATAAAATGTTATCCAATATCCGCTGTTATTATTCCAATATTCTATTCATAAAATTATCAGATCCATCAAGAATTAAGAATGGGTAATACGTGGTTAAATGGACCAACCAAAGTATGTTTTACTTTTTTCAGTTTGACTCAAAGCCAGACTTATAAAGTAAAGCATATTGAATATCATGTCTTTCTCGTTTTCTGAAAATCGTATAAGTAATTCACTTTTAAGGATCACAGAAAAAAAAGCATATAGTATATACCAGGGATGCTTGTGTTCCGGTATTCTGTACACCACTAAATTTATATAGCAATATTCTCAGTATGTCTTCGCAGAATTTAATACCGGAACACAATCACCCTTGATAAATATACATTGCAAAAAATTTTCTGTCCTTACACATCTTTAAGTCATGTTTTTGCTATAATTAGATTTAAAATATCATGCGATGTGTTTATCTCTTTCTTTTCAAGATTTACTTCATGATATAATCCCTCTGGAAAGCAAATTCAATGAACTTTAATCCGATTAATTTGTATTGATTTATTAAGAAGAAAAATATGAAGGTAAATTGAAAAAAAAAAAAAGTCAATCTTTTGAAAATTTCAGTATGCTATAAAAGAGGAAGACTGACGCTTAACTGTAGTTCAGGACAATAACCCCACGTGAAAATTTCAATACTGCCAATGTATTACTTTTTTAAATTCATTTTTCTTTATTGTTACCAGTTTTTTGATAAAGTAAAATCCGCCTTATTTAATGGCAGATTAAATAAAACGAAAACAAAAACAATTATACCATTTCAAAAAAGTGGTGCCAATCAAGCAATCTGAATTTAAAAATAAGAACGAAAAATCATGCGTCAAGCATAGATTATGTAACACTTTCCAACACTTCAAAAATAATTTTACAAATCTTTACCGTTTAATAAGGTGAAAGATATCTAAGTAAACAATTTGGAAAATGCATAACATTTAAAAATCCAATTTCAGGAATTGCCAACAATAACCGGAAAAATAGCCTAATTATTTTGGGCTGCCCTGTATACGATCTATAGATTTGTATATACACTACATAGAATGCTAAATTTTAGTTCAGTTAGGAAACACGTAGCCCATTTAAAAATTCCCCTTCTGGAATTTCAGTCAATAAACGGAAATGTACCAGAGAACTTTTGTGCTGTCCTGTATATGAATAGAATTTATACACACCAAGTAATAGACAAAAAAAATTTGTTAAACTTAAAAACGCGTACAGCAACTGAAAACGCACTTCCAGCAATTATTGTTAACAGATAGTACCGAATTCCTTTGTGTCCCTGTAAATGAAAGATGAATGCTATAACACAAAATATTCTATAGTAAGCCTTGTGTAATGCACCTTAATGATATATATCAATTCCAACATGTTTGGAATAGTGAAACATTAGAATAAATCGCAAACGATTTTTCTCCATAGACCGTAATGCAACTGAATTCTTTTCAGTGCCCTTGTAAAGGAACTAAGTGCTATTCACACCATATTCTATAGAAAGCCTCTTGTAGTGCACCTCAGTGATATATATCAATTTGAATTTGTTTGAAATTGGTTAGCATCATTAAAATTAACCGCAAATTATTTTTCCCATAGACCGTAATGTAACGGAATTATTGAGTATCTAACGTAATTATACGCGCGACGCATTTCATTTTCATTACCGAACATGCCATTGGGAACATCAACAACATACAAAATGCCTGGCAATCCGAGTATATTTCTACGAGTTACAGCGCGGACAGACAGTCAGACGGCAGACAGACAACCGAATTCATAAACACTTCTAAATTATGTTCAAAAGTGTTTAAAAAAACTATCCCACCGGCAACACTGCAGTACTGTTTCAAACAAATTTATAGTTAAATGCTTGATATTTTACTACATTTAAAATTAGCTCAAGTGAAGAATTTTGCGCATCTTGCATTAATCGTAGAATTTCTTTTTATAAAATACAGTGACCTCTCACTTATACGCGATGTTCAGTAATTACTTTTTCGTACTACTATTTTAAAATAGTAAAATTCGATTTAAAAATTTGAGATTTAATAAGCCGAAAATTATTAAAAACTGGTACCGAAAAATAATATCCGTGTATGGCTTATACGCGAGAAGTCACTGTAAAAGTTAATTTCATTTACAAGTCACATTTTGTAAAAGTTAATTTCATTTACAAGTCACATTTTAGGTAACAGGGGTCGATGCAGGGGTTTTTTTTTTCTTGGGGCCCATTTTGTGAAAAGTAAAGGTTATTTTTGTGAAATTTAATTGTATTTTTGTGTAATTTATTATATTTTTGTGAAAAGTAACATTTTTGTAACGAAAGTTTAAATCCAATTACTCAAATTCAAATCAAGCATTTATTAACAAAAACTTTTTAAAATCCTTTTGCTGAAGTTTTCCTCTCTGGTGAACTTGTTTGTTTACAAATTACACATTTTAAAACATCACAAAATAATAAATAATTAATAAATAGTAAGTTTTTATGGAATTGAATTTTGTGAAAGGGCCTATTTTATTAAAAGGAATTTTGTGAAAGGGCCTGTTTTATTATATAGAATTTTGTGAAGGGTCCTATTTTATAAAATTTATTTTTGTAAAGAAGCTCATTTTACCAAATTCATTTTTGTGAAGGGGTCCATTTTATTAAATTATTTTTCCCAAATTCTGCCTGGATCAACCCTTGGATAAGTAATGGTAACCTGGTAACCTTAGGATATAAACACGAGATTCAGAGATGATTTTTTAAAATTCGGCATCTTTGCTTCCCTGAAAGGATAAGAGGTGTGTGTGTGTGGGGGGGGGGGGGGGAGACTGAATAGTGCCAAAATATCAAGTGTTTTCAAAGTTTATAAAAATCTTCCACACGCCTAAACAATCCAACATAGTCGATAAAACATTTATTTCTCACAGTTTAAAAGTGGATTTTGTTACGTGTATAACAAAGATCGATCTGTACGACTGATAATGGAACTGGCAAGTTAAACATTTACACAGACACAATGGTTTATCTCTTCAAGCTTTTTAAATATTTAAACAGCAGTTTATTGGACAATGCACAAAAAGCATCAGAGTAAGCTATATCGAGGAAACATCAAGACAGATAAAGAGGAAAAAAAATTGCGCAAATCAAAAACTGTTAGAATTCAAAAGCTAAATATTTCCTATCAAATTTTACAGAATCTTATCGATGTTCAACTTAAAGAAAATCTCAGCTCAGATTGCATAAGAATGTGGCTGTATCATGTATGTTGCATTGGGGAAAAAAAAAAAAAAAGAAATACACGTGTACATTTGATAAGTTAGTGCATTTAATTTAGATTTAGGGTAAGAATTAAGAAAATTTTGAAATAAGTCTTTAAAAAATTGGTTTCGGAGATGAAAGTATACCTAAGTATACCTAATTACTGACTTGAGAACTTTAACTTGGGAATTGGCAAGTTAAACATTTACGCAGACACAATGGTTTATCTTTTCAAGCTTTTTAAATATTTAAACAGCAGTTTATTGGACAATGCACAAAAAATATCACAGTAAGCTATATCGAGAAACATCAAGATAAAAAAAAAATGCGCAAATCAAAAACTGTTAGAATTTAAAAGCTAAATATTTCCTATCAAATTTTACAGAATCTTATCGATGTTCAACTCAAAGAAAACCTCAGCTCCGATTGCATAATGGATAATGTGGCTCTATCATGTATGTTGCATTCAGAAAAAAATTCAATACACGTTGACTTTAGACAAGTTAGTGCATTTAGATTAAAGATAATTTTAAGAGAAATTTGAAATAAGTCTTGAAAAAATCGGTCTCTAGGATAAAGATAAGAGTATCTAATTACCGACGTAAGAACTTTTACTTGAAAATAGGGCATGCATTAAAGTTACAAAACTTAAATACACCACAAATTATAAAATATGCAACTCGCAGGAAAGATGTAATCTTTCTCAGGTTAAAGAACGCGCAACTACTAAAAGACCAGAAGCAGGGTACTGAACTCTTCAGTTTTTATCAGGCTCACGCGATAGTACATGCCATAAAATGAGGAAAGAGTTATTTGTGCAATATTGCAAATTCACTATTTTAATCGTGTATTAAATTTTATTGTGTTTGCATTGCATTAGTTTTTTTTTTTTTTTTTTTTTTTTTTTTAATTGGCCATATACAAAGTTTCAATTCTAATAAAAAATTTTCGCTTTTTTACCAATTTATAAAGCAAGTAATTTCAAAATATCACTTAAAATATTACTGTGGAACCGTTTTTCGAGGTAGGCAGGGAATTTGAATTGATAGGTGTTTGAAACACATTTTACAAGGGATCATTGGCTTTTTTATCCAGTGTCTAATGGCTTTTTTTATACAATGGTAAATATATATATATATATATATATATATATATATTTATAAATTTATATTTTTACAATAAATGCATCACATAATAAACAATATTTGAAACTTAGAATAATATAAAAAACAGTTAAATATATATATCCATAATCATTTTCAAATCACCTACAATTTTAAAAGTGTCCATTTTTCAGAAATTTCAAATAAGTCAATTTCATTTGTAGCATTGTGTTTCAGGAAACAATTTGAAAAATCTATCGAACTATTTCTCTTGTTACTTCTTGTCTAGCCAAGTACCACATACATTAACAATATGTAGCTTTCTCTGCAAATTTGATTTAGATATCCATCATTAGAATTAAAAGGAAAATTTTATTAACTTCGAATAACTGTTTAAAGGTTTTATTAACGACCATTTGAAGAGCTACTTATGTACTTAACACGTTCATTGCCGGATTAAAATTACCGGAATTTTATTTAGAAAGTTCGAATTCATACCAAAAAATACTAATAGCAAAATTTACTTGATAATTACAGACATTGTGATTAAATAAAATAAAAAGTCTTTCAAAATTTCCGGTACGAATTCGTAATTTTAGATTGAAAAATCTCGAGTATACTCGTGATTGGCAGCGAATGGGTGAAACACCAGAAAAGCATGCAAAAAATCATGGGTGCTGACGGCGATAGAACGGGGGAGGGGGGGGGGCAGGAACACTTTGAATTTTAAACATTGTTTAAATTTTACTTAATGATTTTGATAAAATAGTAAATCTTATTTTTCCGAGAAAAAAAATTAAACAATAAGAAATCAAAATTGTAAGATCGAAAGAATAAGTCATTGACTTAATCCCCCCCCCCCCTCACAAAAAATCTCGACTCCTCCCCCGGAATTTATTCTACTGGAACTACTGCCAAAATGAGATTACTTCAATGACTACTTTTATTTCAGTAGCGTTTAAATCCATTGGACACGAGCGTTTCTGACATTTTTATACATACATTACCTACGTATTTAGGGTAGATAACCTAAACATTCAAATTTATATTTTTATGTTAACAAAGACCAAATATTTATCTATCGTAATATAGAAGCTTCAATTTTCAGAAACATTTTTATATCTAAAAAACAGATTTTCATTTGTTTGCACAAAATAAATGTTTTAAAGTATGAAACTGATTTAGAAAATAGATGCTTCTATATAATGACAGATAAATGTTGGGTAAACTAAACAAAAATTTTTTATTTGAAAGTTTGGGCTTTAAATCATTTAAGTACAAAGCTAATTTATGTGTAAACGTATCAAACGTTCATACTCATACGCATGGATTCATAGAATTGTATTTAGTCTAAATACACACAGAAGCAAATAAAAATGAGATTAGGTTTGGATACGAATTTATATAAACATTTGTGACATATTGATACACAGGAAAAATAATTGCCATAGTTTAACACTTTATGTACTGAATTATGAATTCATGAAAATTTTATCTTCTAAAGCATTTTTCGGGAATTTTTTAAACTACATTAGAAGATTTCCATAATCATTTAATAAATCTTAGATTGATTTTAGAAGGATTAATTAAATTTGAATTTATAGGGATTTTTGCAATATTTATAACCCTACTCAAATATTTTATTTTAAATATTTTTTTTAGTATTTTGTAGAGTTAGGAAATGTACAAATATAATGTTCTTACAATAGAAATATAGAAATATTTCCGAATTTAAAATCCCCCCCCCCCCTCCCACCGGCAAGAAAGCTGAAAAGATGCAAAGGCAAAAGAAATCATCCTTTTAAAATTTTTTTGTTTTGTGTAACCAATAACGCTTTTGGAACAAGATAAATTAATGCATCTATAACTCATTCTAAACTGTATTACTACTAATCGATGTATCAAATGAATTTTATAACAAGTTATTTTTTTGGTACTTATAAGTACCGTCAGTAGATAAAGAGTTAATTCAAGATTAGCTAATTGAGGAAAAGAAATGTTTTAGGATCAGACATTACAATAGTTTTATTTTCACATTCTTTTTAAGAATTCGTAGAATCTGTAAAATAGCATCTGAAACTAAAGATTTTATAGTCAATATTATCAAAAAAGTTTGTCAACAGTTCAGCCGTGCTTTACCGCAGAAAGTTCGGTTTACTTAGCTTCACCGTTTTTTAACCGCAGTAAGACAGTTTCTTTCGAAATATATTACAAAACGAGGACGCATTCTTTGGATTCAGAGATACTTCGCGAAAGTGAAGAAAAATATTTTCTTACAAAATTCGTCCTCTAAAGCGCGGAATTCCCCGTAAACGGGTCTCCGCCTTCTGTGACAGAAACACAGTAGCTTTTTTTAGAAGAAGCCGCGGTAGCAAGACAGCGAAAGCATGTTACATCTAATTTTTAGTTTCGCACCGGAAAAAGTAAAGTGTTATGATATTTAATAATAATATTGCTAATTTAAATTCAGTGTTTCGCTCTCTTACTTTTACATAAATTTGTAATTTCCTAATTAAACTTATCCCTATGCCATAAAATAAAATTTGTATGGCCTAATTTCTTAATTAAAATTATTCCTAAGCTATACAAAAAAAGTTTGCCCTTTTTAAGTGCCTTTTTTGTTCAAGCTTAGCTTTGCCTGCCTTTTCCACCTGGCATTTATGTGCTGTTTTTGAACATGTTCCGAACCCTATTTTACACTTTTTCAACATTTTTCAGTAGATAATTTTAACTACAGCTATACCATTTTACTTTTTTCCATTTATTAGACTATCCTTAATCTCTTTTGCTTTACTTTTTTATTCCCATTGTTTAACTTTTCTTCTATTTTTAATTGTTCTTTCTTATGTAGTTCATACTACATTTAACTTTTCCCAACGACTCAATATTTACAAGACACTTTACTCACAAATAGACTGGGCGTAAAGTTGATCGTAACTCGGAAGCCCCTTATCAACTGTTCGACAAATTCAAAGCTTAGTTCTTCGAGTTTTGATTATTTTTTATGAATTAATTGCACTTTTTTTATGTTTATGTCCCCCCACCACCGGTGCTGTGTTTCACACTAACAATTATTTCACCATTTGCTTCTGTGCTGGGGAAGTGTGGCAGATGAATCCTCTCCGGGAAAAGTTGTCCGAAACCAGTTAAAATTTAATTCTTATTTTATATATTTTTTAAAATGTAAATTATACTTTTTCACTTTTACATCTATCTATACGGTTACTTCTAACAACAACAAAAAAAAATCATTGAAACGTGCCCTGTATTCTTGGCCTTCTCTTTTCATTTCCAGTGTTTTGATCAATTGATCATTTTACTTTATTCAACTTTTATTGTAATCGTTATATTTATTTATTTTTCAACTTAATTATATTTCTCATTTTTAATCCTATCCTAAAGGCTTTTCTAACAGTTAATTTTCTTTCGTATGACTAGAAATATAGCTACTCCTACACAAAGCGAAAAATGGCGCCAAATTGCCGCAACCACAGGGGGGGGGGGGGAGAGCTGAGCTTCTCCTGGCAAAGTCTTAAGCCCCCCCCCCCCCCCCCAACGAGACTTCGTAATCGTTTAATAATAAATATCCATATTACATTTTAAAACTTTTACATTTTGTAATCAAAAGGTTTTATGACAGGTGGATTTGCCATCTATTGTAGTCTGTATCTATTCATCATCTCTCTTATTTATCATTAAAGTGGAAGAAAAGATCAGACGTAAATTAGCCGAACCAGAAAAATTTCACCCCCCTCCCCTCCCTTCTCTACCTGACTTTGCAGACTGGTTACGGCCCTGGCGCCAACTAGTAAGCCTATGTAATGTCTAGCCTGTTCAACATAGCAAGGCATCAACAAAGCAACATTGGTAAAAATAGAAGACATACGTCTTTGAGGATTGTATTGTCAAACTTTATTAATCGGTCACGTTCAATGTGTTCTATGTGGATCATTATTTCTTGGCACTTATGTCGTCTAGAACTATTACCCTTTAAACTAAATTTTCAGGTAGACAAAACCTCAAAAGCACAATGTCTTTTTAGAGGCTACATCACTCAGGCGAAACACCCGCTCGCTAATGTTAAACCTATGGAGGAAATAATTTACGATATCTCGTTCACATTTCAATATTTTTAAATGATCTTTTTTGCACTGGAAAGCTGAGGTCAATCTATATGCACGCTCCTTTGCACTTTTTCGATTTTTGTTGCAGTATTTTTTTTCCCTTGAGGATACTTTTATTTTCGAAACCGGTTCCGAAAGAAAGTATCTTTAAAAAAAAAAAAAAAAAAAAAAAAAGTAATCAAAATCGAAAAAGTACAAAAGAACGTGCACAGAGATTGACCTCAGCTATCCAAAGCAGAATTCATTTAAAAATATTGAATTGAATAAATCGTAAATTATTTCCCCCATAGGATTAACATTAGCGAGCGGGTAACACGCTACTTCACTCAGACGAAAACACCCTCTCGCTAATGTTAATCCTATGGAGGAAATATTTTAAGATATCTCGTTCGCATTTCAATATATATATATTTTCCATTGGATAGCTGAGGTCAATCTCTATGCACGCTCCTTTGTACTTTTTCGAATTTGACTAGAATTTTTTTTTTTTTTTTTTTTTTTTTTTTTTTTTAATTAAGATACTTTCATTTTCGGAACCGGTTTTGAAAGAAAGTATCCTCAATGAAAAAAAAAAAAAAAAAACTGCAACAAAAATCGAAAAAGTACAAAAGGCCTGCATAGGGATTGACGTCAGCTATCCAATGCAAAATCATTTAAAAATATTGAAATGCGAACGAGATATCTTAAAATATTTCCTCCATAGGATTAACATTAGCGATCGGAAGTTTTCGTCTGAGTGAAGTAGCCTCTTGAGTTTTTAAGGCCTGCAATAAATGAACCAACCAATATTTACTTACTATGCAAAAAATGTTCAGTTGCAGAAAGAAAATTATTTCCTTCTTTAAAAAAATATATAAAAACCTCAGATTCTGTTATGCTAACCAGAGGCTCTGCCCAGTGCCCACTGTTTTATCCGTAAAGACAGCACGGCAGAAACATTTACATATGAATTGTCATGTAGATATGTTATTTGAAAGAGGAAGCCTCAATACCGCCGGACAATGAACCGCAAAAGCTTAATTTCCCCAAAATAATTTGACGTCTTTTTTAAATGTTCTAATAAACTGTCGGCATGTACTATATTTCCAATTTCTACTACATTAAATAAATCACTGGCAGTTTCCGTTAAAATAATTGGGCACGTTTATAATATTTAAACTCTGAAAATGCCAGTATTTTAACTTTTAGTTTACAACTTCAACAACGGCGATATATATATATATCATATTTTCAGTATTTTTGGCCAATTACCATTGAAGCAAATACTATGGCAAAATTATGATTGCACTTGTTAATTTATTAACTTTGTGGTATTCTGTCTACACTTTATTACTAATTATCTCTTTGGAGATTTAATTAGAATGTTACAAGAACTTTATTGTTTTTTTGAAATTCAAAGATATTATATATATATGCGAAATAAATTTTAAACTCATCATATAGATAAACAGCCTTTCTTTTTCCGAGAGACTAGATTATAATTCGTAATCCTTTCAAATAAGGTGTTGCACCATTAATAAACAGCGTATATTCGTAAAACATGTTAATATATTGTATATTAATATGACATTAACTTTCAAGCACTTATTAAAACTTGATAAATAAATATATGTATTTATATAAAATGCTAATACACATACTGAATACTAAATTCTCAACGATGCCTTCCAAAAATAGTTTTAAAAGGTACAGTAAAATTTTACCAAAATTGGAGTTAATAAAACTATTTAAGTTTGAATTAAATAATTTTTCAAGGAGAGCTAAGATTTTGCACTTGCCTCTACGTTGCTCTGAGGCAACGCCATGACGAACTTATGAGTTAAAACAATAAATTAAAAAAAATGTGTTTATAACCAGTAAAATTTTATACAATAAATTGGTAGAAGTATTGAGATAGAATTGCTATTTATTCCTCCAAAATTAATGCATTTGAACAAAGTCAAATTTTAAATGAATTTTATATTGGGGGGGGGGGGGCGAGAGAATATTATTAGGAATAACAAAAATATGAAACTACTTTTTAGGATAGAATTTTGTGCATCCCCCCCCCCCCTATTTCTAAAGGTAGAGGGCACCATTTTATACTTATGAAAACTTACAGAACCACAAGAAACTTGCGGAAGATCCAGTACAAGGGAAAATATTAAATATGCTGAAAAGTTTCAGTTAAGAAATAAAATAAATATCTTCCAACAACTTTTAACTTCATTTTAAGTACAAATGAAGTTTTTAGAGATACTTAAAAAGTATATTTTGTTTACGAAAATAGGTATATGCAATTTCTTTAAAAAAATATATCTATCGTTTCCAAATGCACGCAATTTTTAGGTAAATTTATTACACTTATATTTCGATAACTAACAGTCCCGATACCTTCTTGCAATTCATTCTGCGTACATTATATTTTTTATACAAAAATTACATTAAATATCCACACTAAACGCTGCATATAATGCCAAAAGAAATTGTACACACAATATTTAATAACTACATTATACCATACTTACTGTACAAAAAAATTTAAAGAGTAAAGCTTTTAATACAACTAAAATAATTAAAAAGTGCTAATAATTTTTACAACAAACTGCACTTAATTAACAAAATATTTGTTGAATGATTTTCTTGGATGCTTTGGAGGTATGCGGCAAGTTATCCGAAAGTCAAGGACCATATGTTACACCCCTGAAAAATACTCCTGGATAAAATCTGGAAAAAAAAATCGAAAAAATTCTGGAAAACTCACCTGCACAAGAGGCAGTTGAGAAAGGTCGATTTCTTGTTGTTTTTCGTTGTTCTTAGTTACTATCATTTTGGCTTTGGAACTAGGGAACTTGCTGGACGACGCGAGAAGAGGTTTGAGAGGAGTTGGAAAGGGAACACGGGGCGTTCCGCGTCGAAAGGAATTCCGCAGGCAGCGAACACGGTAAGCCCCGCTGTCCAGGTGGCGCTATTGTCCCATGACGCAATGTTCTTCAGCGTCTCCATGATAGTTGCCATGGTGATAACATGCGCAACTCGAAAGGGTGAAAACGTCAGCCGGTTCATTCAAAACATTAGCCGGGAAAAGAGAATCGGAAGGTGAAATTAGAGTATTTTGGACTTGGGTGCAGTAGGACTCGTTGTTTTTTCCTTTTTCCATTTCTTATTTTGTTTAATTTACGCTAAGTGAGTAGTTGTAATCGCACGTGTAATAATTTCGAAAGAATCGTGGTAAACAGAATGGTGGTGATTTACAAGAACTTATTTTCACTAAATTTAGACGCATCCATAATCTTATCATAAGTACTTATTGTTGAATGTTTGAAATTCAGTAATTCCTCAACATTCGGGTTTTTAACAATAGCGAGTTTTGATTATTCGCGAATATGAAAATGCGGAAACACGTAATATTCCCAAGATTTAATTTACGCTAAGTGGGTAGTTGTAATCGCATGTGTAATAATTTCGAAAAAATCGTGGTAAACTGAATGGTAGTGATTTACAAGAACTTATTTTCACTAAATTTAGACGCATCCATAACCTTATCATAAGTACTTATTGTTGAATATTTGAAATACAGTAATCCCTCAACATTCGCGAGTTTTGATTATTCGCGAATATGAAAATGCGGAAACACGTAATATTCCCAGGGTTTAATTTACGCTAAGTGGATAGTTGTAATCGCACGTGTAATAATTTCGAAAAAATCGTGGTAAACTGAATGATAGTGATTTACAAGCACTTATTTTCACTAAATTTAGACGCATCCATAACCTTATCATAAGTACTTATTGTTGAATATTTGAAATACAGTAATCCCTCAACATTCGCGAGTTTTGATTATTCGCGAATATGAAAATGCGGAAACACGTAATATTCCCAAGATTTAATTTACGCTAAGTGGATAGTTGTAATCGCACGTGTAATAATTTCGAAAAAATCGTGGTAAACTGAATGGTAGTGATTTACAAGAACTTATTTTCACTAAATTTAGACGCATCCATAACCTTATCATAAGTACTTATTGTTGAATATTTGAAATACAGTAATCCCTCAACATTCGCGAGTTTTGATTATTCGCGAATATGAAAATGCGGAAACACGTAATATTCCCAGGGTTTAATTTACGCTAAGTGGGTAGTTGTAATCGCATGTGTAATAATTTCGAAAAAATCGTGGTAAACTGAATGGTAGTGATTTACAAGAACTTATTTTCACTAAATTTAGACGCATCCATAACCTTATCATAAGTACTTATTGTTGAATATTTGAAATACAGTAATCCCTCAACATTCGCGAGTTTTGATTATTCGCGAATATGAAAATGCGGAAACACGTAATATTCCCAGGGTTTAATTTACGCTAAGTGGGTAGTTGTAATCGCATGTGTAATAATTTCGAAAAAATCGTGGTAAACTGAATGGTAGTGATTTACAAGAACTTATTTTCACTAAATTTAGACGCATCCATAACCTTATCATAAGTACATATTGTTGAATATTTGAAATACAGTAATCCCTCAACTTTCGCGGTTTTAACATTCGCGAGTTTTGATTATTCGCGAATATGAAAATGCGGAAACACGTAATATTCGCAATATTTAATTTACGCTAAGTGGGTAGTTGTAATCGCACGTGTAATAATTTCGAAAAAATCGTGGTAAACTGAATGGTAGTGATTTACAAGAACTTATTTTCACTAAATTTAGACGCATCCATAACCTTATCATAAGTACTTATTGTTGAATATTTGAAATACAGTAATCCCTCAACATTCGCGAGTTTTGATTATTCGCGAATATGAAAATGCGGAAACACGTAATATTCCCAAGATTTAATTTACGCTAAGTGGATAGTTGTAATCGCACGTGTAATAATTTCGAAAAAATCGTGGTAAACTGAATGGTAGTGATTTACAAGAACTTATTTTCACTAAATTTAGACGCATCCATAACCTTATCATAAGTACTTATTGTTGAATATTTGAAATACAGTAATCCCTCAACATTCGCGAGTTTTGATTATTCGCGAATATGAAAATGCGGAAACACGTAATATTCCCAAGATTTAATTTACGCTAAGTGGATAGTTGTAATCGCACGTGTAATAATTTCGAAAAAATCGTGGTAAACTGAATGGTAGTGATTTACAAGAACTTATTTTCACTAAATTTAGACGCATCCATAACCTTATCATAAGTACTTATTGTTGAATATTTGAAATACAGTAATCCCTCAACATTCGCGAGTTTTGATTATTCGCGAATATGAAAATGCGGAAACACGTAATATTCCCAAGATTTAATTTACGCTAAGTGGATAGTTGTAATCGCACGTGTAATAATTTCGAAAAAATCGTGGTAAACTGAAGGGTAGTGATTTACAAGAACTTATTTTCACTAAATTTAGACGCATCCATAACCTTATCATAAGTACATATTGTTGAATATTTGAAATACAGTAATCCCTCAACTTTCGCGAGTTTTGATTATTAGCGAATATGAAAATGCGGAAACACGTAATATTCCCAAGATTTAATTTACGCTAAGTGGGTAGTTGTAATCGCACGTGTAATAATTTCGAAAAAATCGTGGTAAACTGAAGGGTAGTGATTTACAAGAACTTATTTTCACTAAATTTAGACGCATCCATAACCTTATCATAAGTACTTATTGTTGAATATTTGAAATACAGTAATCCCTCAACATTCGCGAGTTTTGATTATTAGCGAATATGAAAATGCGGAAACACGTAATATTCCCAAGATTTAATTTACGCTAAGTGGGTAGTTGTAATCGCACGTGTAATAATTTCGAAAAAATCGTGGTAAACTGAAGGGTAGTGATTTACAAGAACTTATTTTCACTAAATTTAGACGCATCCATAACCTTATCATAAGTACATATTGTTGAATATTTGAAATACAGTAATCCCTCAACTTTCGCGGTTTTAACATTCGCGAGTTTTGATTATTCGCGAATATGAAAATGCGGAAACACGTAATATTCGCAATATTTAATTTACGCTAAGTGGGTAGTTGTAATCGCACGTGTAATAATTTCGAAAAAATCGTGGTAAACTGAATGGTAGTGATTTACAAGAACTTATTTTCACTAAATTTAGACGCATCCATAACCTTATCATAAGTACTTATTGTTGAATATTTGAAATACAGTAATCCCTCAACATTCGCGAGTTTTGATTATTCGCGAATATGAAAATGCGGAAACACGTAATATTCCCAAGATTTAATTTACGCTAAGTGGATAGTTGTAATCGCACGTGTAATAATTTCGAAAAAATCGTGGTAAACTGAATGGTAGTGATTTACAAGAACTTATTTTCACTAAATTTAGACGCATCCATAACCTTATCATAAGTACTTATTGTTGAATATTTGAAATACAGTAATCCCTCAACATTCGCGAGTTTTGATTATTCGCGAATATGAAAATGCGGAAACACGTAATATTCCCAAGATTTAATTTACGCTAAGTGGATAGTTGTAATCGCACGTGTAATAATTTCGAAAAAATCGTGGTAAACTGAATGGTAGTGATTTACAAGAACTTATTTTCACTAAATTTAGACGCATCCATAACCTTATCATAAGAACTTATTGTTGAATATTTGAAATACAGTAATCCCTCAACATTCGCAAGTTTTGATTATTAGCGAATATGAAAATGCGGAAACACGTAATATTCCCAAGATTTAATTTACGCTAAGTGGGTAGTTGTAATCGCACGTGTAATAATTTCGAAAAAATCGTGGTAAACTGAAGGGTAGTGATTTACAAGAACTTATTTTCACTAAATTTAGACGCATCCATAACCTTATCATAAGTACATATTGTTGAATATTTGAAATACAGTAATCCCTCAACTTTCGCGGTTTTAACATTCGCGAGTTTTGATTATTCGCGAATATGAAAATGCGGAAACACGTAATATTCGCAATATTTAATTTACGCTAAGTGGGTAGTTGTAATCGCACGTGTAATAATTTCGAAAGAATTGTGGTAAACTGAATGGTAGTGATTTACAAGAACTTATTTTCACTAAATTTAGACGCATCCATAATCTTTTTTTAGTGGTTAAAGATTATTTCCGCTGTGTTTTCTTAATATCTATTTACAAATCAATTTTCAGTTGTCAACTGAAAAAAGAGCGAGTGTTGTAGGAAAGCAAAATAATTAGAAGTGGAAAGGCAACGGCGACTTCAATCTATTAATTAAATATGTACAGGTTCTCGTAGAGATAGAGCTGAAGCTGCACTTAGATGGGGAATAAAAGCATTTCCGAAGATTTAGCTGTATTTAAATGTCATATTTTAATAGTGTATCTCACACTGACCTACTAATACATTATTATCTCTGTGCGGGGAATCGAAATTACTTTATACAAAAACGAACTGGAAATTGGCAGGTTTTCTTATTCAGAAATTTAGTAATCGAAACACGTTTTCCATTCTTTAGTAAAGGCAGAAGATCTTTCATTAAATGCTGTCAAAGTCGGCGTTTCCACCGAATTCCCGATTCGGCAGCAAAATAAAGGAAAAAAAACGTGTCGTCACGTGACACGAATCTCTTATAACTCGATAAATAATTTATTTATCAAAAAAGGGAAAACTCATTTCGATCGCAAATCGCTTCAAGAGTCAGGCCTGCCAATTTTATGCCTTTGCATTTAAAAATTAGTCAAAAAATATGTCAAAGGTTCACACATCGAATATTTGTAATTAAAAAAAATTGGAATGTTTTACTTTATTTTCATATATCACTTAATACAATATATGTGTAATAGTTTTGAAAATATAATTTTTTTTTTTTTTTTAATCTGGTCATTCATTTATGCCAACCCTGTATATACTTGTTACACGTCAGTTGGCGTTAAATTAGCGAAAATGGTTTGCTGCAATGGATCACTGGTTCTCAATTGGTGTGCCGCGACACACTGGTGCGCCATAAGAGGTCCTTATTAAAGGAACCCGACCTCATCTCGAAAATTCGGCTTAAAGTCAACCCGAATCCGGCAAAACAAATTTCACCAACTCGAACCGAACCCAAAAGCAGACCCGAACTCGATATGCTCGAAACGCAAGCCCCAACCCGAAATATTCAAACCCGAACCCGAAGTGAAAGAAAATGAATGCCCATTTTAAAACAATTATGGAACAAGTTGGTAAAGTGTGATCGAAGATCGCACAAAGGGTTTCGTTTAATATTTCTTTCAAAACACTTTATCCTTTCCTTAAAAATTCCAAATAAATTTCATTTTCAATTAAAAAAAAAAAAAAAAAAAAAAAAAAAGTCATGTTTTTTATAAAGTAAAAATTTACCAGTCTATTTCTTTCGTTTTTTCGAAAATCTGAACCGGTCTGATAGCGGGCGAAGCCCGCTATTATACTCTGTCATAATAATATCTATCATGTGGACTAAATGCGATATAAAAAAAAAAGAACAATTTCAAAATTAAACATGTTGTATAGAGACCTTCAAAATGTTAAAATATGTCAATATTTCCATAATCGTGTTTTTATCTTGATTCAGTTAAATTTAAATTCATATGGCGTTATAATCACTTGCTGACGTCATATCTACTTGCTTTCTCTATTACACATATTGATACTCTCTTTGTATTATTCTCAAACATTTTAAAAAGTCCGTTAAACTTCCAATATGACGTCAGATTAATTTTCTTTTTAATTCCCCAATGACGTCATATTAAGCTGCTTTCTGTATTTACACATACCCATACTCCTTGTATTATTCATAAATGTTTGAAAATTTCTGTTTTATTACCACTATGACGTCATATTAATCTTTTTTTTCAATTGGTGAAACTTTTATTTCATTTTCATTTTTCACGTGGAAATCTTCCAATAGAAAATTAATTATTGTAGAAAGAATTTTATTGCGGATTTTTAATTGTTGGCAACTGCTATAACGGAAAAAGTTTAAATTTAATAGAAAAAGGTTGTTAATTTTTTCATTTTTTATCTCTCTATATTAAAATAATACGATTTTTTCAAATTTTATGATTTTGAACTTCATAGTTAGGTATTCAGCTATAAGTACACACAATTTCATGTCTGTAAGTTGTATAGTTTCTGAGAACCGGCTCTGTGACGGACAGACAACGTAGCGGGACGAATAGGGTTTCGTGATATGAGCGAAACCCTAAAAATAGCCTACAATATATCTCTATTATCAATTTTACCTTTTTTGTATTAAAATGATCATAAAAATCGGGTCAACCTGAACCTGCGACCCAAAAAAATCAAACCTCAATCCGAAACACTTTTACTGCCCGATAAGGACGGCTCAGACTAGGAAACCGTGTCTGCCGAGCATAGATGTCCCTCCCGGGATCCCCTTTATTGAGGTATATAAAAAAAAAACATAATTCAGCCGAAGCTGAACCAGCCTGTTAACGCAACAGAGGGCGGGGTGGTGATGTATATAAATAAAACAATATTTGTAAATTGAATAATACAAAGAAGAACACAATGATAAATATGATGGTAATGAGGAAATAAAAATGAGATGCATAGAATATCATCACCAGATGAAAATAGGATGTAATGCATTAGATCAATGCCGATCTTGATTCGATCAGTAGATCTATGAAATTTTACACTAGATGAAGATAATATGCATACTCTATACAAATTGTGATACAGTTACCTTTCTTTGTGTACACATACACATTGATGCGAAAAACAAAGACAATGAAAAGTGAAATATAATATATACATAACTATGTACAGTTGAAGGTCTAAAACTCACTTTGGGTCATGAGAGGTCCCGGGGGTGGGAACAGTTACATAGTTATGTATATATTTCTCTTTTCATCGTCTTCGTTTTTCTCATCAATGTGTATGTGTGCACAAAGAAAGGTAACTGTGTAACAATTTGTATAGAGTATGCGTATTATCTTCATGTAATGTAAAATTTCCTAGATGTACTCATCGAATCACGATCGCCATTGACCTAATGCATTACATCCTATTTTCATCTGCTGATGATGGTATTCTATGCATCTCATTTTTATTTCCTCATTGTGATTTAAACCATCATATTTATCATTGTATTCTTAAAGTTAACCGACTTTAAATGTATCGGGACCCGAAACCAACCTCCAATGAAAAAATAATATAACGTTAACCTGAACCGATCTGAGCCGCTTGTCGGGTCGGATTCGGGTAGAATCGAGTTATGCAAACCGATGCAGTACTCCCAGTCCTGCGGTGCGCGAAAATTTACAATAAAGTTATACTAAGTTTCTACAAAGTAACAAAAGTAGGGGAAGGTGGCCTAAAATGATCCTAACGGGAAAAACGATCCACATATGCTTTCTTCCAGACAGGTCATGCTATCTACAAGGTAACACATAAACTAGTTGTGATAAGGGAAGAAGATACAATGGCGGTATTCAAACGATCGCATTATTACGCGTCTGAATCGAATTCTTTGAAAAAGTGGGTTTTATAACATTTGTTATAAGGTAAGCACTAACTTTCATATTTATTTAGATATACAGTCTTTCATGTACAGAAATATGTCTTGGTTTACTTAATGGAGTACGTTTTTAGATGTGAATTACACTTATGTATTGTCATAATTACTTTTATATCCTTTATTTTGCCGATAAAAAACAATTTACAATTATTTTTAAATGAGAGATCATTTTGCCCTTGGGTGAGGGTAAAATAATCCTTTGGACACTTTTTAAAAAAATCTATTTTTTTCATTACTCAATTTGGGTATAAAATATTATTAAAATATTAGTAAAAAAATGCAGGTTAGTAAAAAAAAATTACAAGTTAGTAAAAAAATTATAAATTTTTTTTTTAAATATCACAAATTAACAAACATTTTTTTTTAAATTACAAAAAATTCTAAAAAATTCACAAAAAGTTTTAAAAACATTACAAAAAGTTAAAAACATTTAAATTAAAAAAAAATACAATTTAACAAAAAAATTACAAAAAATTACAAAAAAGTTAAAAAAATTCTAACTTAACGAAATAAAATAAACTAAAATAAATTGGTGTAAATTTTTCATTGAAAAATTAACTAACAAGTTACTACAAAACCGTCAGTTTCAATTTTTAACAAAATTTCAGAATTACACATTTACGCAGATTACATATATGAAAAAGGTATTCTTAAAGCAGATCGTCTGGACATATCCATCCTAAGTTAAGCAGCACCATATCACAGTTTTATGTTACTATTTAAGATTAACCATTTTATGGAATTTAGTTTAATTAAAAATTTCGAATTACACTATCAATAAAATATTTACCTTAATGGAAAGAAAAAAAAAAACCCATTCATAGTTCTACCGATGTTGAACAGCAAGACAAATCCTACGTCTAACATCGCATTATTTCGACTTCGGTTGTTAAAAGCATGTTATTTTAAAGAATTGTATAATGGTTGTGCAATCATTATATGCATTAATATATGCTTTAATATTAAGGTTTCTTTGTTTCGTACTTTTAACTGATAATAATATAAAATTAAGAGAAAATCCAAATCCAAGAAAGATATTAAGCATTTTAAAATTTAAAAACAAATAAAAAAAAATCGTTATTTCTTAAAGAGATTAAACTTCTTTTTATGTGATATTACATACATTAAAATACATGTGTTTTTAAAATAGTATATTTATATTTTAACAAAAAATAAAATCATATAAAATATTTAAAATTAGTAAATTTATATATACAAGCTATCTTGTACATATACACATTGAAATGTACACATACGCAAAATTTCAAATCTTTATGACAAAAAACTTAAAAAATATTAACAAAAACGATAGTTTGATACTCTTTTTATAGATAAATTACATAACCATCTGACAGCAATGCAAAAGCTGCCTTTATAACTTTCGTGCCTATGATAAAAAATGTTCATACTAATACTTAATGTTCTCCATTTATTTTGTCCTTTCAAGTTAGAAAAAGTAAACAAAATAAACATTCTAATAAAAGGTCGACCACCAGCCGGATGCAAAAATCCATAATATTCTTTACGATGCAACGTAACGCTATTATATTATCTACGGGTTTTTCTGGAAAAATACCCTCACTAGCTGTCTATTAAAATTATTTTCTGAGTGGGCGAAGACAGGCGACGGCAGTATGTTTGCAGGTCATTGACCAAAAATAGATATATGACTTCCGGTTTCTTATTTTCTTTTATCCTATATGATGCTGAAGCAATGGAATTTTATTAATAATATTTTTTAGCTCACAGGCTATCAAAGCCTGAGAGCTAATGTGCCCGCCGCGCCGGTTCTGTATGTATGTATGTACGTATGTACGTAACGCGATAACTCTTGATAAAAATAACCATTTTGCTTCAAATTTTGTTTATAGATTCATTGTGATAAAGCGCTTCCCTGATTAGTTTGGGGGGTTCATTGATTAAGTATAAGGGGGAAACGGAGGGCTAACCCCCTTAATTTAGATAAATGGGTTTTTCATGAAGAATTATCCGATTTTCTTCAAATTTTGTATACAGGTTCAATGTGATAAGGTGCTTTCCTCATTAGTTTTGGGGGTTCATTGGTTAAGTATAAAAGGGGTAACGGGGGCTTTCCACCCCCCTTAATTTAGATAAATGGGTTTTTCATGCTGAATTATCCGATTTTCTTCAAATTTTGTATATAGGTTCATTGTGATAAGGCGCTTCCCTGATTAGTTTTTGGGGTTCATTGGTTAAGTATAAGGGGGAGGACGGGGGATGATCCCCCCTTAATATATTGTCGATTTCTTTATTTTTCGAGGGGCTTATTTCAAATTATTTGAAATAAGAGTATAATAAACAATTAATGTGAGTAGCCTACGAGCTCAATGCCCTTAGTTTAACTGGGCAGTTTTTTTTTCATTTCATTTATTGCTTCGCCCATGTGTCCAAAATTTACAAATAAAACTTATTCTACGTCAGTTGCGTAATTGATTTCAATAAAACTTTTTTTACTTTCTTCTATCTTCACAAGAATAAAGTATTGGATTCATGAAAATTTCCGACTTCTGGTTTTCGACGGATTTATACGTTTTAGGAGGTCCTGAACACGATTTGACTGTTTTTAGAAAATGTATGTCTGTGACTCTGCGACTCTGTCTGTCTGTATGTGACAAAAATTTTGTGCGCTCTCTATCTCAAGAACTAATGCACGAAATTTAATAAAACTTTATATTCAGTTAGTCCCTGATATAAATTGGTGCTGAGTAGTTTTTGGTGAAAATCGCCCGACACGTGGCGCTGCTATGCTGCATTTTTCGCGATTTCCGCAATAGCTCTATCTCAAGAACTAATGCAGTTTTTTTCCTCAAACTTCAGATTCAGTTAGACCTTGACATAAATAGATACTGATTACGTTTTGGTGCTGATATCCCAACAGGTGGCACTGATATACCACTTTTTTCATTATTTTCTAAGATAGCTATATCTCAAGAACTAATGCACTCATTTTCATCAAACTTCAGATTCTGTTAGACCTTGACATAAATAGATGCTGCTTACGTTTTGGTACAAATATCCCAACAGGTGGCACTGCTATGCTACTTTTTTCATTATTATCACGATAACTGTATCTCAAGAGCTAATGCACGGATTTTCATCAAACTTCAGATTCAGTTAGATGTTGACATAAGTTGTTGTTGATTAGGTTTTTGTCTCAATCTCCCAACAGGTGACGCTGCTATGTTGCATTTTGCAGGATTTACACGATTTTAGCAATAGTCATATCTCAAGAAATAATGCACAGAATTTAATAAAACTTTAGATTTAGTTAGACCTTGATATAAATTTGTGCTGATTCTTTTTAGTGTATGCGAAACCTGTGTGAGATAGAAGAAAATTTTGGGAATGGCACATTTGACTAGTATTTATTTGTATTTCTTAGTGTATCCAGACTTTAAAGTTTATCCCCCCCCCTTATTTACAGTTCTTTTTAATCCTTCAGCGGCAGTATTTAAATTTTTTGGCTTGACAGACTCGTGAAATATTTTTTGCACATATTAATTATGCTATTATTACAAATGCATGTTTTAAGACTAATTACACAGCTATTTACCTGTAATAAAAAATGATTTTTGATTTCAGTGCAGTTTGTGAGAAAAAAATTTCAGAATAATGCCGTTTGCCGTAAAATTTACTACAGCGCGATCGCTGGAAAATCAAGTGACAGGGTTACTTATTACATTCTATCTTCGAAAAATCGTCGTGTCATATATGATAAAAGCACCCTGATCACGTGAAGAAACCAATTGTAACAATTGTTGCGTTGTGGATTAGGATTATGAAAGATACCTCATCAGTTACTATTACCTGCATTTGTCGAAAGAAGGTTGTGATACCTAAAGTTTAAATTGAACTACGATCATGGAAAGAACATAACTCATGACTAAGACTCCTATAATAGGAGCTGACGCATATCCATTTTGTTTCGGATTATTGGTACCCAGTTCAGCATCAATCTACCATAGCCGGAGTTGGGGTTGCCTAAGACTCGGTTCTGATTGGCTGAAACCGGTTCTGATACTCCAATTTGGGGGCCAAATCTGCGAGGATGCGTCAGCCTGACCACACGCCATCCCCAGTGACGAAAACTTCTCTTTGACGTTGGTTGAGGGATATGCACTTATAGTAATTTATTGTTCGAGTTTCTTTGTTATTGTTCAAGATTGCAGAAATGCAAGTGGTTTACCAGGTTCGATGTGAATGAGAAAAGAAAAAAAACTCCAGTATAAAATGTCAGGACGTTTATTCAGGCAAATTCGGGAACATAAGATGTCCGAAGGCAGAAGAGGGGAGAAAACATCAGAAGCTCTATTATGAGCACATTGATAGCAAGCAGATCAGATCAAGAGTGAGTTGTTTCCGCGACTCAACTTGGAGTTCGAGTGACAAGAATCTCGCCAAATAGGGTTGCTAACAGATTGTCTAGGCGAGAATACTTTCAGATGGAGCCCGCATAACTAATGGTATTTGCCGAGCCAGGTTGCCAGATTATTGGCATAAGAACGTATTTCATTTCGAAATTTAATATCGCCAAGACGGCTGCAACGGTCGCTTACATTCCCATGCGAATGGAATTTTGACAGACAAAACAGCTTTTGCTTTTAACAACCAGAATATATTTTTAGAAATGGGTGTGAATGTATGCGTTATTATTAAGACCAAATATGGACATGTATCTGATTTGGATGAGATGCTAGACATAATTTTAACTGCGTCACTGGCCGCAAAAATACATTATGAGTATATCGTGCTTTAAGCTTGGTTTCGAAAAGTAACTTACAAAAAGGCATCTGTGTAGATTTAATTCTTTTCTTTTTATTTTAATCAAAAGAGCGTGAGATATTAGTGATCCAGTACAAGTGACCGTGAAAAGGGAAAGAGTTTAAATTACGGCGGGATTATTACTTGAATTTATAGATAACACAATTAAATTTTGAAAAAGCATGGGAAAAATAATTTAAATAAAGAGTAGGGGAAGTTAAGATTTAATATATGATTCTCATATCATAGCACTCATGAGCGCTGTCGTATTGACGTGCGCATGTGTGATGCGCGCTGCTTGATAGGCTTTGTGCTGTCGGTGTAGAGGAGAGAATTGTGCTTGTTGAAGGTTGCGTTCTTCCCATACACATGTTATATAATTGACCACAGATTTGTAAAATTTTCTTGATGCAAACATCTCCTTCCCACCATCACGTAATAGTGGGAATATGGTGTGCAAACCGGTTTTTTCATACCAAACTGTCATTGGAATTCTCGCTCCCACCGGGACTTGTATTATTTCATCTGTGTTGAATGGAAACAGAAAGTTGCCAAGAAAGGGATTAATGTCAAAAACGACACCCTTTTGGCGATGAAAGCGGGATGATGTTTGTTTCAACTTTCTCCTGGAGGAACAGTGGAATTCGTACTTTAATTATAAATATCTTATCTATTCTTCGTCCGGGTTACCAATGTAGGTTTCGGATAAGCGATAAGCGTTGGCGGGGATTGAACCAGGGACCTCGTGAACAGCAGGAAAGTGACATAGCATCGAGAAAAAGGCCAAGCCAGTTACTTTAAGCTAGTCACTCGCTTTATACTGTTCAGGTGAGATGACATCGCTACATCTTTTTCTATTTAGTTGGTATAGTTTTTTTTATATTAATTATTGTTTTAAAGTTAAATTTGGTTTTCTATAATATTTAAATGTATCTCGCTCTCTTTCATTATAATTCTTTTCATGTGCCGAAATGTTATAAATTGATGTTTCTACTTAATCCAGTCAATCAATTTAAATTAACTGTTTTCATTTATTTAGGTTTTTATTAAATTTAAATTGATTTCATTTATATTACTTTTTTTTTCACTTTTTGTTAGATTTTGACTTTCAGAGCACTCGCTTCTCTTTTTCTTGCACCATAAATCAAAGTTTTGACGTGCAGTTTAGCCTAGTGTCTTTGAAAGATATAGTATTATTTCTAAACAATTTTGGGGAGATTTTTGATGAAATATTCATACGTACGTTCTTGTGATAACTGCGTGAGAAATATTCGAAAATGTATGTATTTATGTATTAAAAAAAAGAACAAATGTGTGAACATTAATATATGTAAAAATTCGTACAATCTTTTAAATTTACACATAGATAAAAGACAATTACTGCTTAAACTTACTAATGTCTCATTCTTTAACCCATTCGCTGTTGAAGGGGCGAGGCCAATGAGGTAAGCGCGTAACATCAGAATATTAAATTCTTCAAATTAAAATTAACTCTGGTCTTCAACATGCAGAAAGAAAAGGAATTGCTTACCTTTTCTATGGTCTATCCAATTTATGAAATATCCACTGGTTTATATATATCAACTATTTGATAACTTATAAACACTTCTTGAATAATCGTGTAGATGTACCACCGCTGAAATAAGACTTGTAAAAAATTATATTAATGCACAATTCACATTGAATAAATAAGTTCACGTTTGGATTGATTTTAAAAATTATATTTTACATTACTTAAAATTTTAAAAGGTTTACATTTAGAATTATATTAATTATAGCATCAGGAAACATTTTTTCCTGTGACTTTACAGAACGAAGGATAGTAATACACTGACTCGTTTTCATAAAGCTTGGAAAGTTACGAGTAAAGTTGCATCATTTCTATGAAACAAATTGACGTCACTATCATATATATTTCACAAATAATTAAGGGTTTTTTCTGAAGAATTTTGTTGCACAACTGTTAGTTCACAAGATACATTTAATAATGAATAATTGTCCTTTTAAATGTTTTAGTTCTGTAATAAGTTTATAATAGCATGATCACAAATAACAAATTATAAACATACTTCACATTATTAGAAGAGAACGATTATAACGAGGTAATAAATATCTTTTGCTTGATAAACTTGAAACTTAAGAGTCATAAATTAGGTCACTTGTTTTGAAGAGATGAGAGAAAAATTATCGTTGGTTTTTTTGTGTGTTTCAACATTTTCCTTCTTTCTTTATTTTACTTTGAGTGGAAAATATTAAGTTGATTGAAATGAATGGATTAGTTTTCTACAATTTCCCCCTTAATCCGTTCATGGGGATTAACTAATATTTTCATTGAATTTCTGTGTTCGATGAATTGAGGCTTGGGTAAAGGTTTGGTAAGTGCATCAGCTATCATTTTATATTAGAAATATTAACCTCATCTGACTAATTTATCACCAGAAAAACCACTTTCATTTCCTTTTTTGCGAAGCGGAAAGAAAGAAAGACCTTGAAAATGTTCAAAGTGATCAACATTTCTTTCTACTCATAATAAATCACTTAGTGAGATTTATGACCCTACTCAACTCTAGATAAATGTTTCAAGACATCTACTAAATTAATAAACTGTTATTATGTGAAATAGACTAAAAAACATTTGTACAATAATTATAAACATTGTTATACTGATTACACTCTTACGTTCAGACCCTGCAATATGTGATTTTTCCTCTGACGTATGAGCAATTCCAATGATGCAATCATGAACCTTGAACTCATTTTTTATGACTTTAACTTCCTCAGTCTCCACCAAAATGTAAACGCGAAAACACGTAGAGCGAATAAGCTCTAAAATGTCATCTAAATGTAATATTAATATTAATGTTAGTGTGAATACTTGTAATGTCCGTGTGCTCTAATACAATTATATAAAGTTAATCAAGAATGTGATACATGTGAGAATTTTATTCAGCTTCATACTAATTAAATAATTAGTTTTGCAGCAAATAAGTGATCTGATTAGTACGAACGATATTCACCAATGCCTTGGATAAAATAAACATATGGATATATATTAACGGGATTAAACCATCAGATGCACCTTCAGAAAAGGTAAGAAAATTTACCTTATTTTTTTTAAAAAGTACTTTAAACTCCTGAGACATTTTTCGCGCTAAATCAATTCTGTACGAACTCCTCCTTCATTCGCTACCCAACCACGAGTATACTCGTGGTTGCGTAGCGAAACCACGAGTATACTTGTGCTTTTTCAATCTAAAATTGCGAATTCGTATCGGAAAATTTGAAAGAATTTTTTTTATTTTAAGTAATCACGAAATGTCTGTAATTAAATAAAGTAAATATTGCTATTAGTATTTTCTGGTATGAATACGAAATTTCTAAATAAAGTAAAATTTTTGTAATTTTAACCCGGCATTGAACGTTTTAAAGTCGAATTCAATAAATCAGCCATTTTCTGTTTTCGATTTTAAAATAATCATGTTGGAAATACGCTGAAAACCTCAAAATATCTCCAAATTACATTTTTCTAGATTTAAATTTTTCGAGGACTACTGTACCTTATTATTTTTATTATTATTTATTATTATTATTTTTAACTACCTATCCTAAATCCATAGATATTTTGGGAATAATACCCTTACATGCTATCCATCAAAAGTCTTGTTGAGGAAATAAAATCAATTGTTAGAACTTCTGCAGGTCATTGAACGAAAATTAGATACATTTTCATTATTTCATTGAATGTTAGTAATTGATTGAACAGCTGCTGCATAATTTTCATGTTAGAGCTACAGTTTGTGCAAAAATTCTGCAACAGTCAATGAAAGCGTATATTTTGTGCATCTAATTGCATTGAAAAATTAATTTTACACAATGACTACCGATGGTCATTGTGCGTCAGCTTTATCACAAAATTTTAATATAATTTTTCGCCTTATTTAACCGCAGAAAATATTACAAATTCTGTGAACAAACAAGGCGGTTAAATTATGCAATTTAAATATTAACTGGAATTTTTTTTAAATCTTAAATAGCTGTGGAAGACTCATTTGAAATTTCAAAGACTGTGCACATCTTGCCGATGGTACACGAGTGTACCAGTATGGCTTCAAAAACGATTATTATTCTATGTATTAAAACGCCCAGCTAAAATCTTAATTTTCAGCGCAAATTCGACGTTTTTGCGCATGCGTGCGATTAAATCTGTATGAAAGAAAAATTAGGTTTAAAATAACAATATTATTTTAAATGTTGCACGGCAGAAAATTGAAAGAAATACTGTTAAGCTAATAAAATAAAAAATATATGATTTTTGGTTTACCACTAAGTTTTAAATTAAATTTTTCAAATCCTTTCCGACCCTACTATCTGATTCCGATTCGTCTTTGAATAATATATCCGTCAATGGATTTTGTACACGCGATAGTGAATCAACCTGTATATACAAAGCTAATATATTAAAAATTAAATGAATAGTCTTTTTTATTTAGATAAATAAATTTCGGTTTCTATATCATGAAATCCATAACTTTAGATTTTCCAGTGTTTTGAAAATTTCACGTTTATTTTTATTCTTCCTTCGAATATCTCTTCATTACTTATTGATTTCATGATCTTCTTCACATTTAAAAATCTTGTTGTATTTCGTCCACAGATATAATTTAAACAACTTTGATAGCTGCCAACTTGTACGTGTTTTTTTTTCTTTGTTTACTTGCATATATAAAGCTAATATAATAAAAAATAAATGAATAGTCTTTATCATTTAGATAAAAGAAATTCCAGTTTCCATATCATGCCATTCATAACTTTAGATTTTCCAATGTGTTGAAAATTTCACATTTTTTTTATTCTCCTTTCGAATATCTCTTCATTACTTATTTATTTCATGATATTCTTCACATTTGGAAATCTTGTTGTATTTCGTCCACAGATATAATTTAAACAACTTTAATAGCTGGCAACTTGTACGTTTTTTTGCTTACCTGTATATATAAAGCTAATATAGTAAAAATTAAATGAATAGTCTTTTTCATTTAGATAAAAAAAAATTCAGTTTCCATATCATGTAATCCACAACTTTAGATTTTACAGTATGTTGAAAATTTCATGTTTATTTCTATTCTCCTTTCGAATATCTCTTCATTACTTATTTATTTCATGATCTTCTTCGCATTTAGAAATCTTGTTGTATTTCGTCCACAGATATAATTTAAACAACTTTGATAGCTGCCAACTTGTACGTTTCTTTTGTTTACCTGCGTATATAAAGCTGATATAGTAAAAATTAAATGAATAGTCTTTTTCATTTAGATTTTAAAAAATTCAGTTCCCATATCATGCAATTCATAACTTTAGATTTTCCAAGTGTTGAAAATTTCACATTTATTTTTATTCTCCTTTCGAATATATCTTCATTACTTATTTATTTCATGATCTTCTTCACATTTAGAAATCTTGTTGTATTTCGTCCACAGATATAATTTAAACAACTTTGATAGCTGCCAACTTGTACGTTTTTTTCCTTACATGTATATATAAAGCTAATATAGTAAAAATTAAATGAATAGTCTTTTTCATTTAGAAAAAAAAAATGCCAGTTTCCATATCATGCAATTCATAACTTTAGATTTTCCAATGTGTTGAAAATTTCACATTTATTTTTATTCTCCTTTCGAATATCTCTTCATTACTTATTTATTTCATGATCTTTATAGCATTTAGAAATCTTGTTGTATTTCGTACACAAATATTAATCAAACAATTTTGATATCTGCCAATTTGTACGTTTTTTTCTGTTATCACTAAAATTTAATAAAAATGTCTACATTGTTTAATCGTTTAAATTCCTCAGATTTCAACGATTATATTAGGCAAAATTTACTATTAAATTTTAGTGATAATAAATACCCTACAATTTGGAAACTAAGATCTTTTTTCTTTCTTTATTTTTTTTCCTCGTAAAAATGTTCCCATATAATGTGAGGGTAATTAACGCATTGTTAGCTGGTCACGAATATACTCATGTTCGCATGGCTGCCAACTTTTACGCTTCTTTCGTCACCACTATTTTTGAATACCAACCTTCGCCTTTTATTGATCCGGTCAACAATTTGTTAAAATTAAAATAAGAAAACTAAAAATATCAGCAATTCCCCCTTGAAGTGCATTTTATCAGAACAAAAACGAACAGAAAGTAGGGAAGAATCACAGATCTTATGCATCTTCAGTTTTTCTGTCTCGAAGAAACATGAACTGGCCAAAAGTTTGTGTATCTGAAGGTTGAACTAACTAAAAGAACCTTGATCTGTCTAACAGAGTTGTTTTTTAATCTAAACGAATCCAAAAAGAACCAGTGCAGATAAAAAAATGAGCTGTGCTGAATTGTAATTGCTCTTGTTTATGGCATTTTAATATTTTGACTAGCAACCCGATATGTTGAATTTGCATTGTATGAGATCTTTTTATTTTTTAGGAAAAAAAGAAATTTTGTTTTATTCTTCATTTAAAAAAGATTTATTATTAATTTTACTAAATTTCTTATTTTAAGAAGAATCATATTTACAATGTAAATTAACCTGGTATATATTATATACCACCTAATTTTAATCCGATTCAAACCAGAAACTTTTAATTAAATTTTACTTTTTTAACTTTGACGAGAAAAAGTTGAAAAATTGCTTACTCTTATTCTGAACTAAATTCTTTCCTAAATTCCGGTGGGAATTCAACGTTACAGGAGCACAAGTGCTTGCCCCCTGAAAGGGTTAACCGAAAATTATTTTTTGTTACTTAAGTGATTTTAATGCAACTATAGTAAATCGCCTTTATTATAAGAAAATGGTGACATATGGTCAATAAAATTCCATTGGTCGGGAGAATTTTGGAGAACTTGCCATTATCGCCAAAGTGCTTCGTTTACTTGTCTAACGTCGATGAGAAATTGTTCAGGCGAGAATCACCAAGTTCTGTAATGTGGGTTGCTATGGTTTGGACATTTAAAAAAAAATCCGTGTTAAAAACCCAGTAATAAGTAATCTCAGTATAAGCATAATTGAATCTGTAATATTATTCATCCTAATAAAAACATTAAAAGAGAACTCATAACATCAATCAACAGTGTTACGTGATTGAAGCGCAATGACTCTCATAAACCAGGAATATTCAAACTTTCTCCCACTAGATGAAATAATAACATCATAAGTTCTGACGTAAGTAGTTTTTACTAACTGAATGACTCTTACTATGTATCTTTCTCTAAGAACATTGAATTTATTAATCAGATAACATAATGTAACCTATAAGTGAAAGGAGCAATATTTGAGCTCTCCATAATGTGTAATTATAATCTTAAAACTAAATGTAAAGTTAATATAATATTATTTAAACTTAAAGTAATGGCATGAGTTATTTTTTAATACAATTAATAACACAATTAGACAGTGATTTCAGATAAAGGAGACTTCAAGCTAATAACGGATGCACGGCATAATGTGGAATAATTCAATACAGGATTACAATTGATGGAAGACAAGCGATGATGGTTGTTGACTAATACAGAGAACTTATAATATCAGTCAACAGTGTTACGTGATTGAAGTGCAATATTCACTAATGATTCTCATAAACTAGGAATATCTTAACTTTCTCCCACTAGATGAAATATTAAGCTCTGACGTAAATGTTTTTTATGAACTGAATGACTCTTACTATGTAATCTTTCTCTAAGAACATTGAATTTATTAAACAGATAACATAATGTAACCTATAAGTGAAAGGAGCAATATTTGAGCGCTTCATAATGTGTAATTATATTATTAAAACTAAATGTAAAATTAATATAATATTATTCTAGTTAAAAGTAGTGGTATGAGTTAATTTTTCATACAATTAATAACACAATTGAACAGTGATTTCAGATAAAGGAGACTTCAAGCTAATAACGGATACACGACATAATGTGGAATAATTCAATCCAGGATTACAATTGATTCGAGACAAGCGATGGTTGTTGACTAGCGCCACATGGATATCTAATAAAAGGTGAATGGAATGCTTTCTTACTTTACTCCATTTGCCCAGTGAATGAATAATCAAATTTGCTAGTTAATGAATAAATTGCGCCAACAATCTAAACATACGACCTATGCGTAATTATTCAGACTCCATACTCAGTTTTCCATGTTCCTATCATAGTCCATTCATCTACATTTTAAACAAGTTCGGAAAATATTATTTCATACGGATATGTAATATTAAAATATTTCAGTATTTTTTATACTAATTTTAGTAAATGTGGAAGTAAGTCATATTAATATTCTTTCCATATTTTTTTTAAAGAGAATGTAAACTAAAAATCATCAAATCGATTTATTCAAATACCCTTTTACTTCCCCTTTTTTTTTTCACAAAAATGTATTTATTTAGTTGCCATCTTACTTTTTTTTTTTTCGTTTGCAGGTTTTTTTTTTTTTTTTTTTTTTTTTTAATGAAGATACTTTTATTTTCGAAACCTTGTATTCTACCTGGAATGAAAACAAAAAACTCGCACGCAAACTAAACCATAGGTGACAAAAAAAAATGAATGAGTGATTATTTTTAGGTGCGCTCGTAATCATATAAATACATAGCATCGATAGTCGTCGTCTGGTCCGTCCGTCTGTCCGCTTATAACAGCGCAAAAACTACCCAAACGAATGGTTTAAAATTTAAACTTACAAAATAAATAAATAAATAAAGTTAAAGTTACAAAAAAAGAATAAAGTTACAAAAAAAAATTAAAATCAAAGTTACAAAAAATTAATATCTGGGAAACTAATTCGAATTTTATAATTCTGAGGGCATCGTCGGACTTATGCAGATAATTGCTGTTAATTTCACTGCGATACGCTTCATATTCTAGGGGTAGTAGATGTGAAATACAAGCAGACAGTCATATTTTAAAATAGGGTTTGTACGCTTGTACCACAATTTTTGAATAGAATTTTTCGCCTTATCTAAATGCAGAAAAGTATTACAATTCCTAACGTCTACAACTTCTGCTGTTTAAATACTAAATAAAAATTCTATTAAAAAATTGAGGTAAAAGCGTACGAGCCCTGTTATATCGTCGCTACCATGTCGAACTGTCAAATGTGAAAAAATGCATTTTTCATTACTTTTAAAAATGGGCCGATTGTCACCACTAAATTTTAATAGTATTCTTCCGCAGGTTTGCCAGTTTGGCCTCTTCTTTCATTCGGAAATTCCGAATCCATACCAGAAACTTCAAATAGAAATTTTTGCTTTATATAATGACATATATTTCGTGATTACTTAAAATAATTTTTTTCTCTCAAAATTTCCGGTATGAATTCGGCATCTTTGAATAAAAAAGGAAGGCCAAGGTGGCAACTCTGTTCGTCACAGAAATTTTATTAATATTCTTTCAAGGCAAAGAATTCTAATAAAATTTAAAGGTGACAATCGGTCAATTTTTGAAAGTAATAAAGAATACATTTTTTCAAATTCGATAGTTTGACATGGTAGCGACGATGTATAAATTCACTGGATGCTATTTTTTGGGGTGGTATAGAGCGATCCAATTTAGAGGATATTTTTATTCAGATATCTATCAGAATATCTAAATAGTCATATTTGTCTTTTTTAATGACAGATTAAGTAAAGGGAATGTTAATATTTGGAAATTCTGGTACATATTTAAATAAAAGAAATCCTCTAAATTGGCAATACCCCAGTTGAACAATACGGAATTACGATCCCAATTTCTTGATGTAACACACACCTTTTTGCTCTTTATTTAGAAATATACAACAGTAATAATCATTCTAAGTATTCGTGAAATTAATTTCTGCATAGATAATTATTCTATTTGAAATTACAACTGACTAATCTTATTAAATGTTTTTAATTGTACGTAGATGAATATAACGTGTAGAACAAAGGTTATCCCATTCCCAAACCTTAAGACTAGCGTATCACTATGTCGGAATTCCTAATTTCAACGAATCACCATTAAAGAAGTAATACTACTATTTCAAATGGCATTATTATATTACTAAGTTAATGCTGGAACTCGGATTATCTTCCTTTATTGATATACGAATGAGCAGTAAGAACAGGATTATAGTATTTTAATACGAGATTCATTCAATATACGAGGGTGGTTTGATAAGTTCTCGGCTTGACAGTGAAAGCACAAGATTTTTGACATAATTTCATATTATTTTGCAATGTAGTCCCCTTGCAACTTAATACATTTAAGACACAGTCTTGTGTGCGAATTCTCTAGTGCAGCTTTGTACGAGGGTGGTTCGAAAAGTGCTCGGCCTGACAAAGACAGTACATGATTTTTCACAATATTTCATTTTATTTTTCAACTTGCAACGTAATACATTTCAGAAGACTCTTGAGAAATGTTCATTCTTTGGTGCTTTTGGCGGCACGCATCGAGCGGAAATCTGTTACATACCCAAAACATCGTGTAAAATGTTGTGGACACGGTCTATCGAGATGTTTGCAATGTCAGCAAGTTCGCGAATCTTCAATATTGGCGATCATTCAATACAGCATTGTGAATTTTTGAGACGATTTCGTCGGTCGCAGCGATTTTTGGGCGTCCCGAGCGTTCATCATCGTGAATTGATTTCCTACCATGTTTAAATTCAGCAGCTCACTTTTTATCGTCGAATATGAAGGACAAGAATCCTTTAAGGTGGAAAGTTAATGTAACTCTTTTTGTGTGTCCGTGGTGGTTAAACACTTTTTAACAAAGTATTTTATGACAGCTCGAATTTCAATTTTTTCCATTTTTAGAAAATGTCAAAACTTGTTTATTTTATTTTATCATCCAGCAATAACCAATAAACTCACGCTTCTGAAAATCGGCTTGTCATCTAAAAGATCATAATTTATAAACATCATTGCCATTTAGTCATACCTGTTCCATCTCTGTGCAGTTCCAGAACTTATCAAATTACCCTCGTATAACAATAAAAATTTTACAACATTTTAAAAATACAAAAGAAACCAGAAAAGTTTCGGAGAATATTTTATAATTATAATTTAAAAAACTATTACAGAACGCATAAGAATCCTGATATACAGTAGAACTCCAATTATCCGAACTTCGACTATCCGAATCGCTGATTATCCGAATCGTTTTCAGAATTTCAGAAAAAAAAATTTAAGACGGAAACGTATTGCGATTCGCAAAATAAGGATTCTGTCTACGCTCGCTATATTGTCCTTCCCTCCGCGAATCTAGTGTAGACGCAGCGCGAACATTATTGGGATGATGAGTCACCGTCTCATAGTGCAGTTCGAGTATTGGCTGTCGTCCGTCACCAGGTGGCCGGCCCGTGCCACCTGGGTTTCAGACTCTGGGTTTCAAATTCTAAATGACGATGAACGTATTGAAATTGTGAGTGAAGAAAGTGTCGATGAAGAAGATGACCTGAATTTTGAAGTTGAAGCACAGACGGAACCATCAGCTAGTGAAGCATCTGCCGGCCTTGAAACTGCGTTGAAGTGGATGGAGCGTCAGCCTGAGTGTGACCACATGCAACTTCTCACTGTCAAGCGGTTGTGCGACTTGGCTGCCTAAAAACGGATGAAGACTGTCAAACAGCTTACTTTGATCGAGATGTTCAGCAAGCAATATGACTTTCATTTAAAGTACGATACATACATACAGTACTTGTAAGTACGCTTAACATGTAAAAGTGTTGCCTTTTCATTTAATTAATTAAAAGGCCTTTTTCTTTAAAAATAGTTTTTTTTCTTTTTTCCTATTTTCAACATACATACAGTAATTAATTAAAATAGACCCCTTTTTCGGAAAAAATCCAATTATCCGAATTTTTGATTATCCGAATGGGGTCCGGTCCCAATTGATTCGGATAATTGGAGTTCTACTGTATTGGCATATATTACCGCGCCAGTCCAAGCACAGAGATTATACAGATATACATATTTGTCTGAGAAGAGTACTAGTGGTGGATGACTTAAAGGGCTACTTCACTCACGTGAAAACAGCCGCTAACTAATGTTAATTCTATAAGAGATTTCTTTTAAATATCTCGTTTGCATTTCAATATTGTTAAATGATTTTTTCCCATTGGATAGCTGAGGTCGATCTCTACAAAGGCCATTTTTTACTTTTTTAAATTTCGTTTGCAGGTTTTTTTTGTTTTTCCCTTTATGGGGATACTTTTACTTTCAAAACCTTGTATTCTACCTGGAATGAAAACAAAAACTCACACGAAAACTAAACCATAGGTGACAAAAAAAATGAATGAGTGATTATTTTTAGGTGCGTTGTGCGTTCGTAATCATATAAATACATAGCACCGATAGTCGTAGTCTAGTCCGTTCGTCTGTCCGTCTGTCCGCTTACAACAGCGCAAAAACTACCCAACCGAATAGTTTGAAATTTAATATATATAATTGTTGCAGAATTTTGTCGAGTCATTTCAAATTTTATGATCAAAACTGAAAAAGATATTAATAAAAGTTTTCTTCATTCTATTAGATCCCGTTATATGTAATTAATTCAATGATATCTCATGGTAGGTAATGATTCTAGGTTGCCATGGTGATAACGTCATATTTAAGATGGAGCCATATTATTTTCGTATTACTGAATTTAAAAACCGTATTCGTATGCTAAAATTTCTTAATTATAGCAATCCTATAATCTACCGACAGTTTTTTGCATAGATGTTTCGGAGAAATAGATAATAAATGGAAAAAGAGTCTAAATATGGATTTGAAGTTCGGAAATTTTCAAAGCTAGGCTTAAATTTCCCATTGCAACTTTCAGTAAATGTCAACAAAAGATAAAATGTTGCCAACTTAAAATGTACTATTTTTTATTACGGAAATTAATCATATCATAACAACAGACAATATAATTTATTTCACTGAAATAATAACGATAATTTTTTTTTTTTTACATTGTCTTGCATTGGATATTTGCGCACAGTATAATTTAATTGTTATAGAATTGTAATTTATTGTTTTTAAAAGTGTAATAATACTTAATTTCATAAAATAAAATTAATATGTATAATATGAAAATCTGCACATAAAATAAATTTTGTATTCATGCATTTTTGCATAAGAGTGCAACCAAGATTGCTATTTGCACCAAGCTATTGCATCAAGATCTGAATATTTATAAAGTAGTACAAATAGTTTTTATAATACAAACGCACCTCATATGTCACGTTTGACGTACAGTTTCTAACTTGTTTCGTATTGAAAATAATTCTGAAGTATTAGAACCAGAAAAATAATAAAGTAAATGCATTATGTAAAAATTAAAATTTTGAAAGAGGTGTACAGGAATTTCAAGAAGTCCAATCAAGAATCTTAATCGTCTCTGTTAGACGATTAGGGCGATCGTGAAGCAGTGGTCTTATACCTATGACCCGCGGGTCTCCGAGCTGACACTTTTACTTACCCATTATACGTGGTATAGGGTAAGTCTTGTAATCGTTTTAAAAATCGAAAATTTTTTCTTTGACGCATTTACATGTTTCAGACACTAGAGATTCCGAAAAACATATTTTTAGAAGAAAAAAAAATGCCGTCCGTGTGTCTGTAAACGCTCTATCTCCCGAACAAATTGAGATAGAGACTTGAAATTTGATATGTACTTGGTATGTAATAACGAGAAGAAACTTATTGAATTTCAGTAACCTCGATTATCCTCTTTTTTTCGGACTCTCGAAATATTCGTTCTGATAAAAGGTATATAAAAATTTTCGAAATGGTTTATTTTAAGGAGTGAATATAAAAGACAATAAAAAACATAAATTTTTCATAAAGAATAAAGTCAATCGGATGATGAGTTGCCTAGATATTTGTAATCACATTTTCCACACTTTTCGATTTTAATGACCCTGTATTTCATTTAAATTTCAATTCAAAGATATATTTTAACTGGAAAAGAGACGCTTAATCCGACTCAGTAAACTGTTAGTTAATATAATTATCATTTTTGGAGTTATAAGGATGTTCCTTTTACGCAATTTAGTAATAGAGCATTTAAAGTTTATGACGTTATCAAGCCACAATTTTATTCGAAATGCATTACATTTTATAAATAGTTTACACATATTTTACTTTCATATTTTATATTATGCATATCCATGATGGGTAAGTATTACGGTGTTTACATATTAGAATCATGGAACTACGAATAAAAAGGAACTGACATAGCCTCAAAATGGTAAAACTTCAACTGTAACCGGTACCGTAGGGTCTGATTACCACCATCAAACTTCCAAAAGTATATCTGAATATGGATTTCCTCCTTATTTACCCCGGCTATAGTCATACCATGCGGTTCTACCATATTATAACAAGATAAACAATCCTCCTCTCAGTGAAATTGGATTTGATTACCGACCGGACAAACTGTCACCAGTAAATATGAATAGAAAATTTCGCCCTATTTAAACGCCTTATTCTTGCAGAATTTTTTCATAAATAAGGCAAAAATATCTATTCTTCTTTTAATAGTGGAAGTTTTCCGCGCCATTAATCAGGCTCTGATCCAATGTAAAAATATAACAGCGGCCATCTTGTGATTACATCTCCAGTTACATTACTCGAAACCGGTAGACACTATACTATCTGTCTTCTCCTCGGTATTCATAGTTCCATTATTAGAATAGAACCACTACAGTTGCAAGTTAGTTAGTCATTTCAAATTTAAATCAAACGTAAGAATGGTAAATACAGCCATCTGTTGAAAAACAGAACATACGATATCTAAAACAAAGATTTTGTAAAAGCTGTATTTATACCGCAGTAACATAAAATATAATTACGTTTTTGACAAATGTATGAAAATAAAGCATACATTTGTCCAACATTTGTTGTATACATGATCACAGTTTCAAAAACTATTTTGATATAATAAATAAAGGAAAGCAACATTTTGCACTGCATTTCTCACAATTATCTTTTTTATTCTTTACAATTTTGTACTATTGAAGTAACATTTTAAAGTCGATGTTGGTAACTTTTTTATTTAGAAATAAATCTTATTGACTTGATAAGAAGGACTCATGGAACTAACTCCAAGAATCGCAGTAAAGCAGAAAAGAAAAGTGCAGTTTGAATTCAAAATACAATGAGACTGCTATAAAATAACCTTAGGAGTCAGCAATTTGTAATACTTCAGAGATTAAATTTCAGGACTCATACTATCATAAGATGCAAAAAACTACATTCGGTGTTTTTGTATTTTCGGATCTACATACCGTTTAGCTCGTACAAGAATTAAACAATTGAACTGTGGCAGGGCTCATATGTACAGAGAAGGTGGTTAACATGATATACAAGGGTGGCTAACATGATATATAAAGGTGGTTAAACTGATATACAAAGTTGGCTAACATGTTATATAAAGGTGGCTAACATTATACAGGGTGATTTTTTTTAAATTTGTGAAAGTAAAACCCTATAACAAAAGAACCACTGATCCAAATGATCTAAAATTTCACCAGTATGCTCCCAAAGCAATGGGGATTTTTTAGGCGTGGTTAAAAAAAACTTAAAATCGCACTGACAGATGGCGCTGTACATGCAATAAAGTCAGGAGACGAACTTGCGCCCGGCACACGCACATTGGCGTAAAGACGTGAAGTACGCACATCTCGTGTTCATTATTCTACGGAAATCCTTTCAATGACTGCGCTATTGACGTTAGTGAAACTGTATTATCAGAATAATGACAGCGCAGCAACTGCTCTTAGGAGATTTAGGACACTTAAGAATTTAAGAAAAGGTCCAATGACGACAGAGGGTCAACGGAAGATGGTTTCTCAAAGTACCGTCCATTGTTTTCCTCCCACAGACGATATTCTTTGTTTCTGCTACCTTACAGCGCCATCTGTCGGTGCGATTTTAAGTTTTTTTAACCATGCCTAAAAAATTCCCACTGCTTTGGGGGCATACTGGTGAAATTTTAGGTAATTTGGATCAGTGGTTCTTTTGTTATAGTGTTTTACTTTCACAACTTAAAAAAAATCACCCTGTATATAAAGTGGCTTACATGATATATAAAGGTGGTTAACATCAGTGGCGTAGCCAGATAGGGGGGGTCCAAACGCTCTGGATACCAGTAAAATTGTACAGTTTTCTTCGTCTTCATTATCGCAGAAAAATCTCTTATTACATAAGGCAAAGAAAACTGTACAAAATTAGTGGTATCAAGTGCATCTGGACCCAACCCTGACTACGCCACTGGTTAACCCTTTCACGGGCGCTGTTTGCAAGGCGCGAACACTTAATTTTAATTCCAAACTGCCCAATTGCAACCAGAAAATTTTAGTAAAATTTTTTTATTTCATAATATGCATAAATAAAAGCTTTTAATTATTTAAAAAAAATTATTTATAAATTGTGGTGTCAGTCCATTATTTTAATATTTTAGCAGCAGAAGTACTTTGCCCCTGAAAGGGTTAACATGATATACAAGGGGGGCTAACACGTTATATAAAGGTGTCTAACATAATATATAAAGGTGACCCTAAATAAAATGATAATTTTCAAACACAAAAGTTGGAAAATTTGCATTTAATTACGATAAGGGTATGAAAAGCATATAAATCAGAAGTTATGATACATGCAAAATAAACGCAAATTATGGTACTAACCACATAATATGATACAGATCAGCGTAAAACGAGAAGCACGAAGGACGTTTTTTGTTCTTTTCGATTATGTCGTAATCTTAGAATGGAGATTGAACAAACTAGGATGGAATCTTTAAGGAGATCTCTACTTTGCATTGTTTAGTAACCTTTTACTGCTAAAATAGGAAAATTATTACCGCAAAAAAAGACAATAACAGTTAGAAAAGCTATTTTTTTTAAATATAACTGTATTTGTTTTTTTGGCTACATACGAGTACTTTCTTTTATGACAACAAAGTTCTATTTCTTTCGCCACGGACTTTTCTGTCAGAAATGTGTGGGCCAGTTTTGGACGGGTGCCTAACTCAGGTTTCTCTATATACGTATATATTTAAATCTTTCATACATCACTTTTAAATATGGAATAATTTAAAATTTTAAGTCATCGAAAGAAAAAAAAACAAAGTACTTTCCAAAGAAATTTGTTTGAAAAATGTTAAATCTCGTGACTTTTGAAATTTTTTTCTAGGATGAATTGAAAAAAGGTTTTCTAAGATGGAACGATTTGTTACAATACTGTAAAGTGACATGTGGCAGAGTTACCACAGTTGACAATCGATTGCCCAGAGTAAGTTAAGGAGTCAGGTACTTTTGAGGCTGACAAATTAATTGTATATGTGACCCTCCCTAATATGGATAACTCCAGATCAGATTAATCCTTTAACGTTCATTGGTTTCCCTGCGAAACCACGAAACTTTAATTACGAAATTCAACAATGACAGCAGAATTTTAATAGAAATGTTTTCCATTTATTCTATACGCGAAATATCGCTTTTTTATATATATAGAAATAAATTTGTTCATAATTTTCGGTGTCAATCATTTATTTCAACATTTTAGCAATTGAAATGCTTTATCCGCTAACCTCTTGGGGACGAGCGACACGTATACGTGTCGCATAAGGTGCTCAGAATCCTCAATTATTCCCACCAGTTATTTTTTATTGCAAACTTTGCCTCATTAAATCTTAGCATTTATGCGATTCAATTAGGCGAAAATTTCTGTCTTGAAAAACCGGCGGTAAAAGATTAAAAATTCTGTAAAGGAGGCTTGTCTCGAAGGGGTTAAAGGGTTAACTTCCGAATATGTAATTTTAAACACACATTAAAAGAAATATATACTAAACGTTAATTTCTGAAACAAAAAAGTCTATATGCATATAGTGTTTTAATTAAATTTCAAATTTAATGCTTTTTTAATAAATCAATTCACCTTATATGCGTTGCGTTCTCATAATTGAATTGTAATAGTAAGACAATTTTTTTTCTTTTTTTTTTTGAGTAGAGATATATGTGTTTAAACTATGTCTTTACAAAACTTTAAACTATGTCTTTACACATTATAAACTGAAAATACTTAAATGTTTTAGGAAACTATTATTCAACACATATTGTATTATCTTCAAAAAGTTAGATATATTTGTATAAAAATAAGAATAATATCTCCTTTTTTCCCTGGAAATTTAATTATATTTTTGCGCATTGTTTTGTAACTTTATTAACAAAATATAATAATTAGTTTGTTTGTGTAAGTATCGTCTGCAGCCAGCTAAAGCTGCATGTTCCTTGGTTTCATGTCCTCCGAATTCATGTAAGTTTCTTTTTCTTATTTTCCGCGTTTGGCAACACTCAGTGTTCTGTTTTGCTTCTTCTTTTTTGGAATGTGAAAATATGATGTTATAGAATAAGCCGTGTGATGGCTCCCTGTTCTTTATTTGTGTGTGAATAAACCGCTTTTATACAGTCCATTAGTTTTAGTTAAGTGTTTTTAGTTAAGAACCAGCAGTGTGTGTGTAACATTATATTTAAAACGCAATAACATTCTTGGTACAAGTCTAGCCGGAGCGCTAGTGAAAAAAAAAAGTGTAGAATCGAACATTTTTCTGAACTGCCGTGATGTCGTTTTGTGGCGAAAGATTACCTCAGCTTGTGATGTAAGTTAACTTTGAACATTATATTTCGTGTGTAAAAATAATTTGCTATTTAAAACTGTGGAATTGTGATGAGAATATAGTTTAGATTTAAACTAAATTTCGGATTAACGTATTTTAGAACTAGTTTTGGGTTTGATTTAAGTAAAAATGAGTGAACTAACAACTTTTAACTCTTTAACGGGCGGTGGTCACAAAAAAGGACACCTAATTTTAATTCCAAAACTGACAAACGGCACCAAGAATATTTAATTAAAATTATGCTTTTGTTAAGTACCGGAAAATAAGCAAGTTTATATTTTCTAATGAATTCGTTTGTTATTTTTGGTGTCAGTCCATTATTTCATCATTTTACAAACAGACTTACTCCGCGCCGGAAAGGGTTAAAACGAAAAGAACTGCTCTACGGAGAAGTGTAACGAATTACCGTAATTTCCGGCGTATAATCCGCAGCTCAAAGAGTCGTTTTTCGACCCAGAAATATTATTTTATAAAATGTAACTTAAAAGATCGCTGTAAATATTTAACTACAATTATTGAATAAAATTTCTGGGTCGAAAAACGACTCTTTGAGCTGCGGATTATACGCCGGAAATTACGGTACCGTAATTTCCGGCGTATAAGCCGCAGCTCAAAGAGTCGTTTTTCGACCCAGACATATTATTTTATAAAATGTAACTTAAAAGATCGCTGTAAATGTTTAACTACAATTATTGAATAAAATTTCTGGGTCGAAAAACGACTCTTTGAGCTGCGGCTTATACGCCGGAAATTACGGTATATTAAGAAAATTGAAAGTATAAGAATCGCAGAGATTAATTTAACAGAATTATAAGAAAATATTGAACTGTTAAAACTTAAAGAAACGGAACTAAAAAAACTTGATAGGGAAATTGAAAGTTTAATTACAGAATCTAAACAATTAGAGAGTGAAATAGATAGCGCACAGGAAATCTCAGATAAAATTGACTTGTGGAAATTTAAAGGTGAGAAAGTACTGAAAATCGAAAATGCTAAGTTAAGTAAGAGTGAAAATAAGTCTGATAGTGTAATTTCAGAAAACATTTTTGAGAATATTAAATTACCTAGGTTATCATTACCTACTTTTGGAGGCAATATCACTGAATGGATAGCATTTACAGATCTTTTCAATGCATGCGTAAACAGTAATACGACTATATTTAATGCTCAAAAATTGCAGTATTTGAAGGCTTCATTGAAAGGTGAAGCGTATCGCGTCATTCAGTCTATTCAAATTTCGGATTTTAATTTTGAAATTGCATGGAATCTACTAGACGAAAGATATTCAAATAAGAGAGAACAAATTTTTACATATATTAAACGATTTCTAAGTTTACCACCAATTCAAACAGAATCAGCTATTGCTATTTAAAATCTAGTTGATAACATTAATGAAGTCATTTGCTCGTTAGAAGTATTGAACCAAACCATTGACAAATTTAGTGATACATTAATGACTTATTTAATTTTGCAAAAATTGGATCCTTCTACAAAATTGTGGTGGGAACGTCAGCTTAAAAGCAATGAAATTCCGAAACTTAGGAACTTAATTGAATTTCTTAAGAATTACGCAAGAACTCTTCAAAATAGCAAGTTAGTGGTAAATAAGGTACCTAAATCTGTATTTCCAAATAAGAGTAATGCTTTTGTAGCTACTTTGGGTTGTGGTTACTGTAAAGAAGAACATAGTTTAGCTAAATGCTCGAAATTTCTTAATTTGCCTGCTCAACAACGAGTAGATTTCGTAAAACATAATCATTATTGCTTCAATTGCCTATCTAATATGCATTTTCTCAATAAATGTAAGAGTCTAAATACGTGCCATCATTGCTTTAAGAAACATCATAGTATTTTGCACACGGTAAATAATTTAAGGAATAAGGCTCAGACGAATAGTATGTCCCCACACGCACCAGAATTTATCCCAAAAAAAGTTGAGTCAGCGAGTGATAATGTTTCGTCTACAGTCTGTACCTCTCATTATGAATCAAACGCAAAGAGTAATCAAAAGAGTCATATTTTGCTATGTACTGCATTAATAAAAGTTCAAAATTGTAAAAAAGAATTTGTAAAATGCAGATGTTTATGTGAGACAGGCTCTAAGAAGTAATTTATTTCTAGAGAATGTGTAAGCAAATTAGGATTAAAGGTAAAAGATAGTTCTATTTCTGTGTCATGTTTGGGAACATTTAATACTGTGAGTAATGGGGAAGTCGATTTATTATTCACTTCTCACTTCAAAAGTGATCTTAGAGTATCAACATCAGCATTCGTAATGGATAAAGTGACAGATAATATTCCCTATGTGTCTTTACCTTCAGTCATTTGCGATAATTTTAGTGATTTAATTTTAGCTGATCCATTGTTTTACAGGTCACAAAAAATTGACATTTTATTTGGTGTAAATGTATTTATGCATTTAATGACTGGGGAAATTGTCAAACGTGAACCTAACCTTCCATTTGCCTTAAATTCGAGACTTGGGTGGATAATTTCGGGTACTACAAATTTTGAAACGCTGGCAACTGATTCAGTACATGTAAATCATTTAAGTACAAAAACTGACGAGTTAGTAAATTCATTCTGGGAATTAGAAAAAATTCCAAATGTGCAACCTTTAACAGTTGAAGAAAAACATTATGAAAAACATTTTGAGAGTTCTCATTTTAGTGAAAAATCAGGCCGCTATTCAGTCGCATTACCATTCAAACAGGATCGAGATATTTTAGGTGACTCACGCCAAATGGTGCACAGAAGATTTCTTTATCTTGAGAAAAGACTAATATCCATGCCAGAAATTTACAATCAATATGTTCAATTTATGAAAGAATATTTATGTCTGGGCCACATGGACTTTGCTTCGAATACAGATCGTGAATTAGAAACTAAACATTATTACATCCCACACCACTTCGTTTTAAACAATTCTAGTTTAACTACCAAATTAAGAGTAGTTTTTGATGCGAGTGCTAAAACAACAACAGGTGTTTCTTTAAACGACACTCTAATGGTAGGTCCCAAAATACAAGATGATTTAATTTGCATTTTATTAAGGTTTAGATTTCATAATATTGCCATAACAGCTGATATAAGAATGATGTATAGGCAGGTAAAAATTCATGACAATGATAGGGATTTTCAGAGAATATTATGGAGAGATAGTCCAGATAAACAAATACAAGTCTTTCGCTTAAATACCGTCACGTATGGAACTGCTGCTGCTCCATATTTTGCAACTAAAGCTTTGAGTCAGTTATCAATTGATGAGGGTCTTAATTTCCCAAAAGCAAAGTCTATAGTTTTAAGAGATTTTTATGTCGACGATGTTTTAACTGGTGTTGAGAATAGTTCGGAAGGTACTGAATTGATATCCGATTTGCAAAAAATGCTAAAAAAAGGTGGGTTTGAGCTACATAAATGGTCCACAAATGAACCATCACTATTGAAAAATGCTGGGTTAGCAAACACAATTAACGATAATATACATAGTGTAGTGGGCAATAAGGCCACAAAAGTTCTAGGAGTGGAATGGCATCCTGATAATGATATGTTCAAATGTAGTTTCAGTGATATAAATTATCAAGGTGTCCCGACTAAAAGAATTATTCTGTCATTTGTCTCAACGCTGTTTGATCCATTGGGGTGGATTGCACCTTTTGTGATTCTAACTAAAATGATCCTTCAAGAACTGTGGAAATTACAATTATCATGGGATGACCCAGTACCAGCAAATATTGACCAAAAGTGGAAAATTTTGTGCCAAGAAGTCAAACTCTTAAATTCCATATATATACCTAGAAAAGTAATCTTGCCAAATTATTCTTGATGTGAACTTCACGGATTTTGTGATGCGTCAGAAAAAGGGTTATTCAGCAATTATTTACGTTAAAACTTGTGATAACTCTAAAATTGATGTGAAACTTTTAACAGCTAAAACTCGCGTAGCACCACTAAAACCTGTCACGATTCCAAGACTGGAATTATGTTCTGCAGTATTACTGGCACACTTAATACAGGCAGTCAGAGCTGCATTACATATAAAACCTGATTCTGTGCACGCATGGAGTGATTCACAAATTGTATTGTCATGGTTAAGATCAAATCCTAAAAGATGGCAAGTCTTTGTAGCCAACAGAGTATCTGAAATCCAATCCATATTACCAGCTGAGAATTGGAACTATGTGGACGGAAAAGAAAGTCCTGATTGTGCATCACGTGGGTTACTTCCTGCAGAACTACTGTCCCATGACTTGTGGTGGAACGGCCCACTATGGTTAAGAAGCAGTGAGGTTCCCGTGCATGAACCTATTCCCATAAATGAAGAATTACCAGAAGCACGTAAAACCTTATCATTTGTAGCTTCTGAAACTGTAAAAGAACTTGATGATAAATCGAAAATATCTTCGTTTTCCAAGTTGCCACGCATATTTGCTTGGATATTGAGATTCATCTCCAATTCAAAGGTAACACGTGTAGAAAGAAATACATCCTTTTTATCAAGCAGTGAAATTCAAGCCGCAACACGTTGCATTATTCGGATAGTTCAACAAGTGAACTTCAGTAAGGAAATTCAGTGTTTAGAAGCTGGAAAAGAGCTACCTGCAAATAACAGTCTCATGTGCTTGTGTCCAGTTTTAGATGATAACAAAATATTAAGAGTAGGAGGAAGATTGAAAAACGCACAGCTGTCGGAGAATGAAAAGCACCCAATCTTATTACCATCAAAGCACCATGTGACTAAGATCATAATTAAACATTATCATGAAAAATACTTACATGCAGGTCCAGAACGTCTTCTTTCTTTAATTAGACAGCAATTTTGGATCATTACTGCTAGGTCTGTTATTCGGAAAATGATAAGAGCTTGTGTTACGTGTTGCAGATATAAAGCTCAAACTGCAAAACAAATAATGGCTGATCTTCCAGCATCCAGAGTAACACAATCACGACCATTTCATTGAGTTGGAACTGATTTTTCAGGACCATTCATGATTAAATATCGTGCAGGACGCGGAGTAAAATCATTTAAATCATATGTGTGTGTATTTGTCTGCTTCGTCATCAAAGCAGTCCATCTTGAAGTCGTCGAAGATCTTTCACTTTCAACAAAGGCATTCTTGAGTGCATTAAAACGATTTATTGCAAGAAGAGGGAAACCTCTTGAGATTTTTAGTGACTGTGGAACCAACTTCAAAGATGCAGAAAAAGAAATTAACAAATATCTTTCGCAGTGCAAGCAGAATGAAGAAATTCGCAAATTTTTGTCGTCCAGTAATGAAACTGTGTCCACTCCCTTTAGAAACTAAAAACTGTGAATTGAAAACTGTTTAATATTTTTTTTTTTTGCATTAATTTGTTTGTGTTATTAATTGTGTTTTCATTATAGTAAGAAATTGTATGCAACTAACCACTTGTTGAAATCTCAGAGGATTTCAACGGGGGGCAGAATGTTTGTGTAAGTATCGTCTGCAGCCAGCTAAAGCTGCATGTTCCTTGGTTTCATGTCCTCCGAATTCATGTAAGTTTCTTTTTCTTATTTTCCGCGTTCGGCAACACTCAGTGTCCTGTTTTGCTTCTTGTTTTTTGGAATGTGAAAATATGATGTTATAGAATAAGCCGTGTGATGGCTCGCTGTTCTGTATTTGTGTGTGAATAAACCGCTTTTATACAGTCCATTAGTTTTAGTTAAGTGTTTTTAGTTAAGAACCAGCAGTGTGTGTGTATAGTTTAAAACGCAATAACATAGTTCCTAAAAAAAAGAAAATGTCGAAAATTTTAAAAATAGTCATAATTTTAAATTTTCTTACTTGATGAACGTTAACGTAGGTCAGTTTGAGCATTTATAAGTTTTATACCTTCCGTCTAAATTTCACGAAATTCTATCCTGCCATTTCTTAGAAATTATGCGTGCAGTGACCAAAATCATCATTTTGAGAAAATTGACTTCAAAGATCAAATTACCCCTTAGAAATAATTCAATCTGTTTTGGACATAACTTTCCTTCTAAAACGATTTTTTGAGTGCGTTCGTAATTATATAAATACGTAGCACCTATAGTCGTCGTCTGTTTGTCTGGTCCGCCTGTAACAGCGCAAAACTACCCAACCGAATAGTTTGAAATTTAATATATATAATCGTTGCAGAATTTTGTCCTTTCAAATTTTATGAAAGTTGAATCACAATTTAAAAAAGTTATCACTAAAAATATTTATTTAGTAATTTGAATTTTTTTTAAAATCGGCACTTCCTTGTTATAGTAGCTTACGAGGATTAATCGTCAAACGACCGAGATGTATCGCCAAGTTATCTGACATGTATGACGTTGTAGTCATATATGACGTATATGCCATTTTATAACCTCTATGGTCAAGTTATAGTCACATTCTTCATTCTTTTAAATTCTATCATACATAATTAATTCAATGATATCCCACGATAGGTAATGATTCTAGGTTGCCATGGTGATTACGTGATATTTAAGATAGCGTCCTATTATTTCAGTATTACTGAATTTAAAAACCGAATTTGTATACTAAATTTTTTAATTATTGCAATCGTATAATCGTTTTTTGGATAGATGTTTCCGGAGAAATAGATATTAAATGTAAAAAGAGTCTAAATATGGATTTGAAGTTCTGAAATTTTCAAAGCTAGGCTTACGTTTCTCATTGGAATTTTCAGTAAATGTCAACAAAAGATAAAATGTTGGGAACTTAAAATAAACTTATTTTATTACAGAAATTAATTATATCATAATAACAGACAATATAATTTTTTTCACTCTCATTTGTCACGTTTGACGTACAATTTCCTTTTTTTTTTCTTTTTTTTAATGTTTAAAACAAAATCTATTAAAACAAAAACTGATTTTTTGACATTTTCAAAGATACCAAACCCCTTAAGAAGAACAAAAAGCAGATTAAATATAAAATCAGACTAACCCTAAGATACTGCCATTGTCTCTCACTTTATAAGAACTTATATGCGAATTTATATAACGTAACGTGTATAAATATGTTATCAAAAATCGTCTGCTGTTACTGATAGGAACAATTATGACGCGATTAATGCAAATTTCGAATTCATTCTTTTTGCTTTGTAATCTGTGTTTGTGTATCTTTTCTGTTTTCTGTTGCAGATAGATAAAAAAAATTATTTTGATTTCACTCATTTTGTTCTCATACTGTCTGAGTTTTTTTATTTTTTATTTGGTAATCTTTCGTATCGCAGTTACTCCAGTTCAAGGCCAGCTTTATGAATAAAGTGCGAATTAGTGCTCCCGATGCGATACGTATTTCAGTTATACGTTTAACCGATATACGCATATACGTATAATACGTATTTAAGAAATACGTATACCTTAAAATATACGTTTAAACGTATCCGGATACGTATAAGCGTATATCGGTTAAACGTATAATTCAAGTATACGTTTAATTCAAGTATACGTATATTTCAAGCATCGTATTTACTTGTAATGCCAATGGATCTCATCAGTGTTACGTCTCTGAACGGAGAACAAGTTGGAAATCGGTGGCGTTACTTTAGCAATCTGTATAATATGTTCCATACATAGAATCTTGTTATTCTTCCATATAAATGATTATTGTAAATATATAACGAAAGTAAAAAGACTTTTTGTGCAAATAAGGAGAATATACACGTTTCAGATTTATTGTTAATCCTTATTAAGTATATTCTATCGTTAAAAAATATATATTTATTTTTTTGTGCATATACTCAAATTGCGCCCGGGAGGTCAAATGTTGTTCTTTCCACGGTTCTAATGTTTTCTACTCTCTGTTAATGAATAACGCAATTTCATTTTTTAACCATGACACTCGTGGTATTTTTTATACGAAGTGTATGTGCATTACAAGATATTGTTTTTTAAGAATTGTTGTTAATCTTGACAGTTTTCTTTTTTTGTGTTAGTACCTAAAAAGTTCGATTACTTATAGCCTGACAAATAATCGTCACTGCAGGTTTCAGAACGCAATCACACAAGCTTAAAATGACTTGCCTTCTCTTTTCTTTTTTGCTGTAAAACGCATTTTCAAAATATTTTTAATATAGAAAAAGTATTCTTAAATAAAATAAAAGTATGTTTAGTTAGTTATTTGTTACGGCCGATTATCTGTGCTAGGAATATAGTACGGTGGGGGGAGTGCCCTCCGTGGGGTGCTTTAAGATAAAAATAAGATTATGAAACTACCCAGGAGTTTTGATTGATCAATGTCAGTATAAAATATGAAGTCAGTGTAAGTTTGTGTTCTGCAATACTGATGTTTTGGGCGAAATGTCCACGCTATAAATCAAAATAAGCTATGTGCGTGTGTTACAGATATGCGAAAGGTAAATCATTTCTTAATTAATAGTTTAGATTTGAGGAGTGGGGGGGGGGGGGACAAAATCTAAACTGAGGAACAAATATTCCCTTTTTTTTTTTTTTTTTTTTTTTTTGCAAGTACCGACTGAACAGGACACAGCGGCTGTTTTTCAAAGTCTCTGATCCGCAGACTAGCAGGAGAAAGGCATAATTTTTTAAGCAATGAACGAAAACCGTTTAAACGTTTATACGTTTAACCGCTGGTGTAAGATCCGTATATACGATGGACCGTATATGCTGTTTCGTATAATACGTATAATCGCCTTGGTCGTATCATACGTATCTAAAATCTGTACCTCGTATAATACGTATTATACGTATACTCGTATAAACGTTTAATAGGGAGCACTAGTCCGAATCAAAGGTCAGGATTATTAGAGTCTGGATAATCATTCCTCCGCCCCCTTTTAATTACAAAATTAATCAGTTTTTAAAAAGCAGGTGATTTATAATAAACAGTATTAAAAGAATCTCATATGTTTTTTTAAGTACCGTAATTTCCGGCGCATAATCCGCGGATCAAACAATCATGTTTTGACCTAGAAATTTGAGATTAAAAAATTTGACTTACGAGAAAGCCGTTAATACTATTTGACTTCAATTTTTAAATAAAATTTCTGGGTCTAAAGATGATTGTTTGATCCACGGATTATACGCCGGAAATTACGGTATTATGATTTTAACTACATCCTTATACCATACTGAAAAAAATAATAAGTATTTATTTATTTATGGTATCTCAATAATAATTAAAAGTATGGTACTAACAATTTCCATTTTATAACCGTATGTTAATACAACTTTCCTAAAAATAAATAAATAAATAAATAAAATAAAATAAAATAAAAATAAAGCAAGAAAGAAAATTATATATAAAAAAATTAAATTAGGTACAAATCCCATTTTAAGAAATTTAGTAAAATATAAGTAATAACATTTTAAAGGCATACAAAATGTAGAAGCATAAAGAAAAAGAAAAAAATATTGATCAAAAATTTTAATTTTTTCACAATCTGTGAATTTTACAGCATATTTTTTTATGTATATAATCTGTATCTATATGTGTATAATCTGTTAAGCTAAATATGACTATTTTTTGGGCCACCAAGTGTTGCAATTCTTAATTAAGCACAACATCGGGATTTCAGCAATTATTATGTGCAGTTACTTGAAACTTTGGTTGAAATGAAAGTTTGATTTCGAAATCAAAGTTTGGTTTCCGAAAGCAACATACAAGGATTATCTCTGGAGGATCCTCCTGATAATATGTATTAGTTGGAAGAATGTAATATTTGTGCACCAGTGAATAAAATGATTCTTGAAATTTCTATTTTAAAATTAGTAGATCGATAGTGCATTTTGATAATGTGAAACACCATAACATAAAGTAAAGCGGATAAAACTATATTTTAACAGATGAAAAGCAATTTGTTTAATTAAAAAAAAAATAAAAAAAAATAAAAAGTAAAAATAAAAAATAAAGAATAAATGAACAACGTGAAATAGCACAAATAAAAATATATAAAATGGCAAACAGCTGTTTCGAAGCCCCTAAAGCTCCATCATCAGTGCCAAATTTAAAAGATTAAAAAGATTAAAAACCGATTAAAAAGCTCAAGCCCTGTAAATATGCTTGCGTCTCCCGCACGCGCCCAAGATTTAATGGCGGTGAGTTCTCACCGTCAGTCAATCTTGGGCGCGAGCGGGAGACGCAAACATATTTACAGGGCTTGAGCTTTTTAATCGGTTTTTAATCTTTTTAATCTTTTAAATTTGGCACTGATGATGGAGCTTTAGGGGCTTCGAAACAGCTGTTTGCCATTTTATATATTTTTATTTGTGCTATTTTACGTTGTTCATTTATTTTTTAATATAACGGTACAAAGTTAAATACACCAATATTTTAAACAATTTGTTTAGTGTTATGAATAATAATAATAATGATAATAATAATAATAATAATAATAATAATAATAATATAGCCATTTTAACCAAGTTGTATTTTTTATTTTTTCGGCAGAAATTCTAACACTTAAAAAAATATTCTAATAAGTTTAAATAATATTAATATGATATTACTGAAAAGTTACACATAAACTATTCACCTGAGTTAATAAAAATGATTCATTACAAATTTAAATAAGTTAATAGAAATATGGGAACAGTAATTTTATTTTTCATCATTACGTGGCATTACATTTTCCTTGACTTATTTCATTTCATTTCTTTTCTTTTCCAATTTCTTTCTTCTTCTTTTTTTTTTCTTTAAATTTCTTTTTGGCCAAATTAAAAGAATATTTTTACTACAAGAAAAAACGAATTTTCTTGATTTAAAAAATATATTTCAATGAAGGCACGCTTGAATTTTTAAGTAATAACTATACAAGTCTTCAGTTTTCCAAATAATAACTATAATCTATCCTATTAATATTAAGATTTAAAATAATCTATGAAAAATTAAGATTAAATAAACTATTTTCACATGGTATTTCGGATATTGAAACATCTATTTTCAATCAAGCCGTATCAGTGTCTCATTTTTATGTAATAAAAATGTAATAATTTTCTAAGAATAACTTTAGTATTTCCTAATTATATGTTAGAAGTTTATTGTTTAATAAAATTTTAGTTTTATTTATCATAGATCATTTTGGATAGCTCTGGCTATGGGATCTTCATTACCACTTTGACTTGGAAACCCAGTCGTTCGTTTTTCCTTATTTCACTTTCTCAAGCACGGTTCGTAGGGTGGCTTATTTTTGAATACCAGAAATTTTGAAAAGTAAGTTTTGCCTTACTTAATAACAAGATTCTGAGATTACATACAGCGAAACTTTAAAAAAAATAGAAATAGTGGCACACAAAATGAAGTGCCCGTACGAACCCAGTTCTAGTTTCATCAACTTCGATGTCTCGTTTTTTAGAGTTTTTAGAAGAATTTTTGTCGGTCACTTTCTCAAGCACGGTTCGTCGGGTGGCTTATTTTTGAATACCAGAAATTTTGAAAAGTAAGTTTTGCCTTACTTAATAACAAGATTCTGGGATTACATACACCGAAACTTTTTTAAAAATAGAAATAGTGGCACACAAAATGAAGTGCCCGTACGAACCCAGTTCTAGTTTCATCAACTTCGATGTCTCGTTTTTTAGAGTTTTTAGAAGAATTTTTGTCGGTCACTTTCTCAAGCACGGTTCGTCGGGTGGCTTATTTTTGAATACCAGAAATTTTGAAAAGTAAGTTTTGCCTTACTTAATAACAAGATTCTGGAATTACATACAGCGAAACATTTTTTTATAGAAATAGTGGCATACAAAATTAAGTACCCGTACGAACCCAGTTCTGGTTTCACCAACATCGATGTCTCTTTTTTAGTGTTTTTAGAAGAATTTTTGTTGGTCACTTTCTCAAGCACGGTTCGTATAGGGTGGCTTATTTGAATACCAGAAATTTTAGAAAGTAATTTTTGCCTTATTTACAAGATTTTGAAATTACATACAGCAATTTTTTTTTTTCAAATAGAAATAGTGGTATACAAAATTAAGTACCCGTACGAACCCAGTTCAAGTTTCATCAACTTCGATGTGTAGTGTTTTAATGTTTTTAGAAGAGTTTTTGTTGGACACTTTCTCAAGCACGGTTGGTAGGGTGGCTTATTTGAATACCAGAAATTTTGAAAAGTAACTTTTGCCTTACTTAATAATAAGATTCTGGGATTACATACAGCAAAAAGTTTTTCTTAAATAGAAATAGAGGTATACAAAATTAAGTACCCGTACGAACCCAGTTCTACTTTCATCAACTTCGATGTCTCGTTTTTTAGTGTTTTTAGAAGAATTTTTGTCGGCCACTTTCCCAAGTACGGTTCGTAGAATGGCTTATTTTAGAATACCAAATTTTTCCTTACTTAATAACAAGATTCGGGGATTATGTACAGCAAAACGTTTTTTTTTAAAATAGAAATGGCGGTATACAAAATTAAGTACCCGTACGAACCCAGTTCTACTTTCATCAACTTCGATGTCTCGTTTTTTAGTTAGAAGAATTTTTGTCGGCCACTTTCCCAAGTACGGTTCGTAGAGTGGCTTATTTTAGAATAACAAATTTTTTCCTTACTTAATAACACGATTCTGGGATTACATACAACGAAACGTTTTTTATAGAAATAGTGGTATACAAAATTAAGTACCCATACGAACCCAGTTCTAGTTTCATCAACTTCGATGTTTCGTTTTTTAGTGTTTTTAGAAGAATTTTTGCAAGACACTTTCCGAAGCACGGTTCGTATGGTGGCTTATTTGAATAACAGAAATTTTGAAAAGTAATTTTTAACTTACTTAATAACAAGTTTCGGGGATTATGTACAGCAAAACGTTTTTTTTTAAATAGAAATGGCGGTATACAAAATTAAGTACCCGTACGAACCCAGTTCTAGTTTCATGAACTTCGATGTCTCGTTTTTTAGTGTTTTTAGAAGAATTTTTGTGGGACACTTTCTCAAGTACTGTTCGTAGAGTGGCTTATTTTTGAATACCAGAAATTTTGAAAAGTAATTTTTGCCTTACTTAATAATAAGATTCTGGGATTACATACAGCAAAACGTTTTTCTTAAATAGAAATAGAGGTATACAAAATTAAGTACCCGTACGAACCCAGTTCTACTTTCATCAACTTCGATGTCTCATTTTTTAGTTAGAAGAATTTTTGTCGGCCACTTTCCCAAGTACGGTTCGTAGAGTGGCTTATTTTAGAATAACAAATTTTTTCCTTACTTAATAACACGATTCTGGGATTACATACAACGAAACGTTTTTTATAGAAATAGTGGTATACAAAATTAAGTACCCATACGAACCCAGTTCTAGTTTCATCAATTTCGATGTTTCGTTTTTTAGTGTTTTTAGAAGAATTTTTGCAAGACACTTTCCGAAGCACGGTTCGTATGGTGGCTTATTTGAATAACAGAAATTTTGAAAAGTAATTTTTAACTTACTTAATAACAAGATTCGGGGATTATGTACAGCAAAACGTTTTTTTTAAAAATAGAAATGGCGGTATACAAAATTAAGTACCCGTACGAACCCAGTTCTAGTTTCATGAACTTCGATGTCTCGTTTTTTAGTGTTTTTAGAAGAATTTTTGTGGGACACTTTCTGAAGTACTGTTCGTAGAGTGTCTTATTTTTGAATACCAGAAATTTTGAAAAGTAATTTTTGCCTTACTTAATAATAAGATTCTGGGATTACATACAGCAAAACGTTTTTCTTAAATAGAAATAGAGGTATACAAAATTAAGTACCCGTACGAACCCAGTTCTACTTTCATCAACTTCGATGTCTCGTTTTTTAGTTAGAAGAATTTTTGTCGGCCACTTTCCCAAGTACGGTTCGTAGAGTGGCTTATTTTAGAATAACAAATTTTTTCCTTACTTAATAACACGATTCTGGGATTACATACAAGACACTTTCCGAAGCACGGTTCGTATGGTGGCTTATTTGAATAACAGAAATTTTGAAAAGTAATTTTTAACTTACTTAATAACAAGATTCGGGGATTATGTACAGCAAAAGTTTTTTTTTATAGAAATAGCGGTATACAAAATTAAGTACCCGTATGAAGCCAGTTCTAGTTTCATGAACTTCGATGTCTCGTTTTTTAGTGTTTTTAGAAGAATTTTTGTGGGACACTTTCTCAAGTACGGTTCGTAGAGTGGCTTATTTTTGAATACCAGAAATTTTGAAAAGTAATTTTTGCCTTACTTAATAATAAGATTCTGGGATTACATACAGCGAAACATTTTTTTTATATATACAGAAATAGTGGTATACAAGATTAAGTACTCGTACGAACCCAGTTCCGATTTTATCAACTTCGATGTCTCGTTTTTTATTGTTTTTAGAAGAATTTTTGTCGGAATTGCTACAATCGAATAAGATATTTTACACAATAAAATATTGCATAAATTGAGCTAATATTTTTTTATAAGCTTCTGGGAGAGAAATAGTGAAATATTCATTATTATTATTATTATTATTGATTTAATACATTGAAATAATTCTCAGACATACATAGTTCGAATACATAAACAGCAGTTTTAAATAAAAAAATATAATGAGATTTTTAATAAATCTGATGTTTGCATAAAACATTTTATTTGACCCCTTGTGAAAATAAATGCATACATGTGGTGAAATTGTGATAAATAAATGTATATAGGTAAAAGAGATACATTTGGTAAAACCGAATTAGGTTTCGTTTCTTTCTTCGTGACTTATTTAGAATTATTATAGTGTCTTGGATGGCCAGTTTATCCTCTACTTATGAAATGAATCTCTTATATTATACTCACGTTATGGTTATAAAACTGAATTGCAAACACAATGATTGAAATGAAACGTGATATGAGATATGCTTTGATTATGCTTTTTCATTTATTTCTGCATTCATACTTCTGAAGTATAAATAATGATAAATCTCTTATGAGAGAATCTGTTGTTATTCTAACTTTATTATTAGAAGTTAGGTAATGAGAAATACACAAACTGAATCCAACAGAGATTAAAATCATCAAACAACTTTATTTATTTATCAAGATTGTTCTTAAATCCAAAATCGGTACTTTCCAACATATTCATGAAATTATTTTTTAAAGTAGGGACACAGAATTGCAAACACTAGGATTGAAATGAAACGTGATACTAGATATGCTTTTTCATTTATTTTTGCATACATACTTCTGAAGTGTAAATAATGATAATTCTCTTATGAGAGAATCTGTTGTTATTTTAACTTTATTAGAAGTTACGTAATGAGAAATACACAAACTGAATCCAACAGAGATTAAAATCATCAAAGAACTTTATTTATTTATCAAGATTGTTCTTAAATCTAAAATAGGTACTTTCTAACATATTCATGAAATTATATTTTAAAGTAAGGACACAGAATTGCAAACACAATGATTGAAATGAAACGTGATACTAGATATGCTTTGATTATGCTTTTCCATTTATTTTTGCATACATACTTCTGAAGTGTAAATAATGATAGATCTCTTATGAGAGAATCTGCTGTTTTTCTAACTTTATTAAAAGTTACATAATGAGAAATACACAAAATAAAGCCAACAAAGATTAAAATTGTCAAAGAACTTTATTTACTTATTAAGATTGTTCTTAAATTTAAAATAGGTACTTTCTAACATATTCACGAATTTTTTTTTTTTAAAGTAAGGACACAGAATTGCAAACACAATGATCGAAATGAAATGTGACACTAGATATGCTTTGATTATGCTTTTTCATTTATTTTTGCATACATACTTCTGAAGTGTAAATAATGATAAATCTCTTATGAGAGAATCTATTGTTATTCTAACTGTATTAGAAGTAATGAGAAATACACAAAATGAAGCCAACAGAGATTAAAATCATCAAAGAACTTTATTTATTTATTTATTTATCCCATACTTTTTAAGCTTCTTATACAAAACAGGAATAATACTATTGAGTGAGCTACAGTTTCTTCAGCAGAACAAGTAAAAAAAAAAATCATATTTGATGGTGTCATCTAGAGCAAGGGTGTCAAACTATGGCCCGCCGGTTACCACTAAATTTTCATAGTAATATTTGCCTTATCTAATCATCGGATTTCTGAGATTCAAGAAGTCGAGTATTTCTTTTAAAAATTAGTGGTATCCAGCAGGCCACAGTTTCACACCCCTGATCTAGAGGCTGTTTCAACAAACAAAAACTCAAATATCTAGCAATTTCTCATTCACAGCTCAATATATTTAAATGATTCTTTTTTCATAGGATATCTGAGGCCAAAGGTACTTGTTGGCGCCAATAAACAATTTGCTGGTATGAATTTTGCAAGGCTATAAACGATACAATACATCGATCCTCACCAGTTCCGAAACTGAAAGTGTCTTCAGAATGTAACTGCAACCCAATTCGAAAAAAGTATAAAACTCATTCGTTAGTCTCCGACCTCAGATACTCTATGCAAAAATAATCATTCAAAAATATTGAGATGCAAAGATGAAATGTGTTCAGAACGCTTTCATTGGTTTAGCTTTAACTTGCGAATGTCGTATGCTGCCATATGTTCTTTGTTACTTTTGTGTGCCAATGTTCTTTGTTATTTTTTTTTTCATAATTTTGTAATGTGTCCATTAATATTCGGTCACCCTGTATTATAAACATTTGTAATCTACATACATTAACTATAATAACAGGCCAGTGGTTGTTGGCAGAGGATAATTACTACAGGGGTAAACTTTTACCAGTTATTTTAGTACAAAAAATTTTGCCTCATTTAACCCATTCGCTGCCAACCACGAGTATACTCGTGGTATTTCAATCTAAAATTACGAATTCGTACCGAAAATTTCGAAAGAATTTTTATTTTATATAATCACGAAATGTCTGTAATTAAATAAAGTAAATATTACTATTAGTATTCCCTGGTTTGAATTTGAATTTTATAAATAAAATAAAATTCCTGTAATTTTAACCCGGCAGTGAACGTGTTAAATGCTGAATTTCTGTTTTAAATAAGGTGAAAATAACTTTTATAAAATACTGGTGGAAGCTTGCCCCTGCGCAGATCGGACTTTGAGCGTTTGCTATGAGTAGTAGAGAAAGGAGAGTTCACCGGCAGAAGGCGCAATCCGCAATGAGGAATGGGGATTCCTCAAGGAAGAATGGGAATGAGGGGGTAGGAGGTGCCTTCTCAACCGGAAGTGCAATCTTCAGGGGATCATCCCTCTTTTTCTCACAATAATCTTTTCTTCTCATTTTGTTGGTACATCTGATATTTTGTTATAAAGGTTTATGTGTAAGAGTATGTTTTAAAAAGCATATATGTCTTATTATAAATAGTTCTATGTGTGTGTGTGTGCGTGCATGTATGTGTGTATGTGACAAATAGTTCTCTTTATGTGTGTATATGTGTGTGTGCGTGCATATATGTCTTATAGTTATTATAAATACCTGTATGTGTGTGTGTATATGTGTGACAAATAGTTCTCTTTGTGTGTGCGACTATCTGCTTGTTTATCAAAGTTTTAGAAATATTTTTCATGTTTTTATAACGAAAAAAATATGTGTTAGTTAAAAAGTTTCACAAATTAAAAAAAAATTCTTTTAGAAAAAGTTTTACATTACTTAAAAATTTTAAAAAAAGTACTCAATAATAAAATCAACAATTTTTATTATAACAAAATAATTTACAGAAAGATATTTACAGATCAAAATATACATCCCGATTTTGTATTAGCAATACAAATCAACATTTTCTTCCTTGTTACAAACTTGATTAATTTCATAATGGCCATATGCTAAGCTGCATATCCCATCATCCAATAAGTAACGCTTATCGTCAAAGGGACTTAAGCTAATTTTATTTTGAGTTAATGTATATAGGCGATGATCATCTTGGGCAATCCTTGTCTGTTTCTCCAGACTTGTTTTTTGTTGTTGGAGGCGCTCCAAGTAGTCATCATGTTTAATTTTCTGTCGAACAATCTGCGTAGACACGCCTTTTGCACGTTTCTTTTCGTCTTTAACGGATTTTAGAGAATACATTTTTGATTTCAGTCCGACAAACTCAAGGACTAATTCACCATTAAGTTCATCCTTAAACTTTCCGAGCGTCTTCTTATTATCTTCAGAGTATAGACGATGAGATTTCGGGTATTCAGAAAAGTCAAGCAACTCACGATGCTGCTCCAGATCCTTATAAATATTATTGGTTTGAATATGATACGTTAGGGAATCTGTATCCGTAAAGAGTAAAACTGCACGATCTTTGTATGTTTTCTTTATAAAATTGTAATGGAAATCATACGTACAAAGTTTAGATAGTTCAAGTATAGAAAATCCAACATAGATTCGTCGGTTCATATGTATGCTAGTTTTTAATCTCTCCACAGCAGTCAAGTCTTCATCATAAGTTTTAAACGATTTAAAAGTAGGCGATGCTACTAATTTTTTGGCTCTTTTTTCACCATTACAAAGCACAATATTTCTTCTTTTTCGTAGATTTTCCATGGTTTTACCAAAAACAGAATTGTTCATTAACTTAAAAAAGTCTTTCTCAAAAGAAGATTTTGCTTCTTGTTTTTTTCGATGTTGAAATTAATATATTTCTGCAACCATGGCCCCTGTTTAAATTTTAAAGCTTTATGCACAGCTGTAATTTTTAAACCAAGTTCTAAATAAAATTTGAGATTACGATAATGGGTTACATAATTTCGTTTATTATTTAAATTTGGTATAAGTTTAGGAGTTCCGACGAATTTTCTATTGTTCAGTAAGCTTCTTGCATGAGAAGACAACATCTGATCATCCACAGTTACTCTCTCAGGGGCGACAGGGTATTCATTATGCAAAGGATGTAAATGTTTCGGATATTCCAAGTGTACCTCGAAAAGATACCCAATTTCGGAATTATCAGATAAAGATAGAACCCACTCTTCTGTGATATGACTTGTTTCACACCATTCAAAACCGCCATAGGGTAAAAATTGGCTCATAGCCCACCCGTATAAGTTATTGGCATCCCAATACATGATGTAGCTGGGTGCCTCATTTTTCTTATAATCGGGCGTACCAGGGATGTTTGCTCGGGCATATCTTTTACTTATCATGCTAATGCCGCCTCGTATTCCATTTTCAACCATAAGCAACATATCTATATCACTGAGTAACTCTAAAGGTGTATCAGACATCTTCAAACAAGCCTGCCATGCTAGCCCAGGTGCTGTAAACAGGTGAGCAGGGTCAATTTCATAATACTGCTGACATAATTTCCTAAAGTTTTGAAACACGTCAGCAAGTAGTAGAACATCTGTCTTCACATAAAGGTTGTGATAATCACCAAGAGTCTTGATATCAAATGTTTTCCATACATTCTGGGCGTGTTGGTACTCCTTTTCATCTATAGGCTCATTGGTTAAACTATTAAAAAAGGCAGAAGGCGGGGGAAGCTGCTTCTCAGTAAATTTTTCAAAACAAGTAAAATAATCATAGGGGTAAACCCCTTTCTGTATAAGTAAAGATAAATTATTATTTTGTGGGAAATTTTCTGCAAGTATAGAGAATTGATCAGGTTGAAGGTTTTTAACAAGTTTTTCCAATGACGTAGGCAAAAATTGGAAAGAATCTATAAACACCACCTGAATAGGGGATGTAGGCTTTCTGATTTTAAAGGTGATATAGTTTTCCATAAAAGTAGCAATAACATCGATTTCATGATCTTTGAATTTTCCAAGCTTTGTCATAATATGATGGCCATCGTAGTTTTTCAAGTTATGGAATATAACAGGAATTGTTTTACACTGCTTATAGTTCAAGTTGCATTCCACATGTGCAGCCCCTCTGTACGTACCTGACAGGTGATCATGGTCACGTGTGCGTTTCTCATCTAAAGTTTTCTTACAAATATGACAAAACTCTGCTTCTCGAAATGCCTTTTCTTCCTTGGGAGAAAGCTTCATAGGTTTAATATTATGTAACTTTTCTCCTAAAATTTCCTTTTCTTGCATCATTCGGTTAAAAAAATGCTCAACACAGTTTCTACCCCGCTATACCTGTGCTTTTTTCACACACGTTCCATCGGGTCCAATAACCACATAGGCATAACCACATGGCAAGTGATAGGTTGTTTTCTCGGTATAAGATGCTTTAGAAGAGGGAGGGGCTGATGAAATAGGTATAAGGAGACTCTCAAAATCCGCATAAATCGTATAAGCAACAGGATGTTGTAAATGAATACCTGTAAACTTTAATGTATTATCATTTTCACTAGGCATCTTTATAGCTTGCGCAGCATGTTGAGAACAATATTCATTATGCTTATCCAAAAGATCTTGTCTTGAAAATCGATGTAAACATCGATAACAATAATAGCCAGCGGCTCTATGTTTGGTAAGATCACCTAAAAGTCTTGAAAAACTTCTTATCAAACAATAGTGTTGCTTTTCACCATCACCAACCAATAACAAATTAATCACATCTTTATCCTTCTTTTCAGATATATACAAGGGGCAAACTTCATCCTCTTCATAACCAAACACATTAACCCGTAAATTGTTGAGTTGTTCAATAACAGGTATCTTCTGAAGGGGTACAGGGCATTCTACACTACCTAATTTAATATCATGTTCATAAGGTCGATAATGTGAAACACGTTCAGGGTTTTTTGTATAATCTAAGTTCAGTTTAAAAGCCAAAAGACACCATACTAAACATTTGTTATCTTCGTTTTTTATATTCAGCACTGCTTTTTTATCATCAAGTTTTTTAGACAAAGGAATATAGGAACTCGCAGCGAGAGGATGATATTTAGCAATCTTGAGTTCTAAATGAAGAATTTTTCTAAGTTTCCAGCCAGAACCTCTTTGTACAAATTCTTCAAAGGATTTAATAATCTTCGAAAATCCTTCCTCAATATGCTGTGAGATAGTATCTTCTATAAGTTCGGTCATACAAGAACATCGAAAATATCAGTCATGCGTTCAAGTGATATTTTTTCTACCATATACCATTTAATTGCACCTTTTTCATTAATTTCACTTATTAAACGTTCTTGTATTTCAGTTTATACATGTCTAGGAAACACCTCTAAATCATTTTCCTCACGTTCATCAGGATGCAAAATCACTGTTTTAAACACATTAAGTGCATCAGAATACTTTATGTTTTTCGACTTTGCATTAGATGAGCTCATTTTGCGTTTTACACTCACAAGAGGTGTGCGGGGGTGTTGAGTTCGAACATGTTGTCTCAGGTCAAATTTTCTTCCAAACACTTTATCGCAATCACGACAAGGAAATGTTGAATTCCGATGCGACTGTAAATGCTGCTTCAAATTATCCCTCCGGGTAAAAACTTGATCACATTCATCACACTTAAATGTAGACTGTCCACCAGTATTATGGGTTTCTGAATGTCTTAACAAGTCCGATTTCCTTCTAAAACACTTTCCGCAAGTTTCACAGGAAAACGACTTTTCATTAATATGAATCTTAACATGCTGATTTAAATTAGAATATGTTGAAAAAACTTTGCCACAGGTGGGGAAAACATGCTTTTTTTCCACATTCGTAGGGGTCACAGTCTTTAAAGAAACATCCTCTTCAACTTGTTGATTAAAATTTAAAGAACTTTGAGATATAGTACCTTTTTCTGTAAGAACTTCAGCGAATCCATCATGCTGTAACAATCCAACACTATCATGTATTTTTAAATGTCTTTGTAGGTTTGATCTTCGATAAAAAGACTTCGAACAGATATCACAAGTATATAATTTCTCGCCAGAATGAATTTTCATATGGCGGTTCAGATTAGAAATGCTCGAAAAATCTTTACCGCAGGTAAGACAGCTAAACATCTTCTTAGCAGATACAGAATCTCCCACAATCGGGGTTTCATCAATAGGCATATCAACATCCATAATATAAAATCAATAAAAAAAAACTTTAACTCTTAATAGCAAACAACAGCGATTCGCACTGATAAAAAGCGGGAGCAATTTAAAACACGTTTAACCACTAGCGATATGAATCCTCAAATGATGAAAATCCTAATTTTCCCCCGTCTATTTATATCGACCCGAAAGCAAAGTTGAGTTGTAGTATTGCTTGATATGATTGTTATCAAAACGCGTCATACGATTTCGGGGGCCTATAAGTTTCTTTCCCCTCTTTATAATATAGCATAATTAAACAGATAAACCCGAATGTATACAAATTTAAATTCGTAAATTATATTATATCACAAAATATAAAAAATCCTACAAAATAAAAATAGAATTTGGCACTTACCCCAAAAACACATCCACTTTAGTTGTTAATCTGCACTTAACTAATCTTTCTTCCTTATCTATAGTAGGGGGCGCTGCCATCGCCGCGAGAGGCTCTGCCCGTCTTCCGGTTTGTGACGTAGTTTCCGGTTTGAGATAAGAATAAACCTTAAATACACGCGCTTAGTCATTCTTCCATCCCTCTTTCGCGCTAGTAGTTGTCAGTTTCTTGTTTAGACGTGTGGGGTGACGTCATTACGTGTTTGCGATAAAAACAAGGTCACCCCTTATCAACAGGTAAAAAGCTGCGCTTCAGTGACGTCATAGGTGTTATGACATAGCTGATAACGGTAAGATTAGCTGATAAGAATTTGTGCTAATCATCTATTTCCCTTCAAGTCATTGCATAAGACGGTTGAGCTCCAACAGCTGTATATAAGGTAAGAGTAATTTATATATTATAATAGGATTTTAAATTAATTTAGTAGATGTTACAATTTGATATTTAAAAAATTTCATGCTAAACGATATGATTATATGTTGTTCATCATACTAAATCCACAAATTTTAATTCGAAATAAATATTATTAAAATTATAATCTAAAATAAATTAGTTAAAATGACTAACAAATTTCAACAAAAGGAAGCTAATTATAAAAGGAAATGTACAAAGTTTATAAATTTACATATGCGTTAAACGCGATTACAAACCTTATCATAGGCACAAGTCTAATTCGACTAGCCTATTTGTTATAATTTTAAGTATAAGTCAACATGTAAGATATTTGTGAAAAGGAGTCTTATGATTTTTAATTTTCCAAGTTCAGTTTCAGTCATATTGTAAAAGGCTAATTCAAACTTTGAGATGAATCTATAGTAAAATACTTAAATTAAAATGTATTTTTGATAGTTTAAGAATTAGAAACTACAACTTTGACTACTTTTTAAAATGTTTGCCTGATAGGAAACTATGATAACATGTCTATGTTTGAATTTTTTTTGATAACATGCCAATGCCTGATATTTTCTGACATGTCTGTGTTTGAATTTTTCTGATAACATGTCTGTGCTTGAATTTTTCTGCTAACATGTCTGTGCTTGAATTTTTCTTATAACATGTCTATGTTTAAATTTTTCTTATAACATGTCTATGTTTGATTTTTCTCTTCTTTTTGAAATGTATAAACTACTATACGTGTCTTTCGATTTCACTGAAGAGAAAAGTGATCGATCAACTTTATCAAACCATTTTAATGTTAATATTTTTAAACGAATGCGATAATCAGATAAAAATATATGTAAATTCATATTATTCCACTAAACATTGCAAAACAAAAAACTTAAAAAAAAAATTTATACTTCAGCATTCAAAAATTGACAATATTCACATCCTAATACTAAAAAACAATCCTTATCTTGGAGTATTTCCTGTAACAAAATCTAAAAATTTCATATCAACAAGACCCAAGTTAAAAACTTTACCTCTGAACCTAATACCAATTTTTAATCTCAGAATGATAAAACTCAGAATTTTTTTAGAAAGTTACTTCTAAAACATCTCATAGATGGCGCTGTTGAAAAAATCAACTCAAAGTTGTTTAAAAAACATTAATAAAATAAATCTAACTTTAAACTATCATCAAACTCTCCAAAAATCACTTCCAATTATAAATATTCTAAAATAATTAAAACTTATAAAATCGCTCATAGGGGGCGCTGCTGCGAAAAAATCATTTCGAAACTTGTTTAAAATACATTATAAAACTAAATCTAACTTTAATCTATCATCAAACTCCAGAAAAATCACTTTCAATTAGAAATATTTTAAAATAATTAAAACTTCTAAAACCGTTCGTAGGGGGCGCTGCTGTGAAAAAATCATTTCGAAACTTGTTTAAAATACATAAAAGAAAAAATCTCACTTTAAACTATCATCAAACTCCAGAAAAAGCACTTGCAATTAGAAATATTTGAAAATAATTAAAACTTCTAAAACCGTTCATAGGGGGCGCTGCTGTAAAATAAATCATTTCAAAACTTGAAAAAAATAATTCATTACTTGATTAAAACATTTTCATAAAAAAATTTCATCGAAATATCAATAAACAAACAGTAGTAGAAGAATGAGTGTGTAGCTCAGCAGGATCACTTCCGGTCTCGCCGGAAGTGCTCCTGTAAGTGGAATGACCTCTCAAGGTCACCGGAAGTGGCAGGTGCGGATCACTTCCTGTCCAAACAGGTTTAGTCAGGAAGTAATCCCCACCTGCCACTTCCGGTGTCCACACCTGCTACTTCCAGCTCCGGCTCCGGCTCACGGCTCCTGCTGATGCCTAACTCTTGTTCTTCTACTACTGTTTGTTTATTGATATTTCGATGAAATTTTTTTATGAAAATGTTTTAATCAAGTAATGAATTATTTTTTTTAAGTTTTGAAATGATTTTTTTTACAGCAGCGCCCCCTATGAACGGTTTTAGAAGTTTTAATTATTTTCAAATATTTCTAATTGCAAGTGGTTTTTCTGGAGTTTGATGATAGTTTAAAGTGAGTTTTTTTCTTTTATGTATTTTAAACAAGATTCGAAATGATTTTTTCACAGCAGCGCCCCCTACGAACGGTTTTAGAAGTTTTAATTATTTTAAAATATTTCTAATTCAAAGTGATTTTTCTGGAGTTTGATGATAGATTAAAGTTAGATTTAGTTTTTTAATGTATTTTAAACAAGTTTCGAAATGATTTTTTCGCAGCAGCGCCCCCTATGAGCGATTTTATAAGTTTTAATTATTTTAGAATATTTATAATTGGAAGTGATTTTTGGGGAGTTTGATGATAGTTTAAAGTTAGATTTATTTTATTAATGTTTTTTAAACAACTTTGAGTTGATTTTTTCAACAGCGCCATCTATGAGATGTTTTAGAAGTAACTTTCTAAAAAAATTCTGAGTTTTATCATTCTGAGATTAAATATTGGTATTAGGTTCAGAGGTAAAGTTTTTAACTTGGGTCTTGTTGATATGAAATTTTTAGATTTTGTTACAGGAAATACTCCAAGATAAGGATTGTTTTTTAGTATTAGGATGTGAATATTGTCAATTTTTGAATGCTCAAGTATAAAATTTTTTTTAAAGTTTTTTGTTTTGCAATGTTTAGTGGAATAATATGAATTAGCTACATATATTTTTACCTGATTATCGCATTCGTTTAAAAATATTAACATTAAAATGGTTTGATAAAGTTGATCGATCACTTTTCTCTTCAATGAAATCGAAAGACACGTATAGTAGTTTATACATTTCAAAAAGAAGAGAAAAATCAAACATAGACATGTTATAAGAAAAATTTAAACATAGACATGTTATAAGAAAAATTCAAGCACAGACATGTTAGCAGAAAAATTCAAGCACAGACATGTTATCAGAAAAATTCAAACACAGACAAATTCTATTTTTATTTTGTATTATTTTTTATATTTTGTGATATAATATAATTTACGAATTTAAATTTGTATACATTCGGGTTTATCTGTTTAATTATGCTATATTATAAAGAGGGGAAAGAAACTTATAGGCCCCCGAAATCGTATGACGCGTTTTGATAACAATCATATCAAGCAATACTACAACTCAACTTTGCTTTCGGGTCGATATAAATAGACGGGGGAAAATTAGGATTTTCATCATTTGAGGATTCATATAGCTAGTGGTTAAACGTGTTTTAAATTGCTCCCGCTTTTTATAAGTGCGAATCGCTGTTGTTTGCTATTAAGAGTTAAAGTTTTTTTTTATTGATTTTATATTATGGATGTTGATATGCCTATTGATGAAACCCCGATTGTGGGAGATTCTGTATCTGCTAAGAAGATGTTTAGCTGTTTTACCTGCGGTAAAGATTTTTCGAGCATTTCTAATCTGAACCGCCATATGAAAATTCATTCTGGCGAGAAATTATATACTTGTGATATCTGTTCGAAGTCTTTTTATCGAAGATCAAACCTACAAAGACATTTAAAAATACATGATAGTGTTGGATTGTTACAGCATGATGGATTCGCTGAAGTTCTTACAGAAAAAGGTACTATATCTCAAAGTTCTTTAAATTTTAATCAACAAGTTGAAGAGGATGTTTCTTTAAAGACTGTGACCCCTACGAATGTGGAAAAGAAGCATGTTTGCCCCACCTGTGGCAAAGTTTTTTCAACATATTCTAATTTAAATCAGCATGTTAAGATTCATATTAATGAAAAGTCGTTTTCCTGTGAAACTTGCGGAAAGTGTTTTAGAAGGAAATCGGACTTGTTAAGACATTCAGAAACCCATAATACTGGTGGACAGTCTACATTTAAGTGTGATGAATGTGATCAAGTTTTTACCCGGAGGGATAATTTGAAGCAGCATTTACAGTCGCATCGGAATTCAACATTTCCTTGTCGTGATTGCGATAAAGTGTTTGGAAGAAAATTTGACCTGAGACAACATGTTCGAACTCAACACCCCCGCACACCTCTTGTGAGTGTAAAACGCAAAATGAGCTCATCTAATGCAAAGTCGAAAAACATAAAGTATTCTGATGCACTTAATGTGTTTAAAACAGTGATTTTGCATCCTGATGAACGTGAGGAAAATGATTTAGAGGTGTTTCATAGACATGTATAAACTGAAATACAAGAACGTTTAATAAGTGAAATTAATGAAAAAGGTGCAATTAAATGGTATATGGTAGAAAAAATATCACTTGAACGTCTGACTGATAATGAGGAGTTTGAAGAAATTCAATGTTATTTTCGATGTTCTTGTATGACCGAACTTATAGAAGATACTATCTCACAGCATATTGAGGAAGGATTTTCGAAGATTATTAAATCCTTTGAAGAATTTGTACAAAGAGGTTCTGGCTGGAAACTTAGAAAAATTCTTCATTTAGAACTCAAGATTGCTAAATATCGTCCTCTCGCTGCGAGTTCCTATATTCCTTTGTCTAAAAAACTTGATGATAAAAAAGCAGTGCTGAATATAAAAAACGAAGATAACAAATGTTTAGTATGGTGTCTTTTGGCTTTTAAACTGAACTTAGATTATACAAAAACCCTGAACGTGTTTCACATTATCGACCTTATGAACATGATATTAAATTAAGTAGTGTAGAATGCCCTGTACCCCTTCAGAAGATACCTGTTATTGAACAACTCAACAATTTACGGGTTAATGTGTTTGGTTATGAAGAGGATGAAGTTTGCCCCTTGTATATATCTGAAAAGAAGGATAAAGATGTGATTAATTTGTTATTGGTTGGTGATGGTGAAAAGCAACACTATTGTTTGATAAGAAGTTTTTCAAGACTTTTAGGTGATCTTACCAAACATAGAGCCGCTGGCTATTATTGTTATCGATGTTTACATCGATTTTCAAGACAAGATCTTTTGGATAAGCATAATGAATATTGTTCTCAACATGCTGCGCAAGCTATAAAGATGCCTAGTGAAAATGATAATACATTAAAGTTTACAGGTATTCATTTACAACATCCTGTTGCTTATACGATTTATGCGGATTTTGAGAGTCTCCTTATACCTATTTCATCAGCCCCTCCCTCTTCTAAAGCATCTTATACCGAGAAAACAACCTATCACTTGCCATGTGGTTATGCATATGTGGTTATTGGACCGATGGAACGTGTGTGAAAAAAGCACAGGTATATCGGGGTAGAAACTGTGTTGAGCATTTTTTAAACCGAATGATGCAAGAAAAGGAAATTTCAGGAGAAAAGTTACATAATATTAAACCTATGAAGCTTTCTCCCAAGGAAGAAAAGGCATTTCGAGAAGCAGAGTTTTGTCATATTTGTAAGAAAACTTTAGATGAGAAACGCACACGTGACCATGATCACCTGTCAGGTGCGTACAGAGGGGGCTGCACATGTGGAATGCAACTTGAACTATAAGCAGTGTAAAACAATTCCTGTTATATTCCATAACTTGAAAAACTACGATGGCCATCATATTATGACAAAGCTTGGAAAATTCAAAGATCATGAAATCGATGTTATTGCTACTTTTATGGAAAACTATATCACCTTTAAAATCAGAAAGCCTACATCCCCTATTCAGGTGGTGTTTATAGATTCTTTCCAATTTTTGCCTACGTCATTGGAAAAACTTGTTAAAAACCTTCAACCTGATCAATTCTCTATACTTGCAGAAAATTTCCCACAAAATAATAATTTATCTTTACTTATACAGAAAGGGGTTTACCCCTATGATTATTTTACTTGTTTTGAAAAATTTACTGAGAAGCAGCTTCCCCCGCCTTCTGCCTTTTTTAATAGTTTAACCAATGAGCCTATAGATGAAAAGGAGTACCAACACGCCCAGTATGTATGGAAAACATTTGATATCAAGACTCTTGGTGATTATCACAACCTTTATGTGAAGACAGATGTTCTACTACTTGCTGACGTGTTTCAAAACTTTAGGAAATTATGTCAGCAGTATTATGAAATTGACCCTGCTCACCTGTTTACAGCACCTGGGCTAGCATGGCAGGCTTGTTTGAAGATGTCTGATACACCTTTAGAGTTACTCAGTGATATAGATATGTTGCTTATGGTTGAAAATGGAATACGAGGCGGCATTAGCATGATAAGTAAAAGATATGCCCGAGCAAACATCCCTGGTACGCCCGATTATAAGAAAAATGAGGCACCCAGCTACATCATGTATTGGGATGCCAATAACTTATACGGGTGGGCTATGAGCCAATTTTTACCCTATGGCGGTTTTGAATGGTGTGAAACAAGTCATATCACAGAAGAGTGGGTTCTATCTTTATCTGATAATTCCGAAATTGGGTATCTTTTCGAGGTAGACTTGGAATACCTGAAACATTTACATCCTTTGCATAATGAATACCCTGTCGCCCCTGAGAGAGTAACTGTGGAGGATCAGATGTTGTCTTCTCATGCAAGAAGCTTACTGAACAATAGAAAATTCGTCGGAACTCCTAAACTTATACCAAATTTAAATAATAAACGAAATTATATAACCCATTATCGTAATCTCAAATTTTATTTAGAACTTGGTTTAAAAATTACAGCTGTGCATAAAGCTTTAAAATTTAAACAGGGACCATGGTTGCAGAAATATATTAATTTCAACACCGAAAAAAGGAAAGAAGCAAAATCTTCTTTTGAGAAAGACTTTTTTAAGTTAATGAACAATTCTGTTTTTGGTAAAACCATGGAAAATCTACGAAAAAGAAGAAATATTGTGCTTTGTAATGGTGAAAAAAGAGCCAAAAAATTAGTAGCATCGCCTACTTTTAAATCGTTTAAAACTTATGATGAAGACTTGACTGCTGTGGAGAGATTAAAAACTAGCATACATATGAACCGACCCATCTATGTTGGATTTTCTATACTTGAACTATCTAAACTTTGTATGTATGATTTCCATTACAATTTTATAAAGAAAACATACAAAGATCGTGCAGTTTTACTCTTTACGGATACAGATTCCCTAACGTATCATATTCAAACCAATAATATTTATAAGGATCTGGAGCAGCATCGTGAGTTGTTTGACTTTTCTGAATACCCGAAATCTCATCGTCTATACTCTGAAGATAATAAGAAGACGCTCGGAAAGTTTAAGGATGAACATAATGGTGAATTAGCCCTTGAGTTTGTCGGACTGAAATCAAAAATGTATTCTCTAAAATCTGTTAAAGACGAAAAGAAACGTGCAAAAGGCGTGTCTACGCAGATTGTTCGACAGAAAATTAAACATGATGACTACTTGGAGCGCCTCCAACAACAAAAAACAAGTCTGGAGAAACAGACAAGGATTGCCCAATATGATCATCGCCTATATACATTAACTCAAAATAAAATTAGCTTAAGTCCCTTTGACGATAAGCGTTACTTATTGGATGATGGGATATGCAGCTTAGCATATGGCCATTATGAAATTAATCAAGTTTGTAACAAGGAAGAAAATGTTGATTTGTATTGCTAATACAAAATCGGGATGTATATTTTGATCTGTAAATATCTTTCTGTAAATTATTTTGTTATAATAAAAATTGTTGATTTTATTATTGAGTACTTTTTTTAAAATTTTTAAGTAATGTAAAACTTTTTCTAAAAGAATTTTTTTTAATTTGTGAAACTTTTTAACTAACTAACACATATTTTTTTCGTTATAAAAACATGAAAAATATTTCTAAAACTTTGATAAACAAGCAGATAGTCGCACACACAAAGAGAACTATTTGTCACACATATACACACACACATACAGGTATTTATAATAACTATAAGACATATATGCACGCACTAACACATATACACACATAAAGAGAACTATTTGTCACATACACACATACATGCACGCACACACACACACATAGAACTATTTATAATAAGACATATATGCTTTTTAAAACATACTCTTACATATAAACCTTTTTAACAAAATATCAGATGTACCAACAAAATGAGAAGAAAAGATTATTGTGAGAAAAAGAGGGTTGATCCCCTGAAGATTGCACTTCCGGTTGAGAAGGCACCTCCTACCCCCTCACTCCCATTCTTCCTTGAGGAATCCCCATTCCTCATTGCGGATTGCGCCTTCTGCCGGTGAACTCTCCTTTCTCTACTACTGCTATGCCTTCGGGGTATTCATCTGGCAGAAGCGTTTGACACAAGTTTTTATTATCCCACAATAAGTATAGCCAATCATTAGACAAGGCGTGAAAAACTTGAATAATATTTTTTATTTATTTTAGGATAATTATTTTATTATAAAGGATAGGATATTTTTTATAGGATAATTATATTGGATTTAGGATAATTATATTTAATATTCTAATAGCTTGCATGAAATGATTCCTCCATCTGAAATTCAAATTCGATTATGCAAGGATTTTTCTAAGCTGAAAATGTTAGAAAAAAAAAACCTTCTTATGATATCTTGGTACGTTAAAATGCAGTTAGAAGTATTTAAATTATCCACCGTCTCGACCCATTTATGGATCGAATGTCACAAGTTCAACACTTTAAGTGTAAGAGTGGGAGAACTGACGAAAGGAGCATAGCATTAAGAGTGTTATTCTTTCTGTCATATATATTTTTTTAATTCTGAATATTGAACGTGTTAATGCAGCAACAAAAAGAAAATTAAACGATTCAATTACCCAACCATTCACCATGGAAACTGGTCTTATGAAACTTTAAAAGTCATATTAATGCATATTGATGATAGCCTTTTTTTACCCATTCAGTCATTTATAAAGATACTTCCCAAACTTGAGAAATATTAATTTTTTAATTTGCTGCTTAATTTACATTGCAGAAAAAAATGCGATATTACAACATTAAATTTCGCCTTATGCTATTAAAAGCTATATGTGTAATAAATATTTTCTAAGTACAAATAGCTGAGCATTAATGCATAGCAAATATCGAGAGCTATGAATAAAGAGCATTTGACATATCCTCAAAAGGGTGAAACAGAAAAACTCATATGAAACAGAAAAATTTATAATAATGTATATTAAAGTTAGGAGGTTTTTTTCCCCATTCAGTCATTTATAAAGATACTTCTCAAACTTGAGCAATATTTATTTTTTAATTTGCTGCTTAAACTACATTGCAAAAAATGATATTACAATAATAAATTTCTCTTTATACTATTAAAAGCTGAACATATGTGTAATAAACATTTTCTAAGCACAAATAGTTGAGCATTAATGCATAGCAAATAACAGGGAACTAGGAATAAAAAGGAATTGACATATCCTTAAAATAGTGAAGCTTCAAAGCTAACCGTTTTCCACAGGAGCTGATTACCGCCAAAGAAAGCTTCCACAAGTAAATTTGAATAAAAATATTCTCCTTACTTAAACGCCTTATTCATGCAGAGTTTCTGTCATATTTAAGGCAAAAATATGTATTCGTTATTACTGGAGAAAGTTTGCCCCTGCGGTCCCGCCATATTGTGACAACATAAACAATCCTCCTGTCAATGTGAGTAAAAAAGATTATAATACCACCTTGGCAAACTTTCCACCATAGTAAAAACGAATAAATATTTTTGCCTCATTTACGACATAAATTTTGCGTGAATAAAGTATTTAAATAAGGCGGAAATTTCTATTCATATTTATTGGTGAAAGTTTGCTCCGGCGGTAATCAGGTCCTATTTTTATGATGTAAACAAATAACAGCGGCCATCGTCCCGCAGTGGCGCAGACGGTTAAGCTCGGTATCCGTAAGATCACCGAAAGCCAAGCAGCATCGACCAAGGTAATTGTTTGGGAGGGTGACAACCTCACTTGACTGCCACTGCTGTGGGACCGTGTACGTTAATTAAAGCTGGTGCACGTAAAATCTGTTCGTGGCTCCAATGTCCTCCAAGTTTAGTATAAGCGTTACCTCTGGGGGTGCCAATCCAGGTGCAGGTCTCTCGTCTGGAATTGGTTCAAAATTAGGAGACCAGCTCTAGAAGTCCAACCTCTCTTGAGGCTCTGGCACCCTTTCTTTCAGAGAAGTGCCTTGGCACTTTCTCTGACACGCCAACAACAACAACAGCCGCCATCGTGTGACTACATCCTCAGTTACTTTGCTCGCAACTCTTGGACACTACACTAAATGTCTCTTTCTCTTTAATCATCGCTCCATTACCAACATAAATCACTATTCTGCGGTTCTTGAAATTATAAATACAATTACGCGTGTACAAAATTAGAAAACGCCGTCTGGTGCATTAGCATAAGAGTTCTAACCACCTATTCAGTAGCAAAAATATTTGTTTCAAGTTTTCCTAATTCTTAACATTTGTTCAATTTTATATGAAACACTCTGCATAAACCTTGTCCATAGTAAAATGTGAGTTTACGTGCTTTCATGATTGAAAAATCCAAATCATTCTATAATGCAGTCGAACTCGGTTATAGCGAGCTCGGAGATAATGAGAACTCGGTTTTAACGAGGAATTAGTGAGCCAATGGTTGGTCCAACATAAAAATATATTCCAAAAATTCGCTTATTACGAATAAACCTCGGTTATAGCGAGAACTTGATTTTAACGAAGAATTGGTAAGCCAATGGTTGGTCCAACATAAAAATACATTCCAAAAATTCGGTTATTACGAATAAACCTCGAATATATTGAGCAAAAAAGCAGAAACTCGCGAAAATGCCTAGCTCTTTACCATCATTTTTAAAACTTTCCAACAGAGTTGAAAAATGTTTATGAATTCGGTTTATCTGGCCGTTTGTCTCTCCGTGCTCTAACTCGTGTAAATATCCTAGGATTGCCATCTAATTGATATATGTTATTGATGTTTACCATGACATGTTTGGTACAGAAAAGGAAGTGTGTAGCATTTACATTTCGTTTACAGGGCACTCAAAAGAATTCCGTTACATTATGGTCTATGGGGGAAAGATCGTTTGCGGCGTATTTCAATTATGTTACATAATTTCAAACTGATATACACCACTGAGGTGCACTACAGGATGCTTGCTTAGATATTCTAAAGCAAGCATCTTGTAGTGCACCTCAGTGGTGTATATCAATTTCAATATGTTTGAAATATATGTTATAGTATTTATAGTTCATTCACAAGGACGCACAAAAGAATTCGGTTACTGTACTATGTATGAGTAATAATTTCTAGAATTACGTTTTCAATTGTGGTGTGTGTTTTTAAATGTAATTATTTTTTTGCATATTACTTGGTGTTTATAAATTTTATAGATCATATACAGGGCAGCACAAAGGAATTCGCGAACATTTCCGCTTACTGACGGAAATTGCTGAAGGGGAATTTTCAACTGTATTATTCGTTTCTTAATTGAACAAAATTTTTGCATACCATGTAGTATATATACAAATTTATAAATCACATACAGGGTTGCACAAAAGAATTCGAATATTTTTCCGACTATTGATGGTATTTCCTGAATTTATGTTTTCAAATGTGCTATGCGATTTCCGAATTATTTACTTAGGCTTCGTCTTTCACTTTATTAAACGGTGAAGTTTTGTTACAGTATTCTGAAATGTGTTGGAAAGTGTTTCATATTCTATGCTTGACGTATGATTCTTGTTTCTTGTTTTTAAAGAAAACATATCATTTCATAGTGTAATGTACACAGTTGCTGAATCTGATGATTTGCATTGTTGAGCAGAACTTCAAAGCTTTTTTGAAGAAAAATGTGCAAATGAAAATATTTTCTGGGCAATGAACTAAATAAACAAAAAATACGACTATGTGATAAAAGGGATTCTGCAAAATGTTTATAAAATAATATTTTATTTTAACCTTGCTAATAATAATAATAAATTGTAAATGGATTTTTCTTTACTTCTTTCATCGCATTTTTTCTTTAGTAATTTATTTGAAGGATGCTGAATATTAAAATTTAAACGCTGCATTACATATGAATAACACTTCAATTTCCTGTTCTTAATTAAAGATGTACTGTTACCTATACGAATGTGATAATACAATGGTTTTTATGGATTTAATTTAATCCTTCATGTACTACCTAAATAAACTCCATTAGACATAGAGATTAAAATAATAGAGAATGAACTCGGTTATTGTAAGAACTTGGTTACAACGATAAATTCACTTGCCCCTTCATCTTTGTTATAGCCGAGTAGAGTTGAAAAACCCTCAGTTTTTAATGGACGGGAATAAAGCCGGTTATTTTGGGGAATAAACCCGGATATTTGGGGAATATTGGAAATTTTGAAGAAGTTTTGAAGGTAGACAAAACTAGTTATTTTTCAATTTAATTATTTTTATTTTTAAAAATTTTCAAGCACTTTTTTGAAAAGTTTAAAATAGGTTTTTCAACATGTCACGCTCTAAGTTTTTATAATTTATTATAATTCATTAGCTTTACAACAATGGAGGCTGTGAATTGGTAAGGATTTGAATGTTTCTTTAAAAGTTAAAATTGTTTAATTTCTGTTAGCTGACATATTTACTATTCAGGCATACTCTATATTGATTTTTTTGTGAGTTGCTGTGTATTTTTGCATTGATTTTATTTTTAGCTTTGTTCATTTTCCTTTTTTGTTTACAATGTTTGATTGAGAGAACAGGGATGATGTTTACATTCATGTCAGGCAAGATTAATCTGTCATCTGCTTCTTCCACTTTTTACTAATCGACGATTAAAATATTAACATATGTTATTTTAATTTCTCTTACTTAATATTTCTGAAACTTAAGTATGTACTTCGTTAGTTTTCATGTAAATTGTGCTATTTTTCTGAATTTATGTTACCAGTTTTGTTTAGATTTATAAAAAAAAAAAAATATTTTGTTTACAAATTCAAAATTTCCATGTTTAAAACTTGCTAAAAACTCCCGAGAATTTTTAATATTTCCCTCCCAAAAAAAACATGGTTTATTCCCGGGAATAAACTCGTTTTTTTCCATCCTTGGCAACTGTATAGTCGAGTGTGACTGTATTACAAGTTAGTAGTTTTTAAACGGATTCACCTTAGTTTGTCTTCTTCGAAAAATATTATTTTAAAGTTGTTAAAAAAAACACAAATTGGTTAAAAATATGAATATGTTTTACCTTCTTTACACTATTTGGCTTTTTTTTTTCAATAGATGTTATAAATATATCTTTACTGACAGAATATTAAAAAAAAATCCTTGAAGTAAAATTCACAGCACCGTTTGACATTTTACTAACTACCTACACAACTGCTGATGATATCGCTTGGAATGTAAAGCTTTTCTGCCTCATCAATCAATGCCAAAAGACAATAAGAAGTTTGAATTAACATTAAAATCTATTCGGCATCTTAAAATAAGCCTCGCATTATACCCTGTGTATCTTCTAAATATTTTGGAAGAAGAATTCTTTAAAATCACAGCTTAATGCTTTACAAAACATCATATTTTAAATACGTGTTGCTTTTTGTTGTAATCCTTTAAGGCGTACATTTAAATTTTGTTATCTCTGACAGTTTTGTATTTAAATGTAAAAATGTATGATTGATCAGCGTTTTTTCTAATGTTCGTTACTTTAAAAATTGCTGCAACGTTGCAATGAAATAAAGTTACCAAAAAAAAAAATCTTTTTGCAGACTTTAAACATATATTTCTAAAGGGCGTCTTCATGAAGTTTTTACTTATTGTAAAAAGGCATACATATATTTAACAGTTGTAAAGTTTTTTGTAAATGTTTGTTTGTCTTCAGTTTTAACTTGTCAAATAAGTCATTCGTAGTAAATGTATTCATTCTTAAAGCGGAGTATGTGTACCTTCTGAAAAAACGTGAATAGAGTTTAAAAAAAAAACTGTCAGTCGGAACACTAATGGCTAATTCCATGCTTGAATGTAGTGTAAGTCACACAGCTGCAAAAGTTTACCGTTCTTGGCCACCGGTATATATATATTTTTAATTCTTCACTGTATTTAATTGTAGATATATGGAATTGAATGAGTCAAAATTTCCTTTACTATAATACTGGTAGTCAAACACCACAGCCATTTACCACTACATCCACTCATGGAATTAGACTAATAAAAGAATGTTTATTTTAATCAAAAATCTTATAATTGTTAATTTACGGCCAAAATTTGTGGAGAATGATGAGATATTTTTTTATCCCACTTAATTTTAAACGAGATTAGTAATAGAATTTTTGTACAAAATTTTGCTTTTATAACTTTGATTAAAATATACTTAAAATTGTATTTTGTTATTTTCAAATAAAATTTTTCGAAAATTCTGGCTTCATGATCAACATTACAGAAACACAATTGATTGTACCTCAAACTAAAGAGTTAAAACAGCAAACAGTTAGTTATAAATACAGATTTTTTCACCGGACAAAAATTATTTTATGGCTAAATCTTAAATTAACAGAAAAATGACTTCTTTTTCTGTTATTCAGACTCTTCTTTTCTGTAAAATCAATAGATTTCTTTTCTATTGTGTAATTTTTTTATCAAATTACTTCCGTTAACGTTTAGACGTACAAAAACAAAATTTGAAATATCGACCTATAACTTCTACGAATCTATGAATCCAACATAGATAAGACAACATATATGCGAATACAATTTAACCGCTGAATAAATTAAATTTTCTTAATAGACCAGTTGCAGTTAATCTAAAATGTTAAGGCTACTTATCTGTCAGATTATCGCCAGGGCAAATTCCCATCATTAAAAACGAATAGGATTTTTCTGCCTTATTTATGACAGAAATTCTGCACTAACATTTAACTCTAAACATACAAAAAATTTACTCAAGTTATTTAAAAAATATTTCATACCGGAATTTTTATTTAAAACTACTTAACATTTTAATTTAATTTATTTGTATGTGATATAAATTTTGTGTATTTTATAAAAAAATTTCTGGTTCGAATTGACGTATTTTCATATTGCACCGGTCAGGTGACCGGTTGCTGATACGCTTAGTGTTAAAAAAGGCAAAAATTTTTAATCAAAACTGGTGGAATTTAGTCCCAGCGGTCATCATGCCCTGTATCAAACATTGAATTATCATCACCAATTTTTAAATCAATAGCATTCCTATTTTCCCAATTTCCCATTCTGTCAAAATTATTTTTTTAAATTTTTGTTTTCTGTGTCGTTTTAAATTTTTATTTACTGTTTAATTGACAAAAATTTCTAAGATATATACTAATTAGTTTTATTTTAAGCATTAAAGTCTTATTCATAATTAGCCAACTTTGCTATGATATTAACTCTTAACATATACGTAAAACACTTAAGATTATTACAATATACGTCAATTCTCTAAAAATTGCAATTAAAAATCGTTAAAAAATTACCGATATATATTTCAAGCACCAACCGATGTCGCTATATGGGTTTTTTAATTTTCTTATACTGGCACCGTTTGTGCTCGAGGCATATCGGTAGGTTTATAGCAATTTTTAATTAATCTTTTAAATAAATTGATGAATGTTTTAACTCTTAAAATACAGCCATGGAAAAATTATAAGGACAAGCGAAAAGTCGCCAAATGTAGGAGCCACTTGGTTAGAAAATTATGCAAATATTTGTATGTCAAAAATGCTTGAAACTGAACATTTCCAAACAAACTTTAAGTTAAAAACTTGGAAAATCATTATAAGGCATGAATTTAAAAGGTTTTAATAGCTTGCTACTCGAAAAAAATTATAAGGACATGCATTTCTTTTGAAATCGCAAACAAAATTTTGCATGCATGGTAATATCATAGGATTGTTTAAAGTAGCCTAAAACTGTTGCGCAGTAAGAATTTTGAGTGGTTGATTAGTGGTGGACAGGTGGTTTTTCTCGTTCTTCATCATGCCAAGCTGCACGCAATTATCTGAATTTGAAAAAGGAAAAATTATTGCTACAGAAAATGTGGAAAGAGTGGCCGTGAAATTTCAAGATCTAAAACAGCAAATTAAAATTTTTTGAAGAATCCAAAACATTATGGCAAGAAGAAGCATGCAGGTAGGCCTGTTTCTCTGACTATGCGCCAGAAACGGGGGAATACGCGCCGAGCTTGCTTAAAAAAACAGAGCTCTATTCAAATTAAACCAAAAATGAATGTACCATGCGCTAGCCGAACAGTGAGTAATGTTCTCCAACGAATACCAATGTTAGGTATGCTAAACTACAGCCACGTCCATCACTTACAAAATTACATATGAAGCTTAGATTAGAATTTGCTAAGAAACACATTTCTTTTGGATCTCGCTGGAAAGATGTGGTATTTTCGGACAAAAAAAAATGGAGGGTGTATTTTATCACTCATTTTTCAACTTGTCCTTATAATTTTTTCCATGGCTGTATAACAAGAGGCCTGTAGTTGTTTGCTTTCGAGGCATTCCCCATTGCTTTTTCCCATTTCATTTATTCCCAACATTTTACGTTTTCCCGCTGCTTACACAATAGAACTATGAATAAGGAGGAGGAGCAGCGTCTGCCAGTTGCGAATGAAGTAACTGAGGATGTAGTCACAAGATGGCGGCTGTTGTTTGTTTACATCGGATCAACAGGGGCCTGATAACTGCTAGGGACTGCGTATCACTTCCACCAGTAAATTTGATTGGTTGGTTAGTTGATTTATGAAGGCCGATTATCTACTCTTGGGCTATAAGCCCTAGGGGGGAGTGCCTTCCGTAGGGGTCTTTCTAAGGGATCCTAACCCGTATTTACGCCAAGGTCCGAAGAAAACCACGGAAAACACCGAACGGTTAGGTCGACGAGCGCGACAGGGTTTTGAACCCAGCACCTCCCATCTACCAGCTTTTTAAACAGTGGCCCCACCTGGTTCTGCCTCTCAGCCACTGGTGGGGCCCAGTAAATTTTCGCATTATTTAAACGCCTTTATGCCTGCAAAATTTCTATCATAAATAAGACAAAAAATTCTGTTCGTTTTTAATAGTGGAAGTTTGCCGCATCGGTATTAAGATCTCTTTCACTTACATTGCCAGGGTGATTGTTTATGTAGTCACAATATGGAAGAACCGAAAGGCATGACCACCACCGCACCGATGCAAACTTCTACCAGTAAAAAAATAATAGATATTTTTGTCTTAATTATGATAGACATTCTTCATGAATAAGGCGTTTAAATAAGAAGAAAATTTTTATTCAAATTTACCCGTGTATTGTACCCGGCGGGCGGTAATCAGCCCTTGCGGAACCACTGACACTTGAATATTCACCATTTTGAGAATATGTCAAATCCGCTTTATTCATAGTTTCATAATTTATACTTTTATTTTTTCGGCTCCCATGAAAAAATTAAAACGAGGCGTAGATGCATTTCATTCTGTTGGATTTAATGTCTGTATGGTGGTGTACAAAGTTATACAAATAAAATTATCTATTTTTGTCCTAAAGTTATTGTAAATTTTTTTGACAATTTATGTACTACTTTAAAAATTATATTTTTCCGCGAATATTTTTGATAAAGTTAAGGAAATACTCCAAAAAATATTCCTAGAATGTGTTATTGGCACTCAAATATTTCCTTCAAAGCTGTACGCAAGAAACTTTTCAATCAGTACACAAATAATGAATACACCTGTATTTGTACAGTAAGTAAAATATATATGTAAGATAAAGTAAAAATGAATAAATAAATAAATAATAAAAATTAAATAAAAAATTAAATTAAACAAATTAAAATATACAATATAAAATAAATAAAATATAAATAAAATATAAAATAAAAAATAAATAAAAAATAAAATAAAATATAAAATATAAAATATAAAATAAATAAAAAATAAAATAAAATAAAATAATATAAAATTGATGAGTGTTACTTTAGTTGTAATTAATAGAATAATACAAGAAAAAATCCGTTTTAATTCGTTTAACATTCTGTATAATCATATTTATTTTGTCCTTTAGATCGGGTACATATTAACAATTTTAATGACTTTTTTCCCAATAGCAACACTCACTTTTTTCGCTTTACTTGAGTTCCTTGGAACAAAACAGCCCGCAAAAGCATTATAGTATTTGCCTTTTTTTCTTAAAACTAGGAGTATATTCATAAATTTAGAAAAATAAAATTTAGATCTTACATACTGGAATTTCCCAGGAGATTGTCACCACTTTTTCTGATTATTATTATTATTATTATTATTATTATTATTTAATATTTTAATCGTGTATTTCTTTATTGCCTCGTTTGATATCGCTTCGTTTGATATTTGTAATATTTTTCCGTGATTGAAATAAGTTGAAAAGTTCTACTAAAATTTTGTGCTAATACTGGGCAGATTCTGAATTAGTAACCCATATTCACCCATTTGCATAATTAGCGCATATATGCTTCTAATCAGGAATTTCTTCTTTATTTAGTAATTTTGAATTCATGCCAGAAATTCTGAATAGTAATTTTTGCTTATTTAATGACAGACATTTTATGATCACATAAATTAAAAATTCTTCTTTCGGAATTTCTGAGTAAAAAAAAAAATTCCTGAAATGGACGCTAATGATGCAAGCGGGTTAAAGAAAATTAAATATAAGTAAAACCAACAAGCTTTATATATATTTTTTTATATACAAATTTGACAAGTTTGATGGCAAGATAAAGCGCATACAGCGGAGGTGCCAAGCTGTCATTAATCTTCAGTAATATATGGATTAATTTGACCCAGGTTTAACATGTTTCGCACCAGATTTTTTTTTTTTAAGAAATGAAATTAAATAAATTCCACGTACTAACCTGAAATGAAATAAATAAAGATTCATGAAATAATTTTTCTAGTTTGAAGCATTGTTAAACTGGATCAGATTAAACCACATCTTGCGGAAGATTAGCGGGAACTTGGCACCTCTGCATACAGTTATAACGAACTTTATACCAGGGTTCGTACGGATCAGGGAATTTTCCAGGAGTGTTACCAGTATTTTTTTTTATAGAAAAAGAAATCTAGTGTAAACTTGCGAAACTTCGGCTTCTTTTAAGAAGCGATTTTCTGTAAGAAAATACTGGTATCGAAGAATTACCTGGTCGCAAAATTCCAGTAGCCGTACGAACCCTGTTATACGGTTTAACCCGTTCACTGCCGGGTTAAAATTACCGGAATTTTATTTTATTTAGAAAGTTTGAATTCATACCAGAAAATACTATTAGAAATATTTACTTTATTTAATTACAGACATTTCGTGAATATAATGATTTCGTTATTATATGAAAATAAAAATTATTCTTTCGAAATTTCCGGTAGGAATTCGTAATTTTAGATTGAAAAACCACGAATATACTCGTGGTTGGCAGCGAATAAGTTAAAATAGTACTTTTCTCTTATTTTCTTTCATTAATTGGAACTAAAGCCATAGTTCGGAATTTTGTTTTTCTGTTGACGTACCGTACCAGTTGCGCTTTGATACATGTATGACGTCAGTATCATGTAGCACTGATTCATGTCGTGTCATGTTAGATTCCTATTAACTATGAATACGGTAATCATAGATAAATTTCGAATTAGAGAAAAATTCATAATCATGTACGTATCTAATTTCCGTGAGAATTATAGTCGATACACATGCATACATGTTTTTGCAGTGTTCTAACGCTAAGTGTAACCTTGATTGTATAATTTAGAACAATTATCACTTACCATTAAGTTGTCAGCAATGTTTCAAATTTCATTTTGAAATCAAAAAGGAAAATTTCCCATGGTATTATATGTAAGAACATACAAAAATAGCAAAGCAGATGATCTAAATGTCAACATGTCAGTTTTGTATGTCGTCGAAGCGTTGTTCCGTAAAAACAGTTGAGTAAGTGTGCATATTCAATCGTCCTTCAATAATCGACAAATCAGTTGTATAAAAGGAAGAGATATCTTCGTTTCCTACTTAGGTTTCATTAACATCTGATTCAACCGTGAGAAAGTAATCAAATACCTTATAATATAACATTTCATAATTATGTAACATTTCGACAGGATGCTTCTAAAAACATTCTATTTTTGTTGCCAGAAAGTTATTGTTTGATCAAAAATGTTGGAACAAAATGGTTTAAACTTACTTGAAAGGAATAAAGACTACCGACAATGAATAAAACTATTCTTTGAATCCTTATGATTGGTTGAAGGTAGAATATAGGATAAAGAGTGTGTCGCTATCGAATCGGCGCGGCACAGTACATGTCATTGAGAAATCAAACTACACTTCACTACTTAACCCACTGAAGGGCGGTGGGATATAATATATCCCACTTAATTTTAAATCCCAAACGCCACAATGACACCGGAATTTTAGAATCAAATTTTGCTTTCATAATATACGTGAAGAAAATCTTATTTGGTAAATAAATTTGTTGTTACTTCCCGGTGTGATTCAATGATTTCAATATTTTAGAAATATAAGTACTTTGCCCCTGAAAGGGTTAAAATGTTCTGAATGCCTTGGCTGCATTGTTGCCAGTGGGCTACTCTTTTTTTAAATTCAGATTGCTTGATTGGCACCACTTTTTTGAAATGGTATATTTAGCTTTATTTAATCTGTCATTAAATAAGGCGAATTTTACTTTCTCAAAAAACTGGTGGCAATCAAGAAAAACCTAATTTAAAAAAGTAGCCCACTGGAAACACTCCTTGGAATTGGTCGAAAACATTTTTTTTTTCTTTTTTTATCGTTGAGAGATGAGCCGCATCCAGCGCCAGATTGGAACAAAATGGCTTAAACTTACCTGAAAGGAATAAAGACTACCGACAATGAATAAAACTATTCTCTGAATCCTTATGATTGGTTGAAGGTAAGGTGGAATATAGGATAAGGAGTGTGTCACTATTGAATCGGCGCAGACATGTGATTGAGAAATCTAACTACACTTCACTACTTAAAATGTTCTGAATGCCATGGCTGCATTGTTGCCAGTGGGCTACTCTTTTTTAAATTCAGATTGCTTGATTGGCACCATTTTTTTTTAAATGGTATAATTCGCCTTATTTCATTTGTCATTAAATAAAGCGAATTTTACTTTCTCAAAAAACTGGTGGAAATTAGGAAAACTGAATTGAAAAAAAAAAGCAGTCCACTGGCAACACTTCTTGACAGTTGTCGGAAACGTTTTTTTTTTTTCGTTGAGAGATGAGCCGCAACCAGCTCCAGATTACCACTGATTACCAAAATTTATACCACTATTTTAATATAGAAAATTTCGCCTTTTCTAAACACAGAATTTTTGTTTTAAGTAAGACGAAAAAAAAACTCTAATAAAATACCGGTGGAAGTTTGCTAATGCGTTAATCAACCTCTCGCAATATTTCACGTCAAAAATTTGACGGTTTTGCCATTTTAAAAATTCAGCAGCAATGAATACCATTATACATATTTTACTTTAAATTATCCATTCATATAGTTAAGGCTGCTCGGCTAATAAATGCTTCAGAAATTATCACGCATTTCGTAAACATTTTCAATACAATATTATATTATTTTAGTAATATAAAATTTAATTCTTTTTGTAATTAAAATTTCATAGAAATATAATTTAATAATGATTATTTGTTTCCATGAAATATTTGATATAATTATTTAATTAATATAATTTTCGTTAGTAAAATTTATTATTTACAGAAAATTCTTTAGAAATCATCACACATCTCGTATTAAAAACTGACATAATTTTCAAAACAACTTTAATTATCTATGTTATTATAAATTTAGTTAACTCGTCATTAAAATTTGTTTATTTAATTTTGTAGCGGGGAACATTCATTGCTACAAAATGTTTTGCAACACATTCATGCATTAAAAATGGCGGAAAATATTTACTTTCTATTGTTATCTATAACAAAGCATTCTTCTTCAAAATAAAACCTCCACTAAAGCAATTTAATCAGTGTTTATTTTATGCATCAAGTGTCATAATAATTCAATCTCGGGCTTGCATCTATTTTTAATGATCAGTTTGTTTTTCTGCTTTTTATTTCCCCCTTTACTTTTCGTTTAATTTCACACTGTAAAATACAATGCAAAGAAATCGAGTATTATTTATAACTGAAAAAAAAAGGTACTGGAAGTTTTATGGAGTAAAATATTGAAAATTTGTTTGTAAAAGAAAATTAGCTAGTAGTCTCTATTAGTTATTATGTAATATGTTCTTTATTAAGTAATTATCAGTACTTTTATGTTAGCCGGGCGCCAGTGATATATATATTATATGCATATTTAAGATGAAATCACATTGTGAAAAACAAAGGAAGAGATATTGTAAAAAGTACTAATGGAAAGGATACTGCCAGTCTTAAACATAATAAAAAGAAAAATCAAGAATGGAATACTATGAATATCTTATGTATTCTTCAGTGGAGCATCATAAGAATAATTCATAGTAAATATATGTTATTTCCACAAATATTGTCGGCATTAAGCCTGAAAATGGCAGTATTATGCTCCTTATAACATATAGAGAAACCAATATGAGATAGCAATGTATAAAAAAAAAACCCCAAAGATCAAATAACTAAATAAATAAACCATGATAAAAAAGTGATACATAAAATACAATAAAGCAATGGATATAGCTCACTATAAAAACAAAGTATGTTTGTGATGAAACTTGATTGAAAATGCTTATAAACTCAGGAGCTCTTCACATATCCATGGACACTGAAGAACTGAATAGCTGACTCATTGCAAATTGTACAAATTTATAATAAAAGAAGAGGAAAAAGTTAGGTACTGCCAACAATTTTTAAATGAAAATGAATAGCTTAATCTAAAAACTCAATATACACACATATATACATGTATATCGTATATATATGTATATGTATATATATCACTGACGTCCAGCTAACATAAAAGTATATAATTATCTAATATGTCTGTGTATGTTTACGATCATACGTACTTGCCAATATCCTGTTTTAAAACAAAACAAAACACAATTTGAACGAGAAATTTTATTTAATGATTAAAATCAAGTACATTTCAAATTGCTACCACATAGACACTGTATGACACATTTAATTAAAACATATTCTTCAAATAATGTTTTTCAATTTAAAGAAAGCAAGTAATTTAATTTGGCAAGTAAGGATCAAGCTTATTCTGCAATTATTTTTGGGCTCACACACTGCCCTCTGAATACTAGGCGTACGCGGTTGCACAAAAATGGTGGCTGTCGTAGGCGAATTTTTTTCAGCGTTTGTACAGTCACTTGAATTTGAATACCAATAATTTCTAAAAGTTTTCACCGCCTTATTTTATTGGCATTAAATAAATCAAAGAAAACCTTTAGAAACTAAATTCAGAGGACCGTACAAACGCTTAAAAAATCCGCCTACGACAGCCGCCATTTTTGTGTCAGCGCGTAAGCTTAGTATTCAGAGGGCGGTTGTTTACCACTTAAATTACATAATCATAGCTGCTAAACTTCTGGGTTTTTTAACACCATTAATTTTAAAAAGGAATCTTCGTTTTAATTTAACCCAGAGTTTCTGTTATTAAGTAAAGTGAATTCTTTTCTTTGAAAATAGTGGTGGTTTCAAAGAACGGGAGAATTAGCAGCTATGCATAATTATTATTATAGCTATCAATCTTTACGCTTTTCTTCATGTAAAATAATCATGTTTATAGCCAGAGAGTTTATTTACTAAAATACGTGTTGTTTGTATGTGAAGCATATTTGATTTTATTTATAAGTAATAAGTAAAGTTTCTCTTTCAATTATGTTTCTTTGGCTTAAAAGAAAAAAGGCGTAAACTTCAGCAGCTACGTAGTATTATTACGTAATTAGTATGATTAGCTAATTATTATGTATTAGGCCCGTTTGTTGAGTTAAAAATATTTAACAGAATTCGACATGTATACAGAGTTTACACGCTTTTACCACAATTTTTAATGCAAATTTTCTATTTAGTATTTAAGTAGCAGAAATTGTGGACGTCTCGTTTAATTGCAGGATTTGTAATACTTTTCTGCATTTAAATAAGGCGAAAAATTCTATTAAAAATTGTGGTAATAGCGTACGAACACCGAGTATATTATTATCAAAAATTTTCTTTTTCTTAATACAAACCACCCGGTGGCGTGGTCGGTAGCAAAGCTGTGGGTCTGGGTTCGAATCCTGGGTGAGGCATGGATGTAATTGTGTATTGTCATATGAAAAAGCTGTATCTCGGTTATGTCCTTGTCTACAGAAGAAGACACATGAGTGTAATGGAAAAAAAAATTGTCACGTCCTATATGTGATCAGTTTCTGTGAATAAACAAATATGAATCATTCGAGACATCAGATATAGTAGCTAAAAGGTCTCAAAGCACTCTCTGTTGTAATGTTCTTAATACAATATTGAACTTGACTACACAGGCTTCGAGCCCATGTAGCAAAATTCATTCAATTTTTGCCTCTTATGTTCAGTGTCTTTGCCGGGAGGCGGGGTCCAGATACTCTGGATCTGGATACCACTAATTTCGCAAAGCAATATTGCCTTGTTCAACAGCTGAATACGGTTAGATAAAGCAAAGACTATCTATATTATAAAGAACAAACGTGTCCGTGCGTAACGCTGACGTCATGTTGCGAATGGCAACACTTGAAATTTCGGTTTGGCGATTTTTGATATTACAATTTTTTTAATTTCTAAACATCGCACATTTTCAATTTTTACATCGTTATATAGGAGAAAAAAAACTACTTTCAAATGCAATTTGTTTGAAAACTGTATCGCAATTTACTCATTTATTACAGCATTTAAATTAAATTTAAAGCATGATTTAAAAAAAAAAAAGTATATTTCTATCGTTTGCAGACGATTACAAAATGTTAATCCGTTTGCAGTTTAAACAATATAAAAAGTTCAGCATTTGTTTTCAGCTAATATTCAATAACAAAATTAAAATTTATTAAGCAATAGTATAAATACATAAAACACAAATTTAACAGACATGTAATTGAAATAAACGCTTAAAACCGTTGAAATTATCAGTATAAAGAAAACTGCTGTAGATAATGAAAATTTTAGCGATTTCTTCAGCTATTAACTTCTGACACGAGGCCAACACGAAATTATCTCTTTTAATAAATTTCAAAATTTTATTCCAATATGTAATTGACGTATGTCATATAAAAATGCTCTTTGTCTTTGTTAGGGGGCAATTTAAAACAATTATTAAAAGTATAAAATCTATTAGAGTTTTGAATAATAAAAAAAAATGTTTTCACCTATATTCTGTATCTTGGGAAACCCGGGTTGAATTCCCTAGTTTCTTTAAAATAGTGGTACCCAGAGCTTCTGGACTTCCACCCTGGCTACGCCACTGCTAGTGATCATAGAAGTAGGTGTGATAATCTTTATGATCAACTAATTTCTATGCTTCTTATTTCAAATTCCACTCTCCCTTTATGATGACAATGTAAAATAAATCTCATATAGCTTCTAATTCGATATAAATTAAAAGCAGAGTAATTTTTATAAAATAAAATATTAAAAATTTGCTAGCGAATAAAATTAAACATCCAAAATTCTGTATATAAAATTATCGGATTTCCTCCAACTTTCGTTTGGCAATAAATGATATAATTAATATTAACAAGTAATAATTAACAATTACAGACAATTACAGTAAGTCAATTTGTTGTGTCAAAACATTCTTTGGGATTTAATATTTAACTCATCTGCATTTATTTTAAATAACATTTTATTGTCCCCTATGCTAACTAACTATTTTGCAAGATATTCACGCTTTAAAAATGGCAGAAAATATTTACAACTTTCCATTATTATCAATAACAATGCATTGAATTACAACTAAACTCTGTTAAAATAAACCTAATCAGTCTGAATTGTGTACTAAGTATCATAATAAAAGAGCAATTGCTCAAATCAATGGGTAAAATAAATATTCTTCGGAATTCGACATTTGTCTCATTATCAAAATAATTGTCTTTTTCTCTACAACATTCAATTGTCTTCCCAGCTACAAATTATTTTGCAAGATTTTTACGTTTTAAAAATGGCAGAAAATATTTACAACTCGTTATTATTATAAAATGTCCTTCCGGCCTGTACCGGGAGGAAAAGGTAGCTTTCCTATATCTTCGTTTTAAAATTTTAGCTAATGTTACACGAAAACAGCAAGTTAAAATGCAAAGAAACGGTTACAAAAGATTCGTTAATACTGAATTTGAATAAGAAATTCGCCAAATTATTGAGAAATAGCCAAATTGGCTTCATTTATGAAGACTTATTTTGGTCGCCAAATTTGGCGATATTTCGCCAAACGTTGCCAATTTTGGCGAGAATTTGGCGCTAACGGATATGAATATATAGTTTTACGGGTATGATTGGGAAAATTATTACAACAATGAAAGGAAATAATTTGCGAGTAATCGCGTTAATGTGCTGTTTTGTTTCCAAATGTCAGCCACCCTAGAATTTCAAACTGCTCTATCTCAGCCATTTTTTAAGATAGAGGTAAACCAAAAAAGGCTCTGGAATCCTTGTATCAAGGCCTAACACGTAATTAAAAAATAAATGTGAATTTTTAACTTTTTTGTATATTTATTTTAGTTTTAAATTTTTAAATGGCCGCCATCTTGAAACAAAATGGCGGACCAAGCTGGCCAACGAACTCGGTCGAGACATTGGTGAGCTTAATACACACAATTAGTTTCATGAAAATTGATTTATAAATACGAGCGTTATCGTGTGACATAGGTCAGATATATATATATATATATATATATATATATATGGAGATATATATATATATATATATATATATATATATATATATATATATATATATATATATATATATAATCAACATTTGAACGGAGGGTGGTTTTGGGGTCTGGGGGTCATGATCGGTGAAAATATATCGAAATTTTCCGGAACTGCTTTCCTCCGAACGGCTGCAATAGGTAGCTTTATACTTTTTTGTATTGAAAACTACCTAATAACAACGAATGTCTTTACAAACTAAGAGAGCAATTATCAGTCTTGATTGTTTGCGTCACACAATAAAGGTTTATGAACATTTTCATAGCTGGCTAATTTCTCTGCTTCATTTTTTAAGTTTCGTTTTTAATTTATGGACTGTAAAATAATACAAATAAATTACCTATTTTTTTTAACTGAATATGTTAGGTTGATGCCAGGCAAGGCCCGACTAGCAAATTTTTGTGCCCAGGGCACTTTAAGTTTTGCGTGCCCCCTTAGATTGGTTGATTTACTGATACTAGTTTTTTTTTACATATTGCACGCTTATTCGAAAAGTGTCAACTCAAAAAATCACGTTTTCCGGAAAATTTTAAAAAAGGTTCCAGGAATACCTATAATATTTACGGGTTATATACTAATATTTATATATATTATATTTCATAAAAATAAAATATTTTTTCTATTATTCATTGAAATGTGCTTTTAACCATAAACTAAGATTCATTTTTTTTCATTTTATTGTTTTAATATCTCAATTATCACATTTTTTCAGTTGCGTCACTTTTCGAATAAATGTGCAATATGATAAAATTGAATGACTTGATAGATACAGTACATCAATTACTAGAAAATAATGATAAAATGTCTACTTATTAATGATGTTATTGATATTAAATGATATAACCAAACTGAGACTAAGTGCAAAAAAAAGTCCTAAAAGAAATAAAAACGTTGGCACAAATATGATTTTTATAATGAAAATTTAGATAAAATTATGAAAAATTTCGTGCCCCTCAGAAATTTCGTGCCCAGGGCATGGGCCCCGGGTGCCCGTGCGATAGTCAGGGCCTGATGCCAGGGATGAGATTTCTTCGCTTTTTTGCATACCAATATAATCCTACAGAAAATGTTTTTTTTATTTTATCGGAACAATCTGCGATGTAAGAGAACAAAGTTTTCTCTACAATTATACTGGTATGCAAAAAAGCCGAGAATCTCATCCCTGGTTGATGCTTAAGTTTTGTCGTATTTTAATACTTAATTTTAATACTTTTAATACCGGTAAAATTTTAATACCCGATAATTTTATCATATCTGCTTGCTTTAAACTAAAATTATCATGTATTAAAATTTTACCGGTGAGATAAGTAATTAAAATTAAGTACAACCTGTGGCCAGAAAGTTCGGTGAATGAATTTTTATTTCAAATACAGTATTGTACAGCATCAAATACAGTTTACTTTTCTTCAAAATAACCTCCATGAATGGTAATGCACTGTTGGGAACGAGTATATAAGTCCTGGAAATTCCTGTAAAACAGTTCTTTCGTAATGGCTTTCAGCTCGGTCGTCACGTTGCGTTGAATGTCGATGATGTCCGTAAATCTCTTTCCCTTCAGGGCTAACTTTAATCTGGGGAAGAGGAAGAAGTCTGCAGGTACAAAATCAGGGGAATAAGGGGGTGATCAAGTGTCACAACTTCATTCGCGGCCAGGAACTTCTGTACACCGCCTTGGTTGTACGGCATCAGTACATCATCGACATTCAATGCAACGTGACGGCCGAGCTGAAAGCCATTCCGAAAGAACTGTTTTACAGGAATTTCTAGGACTTATATACTCGTTCCCAACAGTGCATTACCATCCATGGAGGTTATTTTGAAGGACAGTAAACTGTATTTGTTGCTGTACAACTGTATTTGAAATAAAAATTCATTCACCGAACTTTCTGGCTACAGGTTGTATTAAAATACGACGGAATTTTTGCATTAACCTAATAAATTAAAGGGACTGAATTTTTAATAGAAGAAATATTGAAAATGTGTCAGTGAATAATACTGAACACTCGAAAAATCTGTATTATATTAACTATCAAAATTTTTCTAGAACTGTTTTTGATAGTCACGACTTAAAGTACACAATTAATATTAGAAAGTAAATAATATTTACATATTATTTTGTTGATTCAAATAACTCTTTAGATTTCAATGATTAACTTATTTTAATTTATTTTAATATAACACTTAATTGTCTTCCATGTTACAAAATATGTTGCAAAACTTATAAGCTTTAAATATAGCAGAAAATATTTACAACTTTCTGTTATTATCAATAACAGTGAATGTTTTTACAAACTAAGACCTCTGCTGAAATAACCTAATCAGTCTGGATTGTGTGCGTCAAGTGTCACAATAACGGAGCATTCTCTCGTTTATGACCATTTTTATGGCGGGCTAATTTCGTTGCTTCATTTTAATGATCACACTGTAAAATAATGCAAATAAATTACATTTATTTTAAACTGAATATAAATTAAAGGAACTGATATTTTTAGTAGATGGAATATTGAAAATGTGGCAATGAATAAAACTGACCACTTGAAAAATTTCTATTTAACGATCAGAATTTTTCTGGAACTATTTTTGGCAGTCACCACTTAAACTACTTAATTAATATTAAAAAGTAAATAATATTTGTATATCAGTTTGTTGCGTCAAATAAATTTTAGAATGTAATGTTTGTGTTATCTCATTTCAATTTATTTTAATGTAACATTTAACACTAGAACGATCTACTAGGAGCCGTCGTTGTTATGGTTACCAAATGAATATATTCCGATTCGAACCAGAAATTTCTTTTTAAAATAAATTAAATATAAAACTCACAGAAATACGTTAAATGAATAAGTTAAGTAGTTTTAAATAAAATTTCTGATGTGAAATAGTTTAAAAAAAATTGTTGAGTAAAATTTCCGGTAGTTCTAGTGTTAATTGTCCAGGGTTCGTACGCTTTTACCACCTTTTTTAACTCTTAATTGCATAGTGATGTAAATTTCCATCACTGTTTATTTAACTTTTAATAAATAAATCAACTTCTTCGCCACCACTATATTTATATAGAAATATTAATCCAGTAAATTTCACGTGAACTATGTTGCTGAACGAAGTTAAAAATCTATCTTAAAATTTCTGGTGTCTAATATTTAATATAGGTATAAAAAACACAATTGTGAAAGAAAAACTCATGCAAAGAAGGGTTAATAGAATTTTTTGCCTTATTTAAATTCAGAAAAGCATTACAGATCCTGGAATTTTATGAGGCGTCTAAAATTTCTGCTATTTAAATATTAAATAGAAAAACTCTATTAAAAAATTGTGGTTTTAAGCGTACGAGCCCTATTGTCTTCTAAGCTACAAAATACATTGCAAAACTTGTAAGCTTTAAATATAGCAGAAAATATTTACAACTTTCTATTATTATCAATAACAATGAATGTATTTACAAACTAAGACCTCTACTGAAATAACCTAATCAGTCTGGATTGTGTGCGTCAAGTGTCACAATAACGGAGCAATCTCTCGTTTATGACCATTTTTATGGTCAGCTAGTTTCTTTGTTTCTTATTTCAAGTTTCACTTTCCGTTTATGATCGCATTGTCTCTTTTATGATTTTATTGTTTCTATTTCCTGTCTTTTTAAACTCTTCGGTAATTTGGTAACTTTGTTTACTTACTGCTTCAAGATATCTTGTTTCTCTATGATAAAGTGAGTATTTTTATTTTATTTTATTATTATTTATATTTTTCGGTGTCGTTTGTTTAAAAAGTTTCAAATTACAATGATTGTTAGAAAGTAATATGACAGCGCGTATACTATGTTTGAAATTTTATACCAGGAGGTGTTTAACTGTGAAGTGAACAAATTTTGTACTTATGTTATAAGAAAAAAAAAGTTCTTATTTAAAAATATACCTGTTTATTTCTTTGCAGAAAGAAAAAAAAAGATCGTGGTTTCTTTTAGTGTTCGCGAATATACGTTTATATGCGTTTAAACGTATAAGTAGTTAAGCTTTTATTCCATATTATACCTATCCAAAATCGTTACCGGTTACAATAAGTTTTATACGTATTATACGTATATTCGCGAGCACTAGTTTCTTTCCCAAGTTTTATTCGGCTTTTTAACACATCATTTTTAATATTTTTTTTCTAATTGTTTATTTACTTATTTTTATTCAACTGCTAAAAAAGATGCCTAGCAAACAATACAAAGCTTTTTCTCCCGCATTTCTTAAAAAACAAAAAACTTCTGTATTACAATAAATAAATAAATTAATGGAATACAATAGAATAGAATAAAATAAAATAAAATAAAACAAAATAAATAAATAAATAAAAATTAAAAATAAATAAATAATGCGTTCTGAATAAAGTTGTATTAATTTCAATGATATTTTTTCAATATTTCAATTGTTAACAGCAAAAAGATAATTTTGTTCATTGATTAATACTAATTTTCTCATTATTAACAATTGGAAAAGATCGATGCCAATCTATAAAGGCAAAGTATACATTCGCATATTTACATCCATTTCCTCCACAGCCGGGTTTTTGTATGTAAAGATAGAATTTTGTAATCCAGTTTTAACCCACTTCTTGATATACTTGAATTATAACTTCCTGGTATACTAGAATCATAAAAAAATTACTTTCGCAGGTGTGTTTTCGATGACAATACAACATTTTAATGTTTTTAGAAGTCAATTTTAAATTGATAACTTAATTTCGAGGCATTTTTCCTTTATCCTGCCAGAGGTGATAAATCGCCAAATATTATTTATGGTTACAACTGTACACGAGTTATAACAATAATGGAGTAAATTATGCAACAGATAACGCTCGACAAAAATGGTGAACTGGCTCTGAAGTTGCAACAATGAAGTATTTTAAACATTAAAAGGTAGAAAATATAAATAATAATAATAATCTTAACATAGTATAAAACAAAGTCGCTTTTTCTGTCCCTATATCCCTATGTACGCTTAAATCTTTAAAACTACGCAACGGATTTTGATGCGGTTTTTTTTTTAATAGATAGAGTGATTCAAGAGGAAGGTTTATATGTATAATAACATCCATTAAATAGTGGAGAAATACTGTTATTTTTGAGGTTTTTAATGTGATGTCGTAAATAATTTCATTTTTTCCGCTTATACATTGCAAACGCAGGCTGAACCCTACAAGATTTATCAAAATAATGTACTAATTATTGTACACATTAAAAAGGTCTACAGAAAACACAAAGAGATGAAGGTTTTCAAGGTTAACCCGAAGCAAAGCGAGGGAGGGCCGCTAGTAATAATAATAATAATATATTGTTTTAAAATTAACTTTAATCAATTAATAGCTTCATATTAATAAAATTATTGGTTTCTCATACGATGACAAATCAATTTAGAAATTTTCAAAATATAGTTCATGTTATGCTTTTTTTCTTTTCTTGTTGCCATGTCTAAACAGAGCAAAAATTATAATTTTTTAAAAATAAATGTACTAGCTCTCCCTTTCTTCTAAGCGTAAAAAAACGGTGTATTTTCCATAATAGGGTTCGGTGCTCACGTCGAATTAACATATTGTAAGGGAAATTTTTTGGAAAAATCAGGAACTGCAGTGATGAAATTAGGCGTGATTATGGAGATAAATACTGAATCCTTATAAAAAAAGGGTATTTAAAGAAAAAAAAACTATTTTTACTTTTATATTTATTTTACTGTAAAATTAATAAAGATTTCATTTATATATAATTTTTTTTTAAATGAAACAGAAAATAATCCCTTTCCGGAAAAAAAAAATTATAAATTAAATATCGTTTACTAGTCTAATTTACCGCTTCAAACTAAATTGTCATAAATGAATCTGTGCAAACATAATCTTATCCTTATACATTACACCTTATTACATTTCCTTATCCATCCATCCTTATTACATTTGATCTTGAGCCTTTTTTGGCGAGCGTGATCTGGCACATAATTAAATCCATTGTTGCTACAACTCATGTACAATTGTAACCATAAAGAATATTTGGTGATTTTTCACCTGTGGCGGGATGAAGGAAAAAGTCTCGAAATTAAGCTATTAATTTAAAATAGACGTCTACAAATATAAAAATGTTGTATTGTCAACATATCATTTTGTTGGCAAACAACAACAACCAATTTTGAACGAGGTTACTTTGAGACCTATAAGCTACAGGGCTGTTGTCTCGAATGATCCATATTTTTTATTCACAGAAATACATACAGGATTTTGACAAATTACATATATCTTCTTCTTGAGGACGGAATAGACACAAGGAAGTTAACAGCACTGAAGATACACACACAATGAGATCCATGCCTTACCAGGATTCGAACCCGAATCCTCACCGTGGCGCTCACCTCCGCTACCAACCACGCTGCCGGGCCGGCTAACAACAACAACAAAACATTCATTACTTACACACACACACAAACAGCATTTATTCTCTAACTTTTTTTTTCGTACTTTCCCTAATGTACTAAAACATTTTGAAAGGCACAATGTATCATGCAATCAGTAGCGTAGCCAGGGTGGGGGTCCAACTGCTCTTGGTACCACTAATTTTGTAAAGTTTTCTTTGCTTTATGCAATCGGAGAACGTTCTGCGATAATGAAGGCGAAGAAAACTTTACAATTTTACTGGTATGCAGAGCGTTTGGACCCCCTCCCTGGCTACGCCACTACATGCAATATAAAGTTGAAGGAACTTAGAGCGAGTCATGCTCCACGAATAAAAGACAGAGAAAAAGCACACTAAATGCACCTGCTTATGAAAATCTCATTAATGCATTATTAGTTTATTTATTCAATGATTGCAACAAAGCTCTAAACAAATATACACCCACTGAAATGTATATTAATGTATGATCATACATTTATAATCATATACCCCACATACAAATTAAATATCGTTTACTAGTCTAATTTACCGTTTCAAACTAAATTGCCATAAATGAATATGTGCAAACCTAATCTTATGTCAGAGGTGCAAAAAAATCTAGGCGCCAATGGGCTGATTCCCACCACTAAATTTTTTTAGTATTCTTCGTCAAACTTTATTAGTACACTTCGCCTAAATTTTACCAGTATTCTTATTAGGCAAAGAATACCAAAAATTTAGTGGTGGGAATCGGCCCATTGGTGCCTAAATTTTTGCACCCCTGTTTATCTTAATAATCACATTTGATCTCTCGGTTTGTTGAAGAAAAAAATCACTCATTTGTTATACACAAACATAAACAGTGTTTATTTTGCAACTTAAAAAACACTTTTTTCTGCGTACTTTCCCTAAAACGTTTTGAAAGGCACAATGTATCATGCAATAAAAAGTTGAAGGAACTTAGAGCAAGTCATGCTCCACGAATAAAAGCCAGAGAAAAAGGACACTAAATGCACCTGCTTATGAAAATTTCATTTATGCATTATTAGTTTATTTATTTAATGACTGCAACAAAGCTCTAAACAAATATACACCCACTCAAACGTCTATTATTTTTCGAAATATCTGTAGAATCACACGTTGCGTTTCGTGTCGCCTTTGTCATCGTGTCATCGACATTTCAACTACACGCATCTTCATATGTCCATAACATCAAATATAATGACAAAGAGAAATTATGTATTAGTTGATAATAAATAAAGATATGCTTTTTTGTATTAGTTTGTTGCCATTTTTTGTTCTAATTACAATTTATTTCAAATAAACGGAACATCCTTGAAAATGAACTACATACAAATGACTTCTGTGGGATATCTTTAGTTTAAAATCTATTATTTTACTAATCCGCATTGAAAATCGGAAGATTAAACGTAAGATAAAGAACCTAATAATACCTTGTCTAGAATATATATCAATAGTTTTTAGTGATATGCTTTTTTGTATTAGTTTGTTGCCATTTTTTGTTCTAATTACAATTTATTTCATATAAACAGAACATCCTTAAAAATGAACTACATACAAATGACTTCTGTGGGACATCTTTAGTTTAAAATCTATTATTTTACTAATCCGCATTGAAAATCGGAAGATTAAACATAAGATAAAGAACCTAATAACACCTTGTCTAGAATATATATCAATAGTTTTTAGTGATATGCTTTTTTGCATTAGTTTGTTGTCATTTTTTGTTCTAATTACAATTTATTTCAAATAAACAGATCATCCTTAAAAATGAACTACATACAAATGACTTTTGTGGGATATCTTTAGTTTAAAATCTATTATTTTACCAATCCGCATTGAAAATCGGAAGATTAAACATAAGATAAAGAACCTAATAACACCTTGTCTAGAATATATATCAATAGTTTTTATGAAGAACAATCAAAAGTAACGACGGTGTCTTCAAATAATTCTTACTTTTTTTTTTATTATTAACATCTAAATTAAACTTAACCTCTTGAAGGGCGGTGGTTCATTTTTGGACCACTTAATTTTAATCCCTAAATGCCATATTGCAGGGGTGCAAAAATCTAGGCGCCAATGGGCCGATTCCCACCACTAAATTTTTAGTATTCTTCGCCTAATGAGAATACTGATAAATTTTAGGTGAAATATACTAATAAAATTTGACGAAGAATACTAATAAAGTTTATTGGTGGGAATTAGCCCATTGGCGCCTAGATTTTTTGCACCCGTGCCATATTGGCACCAGAATTTTAAAATAAAAATTTTCCCTTAATTAAGTATGTGAATAAAAACTTTTACTTAATTTTAAATAAATTCATTTGTAAATTCTGGTGTCATTTAATCATTTCAACATATTATGAATAGAAATACCAGGTGGTTATAAAATATGTATATCTGTTTGGGGTTGTCTGTAGCTTGAAGGAATAACCCGAATGAAACCAAAATCGGTACTGTTTGTCGACCACAAGAATAGCTCCCGCCAAAAAGTCTAGTTAGTGGCGGTCGCTATAGTAACAAGACCTGTCCATTTCGAATGGGGAATACGCGTGTGAGGAACAGCAGTTGCGTTATCTTATTTTTGATTTAATTTTGCTTTTGCTTTTAAAATTATTTGTTCCCATTAGTGTAAATAATTTTTCTAATTTGTTAAACTGGGAAGATGCCCTTTCAGTTTAGAAAAGGTGAAGTCTTGAAATAGCAAGCACGTAAAATCATATATAATGTTGCGGAATTTTGTTCCAGTGAAGCTTCATCTGAAGATGTAATAATTCCGCTCCCACAAGCTCTGAAACGGGCTTCCCGAGCAAGTGGAATTTCTGAATCTACAATAAAAAAAATAAGAAATGAAGTTTCTGCATTGGGCTCATTAATAGATTTAAAATCACCTGGTAAACATTGTAAAAGACCTGGTGAGCGAAACTGCGAAATAGATGACTTTGACAAGTGCGTTACACGTCAAACGATTCAAGACTTTTATATAAGAGAAAGAAAAGTACCATCTCTCAGAAAATTATTAATTATATTGAAAATACATACTGAAATCTATAATAATCACTGAAGTTCGGTCATTGTATTAATAATTTAAAGTTATTGATGATTATTAATGGCTATGAAAATATTAATTTTTAAACAATTATTTAACTTCCTCATTTTTCAGATTTATCTCATGACTCTTAACCTTCAAAATTTTCGAATTTTTAACTATTTTATATATTAGACCTATTTTTTCTGAACATTTTAGTGTAAATGTTTTCTTGAAATTCTCATTAGAACAGACGTTATGGCTTTTAGAATTATATCCACTCAAAGCTGAAGCGGGGTTTCCGAAAACTTTGAAGTCATTTTTCTCAAAATGATGTTTTTGGGCATAACGTGCACGATATCTCAAAAACTTATCAATATTTTTTCATGAAATTTTCCAAAAATATGTGTCATGTTAGTCTACATAAATTGAACCTAAAATTTCATTTTTATTATTAAAAAAAAATCGTTAAGTGGTTATAATGTTAAAAATTTAAAAAAATTGTATTAGCTCAATACAACTTTGCATTAAAAATATAAAAATGCTTTAAATACAAATTTATTTAGGTTCAGTGTAATTATTACGATATGAAGTATAATTAGGCTCCAAAATTTTTATTCTAGATGCAAATTTTTTTTTCTAATCGCACGCGTAAGATGTCATGTCAATTTTCGGCTCGACAAATGTCTGACAGTTTGAAGCCCCCTATAAATATTAATTCTGCATCTTGTAACTTTTTAAATATATGAAATGAAAGAACACGCTTATATCTTTTCATTCCAATAAAAATTGTGTTTTTAAATCATACACATTTGAAGATGTTAAATGTTACAAATGGTAATTTTTTTTTTCCAATTTTAAGAGTCCCGAGACCCTTTAAGTTAATTTCATTTCATTTTTACTGTAATAAATTTCATGATTAATTCATATTGATTCATATTTTATTTTCATTTGTAAAATCTAAATTTTATCATATAAATAATATATGAAACAGTTTTCTTTCACTCGAGGAATCGATTAAAATAATTACAAAAAAAAGTAATAATAATAAAAACATCGCCAACACCTCCCCCAAGGCGATCAGTAAACCAATGTGAATGCCTATCTTCTGGCTTCCCCTGTCGAAAATGGAGCGAGTCTTGTTTCCACGGCAACAGACAGGCACAGACTTCTTGGCGAGAGCTATTCTTGTGATCGACAAACAGTACACATACTAGCCAAGAAAGGGGACGAAGAATGCAACAATAAAACAAAAATTGAAAAAATCGCCAACAGATGGCGCTTTTGAGTGTGAAATGTAATATGTAATACAAGAACAAAGAATTAAGGCGTAAAACTGCATGACAAACCTAATTTATTGAAAAGTGTCAGAGTGAATGTGGTTAGGCTTTCGCATGGCGGTACCGATCAAGTTCAGGTTCTACATGGCCATTGTGCAGAAGGACACAATCCTGGCGGTGCACGACAGGCTCAACTGCTGAATGTAACGCATCAGAAGTGATGTTTCCCACATGTTGTCATATGCGATCTTTTAGGTCATTGAGGTTTGCGAGACCTACAGGGTACACAACGGCGTTTGAACAGACAGGCCCCTAGCGCCATCTGTCGGGGATTTTTGCAACTATTTTTTTTCTTGTTCCATTCTTCTTTCCCTTTCTCGAATAGTAAGTGCACCGATTTTAGTTTTATTCGGGTAATTCCTTCAAGCTACAGACAGCTCCAAATAGAGATACTTATACTATACCTGTACTTTGCTCTGAAAGGGTTAAGGCTTATTTTAATTTTTGTTGATACGCTGCGATATCGATGTTCGGAGGAATCCGCTTGTAGTCAGTCTTAGATATGTTATCTTATAAAAAATGCATTCAGACAGGATTTTTGGAGGCGTAATAATTGAAATTCACATTCCTTGCTCAAGCAAAATATCAGAAAACCACTGTTATTTTAATCAGAACATATATATTAAACATAAAAACTTTAGTTTCATATAAAGCGAACATGTTTTGGCGAGCTACTCTGCAAGCCTCATTTCAACATGAAATAAATATGTAGGGAAATTTCCAATGCTCATTCCAATGCGAATTTTTTGTTCAGAAAGTCTGAATTCTCACAAGAAAGTTTGGATAATTATTATTGTTTTACATAATGATAGATAATTCGTGATTAAAATAAAATAAAATTACTAATCAAAATCTTTTAGTATAAATTTTGAATAAAAATCCGTTAGATTTGGCAACACTAGTCGGCAATCGTAACAACAATACTTTTAATTATTATTGTTTATGATATCAACGTGCTTTCAGTTTTTTATAAGAAGCATCAGATACGTGTATATCAGTAGAAAATAATCCCCTGTACAGCGTTCAATAAACAGTTATGCTATGTCTGTTTGTGTATCCAAATCCAAAATTTTTTGATATTTGAAAATCAAGCCAATGAAACGAACAGTGACACTCCAATCAAACAAGGCATATAAATAATCTATTGAATTTCGGAACACAAAATAAGCTTTTCTTAAATGTAACAAGTTGGAAATTGTACGTTAAACATGACAAATGAGGTGCGTTCGTTTTATAACTAGTTTCACAATGTAAAAAAATCATCCTTATTATTTCAATGAAATGAGTTATACTGCTGTGAGCAAAATGAGCATACCTTTTTTAATTACAGTAATTTCCGGCGTATAATCCGCAGCTCAAAGAGTCGTTTTTGGACCCGGAAATTTTATTCAATAATTGTAGTTAAATATTTACAGCGATCTTTTAAGTTACATTTTATAAAATAATATTTCTGGGTCGAAAAACGACTCTTTGAGCTGCGGATTATACGCCGGAAATTACGGTATTATTACGTATATTACGTTTGCAAATGCGATTTTTTTTTTTTTTTTTTTTTTACATCAGACAGCGCTGCAAAATTTACCATGGAGATCTTGCTTTGCGAATGATTATCTCCATGGTTTAATATTTTTATGACTCATAATGAACGAATCTCCTGCATTTATTTACTCTGATGGATTGAGATATTCGGCTGTTAACCTAATTTCCACTGAAGCTATATCAGAATCTATACATTTTTGAATGTAACTCATGTATCAAGCAACATTTTTTTTTGAATGATCTTTCTAAAAATGTAACTTTTATGCAATTTTAAATTTTAAATATTTCGAAAAAATTGATTTTGAATAACAATGGCCGCCTGGCATATGAAAAAGAAGTGGTTTGCCCGTATTTGTTTTCCCCAGTCACATGACTTGCGCTTTTATTATATAGATTACTTACGATAGGATTTAATAGAATGAAGAAAACTTTTATTAATATCGTTTTAAGTTTTAATTCGATTTTCATAAAAATTGAAATAACTCGACAAAATTCTGAAACGATTATACATATTAAATTTAAAACCATTTGGTAGGGTAGTTTTCACCCTGTTATATGCGGACGGACGGACAGACAGACGGACCTGACGACGACTATAGGTCCTACGTATTTATAAAATTACGAACGAACCTAAAAATCAGTATATTTGAAGTCTAATTATCATGATGCAAGATCCATTAATGTGCACGCCATATCATTAAAAGATCAACTAATCTCAAGTAAAAATGCTATCTTAATTGAATCAATATCCATGAATAATAATACAATTTAACTTACATTTTTAACACCATGTTACAAGGTTGCTGCCAAGTATTCTCTCAACCTGAACACCGTGCGCTGAGTGGCAGAATAAAATTAGAAAATTGATAAAATCTTCATTATTCACAACAATTCATTTACTAATAGTGCTGCTTTTATTCTAGAATAAAACAATTGGAATTATATATTAAACTCTACTTAACGCTTTACATACTTTCTCAATCTCGGTAATTCGAGGCTACATTGTTCTAAAAATGTTAGAAAACAGTTAAAATCGTGATTACTTCCAAAAATTCATTTATTAACATGCTTATTTTATTTTGTTTAAGAATATTTAAATTATATTTTGAATGCCATTTTACAAGGTTGTCTTACACAGATCTTCAACCTCTATTGCAACATTTCGGTGGCAAAAGAAAATTAAAAATTAGATAAGATCGTGATTACTTCTAGCAATCCATTTACTAAAATTGCGTCGTTATGTTTGAAAAATTGAATTTTAGTTGCAATATTATAAATATTATTTTACAATGTATCCAAACCCGAACAGATTATTCTCGATAGAAGTAACAGATGAGAAAACGATTTAAATCACTATAATTTCTAGACATCCATTTACTAACGCATGCCTCTTTCATTTTTAAATAACACAATTTAAATATCTATATATTTTTTTAACAATCATTTTAGAAATTTGTTTTAAATCAAGGGTTCCTTTACTTTTTAGTTCTGCAGATTCCTTCGCCAGTCAACCACCTATTCAGAGCCATGGATCTTCTGATTAAATAAATTGATAAAATTTGTTCGAATTTTGAAAATGTTTTTTAAATCTTAAAATTTAAAAGAGAACTTCATCTTTTCATAAACATATAAACACATAAAAATATTCTGTTAGTTAAGTAAGGTGTCACACAAAATATACATAGAAAAGAAATAAACCACTTTCATGTGGTCATGTTTCAACATGTTTCGGTTTCATTCGAGATAAAAACTATTATCACAAGAATACAACATCGATCAAGACGAATGACACTGGACAACGAAATACAAGGTGATTATAATTAAAGTCCCATTTTCAAAATGCCGTAAAAAAGAAATCACTGATCAGAAGGACTTCAAATTTGAAGTGAATACACTGGAAGAAGGGGAAAATTTTATGGCATAAGAAAGAAAAAGTTTCAAAGTGTATCAATAGATGGCGCTGTAAGCGGCATAACGAAAGTGGATGCTGTGGTGATGGAAGTGGATGCTAAGTTGCACAGTAAACCAACCGTATTGTTTAATGTGCATGAGTGTTTCGGTTGTTTGACGGAAAAAATGACTTCCAAATCAATCAACAGTTGTGTTACTGTTAATGGAAAGCCCATCCATTCAGCCATCCAGCGACTTTTAAGTTGTGTTTAATTGTTAGTACTTATCTATAGACACTGTTTTGATGAGGCCTATAGATGTCTATGAAGGTTAGAGTTACAGTTAAGCTAGAGATCCTACCTACACAACTTTCAGGTTGTGTAATATTTAAACGGAGCTTCTGACTGTAAAATAGTCTAGGAAACATCGTTTTCAGTTTGAAAGACCTATCCAATGATATGCCCCTCAATATGGTGCGTAATTTTTTTTCGTCTCTACCGCCATTTTGTATTTTGTATTTTACGGTTGCCATTTTGAATATATTAAAACAAACCCTAGCCTATAACCGTCGGACGGTTACGACGAACCGATAGAGATATCATTCATTAAAATTCATCCAGCCGTTGGGATGTTTCGAGGGTATAAAGAAATCCATATACATACATACCCAGATACGCGTCAAACACATAACCCTTCTTGGCAGTCGGGTAAAAATAGACATGAGCTTGAAAATGCGTAGCTCAATTTAACCTTTAAGCAATTCACGCTCATACTCAGTAATATTTATAAATACTTTTGTGTAGCCCTGTATATGATCTATATGATAGATATACACCACGTAGTATTCAAAAATTTAGTTAAACTAAAAAACGCATATCATAACTGAAAACGCACTTCCAGCATTTATTCTTAATAGACAATGCTTCGGATACAATACTGTATCCCAAAACTTTTGTATGTCCCTGTAAATGAACGATAAATGTTATGCACATCATATTCCACTGTAGTTAGCCTCTGCAATGTATATCAATTTCATCATGTTTGAAATTCTGCAGCATAATTTAAAATAATCTGCAAAGAATTTTTCCCGTGTACTTTTATATATCCTATTTCTTTCGTGTAATCCTGTAAATGAATGATAATTGATTTGCAATCTATATTTTACAGATAACATATTTTAATACAACTCAGAAATTCATATAAATTTCATCATGTTTGCAAAATTGTAACGTTATTAAAAGAGATCGCAAAAGATATTCCCCCTTAGACCATAATATAAAGGAATTACTTTGAGGGCTCTTGTAAACTAACTTAACATATAACATATTCTAAAGTAACCTTCTTATAGTGCACCTCAATAATGCATATAATTTCATCATGTTTCAAATAGTGTAACACCACTAAAATACACCGCAAATGATTTTCCCCCATAGACCGTAATGTAACGGAATACTTTTGAGTGCCCTGTAAATGAACTATGAAAGTTACACACTTCATTTTCAATACCGAACATGCCATAGCAAGACTAAATTACATATATTAATTACATGGTAATCCGAGTGTATTCACACGAGCTCGAGATCGGACAGACAAACCACAGGCTTTGACACTTTTCAACTACGTTGGAAAGTGTTAAAAAGGGATTAATACGTAACTAAAGTGGCGAAGAAGTAAAACAAAAAGGGGACGTGCGGTCTCAGCCACCGCATTTATTTAGAAATCCAATAAAACTTACATATTTAAATATTTGTATGAAATTGTACAGATGTATGCTTTGAACATTCAACTTACGAGATTTTTTTTTTCATGTTTTAGAAGGCATTTCTAAAACATCGTGTCCCTTTCACCGAAAAGCCTCAGTAAGGCTTTCGCTTTGTCGACCGCCACCCTCTGAATGACCGCCGCCCTCAGGCCTAAGCGCTGACATAAAAATGGTGGCTGTTGTGGGCGAATGTATTTTTTTAAAGTTTGTACAGTCCCCTGAATTTACACATTAGTAAATTCAAAAAGTTTTCTTTGATTTATTTGATCTCAGGGAAAAAAAAAAAAAAGATGAGAACTTTTAGAAATTATTGGTGTTCAAATTCTAGGGACCGTACCGCTGAAGTAAATCCGCCTACGACAGATGCCATTTTTATGTCAGCACGCAAGACTAGTATTCAAGGGGTGGTGTGTCGACACAGTATGATCTTAGAAACAGCCCCTCCCAGTTCAGTGGTCCGCTACTTAAGAAAAAAGTAAAATAAAATACAGATTGCTTGATTGCAACCGAGTTTTTAAAATATATTTGCCTTATTTAATCTGTCTTTAAATAATTCAAATTTTTCAAAAAAGTCGTAGCAATACAGCAATCTGAAATAGAAAAACAAATAGTTAACCTCGCACTGTTATAATTTTGCAGCAAACTGTCCAAACATTCAACCGTTTTTTTAAAAAAGGGCTACATAACCGTAATTTACCTCTATTCTGGGCTATAATATGATCAGAATAGAATTAAATTACGGTAAAATAACCGTTTTCTATAAAAACGGTTTGAATGGCTGGACAGTTTGATGCAAATTTTTAACAGTGCAGCTATGTGTTAATTTTCACAACTTATTTACGAATAATAATGAATAATAATTCCTTTGAATAATATAATTTAAACACTAAACAAGGTTCTTCAATCTCAAAAGATTGTGCCTGAGCAAAACTCGGGTAGGGTTAAATTCGTGAATACTCCCATTTAGTAATGTTTGCTCCCTTTTTGTTCATTTTTTGCAGTTTCTTTCTCGCCCGAAACTTACCGCTCTGCACGCGCTCGTGTCCGTCAGACGAAAACGAGAAAAAAGGAATTGTTTACTTCGTGCCCAAGCAAGCAAGGTGGAACATAACAATTCTCGGGCACGGGGGCGGATCGCAATGGGTCCTTGAGAAGGTCTTTGTGCCACATTCCTCGTCACGGGCCCATGGGCAAGGAAAGTGAAGTCGTCCGAGGCGTTACGTCAATGGAGAAGGACTTTCAGACTTCTGACGCGATCTGTGTGCGATCCCGGCCGATTGTCATCTGTGTCACTGGTTATGCTTGCTGGAAAAGCAAGTGAAAGTTTTTCGGAAGGAACACCCAAGTATTTTTAAGTACTAAATTGGAAGTAATATGTTATTTGGTTTACTGGGTTAATTTTGACTGTGGTGTGCTCTTAACCCCTTGAGGGGCGGTGATATATATTATATACCACCTAATTTTAATCCGATTGGAACCAGAAACTTTTAATTAAATTTTACTTTTTAACTTTGAAGGGAAAAAGTTGAGAAATTGCTTTTCCTTATTTTGAACTAAATTCTTTTATAAATTCTAGTGGGAATTCAACGTTACAAGAACACAATTGCTTGCCCCTGAAAGGGTTAACAAGTGTTGCCAAATCCAGCAGATTATTTATTTGAAAATTCCGAATTGTTACCAGAAAAATTAAGAAGCTGTTTTTATTTAAATTAATGATAAATATTTTAATTTTTAAAAGAAAAATACCATTTAAAATATTCTGGTGTGAATTCGGACTACTGTTTATTAGTCGGCCAGCTTTGACAACATTGCTTTTAACTATGGTTAACCGTAGCTGGGTGTTTTTCAAATGTTTTTATTACAAAGTATAAGTATTTTTCATATGTATTTTCCGCGATTCTGCTGATTTTACTTATTAATACTCAATCTGGGAACATGCATGCAAGATATAACATACCTAGGGTTCATATTGTTTTTGCTTTTGTCACCGCTATTTTTGAATAGTAATCTTCGTCTTATTTAATCTCAGATAATTATTACAAATTCTGCAATAAAATAAGCCTAATATTATTATTCGAAAATAGTTTAAAAAAAGTAAAGACTGACGTACTCAAGATATGTCATACTCTGCACGCTTGTTCCAAGATGAAGTGGCTGATTTTCTGCCGTCGAATCACATTCGCAAAATCTAATTTTCAAAAAGTTTATAAAAAAGTTTATAAAAGGCATGTCAGATTCTTTTATCCCCGAGGGCCACATTAAGCATTATACGCAAAGAAGCGGTCTTCATTACAATAATAACAACAATAAAAAAAGATTAGCATCACGCAGAATAAAATTTGTATTTAAAAAAACACCATGGAACTATGAATAAAGAGGAATTGACATAGCCTCAAAATTTTGAAACTTCAACTGTAACCGATTTCACAGGGCCTAATTGCCGCCGGCGAAAACTTCCACCAGTGAAATTTCCCCCTCATTAAAACGATTTGATTCATGAAAAATTTCTGCCATAATTAAGGCAAAGGTGTCTATTCGTTTTTACTGGTGGAAGTTTGCCCCGTTCAGGCTTCGCAGTTCCGCCATATTGTGGCAATATAAACAATCCTCCTGTCAATGTCAGTGATTTTGATTGCCTCCGGAACAAACTTTCACCAGTAAATTTGAATAGAAATTTTCGTGTTATTAGAGACAATAAATTTTTTTATTCATGCAGAATTTCTGCCATAAATAAGACAAAAATTTCTATTCGTGTTTACTGGTTGAAGTTTGCCTCGGCGTTAATCGATCCCTGATCTGATGTAAACAAACAACAGCCTCCATCTTGTGACTACACTCTCAGTTACTTCACTCGTAACTAGTAGACACTACACTATCTGTTTCCTCTTTATTCACAGCTCCATTCAAAATACAACAATGTTAAGTAAATATTCTTCGAAAGTTACATACTAATTATCATTCATAGTTTATTTTACTTTATTTTTTGAAAAATAAAAATCTTGACAATATGTATTTTATCAACCAAATCTATAAAAATTTATTAAAATTGTTAAGTTTTAGTGATTTTAAAAACTGATGGTACACGGTAGTCTGTTAATCTTGGTCTTTCCACATTTTTAATATTCCGTAAAGTTAAGACTAACAAAGATATGGTACAAACGTTCATTACCGAAAGTTATGGCTAATACGGCTAATTGCACATTATAATTTAAAAAAAATAGGTCAATGGATAAATAATTACAGAATTTTTTTTACCATGCATCCATATATTTTTATTCCAATACTGAATTACAGTGAATTTTGGTTAACTGAGTTATTAAAATGTGAACAACAATTTCAACATCAATCATTATAGACATGAAATAAATGGAATAATTTAAATTTTACGTTCCTCCAAACGCGAGAATCTCCTTCTGAATTCATTTTTAAGTGCTTTCGTAATTATATAAATATCTAGGACCTATAGTCGTCGTCTAGTCCGTCTGTCCGAATATAACAGCGCAAAAACTACGCAACTGAATGGTTTGAAATTTAATATGTATAATCGTTGCAGGATTTTGTCGAATCATTTCAAATGTTATGATAATCGAATCAAAACTTAAAAAGATATTAATAAAAGTTTTCTTCATTCTATTACATCCTATCATACGTAATTAATTCAATGGGTAATGATTCTAGGTTGCCATGGTGATTACGTCCTATTTAAGATGGATTCATATTATTTCCGTATTACTGAATTTAAAAACCGAATTTGCATGCTAAAGTTGTTTAATTATAGCAATCCTATAATCTACCCATAGTTTTCTGGTGAGATGTTTCCGGAGAAATAAATACAAAATGGAAAAAGAGTCTAAATATTGATTTCAAGTTCTGAAATTTTCAAATCTTAAATTTCGCATTGGAATTTTCAGTGAATGTCAACAAAATATAAAATGTTGCTAACTTAAAATGTACTTATTTTATTACGGAAATCAATCATATCATAATAACATACGATATAATTCATTTGAATGAATATAATTTTAACGTAACAGATTTGTAATTAATTGTTTCCAGAAGTGTATTGAAACTTAATTTCATAAAATAAAATTAATATCTATAATATGAAATTCTGCACATAAAATAAATTTTGTATTCATGCATCTATATAATATAAGCGCAAAGCATTTGATTGTCATCAATAATTCCAGGATACCCGCTTCCCTTTTTCATATGCCCAGGCGTTTGTACTTTTTTGTACCATTGTTGACTCCATTGTGACTGTTAATTTTGTATTGTTGCGCCTTACAGACAAATATTGTTACATCATCATTATAAACAATGTTAACACATCTGAAGATTTTCTAAACACAAAAGATTTATTCATCAGAACGTTTAAAATATCAAACCATGGAGGTAATTGTTCACAATGTAGCCTCGTGTAATTAAAAAAAAAAAAAAAAACTGCGAATGAAATCGGCAGGGAAGAGTGACGTCAAATGGTCACGATTTCTTCCCGATTGCACGGGAATGACTGAGGTAAAAACTGCTTCAATAAGCTATCCGGGAAACTGAACTTAAAAAAAAAAAAAAACCCGCCGCGTGATATCTAAAACATTTAAAAAGGAAGTTATTAAAAAAATGATAATAATAAAATAATGTAAAATAATAAAAATTAATAAAAAATTAATAAAAATAATAGTAATACGCCTTTAGTTTTTTATAATAATACGATGAAACCCCGAGTTTGTATTTTTGCCTGCATTTAGAGAGTAATTCAGACGAAATCACGTCCGTTTAGTTTTTCTGAGCGGCTCGAAAACGACCGTCTAGACGGGTGAAGCCCGGCTAGTTTTTGCATAAGAGTGCAACAGCTATTACACCCAGATCTGAATATATATAAAACTAGCGATAGTACGAACGCACCTCATTTGTCACGTTTGACGTACAAATTTCAACTTGTTAAATATATTTTTTGTTTCATTTTATTAATATATTCTGAAAATGTGAACTCTGATGATTTTTTAAGGAACTTTTTAATTCAACATTTAAAACAAAATATCGTTTTGCGATAGTCGTAAATTTTATTTGAAAACGTTAGTAATATGAAACCAGAAGACCCGTGCGAAGCTTTCGCACTGCAATCTTTGAGATTATTTCCTGGTACGTTTAAGCACTTATATTTAATTAACTGATTTTTTTTAATCAAACAACGCGTTTTAACGAAATGTGGGTGTACTATCTCAGAAATTTGTTCAAACACTTTTCGAATGATACCTCATTCATCGTTGTATGTTTTGTATGTGCATAGAAAAAAGGATGTTGACAACAGAAATAATATAAGGTAAAGCCAGGAGAGATGGCGCGGTCAGAGAGATTGCGCACATAGAGGTTCGGGCGGAAGGAGTAGAGTAAGCGCGCAGCGACTCCAGGTAGTTGTACAACAACAGTAGTGGAGTGTCTACTTGAAAGTACACGTTGATTGCTTTGAGCGTCTAAGATAAAGATTGCTATTTTGTTTTGTTTTCCCAAAGTAAGTGCTTGAATTTTCATAGCTATTCATCCGAATTTTTATACAATATCAATAGTACAAAATATTTTAAACTTAAACGATTTCTCATAAGCTACTAATCTAGACTAACAATGTGAACATCAACGGTTCGTTTTAGAAGAGGTCATGTTTAAATAAAAGCCCACGGAATCTCTCCTACCGAAATTGGAGAGTTTGCGCATCTGCTACTTAGGAGATATCGCGCACTGTTCCAATTAGTTTCCATGCTAGGAGAGATTACGCAGCTTACTGGTAAATTTGCATTAAAAAAATGAAAAATTAAAATGGACTAATTTTAAGTTAAACGTATTATTAAGTAACATAATTTTATTGTGTAATCTTATTTGGACTTGCTTTTTCTGATTCTTTAAATTTTTTTCCCTTTAATTAAAATTTTTTAATCGTTTTTAAAATTATTTCCTTTTTCTGATTCTTTAATCATTAGGTTGAAATATTCACTCCTAAACAATAATATTTGTTCACAAAAACCTTACAGCAATGTCATTTAAGTGTAATTATTATTGTTAACAATTTAATTGTAGTTATTATTAGTAACAATCTCTCCCACCCATGGGCGCAATCACACCAACCCTGTAAGGACAGATTGCGCAAAATAACTTTCTTGGTTTTATTACAACTGTTCTATTAAATTGCCACATAACAATAAAATAGCAATGGAAATGCATAAAAAACAAATGAAGTAAAAATTATTCATGAATAGTTTAGCAAAAAATTAATATTTAGATTTTTTATTGCTATTCTTTTGAATTGTGCGCGGACTATCCTAGCTTTACCTTATATGATGATTGATTGTGTATAAGAAAATGGGAATAGATTGCCAGAATTTTTTTTGCCAAATTTTCTTCTCTCGCCAAGGTCATTTCTCTAGGTTGTCAAGACCCCTTATACAGAAGAAAAAACGAATTATGAAAAAAAAATTTGAAACACCGAAACAGACGTTTAAGGAATTCTTTATGAAAGCATTTCCTCATATTTTGCAAAACTGTTCCAGAAATGTCTTAAATACATAAATCAATATATTTGGTACATCACTTTTTTGCAGGCCTATGGGAACTTAAATGGGATGTTAAAACTTTGTGGTCCAGCAGCCATTTAAGTGACGTCAGAAATATTAACAGCTTAATGAAATATTAAAAAATAAATACTTACAATTTTTGTGAATCCTAATGAACTGTATATCTAAATGGAAGATAATTCTTAAATTACGTAATCTACTGGTGCTCCAATACAGTTACGCATATACACAGCCATGATTAAACTAAGTAAACAAATAAACAATACGTGACGCACGCGTAAAAATTAAATAAAAACCCGATTAAAAGCTCGATATTTTTGCAAAAAGTACTCGCAAGAAATAAATTAGCAATCGTATTTTAATTGCATTATAGGATGACGTCATCTGATAAGGCAGTATTTTATTTTTTTGGCAACACTGATTTGAGGAAAACCTTTCATTTCATCTATGAAAACAATGCCGATTTAATTTTTAATTATCTGCAGTTTTTAATCAAAAAACACGTTTTAACGAAATGTTAAGTGTGCTATGTCAGAAGCCTGTTCAAAATCCTTTCATATGGTATCTCATCCGTCGTTCTGCGTTTCGTATTTTCTTAGAAAAAGGGATGTTGACAGGAGAAATAATATATATAATTGCATGGTAACCAGATGAAATTTGCCTTGGATTTAAATTTTACTAATGTGATTTTCATATCAAATTCAAATGCAAGTACTTTGTCCATTAATTGTCTTTTAATAATCAACATTCATACTGGATTAAGTAAGAAGTCATGTCGTATTTTTTCGATAGATGGCTTTATTGTTGAATTTCTCTGGTAACACTAATCCAATCAAACCATACTAGAGCACGTCTGAAAGTTGTCATTTTACTAAAATAAGTTGTAAGTTTGGTTGTGTGTTCATTGCTTTACATTTATTTGAAAATGGAGATTCCAGACGGTAATTTTCATCATATTATGTTTTTTTACTTCCAAAAAAGGTAAAAATCTGCTCGAACAAACTAGAAAAGAAATGTCTGATGTTTATGGTGAGGACGAGGAGTGTTTAACTGAACGTCAGTGTCAGTCAATGGCGGTTTGTCAGGGTGTTCACAATTCCTTTACTACCAGTATTTTAATAAACTAAATTTTTCCTTGTTTAATTGTACAACAACTCACGAGTAGATAAGGTTAAATTTAATATACTAAAATTCTGGTTGTAAAGTGACTGTCAACCAACCCCCTGACGAGTCGCCACTGGTGTCAGCGTTGGTTAGCTCATTTTCGTTCCGGAGATTTTGACCTTCAAAATGCACCATGCTCTGGACATCCAATTGAAGTTGATGATAAAAAAATTAACCCTTTTTTGCATGAGTTTTTCTTTTACAATTGTGTTTTTTTATACATATATTAAATACTAGCAAGCTACGCCCGCGTCAATTTCTCTTAACGAAACTTTAATCAAACAAAATATTGACATTTGATAATTCACTTTTATATTTTAACAGAATAATAAGGCTACTATAATTTGTGACTCGTGCTATAGTCAATATACACGTCAGGACACTTCAACCTTATCATTATATTTTTACGCGTGAAGGTTTCGCTATGGTACTCCATTGTGAAATTTGGTAATATTTGAAATGCAATATTTTAAATATGGCATAATCATTAGATTTGAAATTTATATCAAGAAATATACAATTTTTAACCTGTCAAACGCAATTTGTCTAACAATTTTCTGACAAATACTTTTCGAGCTATTATTTTTTTCAGTAACTTCAAATGTTTCATTTTCCGAGATTAATTTGCGGCAAAGATTAGCGAAAAACCCAGTTGTCAGCAACGCATAGTTTTATATTAAAGAGGATGTTGGAGCAGGGATTCTCACCTTCACTTTTGAAATCGGTTCTGTAGTTCCAGATATTCTATAGAAATTGAAATTTAGAAAGATTTTAGTTCCCTTTTTCGCTCATTTCACCGTTTTAAATTTCGATTTTTTTTAATTCTTAGAGAGCATTTACATCTTATACGTAACTAAAATACCAAATTTCAAATTTCTAGCTCCTTCATTATTAAAAAAAATCGCATTTTTCAAAAATTTTTCACTCCTGCACCCCATTGGGGTTAGTGGCACCGACATAAAATATAGCCTATGTTGGAGTAGGGATTGTCACCATCAATTTGTCACCATTACTTTTGAAATCGGTTCTTTGGTTCCAAAGATTCCATAGAAATTGTAATTTAGAATGTTTTTAGAACGCTTTTCTCTCATTTCACTCTGTTAAATTATTTTTTTTTTTTAAATTTGTTTTTAGAGAGCATTACATCTTATACGGCCAAATTTCAAATTTCTAGCTCCTTCAGTATAAAAAAATTTGTAATTTTAGAACGTTTTTCACTCCTGCACCCCCTTGGGATTAGTGGCACCGATATAAAATATAGCTTATGTTGGAGCAGGGATTGTCACCATCAATTTGCCACCATTACTTTTGAAATCGGTTCTGTGGTTCCAGATATTTCATAGAAATTGTAATTTAGAATGTTTTTAGAACGCTTTTCGCTCATTTCACCCTTTTAAATTTCGATTTTTTTAAATTTGTTCTTAGAGAGCATTTATATTTTATAAGTAACTACAATGCCAAATTTCAAATTTCTAGCTCCTTCAGTATAAAAAAAAATGCAATTTTAGAACGTTTTCGCTCCTACACCACCCTGGGATTAGTGGCACCGACGTAAAATATAGCCTGTGTTGGAGAAGGGATTGTCATTAAAAATTTGTCACCATCACTTTTGAAAAGGGTTAGGTAGTTTCAGAGATTCCATAGAAATTGTAATTTAGAATGTTTTTAGAACGCTTTTCGCTCATCTCACAGTTTTAAATTTCGAATTTTTTAAGAATTTGTTCTTAGAGAGCATTTACATCTTATAAGTAACTACCATGCCAAATTTCATGTTTCTAACACCTTCAGTATAAAAAAATCGAAATTTTAGAACGTTTTTTGCTCATGCACCCCCCTGGAGGTAGTGGCATCGGCATGAAATATTGCCTATGTTACAGCAGGAACTGGCACCATCACTTTTTAAAACAGTTCTGTAGTTCCAGAAAATCCATAGAAATTGTAATTTAGAATGTTTTTAGAACGCGTTTCGCTCATCTCACCCTTTTAATTTTCGAATTTTTATAGAATTTGTTCTTAGAGAACATTTACATTTTATAAGTAACTACCATGCCAAATTTCAAGTTTCTAGCTCCTTCAGTATAAAAAAATCGAAATTTTAGAACGTTTTTCGATTTTGAACCACCCCTTCCCCCTGTGGTAGTGGAACCGACATAAAATATAGCTTATGTTACAGCAGAGACTATTACCATCAATTTGCCCCATTACTTTTGAAAATGGTTCTGTGGTTCCAGAGATTGCATTGAAATTGTAATTTAGAATGTTTTAAGAACGCTTTTCGCTCATCTCACCCTTTTAAATTTCGAATTTGTTTAGAATTTGTTTTTAGAGAGCATTTACATCTTATAAGTAACTACCATGCCAAAATTCATGTTTCTAGCTTCTTCAGTTTTAAAAAAATCGAAATTATAGAACGTTTTTCGCTCCTGCACCCCCTTGAGGGTAGTGGCACCGACATAAAATATATCCTATGTTGGAGCAGGGACTGTCACCATCAATTTGCCACCATCACTTTTGAAAATGGTTCTGTAGTTCCAGATATTCCATAGAAATTGTAATTTAGAATGTTTTTAGAACGCTTTTCGTTCATATCACCTTTTTAAATTTCGATTTTTATTGGAATTTGTTCTTAGAGAGCATTTACATCATATAAGTAACTACCATGCCAAAATTCATGTTTCTAGCTCCTTCAGTATAAAAAAGGTCGAAATTTTAGAACGTTTTTCGCTTCTGCACCCCCCTGGGGATAGTGGCACCGACATAAAATATAGCCTATGTTGGAGTAGAGATTGTCACCATCAATTTGCCACCATTACTTTTGAAATCGCTTCAGTAGTTTCAGAGATTACCCCCTACAAACAAACAAACAAACAAAAAAACAATCTTTACTACTTTATAATATTAGTATAGATTAGACACCAGAAATTTTAAGATAGATTTTTAATTTTGTTGAGCACGGGGTTCAGTTAACGGGAAATTTACTGGATTAATATTTCTATATAAATATAGTGGTGGGGAAGAAGTTAAATTATTTATTAAAAGTTAAATAAACAGTGATGGAAATTTACATCACTATGCAATTAAGGGTTAAAGAATGATCGGAGCTAAATGGCGCATTTTGACACAAGAGCTTGCAGATAAGCTTCGTGTATCGCAAAAAAGTGTTTACGAGCATGAAAATCAATTTGTTTATGTCAGTCAACTCGATATTTGGGTTCCTCACGAACTGAAGGAAATTCATGCCATCAAACGAATCAACATCTGTGATTCGTTGCTAAAACGTAAGAAAACCAATCCATTTTTAAAGCGAGTGGTAACTGGCGATGAAAAATGTATCGTCTACAAAAATATTGAACGCAAACGATCATGGAGCAAGCAAGATGAACCAGCACAAAGCACTTCAAAAGCAGATATTCATCAAAGGAAGATGTTGCTGTCTGTTTGGTGGAATTATAAAAGTATTTTTTATTTCGAGCTACTTTCAAAGAACCAAACGATTAATTCGGATGTCTACTGTCAACAACCAGTGAAACTGGCCGAAATAATCAAAGAAAAATGCGCAGAATTGGTAAATCTTAAAGGTGTCGTGTTCCATCAGGACAATGTCAGATTACACACATCTTTGGTCACTCTGGAGATAGGCTGGGAAGTAATTCCTCATCCACCGTATAGCCCTAACCTTGCACCATCAGATTATTATTTATTTCGTTCTCTTCAAAACCATTTAAATGAAAAAAACATTCGATCAGATAAGGTTATCAAAAATGAGTTGATTCAGTTTTTTTGCTTCTAAAAACCAAACTTTCTTTGAACGAAGAATTATGCATCTAGCTGGAAAATGGGAAAAGGTCATTGAACAAAATGGCTAATATATCATTGATTAATTTTTGATATTTGTATCAATAAATTCACTTTGAAATTCATGATAAAAAACGACATGACTTTTTACTTAACCCAATAGTTTACCAATTAAAAAAAAGGGAATCCTGTATAACAAGGAAGTTAAAATTAAAACTTGGAAAGCAGTGATGCAAGCGCTGCGCCAGAAATGGCAAGTGTTACCACTAAATTTTAATAGTATTTACCAGATTATTTAATGAAATGGAACAACGCAGACATTGTGAAGTGCTGACGAAGTTCGTATTGACTTCGTTTAGCTTCATTCGGAAGTGATCAATCGGATTGTCTTAGTGCATAGATGTATGGCCTTATTTAATAAAGGATTTTCTAAAGTGTAATTAGACGAAGAATATTATTAAAATTTAGTGGTGAGAATTTGTCATTTGTGGCGCAGTGCTTGCATCTCTGGCCAGAAAGCCATCAAATTTCTGTGTGTAATAAAGCAGATCTGTTTATCTTCACTACCCATATCTCCAAGATAGTTACTAAATTTACGATGATTAAGTACAAATGAAGCACATGTGCACGAATATAACTCACAATTTCAGATGTTTTAAGCATGTATCAAACATTTAAAATTTTAAAACGCTATCAAGATGATACAAAAATATACAATGCACGGTCAAGAAAAAGTAAGATCTAATTCTGGCCCAAATAACTGTATAAAAGTGCCAACAGATTAGTAATAAAGTCTCTTATTTAATTTCAGGCTTAAATATTGTTTCGGTTATCGTCTACATATTGAATTTGTAACAAACTTTAATCTAATACTAACAGCTAATTTTAACATCATATTTAGATTATTCGATAAATTTTACCTTCGGATAACGAGCAGTAAGTCATTCGGACAAGCAGCTTAGGAATTAAATAGATTTAAAATTTTGAACTCCTATTTTTAAATTTATTTTTAATCGTTGCAAATCAGATGTTTCACTGCGAGTAATTTTTATAGCATAGTTAAAAAACTACTTCGCAGAATGAGTTGTAATTTTGGATTCGCGTGTTTGAATCTTCGATATCTATTTAATTTTTTTTTTTTTTTAAGTTGTCAGTTATGCATGAAAGTCAGCAATTCTACTAATCTGTGTTTCAGTAAAACATCCCATATTAGTCGTTTATTTATCCAGTTAATTAGGTCAGTCTATAAAGTGAGAAATGACGATAAAGATTATACATCTTACATAAATTATTATTTCAAATACAGGCTAAAGTTGACAGTAATAGAAGAAATGATTTTAAAAAAAACAAAAAAAAAAAAAAAAAAAAAAAAAAAAACACTTTTAGTCTGAAAAAAAAAAAAAATCAACAAAAATGAATGATGTTAAAATATATTAATCGTCCTGTATTTTTACATGTTTTAATTTACTTTATTCGCGTCTCGCGTTTTCAGCTATTTAGGAGATCCGGAAGTCAAATTTCTCAATATATATATATATATATATATATATATATATATATATATATATATATATATATATATATATTGCTAATAAATACTACAAAGTTAAATAAATGAAATAAAGCAAACCACGTATTTCTACGATGATTACATCAGCAGATATAAAAATTTTTGCGTTTTGCAACCAGTCCTGTCCTGCAACTAACACTTCAAGTCTATCCCGGAATCTTATATCTTTTCATAATTTGTCATGTTTAAAAGGATATATCTACACTTGCTTCCAAGATATGTGTATGAAATTTTGCGCAGAGATTTTATGTTATGATTTTAATAAATTGTCTATAGGATTTTTTTTATTTCATGCAAAAATTTTAAAATATATTCCTCAAAGTAAAAATTGTTTTCAAAATTCACATTTTTTTAACTTATAAATGTATTATAAATTTTGTAAGTCATATTTTTATAAATCCTGAAGACAAATTAACCAGAAAATTTTTCTGCAGACAATATTGAAAAAATAATCAAATCATGTAAGTAGTTCTTGATTTATATATATAAAAAAATAAGAGTTTAAAATTTAAAATTTAAATTTTTTTATCAAAAAATTTTCAAAATTTTCAAACAGTTTTTATTTGAAAAATATTCTTTATAGAAAGACACATTTCGGGAAGAAATCCTTAATAAATATTTATAAATCAATAAAATAAAATTTTGACACACGGGACACCCTTAACCATTTGATTACATGGCTGGGATACCGTACATCGAAACGACTATTTTTTTTAATTATTATTATTATTCGCACCACGTTTTAAAATATAATCTCGGCCTTACACTTGTACTACTAGGCTATTTCAAAAACAATCTACCAAAAAAAAAAAAAAAATGCCTGACAACAGTTGTGATACAATTGAATATAAAATAGTCGTCAGTCCTGTCTTTTAATCAAAAGATTAATAATACTTATTATACATTAAATCTGAATACTTTTGATTAGTCAAAATCGTGTAAATCTTATCATTCAGAAAAAGACAAAGTGAAAAAACTTTGAAAAATATGACTAGATTTAGACAAAAAAGACAGAAAAAATTAGAATAGAAAATAAACAAAAATACAATTCCGAAAATATTCTGATTCATAGTACAGTGACATCTCAGTTATACGCAATACACTGAAATAATTTTTTGGCTCCAGTTTTTTTTAACCCATTAACCGCCAAAACTATGTGGGCGGAGCCTTCAACATTTTTACTGAAATTCGTTTCCCACCAAAAATTCTGAAAGATAATATTCAGTATCGTTAATATCAAAGTTTTTGTCATTAAATAAAGTATTTTTTAACACATTAAAATAGTGGTGGGAAGGCAGGTTTTTTTTATATACACTTTTATTTTGAATGTTGCGCAAACGCAACACAGCGGATAATGGGTTAAGGTAATATTCGCCTTATTAAATCGCAGAATTTATAAATCGAATTTTACTGTTTTAAAATAGTGGTTTGAAAAAGTAATTACTGAACATCGCATATAAGTGAGAGGTCACTGTATCTTTAAACCAATTTAACTTAATTTCATAGCAATTTCATATTCAACATAATATGAAACTCCGTTTTTTCCGTTGACAGACTTCAATTTAGTGCCAAAGTTCAGTCTTCTATAATCAGGTCCATAGCTAAATGGGATATGCATGAGCAAATGTGAGTTGGCGGAACGGTGTTTTTTAAAACCTTTAACATAGGTGCCAACCTCTCATTAATATTCCGTAATATGCGGGTTAATTTGACCCAGTTTAACAACGCTTTAAACCAGAAAAATTATTGGATGAATCTTTATTTGTTCAATTTCAAGTTTCTACGTGAAATTTATTTAATTTCATTTCCTAAAAAAAATTCTGGTTCGAAACGTGTTAAACCTGGGTCAAATTAACCCGTATATTACGAAATATTAATGAGAGGTTGGCACCTATGCCTTTAATGATATCCACATTTACTTTTTCAAGTATTAACGACGACTTATAAGCGAATCGTTGAGTTAATGTACACCAGTCGGAATGCATGTGTTGAACCGAGCCGTACATTCGGGTTTTTGTCAGCCGTATAAAAGTGGACTACAAATTTATCACGATGACAGAAAGGACTTAGTGAAAGAATTACGACCTTGTCGCTAAGAAGAGTAAAATAAATGAGAAAACTCCACTCTCATAAACATTATTCGGAATCCTTGCGTTCGAAAGACCATACTATAGATTGAGAACAAACTTTTTTTTCAACTTACAACTATAAAAATATAGAAAACAAAATGTGTAATTTTGAAAAATAGTAAATATGTAGTTTCCCAGTTGAAAAAAAATATATTTCAAAAGAAAAATGATAAGTTGACTGTATACAATTTTAATCATTAAAGCGTGCATAAATGCTACCAAAAACACTTTTACTGCCCTAGATAAGTCACCTGACCTTATGCCATTAATAAGTTTTAACGAACACAGAATTAATTAAATATTTTGTACTTGCTCACACAAAAACAAAAACTTCTACTTCGAACATCAAGCCATGTGACCTGAATAGACACCCAGCCGCTATTCTTTCGAATTTAATTCCATGATGTCAATTTACGCCCTGCATAAACACTTAATACTCTCTCTTGTGAAAACAATTGTTTGAATTAATCCAGCGTAACGCAAAGAACACTCGGAAGGAATGCGTTTCTCTTTGGTCATCTCTTTACGTGACTAACTGGTGAGAAACTAGCGGCACAAGTCACGCTATGGCTGACTTTGACACAATATGTAACACATTTTCTCCACTTGTAACAGTCGGCTTTTGCTATACAAGGAGATTAAAAATTCCAACAAGTGTCACGAAACGCCTAGTTTAGAAAATGAAGAATATTTCGTTATTGGATGATGGAAACTGGATTCTTCCGAGTCGAGATGATATGATAATGATCGAATTTTTAACACTTTGCGGACGGCTGACGAGAATTCGCGTCTGGGTTATGATTTTTCGGTAAATATTTCGTTGTTGGATGATGGAAAATTTATTTTTCTGAGTCGAGACGATATGATAGGAAGTAACAATCGTATTTTTCACACTTTATAGACGACTGACAGAAATTCGCGTCTTGGTTATAATTTTTCGGTTAATATTTCGTTACTGGATGGTGAAAAATGGATTCTTCAGGGTCGAAATGATATGATAGGAAGTAAAAATCGCTTTTTAAGCCTTTTACAGGCAGCTGAGCAGAATTCGTGTCTTGGTTATGATTATTTGGTTAATATTTCGTTGTTGATGAGGGAAAATGGATTCTTCAGAGTCAAGATGATATGATAGGATCTAACAATCGCATTTTTAACACTTTGTAGACGACTGGCGAGAATTTGCGTCTTGATTATATTTTACCGATTAATATTTCGTTATTGGATGATGAAAAATGGGGTCGAAATGATATGAGAGGAAACAACAATCACATTTTTACACTTTACAGATGGCTGACGAGAATTCACATTTTTTGGATATGTGTAACTTCACACACGGACAGTGCTTTTGAATTTTATTTGTGACATTACTTTTAAAAAATATTCACAATATTTGTATTTGTAAAATTAGTGTACTATGTATATACATACATCGATTAGAAACAGTATTATTATCATATACATTCATTTCTAATATAAACGCGAACGTAGGAAATATTTTTGTTAAATAATGCAACATACAAGAGAAACGCCCATAGACATGGCTTCTTGTTTAACACTTTGTAGACGGGAGACTGTAATCACAATCGTAGAATAGGGCCTTTTTTTTTTTTTTTTTTTTTTTTTTTTTTTTTTTTTTTTAACCTCCAGAAATTCCAAATTATATCAGAAAATTTGTAATAGTATATACTTTTTTACTTATCCACGAACTTGTTAATCATTTCATAAACCAAAAATAACTATTCAAACTTTCTGGTGTGAGAATAACTGGATATGTCCGCTTCAAAACTGAAAATGCCGCTCCCCTACAAAGTATTAAAAAAAATTTAATAATACTAGCCGTCAGCAATGCGTTACACTTAGATATTGAAGATTTTGCATTTACCATTGTAATAATGTTTAACTCCTGAACAGTTTTGCTCGGACAAGAAGAGTTTGCTTCTTTCGTTACTAAAAGATTTTGGACACCACTAATTTTTAACTGTAATCTTAGCTTTATTCATTCGCCGACATTTTTCGATTATACAAGAAAAATGTTTCAGTACAGAAAAAATTACGTTTTGTCTAGTGATGGACAAAATCAGTTATTTTAATAATCGAGTGATTTACGTTCGAGCTAATCGAATGATTTGAAAATTATTGTAAAATATAGATTACAATTATCATTATGATTGATTCTCATTCTCCATCCTGAGATCTAGGAGAAGTTACGTAAATCTACGTGGATTTAAATAAATTTAGGTAACACTTCCTTAAATCTAAGGAAATATTCAAAAATTGGAATAACTCTCCTAAAATTATGGAAATAAGAGTATTTTTAAGTCACTTTTAACAATTTCTAGAGTAGCAGAAAAACTTTAAGTCAAATCAGAAAAAGAAATGATTCAAAACTACACAGGTACTTATCAATCTTCCGATATTCCTTTCTGATGGATCGAGATGAATTGATAGGAAGTAACAATAATGTTCTTAAATGTGGATATTGAAAATTATGCATTTATCATTGTAATCTTGTATAAAACTTAAAAAAATATATATATTGAAAAAAAGGAGTAAAAGGTAAAGGTGAATATATGGGCAAAAGATAATGCATAATGGCCAACCCTCCCATTTTTTTAAACACTACAATTACCGAATAGTTGATCGTGTTTGTCTTATTTAATGGCAGAATTTCTGTCGTTAAGTCAAGTGAATATTTCTATTCAGAAATAATGGTTCTTAAATAATGGGACGGTCGGCAATTATAATAATAACAAAAATACATACAAAATGAATATAAATGAATATTAATGTAAGAAACCGGTGGTACAAATTACGGTATGGTTTACTTTGACAAAATATGTAAAAAAATTTTCTCACACTATGTAACGCTTTTTCAGTCACCTTTGCTATACAAGGAGATTAAAAATTCCAACAAGTGTTATGAAAAGACTAGTTTAGAAAGTGGAGATTATATCGTTATTAGATGATGGAAAACAGATTCTTATAGGTCTAGATAAAATTACAAGAAGTAACAATCACGTTCTTAAATTTGGATATTGAAAATAATGTATTTATCGTAGTAATCTAACCATTTTGATGCGCATGTGTAGCATTGGTATAAATGTGCATTAAACGTTCAGTAACGTAATGCGGCATGACATATGGCATTATCAATAAAACCTGGGAAAAATAAAAGAGAAAAAGTGGCTATAAATGCAAAAATAACGTTCAAGTATAGTTTGTATTTAAAAAAATAGACATCCTAATCATATCAATTCCTCTATTTGATTTATAACGTTTTCTAACAGCTAAAAGGGCTTAGAACTTCGATTTGTCTGCCGGTGATCTAATGACTAGAAAATTGCTGCTTCAGACATGAAATTTAGATATCTTCGTAAGATCAAGCCGTGGCATGTTCTTTTTGACACAATATGTAACAATTTCTTCTCCGTGCTTAGCAGTCAGCTTTGCTATACAAAGAGATTAAAAATTCCAACAAGTGGCACTAGATTATAAAATGAAGATTATTTGATTATTGGATAATAGAAAATAGATTTTTCCGAGTCGAGATGAAATGATAGTAAATAACAATCGTATTCTTAAATGTAGGTATCGAAGAATAAGCATTTATCATTGTAAACTAGTATATTACATAGCACATCAACAATCTACGAAAAAAAGTAAAATCAAGAATGTGAAAGCGAAATAAAGACGAAAAATTCAGGCTGTAAAAGAAAAGGGAAAATTATATTTTAATAAGTTTGTATTGCACGCTTTATTAAATGTTGTCATGTAGCTTATTCATGTCACATTCCCCACACTGTTTAACAACTAAAACGTGCTTATGATTTTGGTATTTATGTCGGTCTATCTATCTAATTTCCGGAAATATTATGGAGACAGGCACGAAATTTATAAGTTTGGATCAAATAAAAACGGAACAGTTGTTATCATTTGGTTTATTTATGTACTAGCTGACCCACCCGGCGTTCCCCGAGCCCGTGTAATAAACTTAAATCTCTTAAAAAACGAAACTCTGGCCACGGTCTCCGATGGCTTCGGCACCGTATACCGGGCATTTTCGAACGCTCCGGAAAATCTTTTATTTCCCCCTTCCAAGGTCAGGGGAGCATTCTGTTCTAAACAAACCTCTATCCGAACGAACCTCTGAGACAGGTTCCCGCTGCCTACGGCACTGTATAATAGGCGTGCTACAAAATGTGCTACAGTTGTTGTAACAAAACAACTGATGATGTTCTAGTCGAAGTGAAAGCGCTTTTGTGTAATGGTGACAGTTTTATGTGAAACTTTTTAGCATTTTTAATAATGAAGGACTGTTTTTATTAGAACTCCTATACTCCAGGCTGAATCATACCGCCATTTACTAACCCAACGGTCCAAAAACCAAGCTAACACCGGTTAGCTTAACGTACTAGTGGACGGCGAGTGACAGTGACAGGGACGGGAAACTCCTGCTCGGGCGGTTTCCAAATACTGAAATGGGTTGCAATATGGCGGTTATTTTGGGCAACAAAATGGATATGCGTCAGCTGCCCTTATAGGAGTCTTAGTTTTTTTGGAACTTTATAACCTTGTTTTTTTAGATAATGTCCCAGTGTAAAGTTGGTAATATGAAAAATAAATATTATATAATGGTAATTTTCTCTTAACAGCGATATTCCTGTCCAAGCTTAAAAAATAATGAATAAACTTGTATAAAAACGTAACAGAATGCTAGAATACGTTAATCACATGTTTTTATGTTTGCATTATGGGATAAAACATATTATGTATAAATATAAGCCACTTAAATAAAAAAAATTATGTGATAAATGTCATTCCCCTGTGTGTCCCTGTCACCACCTTAGTTCAAAAAGGTTCTTAAAGTTAACTATTCAAACATAGTTGCGATAAATTTATTGTTTAACTTTTTAAAAACTATTATATAATACTAAAAATTGAAAAAGTATAGATTTTTTATCGTTTGTATTTTACTGATAAAATAATAAAAATGTCCTTTGGCTTTGTTGTCATTCACCTGTCATAAAATGAAAATAATGATTCTAACATCTGGCAACAGTCATATTACCTCAGAATTCCACATGTGAACAGTGGCATCATCAGAGAGGCTGTCTTCAATCGTTCTTTTTTCAGAAACAAGCATGGACAAGTAAAGCTTAGAGATTTCCAGTTATATCTTAATAAGTTTTTTTATTGACTGTCATTACCCTATCTCTTTTATTTGCCTTAATTCCGTAATGAAAGCTCAATGAGCGATTAAGCCTTATTTTTATTGAGTTTTTAAAGTTACTTTTGAATGGAATTCATTTTTGTGTATATAGTTATGATATTAGACAAGCTAACCTTTCTTTTTGTCATTCCCCTGTCATTTCCCTTGTTATTTCTCTGTCTAAATGTCATTCACATGTCTCTCGCTGTCATTGCTCTGTCTACTTAAAATTTAAAATGTTATTTTTAAGTGTTTAACATTGTAAGGGATTTTTGCGGACAGTATTTTATTACTTAGATATAGTTCCCAAATACAATAGAATCCAATTTTAACCCTTTCCGTCGCGGAGTAAGTTTGTTTTTAAAATGATGAAATTATCGACTGACACCAGAATTTACAAAATAATTTAATAGAAAATAAAAATGTGCTTATTTTCCCGTAGTTTATAAAAGTAAAAATTTAATTAAATATTATTGGTGCCGATTGTCAGTTTTGGAATTAAAATTAGGTGTCCTTTTTTGTGACCACCGCCCGCTAAAGGGTTAACCCTTTAACGTTCATTGGTTTCCCTAGGAAACCAATGGAATCACAAAACTTTAATTACGAAATTGAACAATGACAGCAGAATTTTAATATAAATGTTTTCCATTTATTATGTATGTGGAATATCGCTTTTTTATTATATAAAAATAAATTTGTTTATAATTTCCGGTGTCAATCATTTATTTCGACATTTTAGCAATTGAAGTGCTTCATCCGTTAAAGGGTTAAAGGGAAAAAATTAATTTTTAAAAATATATAATGTTTAATTTGTTCTGATAAGAGAAAATAACCTATAGATACATTTCTGTCTTTACATCTAAGTATATCTGGGTCATTCTCTGAAAAGTTTTGTTTTTCCAAACAAATTGAGCAAGAATGAATTTTTCCCAAAATAGATTAACCTTACTTATCCTAATTAAAAATCTTATGAAATTTTTAATATGTATTTTATTGCGTTAGATTAGTCTTATTTTCTTGTATAATACATTTCGTCGCTACCATGCCAAACTACCGAATGTGAAAAAATGCATTTTTGATTACTTTTAAAAATGGGCCAAATGTCACTACTAAATTGTATTAGAATTCTTCTCCTACTAAAAATACTAATAAAATTTCCGTGAAAAACAGGGTTGCCAGATTGATATCCTTTTTTATTCAGAGATGCCAAATTCATATCGGAAATTTTGAGAGAAGAATTTTTACTTTAAGTAATCACGAAATAGGCTGTCATTATATAAAGAAAAATTACTACTTTAAATTTCTGGTATGGATTCAAAATTTCTGAATGGAAAACGAAGCCAAACTGGTAACCCGGGTGATGTGGCAAACATGTAACCCTATTAAAATTTAGTGGTGACAATCGGCCCATTTTTAAAAGTAATGAAAAATGCATTTTTTCACATTCGATAGTTTGACATAGTAGTGACGATATATAAGTGGAATCAGATCATTGCCTCATATATTTTTAAAACAGGAGGAAATGATTGTGAGTGAAAGATGAAATACTTGTGAAAATCACGATGTACAAAAATAATTATTTGTAGGTTTATTTTCGATTGCTAAATATCTTTTGAAACACATTTCCATTATTAACAAAAAAAACAATTATTTATTATCATTATCATTATCATTATCATTATTATCATTAACAAAAAAAAAAAAAACAGTGTTCGTACGGTTTTACCACATTTTTTTCATAGAATTTTTCTATTTAATATTTAAATAACAAAAATTGTAGACACCTTTCTATTTTCATACTCTTTTTTACATGCCTCCTTTAAGATGTGATACACAATTACTCATTTGCAGGGAGTGGAGTTGCTTGCAACTGGGAATCCTCTCGAAACGATAAACTGTTTATTGTAGGTGCCTCGTTCAGGGGCCCTCCGGAGCCGAGTGGTTAAGGCACCACTCCGCTAAGATTGCTTGAGAGCGTAGGAGTCAGGGCGATGGGTTCAACTCCCGTCACCTCCATTGCACACTCATTGTGGAGGTCCGGGCTGTAATTCTTCGATGATGTAATTTCCTTGTGTCCATCCCGTCCTCATCAAAAAGATTAACAAATGAATTAAACAGTTAAAATAAATAACAGTTAAAATAATTTAAACATTAAAATTTTACGTTAATTCAACATAGTTAATGTAATTGTCGAAGTCATGTATCTGTTTCTGTGAAAAAAATATATGGATCATTCGAGACAACAGCCTGTGTAGCTACAGGTGTCAAAGCAACCCTCCTTCAAAAGTTAAAGAAAAAAAAACAATGTTCACCTTGTTTAATTACAGGATTTGTAATACTTTCTGCATTTAAATAAAGCGAAAAATTCTACTAAAAATTTGTGGTACAAGCGTACGAACCCTGAAAAGAAATTTTATTGTATTTTATTAAATTTATTGTAGATAACAAAAGTACTTACAGTGACCTCTAACTTATACGCGATAGACGGTAATTATTTTTCAGCACCAGTTTCTTTTTAAAGTAATTTTCTCCTTATTTAATCGAAGAATTTATAAATCGAATTTTACTGTTTTAAAATGGTGGTACGAAAAAGTAATTACTGAACATCCCGTATAAGTGAGAGGTCACTGTACTTTCATCTAATACTTAAAAGACATGTGCTAACTATTGAAGAATGTCGTTGAGCCAAAAAGAAAACTTTTTTATTAGTTTACTCCTATACAAACTATCCTAGACTTTTATAATGCATGTGCTGCAATTAACTGCGTAAATAAGGACAAGTTTATAGTAATGTGAGGGAATGAAGTCAATTACTAGGGACAACAATAAAAAGTGTCCTAATTTCTGTCATTGCATAAAATGTTAATACAATAAAGTTGCTAAATATTTATTTAAGTATCTTTACTGGATTGTTTATAGATATATATAATATTATTACCCCATTCGCTGGCCAACTACGAATATACTTGTGGTTTTTCGTTACGAATTCGTACGGAATCGTTCGGTATCTAAAATTACGAATTCGTACCGGAAATTTCGAAAGAAGAATTTTATTTAAGTGATCACGAAATGTCGGTAATTAACCCATTCGCTGCCAACCACGAGTATACTCGTGGTTTTCCAATCTAAAATTACGAATTCGTATCGGAAATTTCGAAAGAAGAATTTTATTTTAAGTGATAACGATATGTCTGTAATTAAATAAAGTAAATATTGCTAAGTATTTTCTGGTGTGAATTCGAACTTTCTAAATAAAATAAAATTCCGGTAATTTTAACCCGGCGGGCAGTGAACGTGTTAAATAAAGTAAATATTGCTATTAGTTTTTTCTGGTATGAATTCGAACTTTCTAAATAAAATAAAATTCTGGTAATTTTAAACCGGCAGTAAATGTGCTAATATACATGTCATAATGGCAGATAAACCATTTTTTCACCTACATGTGTGAATAAAGATATATATAATATTGTTACCCCATTCGCTGGCCAACCACGAATATACTTGTGGTTTTTCGTTACGAATTCGTACGGAATCGTTCGGTATCTAAAATTACGAATTCGTACCGGAAATTTCGAAAGAAGAATTTTATTTTAAGTGATCACGATATGTCTGTAATTAAATAAAGTAAATATTGCTAAGTATTTTCTGGTGTGAATTCGAACTTTCTAAATAAAATAAAATTCCGGTAATTTTATCCCGGCGGCAGTGAACGTGTTAAATAAAGTAAATATTGCTATTAGTTTTTTCTGGTATGAATTCGAACTTTCTAAATAAAGTAAAATTCTGGTAATTTTAAACCGGCAGTAAATGTGCTAATATACATGTCATAATGGCAGATAAACCATTTTTTCACCTACATGTGTGAATAGGAACATAGTGAGGGAACGATATTTGCGTTAAAAAATATTTTTAATATTATATTTTAATTTCAATAACCAGAGAATCACAGTTTATATGTATAACTGATTAATATTGGTAGTTTAAATCACATTTTCTTTTTGTATTAAAAATACTTCTACAAGACTCCTGGGACACGAAATCGTCACTTTTCTGAGAATTACTTATCTACATTAATTCATAAAATAAATGTAGATGAGTAATTCTCATCTGCATAGTCTTTACAATATATATAATATTATATATTAATTATAATACTTAAAATGGACTGACTGATTTTAAAATTCAATAACTTCCAAACTGTGACAGATATTAAAAAAAATTCTTGCAGGAGATTAATATGTGATGTCAGGAGTTTCCTTACTGCGATTCCTGATTTGGTTCTAATTATCAGCAATAGATGGCACTGCGAGCAATAGACATCCAATCTACACAAAAGCAGAAATCACCCAGCATTGATGTGAAGGAAGGAGGTTCAATGCATGGAGTGGGTGTCATTTTCCAATAAAATTTTATTCAGAATCCGGCCCTAAGAACAAGATTGTGTTAGCGAATGATACCCACTCCATGTATTGAACCTCCTTCTTTCCTTCGCATCAATGCTCGATGATTTTAGTTTTGGTCTGGATTGTTGTGCAGTATAAGCCCTGATACGAACTTTCATTAAACGAAAGTTTGAGCTATCACTCTCTTACAGCTGCAGACAATTTCGATGCATCAGCTTTTTTTCCCGCTGCCTGCGGCTAATATTTACGCGTACTTATTCATTCTCATTCTGTCTGTTGACTTTAAACTATGTAGTTGTAATTCTTATATGCGGGTCGTTCTCTAGCCCGCTCATGATGCCTGTATGCTACTTTAAAATATGCATAATCCAGTGCATTATTATATAATCTACACATCTATCTAGTGTATTAAAATATATTCTAAGTTTCACAACTGGAGTCCTTCTCAAAATGGAATGCAACCACACATCTCTAAGATTATAACAAATAATTAATATTTTTCTTTATTTAGTTAACTAGAGCCGCCCATTAGATTCATGGGAAATATGCTCTAGGTGGATCGATTGATGAAAACAGTGGTGCTCGCCGAATATAAATGGAATATACCAGTCATACCGGTGGTGGATCCAACGAATAAAAGATAAGCGAATCTTTACTTACCTATCTTTCTATCAATGTGTATTCAAATAATAGTGGTCCTAAAATAATTTCACCTACTGCACCGTGTACCGTATGCAAAATGGATTTCACTCTTATTGTTCGCAACGCCATCTATTGCTGGTAATTTGAACTAGAATCAGGAATCGCAGTAAAAAAAGAACTGACATCTTACATTACTCTCCTGCAAGATTTTTTTTAAATATCTCTCACCGTTTGGAAGTTATTGAATTTTAAATTCAGTCAGTCCATTTTTGGACACCCGGTATATGTAATATAGTCTCATTTACATAGTCTCTTCATTTGTATTTACAAAGACTAATTTTTAAAAGTTATTTGAGACGGAACATTTTAATGAAAAGTACGTAGTATTTCCACAACTGCTGTGTCGTTTAACAAGTATTTTCCCAGAAATTACAGAAAAAAAGAAAGAAAAATCCTTAATTTATCAAATCAGTTTTTTTAGATGTTTTAGCTAAAATCAACCGGCTGTGAATATTTGCCAGATGTACAAATACCATTGGGTAATTCGTATGTGCAGTAGTTGCTATCGGCGAAGTCTCGAAAAAATTTCTCAAAGAACATCTGTCGACAGAAAAGACCTTGGAATAACGTCAGCACGAAAAAAAAAAAAAAAATTCATTATTATTTGTGACAGCTAAGAGGAAAAAAAGATGTATCGTAATTTATTTATTAAAAATGAATTGATATAATAAATTCTCAAGAGTTATTCAAAAATTTACCATATGAATTTATATAATAAATTCTCAAGTATTATTTAAAACTTTTCCATTATTATAAGTAGTAGTATATAAAGTGCTAAAATTTAAGACAATATTATGTAATTTTCATATCTTATATAGGAGTTCATTTATTCGCATATTAATTCCTGTATTTTCAAGGAATAGATCAAATTTGCGAGAAATCCGGTTCATTAAAATTCATAAATTAATCCAGATTTTTGTTTTAATCTGCTGTCTTGTTTCAAAATGTCAGCCACCTTAGAATTTCTAACTGATCTCAGCCATTTTTTAAACTAATTATTATCTTCAGCATACTAATAAAGGTAAAAAGAGAAATAAAGCAATAGAATTCCAATGGAATGATTCAGTGATGTTAAATATTTCTTATTCAAATAATTTGAGTAATTTTTAAATGAAATTTAAATGTATTTAAATAAAAGAAATAGCAGAGATTATTAACCCTAAACTGCGCAATGGTGCATACATGAATCAATTAAAATTTAACCATATCTATATTATAAAGAACAAATGCATCCGTGCGTAACACGACGCCATTTTCATGTTGGCAACAGCAAACGATTAAATTAATTTCTTTTTTACAGCATTTTTTTTTTTTTTTTTTACTTCTAAACATTGCACATTTTAAATTTTTACATCGTCGATTTGGGAAAAAAATGTACAATTTGTTTCAAAAGTGTATTGCAATTTGTTTGAAAACCGCACTGTAATTTACTCATCTTTTATTGATTTTAAAATAATTTTCAACCATGAATTTTTTTTTTTTTAAATAAATCTATCTCTAACGTGTGCAGACGTTACATGAAAGTTAAATCATTTTGCACATAAAAGTTAATATAAAGTTCATCGTATGTTTCCGGTTGATAATCCACAACTAAGTTAAAACTTCCTCAATAAATAAGTAAAATAATGCAAATAAAACAGAAATATAACAGATATATAATCGAACTAACCGCTTAAACCACTGCAATGATCAGAATTATCCAATTAACTGCCAAAACTATGTGGGTGGAGTCTTCGATATTTTTAATGAAATTCGTTTCGCCAAAAATTCTAAAAGATAATATTTGGTAACTTTAATAGCAAAGTTTTCGTCATTGAATAAAGTATTTTTTAACATATTAAAAAAGTGGTGGCTAAGCAGGTTTTTATTACTATTATTATTATTATTATTATTATTATTATTATTATTATTATACACCTTTATTTTGAATGTTGGACTGTTCCCTATAGACTCCGGGTCACATAACTGTTGCAAAGAATGTAGAAGACTAATAGGATTTTCTTTGTCTGTATACCTCACACACACACACACACTTACATATGCGTGCGTGCCGTTTTCGTTACATTAGTTCTCAAATCTGAAATATACAGGGTGTAACTGAAATGCTTCAACAAACTTTGAGGGATGATAGTACTCATGAAGATGAACAAAAAATGCAATAGAACACGGGGTCGCAAATGACATTTAACCCTTTCAGGGACAGTGGTATGTCTAAAAAACCACTTAATTTTAATTCCAAAACGCCACAATGGCACCAGAATTTTGCTAAAATCTTTTCTATTTAATATTTATTTGAAATATAGCCTTTTTCTTATTTACAAGCAATTTTTTTTTGTAAATTCCGGTGCCAGTCCATTTTCAGACGCATGTTCTCTATTTTTATCCTTTAAGCCTTTTAGGGGCAAACTACTTTTAGTACTAAAATGTTGCAATAAATGACTGGCACCGGAATTTATAAAAAAATTTGTTTGTAAATAAGAAAAAGGCTATATTTCACCTACATATTAAATGGAAAAGATTTTAGCAAAATTCTGGTGCCTTTATGGCGTTTTGGAATTAAAATTAAGCGCTTTCATAAACATACCACTGCCCCTGAAGGGGTAAACGTCATTTGCGACCCCATGTTCCATTGCATTTTTTGTTCGTCTTCATGAGTACTATCATCCCTCAAAGTTTGTTGAAGCATTTCAGTTACACCCTGTATAGTATAATTTATTGGTATAATCATTCAAATACTTGAAAATTAAAATTTTGAACATATCGCAGTCATAAAATTTTCACGTGAACTTGAAATTCTGGGGTGGGCACTGGAACTACCTAGGGTGGGCACCGGGGGGGGGGGGTGTTTAGTCAGGGTGTTAATCCTGAAAAATCTATTATTATTATTATTATTATTATTATTATTATACACCTTTATTTTGAATGTTGGCAAACACGAATATACTCGTGGTTGGCAGCGAATGGGGTAAAAAGGGCTGCTGTAAGTAGCGAAAATTTCGACGATTCCTTCTACTATGGAATACTGTGTGTATAGAAATCATCGTTCATGAACAGAGACACACTAAAGAATTCGGTTAAAGAACTGTCTGTTAATGATAATTGCTGAAAGTGCGTTTTCAGTTGCGGTATACAGTTTTAAATTTAAGTAATTTTTTGCCCATTACTTGGCGTGCATAAATTCTATAGATCATATACAGGGTAGTACAAAAGGTCTCGAGTACATTTCCGTTTATTGATAAAAATTGCTGAAGGGGAATTTTCAGCTGTGCTATGCGTTTCCTAACTGAACTAAATTTCAGCATTCTATATAGTATATATACAAATCTATAGATCATATACAGGACTGCGCAAAAGAATTCGGATATTTTTCTGAATATTGTTGGTACTTCCAGGGTTCGTGCGATTTTACCACATTTTTATTAGAATTTTTCGCCTTATTTAAATGCAGAAAAGTTTAAAAATCCTGTAATTAAACGAGGCGTCTAAAATTTCTACTAAATCAGTAACGTAGCGTAACGGGGGGGGGGGGAGGGTCGACCATTTTACTACCAGTATCATTATATAAAATACATTTGGCCTTATTTAATCTGGGTTCAAACCCCTGTCGCGCTCGTCGACCTTACCGTTCGGAGTTTTCCGTGGTTCTCTTCGAACCTTGCGTCAATACGGGTTAGAATCCCTTAAAAAGATACCCACGGAGCGCACTCCCACCTAGGGCCTATATTCCTCGTGTAGATAATCGGCCGTCATAAAATCGTCGCTACCATGTCAAACTATCGAATGTGAAAAAATGCATTTTTCATTACTTTTAAAAATGGGCCGATTGTAACCACTAAATTTTAATAGTATTTTTCACCATCGTTACAGGTTTGGCCTCCTTTTCTTTATACAGAAATTCCGAATCCATACCAGAAATTTAAAGTAGAAATTTTCGCTTTATTTGTTGACAGATATTTCGCAATTATTTAAAGTACAAAAAAAATCGGAAATTTTCAGGTATGAATTCGGCATTCCTGAATAATAAAAAAAGGCCAAACTGGCAACTTTGTCCTTCATAGGAATTTTATTAATATTCTTACTAGGCGAAGAATTCTAACAAAATTTAGTGGTGAAAATCGGCCAAATTTTAAATGTAACGAAAAATGCATTTTATCATATTCGATAGTTTGACATGGTAGCGACGAAATGAACCAATCAACCTAGTGGCCATGCCGTTTTACATCTAGTCTGGAAGCATCTTGCCAGTTCTTAGGGGCCGGTAGAAAAACAAATCTATCCGTAAATAAACAAGTAATATATAATCCGTAAATAAACAAGTAATATATATAAAAAAAAAAATTAAAGTCAATTTCTACTTAGGTCAAAAATAATTTTTTTTCCAGCGATCTACACGCTTCGCCACTGACGATATTTATTCCTAAATTTATATCCTGCTAAATATCTTTTATAAGGGAAATTTTTGAAATGTATTAAAAATAAAATAAAAAATAAATAGCTAATATACCAAAAATTAATAGCTCGAAAAGTATTTCTCACAAAATTGTTAGACAAACTGCGTAAAAAAGGTAAAAAATTGTATTTTTCTTGACATAAATTTCAAATCTAATGAGTTTTTCAAATGAGTTTTTCAAATATTGAATTTCAAAAATTACCAAACTTCACAATGAAGTACTATAGCGAAACATTCACGAGTAAAAGATAATGGGGATGTTCACGGACGAAGATCAGGTGGCGCACGCGCGAAGGAGACTAAAATAGGGAGTGAGTCTATACTTTTGAACAGGAATGAAATGGAGTGAGTCTATACTTTTGAACAGAAATGAAATATAAAACTAAAACTAATTAATTTAATTTAGTTATTGAATTAATATTTGAAAAAACTGTATTAACATCAAGTGTCATCCACTACAAGTTTAAAAAAATGTATTCGAACTTGAGTGGGTGAATAAAAAGAATTTTATTAACAATTGAAAATTTGAACAAGATATATAAATATATAGAGGAGGGTGTGAGCTAATAGTAGAAATTGAAAAAAAAATTACATTAAAGAGAAATTTTTAGTATTAATTAGAAATTTTAGAAAATAGAAAAATATAAATAGATTTTAAGTTAAAAAAAATGCAAACAAAATCTAATTGACTAATTTTGTCTGGAAAGGGTTGGTTGATAAAAATTTTAAACAGTTTGACTTTTTAAAAATTAATAGAAGGTCTATTTTATGAACATAATAATGTTTTCTATTTCATTTTCAGCACTTTTATAATAGATATAGTCCACAAAGCTACAAAAGTAAACAAAAAATAAAGTATATTTTAACCTTCTTGCTACACTCTGTATATTACTTTTACTGTTAAATGCGTCACCATTTCCTTAATACTTTAGAAACAATTAATTCCAATAAAAATACGCAATATCGTTGTAGGCGTAGTTTTACACAATTTTGATATAATGTTTAACGTTTGATATTATTTTAACAATTGTAATCTGTTGGATATTAGAGATTTTATCTTTTCATTCATGACTCAATAAGCGTGATTTCTGAAGATAATATTAAAAAAATATTGACGATTAGATCTTTGTACTGTGACATAAAATGCGTTTACTGCGTAACAGTTAGGTTATCTCTCAATAATGATTGATCAAATCGATAAATTTATATCATGTTTGTATCTTGTGATTGCAGATATTTCTTATCAAAATGTTTTTTTTTATCAAAATTAGGTGATTTCTTGCTAGGAAGTTTAACAGTTTGTACAAAAGTTGAATTTTTAATGTGAAATTATACAGTGCAATTTTTAATCATCTTGCTGAACCTTATATAAGACTCCTACCTGTTAACCCTGTGAGGAGCGGTAATGCCTCTCAAATTGTTTTCAAAAATCAAAATGCTTTCTACTATTAGGTGGAATATATTATATCTCACCTAATTTTAATCCGATTCAAACCAGAAACTTTTAATTAAATTTTACTTTTTTAACTTTGACGGTAGAAAGTGAGAAATTGCTTTTCGTTATTTTGAAATAAATTCTTTCGTAAATACCGGTGAGAATTCAACGTTACAGGAACACAATTGCTTGCCCCTGAAAGGGTTAAATATAACATAAGTATTTTAACACTGTACTGCGCAGTAATGTCTATATGAATCTTTTAAAATTTAACTTTCAATAAATAAATTCAGCTCCAGGCTGCCACTCTGTTTAACCCTAGAACTACCGGAAATTTTACTCAACCTCGATTAAAAACATTTGGTAAATTTACTGGTAGGAATCGGCCCATTGGCGCCTAGATTTTTGCACCCCTAAATTAAGGTAAAAAAATGTATATTCTTTAAAATTTGTGGTATATAACCCTAAGTATGATTATCAAAATACATACTTCCAAAAGAAAAAATCGTACGGTGTAGAGTTAAAGTCGGTTTTCGAATAAATTTTATTTTGTATGACATTTCTTAACCCTTTCGCGATGAGCGTTTCTTACACAATTTTTAATATTTTAGTATCACTAATAATAATTTAACCCCTTAATCGTCGTGCCCGAGACATTCACGGGCAGCGTAGGTTACGCCTGTTTTATTCAGATTGTTTGATTCCCACCAGTTTTTTAAAATAGTGTAATTGGATTTACTCGCATTAGTTTATCCGTCTATTAAATAACGCGAATATTTCTACTTATAAAAAACTGGTGGCAATCAAGCAATCTGAATTTTTAAAAAGTAGCCTACACTTGTCGGGCGCGACGATTAAGGGGTTAAAAAAAGGGTAAACTTAATCACGGACGGTCTCTGATTAAATAAAACAAAATTTTCTGTACAAAATTATGAGGATTGGACTCACGCTGCACGTCATGTATACGCGAAGCTCGTCGCGAAGAAGTTTAACAGCCGGCCTCATATACGGTACAAATCATCAATACACAATCTATACTCTGTGTAATATCAATTGGTTTTTCAAGGACCTCCGTCCTTTCAACTTCATCCCTTCGTTGTCATGGCTCTAAAAGATGTAAGCCGTTGGTCCCGTTTTAACCAGTGCTATAATCGAACAAGGGAAGAAAGCTTTCTACTATCTCAAGTAGCGTGTAAAAAAAGAGCGTTCAGCCAGCCAAATGTCGTATTACCATAGTTATTGACCTAAAATAAGGACAAGGAAACCGACCTTGTGAAGTCAATTGAAATTACATATATTATAGAAATGCATTTTAACTAAGTCAATTTAAAGAATGATTCTTTTATAGAAATATTTTTCTCAAGTTGGCGAGAGTTTCTTTTTTTTAGACCCAGTTAGACTTTTACATTCGAGTTTCTCAATAGCCACTCGACAAACAAAAACGTTGGTATCTACTGCCTCATGGAATCAGTTACTCAACGTTCTTTTCTTCAGAATATCTCTTATTCAGTACACGATGTCTTATCGATTTGAACATAAATACGTCTTCCTTGTGCAAGACTATAAAATGATTACCCCTACACTGCACGATTTTTTCCTTTGGAAGTAAGAGTATGTCTTTTTACATTCATATTTAGGGTTAGATACCAGAAAATTTAAACAGTATCTTTGTATCTTATGTAATAGTAAACTTTTGCGGTCTAACAAGGCGAATATTATATACCGGGTGGTAATAATATAAGTATCTCTATTTGGAGCTGTCTGTAGCTTGAAGGAATAACCGTAATGAAGCCAAAAACGGTACACTAACTTTACTATTCGAGAAGGGGGAAGAAGAATGGAACAATAAAAATAATTGCAATAATCGCCGGCAGATGGCACTTTTGAGAGTGAAATGTAATGCGTAATATTGTGTACCGTGGAGGTGTCGCAAACCTCAATGACTTTACCACATATAACAACATGTGCGTAACATCATTCTTGATGCGTTACATTCCGCAGTTGAGCAAGTCGTCCACCGCCTGGATTGTCTTTCAGCACAATGACTATGTGGAACCTGAACATGATCGCTACAGCCATGCGAAAGCGTAACCACGCTCACTGTGACATTTTCCAATAAATTAGGTGTGTCATCCGGTTTCACGCATTAATTTTTTGTTCTTGTAATATACATTACATTTTACACTCAGTATCGCTATCTGCCGGGAATTACTACAGTTATTTTTTTTTATTCTTCCATTCTTCTTCCCCCTTCTCGAATAGTAAATGTACCAATTTTGGTTTCATTCGGATCATTCCTTCGAGCTACAGACAGCTCCAAATAGAGATACTTATATTATAACTACCTTGTATTAAAGGTTAAATTTGTATTGATTCATATAGATAATGTGCATGTTTGTCGTCAAACTGGCTTGTTGCGAATCTATTCAATTTATCGTAGGGAAAACTTCGAGCTAAGGTCCTCGAAGTTTTACTAAAATAGTCATAATTCTTACATAGTTATAATACATCATACTATTGCGTAGGAAATAACATTTTCTAAATTACAAACTCTGCGAGAATTGTTACTTTCTGCCTACACCCAGTTGATAAGTACGTCGTTATTTGGGTACGTAACGTCACATGCACATTATCCGAGGCTAACGTAAAAGAAAGGCTACTGCGGTGCTTTACGCGTGTCTTTTTTCACTGACCGTCGGAGTCACGTGATACTCGAATGCACCAATGAAGGTGTACGAAAAGAGCATCACGTCACTCTAGCGGTCTGTGAAAAAATGTAAGTGGAATGCACCGCGGTAGCCTGTCTTTTTTGTTAGCCTCGCACATTATTGATATACATGCATCACTGTGGAGAACAACAACAAAATCTTCTGATGCCACCGTAACGATTTTAAAAGTTTAAAAAAATCTTTTAAGGTACAAAATACTCAATTTCCACCTGTTCCGAGTTTCTGGCTCGAAAATAGGAGCAATTGGCAACTGTTGTATCCTGTTGAATACAAGTATCAGAACATATATTTAAATTCCAAAGGCATGACACACATTTACTTCGTTTGAAAGAGGTGTTATATTTCCTAATTTAGAAGGAAGATTCATTTGTAAACAATACAAAAAAAAATGATACTTAAAACGCAAAAAATAATAAATGCTTAAGAGGGAAGGACTGTTATATACTCACAAAAAAGATTTTCTTTGCCAATAAATAAACACACCTCAGGGATGTAATCGGATACTTTTGAAGATAGATGATCGAAATAACGTGAAATTCAAGAACAAGGACAATGTTGCCAAACAAAGAAAGAATAAAGTAAGACAAATGGCATGACAGTTGATGTGCTGAACAAGAAGACGCGAGAAAAGAAATCTTACATGGAACAAATGGGAAGAACAAACGGATTTTTTCCTCTTTTCTGTTCCTTCTCTGACTTTAAATTGCAAAGAGGAATATGAGAAATGAAATAAGAAATAGTTACAATGGAAAATTTAAACATACGTTCTGCTCTTAAGAAAAATACCGTCATCCAATAGCTAAATTTAATCACGATTCCTGTTTAACATTGGAATGACCGTGAATTTTACGAAGTTTTATAAATTTATTTAAAACTATTTCACTTTTTTATTTAACAATGGAACAATGTAGCAGGGGTGATTGTGTTCCGGTATTTACACCACTAAATTTATATAGCAATCTTTTTTGTGTTTAATCGATAAATTCTGCTGTGACATACTAAGAATATTGCTATATAAATTTAGTGGTGTACAAAATACCGGAACACAATCACCCCTGATGTAGTCATCTGCATGGATCACCTACTTGTGGGGCAACCTAATATCCAGTGTAAAGGTAGGCGACTTGCAAGGCAATAGGGAACCGTAAAAGGGATATTTAAATTGTAGTAAAAACTACTTAAAATGATAAAAGTTTATAAATTGAGCAATAGGAAAATAGTTATGTATGGTATATATTTAATGTATTAAAAAAAAATTCTGGTTCGAATCGAGATTTATTCATTTAGTCGCAGACAAATTGATTTCTGCTGGTTGTTCTAGTGTTAAAATATTTGTCCTTGTTTTGCAAGATTAGTTACATTTTAGAGCAAATTGAGCTAAAAATATTTGACCTATGCTACAGCGCCTAGAATACATAATGTGGAAAACGGTTTTACCGTTTTTTAATTCAAAATTTTCGAATTCAAACCGGAAATTTTGAAACAAGAATTTTTATTTTAAAAAGTCACGAAATAGCTGCCACTAAGTAACCAAAAGAGAATTATAGGGAATTTCTGATATAACTGCGAAATTTCGGAATTGAAAAAGAGCCAAACTGGTACTGCTTAAAAAAGTGCTAAAAAATGGTAGCCGATAAACGTGCAACGATGCGGTACAATAATAGGGTGATCGCAGCGGCATCTGCTTTAAAAATAGATTTACCTCTAGCAAAAGTATCCGTTTCACTATTGACAACAGGAACTTAAATATCTGCTAATAAAATCTTTCTGTGAGTGTATATTTCAGATGTAACTGATTTTGAAGTTTGTTTTTTATCATATCAGGAAATTAATCTTTTGCACTCTTCTAGCAGAGATTCATCCTTTGGCATGCTAAATAGAGATAGTTTCTAGTTTGATGTCTTTTATCGCGTACTGCAACCCAGGGCCTGATTACCGACGGGTCACACTTCCACCAGTAAAATTTAATAGAAATTTTCGTCTTATTAAAACTCCCTATTCGTAAAATTACTGCCATGAATAAGGGAAAATTTTGTATTCTTTTTTACTGGTGGATGTGTGCCTCGTTGGTAATCAAGCCCTGCTGCAACCAGGCACAAAAGAATACGTATCACGTTTTTTGGCCATGATCAATATCATTCATATTTTTAAAGCTTTTGAAAATCACTAACTAAATCACAGGAAATAGGGTATAATTTAATTATTTAAAATATTTACTACCAGCTGAAACATTTTCTCAGTTCGATTCTTACACAATGCTTGCGTTGAAAAGAGCTAGCAGACAGTGGCGTAGCCAGAGAGATGGGGGGGGGGGGAGGTTCCAAATGCTCTGGAAACCAGTAATATTATAAAGTTTTCTACGCCTTCAATATCGCAGAAAATTCTCCGATTAGACAAGGCAAAAATATTTTTATAAAATTAGTGGTATCCAAGCCATCTGGACCTCCACTCTGTCTACGCTAGAGATGAGACGGGTTCGGGCTCGATTTTTATACCAGCCTTCGAGCCCGGGCGGGCTCGGGTTCATTCTTTCTGAAACTGTTAATTTTATTTATTCTCATATAGAAAAAATAAAAATAACTCCCCCCGCAAAAAAAAAATTACATATTCTATTTTACGAAATTTTAATGTTATTTTGATCAGAAGGAATAGAAGGGAAAACAGGAATCTTATTTTTCTTTTCTAGTATTGTTACTTTAGAATGTTACTTTAAAAGAAAATTTATGATATTTGAGACGCGACTGACGACTGAGTGATATGGCAAGAATGCGAAGAGGTTCCAATATTATTTGTTGCTAGATTTTCGTTTGTGACATTTGGATATTTTTTTTATTGGACCAATTATTTCATTTTATTTTTTTAGAGATCTATATCGAAATGAATATTTTTTTTTTCATCCTTAGTCAATCGCATTAGCTTAGGTTTGCAAATTTTTAGTCTTCTGTTGTGTGCAAGTCATACTCGCTCTTCATATGAAGACAACGTTAGTGATTATACTTTTAATTGTGAACTCTGCTGGTGCTAAAGCTCTACTCTGCACATTTACGAAGTCACTTTCATTCGTAAGTAGATATAATTTTCATATATTGTTATTCCGATAGAAAGCAATCGAAGAGTGTTTCAACTTTTCCTATAAAAGCACAGGATCTTTCAGATACCGCGGTGTCAAATTTTTAATTTAAGCTGATTTTCAGGAAAATGAAATATTGTTTTAATTAAGGAATCAATTATAAGTTACGATATAAACCTTTTATGGGAAATATAAAACATTGTTCGATTCTTCTGCATAGAAATAGTAATTTCTGCAAATTTCATTCATTTTTTCATAAAACGCACTTCGTTAATGTGTCCATCAGATTTGCTTGTTGGGAGAGAAAAATACTTACATACTTTTAAGGAAGTATATTTTTATTTGATACCAAACTTCTCTTTTGATAAGATAGAATTTAAATTTCCATAAAATTAATTATGTGCACTGGATGAACAGTTATTTTCACGTACGAAGTTTTTTAAAAATTAGATATTACTTTTAAAACACTTTTAAAACAATAATATTGGTGATGTACTTTAGATAAAATACAGAATCAATAAAAATACATATTTCTATTATAACGGTAATGTTTATAATATTAGTACATATGGAACCAAAGCCATTAAATAATAAGCCCACTCAGATAGTGTTAAATTTGTTAGCGACACACTAGCGCCAAATCTCTGCTGCGGAAGGAGGACAAAACAGAAGTGGGTCGCAGAGAAACGATACGATTTATTTATATCGATATTTTATGCGATTTTTATCGATGTTTTGTTTTTGCACTTCCTTTAAAAGCTTGCTAATTATTGGGATCTTTTACATTAAAGCTAAAACTATAATAAAAAAAAAAATGTGGAAATTTACTGGATTAATATTTCTATATAAATATAGTGGTGGCGAAGAAGTTGATTTATTTATTAAAAGTTAAATAAAAAGTGATGGAAATTTACATCACTATGCAATTAACCCTTTCCGGCACAGACAAATTATGTTCGTAAAATGTGAAATTACTGACTGACACCGGAATTTACAAACGACTTTCTTAGAAAATATGAACTCCTTATTTTAAGCTTTAATTTTAGAAGCAAAATTTTATTAAAATATTCTAGGTGTCGAATGCAGCACTCCCAACCGCTAGATGGCGCTATTTTCAACTTGCGAAAAGTTTCCCATTTATCTGACTGGGCTTATTATTTAATGGCTTTGTATTGAACCGATATTGATTTGAAACACGGAAATATGAATAAAGAATAATAGACATAACCTCAAAATGCAGGTTTCGCAGGGCCTGATTACAGCAGCGGCAAACTTCCACCAGTAAATTTGAATAGAAATTCGGCTGTATTTAAACTCCCTAGTTCTATCATAAATGGGGCAAAAATTTCTATTCGTTTGTACTGGTGGAAGTTAGCCCCGCCGTTAATCAGGCCTTGATCCGATGTAAACAAATAACAGCCGCCACCCTTTTGTTACTACAACCACAATTAGTTCACTCGAAACCGGTAGATACTACACCAGCCATACTCAAACCTTTTTTTCTCGCGGGCCGCAAACATATGTTTGCGAAGTTAGGCGCGCCGTAACACACTTTGTATAATAATGTAAAAAAGGGTTAATTAAAATAATAAGATAACAAAAACAATATAACAAAGTTAATATAATGAGAAGTTTTGAACGTTTGTCGTGGAAGGAATGTTACCAAAAAATTTTAATACTACTATTTCTAAAAAAAATTACTTCGGGGTAGGTTTCTATTGAAAATGATGCAGAAAAGTGTCGCGAAGATTGCTGTTTAGAAATAGCAATATAAAACTTTTTTCTGCAATTTTTTCCACAACAACCCGAATAAGCATTATTAGCGATATGATAAGTATAAAACATAATAATATAACAATTCAGAATCGCCAAATTCTACAAAAAAAAAAAAAAAATTAAAAATAAATAAATAAATAAAAATAAAAATAAATGATTTATTTTTTAGTGAAAAACTTTTTATTTATTTTGTAATGAGAAATATATAGAGTAAATTTAATTTGGAATAATGTTTCATTAGTGTACACTACTATAGTACGAATAGAACTACATGAAAAAAAATAATTTTTGACTATGGAAATTACATTTAAGATGTTTTAACATGATTTTAAATTAGTAATTACAAATAATGAAATTATGTAAAAGAACAGCGAAGGTGCTAAAAACTATTAAAAACCATCTTAATTAATTTCATGATTAGGGATTAATGATTATTTGCCTCGGGCCGTACATAAAAGGTCGCCGGGCCAGTTGAGTATGGCTGCACTACACTATTTGTTTCATTCTCTTTATTCATAGCTCTATTGTTTTAAAATCGGGTTTCAATAAGAGAAGAAAAACTCCACATCTTTAATCGTTCATATAAAGTTTGGTAGAAACACTTTAGATTACTGTAAGAGTACAAGGTTTTGCAATTAATAGATGAACAGAATTATAAAATTACCATAAAAGTTTTATTGTTTTAAAGACTCCATGTCTATTCTTTTTACCCGTTTGCGTTCGAAGCGTGCATTTCAGGAAATTCCTTTTTAATTCAGAAATTCCGAATTCACACCAGAAATTCTGAATGATCATTTCTGCTTTATTTAATAGCAGTAGTTTCGTTATTACGTAAGGTTTAAATTCTTTTTACGGTGATTCCGGTGTGGAATCGGAATTTTTGAGTAATAATAAAAAAAATCTTGAAATGGACGCATGTATGCGTCTATGATGAAAATGGGTTAATAATAACTGTTCAAGTTTAAAAAAAATAACAAAAAACAAACAATAACACACACACACACACAAAAAAACACAAACAAACAAACAATAACAGAAAACAAATCAAATAATTTTTATCATTTTGAATTACTATATAATTTTTTCTCATCACAAACAACTACACTATGCATAGCTGCCAACTTTTACGCTTTTTCTTACCACTAAAATTTTATACAAAAACTTACCATTTAATCGCCAAATCCAATTACTTACCAAAATCTGTGGTAATTTTTACAAAGATACAAAATAAATATGTTGTGGATGTTGAATACCACATTTTTTGACGTATTTAAATGCAGAATTTTGCGATCAAATAGGGAGTTAAATTTAGCTAATTTAAACCGCACATAAATATTCGACTTATTGAAACGAAGCAGAATTTCGTGATTAAATAAAGCGAATATTCTGTACGAAAAAAAGTATTATACAAAATCCGTAACACTTGCACCTCTCTTTTTAGACCAGTAATGATAATAGTACTTATAGTGAATTACCATTCTTAAAATAGTGTAGTGAAAGTGATTAAGAAATACCTATATATATGGGTCGCCCAAATTAATATAAATTAGTATACAAAAGAAAGATGTAATACAGACGTGACAAATAGACTAAACAGAGGCACCTTGTAGTTCCTTGGCGATAACCACATGCGCTTCACCAGGTCGTAACCTGTCGTCAGTACTGCTTCTTCCACTACGAAAATCCCTACACCATCGGAATACCGATCTGCGTGACAATATATATGGGTCTCCCATATTAATATAAATTAGTATACAAAAGAAAGTTGTAATACGGACGTAACAGATAGACTAGACAAAGGCACCTTGTAGTTCCTTGGTGATAACCACATGCGCTTCACCAGGTCGTAACCTGTCGTCAGTACTGAGTCTTCCACTACGAAAATCCCTACACCATCGGAATACCGATCTGCGTGACATACACTTCGTGCCATTTTGCATTCAACGATAGATTTCACTAGCAAGCACTCACATTTTCCTCTGTTAAAAATTGCAAGTCCGCCCGTTGTCACCGTTTGGAGGAATCCATGATGCGAATGATGCCTTTTAACGTGCTCCCACGCTATCACACACGCACCTATCGGGATTTGGCAATATCGCATGCATTACCAGCACTCTGCGTACTCTATAGGAGCATGCGCAGTCATCTTTTTCTTCAAATGGCGGAGTTATTAAACAGCAATGCCACTTTCGTTTGGGTGATCTTTATATTTATTTGTACTTGTTTCTAATATTTCCTCCATTGCAAGGATTTGTAATCATACAAAAATAGGAAATTTCGGATTTTGTAAAAGTCTTGTAGTTAACAAAATGACTTAATTTAGGATGAATTTTACATGAATTATATAATATAACCATGCTTTTACGTTCCCGGAATTAATTTTTTCCCGCAACTTACACTCTTCTATTACCTCCCGTGATCCAGTGCCAGATTATAGCTGGGGAAAACTTGCACCCATATTTTAGTGTAGAAATTTTCACCGCATTTTAACGCTTTTTTTTTTTTTTTTTTTTTTTTTTGAAACCTTAAATGAGGCGAAGATTTCTCTCATAAAATACTGATGGAAGTTCGTTCATGCGGTGTAAAAGCGGGATTCTACTGTAATTTCCCCCCATTTACACTTTTTCAGTTACTTCTCTTGAAATTTGTAAAAGCGGAATCATCATATATATTAGTAGTAGGAAAATAAGAGTTCAAGGACAGGAGGCGGTGGCACAGAGGCACCATGCCTCCACCTCCTGTCCTTGAACTCTTATTTTCCTACAACTTATATTATTTTTGTTGTCAAAACCCCTTCTTCTATGCATTTAGAAAATGCACAATAATGAATGATGTATCATTCGAAAGGGTTTTGAACTGGCTTCTGACATAGTACGCTCACATTTCGTTTAACCATGTTTTTGATTAAAAATTGCAGTTAATTAAAAATTAAATCAGCATTGTTTGATAAATGAAATGAAAGTGTTTTGAAACACAAAAATAAAATTCCGCATTACATCGTGCTCAGCAGCGATTATAAAAAAAAAAAAATAATACAAAAAAGATAAAATGTGACGCCTCCGCACGGCAAAATTGAACTGCAAAATTGAAATTGAAATGTTTAGAAGAAAAAGACAGCACCGATCGATCGAAGCAGTGGTATTTCACGTGCATCCAAAAGGTATGCTTTGTTATATCAGATTAAAATATATTTTATATATATTAAATTTATTTTTCTTTGTCCCATGTTTTTCCCCCAAGAGGATGACGTCGTCCTCTAATACCTTTCGAATACGATTGTTAATTGTTTTCTCGCACATGTCTTTTGCTATCTTCCATCAATTTTTCCTGTAACTTTGATGGAATAAATGAGATGACATTTTGACTTGACTAATGTTGTTTGCAGGTATTTTTATCCCTAATTTTTCTTTAGACCAACTGTTCCCAACCTTTTTTCTCTCACGTACTCCTTGCTTAGACTTTCCATTTATGCGTACCCCTTCTCACATAAACCCGTTCCAAATATTTTGTTAATGTTCATTAGTAATGTTCTTATTCTAGTTACCAATGTTAGGTGCAGTTCTCTTAAGAATTCCAATTTTTAACTACTTATCCCTTTTGTACCGCAACACAATATCAACGTAAAGTTCCTCAAAATACTAAATATTAGCTAAAGATTTTAAATTAAGCACTTAGAAAAAAGGGGTAAAGCTACACCCATTACTACACAATGATAAGTTTATGCTAATACTGACCAGTGACCAGTCGAACACTAAAATAATGACTTGCTTTCAAATGGGTTTTTAATGAAATCCTCGAAACCAGAAGCCCGATACGATTCATGTTTTTCAAAATATTTCTATAATTATTTGAAAGAAAAGAACAACAAAGAAAACATGCGAAATCGCAATATTTTATTAGGAGTGAGCCTTCATTTTATTCGAATACGAGGCTATTTTGCTTTTACACAAGTTTCTCTTTGTAACCGAAAAATTTAGAGTTTTATTTATCTCTTTTCATAATAATTTTTTGCATTATCCGCTATTACCAATGTAATTTCCACGTATCCCCAACTGTCCCACCACGTACCCCTAGGGGTACGCATACCCCAGGTTCGGAATAGCTACTTTAGACGTTTAAATCTGCATCTAAAAAATATTAAATATTACTGAAAAATATCAGACTGCAGTGCGAAATCTTCGCACGAGTACACTGGTTCTACTGTATTTGGAATAAACATGTTTTTCAAAATCATTTCATTTCATCATTCTTAAAAAAGGGTGTGCTGCGAATCAGTATCGAGTAAAGATAATTTGTTTGGATTTGTTTCTTCTTTCATGAAACGGTTTATAATTGATAACAGGTAGAGATAAATAACTGACGTCGTCGCAATGAACTTTCGCCTTTGGATCTTCCTTTTCGTCTTTTCCTGTTTCTAAATTACGTAAGTTTTTACTGTAATAACACATATAAAGTGCAGTGTTGCAAGTCCGCTAGTTTGTTTTTCTTCAGATTGCTTGGTTGATACCACTTTTTTTAAATAATTCGCTTTATTTAATAACAGATTAAATAAGGAGAAAATAAGGCGAATTATGCTATTTCAAAAAAGTGGTAGCAGTTTGGGAAAAAAAAAAAAAAAAAAAAAAAAAAAAAAGAAGCGAACTGGCAACATTGATATAGTGTGGAAAAACAAACATGAAGCAAAAAACAAACGAAAACGAAAAGTCATCCACCAGGCTTAGCTCATGAAACACTTTCCTATACTATCGGAATACTGTTAAGGATTTTTTTTTTTTTTTTTTTTTTTTTTTTTTTTATAAAATGAAAAGATATATAAACAATTAAAACTATATAAACTATATAAACAATTTAAAAAAACACATAACACAGTAAAAATCCATTTTCAGCAATTGTTGTCTATAGCTGATAATGCATGCGAAAGATTTCGTAAAATTCCCCCTGCATTATGACCTGTAGAATTTATACGCACAATGTAATACACTAACAATGAGCAGAGGTGACAAGCTCCCACTAATCTTCCGTAATATGTGGTTTAATCTGACTTAATTTAACAACGCTTCAAACCAGAAAAATTGTTGGATGAATCTTTATGGATTTAATTTCAGGTTTCTATGTGGAATTTATTTGATTTCATTTCTTAAAAAAATTTCTGGTAAGAATCGTGGTAAAACTGGGCCAAATTAACCAACACATTTCGGAATATTAATGAGAGCTTGGCACCTCTGATCTTTATTTATTTATTTCCAGGTTTCTACGTGGAATATGTTTAATTTCAGTACTTAAAAAAAAAATTCTGGTGTGAAACGTATTAAACCTGGGTCAAATTAACCCACATATTACGGAAGATTAGTAAGAGTTTGGCACATCTGACATTGAGTTAAGTTTAAAAATGCATACCATAGCTAAAACCGCACTTCTAATATTTATTACTGATAGTCCCTCTTGTAACCAGATTCTGTTGTGTGTCTCTGGGATTGTACGATCCAAAATCTATACCCTGTAAAAAATTTCGCAGCAGAGTAACAGGTCAGTCGCCCGTTTTCTATAAAAACGGTCTAATGACCGTACTTAACTGCATATAACTGTAATTTAACGGTATTTTGATCATAATATTGTTCATATTAGGGTCAGTACACTGTTAATTTACGGTTATATAACTTTTTTTACAAAAACGGTCGACTGATCTCTTACTCTGCTGCAATTTTTTACAGTGTAGAGAACAATCTATAGCGCATCGCAGTGCTAGAAATCAATTTGAATATGTTGGAAGTAGTGTGGCATCATTGAAATAATCTGCAAATATTCCTCCCCCCCCGCCCCCCCGCATAAATAATAATACGTATAACATAAATATTTTTTGTGCGTCGCTGTAAATGAACTATAATTGCTACATACTCTATACCCTATAGAAAGTATGTTTTAGTCCACTTGAGTGATGCTTATCAATTTCATTATATTTGAAGCACCGTGGCATCATTAAAATGCGCTGCAAACGATTTTTCCTCATAGACCATAATGCAACGTAAAGTTTTTGATGTAAACGAATTCTAAATGTTATTCACTTCATTTTCAATAAAGAACATGCTATAGTGAACCTCAATAACATGTGTTAATGGCATGGCAATCCGAGTTTATTTACGAGAGTTAGAGTGCGAACAGCAGATGGCAAACACACAAAAAGAAGTTATAAACATTTCTCAACTGTGTTGGAAAATGTTAAAAACGCACCATCCTTTTTCTAAATGTTTTTAAAAAATATATTTCAAACACAATCATTAATTAAACTTTTAATAAAAAATTTTCAGTTTAATGTTAAGATAATTAGTAAGCTTCTCTAGAGCAGCATAATCTCACAGAATCTGAATCTCGGTTCATTAACTGCACTATAAAATGATAAATTCAAGAGTCGATTCAGGTAAAATTTTTGGCCTATCTAAGACCCCTTCATAAAATTCAATTTAATAAAACAGGCCCCTCTAGAATTCCTTTTAATAAAATAGGCCCTTTCACAAAATCCTATTCCATAAAAACTTACTATTTATTAATTATTTATTATTTTGTGACATTTTAAAATCTGTAATTTGTAAACAAACAAGTTCACTAAAGAGGAAAACTTCAGCAAAAGAATTTTAAAAAAAGTTTTTGTTAATAAATGATTTTTTTTTCGTTCGAAATAGAGTAATTAATTTCAACTTTCGTTACAAAGTGTTATTTTTCACAAAAATATAACAAATTTCACAAAAATATAATAAATTTCACAAAAATAACCTTTACTTTCACAAAATGGGCCCCAAGAAAAAAAAAAACAAACAAACCTGCATCGACCCCTGAAATTAAACACCAAAATCCTGGTTCAATCTGGTATACCCCATAAAATAAGTTTACAGAAACACCAGGAACAAGGTTCACCAATTGACCATAAAATTGGATTAGAAAAAATCCTGAATCAGAATTATAATCCTGAAAGCACATATGCTACCATCAGTGTTGACAATTTAGTGGATTTTTTCATTCTGAATCCATAGCAGAAAATCGCTGTAGAAATTTTTCTTTTATTTAATGGCAAGTATTCCGGGATTAAACAGAAACGAAAGTTAATAGTTGTTATTTCTGGTGTGAATTCCGAATTTACTAACTTTGGAATTTCTAGAATACATAAAGAGGGTTAGATAAAAATTCTGGTGTAAATGTTTTTATTAAGGTTGAGTAAAATTTCCGGTAGTTCTAGAGTTAACTATAACTTAGTTATAGAGTACCGTAATATCATACTTAAAAATCGTGACGATTGGTCAATTTTTCCTAAATTTAAAGCCTATTAAGTCAAAAAAAAAAAAAAAAAAAACAGAAACAGACAAACATATCATTTTTAGATCATTTTACTATTCCAATGGGACCATGTGACTGTGACAAGACTGAGAAGAACTGTATATAATAACCTTTTCGTTGGAAGTCGGTTAACACGTTCAAGAGCTGTGGTTGCAAGGTACGACCATTTAATTTTAATCCCAAACTGCCAAATCGCACCCAGATTTTTTTTAATTTTTTTTTTATAATATATGCGAAGAAAATTATGTATTTATTTTCCGCACGATTTCATTCGTTCATAAATTCTGGCGTCATGGAATCATTTCAACATTTTACATATGGAATTACTTTTTCTCTATGAATATGTATAATAAAATATATATTTTTTACATACATTTTTTTAATAATGATAATTCCTTTAAAATTTCTGGTACTGAATATTAAAATAAAATACATGTCATTCAATCAAGACTTCCATTGAGACTTGCATTAAAATAATGGTGGAGGACAGGGGTGTCAAACTGCGGCCCGCAAGATACCACTAATTTTTTAAAGAAGTAGTCGGCTTGTTGAATCGCAGAAATTCGATGATTAGATAAGGCAAAGTTTAGTATAAAATTTAAGTGGTATCCGGCGGGCCACAGTTTGACACCCCTGGTGTAGGATATCATCGAACGCATTTTTATATCAAATTCTGTATTTCACTTTTCAACACTAACAGTACTAATATTTTGCTTCACACGTGTTTCATTTTTTGAAAATTGATAAAAGTTGTCAATTATAAAAACAGATTTCTGGAGTGACATTTTCACAAATGTTATTATTTTTTTTTTCATACCATTTTAAAGATTTCATCCATTTTACCAGATTTCAACAAAAATTGAACTGTTAATCTCTTGCGGTTGAAAAGTTTATTGAACTGATGGTGACGTACAGCTATAAATATAAAGGAAAGAAAGAAAAGCCGTTTAAAAACGAATTTTCTCAAAATACCAGGAAAAACGAATCTTTCCCTGACAAATAAACAAAGAAATATGCTCAGAAATATCTCCATCTGGAAGATGAGATTTAGACTTTGCATTAGACATTTTTATCATCAAAAATACTATAAAAAATAATAAAGTTGATTCAACTCGATGCTTTGAACTTTTCGTATCTGGTGTCACAAAGACTATCTTGCATGAAAGCGTGCAATATGTTTTAAAATATACTTTTTTTATGCAATTGCATGTATTACAAAAATATTAAATATTTTTAGGAAAAAATAAATGAAAATGGGACTTCTCAGATATTAAACTTACAATTCAAAATACCTTCTCGAGAAATGCAAATCAAGAGTAGGAGACAAATAAGCATAATATATATATTCTACAATTTTGAAATAAAATATTCTGATTACTGATTATTTAAATATTCTGATTATTGATTATTAAAATATTCTGATTATGTCGACTTTTTATACAAGTTTTGAGAAATCGAAACGTTTTGAACTTCTGAAATTTAGTTTCACGAAGAATATCTTTATTGAGAGCGTGTAATATGTTTTAAAAATTTACCGTAATTTCCGGCGTATAATCCGCAGCTCAAAGAGTCGTTTTTCGACCCAGAAATATTATTTTATAAAATGTAACTTAAAAGATCGCTGTAAATATTTAACTACAATTATTGAATAAAATTTCTGGGTCGAAAAACGACTCTTTGAGCTGCGGATTATACGCCGGAAATTACGGTATATTTTTGTACCATAATTTCCGGCGTATAAGCCGTAGCTCAAAGAGTCGTTTTTCGACCCAGAAATTTTATTCAATAATTGTAGTTAAATATTTACAGTGATCTTTTAAGTTACATTTGATAAAATAATATTTCTGGGTCGAAAAACGACACTTTGAGCTGCGGCTTATAGGCCGGAAATTACGGTAATTATAATGTCTTTTGAAAAGGTTAAATATTTAACACTAAACATACAAACAACGAATCATATGACCGGTTTAAGTGAAATTATGTCGATTTGAACCAGAAAGTTCTTCATAAAATAAAAAATATATAAATCTGACAACAATAAACGTTGAATACAAAAGTTAAAGAGTTTTAAATGAAAATTCTGGTGTGAAATATTTTTATAAAACTTGAGTAAAATTGCTGGTATGTTAAAGAAAATTTAGACCTTTTTAGATTTTTACAATTCAAAATACCTTCTCGAGACATGCAAATCAAGATAAATTTGCATTATTTATCACTATTATGACACGGCATATTTATATATAACGGCAAATTTGTCTGACAATTATATTTTTATATTTAAAAAAAGATGTATTTTCATATATGTAAATTGTAGCTTTTATCAAGAACCTTTTTTATTCATCGAAAAATTGCAAATTCCGAATTGCGCAAGTCGAGAATCCACCACCAGCTGATGATCTGGCAGACCAACAATTTCATAATGCAGTAAGGTAGAAATACTATTCTACCAATTTTCAGATTTTTTTAACAAATACCTGCTCCAAATTGCCTGCAAGCTCTTGGGCTATAATCTCACAATATGCACACGCGCTGCTTTTTCTTACTTAATCTTTCATTTCCCAATACAACCTGCGGGGTGTGCCACTTTTTTTTTTCACCGTAATTCCCGAAAAAATCGCCACAGGCAAGTTCAGGTTCATCTATTTGTTTCTCAGGGAACTAATAAAGGTGTTGATATTTAAACTACATTTGCTGTTATAACCAGATGCATTTTAAAACTTTTCAAACCTCTTGCCTTTTTGACATTCGACACTTCGTTGTCAAAGTTTTGCGTTGTCATGACTTCTAAAAGTTTAATAATGACTTTTTTTCCTCGATTTATCATTAATATTACAGGATGCGTACAGTTCGACTGCATTTTTAACAGTATTTTTCTCTTTATTTAATTGCAGAGAAATTTTACAAATTTTTCGATTAAATGTGGTTACTACGAATTCTGTGATTGAGATATTAAATAGAAATATTTTAATTTAAAATAGTGGTGACAGGCTCCTTGGAAATTCAAAGGAATGCGTGCAGTGTTGCCACTGGACTACTTCTTTTAAATTCAGTTTACTTAATTGCCACCAGTTTTATGAGATAGTAAAATTCACCTTGCTTAACGACAGATTAAATATGGCGAAAACAAGGCAGATTATACCCAAATAAAGTGGTGCCAATCGAGCAATCTGAATTAAAAGAAATAGCCCACTGGTGACACTGAACGCGTGCTTGGTACTAGAAATCTTGCACATAAAAATTGTGCACGAATTATTATTGCATTGCCCGATAAACACTGCAATTTGTGATAGATTGACATAGATTGCTTTGAGACCTGTAAGCTACAAGGCTGTTGTCTCGAATGATCCATATTTTTTGTTTACAGAAATACATACAGGACTTTGACCAATTACATAAATCTTCTTCTTGAGGACGGGATAGACACAAGGAAGTAGACAGCACTGAAGACACACACTCAATGACATCCATGCCTTAACGGGATTCAAACCAAGGGCTCTTACCGTGGCTGTCGCCTTCGCTACCAACCACACTTCCGGGACGGCAATTTGTGTTACTACAACAAAACAACCAAATGAAAACAACAACAACAACAATAACAAAAAACCTGAAAATTGTACATATTTGTCTTGTTTAGAAGCTAAATAACTAAAAGCAATTGAAAAAATTAAAATTGCTCTGGTAGCTTCCATGTAGGAGCAGGGCCTGATTACCAACGGGGTAAACTTCCACCAGTAAAAAATAATAAAAATTTTTGCCTTGTTTTTGACAGAAATTCAGCATGAAAAAGTCGTTTAAATAAGCCAAAAATTTCTAATCTTTTTTACTGGTGGAAGTTTGCCCCGCCGGTAATCAGGCCCTGTGTAGGAGCTGTAGGAAATACTATTTGTTCGACAATGATTAACTACCGAATTAAAATACAGTATACCCCAAAACAAGTAGAGATTATCTATCTCTACATCAATCAAGCTTAGAAAACAAGTTCCATCTCACCCACTACTCATGGCCTTGAAATTTTCCAACCGTTCATCGTTCCAGATAACTCAAGCGTTATTCAATACACATACATATACAGTCCACACTCATATATATATATATATATATATATATATATATAAGCAGTAACCATCACATTATAAACAAAACAGCTATATATTCGTGTGAACAGCGCCAAAAGCTGCATATTAAAACACACAAATTCAATATAATCCAGCAAAAACATGATTTAAAATCGCTCTGGCCGACAGCACATATCGCTCTATATATATAGTTTATTTTATTTCAGTTACTTTTTCCTTTAAAAAATATAAAATGAACAGGCTTTTAAACGTATTATAAATTTAGGAATGAAGAAGTGGACGATAGATCTTAAAATATGAAGGGTATAGTAATAAAAAAATAAAATTACACTTATTATACTTTATTACTTAAAAGATGATAAAATTGTAAGAAAGATGTTAAACTACATTAACATCATTCAATGTCAATTACTCCAAGCACTTTCAGCTATACGCATAGCCTTCATCAGCAGGGGTACAAAAATCTAGGCGCCAACGGGCCGATTCCCACCACTAAATTTTTAGTATTCTTCGCCTAATAAGAATACTGATAAAATTTAAGTGAAGTATGCTAGTAAAATTTGACGAAGAATACTAAAAAATTTTAGTGGTGGGAATCAGTCCATTGGCGGGAGCCTAGATTTTTGCACCCCTGTTCATCAGGGATAAAATTATAGTTTTATTTTTATCCCTGATGAAGGTTATGTGTATAGCTGAAAGTGTTCGGAGTAATTGACATTGAATAATGTTAATGTAGTTTAACACCTTTCTGACAATTTTATCATCTTTTAAGTAATGAAGCCCATTGTGTAATTTTAATTTTTTAGCTTTTTAAAGATAAATTTTAACATTCTACTCATTTATTTGGGTATAGTAATATTATTATGTATTTTTTAATTTTTTTTTCTATGAGTTTTTCCCGGTAACAAATCTAAAAAATATGAAGGGTTCAGTAATAAAAAAAATAGAATTACACTTAATGTGATTTATTATTTAAATTGTGATAAAATTGTAAGAAATATGTTAAACTACATCAACATTATTCAATGTCAATTACTCCAATCACTTTCAGCTATATACACATAGCTTTCATCAGGGATAAAATTACAGTTGTATTTTTATCCCTGATGAAGGCTATATGTATAGCTGAAAGTGTTCGGAGTAATTGACATTGGACAGTTTCAAGTTAATGTAGTTTAACACCTTTCTTACAATCTTATCATTTTTTAAGTAATAAAGTACACATTTAAAGAGTAATTTTAATTTTTTAGCATTTTAAAGATGATTTTTAACATTCTACTCATTTGTTTGATGTCGGTTAAGGGGCTTCCGAGTTGCAGACAACTTTACGTCCAGTCTATTAGTGAGCAGAGTGTCTTGTAATAAATTGAGCCGTTGGAAAAAGTTAAGAGGCAGTATTAACTACAAAAAAGAAGCAAAAAAGAACAATTACAATGAAAATGATGAGATGTAAAGTTAAGAGAAGAGATGATATTAAATTTGGAATAAAAAGTAAAGCGAAGGAGATTAAGAATACAGTAAATAATTGGAAGAAAGTGAAATGGTATAGCTGCAGTTATAATTAACTACTAGTAATTGTGTGTAATAATTATAGTATAGTATTATTTAAAAAAAAATTCTATGATTTTTTCCCGGTAATAAATTTATTTTACAAAATTAAAAACAACAACAACAACAAAAAAAAACATAAAAGACAGTTTCAAATGCAAAATGGTGCCTTATGCGTAAGGAGCACTGTTATAAAACAGCTAGAACAAAATTTGTTACAAAGTTTTATGAAATAAAAAACAACAAAATATGTCAAAGTTAGCTTTTGATGCATCCAAATAACCTTAGTTTTGTGAAATTGTCGATTCGTTTATCTCCGTAATTTATGCACACATGCTGCTTTCTCTTATCTGAATATTATACGTTCGCCAATCATTAACTACTGAATTTAAATACAGTATATCCAAAACAGGTAGAGATTATCTATCTCTTCATCAATCTATAGAAACATGTTTAATATCACCCACTGTTCACGGCCTTGAATTTATCTAACTGTTCTTCGTTCCAGATAAATCAAGAATAAAATTGAACATCTACATGAGATAAAATATTTTTGTACTTCTCTGTGTCTATTCTAACATTCACTTTTTACCCTCGTGCTCTAACATGCATTTGGTGCATTGTTATTAAAGCATTTAAAACAAAATTTCTTACGAAGTTTTATGAAATGAAGAACTGCAAAATATGTATTTAATGTGAAAAAATTAGCTTCTGATGTAGAAAACTTCAAAGCAAAGAGTTTTGTAAAATTGTACATTTGTTTACTTCTGCAATTTATGTGTTCGTGAAACATAATCATAGCTGCCAATTTTTACGCTTTCTTCTACCACTAAAATTTGAGAGTAAATTTCATCTTATTGAATCGACATAATCGTGTGATTATATAAGGAAAATATTTCTATTATATTTTAGTGTTAACAAAAAAGCGTAAATGTTAGCAGCTATGCATATTGTTTACGGTGAACTAATCTCAAAACTTTTACACGTGTTATTTTCTCTTATTTGAATGTTATGTGTTCGACAATTTTTAACTAACTGGATTAAAATACAATATACCCCAAAACAGGTAAAGATATAAAGAAAACAGGTATATCTTTTCAAGCATCTATAGAAAACAAGTTTCATCATCTCACCCACTATATACGGCCTTGAGACATGTATTTGGTGCATTGTTATAAAGCAATTAAAACTAAATTTATTACGGAGTTTTATGAAATAAAGAACAACAAAATATTTAATTAATGTGAAAAAATTAGTTTCTGATGTAGAAAATTTCAAATCAAATAGTTTTCTAAAATTGTACATTTGTTTATTTCTGCAATTTATCTGTTCGTGAAACATATCGTTTACGGTGAACTAATCTTACAACTTTTACATGTGCTATTTCCTCTTATTTGAACGTCGTATGTTCGACAGTGATTAAGTAACCGGATTAAAATACAATATACTCCTAAACAGGTAAAGATTGTCTATCTCTTCAAGAATCTATGGGAAACAAGTTTGATCTCACCCACTATATAGCCTTGAAACATGTATTTGGTGCATTGTTAGAAAGCAATTAAAACAAAATTTATTTCGAAGTTTTATGAAATGAAGACCAACAAAATATGTAATTAATGTGAAAAAACTAGCTTCTGATGTGGAAAACTTCAATGCAAATAATTTTGTAAAATAGTACATTTGTTTCCTTCTGTAATTTATGTGTTCGTCAAAGATATTGTTTACGCTGAACTAACATCAGAACTTTTACACATGTTATTTTCTCTTATTTGAAGGTTATATGCTTGACAGTTATTAACTAACAGGATTGAAATACAATATACTCCAAAACAGGTAAAGATAGCTATCTCTTCAAGAATTTATGGGGATCTAATTTGATCTCATCTACTATGTGTGACCTTGTAATGTGTATTTGGTGCACTGCTATAAAGCAATTAAAACAAAATTTTTTAGGAAATTTTCTGAAATGAAGACGAACAAAATATGTAATTAATGTGAAAAAACTAGCTTCTGGTGCGGAAAACTTCATAGTAAATAATTTTGTAAAATTGTACATTTGTTTACTTCTGTAATTTATGTGTTCGTGAAACATATCGTTTACGGTAAACTAATCTCAGAACTTTTACACGTGTTTTATTTGAATGTTATATGTTCAACAATGAATAACTAACAGGATTAAAATACAATATACTCCAAAACAGGTAAAGATTATCTTTCTCTTTAAGAAACTATAGGAAACAAGTTTCATCTGACCCACTATATATGGCCTTGAAACATGTATTTGGTGCATTGTTATAAAGCAATTAAAACAAAATTTATTACGAAGTTTTATGAAATGAGGAAGAGCAAAAATGCAATTAATGTGAAAAAACTAGCTTCTGGTGTAGAAAACTTCACAGTAAATAAATTTGTAAAATTGTACATCTGTTTACGTCTGTAATTTATGTGTTCGTGAAACATATCGTTTACGGTGAACTAATCTCACAAATGTTACACGTGTTTTATTTGAATGTTATATGTTCAACAATAATTAACCAACAGGATTAAAATACAATATACTCCAAAACAGGCAATGATTATCTTTCTCTTCAAGAAAAGATAGCAAACAAGTTTCATCTCACCCACTATATATGGCCTTGAAACGTGTATTTGGTGCATTGCTATAAAGCAATTAAAACAAAATTTATTACGAAGTTTTATGAAATGAAAAAGAACAAAACATATAATTAATATGAAAAACTAGCTTCTGGTGTAGAAAACTTCAAACCAGATAGTTTCGTAAAATTGTACATTTGTTGACTTCTGTAATTTATGTGTACGTGAACCATATTGTTTACAGTGAACTAACCTAACAACTGTTACATGTGTTATTTTCTCTTATTTGAATGTTATATGTTCGACAATGATTAACTAACCTTATTAAAATACAATATACTCCAAAACAGGTAAAGATTATCTATCTCTTCTAGAATCTATAGGAAACAAGTTTCATCTCACCCACTATTTATGGCCTTGAATTTTTCTAACCGTTCATCGTTCCAGATAATTCAAGAATACACCTGAACATCTACATGAGATAAGATACCCCTGTACAACCGTCTTCTCTGCGTCTATTTCTGACTAGCACGTTTTACCCTCGTGCCCTAAACTTGTTGTTCGCCCCCAGGGGTGGCCATGCCGATCCATTTTCGCGGCCATTTGCGCAATCGGCCCTGGCATCGCCCAATGCCAAGTGTAACATGTTGGTTTGGGCGTGTTCCGCAGACTCGCCCAAGGTCCAGCGAAGATTGCGCAACAACGGGACGATATCGTTAAGTAGGTCCTTTTTACTCATATTGAATACCTGAAGAAATTAATTGACTGTCTGAAAAAAAAACCTGCTTTAGCGATATCAAAGCTTAAAGCCTTGAACAATTCAGGTGCAATACACTTTGATGGATAAAAGAGATAATTTTAATGAATTCAGTGCGGTTAATTCGAAAAAATAAAAATAAAATATCAAATTTTAATATACATGCATTAAATTTGTGTGAAATATAGGGTTCGCAGGCTTTTACCAACAATTTTTAGTAGAATTTTTCATCTTATTTAACCGCAGAATAATATTACAAATTCTGTGAATAAACGTGGCGGTTACGAATTCTGCAATTTAAATGTTAAATAGAAAATTTCTTATCTTAACACACTGAGAACTGTAGACGTGAACTCACATCTTTTGGACATCTGGTATTCTGCCCATAGACACAATTTTTTTTTTTCTCAAAAAACATACACAAAATTCGTATTTTCACAATTAGAGTACTATGCATGTAAATTGTTTGATTAGAGACAATACCATTGTCAATTATTACATACATTTATTTATAATATAAACACAAAGTGAGAAAATCTTTTTGTTAAATGATATAACTTGCAAATGTAACTCCCACAGGCGGCGTTTCCTGTTTCAAAGACGAAAACTACCTGCCCTCAAAGTGTTAAATAACGGCGGGAGACTCTTTAGACATTCTAAGGAGTGCGCGAACCTTGAAAATATAAGTTTTACACTATTACACTAAACAAACCGGAAATATTACTCCAGTTTTATAAAAATATTTCAAACAAGGAATTTTATTTTAAACTATTTAATATTTTTATTTAAAATATATTTTATACAGTCATATTTTATAGTTAAATTTTACTTATTTTAAGAAGAAATTTCTGATACGAATTGAAATATTTTCCTATGGTACCAGTAAAATGACCAGTTTTTGGTATATTTAATGTTAAAACTATTACATAGGTGCCAAGATTTATGTTTTTGGAATGCCACTCTTCCGCAGAGTAAATATTAATACAAGGTAAAAGTGATATTCAAAATCCATAACTCTTAGCACCTGAGCTATTCTCCTGCTATTCGTAAACCAAAATATGTTATTTACAGCAACATTAGTGAAATAATTTGAATAGAATAAAAAGAAAAAATATTAGAATGGAAATTACAAAGAAGTTGGAAATTGTACGTTAAACGTGACAAATGAGGTGCGTTTGTACTATAACTAGTTTTATAAATATTCAGATCTTGGTTCAATAGCTGTTGCATTCTGAAAAATCATGCATCAGGCATAGAGTATGAAACGCTTTCCAAAACTAATATAATATTATTAAGAATTTAAATTTTTTCTACAAATGAAATGGGATATCGAAATAAGCAACTTAAAAAAACACATAGCTTTGTAAAAATGCATCTTCAGCAATTGTTGTTCATATCCAGTAATGTGCGAGTTCTTTTGTGTAACACTGTATGATATCTATGGAATTTATGCACACCATCTGATACACTCAAAATTCGATATGTTTAAAAACGCATAATATACAGCGGAAAACGCAATTCTAACAATTAACGATCTGAGTCATTCGTGTAACCGAGTTATTTTGTGTGCCTCTGTAAATCAACGATAAATGCACTCCATAATCTATAGAAAATGTTCTAGCGCACTTTAGTGAATCCATTATGTTTGAAGAAGTATCATAACATCATTAAAACAGGGTTCGTACGCTTTTACTGTAATTGTTCAATAGAATTTTTCTATTTAATATTGAAATACCAGAAATGATAGACGCCTCGTTTAATTGCACGATTTGTCATACTCTTTTCTGTATTTAAATAATGCGAAAAAGTTTGTTAAAAAATTGTGGTTAAAACGTACCAACACTGTAAAATGCATCGCAAACGATTTTATCTCAGTATATCATGATGTAATGGAATTATTTTGTGCGTCCCTGTAAATGAACTATAAGTGATACATATTATATACTTTTGAGAAAGCATGTAAGCGACGCAAATTAATTCATTACGTTTGTAATATCGTAATATCAATAAAATGCACTTCAAATGATTTTCTCCCATAGACCATAATGAAACGGGATTATTTTGTTTGCCTCTGTAAATGAACTTTAAAAACCACACACTTCATTTTCATTATCAAACATTGTATAGTAAACCCCAATAACATATTAAAATTTCATGTCAATCCGAGTATATTTACGAAAGTTAGAGTACGCACTTCATAAACACTTTTCAACTATATTGGAACATGTTAAAACAGATTAATGATAAGATCAGATTAAAGATGAGCATGAGGTACCGTATTTTAGTGCAATCCTGAAATCTGTCAACGAAAAAACAGATTTTCATTCCATGTTGAACCTAAAATTAATATCCAGTTAAGTTAAATTAGTTAAAAGATACACCTTGAATCAGAATGTGCTCGGAATTATATTTTATTTTCTGTGGGATAAACACTGATTCTCCAGAGGAATCTTAAATAATTGAAGGTTTTGACAAGCTAGCATGTATTTACTGCCGAGCATTTTATTAAAAAATGTGCCTTGCACTTTGCATGTTACTCATTGAGATGGAAAGAAACTAAAACGACCCAAACCTAGATAATGAAAAGGCCACGAAGAAAATGCCAGGAAATTCTAAATTGATAGTGAAAAAGAGTTTCATTTGCAAGGTTTATTATTTCAATTTCTCAAAATCTTGGCACCACAAAAAATAAATTGATATTATTACACACAGTATAAATTCACATTAGGTTGTTTATTACGTTGACGACAGTCTGTTTTCAGTTCCCGTGAGAGTTGCGCTATGGTGCAACTTGAGTAAAGTAAAGGCAAAACAGTGTGCTCACTTTTTTTATCTTGTTCGCCACTTTAAGTTGGTATAAAATATGATCACAAATGTTCTTTTTGTGATTCCTTCTTCTGAACTAAACCCTTTGCACACAGAAACTAATTTTCGTGGGTGTTGTGTCCTGTGGCGAAATTTCCTGGGGATGCCAATATTTTACATAATTTCAGTTAGTATGCAGCGTGAACATAAATTAGTTGGGCCAAAATGAATGGTTTATCATTCATAGTTTTCAGAAACGTATAACAATGGTGGCAATGGCCGACGCTTTCGCTTTTGCTTTTATAGCTCTTACAGGACTTGTGAACATGGCCTAATTTTAATATTTGTATCATCGAATGCGGAAAAAGATGTAGTTTCAAATGAAATGTATTTAAAAACTGTCGCTCAATTTAGTGGCTTTATATGACTTTTTAAAATAATATACAAGCACATATTTTTTCAATCTACCTCAATAATGAACATGTGTGGCAAAGTTACCACATTTGGTAACTGATTGTCCAGAGTAAATTGAAAAGAAAAAGAAAAATGAAAAATCCTGCATCAGGCATAGAGTATGAAACATTTTCCAACTCTAGCATAATATTATTAAGAATTTTAATTTTTTCCTAGAATGAAATGGGTTATCGAAATAATGAACTTAAAAAAGTACATATCTTAGTAAAAATGCATATTCAGCAGTTGCTGTCCATATCCAATAATGTGCGATTCTTTCATGTAACGCTGTATGATATCGATTGAATTTATGCACACCACCTAATACATTCAAAATTAGATAATTTTAAAGATGCATCCCAAACCAAAAATGCACTTCCAACAATTATCGATTCAGTCATTCCTGTAAAACTAATTTAAATAACCTTCAAAAATAGTTTTTGAAGGTTTTAAACAAAATTAAAATATTTAAAGACTTTAATATGCTTTTACAAATATTTAAGAACAGAATCAGATAATTAACCTATATTTTTTTACTGAAGCGTTCAAAGAGTCATTCATTTGTTTCACGATTCGGAAATTCCGAATGGCAACAGTGCTTGTTTGTTTATATTTAGTAATCTGATGTCTATAACAGCTTATTTTTAATTTGGAATTTAATACATTATAATTGGATAAGATATACATGTTATATGTGAAAATATGAAGAACAGACATGATTTCACGTAGAAGAAATTAACATTTAGTTGTCATATGTTAGTATATGTTTTTCATTAAGCCTAACATGGCGTTTAACTATGGTCGACTCGCAGAACAGAGTGGTACAGCCCGGTACCGTTACAGACACTTTCTCGCCTTTGGATTTTATTATAAGTAAGATTGCTAATCATAAAGTTTTTTTAGAAACCAAGTTAAATGTGCTCAATACAAGGCTACCACTGGCGACTATTTTTATATACTATTCGCACCACTATTTAAAAAAGAATAATTTTGTAATAAATTTTTGGTGCATATCTTGTCAAAGTGTGTGCAAAAAAGATTGTTTTGAGAAAGTGTTGCAAGAAAGAATTAATAATTAGTCGCCAGTGAAAGCCCTGCAATATGTCTATACGGTAGTCAAATTCGTCCCAAACTTTTGCGACCATGTCTGCATCTACTGCTTCCATGGCTGCTGTTATGCGTAAAATTCAGTTAGACTAATTTAGTTAGATGGGGATGCAAATGTATTGTTTTATATCTCCCCACAGGAAGAAATCGTACATTGAAAGGTCCGGCGATCTCAGAGGTCATATAAACATGGAAGTGGCTGAAGATGGAAAAGTATTAGCGCTACCTGTCGGTAACTGCATGAAACTCGAGATTTCCCTCTTTCTACTTATACATTATTCGATCAAAAATGAATAGTTATGTTTTTTCTTTTTTTTAATCGGATGATGCTTTTTGAAACACCCTGTATGAGAGAATCTAATTATCGCGGGGGCTGTGCCATGTGACGAAATTTTGCAAGGGACGCTAATATTTTCCATAATTTCATTTGATATACAGCGTGGCCATAAGTTAGTGGGCAGAAGGAATGGTCCCGCATAGCATGCACAGTCACAGTGACGTCATTGTGACGTCACTGTGAGTCACGTACGTCACGTCACACCTGTGACCAAAATTCCACCACTTTGTAACGTCACGCTGTGACCAAAATGTGAACGTCTTGGAGATTTTAAGAAAACTTAAAATAAACTTTAGAACAACTTATGGCATCAAGAAAATTACTATTTGAGAGCTTAAAAAAATTTTGTGACGTTGCAATGACGTCACTTCAAGTCACATAAGTCCCGTCACACCTATGACCAAAATTCCAACACTGTGACTTCACAGTGTGATCGGAGAGGGAATTTGAAACAGAAACTCATAAAATATAGATTTGAATTATGTCATTTGCCTAAATCGTTAATAAAAACATTGTCACACACTATTTAAATAAATTGAGTATTTCCAGAATAAAATATAAATAAATATCTGTCTACATATATGAGGCAGATAACTTTTTTACAATTTTCATTACCATTTTCAAGAAATTTAACAAAATATACTATATAATACACAGGTAAAAAATCCTAAATAGAAATTTAGTAACGTATGAAAGTTTTAGCGGAAAGTAATTCAGAAATAGATCTCCCAGCCTAATAAAATTGTTAGCAATTTACAGGTTTGTTAACATTTTAAATGCAAACATTATTTTTTTTTCTACTACCGCATGGAACTCATTTGCTAATTTTGTAATGCTAAAAATATTTCTTTAAAAATCTCCAATCTTTAATTATTTTGAGAGGCCACTCAACCCAAACATCAGTTTTCTTGTCAAAAAATGAGGGCACAATTTTTGCGACGATCCAACACTTTCAGGGTTTTCCTTGTACGGTATAATTAAGGTGGTTCTTAACTGACCTGCTCAACAACGCGAAGCTTTCTGACATAATTTCAGACTCACTTTTAAACGCAAAGGCATAAATTGGGCAGGACGGTCTATGGAAGCAATTTGGATTCGAAATGATTTTTCATTTTTTTTTAAAATAAATAAACTACTTATCGAGTTATAAGCAATTCGTGTCACGTGACGACCAGTTTTGCCCCTTTCTTTTACTGTCACGTCGGCTATTCGGTTCAAAACGCCGACTTTGACATTTTTTTCTGAAATATCTTCTGCTTTTAACAAAAAATGGAAAACGTCTTTCAATTACATAGTTTCTGAATAAAAACACCAGCCAATTTAATGCATTTCCGAACAAAAACGAATTAAAAATATGTCATAAAGTAAATGTCATAAACTATATGTCATTCCTATAGCAATTTATTCCAAACTGGCCAGTGCTTAGTAAGATATCACCTCTAGCCATATAAATTATAAAGCATTTGAAATATCTTTATTTAAATTATTTGTTTTATCTATCATTTGCGGTAAGCTGTAAACATCTGCGAGGTGTTACTTTCTGGTTAAACAATGCTGCGCAGATCTTAATTGCGGATATTGGAAGCAGACGACTTTTGTCATTCGAAGTTCGAATTAGAATATTTTCAATTTTATTCTTCTTCCAAAATGGCGGATGTGAACGAATTATGTGTCGAAGGATACGTTTTTGCACGTTCAAGGAGAGATATTTTTATTCAGAAAATGGAAATCATTGTGAAAAATTATTCTTCAAATTTGGACGTAATTAACATCCTTATCATACGTAGTAATATTTAAGGAACTGCTGTAAAATATGAAGAAAAGCATCTGCGTCGTTTGGCATTGTTTTTGCTGAGTGCTAATGCAGACTGCAGACCACTAAACAGTAAAACACGACATTTAATTGTTGGAACGGAACAGACAATGAATATTATCTAGAAAAAACTTTTTTTTATAAGGATTTATGTTCTGGATTTAAGAATTCCAATTAAAATATAAGTCCGAAAATAATTACAATAGCGTTGGCGTGTTATGATATGTATTCGTCAATGCATTTGTAATGTTTTTGTACCTAATTTACTTGAAAAACACTTGTATTACTTCGTTGATGCCATAAAAAATTACATCTGCTAAAGAAAGGTATGTAAAAATTTTATTTTTTCAATCTACATGATTAAAATATTTAACATAGAAAGAACACCAACAGCAAAGCTTGAAATTTTTTTGTTGTTGTGTATACTAGTAAGAATTTAAATATTACCCTGCTAAAATATTTTAATTATCACAATAATAATAATGATACATAATCTTTAAGTAATGAATAGCTGTAATATAATAATTTTATTTTTGATTTTCTGCTTTGAATTACACTACTCACTTGATTCCTAAATGATTTTGATAAATTTCAAAGTATTCATTTAACATCTATACTTTAGTATATAAATTTAAAAGTATGTAGGATTATTGTGATCAGTATGATTAAAATAAGCTTGTTACTTACAATTACCGTATAATTCAGTAAATAAAATAATAATGATAAACCGATGTCTTATTACGCTTGGTGGTTAGACTGCATTTCTACATTTGATAAACATTAAAAGATGAATAACTATTTGATATTAATATTAGAGTTATTATTTTTTAATTGTATCATATAAATATGATTATCTGTATTGTTAAAACAATGCAAAATAGCATCCTTAATGCAAAATATCAGTAACGTTCACTAAACTGCATTCTAAAACTTATATAATAGATCTCAAATCCGGTTGTATTCCGGATATACTATGATTATGGTATCAGAATCACAGCAAATGTTACTGTGGTTCTTGCCCTGGAATCAGACATCAAGCCAGATAGATATCATGTCATCGGCGTCAACATGTATTACTATTGATGAATCGTAAATCAATAGAAAATTGTACATTTTCTTCACATCATATGCTAACTAGAGTGGCTGCGGTGCAGTGGGTTATCAACAAAAAATGATCGGTGTTTCTAAAAAATAATATATTGCAAAACTTATTATTTAAAAAACATTACAATTTCATAAATATATACATAATTTATAAATCAATTAATAATGGTAAAAAAAATAAGCAAAATAAGCAAAATATTGTTTTTATTTTTTTATAGTTATCATTTATATATAAAGTAATACCAGTCAAATACTGGAGTAAACGTAATTAAAACACATATAGTATTTAAAATAGAGGTCCCATGCATGATTTGTAGCATATCTTATTTTGAAGGTTAAATTTTTGCTTTTCTCTTATTAATTATAAAAGATACTGTTTAAAACCTATTGGAATATTTGATGAAAGGTATATTTATAAATTTAAATGGTTAAAGGAGAGAAAGAACCCCGCCCCCACCCCCACCCCCCCCAAAAAAAACAGGGCAAAGTATCAGTTTTTTAAAATTATGAACTCAAATTATATAATATATAATTTTTTAACGTGGTTAAAATGTAAAATCTACCACTTTAATATTACTATATGTTTAATATGTACAGAATCGTAGATCAAGCAAGCCTCCTACTCTGTCCATTTTTTAATACCGCCTTTTTTTTAAATAATCATCGTTTTAGATTTTTCTTAGAAATTTTGCAGACACCAACGCGGTACGTAATTTTTTCTGCAAATGTTGTAAAAACCTAGCACAAATACTAATATTGAAAAAAAAAAAAAAAAAAAGAAAAAAGAAAAAAAAAAAACGAACCAGTGGGAGTCCTGTTCAAGGAGTACTTTTTCACAAAAGAAATCTGTAAATGGCTTTTTATCAATACTATTTTTTTTCCTTCTTTTTCATACTTTAAAAATGTTAAAGTATTTTTTTTTTGTATTTAAGGTTGAGCTTTACAATTTTCTGCACATATTTTTTTTTATTATGTATTCGATAAAACTGTACATGATATTTACTTTGACATTTTTAATTTTTTTTTTTTTTTTTTTTAACAAATAATATCATATGAAGAAGCGTTAGATTACCCCCACTTTTCACTAGATATGACAGTTAAAAATTATTTTTAATCTAATATAATTTGTACCTAAAATTCATGCACTGCCTTGTATAGCATATAAAAATGTAAAAAAAAAAAAAAAAAAAAAAAAAAAATTAATTAAAAATATCAATATATAAAAAAGTAGTAGGAATAAAAAATATTTTTTTTAAAAATATGGTCTGTTAAAAGTTTTATTTTAAATGTGCTTTTAAATCGAAAATTAAAATGCAGTGCAGTAACAATTTTTAGAATAATTCTTAAAATTATATATTTATGTTGTTGTGGTCAGGGTCAAACTGATTCTATTATTAGAGTTTCGCTCATCTCACGAAACCCAATTTGTCTCGATTCTTTGTAAGTCCGTCACAGAGTGGGATCTCAGAAACTGTATAAGTTAGAGACTTGATATTTTGTGTACTTACAGCTGAAAACCTACTGTCACGCTGAAAATCATAAAATTTTGAAAATGTCTTCATTAACGCAAGATATTAATTAAAACCTTTAAAACCCACTCATTAATGGATAAAAATATTCAACTAATGCGCAGAATCTATTTGAATTGTTGCCAATTTGCAAAAGTTCGCGCATAATATGTTCAAAGCATTAAATAGGGAAACTTACGTCATATTTAAAATGCTCAAATAACAATATTTCCGAACAGATTCAATATAAAAATATATTTACAGGATATATTAATTTATTTCGACAAAATATTTGACCTATTATCGCAAATTTTAAAACAGCATAAATATTAATATTTCCTTTCAATATATATTTTTAAGTTTAATAATAGAAAGAAAACTTTGACAATTACGTCATATTGGAATCGATACATTTCAAACTTCTTACGGAAAAAAAAAAAAAATCGGTACTTCTCCATTATACGGTTGAACTTCCGAATGACAAAAATGGCTTGGCAGAGCTTGATGACAACTTCAATGGCTTGATGACAACTTCCGAATGACAAAAAAAAAAAAAAAACTATTGCCGAATTCTAATGTCCAAAAAACCAGTGGAAGAATGCTGCCATTATAGAATCTAAAGCCCCACTCACTAAAGTGTCAATTATCAGTAACTTTAAATAATAAAATTTATAATACATTAAAGAAAAAAAAAAAAAAGTAATCTTAAATCTTTATTTATTTACAATATTTTTCTTAACTATCCCCCTCGGCTGACGGATAAGTGTTTATGATGGCAGTTGACACGGGTATGTTGTGCATAACTATGCATAGCAACATTTTTTCAACGCAAGGTCGTTATTATTTTTTTAATTAATGAAATAATTAATAAATGGGTAAAATATCATTAAAAATACAGATAAATGTCTAATAAAAATCTCTTGATGACATAGGAAACACGTGTAACGCATCTGATGTCAATAGAATGTGACACCACGGTAACACACTTTTTTCCCCTATATTTTGGCGACTTTTTTTTTATAGTGGTCGACGGGATAACGGATTAATACCCAATTTTTTATAACATCATTATCATATATTCCCCGATGCAACGACATTGTTTACTTAGCTATTTAACATAAGTTGATTTTCAAATGTTTAATTGATGTTATTTAATCTATCACGAAAGCAGTTGTTAGCTCTTTCGACAGCAGTTGATTTGGCCTTAAAATATCTCAGTGAAAGGAAAATGAATGGAAACCCGATTAAAGCCGATCGCCACTGGTCGCTTAATTCTAATTGAATCTTCTGTAATCATTTTAGAGTTAATCAAATTAGCGTGCTTTTAAAGTTTGCGGTGTCATAACGGGGGTTGGCGAGCGTAGCTCCTAGGGGGCAGAACTCCCTAGTAAAAAAAAGAAATAAAACGCTAATAGACAATGATGTACTTATTATGTGAATAGGGATTGTTAATAAAGAAGGGGAGAGGGGGGGAACTACTTTTTTTTTTAAATATCGCGTTTAGTTCACATGACAGATATTATTATGACAGAGTATAATAGCGGGCTTTGCCCGCTATAAGGACGGTTCAGATATTTGAAAAAACGAAAAACTAGACCGGCAATTTTTTATTTTATATAAAACATGAGTTTTTTTTAATTTGGATTTATTAAAGACACTTAGTCACTTGTTTCGGATTCGTTTCGATTTTAGATTAAAATTTTATTCTTGCAGTTTGGGGTACGGGTTAATCTAATTTTTCAAAAGAATTACTATAATATTGTTTCAGATGAAAAACTATAGTTTAGTATGAATGAGTTTTTATACATGCTTATTTTTCTGTATAAGCCATAAAATAGATATGATAAATATTTTTATAGACTTCTTTTCTATAATTGTATTAAATTGTAGATATATTTTTTTATTTAGGATTTTGGGTCCGGAGGAATGTCGATCAAAACATTTATCAGGTTCGGACGGGTTATGGGTCAACGGAATTTGTTTTATTGGGTTACGGTCGGATTTTGGGTGGACTTGAAATAAAATTTAAAAATTCAAGTCGGGTTTGAATAAATTGAAATCATCCAGCACAGGACAGGACCCAAATGGCTTCACAATATTGTCACTGTCGTCACAGATTCATCACAGTGTTATGTCAAAATCGTCACAAATGACACATATTTCACAAATTGGTCATAATGTGACTTCAAAATGTTGTCGCTTTCGTCACAGATTCGACACAAAGTTAATGGCAAAATCGTCACAAATGACACACTCTTCACAAATTTGTCACACCGTGACTTCACAAAGTGGTCACAATGTGTCGTCACAAAAGAGCTCTAAAACGGCCATAACGACTTCACATTCAGGTCACCGTGACTTCACATCGACGTCACGTGACGTCACATCGACGGTCACAAAGTCACAGTGTGACTTTACACTGACGTCGCCGTGACGTCACCATGCCTTACGGGGTTTATTATGCGTATTTATACAGTTAAAAATGAAACTACACATGCAACTACACTATATTATAAGATAGTGGTACAGCGCCTAGAATACATAGTGTGGATAACGGTTTCCCGTTGTTTAATTCAAAATTTTCGAATTCACACCAGAAATTCTGAAACAAGAATTTTTTCTTTAAGAAATCACGAAATATCTGCCATTAAGTTAACAAAAGAACATTATACGGAATTTCTAGTATGAATGCGAAATTTCGGAATTAAAAAAAAGCCAAACTGGTAATGCTTTTAAAATGTGCTAAAAATAGCCGATAAACGTGCAACGATGCGGTACAATAATTGGGCGGCGATCGCAGCGACATCGCCTTTAAAAATAGATTTACCGTAATTTTCGGCGTATAATCCGCGGATAAAACAATTCTGTTTCAACCCAGACATTTTATTCAATAATTGAAGTTAAATATTTACAGCGATCTATTAAGTTACATTTTATAAAATAAAATTTCTGGGTCGAAAAACGATTGTTTGAGCTGCGGATTATACGCCGGAAATTACGGTACCTCTAGCAAAAGTAACCGTTTCACTATCGACACCAGGAACATAATTTCTGTTAATAAAATCTTCTTGTAAGTGTATGTTTCAGTAGTTTCGTGTTGTAGTTATGTAGTAGTGTATATTTCAGTAGTATATTCATATTAAGTAGTTTTTTATCATATCAGGGAATTAAACTTTTCCACTCTTCTAGCCTTTGGTAAGCTAAATAGGGATAGTTTCCAGTTTGCTGTCTTGTATCGAGTACTGCAACCAGGTACGAAAGAATGCTTATCACGTTTTTGGCCATGATCAATATCAATCATATTTTCAAAGCTTTTGAAAATCACTATCCAAGTCAAAGGAAATAGGGTATAATTTAATTCTTTAAAATATTTACCACCAGCTGAAACGTTTTCTCAGTTCGATTCCTATACAATGTTTGCGTTAGAAAGAGCTAGCTGACAGTGACTTAGCCAAAGAGGGGGTGGGTCCAAATGCTCTAGAAACCAGTAACATTATAAAGTTTTCTTCGCCTCCAATATCGCAGAAAATTCTCCGAATAGATAAGGCAAAAATATTTTTATAAAATTAGTGATATCCAAACCATTTAGACCTCCACCCTGTCTGCGCCACTGCTAGAAGATGTCGCTGCGATTGATCCGTTATCTTTCCAGCATCGTTCTACATTTATCGGATCAATTTTTTAGTACTATTTTGTAGCCGTTTTCCATACTATGTTTCTTAGGCGCTGTTGCTGAACTATATTCGGTATACTAAATGTTTGTAGAATATAAATAAATTTCTATACAGGGCTACGCAAAAAACTGGAACCGGTTGATCCGGTTCTAAATGTATGAACGTTCGTATAAATACTAGTTCAGTGTACGGGAATTCATTGACTGATTCCCATACATATTTTATAGTAATTTCCTAGTGCTGTGAAGTCAATCCTAAATGTTATTTCTCAATCTCTTCCATTTTCTAGCAACAGCTTTTTGAATTTCATAAATTATTCTTACCAAGCACATAATTTTTATTTAAAATCAAGATAACTAACTATCAACATCGGTATTAACTCATTTGATTAATTAGGAGTGATGTAAGTTTGACATCTATCCTATGCCAGTTTTATCATTCAGAAATTCCAAATTCACACCAGACATTTCGAATAGCAATTTTTGGTTTATACAATAAGAGACAATTCATGCTTACATAAAAAAGAACTTTTCTTTTGGAATTTCCAGTATGAATTCAGAATTTCTGAATAAAAAATAAGGCCAAACTGCCAACCCTGATGATTAGCACATATATATGTGTCCATATCGGAATGTATTTTTTATTCAGAAATTCCGAATCCATGTCGGAAATTACGAACTTTTTTTTTTTCGTTATGTTATCACGAATTGTCCCGTATTGAATAAAGCAAAAATTACTAATCGGAATTTCTGGTATGAATTTGGAATTTATGATTAAAAAATAAATTTCTGAATTTCCTTCTTATTTAAATGGGTTTAATTGGTACAAATTTAAAAAGTGCAAAATAGTAACTAAAACAAAGAGGAAAGAAAGAAAAGCAAACTAGTGCAAAATATTTCCTTGGTAAAAGTAAAAATTATCAGTCTTTGAAAAACCGTATTTATCAAAAAAAGTTATTGTATTTCAAGTAGTGTTGCCAGTAGGCTACTTTTATTTTATTCAGATTGCATGATTCCCACCACTTTTTTAAAATAGTGTAATTGGTCTTATTCTCGCATTATCAATCTGTCATTAAATAAAAAGAATATTTCTTCTTCAAAAAAAGTGGTGGCAATCAAGTAATCTGAATTTTAAAAAAGTAGCTTTACTGGCAACACTGATTTCAAGCATTATAGGGTTCGTACGCTGTCATCACAATTTCTTGATATGATTTTTCGATTTAATAGTTAAATGTCAAAAATTGTAGACGCCTCGCTGAATTTCAGGATTTGTAATACTTTTCCGCGCTTAAATTAAGCGAAAAATTCTATTAAAAAATTGTAGTAACAGCGTACGAACTCTGTATTATATTATTACAGTATGTATTACATGATTTTTACAAAATCTCGAATAATAATATTGTAAGAACAGTTAAGTATAAAACAATTTACTTTATGAGTTATTAGCGACAAAGTCTTACTCCTTTCACTACAGAATTTTTTGTCATCACCGTAAATTCATAGCTCACTTTTGACCGCTGCCAAACACTGTTGATATTTTTTGAAAAGTGTAACACTGGTGGCAATGACCAGCGCTTTCGCTTTTGCTTTTAGTAATCCTACACGATTTCTAAATATCACCATAATTTTCAATTTTTGCTTAATAGAATAGGGGGGGGGGGGGGATGTACTTTCTAATAAAATTTGTTTAAAAAATGTAGTTCAATTTAGTGACTTTTGATGACTTTTTAGAATAATTTTTAAGTATAGTTTTTTATAAAACTAACTCAACAATGAACATTTGTGGCCAAATATCCACATTTGGCAATTGCTCGTCCAAAGTAAATTGAAACGAAAAACAAGAACGAAAAATCATGCATCAGGCATGTATTATGAAATACTTTCTAACACTAACATTATATTATTAATAATTTTCATTTTTTTTTTCAAGAATGAAATGGGATTTCGAAATAAACAACTTAAAACACATAAATCAGTAAAAATCCATTTTCAGCAATTTTTTTCCATAGCCGGTAATGTGTGTGAGTTCTTTTGAGTAAAGCTGTATGATATCACCATCTAATACAATCAAAATTTCATAAGTTTATAAAGGCATACCAGAGCGGAAAACGCACTTCTAACAATTATCGATCTTAGTCATTACTGTAACCGAATTATTTTGTGTGCCTCTGTAAATAAAGAATAAATGTTCCCCATAATCTGTAGAAAACATGTTCTAGCGTACTTCAGCGAATTCATTATGTTGGAAGTATCATAACATTATTGAAGTGCGTCGCAAACTATTTTTCCTCCATAGATCATAATGTAATGAATCTCTTTTGTGTACCCCTGTAAATGAACTATAAATACTACTTATTGTATACTCCGGAAAAAACGTGTTTTTATCCATCTCAGTGACGCAAATCAATTTCATTATGTTTGAAATATCGTATCATCAATAAAATGCACCGCAAACGATTTTTTCCTATAGTCTATAATAGAAGAAAACTTTTTGTATGTTCCTGTAAACGAACTATAAAAGCTACACACTTCGTTTTTAATACCAAACATACTGTAGTAAACTCCAATAACATATAAAGATTTCATGTCAGTCCGAGTATATTTACAAGCGTTAGAGTACGAACAGGCAGACAAACTGAATTCATAAACACTTTTAACTCGGAAGAAGTCGCGCATACCCAGATAATGAATGGTTTTTACATTGTCACCAATAAATACAATTAATAATCGTCACCTTATTCAGTCTAAGACAATTGTTACAAATTCTATGATAATGTAAATTGTAGATTACTTTTCGAAAAATAGTGGTGACAAATGTAAAAACCGTACGCACCCTGGGGTATGTCATACCCCGTGCGACTGCTCCCGGGTTAAACTATGTTGGTAAAAGTTAAAAAGTAGATTAATCATAAGATAATATTAAATATGAGATACCGTATTTTAACGCTACACTGCAATCTGTCAACGAAAAGAGGCATTATCATTCCATGTTGAATACAAAATTAAAATACAGTTAAGTTAAATTGGTTCAAAGATACGTTGAATCAGAATGTGCTCGGAATTATATTGTAATTTCTTTATGATAAACACTCATTCTTCCGAGGTATCTTCAACAATTGTGGGTTTTGCCAAGTGGTCATATATTTACGGCTGATAATTGTATTACAAAATATACTTCGTATGCTTTCATATTACTCTATGAGATGGAAAGAGACTTAAAAGCACCGAAACCTGGATCATGAAAAGGTCACGAAGGACAGTGCCAGAAAAATTGTAAAAAAATCGTTAAAAAAAAAAATATATATATAGTATATGTATTTCATTTGCAAGGTTTATTATTTTAATTTCACAAAGTTTTGGTACCGGAAAAAGAGTTCGAGAGTTTAAATAATACAAATTTACATCTGTTGAAACACTTGTCAATACTTAACAGAGACATATCTATTTCATGTGAGAGTTGTTATACCTTAGTCTTAGTAGGATATCTCGTGTAAAATATTAGAAAAATCCATGATGTTGTACTGCTTTAACTCGTTCGCAATCTCTAAGTTGACCAGATATGTGGTGATTTCGCCTACTGAGCTGAATCCATCGCGCACAGAATCTGGTATCAGAGTATTTTCAGAGGACGCTAATAATTTCCATAATTTAATTTATATTGTATATGTAGGATTCTTATGTAGAATGGGCAGAAATACGTAAATTGGGCAAAAGGAAGGGTTTATCATGTGTAGTTTTTATAAACGTATAACAACGGTGACAATGGTCGCCTCCATCGCTTTTGCTTTTATTGCTCTTAGACGATTTCTGAACGTTGCATAATTTTAATTTTTGAATCATCGATTAGACAAAAAAATGTACTTTCGAATGGAATGTATGAAAAACTGTAGCTCAATTTAGTGGCTTTTTATGACTTTTAAAATTAATTTTAAAGCATATATACTTTTTAAATCTACCTCAACAATGAACATCTGTTTCAACGTTACAACATTTGGCAATTGGTTCTTTAAAGTAAATTGAAAAGAAAACAAGAACGAAAAATCATGCGTCAAGCATAGATTATGTAACACTTTCCAACGCTTCCAAAATAATTTTACAAATCATACCGTTTAATAAGCTGAAAGATAACATATAAGTAAACAATTTGAAAAACACAATTTCAGGAATTTCCAACATATACAATATTCGGAAAAATATCCGAATACTTTTATTCGGCACTGTATATGATCTATAGATTTGTATATATACTACATAGGATGCTAAATTTTAGTTCAGTTAGGAAACGCGTAGCACAGTTTAAAATTCTCCGTCTGGAGTTTCTGTCAATAAACGGAAATGTGTTCGCGAACTTTTGTGCTTCCCTGTATATGATCTACAGAAGTTATACACACCACGTAATAGACAAAAAGTGAGTTAAATTTAAAATCGCGTTCAGTAACTTAAAACACACTTCCAGGAATTATTGTTAACAGACAGTAGAGAATTCTTTTGTGTGTCCCTGTCAATGAACGATGACTGCTATACACACAATATTCTGTAGTAAGCCTCTTGTAATTCACCTTAGTGATATATATAAATTTCAATGCGTTTAAAATAGTGAAACATTATTTAAATAAACAGCAGACGATTTTTCTCCATAGACATAATGTAACGGAATTATTTTGACTGTCCCTGTAAAGTAACTATAAGTGCTATGCACACCCTATTCCATATTAAGCTTCTTGTAATGCAGCTTAGTGATCTATATCAATTACAATGTGTTTGAAATTGTGTAACATCATTAAAATAAACCGCAAATGATTTTTCCCCATTGACCGTAATGTAACGGAATTTTTTTATGTGTCCCTGTAAAAAAAAAAAAAAAAAAAAAACTATAAGTGCTACACACTTCCGTTGAAATAGGGAACATGCTATAGATAACGACAATAACATATAAAAATTGCAGGGCAATCCGAGCCTATTTACGGGAGTTAGAGCACGGACAGACGGCCATACGACCAGACAAACCGAAGTCATAAACACTTTTCAACTAGATTGGAAAGTGTTAAAAACAAGAATGAAAAATCATACATCAGGCATAGATTAACCCTCCAGCCGCGGGCGATTTTTTCATTTTCTTATATAAAATCGTGGGCTATATTTTTATTCGTCATTTATAATAGTTATAAGCATTGAGTGTCACCAGAATTTACAAATGCATGTAGTTCCAGATAAGTAAAATCAGCTTCTTTACGTACATTATAAAAGCAAAATTTTAATCCAAAATTCCGGTAGGAATGTGGCATTCTTATATATATACTTCGTAAAAATATATACTTTGCATGTTTGCATGTTACTCTATGAGATGGAAAGAAACTTAAAAGGACCAAAACCTGGATCATGAAAAGGCACGAAGGAAAATGCGAGAAAAATTGTAATGAGATCGTAAAAGAAAAAAACAATGTTTCATTTATGAGGTTTATTATTTTATTATTTTAATTTTACAAAGTTTTGACACCAGAAAAAATAAACAGGCATTATTGTAAATAATATAAATTCACATCTGTTTGTACACATCTTTCTTATCTAAATGCATATGTTCACGTGAGAGTTGTTCTACCGTTGGTAGGATGACTTGGGTAAAATTACGAGAAAATCAATGGTGCTCACTATTCTAAGCAGTTTGCCATACGTAAGTAGACCTGATCACAATTGGTCGAGTGATTTCTCCCACTGAGCTAAACACCTTGCACACATAATCTAAATATCGCGAGGGCTGTGCCCTCTGACGAAATTTCCAGGAAAGGCAATATTTTCCATAATTTCATTTGGTAGTTGGACAAAATGAATGGTTTATCATGCGTAGTTATACAGTTGTACAAGAAAGTACACATGATAATAAGATAGTGGAACATACAAAGTTTACCTTTTTAACATTTCTTCCAACATAGTTAAAAAGTTTTTATGACTTCGGTTTACCTGTCTGCCGTCTGAGCGTGCTCTAACTCACGTAAATATATTCGGATTGGTATATAATTGATATATGTTATTCTGGTTTATTATGGCATGTTCGCTATTGAAAGTGGAATATGTAGCATGTATTGCTGTTCGTTTACAGGGAGACTCGAAAGAATCCCGTTACATTACGGTATATAGGGAAAAATCTTTTCCGATGATTTTAATTATGTTATATTATTTCAAACATAATGAAATTGATACGCGTTGCTGAGGCACACTAAAATTTTTTTTTTGTAGAATATGGAGAGCAATGGATCTATTATGCATTTACAGGGTCACAGAAAAGAATTCGGCAACATAATGGCCTACTTAAACGTTAGTTTGCACCGTATTTGAATTATGCATTTTCCAGCTGATCTATATTCAGTATACTGAGATATTTTTATAGAATATAAATAAATTCATATACTATGCAAATTACTATGCATAATAACTATGCATATTAAAATTACTATTAATATACTATGTATATGAAAATTACTATTAATATACTATGTATATGAAAATTACTATTAATATACTATGAATATGAAAATTACTATTAATATACTATGCAAAGAACTGAATACATTGCCACCCATGAATTGCAATATATTAAAGTACCAGACATGCCAAGCTCCCACCAATCTTCTGTAGTATGTGGATTAATTTGACCCTGTTTAATAACGTTTCGAACTAGAAAAATTTATTTTATGAATTTTTATTTATTCAGTTTCAGGTTTCTACGTGGAATATATTTTATTTTCTTTAAATAAATTCTGGTGCGAAACGTATTAAACCTTGGTCAAATTAACCCACATACCTCTGATGTACGTTTTAATTTGTGTTATAGGTTTCTTTTCTTGAATTAAATTTCAGTTTAATATGAGGCGTGTGTAAAAATCTGTAGAAAATATACAGGCCTGTACCAAACTATATAGAGTGCATTTTCATCTGTTGGTGGAAATTGCTGAAGGTTAATTTTCGAGTGTGTTGTGCGATTTGTGACTAAGCTAAATTTTAGCGGACTATACGATATTTATATACAGATTTATATAGAGATTTATAGAGATTTATATGTATATAGAGATTTATAGATCATGTACAGAAATACAGAAAGAAATTCTAACACCTTTACGCGCTGTACGCAGTAATTGCCGAAATTTGGTTTTCAAATGGGTTGTGTATTTTGTAAGTTGTTTACTTAGATATCTTTTTACCTTTTAAACTGCGAAGTTCCGTTACAGTATTTTGGAAAGTTGGAAAGTTTTTCATAAATCAGCTTGAAAGTATGATTTTCTTTCTTGTTTTACAAATGTTCGATGTTTCTGTCATTGGTTACTCCCTCTGCAAATATGACGTAGATAAATCAGTTCCCGCTGTTTGACAATAAGCATGTTCACCTCTATCAAACCAACTGCAGTGACTTCAATTCAGGAATGTGTTTCGGAAGAAGTGTACAATAAATCCAATCATTAATAAAAACTCCATATAACACTAAAATTTCTAAAATTACTAAAACCTTCGGAAGAAAAGTCTTGTAATCGTGGACCATGTAATAACATCTCTGGAACCAATACAAATTGTTACTCGATCACTATCCGCAGCCATTTACGGATATATACCGCATACCAACAAGCTTAAAATAGAGTGCTACTATTCTAATTTGGGGCAGGTACACCTACAATTATTATTTTGAAATTTATTTTATTATGAAATTGTCCAACTAATTTCTGTAAAACCTGTATTTATGAATATATTTACTATGAAAAATAAACAATCAGTATTTCTATTTTCATCTACCAGCTAATTTATGACAGTTCTTTTCATCTGCCCCTCTTTCACAGGTTTTTGTTCCATTACAGGTAAGCAGACTTTAGTCATTTCAAGGGTAAAGTACCTCTGTTGCTAAAATGTTGAAATGATTGATTTGCACCAGCATTTATGAACAACTGTTTTTGAAAATAACTAAAAACTTTTTTTCCAGTATGTTATAAAAACAAAATTTTATATCAAAATTCTGATGCAAGTGTGGCATTTGGGGATAAAAATTAATTGGTATAAATAACATACAACTCCCTTCAAAAGATTTAAGCTACTTAAAAAAGTTAAAACGAGTTCGGCAAAATTATGCAATAATGCTAGATTCACTCATTTCGAGTTTTTTTTTCTCAGTGTGCGTACAGCTTACCCTAATTGTCTTGTTTTTCGTCTTATTTAATTGCAGAAAAATATTTTAAATTAAGGTCGCGCAGAAAGATATTCGCAAAAATAATTTTGATCTGAAGAAAAAATATTTCTCAAAGATTTCGGATCTGGAATAGTGGTGACAGACTCCTTGGAAATTCTAAGGAGTGTACGCACCTTGCTTGTTCTATAAAAAAAAAATCTTTATTTATAAATATTGAATTGCTGTTTCAAATATGACGACCCAGTGCTTTCAGTTCTGAAATACCAGAAATACTCAGAATATTGGAACATGGACATACTTAAAACTGAGCACATAGATGTCAGTTCATACTCATTTTTGAAAGATGGATATACTCAAAAATGATTACAATCATTTCAAACTCATTTTTGAAAGATGGACAAACTCAAAAATGAGCCTATAGAAGTCATTTCATACTCATTTTTGAAATATGGAGATACTCAAATATGAGAACACGATGTTTTATCCTTGAGTGTGTGCATGTTTTCGGAAAATGATTATATACGTGTTTCAAACTTGAGTAATTTTGATTCGGAGCCATTTTGACTATGCGACATACTCAGATTTGAGTATTTTTTGCTCAGTTTTGAAAATGTCGTTATTAGAGTGCATCATTATCCAGTTTTGTGACACACTCGGAAATTTGCTCTGTTATATCACATTTTGATTGGTAATATGGGCCATTAGCAAATTTTAAACCTCTCAGGTTTTCGGTGGTCGAATTTTTTCTTTCTCTTCATTATTGTCATTGACAATTTATTGATCGCATTATCCGATGTACAGTGTAATGTACGGTTTAAACAATGTCTTTAACATTAATTAGAAATAGGGAAATTATGAGGAAAACGAAATTGTTCTCATTTACCGGAGATACGTCTTTTACTGACACCTTTACGAGAGTCCAATGTATTTCCATTTTTATACTTTATTTTTGATTAGCAAAACCTGCAACATTGCAGGTGTAGTTGTTGAAATATGCCAAGTGGTATTTGTTTACCTATTTACATTAAAATAAATTATACTGCTATAGATAATTTAAATATTATTATTAATACATTCGCATTCGGCAATTTTTCCTGAAACTTTCTTATAAAACGGGGTATTTTAAAATGATATTAAATCATTGGTAGCTCCTTCGTCTCTTGAAAGGCTTTCGTAAATTGTTTACTAGCTGATTTTCCTAAGTTTATGCATCAATAAATATCATTCAATAAATAATAACTAGTGGATATTTATCCTGCTTTTCAAAGCGTAGACTGACATAGGGAAAAAAATTCCTGGCGGCTCGGCCTACAGGCATAGGTAAATTTCGAAGACGCAGACCGTGGAGCGCCTGTTTATTGAGAATTGCAGAAGAAATGACCTTTTTGCTATGATGCGGCAGCTGGAACCACCCATTTTGAAATCTACATGTGTTTATAGGCGGAACCGGCGGAATTTTTTTTGTTTTTAATTTGTTTTTTGCTGAAAGGGTTGGTCCTATAAAAAACTTGACAATATAAAAGTAATAGATAATAATAAGAGGATTTATAATAAATTTAATCGTATTTGATATCTTGTGAATGGACGAAGTTATGATTATTTTTCTTCTTAAACCTTCTTAAACCTTAAACCTTTTCTTCTTAATTCCTCCCCCCTCCCCTTGAGGCCATTTTTAATGGTATCAAAAATCTGTCATACATAAATTTTCGGCCCTTTTTCTAGAAGTAATAATAACTTTAAACGGATTCGATACGTATCATAAATAAGAAGTTATGTTTTTTTTTCTGTTTTCACAAAAAGCCCCCCCCCCCATTCCCCTCCCCCTTGTTCTATTTTGCCTATTAACGAACTTGACCGAGATTTTATGCCCCTTGATTTTGTGTATCAGTTTGGGAGAGATTTGAAAAGAATTACCGTAATTTCGCGCGTATGCGCCGCGGCTTAGTTAAGTCTTTTTCAAACCGGAAATTTTATTGAAAATAAGAAATCAAATAAGTGCTAAGCAGAAATAAGTCACATTTCATTAAAAATAAATTCTGGTAGGAAATTGAATTGTTTGAGGTGCGGCGTATACGCGCGAAATTACGGTATTGAAGTTATCGTGTCTATGGAAAAGTGATATAGATAGATAGATAGATATAAAGTTTTGAACTTGGGGTGGTTTTGGGTTCTGGGAGTCATGATCGGCGTAGATCTGCAAAAATGTTTCAGCAATTCTAACATTGGGGAGAATGTAATAGGTAGTATTACTTACGAAATCTACCTAAAATGTCCAGTGAGAGATGCCAGGCTGGGTATCGTCATCGTAGCTCAAAGGCAGAGCACTTGAGCGCTATTCCAAGGATTCGGGTTCGATCCCCGGCTTGGACATTTTTCACTATGTCGGTTTACGCTTTGAAAAGCAGGATCCACTAGTCCACTAGTTAAAATCCACTAGTTATTATTCAATGATTACAGGCGTAATTCAATGCTGAAAAAGGAATTAAAATTATCATTCAATATACGGGTTTATTATAAAATGTCTTACGATATAAAAAAACAAAAAACATATGGGCAACATGATATAAATGCATTTTCTGTAAGGTAGAAGACACGCCCTTAGTCAATGATGTTTTTTGAAGAAAAACGAATATTCTCGTTTACCGATGAGAATGTGTTAAGTCAAATTTTGAGGAACCCTTATTCTTGTAGATTTAGCAATCCAATTTCATCAAATGAAAGCAATAGTGATTGATTAAGAATCTTCTATAATCTTGATTAAACTAAAACAGTAAATCTAGGATGTCAATGAAAAAGTTAATAGCGTTTAACTGTTTGAAGGGCTGTGAGGTGTTATTATTTATACCACTTAACTTTAATCCCTAAATACGACAATCGCACAGGAATTTTGGAATAAAATTTTACTTTTATAATGTACGTAAATAAAGATTTTAGCCCTTTTTCAAATAAATTTGCCTATAAATTATGGCGTCATTCAATCGTTTCAACATTTTCACAACAGAAGTAATTTATATTTATTTGAGATGAATAATAATGTATATAGAAATGTATCTGTGATATATTCTATACTTTAGCACATTGTTTAATTCCATGATTTTGTGAGATTTTACTCTTTTTACGGCGGCTGAAAGTAATCAACAATTCCATCAGTGTTGACAGTGGGCTACTTTTTTAAAATGTAGATTGTATGGTTCCCGCCACTTTTTTATGTTAGTGTAATTGTCTTTATTTTCGCATTATTTAATTTGTCATTAAAGAAGTCAAATATTTCTACTTCAAAAAAGTGGTGGCAATCAAGAAATCGGAATTTAAAAAAAAAAGGTAGCTTACTAGCAACACTGAACTCCATCGCAGACTTGCCAAGTCTCCGGCTTTTTGAACATCAGTATTATCCTACAGAAAATGTTGTTCTTTTAAATCGCAAAATGTTCCGATTACGTAAAACAACATTTTCTGTACTAAAATACCGGTGTCCAAAAAGCCGGAGACTTGGCAACTCTGCCATCGTAATAATATCATCGCTACCATGTTAAACTATCGAATGTGAAAAAATGCATTTTTCATTACTTTTAAAAATGTGCTGATTGTCGCCGCTAAATTTTAATTGTATTCTCCACTAGCGTTGTCAGTTGGGTCTATTTTTTTATTCCGAAATTCCGAGTCCATACCAAAAATTTGAAATAGAATTTTTTTATACAGACATTTCGTAATTACTTAAAGTAAAAACAAAATTCTTAAAATTTCCGCTATGAATTCGGCATCTGTCAATAAAAAAGAAAGCCACCTGGCAACCCTATTCTTTACAAAATATTTATTTATATTCGTACTAGGCGAAGAATTCGAATAAAATTTAGTGGTGACAATCGGCCCAATTTTTAAAAGTAATGAAAAATGCATTTTTTCACATTCGATAGTTTGATATGGTAGCGACGATATCATAATGAAGCAATAAACAACTCCATTACAAAGGTACCTTTTTCCTTTTTTGTTTTTGTTTTTTTTGTTTTGTTTTTGTTTTGTTTTGTTTACATACAAAATTTTCAAGTGATAAGAAAGTCGATAAGATATGTATCTATGTAACAATAAAAAATATATCCAGATAATAGCACAAGCGGTCAGTTACCTGATGCACTATTTGTCAAAGTAAATTGATTGTAATAAGGTGTACTGCTGCGTGGGTGGTAGAATTTTGTTATGACCAATATATTATGACGCCTAGGGTTATATATTCACATAGAAAACAAGGAAAATATAAAATAAGGAAAATCATACACATCATCAATAAGACGGAACTCTTGACGTAGGAAAAAATAAATAAAAAAAAGGAAAATATTTTATAATTTTCAATTTTTGTTCGCTTTTTCCAATTTTTTTAAAACAACATTCGCACATTCCCTTTAAAACAGCCAAGCTTTTTATAAAATTCTGAAATATAATTAAACATTTATAGATATCATTTGATCACCTTTTACGCATATGTATTTGTATTTGTATTTAATTAATTAATTATTTATTTATTTATTGAGAAAAATACTTTTTGCCACATTTAGGAAATCAACCCTACTTTTCTTTCCTTCGTTCTTTCTTTTTTTTTCAGAAAACATTAATTTGAACAAGAATACGAAATGCTTAAATAAAAATAAATACTGTTTCCTTATTAGTTACAGCTCTATTGCAGTCATGAAACAGTAACTTGTTTTGATTTGATTTTTTAATTCTATTATTGTAATCATACACTGCGTTGTGATGTATATATGAATCAGTTATTTAACCTTTAATAGTACATAAATAACTCAGTAACAATTATATTTAATCTTTTGATTACGGGGTTGGAATACCGTATGTCCCAACGGTTATTTTTTTATTCCATTAGAACCCCATTTTGAAAAATATTCTCTGCCATGCACTTATAATACGATATTATCAAAAGATAATCTACTATATATATATATATATATATTTAAATTGTGGTACAACTTAATGCAAAAATAGTCGCCAGTCGTGATCGTAATCAAAAGGTTTAATAAAAATATTCGTCATATGTAATCGCAAAAGTCTGTTATTAAATCAGATGAAGAAATACTCTTTAAAATTTTTTGATGTCTAACTCTAAATATAAACAAAAAAAAAATTGCTAGCAGAAATATTTGTGCAAAGTTACATGTTTAACATTAAAATTTGCACGAGAAATATTATTAACATCTCATATTATTTTTGATTAATTTATTGTTAACGATCTAGGTTCAAATTGGTGTGAAAAGCAACCTGTATTTTTGATTGAATTAATGGATTGCGACCCTAAATGGCCCGTGTTAATACGTTCACTAAGCTGCAGGTTTCACGGTAATACAAGAATTTTTTTTAATTTATAGAATTTTATAGATATAACGCAAATTTTAATACATTGAATAATAATCAATGCTTTCAAAGATTACATTCATATAAATAATTAAGTTTTTTATATAATGTTAGAATAATGATATATTTTTTTAAGCATTTAAAATAAAATACACGGAAAACAAGATTACGAGTTTGCCCTTTTGCTGGACAGTCAGAGGGTACTTTTATTTTTGAAACATTCTGTAGTGAGTTTGCGGAACACTTTAATGTTCTTTTCTGTATTTTACAGAGATGCCAAGCTCCGACTAATCTTCCGTAATATGTAGATTAATGTAACCCGTTTAACAACGTTTCAAACCAGAAAAATTATTTGATGAATCTTCATTTAGTTAATTTCAAATTTCTGAGTGGAATATATTTAATTTCATTTCTTAAAAAGATTTCTGGTACGAAACGCATAAAACCTGGGTTAAATTAACCAACATATTACGGAAGATTATTGGGAACTTGGCATCTCTGATTTTATATTAGCATATAGGTTTCATGCTTTTCTGATTAAAGCATAGGATTTACTCATGTGAACTATTTGATTAACCCTTTGATATGTCCCACCTAATTTTAATCCGATTCGAACCAGAAACTTTTAATTAAATTTTACTTTTTTAACTTTGACGGGAAAAGTTGAAAAATTCCTTTTCCTTTATTATATCCTAAATTCTTTCGTAAATACCGGTGTGAATTCGACGTTACAGGAACACAATTGCTTGCCCCTTTCAGGGGCAAGCTACCTGTTAACCTGTTAACTGGGTATAACGAAATATTTCGTCATACGCGAACTACTACTGCAATATTTTGAACGCATTACTTCCACCAGTAAAATTTTAATAGAAAATTTCTTCTTCTTTAAACGCTCTATTCATGCAAAATTACTGCCATGAATAGGCAAAAAAATTCTGTTCTTTTTAACTGGAGGAAGTGTGCCCCGTTGGTAATCAGGCATATCAGTTGAACAAAAGTTTATTACTCGGTTACCAAGTTAACTATCAACTACAAAAAAAAATCAAAGAGTTACGAATAATAGATTGAAATAAATCAGAATAAATCCATATGCATAAATAATACATAAATATGCATACAATATACATAAATCCTGTATTTGTTTCATAATTAGTGTAAATTTTTAGTTACCTAAGAAGAATTTTAATTACTTTTGTGAGTATTGGGAAAAATTAGAGAAAATACTCTGTGTAACATCTACGAAAAAGAAAAGTGTATTAATTTCGTGATATAAAAAAATTATTTTTACCAGTTCAATAACTCTTTATTTAAAAGTATACTGGCTGCGTAATACGATATTCCTAAACTCAATGTCTTCGATGAATAATGATGTATAATTAAATAATTACCCTTGCCGTTCCATGACAATTCTGAAAAAAAAAAATATTAATATAATCAAATAAATTACTCATAAATCTCTAAAATATCAAAAATAACTGAATCCTTTAAGCTCATTAAATTCTAGAATTTCTCTATTTAAGTTACGTTACCTATCACTTTAGTTACAATGTTGCAAATTTAAGGTACTCAAATTCTTAAATTTCATTATTAGATTTCGAAGTAATTTCAAGGCAATATTTAGAATAAAATTCTCGCAACATGGCTTACATACATAATTGAAAAAAAAAATAGAGTATATTATATATAAATTACCATTTATTAGTTTTATTTTAACGATCAAAATTAAAAATAAAATAAATTATACGTGCGGTCATAATTTAGTTACAGAAACACATGCACTGTAATTCAGGGGTGAAAGCGCTGCGTCACAAATGGCCAATTGTCACCAATTAATTTTAATATACGTATTAAATTCCAGAAATTCTCTGATTAAATTAGGTGACAAATACTATTAAAATTTAGTGGGGGAAAATCGGCCATTTGTGGCGCAGCGCTTTCATCTCTGCTCTAATTACTTAATTTCAGACAATAAATCATCCTTAATGTAATTCCAGAATCTCATCAAGTCTAGAAGTGTGAAAAAATTTAATAATGATAGACATTATAGAAAAAAGTTAAATAACATCTGCATAAATACAATTTTTAGCTGGGATAAAAGAATAAAAGAAATATTTATTTTAGCCTAGAAGAAAAGAGATTTTACATTTTATCTCTGTTTAAAAAAAAAATTACAGGAATTAAATTTAGGGGAACAATTTTACATATCTTATATTAATAAATATATGTCCTTGTCATATATATATATATATATAAGAACTACGTTTGCTAATACACATTTTATAATGGACTATGATGTGTTACTTTTATATGCGAACTAATGTAGTTATATTTACATATTCATTAATTCATCTTAATGTATTCATATTCATTAATATTTAACAATGTTATCGATTAAATTAGATTAATGCCCACTGTGGGCAATATCATATTAACTTATAATGCGATGTATACCTTCTTAAATGCTAATATAATGCATTGTATTAATTTTTATTAATTGTTCTACCCTCTCTACTTAAATCCTGTGTATTTAATTTTTAACAAAGTTTGCAGAAACATTAAGTGTAACTAATTAATATCAATTTTTAATTAATATTAATAGTAAATCCTTAGCAACTTAATTCTTATATTTTTTATTTAAATTTGATTATAAATTAATTTACGTGTTGTTGCATTTCTGGCAATGGTATTTAATTGGCTATGTCATTGCTAAGTACAAATATTTATCTGAAGCATTAATCAATAATTATTAATTTCACCATTTTACATATCATTTTTTACATAGAATTTTTCTTTAATACATCAATTACTTTTATTTTCATGTAATTGAAAATTTATCAACATAATTTAATTTATTATTTAATTATATTTATTTATTATTTAACTATCAGTTATCATTCTTTAGACAGTACTTGTTTTAATCTTTAACTAATAATAATAATCAAATGCTTTTATTAAATCATAGATTATTCTCTAATTTCCAGCACCTTGTTAATTTATTTGAATACATGTTTGGTGTTCTATTTTAAATTTTATATAGATGGAGTTGGTTCTATATATTGGTTTGTGTTTGGCTTTGCTGTACAATAATAATCCTTGGTCAATCATCTTTTAAAACTTATTTTGGCAACATGTACTGAATTTCTCCAATTTATTGCCTGAGTTATGCGTTGACTCCTGTTTGGATCATTTATTCTATCTGGTAACTGTTGTTTTCTTTTCCCTATATCCTTTTTAATCTTGTTGTATTTTGAACTTAATATTTTACAGTTATTTTCTCTTTTTTATGGGCAAGGTTTCTTTCCTTTTTAGCACTTTCCAACCTAGTTGAAAAGTGCTTATGACTTCGGTTTGTCTGGCCGTCTGCCGTCTGTCCGTGCTCTAACTCCCGTAAATATGCTCGGATTGCTCTGCAATTTTTATATGTTATTGTCGTGATCTATAGCATGTTCCCTATTTCAACGGGAGTGTGTAGCACTTATAGTTTTTTTACAGGGACACTCAAAAGAATTCCGTTACATTGCGGTCTATGGGGAAAAATCATCTGCGGTTTATTTAAATAATGTTTCACTATTTTAAACGCATTGAAATTTATATATATCACTAAGGTGCATTAGAAGAAGCTTAATATGGAACAGGGTGTGCATAGCACTTATAGTTACTTTACAGGGACAGTAAAAATAATTCCGTTACATGACGTCTATGGAGAAAAATCGTCTGCGGTTTATTTAAATAATGTTTCACTATTTTAAACGCATTGAAATTTATATAGATCACTAAGGTGCATTACAAGAGAATTACTACGGAATATTGTGTGTATAGCAGTCATCGTTCATTTACAGGGACACGCAAAAGAATTATCTACTGTCTGTTAACAAAAATTCCTGGAAGTGCGTTTTAAGTTACTGAACGCGATTTCAATGTTAACTTGCTTTTTGTCTATTACGTGATGTGTATAAATTCTGTAGATCCTATACAGGGCAGCACAAAAGTTCGCGAACACATTTCTGTTTATTGACAAACTTCAGACGGAGAATTTTAAACTGTGCTACGCGTTTCCTAACTGAACTAAAATTTAGCATCCTATGTAGTATATATACAATTCTATAGATCCCATACAGGGCTGAATAAAAGTATTCGGATATTTTTCAGAATATTGTATATGTTGGAAATTCCTGAAATTATGTTTTTAAATATGTTATGCGTTTTCCAAATTGTTTACTTAGAAGTTATCTTTTAGCTTATTAAACGGTATCATTTGTAAAATTATTTTGGAAGCGTTGGAAAGTGCTACATAATCTATGCTTGACGCATGATTTTTCGTTCTTGTTAATATTGTTTTTATTTTTTGAACTTTATGATTTTTTCACAGTATATTTCTCTATTTTGGTGTGGTAGTCACAAAATCATATTCTTTAGCAATGTTACGGCTATTATGATGATGAAACCACACATTTTGTTTGTGGTAATTTAGGCATTTGGAACCTGAAGATTCTGTCTAAATTCCACAAATTTCATTTTTTCATTTTTTTAATTTAATTTCCTTTTTTTCTTTCTTTCTTTCTTTCTTTTTTTTTTTTTTTTTTTTTTTAACTATGTTTCTGCAATCTGTATTCAGTGTGTTGGGGGAACACTATTGTTGTCAATTAATTATTACATTCTAATACATAATATGATAGTTTTTGTTGTTGTTTCGGTAATTTCATTAATGGTTATATATATATATATATATATATATATATTGCCAGTTCAGTAACTCGTTATTAAAAGTATACTGGTTGCGTAATATGATATCCCTAAACTTCATGCTTTCGAAGAAATGACGTGTGATTAAATAAATACCCCTGCTTCTATGACAGTTCTCAAAAGAAAATTAATAATATAAAATAAATTACTCATACATCACTAAAATGTCAAACATTACTGAAACCTTTAAACGCATTAAATTCTTGAATTTCATATTTACTTTACATTAGTATTTACTACTTAAGTTACAATAAATTTTTAATTAAGTTAGAATGTTGCAAATTTAAGGTACTTAAATTCTCAAGTTTCATTATTAGATTTCTTTTATTTATTTTTTAACGAAATCATTTCCAGACAAAATTTAGAATAAAATTATCAAAACATAGCTTACATGCGTAAGAATAAATAAAGAAAAGGTGTATGTTATACATATTATGATCTATTAGTTTTATTTTAAGGAGCTAAATGAAAAATAAAATAAATTAAAGGTGTGGTCATAACAGAAAGACAGGCACAGAAATTGCTTAATTTCAGACAATAAATCATCCTTAATGTAATTCCAGAATCTCATCAAGTCAAACCTTGAAATGTGGAAAAAACCTAAAGGAGGGCGAAAAAATACCGAACTTGATTAAAATAGAGATCTAATTCTATTATTTTTACCCAGTTTCTATTATTATGAGGGTCATTTTTCAAGGTTCAAAGTTGTAAATAATCGTTATTATTGTGATTATAATATTAAAAGCTCATTTTTCTTTTAAGGTAATGATATATCTGCTTAGGATGAGATCTTAATTTTCTAAATTCGTTTATGTATGACATGAAAATCATGATGTGTCAAAAAATTTTTTATTATTAATGCAATTTATTTGAGATATTTCTGTTTAAGTTAATATACAAATTACTATTTACAGGTGAAATTTTTTCTGACATCTCATTATGTACATGATGTACATACATGAAAATGCCGTAGTAAACAAGAATTTAGTTCTAGAAAGAGGATAATGCAATTAATGATTTTTACAGACTTGCAGATGCAGAATAATTTCAAGATACAAATTACTACATACTGGTGAAATGTTTTTTGACATCTCATTATGCACATGATGCACATACATGAAAATGCTGTACTAAACAAGAATCTAGTTCTCGAAAGAGGAGAAAGAAATTAATGTTTTTTACAGACTTGCAGATGCAGAATAATTTCAAGATACAAATTACTACATACTGGTGAAATGTTTTCTGACATCTCATTATGTACATGATGTACATATATGAAAATGCCGTACTAAACAAGAATGTAGTTTTAGAAAGAGGAGAATGCAATTAATGATTTCTACGGATTTGCAAATTCGGAATAACTTCAAGATACAAATTATTACATACTGGTTTTTTACTAACATCTCATTATGTACATGATGTATATTAATGAAAATGCCGTACTAAACAAGAATTTAGTTCTAGAAAGAGGAGAGTGCAATTAATGATTTTTACGGACTTGCAGATTCAGAATAATTTCAAGATACAAATTACTACATACTGGTGAATTTTTTTCTGACATCTCATTGTGTACATGATGTAACTTACATGAAAATGTCGTACTAAACAATAATCTAGCCCCCTTCCCCCCTTGAGACTTATATACAAAGAGGATAATGCAATTAATGATTTTTACAGACTTGCAGATTCAGAAATAATTTCAGGCAATTACACTATTGAAGAAGTCTTTTCTGACATCTCATAATTTTTAATGTCATACATCAGCGATCTCATAATATGTCTTTTTTCGTTCTGCTGTAATTTCTTTCGTATTTTTTTAATGTATAACATGTACATCATGCCGTGTTAGAAATAGTTTAACTAGTAGTGCAACACCTTGTAGATCTTTCTGATTGTGTTAATCTACAAAAGATAATATTATAAATTATGCATATTAGTTTGTTTGTGTGTAAAGCTGAAAAAAAAAACTAAAAGAGGACACACAAAAAAAAAGCGAATTTGATTAAAATATAAATCTAATTCTATTATTTCCCCCTGTTTCTTTTATTATGAGAGTCATTTTTCAAGGTTCAGAGTTGTAAGTAATCGTTATTATTGTGATTATAATATTAACAAGAAAGAAAAATCATGCATCAAGCATAGATTATATGACACTTTCCAACACTTCCAATATGTTTTTACAAATCTTTACCCTTTAATAAGGTGAAAGTTGATATCTACGTAAACAATTTAGAAACAGCCTAACATATTTAAAAACCCAATTTCAGAAATTGCCAACAATTTTCAGAAAAATACCAGAATTCTTTTGTGTAGCCCCGTTTATGATAAATAGATTTGTATATATACTATATAGAATTTTAAAATTTAGCTCAGTTAGGAAACGCTTAGCACAGTTTAAAATTCCTCTTATAGAATTTCCGCCAATAAACGGAAATGGGCTACAGATTTTTTGTGCTGCCTTGTATAGAATTTATACACACCAAGTAACAGTCACAAAAAATTAGTGAAATTTAAAAACGCGTACCGCAACTGAAAACGCACTTCCAGCAATTATTGTTAACAGATAGTGCTGTAACCGAATTCTTTTGTGCGTCCCTGTAAATGTACGATCAATGCTATGCACACAGTATTCTGTAGTAAGCCCCATTTAACGCAACTCAGTGGTATATATCAATTTCAATATGTTTGAAATAATATAACATCATTAAAATAAATCACAAATGATTTTTCCCCACAGACCGTAATGTAACGAATTATTTTGAGTGTTCTTGTAAAGTAATTACACTCTAAAAACGACATTTTCAAAACTGAGCAAAAAATACTCAAATCTGAGTATGTCGCATAGTCAAAATGGCTCCGAATCAAAATTACTCAAATTTGAAATATGTATATATTCATTTCTGAAAATATGCACACACTCAAGTATAAAACATTATGTGCTTATATTTGAGTATGTCCATGTTTAAAAAAAGAGTATAAACTGATTTCTATGTGCTCATTTTTGAGTGTATGACCATATTTCAAAAATGAGTTTGAACTGATCCTAATCATTTTTGAGTATGCCCATGTTTAAAAAATGAGTATAAACTGACTTCTAAGTGCTCATTTTTGAGTATATATCCATATTTCAAAATTGAGTTTGAACTGTTTCTAATCATTTTTGAGTATGTAGATGTTTCAAAAAAAAGTATAAACTGACTTCTATGTGCTCATTTTTGAGTATATGTCCATATTTCAAAAATGAGTTTGAACTGATCCTAATCATTTTTGAGTATGTCCATGTTTCAAAAATGAGTATAAACTGACTTCTAAGTGCTCATGTTTGAGTATATGTCCATATTTCAAAAATGAGTTTGAACTCATCCCAATCATTTTTGAGTATGTCCATCTATCAAAAATGAGTATGAACTGACTTGTATGTGCTCATTTTTGAGTATATGTTCATATTTCAAAAATGAGTTTCAACTGATCCTAAGTATTTTTGAATATGTCCATGTTTCAAAAATGAGTATGAACTGATTTGTATGTGCTCATTTTTGAGTATATGTTCATATTTCAAAAATGAGTTTGAACTGATCCTAATTATTTTTGAATATGTCCATGTTTCAAAAATGAGTATGAACTGACTTCTATGTGCTCAGTTTTGAGTATTTTTATGTTTCAATATTCTGAGTATTTCTGGTATTTCAGAATTTAAAGCATTGGGTCGTCATATCTGAAACAAAAAGTTTCATAACAAAATGAAAAACACGATTTACTCAGATTTGCAAGTGTCATTTTTCTCAGTGTATAAGCGTGACAAACTGCATTTTCAATGCCAAGCATGCCATAGGGAACATCAATAGCATATGTCAATTGCATGACAATTCAAGTATATTTACGCGAGTTAGAGCACAGACAGACAGACAGACAAACCAAATTCATAAACGCTTTTCAACTATGTTGGAAAGTGTTAAAAATTCATTTTTCTTTGAACTTAATTATATTACTAGATGGAACCCGTCAAAATTTGACGGCAAACAACTTGATAATACCATAAAAGTAAAATTTATAGTTGCTTTAACTTGACAAATTTCATAGTGGGGAGCATAATATGATTAAGTGGTCACAGACTTTTCCATCGATAAATCACATGAGGGGTGTATGCAAAATTTAGAAAAGTACACCCTTTGGTGGGGGCAAAGTGGGGAGATGGACATCGGAGATGCATAATATGATAAAGCAGTTACAGACCTTTCCAATGATATATAACATGAGGGTAATGTGCAAAATTTAGAAAGTACCCTTTTGGGGGGGGGGGCAAAGTTGGGAGATGGACATCGGAGATGCATAATATGATTAAGCAGTTACAGACCTTTCCAACAATATATGACATGAGGAGTGTCAACAAAATTTAGAAAAGTATCTCTTGGGGGGGGGGCAAAGTGGGGAGATGGACATTGGAGATGCATAAAATGATTAAGTGGTCACAGACCTTTCCAATGATATATAACATGAGGGTAATGTGCAAAATTTAGAAAGTACCCCTTCGGCGGGGGGGGGGGGAGAAGTGGGGAGATGGGCATCGGAGATGCATAATATGATTAAGTGGTCACAGACCTTTCCAATGATATATGACATGAGGGGTGTCAACAAAATTTAGAAAAGTATCCCTTAGGGGGGTGGGGGGGCAAAGTGGGGAGATGGACATTGGAGATGCATAATATGATTAAGTGGTCACAGACCTTTCCAATGATATATAACATGAGGGTTGTGTGCAAAATTTAGAAAGTACCCTTTGGGGGGGGAAGGGGGGCAAAGTGGGGAGATGGACATCGGAGATGCATAATATGATTAAGTGGTCACAGACCTTTCCAATGATATATAACATGAGGGTAATGTGCAAAATTTAGAAAGTACCCCTTCTGGGGGGGGGAGGAAGTGGGGAGATGGGCATCGGAGATGCATAATATGATTAAGTGGTCACAGACCTTTCCAATGATATATGACATGAGGGGTGTCAACAAAATTTAGAAAAGTATCCCTTAGGGGGGTGGGGGGGCAAAGTGGGGAGATGGACATTGGAGATGCATAATATGATTAAGTGGTCACAGACCTTTCCAATGATATATAACATGAGGGTTGTGTGCAAAATTTAGAAAGTACCCTTTGGGGGGGGGAGAGGGGCAAAGTGGGGAGATGGACATCGGAGATGCATAATATGATTAAGTGGTCACAGACCTTTCCAATGATATATAACATGAGGGTAATGTGCAAAATTTAGAAAGTACCCTTTGGGGGGGGGCAAAGTGGGGAGATGGACATCAGAGATGCATAATATGATTAAGCAGTTACAGACCTTTCCAACAATATATGACATGAGGGGTGTCAACAAAATTTAGAAAAGTATCCCTTGGGGGTGAGGGGGGGGGAAAGTGGGGAGATGGGCATCGGAGATGCATAATATGATTAAGTGGTCACAGACCTTTCCAATGATATATGACATGAGGGGTGTCAACAAAATTTAGAAAAGTATCCCTTAGGGGGTTGGGGGGGCAAAGTGGGGAGATGGACATTGGAGATGCATAATATGATTAAGTGGTCACAGACCTTTCCAATGATATATAACATGAGGGTTGTGTGCAAAATTTAGAGAAGTACCCTTGGGGGGGGTGGGGGGGCAAAGTGGGGAGATGGACATTGGAGATGCATAAAATGATTAAGTGGTCACAGACCTTTCCAATGATATATAACATGAGGGTAATGTGCAAAATTTAGAAAGTACCCTTTGGGGGGGGGGGGCAAAGTGAGGAGATGGACACCGGAGATGCATAATATGATTAAGCAGTCACAGACCTTTCCAACAATGTATGACATGAGGGGTGTCAACAAAATTTTGAAAAGTGCCCCCCTTAGGGGGGGGGGCGGGATGGACCCCGGAGATGCATAACATGAATAAGTGGTCAAAGACTCTTCCACCGATATATCACATGAGGGGTGTGTGCAAAATTTAGAAAAGTGTCCCACTTGGGGGGGGGGATGGACACCGGAGATGCATAACATGAAAAAGAAGTCACAGCCGTTTCAACTTGCAACCTTTTTCTCGAAGGCATTTGACAATATTAAATTTTTTTTTACCCAAGACAATTTAACGATATTCTTATTTTTTTTTGCGTAATTCGTCAAACGTTCATGGAAAAAATCATGAAATTCGCTAATCAATAGTTGATAAATTATAAAATTCAACAATCGATAGCAGTAAAATTGGTCAATCGATAACGGAAAAATCACGAAATTCATCAAATGGTCTCCCGTAAAAAAAATTGCACACTGATGTGATGATCAAAAGGGTTTTGAAGTATAGGACAAAATTAGCACTTGCCAAACAGCGAGTAATACTGAAAATTTGGCAATGGACTTTATTGCCACCACTGGTCAAACATAATAGTCACACTCACCAATTGCGATGATTGAATGTAAAAAGATTTTTTTTCTCTGCTGTCGCGCGACAAATTTTGAAACCATTTGGCAAATTTCATCCCCGAAATTGGCAGATTGTGAATTTTTTTCTCGAAGAAATTCGACGATATTCGAAAATTTTTTCTCCCGAAACCAGTTGATGAATTTTGCGATTTTTCCACTGTGTAGATTAATGAATTTTGCACTTCTTCCGCTATCGATTGACGAATTTCGAATTTTATCGACTATCGGTTAACGAATTTCACGATTTTTTCCATGAACGAACAAATTGCGCACTTTCTGCTAATTGACACATTTCGCCCTTTACAATTCAGTCAATGAGTTGAACGTTGTTTCTTTCGAGAAATGTCAGGAATGAAACAATGATTCTTTAGGTTGAATTTACTTCGTTCGATGCCCCATGGAAGAATGTGTGCGATGCAGCAACGGGCGTCACAGACTTTTTAGGGCACCTGCAGACTAAAAACATCTAACCAATCTTCGCGGGGGGAAAATAACAGATTTTGTCAAATGATTGAGGAAAAAACACTACTTTTTCAAAGGATAATGGGAAAACATGACTTTTGTTAAAAGACCACAGAAAAAACGTAATTATGCAAAAGGATCGCGAAAGATAAGCAAATTTTGTCAAAGAATCGCAAAAAAGGAAATTTCACCAAAAGATCACGCTTTTTTACTAAATTTCGTCTAAAAATTGCGGAATAAAATGTATTTTATCAAAGAATTGCTGGAAAATGCGAATTTCGTTAAGGATCGTGAGAAAAATGCGAAATTCTTCAAAGGATCGCTGAAAAAACACTAATTTCGTCAAAGAATTGCTGAAAAAACATGAATCTCGCCCAATAACAGAAAAATCATGGTTCATAATCATTATATCTAGTAGTATATGTAAATACAGTTTTAAATTAACATTCACCAATCGGCGAGTAATACTGGAAATTGGTGATTGATGTTATTGCCACCACTGGCTAAACTTAGTCACACTCGCCAATTGCGATGATTGAATGTTAAATGAAATTTTTTTTTCCCGCTGTCACTCAAAGAATTTTGAAACCATTTGGTGAAGTTTTTTCCGAAACCATTTTGTGAATTTCCCGATTTTTTCTTCAGAATCATTTGACAAAGAGACTTTTTTCTCGATGGCATTTGACAATATTCAAAATTTTTTTACCCAAGACAATTTGACGATATTCTTAATTTTTTTTGTGCAATTCGACAAATGTTCATGGAAAAAATCATGAAATTCGTTAATCAATAGTCGATAAATTGTGAAATTCAGCAATCGTTAGCGGTAAAATCGTAAAATTTGTCAATCGATAACGGAAAAATAATGAAATTCATCAAACGGTTTCCGGTAAAAAAATTGTCTTGCACGCTGATGTGATGATCAAAAGGGTTTTGAAGGCATTTATTTTATTTGTTGTATTGTGTATAAATACCTAGGTGGAAACAGTTTGCTTATTTTGTCAAATGTTTCAACAATATTCGACCCAATACGCATGCATAAAAAAAATCTTCCGGTAGGACCGGCCAATGAGGTGAAGGTCTATTACGGTCTCTAGAAACGTGTTTGGGATCATCTCCTGTTGTTTTTTTCTTGCACTTTGCGTTAAACCTAGGAAGGTATTTATATAGAACTCCCTGTGGAGTGTTTAGAAGGTATTTATTTATTTCAGTTATTATAATTTGTATGAATACTTAGGTGTCCATTTCGGATTTACTGTTTAAAAATGAATTTAGGCTCTTTTAACGTTCGCGAAATCAATCCCGATGGAAATTGTCTTTTTAGATCTCTATCATTTTGTTTATATAGTACAGAAAATGATTATTCAAATGTATGTAAAAATATCGTAGAACACGTAATACAAAATTGGACCACTTATAGTCCGTTTATTATCGGGGATGAATCTTATGGTGTTCCGATTGCTAATGAAGACAATTATGTAAATATATGGTTCTTCATAGAGGTATATGGTTCTTCACACTTCAATAGAAGCATTGTTTAAATTAATATAATTCTACAAATATGATGCAGTTTTAAAATATCGAGTAATGATTAATACTGTCAAAGAATATACTCATATACGTAATTAAGTTTTGGTACTTCTCTATTATCTCATCGACCACTTTTCATAAAAAAAAAACTATCGCCAAATAAATGGGAGAACGTTGTCATTGGAATATCAAAATAAATAAATAAAATATAAGAATTTAAGGATACAATTGTTATTTTAATTAATGAAATAACTAATAAATCAAATAAACATAATGAAAAATACATGCAAATGTTGAATTAAAAACCACTTGATGACATAAAAAACACGTATAATGTTTTCGACATCAAGTAAATGGGACTGCAATTTTGGCATTTAATCATACAGTTTGGCGATAGTATTTTGTTATGAAAAGTGGTCGATGGGATAATAGAGAAGTACTCAAGTTTTTTATACCAAGTTTGAAAATTTATCTTTTTTTGACATTTAAAAAAAATAACATAAAAAAACATTACAAATTTGCCCATTTAAAACATTCAAGATTTGTATATATACAAACAATACAATGTAAATATTAATATTGTTACATGATACATTATATACATTGTTTGCATATATACTTCTTTGTATACATATATTGTTTGTATACATACAAACAAATATAATGTAAACATTATTCAAATACTAAGAGTTTGCAAATCAAAACATTCTAAAGATTTGTATACATACAAACAATATAATGCATACATACTCTTTACAAATAAAATAGCCCACTTATATAATGACAAAACTTTTAAATCGAATAGAGATAATATATTTCTGTTTTGTTATGAAAAGTGGTCAATGGGATAATAGAGAAAAGTACCTAAGTTATTTATACCAAGTTTGAAAATTTATCTTTTTTTGACATTTAAAAAAAATAACAGAAAAAACATTACAAATTTGCCCATTTAAAACATTCAAGATTTGTATACATACAAACAATACAATGTAAATATTAATATTGTTACATGATACATTATACATTGTTTGTATATATACTTCTTTGTATACATATATTGTTTGTATACATACAAACAAATATAATGTAAACATTATTCAAATATTAAGAGTTTGCAAATCAAAACATTATAAAGATTTGTATACATACAAACAATATAATGCATACATACTCTTTACAAATAAAATAGCCCACTTATGTAATGACAAAACTTTTAAATCGAATAGAGATAATATATTTCTGTTTATTTTATAACTTATATTCTGATGCTCAGATTCGGCTTTTTTCGAACACATAATAATAAAAATATTACTACCGTGCGTACTGTCTTTTGACATTATATTTACATAATCGAATTCATTATCAATCGGAACACCATAAGATTCATTCCCGATAATAAACAGACCATAAGTGGTCCAATTTTGTATTACGTGTTCTACACGTTTGAATAATTATTTTCTGTACTATATAAACAAAATGATAGAGATCTAAAAAAAAAATTTCCATCGGGATTTCGCCAACTTATGAGCCTAAATTCATTTTTAAACAGTAAATCCGAAATGGACATCTAAGTATTCATACAAATTACAATAAATAAAATAAATAAATAAAATAAATACCTTCTAAACACTCCACAGTGAGTTCTAGATAAATATCTTCCTAGGTTTAACGCAACGTGACAACAGAAAAAAACAACAGATGATACGATCCCAAACACGTTTGTAGAGACAGTCATAGACCCTCACCTCATTGGCCGGTGATTTTTTGACGCATGCGTATTCGATCGAATTTCGATGGAATATTTGATTTGACAGAATTACCAAACAGCTTTAAATATATGGATTGTTTAGTACGATATCTTAATTTCGTAGTTTCGTTTACGTATAAGAAAATCATGAAGTGTCAGAAAAGATTTTATCAATAGTCTAATTTCTTGAGGTGTGAGAAAGTTATCTCTGTTAGATTGTTTTCCAGATTTACACATAAAGAGATTAACACATTTAATAAAGTTAATTTCTACGGATTAACGTAATCAGAAATGCCTCCAAGAAATTGAAGAAATATTTTCTAGTATACAAGAAACTAACTTTTCCCCGTTCTTTTTCAGAATATTTCTTTTTTAACTTCCACAATCAAATTAATAATGTCAAATTTTACAAATTAAAGTTATATAGTTATAACGTTATAAGTTAACGTCAATAGTGTAAATCAGAAAATTACACTATTGATAAAATGCCTCATAATTTTTATTCCATACAAAAACATAGCTTCCAAGATGTACGCTTTTTTGTTATGGTAAAATTAATGTGAAATTTTTGCCTTATTTCAGGGGTGGCCAACCTGTGGCACGCATGTCACAGAGCTACCACTATTTTTTAACAGAATTATTCGCCTTAAATAAAGAGTGAAATTATATGATAAAATGAGGTTAAAATTTTTATTTAAAAAAAACTGGCATGGAACGATTTTCAAGGGAAAATGTTGGCAACCCCTGTCTTATTTAATCGCAGATTTCGGCAATTAAAATGGCTATTAAATTTTAAGGCAAAATTAACTGTTAAATTTTAGTGGAAAGAAAACAGCTTAAAAATTGGCAGGTATGCATAAATTAAATTGCAAAACTAATATTTTATACTAAACAAGAATCGTATTACGTCAAAAGAAAAATTAACTGTTAAATAAAAATTATATGTAATTAAAAAAAGCTAGATTTGATTAAAATAGAGACCTTATTCTTTTACTTTCATACAATTTATATTATTACGAGCAGTGGCGGCTTGTGACAGGACTTTCGCCAGTAAATAAAATAAAGTATTACTTTTTAACAACAGTGGTAAGAAAATAATAAATTTAGCAACCATGCATTTAGTGCCCCAAATAAAGCCAGTCACGAGCCGCACCTGATTACGGGGACCATGTGATTCAGCATCAAACATGTGATACTGAATCACAAGCTAGTTTCAAGGTTCAGAGTTGTTACTATTCGTTATTATTGTGACTATAATACACGGTGTAACAAAAGGCTCCGTACAACTTCAAAAATTGATTACAAAAAAAATAATAGGCCTACCGCAAAAATATTTACAACAGTACATGGAGTAACTTAAAAAGTTTTTTTTTCTACTACCTTAGTATACTTGTACATGAAATCCTTTCGTTGCACGAAGAATATCAAGTCGATATTCCAAATCCATCCACGTGCGTTTCAGCATGCTAACATCAACAGTAGTTATAACTGTTTGATGAAATAAAATGTTGAATTGAAGATGTTTGATGAATGAATGAAGAAATATTTGATGAATGAATGAAGAAATGTTTGATGAATGAATGAAGAAATGTTTGATGAATAAAAGTTAATAGTTTCATGGAATTGAAACAAAAGATCCAAACAGCAGTAGCTACTGTTGATGTTAGTATGAAAAACGTTCGTGGATTGAATTGAAATATCGTCTTGATATTCTTCGTGCTACGAAATGATCTCATGTTGAAGTGTACTAAGGCTGTAGAAAAAAGCTTTTTAAGTTACTCTATGCACTGTTGTAATTATTTTTGCTGTAGCCTATTATTTTTTTTGTATTAAATTTTTGAAGTTGTACGGAGACTTTTGGGACACCCTGTATTTAAAATTCATTTCCCTTTTAACATAACATTATGTGATATTTAAAAAAAATATTTATTTTTTAATCCAATGACCAGTAATATTCTTTCTTCGTTCCCGGTCTTAATTTTATAACTTTATTTGATATATAACATGAAACATTGAATGTTCTTTATGAGTAGCAAAATTTTTGAAGAGATTTATTGCAATGAATGACGTTACCCAAATATATGACTAAGGAGATTCCATTTGTCGTGATTAATGTTACATTAACGGAAATAGTGTAATTCCACCTAATCAGCTTATTCCAATCTACTTAACAGTCGGCGATCTAACTACTTATAACTCAGAAAGGGGACAATTTCCTAGTTAACTGTTAAGGAATAACACTGTTAGCATCACAAATGCTTTCATTGTGACTTCTCCAGTAGCAAAATAATATTGGGAGAGCCGAACTTACACAATTTGGGGCCCATACGACATCATGCATTTCGGGGGTCAAACTTATTTGTGTTTTGTATAGCTTAGTATGTAATTTAAAGCTCGATATTTGTAACTTGCCAACATGTGTGTGTAGCTTAGATTATTATTAAGTATCTATATTAATAAAAGTTTTTGTCTCTTTGTTGGCAATAGTTAGGGAAATCTACCGCACGTAGAGGTCTGCAAACTTGGATACGTATAGACGAAGACAGTTGCGAACGCACTTGGGACTTACAATTTTTATTTTTTTAATAATTACCCGATATATTAATTAAACCCCCCACAGAACGAACTTCAATTTTTAGCTTGCATTAAGATCGCTCCCCCAGATGTCCGATGAATCTCAGGTTTTTCAAGCAGACGATGGGAAAACTTTCTATTTTTAAAGCACTTTTAAATTGTGTCCCCCGTGTCCCGATTTAAAATAAACACGCACACACAAATCAACAGCAGCAACATTTATTTACGGTATGTTTTTGTATGTAACTGTATCTTTTGTTTTTAAAAAATATATTCGTTTTCATGTTTTTTTTTTTGTGTTTATTGCGGTTTTAACACTTTCAGAAGCAAGGTACTTCGGTTGCTAAAATGTTAAAATATTAATTGAGTGGCACCAGAATTTACAAAAAATCTTATTTGGAAATTAGTAACGGCCTTTCATCACGTAAGATATAAAAGCAAAATTTTGTTCTAAAATTCTGGTGCAAACGTGGCATTCAGGAATTATATTTAAGTGGGACATATATGTCCTACATAAGGGGTTGAATTGCCCCCCCTTGCCCTAAATGAACAAAAAACACTTATAGCAAACTCTTTTCTGCTTTAAACGGTACCTTTGATTATATATATATATATTTGTTATTTCAAAAACGACATATTTTCTGGAAGCCGTTTATCGCAGTCGTTATCGCCTTTTTTTTTTTCTCAGAGCCTTCGGAGATATTATATCACATTTTAAGAGAAATGCGCCAGAATTTTCGCACAGGGAGGTTCAATATATTAGAATTTATTTCTTTTCTTTTTCGCGCTAGAAAAACAATATTTACAATAAAAAAAATCTGGAAGTCATATCACAAATTCGACGGTGACTTTTTTTTCTGAGTGCCTTAGATGTTATTTCGCACATTAAAAGAATTGTGCTTTCGAGAGTAGAATATATCTTTTTGCGTTTTAAAAGAGTGGGGGGGAGGGGGAGGGGGACGCGTTTGTTATTATTTAGGTTTTCTGAAGACTAGAGTAAACTTTTGGTCTAGACTGCGAAAATCCGGCCGTATACCGGACAGCGATTGGCAGTTTAGTCGAGGACGAAACTGACGCCCCTCAGCATCGATGCACCGCCCCCTAAATAATAGGCCTGCGCGATATCAAAAATAGCGGCTGTTGCAGGCGGAAGTTTTTTCAGCGTTTGAACGGTCCCTCGAACTTCAACACCAATAATTTCTAAAAGTTTTCTTCGCCTAGTTTTTCTAAGATGAAATAAGTCAAAGAAAACTTTTAGATATTATTGGTGTTGAAGTTCGAGGGACCATACAAACGATGATAAAAAAAAAAAAATTCCGCCTGCGACAGCCACCATATTTATCAGCGCGCAGGCCTAGTATTCAGGGGGTGGTGCATCAATGTTGAAAGGCGTCAGTTTCGGCCTCGACTGAGTGTCAATCGCTGTCAGCGCCATCTATTGTTTGAAATTTGAACTAAAATCAAGAATCACAGTAAGAAAACTCTTGACATCATACGTAACCCTCCTGCAAGAATTTTTTAAATATCTGCCCTCGTCGGCAAGTTATTGAATTTTAAAATCCATCAGTCATTTTTTGGGACACCCGGTACGCTCTAATGATGCAAATGCTTTAAAATGTGTTGGAAGTGTAACTTACGTAATTAAATTCTTGAATAGGATAGGTATTTGTGATAGAAGAATAAATATAATCTGTAATTTAATGAATAACTACTAAATACATTTGAAACTTCTCACTGATAAAGTGCGTCTACTCCTTAGAATTTTCAAGGGCTATGGCACCACTATTTCAGATAAAAAACAACAACAACTGATATTAAATATTTAAATTACAAAATCTGTAATTTAATCGCTGAATTTGTAATGAATTTCTGTGATTAAATAAGGAAAATAATTCTATCCAAAAATTGAGGTTCAACTGCATTAATAAGCTGGAAAAGAAGTATGGATTCGGCTTTTCTTAGTTGATTGATTATAAAGATAACTCTTATTTATTATATCAGATCAAACAATGAAAAACCTGGCAAATTGCTTTTGAATTATTGAAAGCTGAAAAATATAAACAAATGCAGAACATACCGTTTAACATATTATGCAAAATATCTTCTCCCACTGAGCAAAACTGATGCCAAAGAAGAATTCTAAATAACCCATTACGCATTGGCACACCAGGAAACTTAAAACAATTTTACCTTTCTTTCTTTTTGTATTAGTTCCTGTCGACCTTCAGAGAGGAGGGGGGATGGTGATATTCAACGTAAGTTCAAAAGACATAACGGATATTTTACAAACCTATTTTCCGGGTGTTATTCATAGAAATTGCCGTTAGGAAATGGATATGATAGTTATGAAAGGGTAATTTTGATAACATAAATAGGAAAGTTGCCTACGCGAGTGAAGAGATAATAATGGGGGAAAAAAAGATTAGTTTTCTAATAGTTTTTCATCGCGTATGTAACTGTGAAAAGATTATCCTTTATTTGCCAAACTGTTAAACATTTCAGTAAAATTACAGAAATAAAATAGAGAAGTTGTGGAAATTTACCCGAGTTCTCGGTTAATCCGTTGACTACCAATGGTATACAGGTGTACCACTTATGGTAGCCAGAGGGTACAGTTTTTTGTTTTTTTTCTATCTCTATTTTCTAATAATAAACCTCATGTTAAAGTTCTACTAGAAATATATCAGGAAAATCATTGTACGGAAAAAATAGTAAATACACACACACACAGAAAGCGTCATCAAGAGTAATCATGTATCAAAATCGATATGCTAAGGTGGCAAATTAATTGAAAAAAATAAATTAATGTTTTCACCAGAAACGTATTGCCGAGGAAGGTGAGTGGTTCTAATCCGTTTTCATCAAATTTATTATGCAATAAGCCCGCGTAGATGAATCAGGGTTGCCAGTTCGCCTTTTTTTTTAATTCAAAAATTTCGAATTCATACCGGAAATTCTGAAAGAAGAATTTTTAGTTTATGCAATCGCGAAACGTCTGTCATTAAATAACCAAAAGAACATTATAGGGAATATCTGGTGTGAGTGCTAAATTTCGAAAAAAAAAAAAAAAAAAAAAAAAAAAGCCAACCTGTTAAACCTGAGATAAATGGAAAAATTAGAGAATTGAAAATAGCATCCTCTTTTGACTGATTGTCTTTTTGCATGTTAGAAACAGAAAAGAATAAACTAGAAAACTCACTAACAGAAATCGTAAATTTTATTAATCAAGGCAAAGATGGTTAAATAAGCAAAATGTGTACCCTGGATTCAAAATCCACACTTCTTTAAAATTAATGAGATAGATGTATCTTTACCAAAGTTTCGGCTGTGGTCTTACATAAATAGGGTTCTTACATTTCCTGCAATTTTCCAGGAATATACCCCCATTTTCTTACAGAAAAATTCGCCTAATTTAATCTCGAACAGTCTCATCTGGGATTGGTTCAAAATTAAGAGACCAGCTTTTCTGGACGGGGTTTGTGAGTGCTTAACCCCTTGGGGACGAGCGGCACCTATACGTGACGCATAAGATGTTCAGAATCCTCGATTATTCCCACCAGTTATTTTTTATTGTAAGCTTTGCCTTACTGAATGCCAGCATTTCTGCAATTCAATTAAGCGAAAATTTTTGTTTTGAAAAACCGGTGTTAAAAGATTAAAAATTCTGTAAAGGACGCTCGTCGCGAAGGGGTTAAGCCATTTGGTAGGCCTCTCCATCCAGCTGACTCTCGAACAGTTGCCGAACAGTTGGTTAAGGGGCTTCAGAGTTGCAATCAACTTAACCCCTTCGCGACGAGCGTCTTTTACCGAATTTTTAATCTTTTACCACCGATTTTTCCAAACAGAAATTTTCGCCTAATTGAATCGCAGAAATGCTAAGATTTAATAAGGCAAAGCTTACAATAAAAAATAATTGGTGGGAATAATCGATTATTCTGAGCATCTTATGCGTCCCGTATACGTGTCGCTCGTCCCCAAGGGGTTAAAGCCCAGTCTATTGTGAGTCGACTCTCTTGTATTAAATTGGGCTGTTGGGAAAAATTAAGATGTGGTATTAACTACAAGATAAAGGAACAATTACAATAAAAAGGAGAGATGTAAATTTAAGAAATGAGATGATAAAAAATTTGGAATGATAAAGTAAAGCGAAATAAATTAAGGATAGAGTCTAAATATTGAGAAGAAAGTGAAATGGTATAGCTGTAGTTATAACTAACTACTAGCACACCTGCCCACATTGCACTAAACTTCCGTACAATGTAGGTTAAACACCTTTCAAACCAGAATTTGTTTTTAATAACTGCAATCAAATAGGTTCCACCTAAGCACATGAAACTAAATATAAATTAATTTTTCAGATATATTTTCTGGTTAGAAACGTCTTTAACCTGGATCAAATTAATTCGCATTGTACGGTTGGTTGGTTGGTTGATTTTATGACGCCGATTATCAACACGAGGGATATCGGTCTTAGGGGGAATGCCCTCCGTAGGGGTCTTTCTGAGGGATCCTAACCCGTATTTACGGCAAGCTTAGAAGAAAACCCTGAACGGTAAGGTCGACGAGCGCGACAGGGGTTTGAACCCAGCACCTCCCGTCTACCAGCTTTGAGAGCAGAACCTCTCATCCACTGGTGGGGCTCGCATTGTACGGAAGTTTAGTTGAAAGTTGGCAGGTATGTACTAGTAAGGAAGTTGAAAAGTAAGAAATAGGGTATTTAACCCCTTCGCGACGAGCGTCCTTTACGGAATTTTTAATCTTTTACCACCGGTTTTTTAAAACAGAAATTTTCGCCTTATGGAATCGCAGAAATGCTACCATTAAATAAGGCAAAGTTTACACTAAAAAATAACTGGTGGGAATAATCGAGAATTCTGAGCATCTTATGCGTCACGTATGCGAGTAGCTCGTGTTGAAGGGGTTAATCTCGCGAAATTTTCCTTTATTTAAGCTGAGTTTCTCTATAAAAAAATACTGGTTCCGAAGAATTTTCTGGTCTGGAAATTATCTGACCTGTAGGAACAGTGATAAAAGACGGATAATGAAGTCTTAAGAATTACTAGTAGCTAGTTTTCTGCAACGTCTTGATAACTTTTGCCACAGAAGAGAATAGTGCGCTCATGTATGTGCACATGTACGCAAATTTAGCTGGGGGAATTAGGTCATCCAGATATGTCCGGGATGGCTCAGTTGGAAGCATTGGCAGCTTCAACCAAGAGATCATTTTTCGCCCAGTTGGAAAATTAACATTCGTGAGATTATTTTAATTTTAATTTTTTTTTGTAAGGGTTGGTCCTATAAAAAACTTGTCAATATAAAAGTTGTAGGTAATATTAAGATTTAAGTGGGTTTGGTACATTGTGAATGGGCAAAGTTATAGATTTTTTTCTTCTTAAACCTCTATTCCCCATCCCCTTGATATAAAAAATCTGTCATACAGAAATTTTCGGCCCTTTTCGTAGAAGTAATAATAACTTTAAACGGATTCGATACGTATTATAATTAAGAAGTTATGGATTTTTTTTGTTTTCACAAAAAAACCCATTTCCGCCCTTGGTTCGATTTTGCCCATTAACCCTTTAACGGATAAAGCACTTCAGTTACTAAAATGTTGAAATAAATGATTGTCACCGGAAATTATGAAAAAAAAATATATAAGAAAAAAGCGATATTTCACATATATAATAAATGAAAAACATTTCTATTAAAATTCTGCTGTCACTGTTGAATTTCGTAATTAAAATTTTGTGGTTTCGCAGGGAAACCAATGTCCGTTAAAGGGTTAACAAACTTGAGCGAGATTTTATGCACCTTGATTTTATGTGTCAGTTTGGACGAGATTTGTGCAGACACGAGTGATCGTGTCCTTAAAAAAAGTGATATACACTGGTGTCCAGAAATTAAGGGGCATTGACCAATTTCAGACGTTTCGTCGAATATCTACTGAGACTCGTGAGGAAATGCCCGAAATGCCCTTGAACTTTGAGGATGTAAAGAACATGTTTGACAGTATAATAAATTATAACTACTTGTAATAATATATTTCTTTTAAAGGCTAAAAGGTGTAAATTAACAACATAATAAATACACAAAAAGTTATTAGGTTGATTGCATGACCAGCAGGAAATTTAGTTACAGAAAAAAGGAGCATATAGCTGATATTAAGTATAATAGAAAAACCACAGCCCTGGCAAGATTACATCAAGAAGAAACCATCCAAATAAATTTCAATGAAAGTAAAATAATTTTTCTCTCCATTCTATACTATCCATCCACAATAAGAGAAACCATAGAGATACTAACACGCAAAAATACAATATGTAACGATGCGGCATCTTTTAACTTACCGAAATTGTGGCTCGAATTACCCCATGGTTACAGATATGAAAATAAACAACCAAGTAAAAATAAAAGATAACGTTCGTAATTTTTAAAAAAGTACATGAAAATTAAAGGATAGCATTTTAAATAATAACTTCAAAGACTGTGCAATTATAGAATATTCTCATTTGTTTTTGAAAATTGCTCGGAGTGAGCCGAAACATGTCAAATAACGCAATAAAATTTATTTTACTGTGTATTTATTATGTTGTTAATTTACACCTTTTAGCATTTAAAAGAAATACGAACATGTTTGACTTCATGTTTTTCAGTGAAGATTTTGTCGCGAGGAAAATTAGGGGGGGGGGGAATAATAATTTTAATAATAAAATAATAATTTCGATCACCCAAGTAAGAGAAAACGCTAAAAATTGTCTGTCACTGTAGCAAATTACTATGTATAGGTCCTGTTCAACATTTGTGTGCATTTGTGTAAGCATAGCACGTGTATTCGTGAAGATGTTAATGTTTCTGTGGAATTTTTTTTTTTTTTTGTTATAGCATGAAGAGTTTTTAGCCGAATTTAACACCGCTTTCTAAAATCTTGACAAAAATCGTAGAAATAGCATACTGCAATTAAAATATTAATATATTGAATATTTAATGAGATATAGATATTTGTATGAAATATATTTTAACTGCGCATGCGCGAACTACAGCAAAGATTTTTTTATCATGATTTGATAGTCAATACTATAGAGCAACTCATATAAAAAGACCAGTGAAATATCGTGAAAACTCAAAAGATTACAGCAGTAATTGATAAATTGAGGAGGAAATGCCATAGCATTATATGTGATGACTGAAACATATATATATATATGGATATGAAACAATTCAGTCAGACAGAACACAGTGCAATACATTTTAAGTAAAAATTAAAAAGACCAATAATCGACTATACAAGCTGGCCCATTTACAAGTTGTCAAGATATTTATCAACTTCATTGAAACTATTAGCCGAAGTGTCTATCCATAGTTTAAAAATTGCTTATCAATCCTTAGATGTTCTTAAAAATTTCATTTTCATTCGAATTATTTCATGGCTTCACCCGATGTTGTATCTCTATTTACCATCAATACTAATTAACTACGCTTGCGAAATTATTTAGAAAATATGGCCGAATTGCAACATCGAATTTAATTTAGATATACTGGACATTATCGACCTTGTATGTTTCTGTTTAACCTCTAACTGCTTTATTTTTGAAAATATAATATATAAACAAATTAATGGCAGAGCTATGGGTACAGCGCTTAGAATCCATAGTGTAGAAAACGGTTTTACCGTTTTTTAATTCACAATTTTCTAATTCAAACCGGAAATTCTGAAACAAGAATTTTTACTTTAAGAAGTCACGAAATATCTGCCATTTTGTAATGAAAAGAACATTATCGGGAATTTCTGGTATGAGTGCAAAATTTCGAAAAAAAAAGTCAAACTGGTTATGCTTTAAAAATTGCTAAAAAATTGTAGCGATAAACGTGCAACGATGCGGTAGAATAATAGGGCGATCGCAGCGACATCTGCTTTAAAAATAGATTTACCTCTAGCAAAAGTAACCGTTTCACTATTGACAACATGAACATAATTTCTGTTAATAAAATCTTCTTGTAAGTGTATATTTCAGATGTAACTGATTTTGAAGTTAGTTCTTTTTTTTTATCATATCAAGGAATTACCGTATTTACCCGCGTATAAGTCGACCCCCAAATTCGAGATGAAAACACGTTTAATACCAGTAATTCAGAACTCTTTTCTACGCCTTAAATAATGTAGAATTAAATGAGATTAAGTAAGACGTAGAAAACCATTCTGAATTACTGGTGTTAAACCTGTTTTCATTTCGAATTTGGGGGTCGACTTATACGCGGGTAAATACGGTAATCTTTTCCACTCTTCTAGCAGAGATTCATCCTTTGGTATGCTCAATAGGGATAGTTTCTAGTTTGCTGTCTTGTATCGTGTACTGCAACCAGGCACAAAATAATGCGTATCACGTTTTTTGGCCATGATCGATATCATTCATGTTTTCAAAGCTTATGAAAATCACTATCCAAGTCAAAGGAAATATTATAAAGTAATATTATAAAGTAATAAAAGACAATAGTGTTATAAAGTTTTTTTCGACTTCAATATCAGAAAATTCTCCGATTAGATAATGCAAAATTATTTTTATAAAATTAGTGGTAACCAAACCATATGGACCTCCACTCTGTCTGCACTACTGCTAGGAGATTTTGCTGCGATCAACCTGTTATCCATTCAGCATCGGTCTATATTTATCGGATTCAATTTTTTAGTACTATTTTGTAGACGTTTTCCACACTATGTATTCAAGGCGCTGTACTATGGGGTCTCCCACTTCAGTAAGAATTGCCGAAGTTGTGCTGCAATTTCTTGAACGTGAAATAATTTTACTATTAAACTGTAAAATGTGTTTCTGGAAAAAGATATGCTGACGAAGTTTTTCTTTTTGCTAAAAATGAAGATTTAATTGAAAGTTTGGTAAAAGCTAATGCTATGTGTCCAGCAATAAAATTTGCAATTAAAACTGAAACTGACAGTAAACTCCTCTTCTTAGATACCGTATTTACCCGCGTATAAGTAGACCCCCAAATTCGAAATGAAAACAGGTTTAACACCAGTAATTCAGAATGGTTTTCTACGTCTTACTTAATCTCATTTAATTCTACATTATTTAAGGCGTAGAAAAGAGTTCTGAATTACTGGTATTAAACGTGTTTTCATCTCGAATTTGGGGGTCGACTTATACGCGGTTAAATACGGTAGTTTGATTGAAAGAATATAAAATGTTATTGGTCAAGAAATGTCGACATCCGTATACCGTAAGCAATGTTTTCTGGTCAGTATTTAAATTTTAATTATGAAAATCTTGTCTCCCATAAAATCGTTGTTGTTAGAACATTTGCTTAAAGAGCAAGGAAATATTGTAGCAATGAAGAAATCATTCAATCAGAAAAAGGAAAAATCTTTACCGATTTGAAATATAATGGTTACCCCATACGTTGTCTTAAAAGAATTATATCAGAGTAATCTATATCATCCTCCATAATATGCAGGAATCCTAGAAGTTATGTTTCCCTTCCATGCTATAAAAAAAATTCTCAGAAAATTCGCCGCTACCATGTTAAACTATCGAATATGAAAAAATGCATTTTTCATTACTATTAAAAATGTGCCGATTGTCACACTAAATTTTATTAGAATCTGGGTCTTCCTCTACTTCGCCTAGTAAAAATACTAATATTTATGTGAAGAACAGGGTTGCCAGTTTGGCCTTCTTTTTTATTCAGAAGCGCCAAATTCATATCAGAAATGCAGATTTTTTTTTTGTCCAAAAAAAAAAAAAATTCTATTTGAAATTTCTGGTCTGGATTTGAAATTTCTGAATTAAAAAGGAGGCTAAAATGGCAACACCGGTGAGGAATACTATTAAAATTTAGTGGTGACAGTCGGCCTATTTGTAAAAGTAATGAAAAGTGCATTTTTTTTTTCACATTCGATAGTTTGACGTTGTAGCAACGATATCTCCAATTAATTCAAATCAATTAACCCGTGCGAAGTCGCACATATTCAAGGTATGAAAGGTTTATACTTTGCCACCAAAATTACAATTAATAATCGTCACCTTATTTAGGCGGAGACAATTGTTACAAATTCTGTGATAAATTAAGTTTAAGATTACTTTCCGAAAAATAGTGGTGATAATTGAAGAACCATACGCACCCTGGGTAAGTCGTAGTCGGCGCGACTGCTCTTCCCGGGTTAAAGAAATTTAAACAACTGGTACAGCCTTTATACCAGGGTTCGTATGAACACTTAGAATTTTCAGGGAGATAACCAATATTTTGTTATAGAAAAACTCGCCTTATAAAATCATGAGATCACATGAGGCGAGATTTTCTATAACAAAATACTAGTTACAGGTTCGGCAAACCTTTTCACATCAGCGTGCCAATATTTGTCAAAAACACTTTCTAAGTGACCATGGCGTGCCAACGACCTCCCCCCCTCCCCCGACTAAAAAAACCCTATAAAAACAATGAATTAAGTTACTATTATTATTATTAGATTAAGATATGGATAACAAACCTTCGGGTAATATCAACATACTTATTAAATTAAATAATGTATAATACAGTCGAACCTCGTTAACACGAAATCGCTTAACGCGAAATTTCGCTTAACACGAAATATTTTTCCGGTCCCATCAGATGAGTCGGAAAATCAATGTTAATTAATTCGTTTAACACGAAATAGAATTTCGGAAAATCCCGCTTAAGGCGAAATTTTTTTTTCGCTTCAAAGTCAAAACATGATTCCTTATGCAATGTTTTCGATATTTCAAACTTAAATGTCACATACTTTTATTAAAAGTGGAATTTTCTCATAGTTTGAAAAGGATTTATAGTGAAGAAGGGTTTAAGAAAATTCTGAAATACTGAATTCCTGAATAATCCCTGCTTTTCATTGATCTCTGATATGCGCAAGTGTTCCCACATTAACCATATGAGCAATAGATTAGTCACAATGAAAGTTTGGGGAAGGAATTTCTTTTTTTTTTAAATGATTGTTCCATTACTCGGTTGACTGTATTGACAGTAACATAAACTATAAACCGGGGCTCTGAATTCTCCTATCTGTGAGTGAAAGAAGTGACTATCTCTACTTCACTACCTAACTAACATAATGGAAACACTGTTCAAAAAACTCAAAACAAAACAACTGGTCACAAGAAAAGAATAATTAATGATAGTAATAATTATAGAAAAAAGTGGATATAATTATAAAGAACTAATAAGATATAATTATATTAATCGTAAAAAAAAAATTATTAAAATCTCAAATTCAGACACAGACAGCTTGCCAAATAACTGTAATAATTATGGTAATACATGATATTGCCCTTGGGATCTGTTGATTTTGACATTTTAAGCAGGGTGGTGGTTTTATAATTGAGGTAATTTTCTTTTAAAATAGACAACTAGAAAATAAACATTGAAAAAAATTATTTACGAATCATATCTTCAAAATATTTGTTTTACACCTGCTATTAAATGGAAAGTTATTATTTTAAAAATATATTACAATGCATAAGAAGAAATTAGGAAATATAAAAAACATTACCTAAAAAGTCTGCCTAAGAAATCTGTTTTCTCTTTTGTTTTTGTTGATTGAATTTTATTTTCTAATTTCTTAAGCATTGCAGCAAAATCTTCTTTTTTCAGAAGAAAATTTAAAACTTCGTAAGGTACGTAATGCAGCCACAGCATTTTGGAATTTCGACGTTAGTTTCTCTTCACCGAGTTTGTTATCACTCTCATTGTCACAAATGTTTGTTTCTTTTATAAAGTAGCTAACGTTTGTGGAAATAAGGTAGATCTAACAAAGCGTCAAACTTTCGTTTATTTAAAGCCTGTGACGATATGAGATTAACTATTTTTGTGACTACGGCTATAATATCACCAAGAGATTCAAAACCAGCCTATGCACCCAGGACTTGTTGATGTATGACAATGCTGTGAAATCCAAGAATAATATGTCTAATGTGAGTTTGAAATAAACTGAAAAAAAACAACAACATTTATTTTACCCATTATACTGATGCCTCCTCCAATTGTAACAAAAACTATTTTATACAAATTTATTTCTTTTTCAGTAAGTGAATTTATATCTGCTGTACAAATATTTGCACCTTTGATTGTAATTGCTAATGATAATAACGAGAATAATTCCTTCTTAATATCATTTTCAACAGAATATCGTACAAAAACAGCTAAAAGAGCAGATTTAGTTACATCTGTACTTTCATCAAGACAAAATAAAGTGAAAGGAGAAGACGATATCAGACTTTGGTATTACATTTTCAAGATTCTATCTTTGACTGTATTTCTTGATAAAGGAGTATCTTTAATTAGTTAAATAATTTTATCTTTAATTTCAAAATCGTTCAAAAATGATGGAGCGCATGTTAACAAGGATTCCTTCAAAAACTCTCCATCGCAGAAAAATGTACCATTCCGAACAATGACATTCGCAGCCGAGAAACTTGTGACACTAGTTTGAGAATATTTGCTGATATATGTAATCACAGATGTCAACAGTTTATTTTTTCTTTAATTGCACTGGCAATGGATTCCTTTTGTTCTGCATAACTTTTTGGGGAAAGAGGTTTGTGATTTGTTTCATAAGGCTGTTTTACTGCAGACCACTGTTCCGGAACATAAAACGCATAGATTTTTAACATCTTTATTAATCATCCCATATTTCTCAGTCCACCACGTTTGTAATTCTATACTATCTTGCATTTTCTATTTTTTAGCCGAATTGGCTATGTTGAATAAATATTACTTTAATGGTGCAATCTAATCAGTCTTAGATTACCATCGTTGATTATAGGAAGTTAGTTAATAAAAAAGATTATATGCATAGTAGAGTTGATGAAAACATCACTATATAGAATAAAAGCAAATCATAATAATAATAAAATGACTAGCCACTAAATTTACTCAGATTTAAATATAACAGAATTGAGTCGGCAGCCTATCGTCTGCTGGATTAATTACCCCCCTCCCCTCTCTATGAAGCCGATACATAAATGGACAAATATATTTCTCGTTATTCAATATTCAACATATTAGTATTATCATTTACTATTATCTTGATTTATGCACATTTAATGAATTAAGTAATTAAAAAGGATTAGAGTAAATTATCTCTAATTCAGGAAAAATCTAGTAGCTTTTGTTTGGTACTTATTTATTGGAAATATCTTTAAATTGTTTACAAATCACATTTTTTCATGTTCTTTCATAATCGGCAGACAACATATTTTTGAAATTATAGTTTTCATTTTATTTTATAACTGTTTTAACAAGCAATGTATTATTATTTTTTTGGTACTTACGTATTATCCGTGCCAGTTTTAAGCCAACTGCGCCAGGCATGGAGCTAATATTACTAATTATAGTAACCCTTATATTTTTTTCCTTGCTACATGGTACATGCCTGGGACCTGGGAATAATCTATAATATTATTCTATTTACTATGCTATTTACCATTTATTAATTTTACTAAAATAATGTTATTTACTATTTTTAACAATGTTATATTACATTTTATTTATTTTATATTAATTACCATTTTTAACAATGTTATTTGATAATGTTAAATTACTGCGTTTGAAAACATGATTCGCAACGATAAACAAGCTTGGTATTTGACAACCATTTTTGGCGATCAATCTCCTGGCACGGATAATACGTAAGTACCTTTTTTTTTAACTCTGAAAAAAGTGCATATTTTATTAGTTTCATTAATGCTTTTGTCATTTTAACTGATTAAAAATTAATTAACAAATTACAGCAACAGTTAAATAAAGCCTCATATGCAGATCAACAAGCATTAAATGATGCAGAAATTTCAGAAACAATAAAGCAAAAAATAGTTGATTTGCAATATTTCTCTCTCTTTCAATGCGATCATCGGCGCCGGCAGTACAAAACCGAGGAAGAAGGGGAGGGGGGAGGGGTCAGAGATCAGATGTTCTGAGCGGGTAATTCAATGATATGACAAGTACACATGCACTTATTATAACAAACAAAAGCTATTTTCAGTCAAGCTCGTGTATAAATGGGAAAAAAATAATGAGGTTCAGAATTTTGGGGAGTTTGACTGAATCTTGATTTAGAATTTTAATCACCGGCGTGCCAAAAATATCCTCTCGCGTGCCAGCTACGGCACGCGTGCCATAGGTTCGCCGACCCTGTAACTAGTATCTACCCTGAAAATTCCAGGATTTTGTTACAGAAAAACTGGCCTTCTATAATCACGCGATTACAGAAGGCAAATTTTTCTATAACAAAATACTGGTATTTTTTCTGAAAATTCAAGGAGTCCATACGAACCCTGCTTTAAACGTCAAAGTGTTATGAAGACTATGTTATGCAAATTCAAGTCTAACCCTCCCCAGCTCATCCTTAGAGAACACCCGTATGATTTACAGAATACCTTGTAAAGACTGTGACTCTGTTTATATTGGTAAAACTAAAACGATTATGCAACATTTGCTAAGAAGAGCATAATGCGCTTACAAAACCGGCAATCTAAAATCTTAATTTGTTAATTATTCAGTAAATACCGACCGCATCCCAAGTATTGAAATTATTAAAATTATTAAATCTAACTGCAAAAATTTTAAAAGTAGATTTTTTTAGATGGTTGGTTTACAAGGTTACAGAACTTAACCCATTCCCTGCTAATGGTGCGTTTTCGCACCATTCAAAATAAAAGTGTATGAAAAAAAAAAAAACCTGCCAAGCTACCGCTATTTTAATATGTTAAAATATACTTTATTTAAAGACAAAAACTTTGCTATTAAGGATACCGAATATTATCTCTCAGAATTTTTGGTGGCAAAATTTTAGTAAAAAACATTGAAGACTCCGCCCATATAGTTCCGGCAGTAATGGGTTAACGAAGTTAACCACTTAACGAAGCATATGTACAAATTCATCAGAAATCTACTATGACTCTTTGGAGTTTTAATATTTTTTCAATGTCATATTCAAGAACGTGAATATGTGTAACCAGAACGAAAAATCATGCGTCAAGCATAGATGATTAAACACTTGCCAACACATTCAGAATACAGTGACCTCTCACTTATACGCGATACACTGAAAAATTTTCAGTACCAGTTTTATTTAAAGGTAATTTTCGCCTTATTAAATCGCAGAATTTATAAATTGAATTTTACTATTTTAAAATAGTGGTATGGAAATGTAATTACTGAACATCGCGTATAAGTGAGAGCTCACTGTATAAAAAACTTCCCCATTTAATAAGGTGAAAGATGATTTCTAAGTATACAAGGTCAAGGTCAAACCGGGTGGGGAGGTCTACCTTTCGGCTAAAGCTCAACTAGCGCCGGCCAGCAGGTTTGTTTACCTAATTATACTGAGCATTACTAAATTATACTTTGTGATATTGAGCGATAATTATACTATGTAATTCTGAAATACAAATTCTGAAAACACAAGAATCCGAAAATACAAATTCTGAAAATACAAGATTCCGAAAATACAGATTCTGAAAATACAATTTACCAATCCCACTTCAGTACTAAATACTACTATGTGATATTGAGCAATAACACTACCAAGTAATAATACTGTAAGATGCTGAAGTAAATAATAATTATGGATAGAAGTAAGTACTAAATTAGCAATAAGGAATGAATAATAATACTAGAGTAAACAATGTTAACTTATGCTAAAATACTAAATAACACTGTATGATGCCATTAAGAATAACTAGATTGTTCAGGTTAAAGTTTATGATGTAGTGTGTAAAGGTGTAAAAGTCCTTATGCATATTAGAAGTCCACTTCATTCTCAACATCCACTAAGTCTAATGGAGGCAGCATGAATAAATATTGATTGCGTTTTAGCAAAAACATACAATCTGTTATTTTTTGGAGCAGTTTTAGTTGTTTCAGCGAGTAGGCAAACCAGGCCGACATTTTCATTTGTGATGGCTTTCTAATGTGATGGTGGACAGTCAGGGTACAATCTAGGATATAATGTAAGGAGGTACCTCTTTTCTCACAGGTGCATTTAGGTGAAGATGCCTTGCCGAATTTATTCAGATATTAAGGAAACGGAACATGGTTAGTTAATTTGGAAAACGCATAGCAAATTCGAAAACCCAAAGTCAGGAATTACCGCAAAATAGTCGGAAAAACATCCGAATTCTTTTGAGAAGTCCTGTATAGGATCTATAGATTTGTACATATATACTACATAGTATTCTACAATTTACTTCAGTTAGTAAATGCATAACACAGTTGAAAATTCACATACAGCAAATTCTGTCAATAAATGGAAATTTACTCGAGATCTTTTGTGCAATCCTCTATAAGATCTTCAGAATTTATATACACCCAATAATGTGTAAAAAATTAGTTAAATTAAAATACGCGTACCGCAACTGAAACTCACTTCCAGTTACTGTTGATAGATAGTACTGTAACTGGATTATTTTTTGTGTCCCTGTAAAGGAACAAGGAATGCTATGCACACCTTATTCTATAGTAAGAATCTTGTAGTGCACCTCAGTGAGGTACATCAATTTCAATATGTTTGAATTAGCGTAACAATATTAAAGTACATCGCAAACGATTTTTTTCTCCATAGACCATAATGTAACAACATCCCTTTGAGTGTATTTGTAAATATCGTCGCTAAAATGTCAAACTATCGAATGTAAAAAAAAATGCATTTTCCGCTACTTTTAAAAATGGACCGATTGTCACCACTAAAGTTTAATAGAATTTTTCGCCAGGGTTGACAATTTAGCAAGGTTTTCTACTCAGAAATTTTGAGTGTGTACCGGAAATTTGAAACAGAATTTTTTTCCTTATTAAATGACAGACATTTCGTGATTAATTAAGGTAAAAAATAATTTCTCAAAATTTCCGGTATGAATTCCGAATTTCTCAATAAAAAAGAAGGCCAAACTGGCAATCCTGTTCAGAGAAATCTTATTAGCATTCTTAATAGTCGAAAAATTCTAATAAATTTAGTGGTGGCAATTGGTCCATTTTTAAAAGTAATAATAAATGCATTTTTACATATTCGATAGTTTGACATGGTAGCGACGATATATTGGGTTGTCCGGAAAGTTCGTCCCGGTTTGAAAAATCAATTCGTACAGGAAAATCCATAATTTAATTACTAGACATTGATTCCGATATCTAATGTCTAATAATTAACGGGCAGAATTTTCTCGTACAAATTGATTTTTCCAACCGGGACGAAGTTTCCAGACAACACAATACAATGAATGCTATACGTACCATATTCTCTACTAAACATCTTGTAGTGCGCTACACCTCAGTCAAAAAATATCACTTTCATTATGTTTGAGCTAGTCTAACATCATTAAAATAAACCGCAAGCGATTTTCTCTATAGACAGTAATGTAACGAAATTTTTTTGAGTGTCCGTGTAAATGAACTATAAATGCTAGTAAATATCAATATCATATATTAATTGCAATCCGATTAATGACAATCCGATACTGTTTACTCTAGTTAGAGTACGGTCAGACGGCAGACAGGCAAACCGAATTCATAAACACTTTTCAACTATTATATGTTGTAAGGTTGTTAAAAATCAGCATTGGTTTTCGATTTTTATTTGCACTGCTAAGGAACTTGTATAAAGCTGGTAACATCTACTGTAATTAATTTATTTTGTGATATTAATTTTGTGATTTTTAGTTTTGTTAAATGTCTAATTTTAAAATGTCTTTTTAATTTTAATAATTTGATTCAGACGTAATGTTTAGTTACTTGACATTTTCAATAATATATATTTTTTACAATATAGAAGGAATTAAGATTTTTCAATGCTACCTAATTCTTAGCAATATGAATTAATTTTACACAGTACGTAAGCACACAATACTGCATGAAATCGTATCGACAGAATTGTTCTTTGAACCATAGTTTTAAAAGAAAAGTGTAGAGAAAATGTTTTACTTTCTAACTGAAAAAAAAAAAAAAGATACTTGCGGGAGAAACTGGGAAATTGAGGACATACAAATGAAAAAATACAGATTGATCTGTAAAAGGTTTTACATTATAGATACCGGAAAAATTATGAAAGAAAATGTTTAAATAAAAATAAAAATCGCATGTGGTTATCTTTCTTTCGGTTTAGTCAAATCAATCTAGCTACCTAGTTGTCTACTTCAGACGACTAGAGGATTGAAGTATTTTACATTAAATGGGCGTGAGAAGGTTTCGTGCGTTATTCTATTGCCCGAACCTTTACCTCTGTTTTACCACTGAGAGCCAACTCACTGCTCTTTTATATTGAATCCAACGGTAAACCCATGAATACAATGCGATACTATTTCGGAGGAAAAATTATTCCAAAACGCCGATTTCCATCAGGGTAATATGGGGTAGATATTTTCCAAATCGAATTATTTTTTTTATACTTATTTAAATACTACAGATTTTATTTCGTCACAAATATTTAATTTTATCATATGTAAAATATTATTTGAGCTTAATAAGAAACATGGAAAATTTGATAAGTATTGCTCATAAAAATAATCAAAAGTGATTAAAAGTATGCCGAAAAGTTTGAAAAATGCCTCTAATGTTAAGAAAAGCGCAGGTATCATTACTTCAGCGCATTCGCAGATGCGGCCACAGCAGAAAAGTGAATAGTGAGTTAGTGCTCCGTTCTATTATAGAGCTCATAAGGAAGGTCTCCTTAAAGCGCATACTGAAAAAATGTTGGAAAAAAAATGCTAATTGTACTACTCATGTACGTAATAAAGGATCAGTCAAATTTAGTTACGGAATCCCAGTAGAAAATCTGTAAAAAATAAATAAAATACTTTCCAATATTTGGCACAAAAAGACACGATTATGTGAGCAATACTTTTTCCTCGCCAATCGCAACCGATTTTAAGGAATTTGGAAATTCCTGGTAGAATTTAAACTTAACCCTTTCAGGGGCAAAGTACTTTCAATACTAAAATGTTGAAATAAATGACTGGTACAGGAATTTACGAAAACATTTATTTGGAAAAAAAATGGGGGGGGGGCTTATATTTCACATACATATTAAATCGGTAAGATTTTAGCAAAATTCTGGTGAATTTGTGGCGTTTGTGATTTAAACTTAAGTGGTTTCATAAACATACCACTGCCCCTGAAAGGGTTAAACGATTATATAGTTTATCATTTTTTCTATAAGCTTATATAATATATATACAAGCAATACGTAAGTATTGCTCAAGTTACTTAATTTCAGAGGGTTTCGCCGGCTGAATAACTTTTAAGTGTATTTTTACAGAAACTGCTCGATTAAGAACACTCATTATACATTTCGATATTGAATAAATCGTTGTTTCCATGGCAAAAATGCTTTTCTCTTGTTGTCTCATACATTGATATTATCGAAGTCAAATTGACATTGTTCAGAATCGGACATTAATTGTTATTTTAAAGCATTTTTAATCAATTTAAATTTTGTTCTTAACCGTAGAATGCAATAGTTAATTTTCTTTATATATACATATAAATGTATATGGTAAAACTGTAGTTATAAAAGTGTATTTATTTAAGTTAAACTTACTTTAACTACTTCAGTATAAGAGTAGAAAAAGTTTTTTCGAAAAGAGTGTTTATCATGAAAGCGTAATTTTTTTTTTAATTTCACTGTGCCGCCAACCTGCGATAAATCGCCAAAAACACGAAATTTTCATATTTTTTTTCCGGACGTTATATCGAGATTCCGCAGCAATTTTTTTTATAAACGTTTATACCCTCATGAGAAGAATATTCTGTAATTTTTTCAAAATTTTCTGAGTATGCGCTTATGGAGACCTTCCTTGTAAATGCTTTTTAAATTGTAAAGAATATTATCTTTTTGAACACCTGTTGATAGGTAACGTTGTCAATTTAGCACGTTTTTTGATTTACAATAGCTAACAGAATGTTCAACAATATTTTTTTCTTTATTTAATCACAGACATTCTGTGATTAAATAACAAAAATTACTACTAAAAAAATTCTTTTTGTAGTTTTAAAATAGGAATTTATGAACTAAAAAGTTGTGAGCTTATACTCGTCACTGGTCAACTAAATGTTAATCTGCTACATGATTTGTAATTAGTTTAAAGTGCATCCTTCTAAAAAAGCCTTATAATATGCAACATTATTGTTAAGTTAGTCATTCATAAATAGTATTTTAATTTTTTTCTATCGTTTTAGATGTTTACATTACTTTCGAAATCTTGGCTGTATGCAATACATAGATACGAAATTTTATACAAATTGATAAGTGCGATGAGACAAGATATTATCTATAAATAACAGTCAACTTTTATGATTTTTGTTGCTACCACTAAATTTTAATACTAAATTTTGAGTTATTTAATCGCCGAAATGTACAGCAAAATAAGGCAAAAATTTCTATTAAATTTTAGTTCTTGTAAAAAGCATAAAAGCTGGCAGTTATGTCTGTATATAAATTATCCTGAATAAGAATTAAACGCTACCAACTATTACATCAACTAAATTTTAGTTGAATCGGGATTACAAAAGATTCCTCATTAGTCAATATTGCTGTTATTCATCGATAAAAATGTATTACGTTGATGCAAATGTTCTGTCGTGTTTTAATCTAACTTATTTTAATACTTTTAATACCTGATTATTTTATTGTACGCATTTGCTTTGAACTGATAGGTAAAATTATCAGTTATTAAAGTTTTACCGGTATTAAAGGTATTAAAATACAACAGAACTTTTGTATCAAAGTAATAGTTATGTATTTTATTTGTACTGAGTTCTTGTATGCAGTAATATACAGGGTGTTTCACGAAGGACCCCTAACTTTGAAAAGAAATAACTCGGAAACGGTGATAGATAGAAGTATGAAACCATTGGTATGGTTATTAAAAAAACCCAGGAAAAATCTGACACAGAAACCTAAAAAATTTAGTTACAAATTGCGCAGACATATGGCGCTGCAGGTGGCATAGCAATGACTATGCTGAATAACATCAAAAACGATTCAAAATGTGCAATTTTCACACAACACACACGTCGCAAACGAAGAATGAAATTGTCAGGGACTCACTGTTTTATATCACCGGAAATTAACACACAAGCTTGACAAATAGCCTCCTACAGCTCGTCGAGTGTTAAAGAATTGTTGCGGTAAACACTGTCCTTCAATGTCATGGCCAGAATTTCTTTCACTATACGCTAATAGCGATCACCTTTCAACGGCGAAATCTTCGAGGACTGGTCGTTCTTGATGTCTGAGCTCTCTTTATAGGGATCCGTAATGCTGCCTGCAGTAGCATCTATCGGCGTTATTTTTAACTAAAATTTGAAGGTTTCTGTATGAGATTCATACAGTTTTTTAATAAACATCATACCACTGGTTGCAAGCGTCTATCTATCACCTTTATGAGTTATGTATTTTCAAAGTTAGGAGTCCTTCGTGAAACACCTAGTAAGATATACTGTATTTTACTCTAAACTATGACGCACTTTTTTTTCTCTAAAATCGAACCAATTTATATGGGTACGAAGACAACTCGCAAACTTCAAAATCAGATGCGTGTGGAGTCAGTGTTGTCAAATGAGCAAATGTTTGATGTTATTTATTTAAAAATATTAGTACTTGCCTTATGGAATGTCAGACATTCCGTGATAAGTAAAGCGAAAAATACATTTGGAAATAGTGATACTTATAAATACGCTAAATTGGCAACAGTGCCTGGAATACATTGCGATGTTTATTCCTCATTGTTCTTCGCAACTACAATCTTTATCGTATCGCAGTAGATTTCAGATACATGGAAGTTTATACACTGGCGTAGCCAGGGTGAAGATTCAAATGGTTTGGATACTAATAATTTCGTACAATTTTTTTTTTTTTGCCATCTTTAATCGCAGAACATTCTGCGATTAGATTAGGCGAAGAATATTACTTTAAAATAGTGGTACCCAGAGCGTCTAGACCCCCACCCTGGCTACGCCACTGAGTTTATTCCTAATGACTTAGATAAGAGCCTGCGGTAGCAGTGTTACCAGTAGGCTACTTTTATTTAATTCAGATTGTTTGATTCCCACCACTTTTTTAAAATAGTGAAATTGGCCTGATTAATTAATTATTTAATCTCTCATTAAATAAGCCGGATATTTCTACTTCAAAAAAGTGGTGGCAGTCAAGAAATCGCAATTAAAAAGAAGTAGCTTGTTGACAACGCTGTACGGTAGGTAACGCGAATAGACTTGAAAACTAGGTAAGGTTTAATCAATGACAGCTTTCTTTTCAAATTTCCAGTTTGTATTTCAGCATTTTTAAACAATAATTTTTGTATAGATTACTTGAGGTGAATTCCTAACCGGGTACATTTTAACTTTTTCAATTTTGGTTCCAGTTTTTTTTTTTAGGGTTTCGTTCATCTCACGAAACCTTATTACTCCCGCTTCGTTGTCTGTCTGTCACAGAGTCGGTTCTCAGAGACTATATAACTTACAGTCATGAGATTTTGTGTATTTATAGCTGAATACTTACTATGAAGCTCAAAATCATAAAATTTGAAAAACGCGTATTATTTTAATATATAAAGATAAAAAAAAACCCAAATACCTAACAGCTTTTTCCTATTAAATTTACACATTTTTCATTAGAGCAGTTGCCAACTATTAAAAATCCACAATAAATTTCTTTCCACAATAATTAATTTTCTATTGAAAGATTTCCACATGAAAAATGAAAATGAAATAAAAAGTTTCACTAATTGAAAAAAGATTAATATGACGTCATATTGGTAATAAAACGGAAATTTTCAAACATTTCTCAATAATATAAGGAGTATGAGAATGTGTAAATACAGAAAGCAGCTTAATATGACGTCATTAGAGAATTAAAAAGAAAATTAATCTGACGTCTAACATTTTGAAGTTCTCTATACAACATGTTTAATTTTGAAATTGATTTTTTTACCGGACAAAAGGTAGACACACATACGGCAGGCAGATGGCAGGCAGACGACAGACAGACGGCAGGCAGAGATACGGCAGAAAGACAATCCGAATATAAATAATACAGGTCTGTCATAAAGTCTTTCCCTGATTATAAAAAAATATTACGAAATAACCATTTAATGTAATATTGTAAAATTTTTATTATGGAAAAGTTCTTAAGTTTTTTTTATGACAAATTTCCTGGAAGATGGATCGCACGGGATGGACCAACATCATAGCCTCCTCGCTCACCCGATATTACTCGTCTAGATTTTTTTTTCGTGGGATACATAAAGGACAGAGTGTTTGCAACACAAGTAAAACATATTGAAACAATCATTGCCAGGATTACAGATGCTGTGTCTAGTGTGACAGCCCAAATGTTAGGCAATACGTGGCGAGAAATGGAATACTGTATTTATTTTCTTCGAGATACCAAGGGTGCTCACATTGAAATTTACTGACATATGTACCTGCATTTAAAACTTCATAAATGTCTTTACAATATATTGGAACAAGCATATGCCTAATTATATTAATTTTTCTGCAATAAATTATTGTAATCAGGGAAATATTTTATGACCACCACGTACATCACCGACCTCCAAAAAGGTTAACTCAAATGCTTGTTACCGACGCAGTAGCTTTTGTTTTCAATTATCGCTAAAATCTGGAATAATTTACGTAAAAAAAATAAATGAGATGAAAATCATTTAAAATTTTTATCACACTTTCTCTGTCGCAACAAAGTAAAAGGACATTCGATATTAAAGGAAATTTATCATGAATATTGACGGCTAAATGAATTCAAGGTATTGATTATGAACAAAATAAAAAGTAAATTATCTTTTTTTTTTTTCATTTTCACTCCTTTAGATAGAACTTTTTTTTCACAATTCAATAGAATTTCCTTTTATCTCTTCTTTATTAGCATATAAATATGCCACCGCGAAACTGGCTTTGAAATCAAAATCGGCTGACCTGATGAATATAAATTTTGAAGGTCAATTAGATAAATGATTACGATTAACATATTGGTTTGTCTGACCGTAAAACCTTACTGACTTTATGACACAGATAGTTATTATTATTTTTTTAATTCTGCCTTACTTGTTTCACGTCGTAGTTAGTATTATTTAACTAGGAAAAAAAAAAAAAAGCTTTATTATTACTAAATAAAACGCAGTAGATCAAATTTTAGAAGATGAAACTAATTTAGCGATAAAAGTTGAAGAATAAACAAGAAAGAAAAATAATGCGTCAAGCATAGATTATGAAACACTTTCCAACACATTCAGAATACTGTAACGAAATTTCGCCATTTAATAAGGTGAAAGATGATATCTATGTAAACAAGGTCAAGGTCAAACCAGGCGGGGAGGCTTACCTTTCGGCTTAAGCTCCATTAGCCCCGCCCAGCAGGATCTATGTAAACAATTTGGAAAACGCATAACACATTTAAAAACTCATTTTCAGCAAATACCATGTATAGGCGGAACAATATCCGAATTATTTTGTGCATTTCTGTGTATGACCTATATTATTCGTATATATACTAATTCTTCTAGTATATTAAATTTAGTTCAGTTAGTAACACAGTTAAAAATTCCAGCAATTAATCAAATAATAAACACAATTTAAACCAGTAAAATTAATTAATGAAATATTTCTTCATTCTATGTGATTATTCATGAACAATAATAAAATTTCCGGTTTTAATTTAATTAGGGGAAAAAGAAGTGCACTCTATGCTGACACTATCTGAGTTATTTGTAAATCCTTATTTTCTTTATAATTTTATTCTCGTCCTCTTTATTAGCATACCTACAACAACAACAAAAATCTTCTTCACTTGTCATACTAATCGAGCTTTCACCTAATAATATAATGAAAAGTTAATTTATCATAATTTATTAGATGCTGCATTTTTGTTGTTTTTGGCAAAATAATTAAATAATATTAGTATTTAACTGCTAACATAAGAATGTATTCATGCATTAAACATAAGAGATCAAACTTCTGAACTGGAAAGAAATGGGGACAAGAGATAAATAATTATAATTCCTTTTTCTATTTCTCACGAATCATACTGAAACTAACAGCTAGAAATATAATTATCATAAAATATTCTCCATAATTATGTGTTTCATTATGTCCAAAGTTGCTATAATCTCACATTTAAACTGTTCTACGCTTTTTTCTTCTTGTAATTGTTATCACATATTGCTGTTACGTTTTATATAGTATACAATCTGTTCACGAACAATTGCACGCATCTCAGAGAATAACTTGGAACTGTTTCATTTCAGTTCATCAACTGTTTCATTTCCATTATATTTCCAGGTTTACTTACTATTTTTTTTTTTACCTCAAATAAACGTTATCTGAGCTATTTTCCAAGCCTTATTTCGTTCCTGTATATCGTATGAGTATTTAAAAAATAAATATATTCTCATTTTCTTGACTAGTCTACTTAATGACGATGAATATCTTCTTGACCCGTCATGCTTGATGAACTATAATCTGAAATAATGAATGCAGAAGTTTGTGTGTCTGTGTGTGTCTCAGTCTGCTGTATTCTGAAGAGACCAACTGCACGCAGAGTTAGAAGACTTAAGAGGAAGATACCTTCATGTGTGTAGTTTTACACTTCAAAGTCAGTTTTTGCCTTAGAGTTTTTTTAATTTAATTTTTTATCTCATTAAAAAGACTTTTTTTTTCCCCTCAAAATGTCGCGCTGCGGCTGTTCCGAAGCGTTCCACAATCAGGAAAAAGCGAAAAAATTAAAATGGTTCTTTTTTTATCTTTTCGCGTTTTTCGAAGCACACAAATTTTTAACTATTCAAAGTAAAAAAAAAAAAAAAAAAAAAAAAAAACAAGCTTACATTTCGTACTTTGACCTTTCTAACGGCGTAATCCGTTAAAAAATATATGAATATTAACCCTTTCGAAAAATTATTTTACAAAATTCGAATCGCGTTTCTGTCCCTGATTTTCGAATCCAGCATAGGTCTAATTGTTTGAAATACGGAAAAACAAAGAATACTCACTAAACTGGCGCACTTTTTCCTTTCTAATGACGAATATATCAATAAATGTGATATCATCAATATATATCAATGAATATATCAATATTAACTCTTTCAAAATAATTCTTTTCCGAATGCTGTTAAGGTGTTTTCATTTTTTCGGCAATGTATTAAAATCTGCATCGTCTCAGGAAATCGAAATACGTAAACAAGAAATTCCAGACATCATCTACGTTCATTTTTTCTTTCAAACGGTCCAATCCGTTTTTTAATAATTCATATATATGATTGCTTTAATTTCCGTCTTTTAATAATTTCCGCTTTAATTTCCTTTTTTTAATAATTCTTTTCCGAATGCCGTTAGGGTGTTTTCATTTTTTCGGCAATGTATTAAAATCTGCATCGTCGCAGGAAATCGAAATACGTAAACAAGAAATTCCAGACATCATCTACGTAATTTTTCCTTTCAAACGGTCCAATCCGTTTTTTAAAATATTAATATTAATGCTTTAAAAATTCGTTTTCGAAAGTCACTTTCGCGATTTACGTTTTTCTCTGCAGTGTTTAACACTAAACAAACATACTAAACTAAGCATACCTCAAGTCTTATAAAAAATATTTCACACCAGAATTTTTATTTAGAGCTATTTAACTACTTTATTTAACTTATTCCTGTTGTTAATTATTTTATTATTTTATGAAAAAGTTTCTGGTTCGAAGCAAAATATTTTTGGTACCGGTCAAATGAAATGACAAGTTGTTGGTATAGTTAGTGTTAAAATTCTGCATCCGCTACTTTTCATAAAAATACGAAAAAACCAGAAATATCCACTTAACCCTTTCAGGGGCAAGCACTTGTGCTCCTGTAACGTTGAATTCTCACCGGAATTTAGGAAAGAATTTAGTTTAAAATAAGAAAAAATAATTCTTCGTCAAAGTTAAAAAGTAAAATTTAATTAAAAGTTTCTGGTTTGAATCGGATTAAAATTAGGTGGTATATAATATATACCACCGCCCCTCAAAGGGTTTTAACAAGCGTACATTTTCCTTTAAAATTACGTCTTCGGTTTTAAAAATCATTTATATTAACCCTTTCAAATAATTCATTTCCGAAATCCAATTTCGCAAATTTCGTTTATTCTGAAATATTTAAAAATCTGCATCCGCCCCGAAAATAGAAATACGAGAAATACCAGGCCATATCTACGTTCATTTTCCTTTCGAACGATGATATCCGGTTTAAAAAGATTACTATTAACCCATTGAAAAAAATATTCGTTTTAGAAAGTCATTTTCGTTTTTCTGCAATGTTTAATAATCGGTATCGACTTAAAAAAAAAAAAGCTTAACTAGGGTACATTATTTTTTTAAATGACGTGTTCGTTTTTAAAAATAGTAATATTAACCGTTTATAAAAAATCGTTTCGGGCACTGACTTCGCGATTTCGTCAGATTTTCTTTTTCTTGGGTGAAAAGATAATGTTTTGTCAGCATGATTTTCGAGTGTTTACACGCATGGTTCAGAAACATTATATTTATAGAGGGTTCATACGCTTTTACCACAATTTTGTAACAGAATTTTCGCCTTATTTAAATGTAGAAATGTATCACAAATCGTGCAATTAAGCGAGGCGTCTACAATTTCTGCTATTTAAATATTAAATAGAAAAAGCGTGCGAACCTATTATAGCTCATAGAAATTTGGACAATAAGAAATATCTTTTTTTAAAATTAAATGTATTCGATGGAATATTTGATGAGAAAAATAAGGTGCACGCTGCCGAAGACAGTGGAGGTGCCCTCAACTCTAGGTTCGTTTGTATGGATTTTCGCTTAAAAATATAAAATCATACAAAATCGAGGTTTGTTTGCAAAAACAGATCGGAGCAGAGCATGCGTAGAACGCCCAGTGTATGCTACCGAAGACAGTAGGGCACTCAACTCTAGGTACATTTGGATTTATTTTTGTTTAAAACAATGAACACATTCAACACTAATTTCCGGTATATTTAAAGTTATTATCACGGGCCCCGGCAACGGCAGCAAGGTCAGTTAGTCTAATAATATGCAAAGTATCAATATTTATAAGATGCTACATAGTTGTTCTTTTTCGCTTCGCGATGTAATCGAAGAATAATAGGGCATAATGCATTCATGCATAAAACATAAGAAATTTAACTTCTGAACGGGAAAAAAAGGAAAGAGCGAATTAATTGATTCCTTTTTCTATTTCTCACGAATCATACTTAAACTAACAGTTTGGAATGTAATTATTTTCGAATTGTGTTTCTTTACATCCCGAGTTGATATAATGCAACATTTAAACTACGCTACGCAATCTTCTTCTTGTAATCACTGCCACATATTACTGTTTTGTTCTTCTTCTTCTTCTTTTTTATTTTTTATTTTGATAGAATCTGTTCATCAACAATAGCACGCACCTTATAGAATAAGTTGGGAAAAACCGTCAAGGTCTGAATGTTGTCGGACGTGAAGACGAGTTCCTGGATACTCAGGTTTGAAGGTGTGGTAGGGTCTGATTTTTCTCTGGCAACGCCCAAACTAAAATCTATAGATATAAACTGATGTCTAAAGATTTCAAATACAAAAACAAAGAATGACCACCAAGAGAATAACAATGACCAAAATTTTAACACTAAATATGTCGGGATTTTACTCAAGATTTTTAAAAATATTCATACCAGAATTTTTATTTAGAACTATAACTTATTTATTTAAGCTGAGGTCTCCCCTGCTTTTATTTAAATTTTCTGTTTTTGTTATGCCGTTTCCATTTTTTTTAAACAAACAAACAAACAAACAAAAAATATTTTGACTGCTTCAGAAGCATTTGTATTTCTTAAACTTAAATGTTTGGTTTCTGTAAAGAGTCTTTTTTTTTATGAGATGGGATCGACCCTCAGAAGTTTTCGTCTGAGTTTTGGATCAAATGGAATTTTTTTCTTTTTCTAAGTTGTTAAACTTTTTAAACATGTAAAATATACTTTTATTTCTCTTTTTAAAACCTTTTTTTTACTTGATGTAGTTTTTTTACTACAATTAAATATTTTCTTACGGCTCCCCATTTTGCCTTGCAAGTCTTACCTTTAATCTGGATGTAAAGTTGCTTCGCAACTAGGTCATCCATATCCATACAGATCACTGCATTGTTCCATTATTCCGCACTGCAAATAGAGGCATCTTAAATTCAGACACAAATGTGTCTGAAAAAGCAATTCATACACTTAAGTGTCTGAATGTAAAATTTCAGACATCATAGATGTCTGAATTTAAGACACGTAAGTCTCTTACTATGATCAAAGTATAAAAGAACTGAGAAAAAAGTCTGAATAACGATGATTTCTCTGAAATTCAGACATTTAGAAAATAAGAATCAGACACTTAAGTGTCTGAATTGAACAATCGTGCCACTGAATATGCTAGCAATATCAGAGAATGTTTCCGAACAAATGAATGTTGATTAAAATACTTTACCATCCACTAAATTTTGATTAGACCCATGGCACACTGGCAAATCACTTAGAGGGGCTCAACGTCTCTGACTGCAATATTGCACTAATAAAACTCCTCTTTAAAATTTGTATGTATCATAGAATAATTTTTGATATAGAGAATAAAGTATATGAAAAAAAATGCAATTTTTTTCGCATGTAATGTGTATAACTATTTTTAATCTAAAATCTTCTATCCTTTAGAATATTTTAAATATTTGTTTTTAGAGTTTATGTTACTTTGTTCATCCTAACATCTATACTTCCCCAACAACTTTATAAACTTTGGCTATAAGAAATAAAATTAACTTTTTTTTCGCGAAAAACATTTAAAGACAAACTGATATTATTTTACACAGGGTAGCATTATTTCGAATTGTACAGAGAGGCGCGAGGCCCTGGACAGGCGTCCCGTTTGCCTAATGATTGTGCCGCGCAGTGTTGAATTCAGACATTTATCTCGGGGGTGGGGGGTGGGGGGGGTGAGAATTGTACTTTTTGACCATAGAATCTCCAATCTTCTATGGAGGAACATTTCAATGTTCCGAGGAAAATCTCCTCCGGGCCACCCCCTGAATTCAACACTGTGCGCCAGCCCTGATCGTATTATAGGATCATATGACTTTGATCTGTACGATTCTTATATATCGAATATAAAAATTGTGCACGGAAATCATAGCGCTAATTAAAAATTGATAATACATGCGAAATGCGACAGTAGATGACGCCAGTTCACTTGGAAGATTACATTTTAAACGTACAAAATTAATTTCTATTCTGGATTCTCTTCAGTACAGAGTACGCTAATGGGGATCTGGATTTTTTTCCTCATAGAAACTAAATTTGATGATTTTTTTTTTTTTTTTTTTACATTTTGATTTCATTTCTATATAACTCAATGATTTTTCTTTAAAACGAAAGCAATAAATGTCAGGATCGATTTTGATTTTCCCATAAAATAAATGCTATTTTCATATGAGATTGCAAATCGCCTTCAAGACAGTGAAGCCAAGAAAGTTGCAATTATTTAACTTAAATACTTAACAATAAAAATTTTTGAGGATGTGTAGTTAGTGAGACTATTCGCTTATTTAAAGCCCTTAATTTTTTATTGTGTGAATTTAGATTATTGATAATTAAATTGATATTTTTGGCAGATAGAAATTTGTGACTTACATTTGTAAATCTAAATTGCCAGCCACTAAAGTTTCAATTTGAGAAAAAAAAAAGTCTTTATCTGTCATCTATAGTCTCATTTTGTTTGTGCCAAAGCAATGAATAAATGTTTGTAGTATTATTGTGACTTCGGGTCTCAAGAGGTATGAATGAAAGCTACCCTCCCCCCACCCCCAAATCAACGAAATGTGTTTAAAATCAGTCAAAAAGAAAAAAAAATTAGTTAAATTTGTATATCCAGGGAGCGTTTTTTCAATTAAGATATTTATTGATAACAATCGAATTTACATTATGTATAATTCATATGTCCTTCCCCCACATAAATAATAAAGTTATACAATCTTAAAATCCCGTTCAAATTATCCGATTTTCTGAGCAACAAATAAATGAATTCTATAAAAAATATCTACACGCATATGAATCATTCGATGACTTGCATTTAAAATAACACACTTTTGTGACCTGGATGGCGAGACGGATAAGGCGTTGGTTTAGTAACCAGTAGGGCCCAGGTTTGATTCCGGCCTGGGTAAGAACGAAATTTAGATTATCCTCCCATAATTGTAGATAGAGATGCTTCCATCGATAGATGGCAGCACTAACGCTTTTTTCAATTTTTTACTCGGGTAAGCTATCCGGGTAAAAAGAAAAATGGCTGTATTTCAGACATTTAAAATGTCTGAATGTCAGACACTTACAAGCGTCTTAAAATATCGACACTTTAAAGTGTCTCTTTTTTGAACCATCCGTTTCAGACACTTATATGACTGAATTTCAGACGTTTCAGTTTACAGTGCATTGTATGATTTATATTTTATTCAGTTTGTGAAGAAATTTTTTGTTGAAATCAGAATATTTTCATTTGGCACTGGTCAAATGATCGATTGTTGGTATATTTACTGTACCAAAACATACAAAACACGGAAAAAAGGGTTTTTGACATCAAAGTAACAACTACTCAAGATTCCAGAGTTTCATTGTATTACCTACTGAAGCGAAAACGAAAATGAGTGATTTTGACAGTGAAATAATTTGGATTCTAGAAATATAGTATATTACAATAAAACTATCAAGAAATGGAAAAACAAGGATTTTTGACTGCAAAATAACATTTCCTTTGTCTGCAGAATTTTATTGTATTATCCATTTAAAGTGCCAAGAGAAGACAAAAGAGTGATTTCGATAAATGTGATAGCAAAATAACACTTCTTCATGTTCTAGAAATATACTGTATTACAATCAAACTGCTAAGAACATGAAAAAGCGTGATTTTGTCAGCAAAAAATTACAAATGAATGGCAAACATATAATAATAATAATAATAAAATAAATAATAAATAAATAAAATGACTACTAAGCAAAAAAACAGCGAATTCAATTTTCATTACCTGCTAAAAATTCTAAAAATGCGAAAAAAGAAATTATTTTGATAACAAAATAACACTTTAGATTTCTGAGTTTTATTGTATAACGTCCTAAAACTATCAAGTGCACGAAGAAGAAAGATTTTGATAGTAAATATAACTTATTCAGGTTCCAAAATTTCATTGTTTTAGCTACTAAAACTTCCAAATATTAAAAAAATTTTTGACGACAATATTGCACTTCTTTAGGCTCCACAATGTCATTGTATTAACCACTAAAATTGCCAAGAACAGAAAAAAGATTAGTTTGATAGAAAAAAGCCACATATGCAAATTTCAAAAATTTACTGCATTACAATAGAATTGTCAATAAATGTAAAAAACAGCTATTTTTAACATACAAAAGTTAGCACAACTTCTGTCTCCAGAATTTTATGGTATTACAACCTTCTCAGCGCCGTGAACTGATGTATCCGTTCACTAAGCTGCAGCTTTCACTACAATAGGCGCATTATTTAAATTTCATTGTTTTAGCTACTAAAACTTCCAAATATTAAGAAAATTTTGACGACAATATTGCACTTCTTTAGGCTCTACAATGTCATTGTATTAACCACTAAAATTGCCAAGAACAGAAAAAGATTAGTTTGATAGAAAAAACCCACATATGCAAATTTCAAAAATTTACTGCATTACAATAGAATTGTCAATAAATGTAAAAAACAGCTATTTTTAACATACAAAAATTAGCACAACTTCTGTCTCCAGAATTTTATGGTATTACAACCTTCTCAGCGCCGTGAACTGATGTATCCGTTCACTAAGCTGCAGCTTTCACTACAATAGGCGCATTATTTAAATTAATGTAATTCTACAATTATAATGCATTTTTAAAACATTGAGTTAACATGTACTCTCAAGGATTATATTTATATAAGTAATTACGTTTTCCACATCATGTTGAAAAAAATTATCTTTTTTAGCATTAAAAAAAAAAAACATAGAAAACAACATTACAATTTTGCCCTTTTGCTCGGCGGTCAGAGGGTTCTGGCTCTACAATTTTATGATATTAACTAATTAAACTGCCAGAATCAGAAAAAAGATCGGTTGCTATAGATATAATAAGTAATACTTCTACATAAATGACACTTCTTCAGGTTCTAAAAATGCCCTGTATTACAATAAAACTGCCAAGAACAACAACAAAAAAAATTACATTAGTTCCCTTCAGCGAAATAACACTACATCAGATTTCAGAATTTTACAGTAAAGTAGCATATCGTTATATCGCGCTTGTCAGGAGACAAAAAAAGAGCGTTATATCCGAAGGGACGATACAACCAAGGGTATTAAAAATTTAAAAAGAAAATAATATGAAAATAAATGTTTTATATATGTTTCTAAAACGCTAATATATATGCTTATTACAATTTTCTCAATAAATTTTAAACACAAAATTTACATTTTTTAAAATCATTTTTTTTGGACATGCAGTTAAAAAAATATAGAGTTAATGTGAAGATTTTTATTATTTTTCTTCTGTACGGGAATCACAAATATATAACGATATATCCGAATGGGCGATGTAACAAGGCGCGATATAACGAGGGGTTACTGTATTACATACTAAAATTGCCAAGAACACATAAAAGAGTGGATTTGATAGTAAATAAATACTTCAGGTTTCAGAACTCCACAGTATTGGCTACTAAAACTGTTAAGATGAAAAATAGTTATTTTGTTTCCAAAATAGGTAATACTGCTTGAAGTTCCATAATTTCATTTTATTACCTGCTATATCTGCCAAGAACACCAAAAAGAGCGATTTTGTCTGCACTTTTTGTCTGTTCTTTTAACCCTTTAACGCGCGGTGGTCACAAAAAAGGACACCTAATTTTAATTCCAAAACTAACAAACGGCACCAATAATATTTAATTAAAATTTTTCTTTTATGCAGTACCGGAAAATAAGCAAGTTTTTATTTTCAAATAAATTCGTTTGAAATTCCGGTGTCAGTCCATTATTTCATCATTTTGCAAACAGACTTATTCCGCGCCGGAAAGGGTTAACACAAGAACTTATAGTATTCGTATTACCAGTGGTGTAGCCAGAGCGAGGCCAAGGGGTGGGGGTGGCATCCCACTACTTTTTCCGTAGGAAAATCTTCGCCTTATTTATGTGCAGAATTTTTAAATATATTTTGTGGTTAAAAAAGGCGGAAATTACAGATCATAAAAAGTAGTGAGATGCCCCCCCTCCCCTCTACTGACCTTTCTCTTGCTGCGCCCCTCGGTATCACCTACTAAAATACTATGATGTATATTTTTTAAAGATTGTACCACATACATGTAATAAGGTATTTGCATTTTCAAAAATTAGGAAACTGTGATCAAAGATGACCTAATGTGATACACTAACTCTCTTCACAAAGTGATTATTATAATAATCAAGTTTCATTAGATGTTCAAATGTTAAATTACATTTTTATTTTATTATTCCTCACAAAAATACATCTGTAAGAATTTAGAGAAAATACAGTTGTTTGATTTCTTCAAAAGGAATTCTTTTAGAAATTTTGAGCATTTTGGTTTGTCAAATATTTTAAGAAAAAACAATAAATAAACTGGAGGAGTTAAACATATAGAAGAGAATATTTTTTATTATAAATTCAATAAAAGCCACTGTTATAGTTTCGTAAGCGAAGTAATTAGCAGCTTCTTTTTCCAAGCACAGCAGACTGAATACTAGGTCTATGCACTCACAAAAATGGCGGCTGTTATCTCATATGTGATTTTTTTTCACCATTTGTACGGACCATTGAATTTGAATACCAGTAATATCTTAAAATATACCCCCCCCCTTTAAAACAAAGGCGAAAAATTCTTTAAGAAGACCGGTGTTCAAATTCAAAGGACTATACAAACCTGGGGAAAAAAGGCCTATGACAGTCGTCATTTTTGTGTCAGTTCGTAGGCCTAATATTCAGAAGGCTGTGATCAGAAATAGAAGAGAATATTCACATCTACCTTTGGTCTAAGTGCTCTCTGCTGCAACTAACGAAGGGGATCGTTAATTAAGTATTCCCGAAACTATAATACAGGGTGTCCCACAAGGTACGCAGCGTATAATATGTACAGATTTGGATAGAGCACGTCAATATGAGTATTTTGAATGGTAACAAGTGGGGTCCCCGAATATAGCGTGATAATCTAATTACAGGATGAACATTATCATAGCTGCGAACTTTTAAGCTTTTTCCTACCACTAAAATTTTATAGTAAATTTTAGATTATTAAATTTCCGAAATCACGGGATTCAATAATGCAAGAATTTCTATAAATTTTTAGTGGTATCAAAAAAGTGTTAAAGTTGGCAGCTATGACGTTATTGACGAATCCGATAGTGGGTATTCCAAATGGCGATGTGTACAACATGAAAGATTCCCCAGATGATCATGCAAATTTGTGGTAACCACTAAAAATTTAAAGAAATTTTTGCCTTGTTGAATCCCGGAACAGGAACAGTTGGGACCGGTTCAGGGGCTTCCTAGTTGCATCAACTTTACGCCCGGTCGATCGAGAGTAGCATGTCTTTTAAATGTGAGCCATTGGGAATGGATAAGCTTGCAAAAGTGAATCCCGTGATTGCAAAGATTTAATAAAGTAAAATTTACTATAAAATTTTAGTGGTAGGAAAAAAGCTTAAAAAATCGCAGCTATGATAATGTTCATCCTGTAATTAGACTATCACGCTATATTCGGGGACCCCACTTGTTACCATTCAAAATACTCATATTGACGTGCTCTATCCGAATCTGTACATATTTGACGCTGCGTACCTTGTGGGACACCCTGTAGTTGTTTTAAATGATTTGTGTAATACAAATACGCTTAGAACATGTAGAATGATCGCCCCCAGCAGGTTCTGCTATGCAAAAAATATATTATTATAGAACGTGTTTATTGTAAGTTCGCTAATTTTCATGATGGCATAAAAACGTCAAATAAAAATGTTCGCAGCATGTTTCGTAAAACTAACCGTGAAAAATGCATAGTTTTAGATTGTTTTGTTGAATGTATTGCATGTTTCTTAAAGTGACATGTAGCTCTCAATAGAACGTTCTTATCTTGTAACTGAAATGACGAAACGATCAACGAATGTTTCAATACTGCTTAAGTTAAATTAAAAAAGAAAAAAAGAAGTTATTTCTGTAAGACAATTCACTTTGCATTTCTAAATAATCTATACTGCATTCAATTTGCATATTTCTAAAATGCAAATTTAAATGCTATTTATAAAAAATCAGTCCACAGAAATAATCTGACCTTTTGAAATCGAACTGATCATTTCTTTTATGCTATTCTTTATCCCTTTTCTATTTTCATTTTTAGAATTTTTTTCCTTCCAAATTTTATTGTGCTAAAAAACCATTATGAAAATAACATTCCAAATGATCTTGCATTTTTCACAATATAAAAATGACAAAAAGTTTTGAAAGTTGATATTCAAAGAACAGTCATTAAGTGCTTTCATACTATTTTAAGAAGTTTCGTTTGGCAACAAAGAATTCAGAATAATCAAGACAGAAGAATTTTTTTTCTTTCATTTTATTGAACTGGCTGCAGAAAGCGATATCTAACGCAATGGAGCATAAATGTTGAAATGTGTGATTAGTTTTGTGCAACATTGATTTTCTTTACAATTTCAATTTTGTCTTCTAAAAAATAAAATAAAATAAAATTTTCATTTTAAATAAGCATATTTAACAATAAAATATGAAAAGATTATTACAATAGTATTCATTTTCTCTCAAAAAATTCAATAACAAAGATAAAAATTGCTGAATTTGTTCTAAGCAATTTGTTCTAAAAATTTGAATAGCAATTAAACTATGTTTTATTGCTAGTGTAATCAAAATTGAAAATAAGAAGAAATTCAAAATAAATTTTAATTTTAACCCAATTGCAACAAAGAAGGTTATACAATCGTTTGTATAAGGTCATTGTGCCTAAATGCGATGCGATTTCTCATAAGTTTGTCACAATTAGGATGTAGTTCGCGTTTTATTAAAATTAAAATGACAAATATAAGAAAAAACGGGTAGATTATTATGTTTTTAACATGTTCACTGCCAGGTTAAAATTACCGGAATTTTATTTTATTTAGAAAGCTCGAACTCACACCAGAAAATACCAATAGCAATATTTAGTTTATTTAATTACAGACATGTCGTGATTACTTAAAATAAAAATTCTTCTTTCGAAATTTCCGGGACGAATTCGTAATTTTAGATTGAAAAACCACGAGTATACTCAATATACTCAAACAATATATACTCATATCAACTTATATCAAATCAATATACTCAATATGCACGAGTATACTCAAACCACGAGTATACTAGTTGACAGCAAATGGGTTAAATCAAAACAAATTTGTTTCGAAGAAATTGAATTATTTCTGCAATCAAAATAAATAAATGTATATCATTGTGACATTTTGGTCATATTTTGCTGCATTTACGGCAGTTAAAACGTAAATCACATATACAGAGTACATTAATGTGGCAGTACATTTCATGCATGTTAGATCATCTCAATTTTATTAATTTGTTAGTAATAATTTTTTTAAATATTTAATACAGCCAGGGTGCGTACACTTCTTAAGAATTTCGAATGTGTATGACATCGCTATTTCGATTTAGAAAAATTTACCTAATATTTATTCTTTAGAACTGAAATCTTCCTGTGATAAAACAAACAGTTCTAATAATTTTCTGCTACTAAATAAGCCGAAAAATTGTGTGCGAAATTTGTGATTCAACTGTATTGTGCTGTCCTCTAAAAAAACCAATTTTTTGAAATTTTCTCTATATAAAGTATAATAAAGAATTGAAAAAAAAAATCAACATGGCTAAATTGTTACAACTTGTTCTGACTAAGATTTTAATGTTGCGCATTTTTCATTTTATCCCTTTATTACAAAATGGCAGCCAATTAAGCGAGAATGAAAAAAAAAAAAAAAAAACACTTTTCTAAAAAATAGCCTATGTTACCTAAAAAAACACACCTGACATAATTAGCCGAAAATGAAGCATAAATTATTTATTACATATTAATGGTTTAACCCTATCACTATGTCCTGGGGTCCACGAGGACCCCAAGCACTTTCAACAAGTTGTCAAAAAATCTATCACTCACTGAGTAGTTTCAGCCGGTGACATCTCATATCATAATGTTTGTAACACACGGTAAAAATTAAACAGTACAAATATAAGTGGAACTTGTTTTGTTTTTTTTAATTTGAAAAATAGATAGCGCATTTGTCCTGGGCAACAACAGGGCATGTTTTGATAGGACATAGTGATAGGGTTAACATAAAAAAATATATAAATTTATGTATAAATCATTCTAAAATTCTCTTATAACAAGAAAATCTGAAAAATATTCTGCATCCACATGTATAGGAAGAGTCAATTGATTTTGAAATTTTTTAATAATGCATTTATTATATTATGTAGATCTAATAAGTCAATGTTATTAAAAATGTCTTTGAAGTCATATGTTGTAATATTTTTTTACACATTAAAGATGTTTGAGAATATTGACCAATTGATAGCTATTTTTTATACAATGTGCGTAATCTATTGTAGTTGTAAGTGTGTATATTTGGTTAAGTATTTTTAATAGTAATTTGTTAGCTTGGTTATTATATGTATTGCAACCTATAGTAACAGTTCTAAATTTAATAGGCGTTTTGTGAAATTTGGGTATGCAACCTATAGTAACAATTCTAAATTTAATAGGTGTTTTGTGAAATTTGGGTATGCAACCTATAGTAACAGTTCTAAATTTAATAGGTGTTTTGTGAAATTTGGGTATGCAACCTATAGTAACAGTTCTAAATTTAATAGGTGTTTTGTGAAATTTGGGTATGCAACCTATAGTAACAGTTCTAAATTTAATAGGTGTTTTGTGAAATTTGGGTATGCAACCTATAGTAACAGTTCTAAATTTAATAGGTGTTTTGTGAAATTTGGGTATAAGAACCAAATTATTTCTTTGTGGTTGACATATCTTAAAAATATCCTGAAATAAGTGTATAGAAGAGATTATTTTTCAAAAACTGGTACGAATACTATAAAGATAAGTCTCTGGGACATATGGTGTCACAACTCCGTAATTAAAAGGTTAATGCATACATATATGTCCGTCCTCTCCAACAATACCATGCCTGCTTGAATTAGATCACTTATTCTGGTATCAAAATTGACAAAGTTATTTTCCTTAAATGTTCATATCATCATTCTAATCCACTGAAATTTCTCGTTTTCGTTATAAAAACTTTAGAGAAAACTTTCATTTTGTTGTAATAAAAAGAAGGAAAAAAAAACTTTTTTTTTATTACTTTCACAACCAGACACTATTTGCCTTTCAGACTGATGATGGCGGGGTGTTAAGGTCAGAAACGTGAGTGACTTAAAGAACGCAATGACTGAGAGAGAAACTGAAATGGCCACGATCAAGATGATGTTCCTCTTGTAGTGACCAGATGTGAAAGTGGAAGTATCATCACATAGTAGGTTTTAATTTTCTCTAGGCAGACATGTCCTACTTTTGGTGAAGAATGACGGGTCAGTTCATCGAGGCTAAAAGATGAGGCACGGCTTTAACTTATGTGTATAACTTGTCTTGTAAAACTAAAAGATCATAGGTTTTAATGAGTTTTATTAGATAATGTTAATGTAGATTTTGACATGCAGCAATACAAATTAGGGGATCTCGGATTATGGGTTGGTAATACATGACAAAAAAAGAAGAGATATGATGAAGCCCGAAAATGTCAATCAAAATCGATGTTCTGCTCAGAATTTTGAACTCGAGTTTGCGTTTATTTTATTACCTGTCTGCAGCTTTCAAAAGTGGGTTTTATGTTCTTTAGTCTGCAGAATTCAATTCAGATCTTTTCTCCTAAGAGAAAATCAGCCACTGCCGACTGTTGTTTTTATATAGGCTTTATATTTATATAGGCCTTATATTTATATAGGCTTTATATTTATGTTTAGCCAGGCTAAAAGATGAGGCACAGCTTTTTTGACTTATGTGTATAACTTATCTTGTAAAATAAAAAGATCATAAGTTTTAATGAGTTTTATTAGATAATATTAATGTAGATTTTGACATGCAGCAATACAAATTAGTGGCTCTCGGATTGTGGGTTGGTAATATATGACAAAAAAGAAGAGATATGATGAAGCCCAAAAATGTCAATCAAAATCGATGTTCTGCTCAGAATTTTGAACTCGAGTTTGCATTTATTTTATTACCTGTCTGCAGCTTTCAAAAGTGGGTTGTATGTTCTTTAGTCTGCAGAATTCAATTAAGATCTTTTCTACTAAGAGACTACTTAGGCCACTGCCGACTATTGTTTTTATATAGGCTTTATATTTATGTTTAGCCATAGCTGCCAACTTTTACGCTTTTTTCTTACCAATAAAAATTAATAGTAAATTTTATCTTATTAAACTGCTGAAATCATGTGATTCAATAAGTCAAAGTTTTCTGTTAAATTTTAGTGGTAGCAAAAAAGCGTAAAAGTTGGCAGCTATGGTTTAGCCATTCGAAAATATAAAGCACAGCTTTTTTTACTTATGTGTATTACTTGTCTTGTAAAACTGAAATATCATAGGTTTTAATGAATTTTATTAGATAATGTAAATGTAGATTTTGACATGCAGTTTATCTTTTAGGCATATTTATGGCTATTATCATGAAACGAACAGCGCCTGGTTAATCAGATAGTATAAAAATAATCGCCTGTTCTGACCCGTAATCAAGAACTTAACAAAAGTCACAATTTGACAGCTTTCAAAAGGAAGTATTCCTATATGGGGGAGGGAATTTCTCTGTCAAGTTACTTCCTGAACATATCAACAGAGGCGTAGCGTCAAAGGGGGCACGGATCACTTTACTACCAGTATTTTTATACACTATACTTGGTCTTATTTAATTCATTCCGTTCAAAGATTAAAAAAGGCTAAATGTAGTATATAATTATACTGGTAGTAAAATGATCGTGCCCCCCCCTGACGCTACGCCACTGCATATCAACGCCAGTCTATGCGAGAAGATGGTCGAGTATGTCCGGATATTAAGTCAGAGAACGTCAGTTGTAAACATGTTTGGACGAATAAAGTGTGGTTACAATTGCACTGAATTTTAACTCTGCATAAACACTACGAAAAGAGAAACCAAAATTACCAAGATCGAGATGATATTCATTCTTGTAGTGACCAGACCTAAGTAGAGAATATCATCATACGATATCTTTTAATTTTCTGCAAGCAGACATGTCCCACTTTTAGTGAAAAATGATGGGTCAGTTCATAAAGTAAAAAGATCAGGCAAGACTATTTTGACTTTCTGTGTATGATTTGTCTTGTAGAACTAAAACAAAGTATCATAGGTTTTATTAGAAAATGTAAATGTAGATTTTGACATACAGCAATACTAATTAGAATGTCTCGGATCGTGGGAGGGTACATGACAGAAGACTCAAGAAATATGATGTAGTTCGAATAGGCCAATAAAAAATTCGGGAGGGGAGGACGTTTTTCTCATAGATTATTAACAAAATGCAAAAGTTGAAATATTTTGAGTGAAATGTTTACCAGTTGAAAGAGGCTGGGGATTTTTCGTCCGAGGTTACTCCTTGACTTTATTACTTTCAGTCTGTACATTACACGCATGTATTTCCGAATGTTATGTCACAGAATGTCAATTCACCGCCCTTGAATTCTAGGGCTAAACGCTAGCACATAAATGGCGGCAGATTTTTATTAGCGTTTCTATGGTCCCTTGAATTTTAATACCAATAACTTCTAAAATTGAGAATAAATCTCAACTATGATACTCCAACCCTTGAATATGATTTACCAAGTTGAAAAAACTTTCCTCTGTTCATTATAACCTAAATATAAGCATTTAATGAGATATTTTAGACTGGATTATGTAATACTAATAACATCATGAAAAGGCAAACCTTTACTTGTATCGTTCAATAGATTATAATTTTATATCAAATTTAAATATTGGAGAATCTCTGTATCTTTTATTTGTTATTTTGTCTACAACTCTTTGCATAATTATCTACATAATAAAAGCAGTAGTCGTGGGACTGAATAAAATTAATACACGCTGACTGCTTTGGTTGTTATGACAGGCGACCATTTTTACTTAAAATTATTTTTTCGAATAAAAATGAATAAAAGTTAAATTTTTAGAAAGGTCGTTCAAAACAAATTATGTTTGAGAGATGAGTTACATTCAAATATGTATTTATTCTGGGATAACATCAGTTGAAATTAGGTTGACAGTCCAATATCTCATTCCATCAAAGTATGATAAAATATTAAACCATGAAGGTAATCGTTTGTAAAGCAAGTTCTCCACGAATGAACTTTGCAGTGCAGTCTGGTGTAAAAAAAAATAATTCGCGCATGTAAGTCAATCAAAGTTTAGCATATTTCTGTTAGTTGAAGTGCTATACAACTCAACTTCCTTCACGATCTTTTCTTGACGTAAGTTAAATGTAAACAAATCCAATTCATGTAATATATTTAATGAATAAAATTTCAAACGAATTGTCAGTTAATTTGGCACTTACGTATTATCTGTGCCACGAAGATAGATCACCGAAAGGGATTGTTAATCCCCAATAATATTTATCATTGTCAATGTCCAATCGCGTTCAAATCAGTAATTTAATATGCATGTAGTAAATACATAATATCATTGAAAATGATAAATAATATAGAATCAAACGAAAATATTAAAAAACAATAATTTAGTATACATTTATTAAACACATAATATCAGATTGATGGCTTTTAGCTAAGATATTTACGCGTGTAGTTTTATTGGCTGTATTTTATATCCATTGGAATGAATATGAGATACATATTCTAATCACATGTTATAACTATGAATATAATATACATATCTATAGCTAAATCGATATTACATTGTATTATATAGTTATATATAAAGGCTTCCGCAATTGCCTTTAATATTTTCACCACATAATATTAAATATAGAGTTACAATATAGAAAGAAAAAACGTACTACTGTAATTAGTATTATAGGCATCATTGTTGGCGCGGCGTACTTACCTGGTACGGATCTTAAAAATCAGTAGACATTAAGCATAAATGACGAAGCTAGTGAGTTAACCAGTTATGAAAACTCTTGTGCTGTATCAAGAAAAGAAGGCAAAGAGAAACAAAATCGGAATTAGACCGGCATATTGAAGAAAGTCCGGGAATTTTAATCAGATTTCATGCCAAGGGTTAGAAGTGGGCGATACTGAGAGTAAATATGGTTTAAAGGGAATGCGATTATCAGAAGTGGCTCTCAAAAGTTCTACATTTCACCACATCATACTCGCTAAAATAAATCAGATAGTATGCAGCCCGATTATGGCACATTATTTAAGACAATTAGATGAGAAAAATGATAGATTTTTTAAATCTTCCGCAACCGAATCTACAGCTAAGGTTAGCGTGAAACAAAAAAAAGTATAAGCAAAAATATTGTTCAGTATAAATGTGGATATCATTAAAGGCTTTAAAAAAAACACTTCATTGCACGAGATCATATTAGCTTAAATTCACCAATTAGCAATGAACCCAATTACCTTAATATGTTTAAAAATCTCTGCATAAACTAAAGCATTGCAACTGATAGAACATATTTAGAACAATTTCTCTGGGTAAAAATAAAAAGTATATTTCTTTTCAAATTTTAAAGTGCAATAATTCAGTACATGAAGAATCTGACACTTTTTTTTCTTTTGAGTAAAAAAAAAGAAAAAAAAGTAATATTGTTAAAGATATAAGTGCCTGAACTGTTCAATCTCCTTACTAAAATACACTCACTTTCAATACCTTTTATTTTACTTCCTGGACTTATTGAAAAGAATTTTGCGTGCGAACGGCTCATTTTAAATTACTAAGCAGTAAAATGTCAAGGATCAAATTGAGACGCTTTTGAATCGATGTGTTTTATGAAATAAAATCGAACTATACAACAAAGACACACCTTATAAAATCGAATTTAGATTGCTGTTCAACATAATCTACTGTATGAAATTATTTCAGTAAATGTTCTATGTAATGATCCAGTTTTCAACAAAAGATTATTTGAGCCGAGGGAATCAGCTTATTGACAGGGAAGTTATATTAGTATTGTTACTGAAGAAGAAGTTAGATCATTTTATTACGAAGCATCACACGTTTTGCACTTCACTTTTCTAATATCGCATTCACTTATCCTTAGATCATACTTATTGTAATATAAACAGTTGGTAAAATGAAGGTTCGCGTGAAAGAAAAAAAAACTAGCAAAAATATTGTTTAGTACAAATTTGGATATCATATTAAAGGCTTTTCACAAAAAACACTTCATTGCACGAGATCATATTAGCTAACCAATTAGCAATGAACCCAATTACCTTAATAGGTTTAAAATCTGTGCATTAGCGAACGCATTGCAACTGATAGAACATATTTTGCACAATTTCTCTGGGTAAAAAAAAAAGAAAAAGTTTAATTATTTTTCAAATTTAAAGTGCTATAATTCAGTTCACAAAAAATCTGACACTTTTTTCTTGTTTTAAGTAAAAACAGAAAAATACAATATTGTTAAAGATGCAAGTGCCAGCAATTTTGAATCATTATTATTAATGTTCGTAAACGTCTGTCTGTCTGCCTGTGTGTCTGTCTGTACCCGGATAAACACTGCGAGCGCAGCGAGCAGCGAAGCGATTTTGGCATCAAAAAATTCGGAAAAATCCGGGCCTCCAGGAGTTACAGTTTCGAAGAAGTCGGTCCCTAATTAAGAACGTTATTAATTAAAACTCTGATCAAAATTAACAAAACAAGGAACAGTTTTATCGGAAGCCGAAAAGAAAATTTCTGTTTTGATAATACCAGATGTGAAAATTGTTTGTATTTCACGCATCATCGAATTAAAAAAAAACTACCGGAGGTATCGATCTAAAAATCGGGATACAGACGCAATCGATTTTTGTCGTTCCAAAAATTCAAATTTTTTTAATTCGGACCGTAACTTTTCTTTATTTCGGCCAAAAACTGACTAGACTTCCAATATTGACCCAGACAGGAAAGAGGGTTGCAGTAAACGTTGCAGGGTTGACACATACGAGATCAAATCGCTCCACTCGCTTTTTGAAACAAATGGAAATAATTACTCTACGTCCACGAAAATTTGCAAACAAGTGTAAAAAAAATCGCCAATTCCACCACCAGGGACGCTTTCATATCTCTGTTTCTATGGGCCGGATCCCGACGGGGCACAGTGGGGCGTTTCGAGGATCTAGGTGGACAAAATTATTGCTGGGTTTTCGAATCTATCAGTAATAAAATAATCAAACAATGATAAATATTTGGCTTATTTAATAATTTATATTATTATTATTATTGTTATTATTATTATTATTATTATTTATATTATTATTATTTATTTATATTATAATATTGTATTGTCCTTGAAACTACACATGTATTCAAAGTTTCAGCTCAATCGGATAATTAAAAGTGGTTTAAAATTGACTTGCAAAATTTGAATTAAACACTCAAACACACACTTCAAGTTATTATAACTTAATGATTCGCAAATTTTCGCAGCAGCTTTCTTAAGTTCCCAATACTTTAGGAATGGTACTTTGATTTTAAAAAATGCTTATTTCTTAATAATGCTTAATACTGTATTAAAATTCAAGATGAAGTTTGAAAACAAAATGGCGCTTATTTTCAAACAACAATAGGTAAAATCTTGTGACAAACATGTGACATATGTCCAGTAAAGTCTTGCTTTCAAATAAAACAGAAAAGTCACGACTTGCTGTCGAACTTACAGAAAAATAGTGCAACTGCTGAAACTCCCGCAAACCAACTGCCTTCTTTACGGTCGTAGTTTATCCACACATCGGATTTTTTCGTCAAAACTCGTACGGATCTCGACAGAAGAGACATTCGGCTACCAGTATACGCGGTCTTATTAAATTCCGAGATAATCGGAAAAATGAATTTTGTCCACCTAGATCATCAAAACGGCCCACTGTGCGGGGTATGGATCATTCGACTCGACATCGATAGAGCTTACCGATTTTAGTTGGTTTTTTCACCACCAGGGGGCACTTTCCTATATCCGGTTCAATGGGCTGGATCACGACGGGGTACAGCTCATTCGACTCGGCATCTACAGCCTTAACGATTTCAGGGACCGAGGTTCGTATAGAACAGATTATGCCACTTGGTGGTGGAAAGTGGAACTTGCAGCGCGTGCGCAGCGCGACTGCTATACGGTGTCGCAGGCAGCGGGGACAAGAGCCGGTGTTCCTTCAGTTAGAGGTTTATACTATTCGATGTGCAAATTAAGGGATTATCCAGTGCGTGTGTAGCACGACCGGTATACGGTGCCGAAGGCAACGGGGACCCGGGTCGGAGGTTCGTTCGGTTAGAGGTTTATACTATTCGATGTGCAAATTAAGGGATTATGCGTTGCCGAAGGAAGCGGGCACCCGGGTCATAGGTTCATTCAGTTTGAGGGTGACGCCAGCCGGAGGTTCTTTCTGTTCGAGGTTTTATACAAATGGAGAATTCAAAAGATTCGTGGCACTGGTGTAAATTAGAGGCCCACTAGAGGGCGAAGCTAGCTAGTCTCCCTACAAAAATGCACTCACATTCGGTAATTTTAATATTACTTCCTGGACCTATTGAAAAGAATTTTGCGTGCGAACAGCTCTCATTTTAAATTACTGAGCAGTAAAATGTCAAAGGTCAAATTGAGATGCTTTTGAATGGATGTGTTTTATGAAATAACATCGAATTACATAACAGACACACCTTATAAAATCGAATTTAGATTGCTGTTCAACATAATCTACTGTATGAAATTATTTCAGTGAATGTACTAAGTGATGATCCAGTTTTCAACAACAGATTATTTGATCCGAGCAAATCTGCTTATTGACAAGGAAGTTATATTAGTATTCTTACCGAAGAAGAAGTTAGACCATTTTATTACGAAGCATCGCACGTTTTGCACTTCACTTTTCTAATATCGCAATCACTTATCCTTAGATTATATTTATTGTAATATAAACAATAAATCGAGCAACGTATTTGCTATACATGTTAACCCTTTTAGGCGCGAAGTAATTCTGTTCGAAAAAAAAAGACATGATTGATTAGCACCGGAATTTATAAACGAATTTCTTAAAAAAAATAAATACTTGCTTTCATCCATGTTCATTATAAAAGAAATTTTTTTAATAGTAAAACTTAAAGTTAGTTTTAAAGTATTCTGGGTATCGGTTGCTAGTTTGGAATTAAATCTAAGTGGTCACGTTTGTGACCACCGCCCTTGAATTGATTAAAATAATTCATTCCATTAAATTTTAACGCTAAAGTAAGGCAGCACATAAGTATTATAAACTGTATTGAATATTGAATCCATTTGGACACTACACTGTTAACTAGTATTTTAAAAACACAAATTGCACAAATTGTGCTTATTAGTTGCTAAAATCAGTGTAAAAATTGTTTTAAACTCATAAAAGAGCTAAAATCCTACATGTTTCGGCTTTAAACTTAAAGCCATCATCGGGGAAGAGGAACAACACAAACGACTACTGATCTTTTAATTTTCGACACGAGAAAATAACGGTGAATATGTTATAGACAATTGTAAATTCAACCATGCAAAGTAAATAAAATATTTCTTAGTTCTCTTAGTTCTCTCTATTGTAAATTAATGATTAATATGGTAATTGAACTTGTAATTAAAGTTAAAATGAAATATATGTTTAACGATAAATTCGTTTTTTATTTTGGGTAGTGGTCTAAATTTTTTTATCTCAGTATTTAATGGATTTCTCTTACATTTAACTTTAATCCTTTCAGGGGCCATGTATTTCCGTTGCTGAAATGTTAAAATGATTGATTGACACCAAGATTTACAAACAACCAAAATAAGTAACAGCTTTTCTTCACATAAGATTTAAAAGCAAAAATTTCTTTCTGGTGTCAATGTGGCATTTGGGAATTAAAATTAAGTGGAATTTATATATGTCCTACAGCCCTTCAAGTGGTTAAAGAGAATTATATATTCTACGCCCCTTAGGAATTTTGGAGTGTATGATTTCTGATAATAATTGGATTACATCGTTGCCTGACTGAACTAAGTGCACCAAGGTGGAACACAGATTAAAAATTTAATATATTTGAAGTATTACTGAATGAATATTTTGAAATTAATATTATAAAATGCTCGTGTACCTTAATAAAATTTATTTCTCCATATGTGGTTTCGAATTTAACTAATTAAACAGCTTACATTCCGGACGTTACAGACTTTTTATTCATTTCCACCCCCTGATGATGGCCAGGTTTTCTGGTTGAAAGCGCTCGGGACTCCGATGGATGTTTTTAACATCTTGAAATGGTTTTAATGTTTTAGAACATTTTATTTTTTACACCTATTTTAGTAATTACACAAACTGTGATCCATTTTAATTGGTTTCATATTTTAAAATTTAAAGCTTACATCAATAAAGCTTAAAAATCAAATGGATAAATATATACAATGCCTAGCAAAGAGCAATATTAAAGTAAATTATCAACAAAGGTGTAATAAGGCATATATATATACAGGGTGAATCTAAACTCTTGGACAAAATTTTAATGGGTGATAGTACACATCAAGACAAACAATATTAAATAGGAAACTAAGGGTCCCAAACGTTTTCCGAAGGAGATAGGCGCCATTAAAGTTTAGGGTCCAAAATTTCAAATGATTATAAAAAACGGAAAAATTGGTGGATTCGTTTGCGGTTTTCGCTAAAACTATTGTTTATGTCAGTATTTTCTTAAAAATAAATTTTAAAGATAAAGTTCAAAAAATGCCGATAGAGGGCTCTTTAGACTTTGGAGTAACGAAAAACTACTTTTTACCGTTATTTTTTATATCTCATTAAATGCTTTCAAAAGCTCAGACTTAAACTTAAATTTTCAGCTCAAAATCTGATTCGTTGGGAGTGATTAAGTAGCGCAAACTGAACTGCGTTCAGGAGTTGAAATTTTAAACATTTCCCTCCACACCACCCCCACTCCTGAACACAGTTCAGTTATTCCCGATCTTGGTGTCGTAGACCAGGCAGAAACAATATGAGTTGTAATTTTCCAACTGAACGAAAGATTTCCCGCCAGGATTCGAACCTGGGTTCTGTTGAAGCTGCCATGCCCTACCAACTGAGCTATCCCGGTTTAATCTGAAGGGCATAATTCATCCAGATTCAACCGGGATAGCTCAGTTGGTGGAGCATGGCAGCTTCAGCCAAGAGATTTCAGGTTCGAATCCTGGCCGGACATTTTTCGTGCAGTTGGAAAATTACAACGCATGTGATTTCTTTACCAAATTGAATAATTGTGTTAAAATTAATCCAGGCAGAAACTACTACCCCCTACACATAAAATAAACGATAGATAATGACAAAATTAAATAGAAAATTTGTTTATAACAGACATGAGCAATTTCTCTGCGCAAAGTAAAAAGAAACAATTTGATGTATGCATGTAGTGCGCAATATCAATGATGGTTGACACGTAGAAAATGGTACACGCATGATGTTCGTGAGGAATCACAAAAACTGCTCGAAAGAGTGCCCACCAGCAACGATGCAGGCCTCACGCTGCCGGCGGAGGGAGTTGCGAACATTAGTGAATATCCCGAGCGTCTCCTGGATATCGCCTGCTACGACGGCAATCCTCGCAACCAGGTCCTCGTCGGAGTCGACGGTAAAAAATAGTTGTTCATTACTCCAAAGTTTAAAACGCCCTCTATCGGCATTTTTTAACTTTATCTTTAAAATTTATTTTTAAAATAAATTTTTAATTTAATTTTGTCATCCCTCTATCGTTTATTTTACGTGTAGGGGGTAGTAGTTTCTGCCTAATCTACGACACCAAGATCGGGAAAAACTGAACTGTGTTCAGGGGGGTTGAAATTTCAAATCCTGAACACAGTTTAGTTTGCGCTACTTAACCACTCCCAACGATTCAGATTTTGAGCTCAAAATTTAAGTTTAAGTTTAAGCTTTTCAAAGAATTTAATCAGATACAAAAAATAAAGGTAAAAAACAGTTGTTCGTTACTCCAAAGTCTAAAGCGCCCTCTATCGACATTTTTTAAACTTTTTCTTTAAAATTTATTTTTAAGAAAATACTGACATAAAGAATAGTTTTAGTGAAAACCGCAAACAAATCGACGAATTTTTCCGTTTTTTATAATTATTTGAAATTTTGGACCCTAAACTTTAATGGCGCCTTCCTTCGGAAGACGTTTGGGACCCTTAGTTTCCCATTTAATATTGTTTGTCTTGATGCGTACTATCACCACTTAAAGTTTTGCCCAAGAGTTTAGATTCACCCTGTATATAACACCAGATCGAGGACACCATTACACCACTCTTTTTCTCTTTAAAATGGAATTCTAGATCTCAAAATACACTGCATGTAGAAAAGCATAATTTTCAGATAGACTTAAACAGAAGATATGAGACAGCTGTAAAAAAATCAGAACGATATAACCCATATTGCTGAGAAGATAAATGGCGTCTTTTTCCATTTCATTTGATCTTAAACTAGCAGAATATATGGAATTCCGGTTTCAAGGTAATAGGGTTTTGCTGCGTCACTCGAGAAACTGCAGTCTCTCATGATATAGAACTCGTTTGTTTTTACAAAACTATTTATTTTCAACTAATAATAACATTATTAAACAGTCTAAAAATATATATATGTACGCTGCCTTTGGGCTTGACTACTGCCGGAGCAAATTTGTACCAGTAAAAACAAATAGAAATTCTCGCCTTGTTTATGACAGAAATTCTTCATGAATCAGACATTTAGAAAAGGCAAAAGTTCCTATTCAAATTTACTGGTGGACGTTTGTCCCGGCGATAATCGGGTATTGCCTAGAATGCAGCCTTCAACAGACATGCAACTGTAGGATAATTTGTCTCCTCAAAGATTAACCACTGAAAAAAGAAGAACATGATACACAACACAAGTATCCATTCCACTAGAGCTGCTATATTTTAATGAAAAATTGATTATCCCTATAACAACGCTTTTTACCAGTCATATTGATTTGATCTCTTTTTTTCTTGAATCTTTTTACTAAATAGAACTTTGAAATTCTATTACTGTAATTTCCGGCCTATAATCCGCAGATCAAACAATCGTGTATGATAAATATTTACAGCGATGTAGTAAGTTACGTTTTATAAAATACAATTTCTGGGTAGAAACAGGATTGTTTGATCCCTGGATTACAGGCCGGAAATTACGGTACTTTTTTAAATTATGAAACCAAATAATTCCGTAACATCCAGGCCCTGATTACCGACGGGGCACACTTCCACCAGTAAAATGTAATAGACATTTTCGTCTTATTAAATGTAAAATTCGTCTTATTTTCATGCAAAATTACTGCCATGAATAAATGAAAAATTTCTGTTATTATTTACTGGTGTAAGTGTGCCCCGTTGGTAATCAGGCCCTGGTAACATCATAATTTATGTAATTTTTAAAAATTCAAGAGTGTTGACTAAATTACCGAATGCACTTTAATAATACTATTTTCCTTAACAAATTCTAAAAAAGTTACCTATTTTAATTTTTCTTTTTGAAAATCGCTATATGAAGTACATATTTTGATTTTTTTTTTCTTGACACCAGAATTAATTTAAAGTATCTTTTGTATGTTAATATAAGTTTCCAATGCGTTCCTATGGAATTCCATCATATGTTCCAAAAATTTAAACATGAGATGAAGCTCGGTGCTTCTCTTTAATTTCCGAAGGGAAAAAGAGTCGCTGAGCAGATTATGGTTTCGAAAGAGGTGTTTGGAAGATAAAAATGTTATTAAAATGCTCTCGAATAACTATTATTTGTAATTCTGTAGATCAAGGGCTGCAATCCCAGTTTTGAAGTCATTGTTTTTTAATCTCACTTTATCTAAATAGATCCTACAATCCCTAATTTAAAATTTATAAGTTATTTATAATGTATATCTTTCTAAGTTTATACGATTCCTCAAAGCTTCCGAAAATTACAAGCGTCAAATTAAAAACGGTTTTATGCAACGATATTCTGATAAACTGTTTACCCTTGCAATGTTTCCAGAAAAAAGTACTTTTTATATTACTCTAATATCCAAATAGCAATACTTACTTACCTGCCAACCACGTAACATCTGCATTTGATAGATAAGTTGAATAAAATCGAATTTCCGAAAGATACTTGTGGAAATGAAAACTGCATTTACTTACAGTTTTCGTTTCGAAAAAAAAAGTTTTGGTGGTGATTATATATTTAGATGTAAGATCTTATCTAAATGCATCCTAATCTACTCTATAGCAATAGCATACTAAATCAATAGGCATAGTTGGAGACTTTTAAACCTATTGGGTAATCATCCCAGTGGCGCAGCCAGAATTCGGTTCTAGGGGGGGGGGGGGGTTTGAGTTTATAATAAAGATGGTCGCCGGTTATATGAATCATCGGTTAATGGAATCAGTCTTTTAAATGAATGAAATCATAATGCTTTTCTCCGCAATTAAGTTGGTTATGATTCATTTAAACAGCGTTTACAATATTAGAGTTACAAACTATAAAATGCACCAATGAAATAACACAAAACTATGTTAGATTTATAAAGTGTTTAAAAATGATGAGGGGAAATCTTAAAGATGGAAGAACACACTACAGCAAATAATTTTTACATAGAAAATAACAGAGTTGGAATCCATTTGTTCAATCAAAAATACACATGGTTTCATTACAAGAGAATCATGAACTCTTATTCCTAACTTTAATAATAATGAAGCAATTTTAACAAAATTTTCAATAATCTTACTTACCTTGCTTTTGGCCAAATGTAACAAGTCATTTAGAACTTTTAGGGCTATAGTCTTGAAATTTTATATGGATGTTACTTAAAAGACGTAAATGCTCCTCAGAATTTATTTTTTCAATTCGAAATTTAAAAGAATGCAAGAGTAAGAAGCATTCTAAAATTGCGATTTATGTGACACAATTGGTATGAAAACTTGGAATTTGGCAGGATGATTACTTTTATGTAGTTAATGCTTCCTTATAACATTTTTAAAAACATTTAAAAATTTAAAAGGACGAAATGAGCTGAAAACTTTCTAAAAGTGTTCTAAATTATGATTTAGTTGAAACTGTTAGTGTTAGAAAAATGGAATTTAGTATAGAGATTACTTTTAAGATGGAAATGCTTGGCATAAAGAATTTATTATAAATGGTAAATTTAAAGGTGTGAAACAGCTGAAAGCATTCTAAATTACGATTTATTTAGAACCTCACGTCATATCGGGCCTTTCGAAGATCTTTTTTCTATGCTAAAAGTAACTAAACATCTGTATTTCGACACAATCCATTAACCCTTTCAGGGGCAAAGTACTTATGTTTCTAAAATGTTGAAATCAGTGATTCACACCGGGATTTAAAAACAAAATTTATTTCAAAAAAGGTAGAAGCGTTTCTTCACGTATATTATAAAAGTAAAATTTGATTCCAAAATTCCGGTGTCAATGTGGCGTTTGGGAATTAAAATTAAGTGGTATATATTATATACCACCGCCCCTCAAGGGGTTAAAAGCATCTTGGAAGATCAAAATTACAGCGCCTACAAAAATTTGGAAACGCTCTGATGAATAAAAGTATTTAAAAAAATCTGAGAATTTTTCAATGACAATGCAAAAAGAATTGGGTATTTTGGCGTGGGTTTGCTCGGCGTCGGCTCATGTTTTCAGTATTAAATGTGACTTATTCTTTTTTGACGTGACTCTGTGACTCTGTTCTCTTCGACTTTAGTCAAAGACTTAGACTTTTTTCACGGAATTTTAAAGAGGGGTTGGATACAGTTATATTTGCAATTGAATAAAATTTCAGAGAGTTCGGACAGTAACTTTTTTGTGTTGTTATTTTAAAGGACACGTCCCCAAAAAAAAAAAAAAAAAAAAAAAAAAAAAAAAAAAAAGACGTGAGAAGAAAGCATTTTTTTTTTACAGCTAGATATCAATATTTTTCCACGGTCTGTAAAACCATTATATTTATAACCATGGCTTTGCAAATTTGATCAAATCTGGTAGGCAGTAAAAAAATTCTAGTTACCAGTAAAAAAATATAACCTGCTCCCCTCCGAAATCACTAATTTTCAAAAGCACAAAAGTTTTTTATCAATTAATTGAGAAAAATAATAAGCCTATTGTAGGATTATTAGTTACATAGTTTAGAACAGTTACATCATTTAAAAAGATGGTATAAACAAAGTTTTCTAATGAAATTTATCAAAATTATTTATCTATGAAAAAAAAAAATGTAAAGGCTGCATTAACCGGTATGTTCAGGAAATGCTGATTGCCGAAGGTTTCAAATGTCTGGATAAGTGAGTGCTGCAAAATCTATATCTGATGAGGGGGGCATGGATAAAACAGTGAAACAGGAAAACAATTTCTGCCTATTTTCGTGTCGAAGTCAGTCATATACTTATTTTTTATTAATTTAAAATTTGCATTTGTTAAACTTATTTTTACCTAATTAAAAATGCCGAAAATGAGAAAAAAGGCCATTTATGGTCCTTTCTTAGGTCAATTTTTGTACAAAAAATTATAATAATAATAAAAAAAAATCGGCTTAAATAACTTGGTGGCTAGATAGAAAAACTAGGTCGCCAGTGGCGACCTGCCGACTGCATTTGTCAAGACCTGTTTATAACTGATGAAAAGTTTATAGAATTCAGACAACTGGGGTTATTTTTTTTTAAACTATGAAACGAGAGACCCTTACGAGGGGAAAAAAAAACAAGAAGGTGTCTTTTAAAAATGCTTTTCTGTCTAATAATCAATATTTTTTAGTGAAAATTTCATTTAAAAATATAAAATTGATATGATATATAATCATACAAATTTGAGGTAATTATCATGCGCCAAGGCACCGCCGGACGGGTCAGCTAGTATAATTTTAATGACATGCAGATAGCATTCGCTAAAATGTAATAAGTGTAAATCAATGCATAACTAATATATTGCTAATCAATTTAAATTAATGCATGGTTAGCGTAAACTTGTGCGTAATTATAGATAGTATTTTTCTAAAAAAATGCATTTAACGCCTTTTTTTTTTTCAAAATCCATACTCACAGGCAGGTCTTAAATTCTAGGAAAAAAGAGTACCGGAGCTCATACATATACGCTATAAGCAAGAACCCGCAGGCTCTCATCCTGTGAAGAAACATATAGGAGACTTAAGGCTTCCATGAAAAAAAAAAATATTTTATTTGAAGAAAGATAATTGAAACAAGTTGGAAATTGTACGTCAAACGTTACAAACGAGGTGCGTTCGTACGCACGTTTTAGAATTAAATTCATGATATCCCGTGCGTAGAACGGGTTAAACAGCTAGTTAAGTATATATTTTATGACACTGTTCATACAAATATCTTAACTAGTTATATAAATATTCAGATATATATGTATCAGCTAGTTATATAAATATTCAGATCTTGATGATTTTTAATTCTGTGAAATGAATGATATCGTCTGCAGATTAATTTCTGTAATAAAATAAGCATCTCGGTCGCTTGACGATTTAACATCCATCGGAAGCTCCTATAACAAAAAAGCACCAATTTAAAAAAAAATCAAATTTCTTAATAAATATTTTTATTAATATCTCCTAAAGTTTTGATTCGATTTTAATAAAATTTGAAATGTCTCGACAAAATTCTGCAAAGATAATATATTTTAAATTGCAAACCATTTGGTTGGGTAGTTTTTGCGTTGTTATATGCGGACAGACAGACAGACGGACGGACAGACAGACGGACAGACAGACAGACAGACGGACGGACAGACGGACGGACCAAGCGACGACTATAGGTGCTACGTATTTATATAATTACGAACGCACCTAAAAATGAGGCGGTCCCCCAGCACTCAGAACGTCTATATCTTCACATCATGAAAACTCAAAATCGAATGCCTTTTTTTGAGATGCCACAAATTTATCCGCGTCGACCCATAGGGTACAGAAGAAAATTCGTTAGGGAGAAGCACATTCTAATTTTTTTTAACGCAAACCGCCAAACCAGATTACCATATATCAGCATCCTTATAACAACAGAAAACTAACTTTCCGAACTTAACATCTGCAGGAATTTTAGCATGCAGATGTATCGAGAAATAGACGTTGCATTTTATCTTTCTTTATTTATTCTGTGATCCAAAATGTATGCTTCAGGAAAGCACGCAGATGCCAAACTGAAAATGATTTCATTTCTCATATGAAAACCGCAAGCACATACGGCAGAAAGAATTTAGACATGTATATTAATTGAGAAAGGATCACTTCAAGCTGCAATAAAAGAGTTTAAGAATTGTTGAATTTTAAATAGAAAGGAAAGAGATTTTCTTTTCACAGAAGCGCGATAAAATTAAAAATAGCTAAAAGAGGAACCACAACTAATTTATAAAATTTTAACGATAAATATATGAATCTCCATCATAAGCAAGACGTCGTTGCTACATTACCAACAAATAAATATAGTCTTTAAATTTGTGTACAGACCCCCTACGAAACGAATGATTCGAAAGAAACACCGATTGCAAAAATCTGCTCACAATCGAAAAATAGCTTTTTATAACTTTAAGTACTTTTTTAAATTCTTACTTTTGCAAATATTTTTTTTCTGGATACGCACATAGCTTGGTCTTAGATATAACTGAGAGCAAAAAACGCAAAAAAGTCGCTTGAAACTGAGAGAGACTTACAAAGTACATGTTTTTTTTTTCTCTGGAATTCGATGATCTGTTATTGTTTCGAACGGGGAACAAAAACAGAAATGCAATTAAGAAACAGACCACTGTATACTATATAACTCAAAGCGTCTGTCTGAGAGTATATGACCCATCTTGTACTATAAGATGTCTTGACAAAGTGACGCAGTCCAAAAATCAAGTTTTGACATAACCTATGCGTGTAATATGCGCTTTCACAGTTTTAAGTAGAATTTTCGCCATTTAATTGAATCACATTGTTGAATAGAATTTTATTTAAAAAAGCGGTGGATTCTGCCAAGGCGGAAAGGCCAAAAAACTTAATTTTAACTTTAGTAGTTTTGATTCATATAAGCGGCAATTATAGTAATTTTTTTAGCTCTGGGGGGTGTTTTAACCCCCAAACCCCCCCCCCTTGGCTGCGCCACTGAATCATCCATAATCGCGTCTGTTGCCAATTAACTTGTTTTAGGAAACGTGATTTGGTGATTTGGCCACATCTGTAAAGTGGTTTTTGTGATAGAATTTTTATAGTATTCACATTCAAGTTAAACCGCAATGTTTCTAAAATCGTTCATATTTGTTCATATTTGCATATTTATAAAACTAAGTTGTAGATTCGAATTCGAAAGCTTGACTAACCTTTTATTTCTCTTATCCAGATTTTTTTTCTTAATCTTTCGCAGTCAGAATTACTGTAATGATTTTTTTATTTACTATGAAGAACAGTTGCTAGAGAACTGATAAAAGAGAAAGAGAAATATAAATCGTGTCAAACATGTAAAGTGTTAAAACCAAATGATTTATGTTTTTCTAACAGATGTATAAAATTCCATCAAACATTATACACGTAATTAAAAAAAAAAAATCTGACAAATGTATTAACAAAATTTCAAATTAATCGCAATAATATAAGACACTCAATGGGAAATTGTAGCATGAATAATTTAACATATAAATTAGTTTCTCAAATGCACCATTAATTTCAATGAATGGATATCGTCTGAATTCCTATAGAAAGCATTATGACATAAAAGAAAATGTCCTATATTTTCCGAATGAATCATTTAAATAAATAAAAGAAAAAAAACTATACAGATAAATTCGGGTACCTCACCAGAATACATACTTAATTACAAGTGAATCGGATGTTTCTGGCGGCAGTAGTAGCCACACAGACAGACAGACAGAAACAAAAACCGTTTTGGATTTCTACAGTAGTAATGGGCAGAATGAAAGATTTTGATATTCGAATGAATCATTTGGGCATGCTTTCTTACGACGCAGAAGCATGTATGCCAAGCTTCAGTTATTTTTTTTAATTCAATTAGTACCAGAAAGTTTGAAAAGAAAAAAGGAATTTTCAATTTTAATTAAAATTATAGAAAGAGCCAGATAAAAATTAGAAGAGTCATTCGTTTCACAAAATTTCTGGAGGAAATTGATTAAAAGTAACACGAATTTTGGCAACTATGTTTTTCCTTCTTTTTTGTTTACAAAATCTGTAGTAGTGATTGATTAAAAAAATACGAATGTCGGCAACTATGCTTATGAGAATGCCTGAATGATTCATTCGAATGAAAAAAATCATTCATCATGCCCATCAATACTCTACAGTGAGCCTCAACTGTCGTATCGGCAGTTATAGTTAAAGAATTTTTAAAAGAGGTAATTATGTACACAAATTCTATAAAATAACCTGAATCATAAGATAAATTCACTTTGAATTCAGTTTCAGTTAACTAGATTTCTTAATCAAGAAATTTTTAATTCGATTTTCACCTGACCTTTAGTGTCGAATATTTTTCAGCTGCAATAATTCATAATAGTTTCTTGCGTCATTTTTAATTACATTTGTTACAATTGTATACATCATATTTTACGTGAATAATTGATTTTAGAATGCTAAAAGATAAAACGTAAACGTAAAAGCAAAGAAACATAGTTTTAACCCTTTCCGGCACACACAAATTCTGTTTGTAAAATGAGAAATTACTGACTGACACCGGAATTTACAAACGACTTTTAAAAAAAATAAGAACTCCTTATTTTAAGCGTTCAATTTAGAATGAAAATTTTATTAAAATATTCTTGGTGCCGTATGTAAGTTTGGAATTAAAACTCGGTGTGCCCGGAGTGGGACCACTGTGCCGCGCGGAGTTAGCCTGTTTGTAAAATGATGAAATAATCGACTGACGCCAGAAATTACAAACGAATTCATTAGAAAATAAAAACTTGCTTATTTTCCGGTACTTAATAAATGGAAAATTTTAATTAAATATTCTTGGTGCCGTTTGTCAGTTTTGGAATTAAAATTAGGTGTCCTTTTTTGTGGACACCGCCCGTTAAAGGGTTAAGCAAGGCTGGATTTACACCTGTTTAAAACTGTGTAAAAGTTACAGAGACATAAATATAAGAGGCACATCAAACTATTCGATATTCTGTTGCATACAAAAAGGTTGTAAAGGAATAAATAACATCGTTAATTCTCTCGAAAGGATTAGGGTCCATAAGCCGTGTTTTTGGCCCATGAAATAAGACTAAAATTCGATTTTGTTATACTGACTTAATTATTTCACTTTTTAATATTAGAAGGTTTATCCTGTACGAATTCAACAATAGTTTTTGCATTTTGTTCGGATTTATATAACTTTCAAAAGCTCAAAGTTCTTATTATTCGTAGGTTTTGATGAAAAATATGCAATTTCTCCTAATTTTACCTCAATTTTTAATATACTTTTTAATATTTTACTATGAGCGCAGCTTTGCAACACTTTTATTTTTGCATATATTGTACATTTTTATGTATTTTTTAATATATGTAAAGAAGAAAGTGTTGCACGATTGCGCTCGTATAAATAATTGAGGTAAAATTAGGAGAAATTGCGTATTTTTCACCAAAAACTATGAATAATACGAACTTTGATCGTGCGTAAGTCATATAAATCCGAAAAAAAATGCTAAAACTATTGTTGAAATCCTACAGGATAAACCTTCTAATATTAAAAAGTGAAATAATTAAGTCAGTATAACAAAATCGAGTTTTAGTTTATTTCATGCGCCAAAAACACGGCTTATGGACCCTGATCCTTTAAAGCATTTTAAAGCTGTTTTTTCGTGGCATAAGTTTCAGCACTGTGCAGTCAATAAAAACTCAAAACAATTATGAAAACATTGTTCAGCAATATGTGTATGCAAGCTAGAAATTATATATTCTTGGCATTGTTCGGCTAAAATTATGGCAAGGAAAAAAACAAACAAAAAAAAACAGTGTTATAGACTTTTTAAAAAGTTGGCGCGCCACACGTATAGTTACTAAATTTTCAGATATTTCGATTATTTAAAAACCACACAGCATTAAAAATTGTTGAAAATTCATCCAAATATATAAAAAATGTAAAGAATTCCAAACTGCTTTTTTTATTTTGAATATTGTGTGCTATTATGCCCTTAAAACACCCAAGAAAAATCTTTAATTGGTTTTTCTGTTCCTTTTATCGGAAGAAACAAGTTTTTATGTTTTGCTTTTTTTATTAAGTGTGAAGGAAGGGAGACAGTAGTCCTAAAATTTGTTCTTGCGTGAATGCTATTTGTTAATTTAATTTTTAGTTTTTTTCATTATGAAAAAAAAAATGCAACGTGTTTTTTGATATATTTTTTATTCTATAAAAAATAATTCAATTCGTTTACTAAAGAAAAAATCTACATAAATTTATAATTTTTTTGTCTGTTTTGTTTATTCAGAAAATTTTTATGTTTTCTGAAATACTACATAACGCATTCAAAAATTAATTATTCTTTTGTGTCTTTCTTTGTCTTATGACATTTTTTATACATCTAATGAGTTTCGATGTAAATTGTTTACTGTGTTTCGACACATAGTACGTTATAACTTTAGCAAATCAATTTTTATCACAACATTCAGTTTATTTCAATTTTCAGTAAATGAATTGAATTTTCTGAGTTATCAGTATATTATACACCTACTAAAAATTTTAATCTCTTCAATTAGAATTTTTTAAATTGATTAACTCTCAAAATAATCGGAATATAAATCGTTTAATAGTATGTATTCACTTCTTAATATAATATCTTATCTCTTATAATATAATATCACTCAAATACTATTACTAAGGGGATCCAACACGGATTTTCCAGGTTACAGAAGAAAATGCTATGCGTACACATCATAGGTGAAAATAATTTTAGATGGATAACTCCAAAATATTTTTTTGCATTTAATATATTTTCTGCATTGCCCTCTAATAACACCAAAATACATTTTTACATAAAAATTATTAATTATGTATTCAAAAAAAGTTTAGAAAATTATTAAAAACGATGGTTTTGTATTAGCCGCATGACAGCGGTTAAAACCAAAGAAATCGTCTAAGGTTACACCATTTATAGAAACCTTTTTGATTCTAATTATTTCAGTGTTTTACCGCGTAGTTCAGTTACATATCTGTTAAATTTGAGTTTTATCTATATACAGGGTGATTTTTTTTAAAGTTGTGAAAGTAAAACCATTTAACAAAAGAACCACTGATTCAAATGACCTGAAATTTCTCCAGTATGCTCCCAAAGCGATGGGCATTTTTTAGGTGTGATTTTTAAAACCTTAAAATCGCACCGACATATGGCGCTGTAAGTTAACAGAAACAAAGAATATCATGAGTGGGAGGGGAAAAAATGGACGGTACTTTGAGGAAAAAAAAAAACTTTATTACGCATATAAAAAATATACAGAATGCAGTAATTAGGAAAAGGAAATGCGAACACCTTCGCTGAAACAGAACGAAATAAAAATATGGAGTAAAACGTTCGTCCAGAACTGCGCAGCTAACGCATGATTTTCAGTGTGCTGTCCACAGTTTTCAGCTACGAGTTGGAAACTTAAAACCGCATGTTCCACAACAAGACTCCCTTATCATAGATCAGACTTGACAATCCGGAGAAAGTCTATGGGAGAAAATGTCCGCGGAAATTGCCAACTTATTAATTGACTTTCTCCGGAAAGTATCGCCGCCTGGTGGATACTACCGCAGAGTTGCCAAGGCTCCGGCCTTTTGAACACCAGTATATTTTCAGAGAAAATGTTGTTCTTTTAAATCCCAGAATTCTCCGATCAAACAAAACAAAATTGTCTCTACTAAAAAACTGGTATCCAAAAATATAATAGAAAAATCTAGCTGGTCTGCTACCGCATAACTGCCAACTCTTACGCTTTTTTTCTTACCACTAAAATTTAATAGAATTTTTTTCGTCATGTAATCACACGATCTTGTCAATTTAATAAGATAAAATTTACTATAACATTTTAGTGGTAGGAAAACTACTAGTTCATAAGCAAATGCATAGAACAAATGGAGCTGTGAAAAAATTTCGTGTGATTTCGAGTCGTAAATACTATTACTGACGATTGATGGCGCTAGTAGCAGGACAAGTATAGCAGTCAAAGACAACTTGCTGATTGAGAGGTCTGATACTATGATAAGGAGGTCTTGTTCCACAACAGAGCAAAGAGTATGGGTGTGTCGTGCGCAAGCTCGTCTCCCGACTTTAATGCATATACAGCGCCATCTGTCGATGAAATTTTAAGTTTTTTTTAACCACGCCTAAAAAATACCCATTGCTTTGGGAGCATACTGGTGAAATTTCAGGTCATTTGGATCTGTGGTTCGTTTGTTATGGGGTTTTACTTTCACAACTTTAAAAAAAATCACCCTGTAGTTTTATGTATTTATCGATGAAGTTTTAATTTCGTTAGAAAATATGAGTCAGAAACAAATGCTGCACTATTTATAATGTTTCAAGTGAAAACGGGTTAATATTTCTGAAGCAGGCGATAGGGTTAGATTTATAAACAAAAATAATTGAAATTCTAAAAACCATAAAAAAAATCTGTAAATTGAGATACAATTTTAAAACAAATTACATTCGAAAGTAGATTTCCCCATTCGATGGTGTCACAATAGGAATTGTGCAAAGTTTAGAAGTTAATAAATTTTCAAAAAAGCCATATTTATTACTCAGGTTGTTGCCATTGTCAATATGACGTGAACTTTACTCGCGGACATGTTTTTGCTTTTAAACATAAATTTTAAATTAATGAATATATTATCAAAGGTAATTTGCTTTTAATAAAAAGGTAAAGTTATGCAACCTTACTTATTAATACTTTTAATAATTACGTATGGTCATTTTCTTTTAATAAATGCAAATAAATTCTAAATTGTAAATAAGATAAGATAAGCAAAAAACAAATAAAAATTGATGCAAACTTACTTATTAATTACTTTTAATAAATACGTATGGTAATTTGCTTTTAATAAATGTTGATAAATTCATAATGATAAACTCATAATTTGCAATTAATAATTGCAAATATGATAAGATAAGAAAAAAGCAGAAAAAATTCATTATTTAGGAATCTTACATTATATCCTTTTAGTAAAGAAAAACGTGATGCTTATTTAGTAAGCATCACATATTTAACGATAAACCAAAATAAAATTTACTTACATACAATAAACTCTCATTAATCCTGACCATGGTAATTCCGAACAAACATTTTCATAGCAGAAAACAGATGGTAGAAAGGGGGTTTGAATTTCGTGCTCAAAAAGCGAAAAGCAGGAAAAACTTTAACATTATTTGTGAATTACGAAAATTTGAGGCACTTGCGTGAAATAAAAATTAAAGACATTTTTTTCTAACTGACAGAACAGAAATTTTGCGTGGATAAGACATTTAGATAAGAGGAAAATATGTATTCAAATTTATTGGTGGAAGTTTGACCTTGAGGTCAGAGCCTGATTACCTGGTCGGGCAAACGTCCACCAGTAAAAAAGTTTGACAGAAATTCAGCATGAAAAAGACGTTTAATTAAGCCAAAAATTTCTATTACTTTTTACTGGTGGAAATTTGCCCCGCCGGTAATCAGGCCCTGCCTGCGGTAATCAATTCCTGCCTTGAATGCAGCTTTTAAAAGACATGCAGCCCTCGGATTACATTAATTTATCTCCTCGAAAATAAACCACTGAAAACAAAAACATGATACACACGTCCATTACACTAGATCTGCCATTTTTGAATGAAAAGTTGATATTCCGACTGACAACTCTTTTTACTAGTCACCTTGATTTGATCTCCCTTTTTTTTAAAATTCTTTTACTAAAGAGAACTTTGAAATTCTGTTATTATTATTTTTTAATTCTGAAACCCAAATATTTTCACAACATCTTAATTTATGTAATTTTTAAAAATTCTCAAGTGTCCACAGTAAATTACTGAAAGCACTTTAATAATATTTTCCCTTAGTAATGTCGAAAATAATTGCCTATTTATTTTTCTATTTGAAAAGATTTATATGAGGCTGTATATATATAACGGTATCAACATTTTGGTAATTTTGGACCCCCTCCCCCCTTACAATATCATACGATATCATTCCTCATCCGCCCCCCTCCCCCTTATTATTAAATAACGTTATAAACGTCTAAAAATTCCTCTTTTTTTATGCGTTTGCATAGCTGCCAAGTTTTACGCTTTTTTGCTACCAGGAAAAATTAATAGAGATTTTTGGCTTATTGAATCACATGATTTCGGCGATTTAATAAGTTTAAATTTACTATAAAATTTCAGTGGTAGGAAAAAAGCGTAAAAGTTGGCTGCTATGCGTTTGCAGAGATATACAGATATGGCTATGCATTTATTATTCGCATACTTTATGGATTCAAATGAAAAGAAGAAATCAATAAAATATCGTTATTTATTATACATGAAATAGCTTTATATAAAATAACATCTGAAAGAGATAGTTACTATGTAAAAGTATTTAAAAATAGCTTATTTTTATATAACTTCGAGACTCTGTCCCCCACGAGCTAAGCTCGCCAACCCCCGTTCCGACACCGCAAACTTTAAAAACACTCTGATTTGATCAACTCTAAAACGATTACGGAAGATTGAATTATATAATTAAACGACCAGTGACTATCTGCTGTAATCGGGTTTCCATTCATTTTCCCTTTGACTGAGGGATTTTAAGGCCTGCTGTCGAAACAGCTAACAACTGTTTTCGTGATTCATAAAATAACATTAATTAAACATTTGAAAATCAACTTGTGCAAAATGGTTAAGTAAGCAATGTAGCTGCATCGGGAAATTTATAACGATGCCATAGAAAATTTGGTACTTCTCCATTAACCCGTCTTCTACTTTCTATGAAAGAAAAGAACTGTCGCCAAAATATAGGATTTAAAGCCAAAAGTGCATATCTGTGGCGTTGCATTCAATTGACATCAGATGCGTTACGCGTGTTAGTTACGTCATCGAGTGATCTTTAATTCAACGTTTATCTGTATTTTTAATTATATTTTACCAATTTATTAGTTATTTCGTTGATTTAAACGTAATTAGTAAACGTAAAAATATAGTTTTTAAGAAAAGGGAAATATTATATTAATTACGCTGTTTTAAACTTTTCAGTAATAGGTAAAATATTTTGTCGAAATAAATTAATCTTACACTACTTAATGATTTGAAAACGCGTAATAATTTATTTTTTCTCTTTTTAATATTCACGCGCAAGTAGATTTTTTATTACGTAATTTTCTACATTTGCTGCTTTTAACACGTGATAATTTAATTATTATTTTAAATATTTATTTCTGTTTTTAATAGTCACGTGTAAATACATTTCTTAATTGAAAGGGAATACGTGCGCTATTTTACAAATTGGCAACAATTCAAATAATGGATTTTATGAAAGATGAAATAAATCTTCATCAAAATAATGAAAATTTTGAATAAAAAATTGAAATATAACCTCAAAAAATTACTCCAATTAAAAAAATAATTGCAGTCTGCACACGGAAAGCTTGTCAACTATATCCTTATAAATTATGGTTAAATTCCTGTGTATAGTTTTCGTTTCTACCAAACTTTTTTAAGAGTATCATTTTGATCAACTTTAATATTAAATATCTTTTAGAACAACTATTCGATTTCAAAGCTGCCTGCCTCAGCGTTTTTATTGAACATTTCTTTATAAAACTACCAATTTTCATATTATTATATGCAATAGTTTCCTGGATATTAGTCCAGAAAGACTTCAAGCACAAAATCTTAATTGACAGCGGCTGTGGCGGTGGTGATTACTTTTATTTTAATATAGAGAGATACATTCAATAGTAATATTAATAATTGTCTTCTTGTACTTGCCCTTTGCACGGATAGGACGAAAGCAGAACTTTTTAGCAACAAAACAGGTACACAACATTGTTTCTCCTTCACTACTAGTAAACATAAGTATCATTTCAAACATATTTCACATTTGGTTTCTCCAACAGTCAATTGTATGGGAATGCCGAACGTTGGGGGTATTTCATATTTTGGAATGAAATTATTTTAAAATCATTTAATGGCTTTAATAATAACTTTGTATTTTCCTAACAATATATAAGAAAAAACAAAGATAACAGGCTATTTTGATGTGAAAAGAAAGGTAGTAAAAAAAGCAAATTTTGTTTTTTATCAAAAATGATAACGATATCAAGACATATCCCCCCTGCCCCTAGAGATATCTTACGATATCAAGAGCCAGACGCCCTCCCCATCCTCCCTAAAGTGATAACGTTATATATGCACAACCTCTATGAAGTAATATTTTTGAAAAAATGTATTTTTTAAAACCAGAATTAATTTAAAGTACTTTTGGATATTAATATAAATTTCCTTCTGTTATTGTATCCTTGGTTTATAAGCTATAAATTTAAACGTAAGATGAAGCTTAAAACTTCTCTCAAATTTGTAAAGGTATCATTGATAGCATATAGTTTCCAAAGGGGGCTTGGTAATACGAAAACATTTTCATGAAAATTGCTAAAATAGGTGTCCGATAAAAAAAATATGCACAAATATTTTTTAAAACTTTAAAACACTACATATTAGCAGTACATAACTCTATCCTAGCGCTTTCGGATGTAATCTAAGCCATTATCAAGGATTGAAATCAGTGGATTTTAGTTTCGGGTATTCTCTATATTGTTAAAGTTATTTTGATAAATGTGTACGATAGATAAAAATATTCCTGAAATTCTGTCGAGTAACTATTACTAGTAAATATGCACATCGAAGTCGTCAACAACAAATCTGCAAGTCATTGTTTTTTAACCTCACTTTGGATATTATTTAACATCCTGCAATCTGCAATTTAAAAGAATTAAATTATTTAGAGTATTTATTTTTATGTTTATACGATTCCTCGAAGCTTCCGGAAGTTAGAAGCGAGAAATTAAACATGGTTTTATGCAATGCTGGTTTGATAAACTGGTTATTCTTGCATTTTTTTTTAGAAAAACTGTACAATTCTTCAGGGGGGTTCTGCGCCCCTCTGAACCCTCCCCCTCCCGTAGTCTCATTAACTTTACATCCTTAACTTATCATTTATTGTGCTATATCATTATTGTAGTATATCTTGGGTTTCATTTACACTGTGATTTTATTAGGATGAAATCTCTTTGGACAGGGGTTTCATGTTATTCTAATATTCAAATAGCAATACTGACTTACCTGTCAACCACGAAATATCTGCATTTCATGGAAAAGTTCGATAAAAAAAAAATATGTACGAAAGGTATACTTGTGGAAATGTAAACTGGATCTAGTTTTCGTTTCGGAAAAACAGTTTTGGTATTGTAATGTTACTAACATCATTCATATTTGGCGTAAACCTATGTTGCAGCACAGTCTACGAAAGATCAGCTAACCTTTCATTTCCCTCAGCCAGACTTTCTGCGTAATATTTCGTAAACGGATTTATTTATTTATTTATTTATTTATTTATTTATTTATTATTATTTTTATTAGTTTTTTAAAGGCTGTGAAATAGAGTTCCTAGGGAACTGATAAAGGAAAAGAAAGGAGAAAGAAAAGAAAAAGAAAAAGAGAAAGAAAAAAAAGAAAAAGAAAAGGAAAAGAAATATTTATCTTGTCAAATAAGTAAAGTGATAAAACAAAATGTTTTATATTATTCAAACAGATGTATAAAATTCCAGCAAAAGTTAGACATCTAATTTTAAAAATTTGACAAATGTATTGACAAAATTTTATAATAATATAAATAATTTTAGACCCATATTGGGAAATTTTAACATGCATAATTTACTATTTAAATTCATTATTAAAATAAGTAATTTTCTTTCTGTGAATGGAAATTTGAAAATCGTCTATATTGCCATAGAAAAGCATTATAGCGCAAAATAAAATGTTCTAAAATTTTCGAATGAATCAGCTAATTTTTAACCAAAAACTATACAGCTAAATACCTCATCAACATACCTAACAAAAATTAACTTAATCGAACACTTTTTGTGGCAGTTATCGCGGAGCAGACATACAGACTAATAGACAAGCACACAGAACCCAAAAACATTTCGGGTCTCAACAGTAAGTATCCCTAAAGTTTCGGCAATAACATGAATCATAAGAAAAAATTATTTTGAATTCAGTTTCAATTAATTGGATTTTGTAACCAAGAAATTTTAGTTCGATTTTCATGTGGAGTTTAGTAGCCAACTCCTTTCAAGCTGCAGCAATGCATGTGTACTCTTAATGGCTTCTTAAGACAATATCTTATTATATTTGTTACAATTGTGTACCGTAATTTCGGGTGTATAAGCCGCAGCTCAAATAAATCGGTTTCGGACCGGAAATTGTTTTTAATGAAATGTAACGTGTTACATCTTGCCACTTATTTGCAGTTATTTCTGTAAAAATAATTCTGGTTTGAAACCGACTTAATTTACCCGCGGCTTATACACCGGAAATTACGGTACGTCTTCTTTTACGTGAATTTTTGATTTTAGGAAGATCAAAGATAAAACGCAAAAGCAAAGAAACATAGTTTGAAGCAAAGTCGGATCTATACAACTACTTAAAACTGAGTACAATCTACAAGCACATTAGCATAAGAGGCATTTCAAAATATTTAATATTCTTTTCCATACAAAAAGGATGTAAATGAAGAAATAACGCTGTTAATTCGTAATTCTCTCGAAGTTTAAAGCAATTATGCAGATTTTTTTCAGCACGGAGCAGGAGCAGTCAATAAAAACTCAATGCAGTTATGAAAACGTTGTTCAACAATCTGTGTGTGTAAGTTAGTAAATATATGTTTCTGAAGTTGCTCTGCTAAAATCATGGAAAGGGGAAAAAACATCAATGTTACACCTTTTTTTAAAAGTTGGCGCGACCATATGTACTTGCTAAATTTTCATAAATATTTTGATTATTTTAAAATCACAAAAGATTAAGAATTTTTGAAAATTCATCCAAATATATAAAAAATCCTGAGAATTCCAAACTGCTTTTTACGTTTTGAAACATTGTGTGCTATTATACCTTTAAAACACCACTACGAGAGGGAACCGTGACTACCTCTGTAGGTTTTCACACCCCTCGAGTTGGTGTAGAGCAAGTACGGGTTGGAACATCCCGACTTAAAGTCTAGGGACTGGTTCCATTTTGGGTTTCCAGCTCCGAAGCTGCTGGGGGACGCAGGCCCGTCTCCAAGTGTCTCTCGGTGACTCCCCGTGGTTTCACCGTGTATCGCAACGGCCTACGTCGTCGGCACGTGGGTTCAAGATTAGAGAGTCCGTAAGTGACGGTCCTTTGACCGTCCGAAGCGCCGCAGGGAGATAAACCTGCTGGCGCGAAAAAATTCCCTCAGGACTTGGGTTCGGTGGTCGTCTGAAGCGCAGGGCGCTCCCTTAGTGCGCCTGCGGCGCAGCTTACTTTTTATACCCTTAAAACACTCAAGGAAAATTGTTAATTGCTTTTTGTCTTACTTTTACTGGAAGAAAGAAGTTTTTTACATTTTGCATTTATTTTTTTACAAGAGTGATTTGAATGCGGGAGGCAGTTGTGGTAAAAAATATCTTGCGTAGTTATTAATTTAATTTCCAGTTTTATAGTTATGAAAAAATATATATATATTTTATTCTATAAAAAATTTAAATAACCGCATTCCGACTTGTTTATTAAAGAAAAATTGACATAATGTTATAATTTTTTTACTGTTTGGTTTATTCAGAAAAATGTTCTGAAATATTATATAACGCATTTAAAAATTATCTATTGTTTTGTGTCTTTGTCTTTATGATTTTTTTAAGCATGTAAAGAGTTTCAACGAAATTGTTTAGTATGCTTCGCCACCATAGCATGTTATAAATCTACCAAATTAATTAATATCATAACAACCGTTTGATATTTGAATTCACTGTAAATGAACTAAATTGAATTAGATTTTCTGAATTATTAATAAATTATCCACATAATAAAATTTTTATCTTTAAAGTTATATTTTTTTTAATCGATTAACTGTACGATTAATCGAAATTTTAATTGGTTAACATTATTTCTTCATTTCTTATTACTATTTCCAGAGGATACAACCCGGACTTTCCAGATTATAGAACAAATTGTTAGGCGTATACATCATAGGTGAAAATCATTTAAATTCATAACTCTAAATGATTTTTTTTTTTTTTACATTTAATACATATCTCAGACTGTCCCTTAGTAACACCAAAAATCCTTCTTGTATTTTTATAAAAAATGTTAATTATTATTCAAATAAAGTTTTGAAATTAATTAAAGCAGATTTCGTATTAGCCGCATGTCAGCGGATAAAAAACAAGTTGGAAATTGTACGTCAAACGTTACAAACGAGGTGCGTTCGTACGCACGTTTTAGAATTAAATTCATGATATCCCGTGCGTAGAACGGGTTAAACAGCTAGTTAAGTATATATTTTATGACACTGTTCATACAATTATCTTAACTAGTTATATAAATATTCAGATATATATGTATCAGCTAGTTATATAAATATTCAGATCTTGATGATTTTTAATTCTGTGAAATGAATTATATCGTCTGCAGATTAATTTCTGTCATAAAATAAGTATCTCGGTCGCTTGACGATTCAACTTCGGACGCTCCTATAACAAAAAAGCACCGATTTAAAAAAAAAATTCAAATTTCTTAATAAATATTTTTATTAATATCTCCTAAAGTTTTGATTCGATTTTAATAAAATTTGAAATGTCTCGACAAAATTCTGCAAAGATAATATATTTTAAATTGCAAACCATTTGGTTGGGTAGTTTTTGCGTTGTTATATGCGGACAGACAGACAGACGGACGGACAGACAGACGGACAGACGGACAGACAGACAGACGGACGGACAGACGGACGGACCAAACGACGACTATAGGTGCTACGTATTTATATAATTACGAACGCACCTAACAAGGAAATCACCGAAGATTTTACTATGTATAGACAGTTTTAATTCTGATTATGTCAGTGTTTAGCCACTTAGTTCGATTACATATATGTTAAATTTGTTTTTATTTATATTGTTTTATGTATGAAGTTTTAATTTCGTTAAAAATTATTAACTGGAAACATATTCTGAACTTGTTATATTCCTTTAAGTAAAAAAGAGTTCATCTTTCTTAAGCGAGCTGCACGCGATAGAGATAGATTAAAAAAAATCACACTGGAAATTTATTTTAATAAACATGAAAAATCTCCAAATTGAGGTACAGTTTTAAAACTAATTGCATTTAAAAGTACTGTAAAAACTCCGGCGGGATTTATAAAATTCGAACTGGTAGCTGTGGCTAACCGGAGTAATTACTCAAGTTGATTTGTAGAAAGAAAAGTTCCTTTATTCGAAGCTCGATGTACAGAGCATTCCTTCTACAGGTTTCATTATTTAAATAAAATAGAACAAAAGAAAATAAGATGAAATGCGTAGGTGCAGGTGATTATAAACAAGATCCACAAAGTCCTCTAATTTCTCCTTAGGTCTCTACACCAGACAGTCTCGTTCGAAACTTAATTTCCGTTCTCTGTATTCGGTGATACTAATTAAACAGGACAGGGTGTCCTTGGGTGATCGAGACGGATCGCTCCTTCGAGTTTTCCTCTCACAGACCTGGCCGTCTGTACTCCCTCCGTTTCACTTCGCTCTCGCTTCACTGCAAGACTCCGCTTTTCAGGGTCACGTCCTACCCTTTTGCCTCCGAAAAACCCTCTCCCTCTCGTCTTCTCTTCTTCCTCTAGCCTCCGAAAAAAGGGGGGTGGGGGAAGGTTCACCCCGGCCTCTTAAACTTACGGCAGCCTATCGTTGTGGATATCTGGTTCTCATTTGCATATTTTAAAGGACTTCCCTTGGCGTCCGATAGTCTCTGGGAAAACCTCTCCATCTGCGACCTCACAAGTAGGATAAATAATTAGTTAACGTCGGATAGTCGCCATGCCGTCTCGAGTATTGTTCATAAAATGTCCACACCATTCAGCATAGGAGATTGATCGTTCCTTTTGATCTGACCCGACAACTCCGGGGGTCGATCGGTCACAAGTTACCTACGCTGAGATATTGGGAAAATGTCACAGCATTACCCCCTCGAGCAGATGAGATTTTTCAAGCATTTGGAAAATCTTACATCATTACTGGTGCGCTAGCCTTCCATACATACCCAACACACATGTTAATTCTCAATAGAGGCTTACCTTAAACGTTATTATTCACTAGTTTACAATACACTCTACGGACTCACATCGTTAAATTAAATTTCACTATTCATTGCATGATTCAAATACACAATTATTTCAGTTACAAAATGAAAAACTATATACAAAATTACTGGGTGGAATATTATTTATTCCATTCTACTTAAACAGTCTACATGTGGAATTTGGTATACCTGGCCGATAACCTAACGATCTGCGAATATCCTGCCTTTTTCCACAATCTTTAATTAGTCGGAAATCATTTCCGGCGTCGTTTTTCGACTGTTTAACATCGCTGCCTTTTATTTCGTTATGCGGCGATATGTATCCTGGGGTTTCTAAACAATCAGAACTGAAAACCGTTTTTCGCTTCCTTCCTAACGCACAATAACTGTTTACCCCTTTTGTTGTTTTCTGTCCCGAAGATTTAAACCTAAAATCTTCCTTTCGTTTTAAGACTGTGTCTTTATTTTTTTCCCCATGCTTACTTTCCCGGATTTCATTCCTTAAATAAAACACCCTCGCTCTTTCTTTATAACCCTCTTCCTTCATCCTTGATTTGGGTGTCGCGCGGATCGGGGTCTTCGCGAATTTCGTTTTAATGGAAGATTCACAATGAGTTACTCCTGCACGTTGGCTAAGGGGAAAGGGAACAAAGCCTTTCTTTTCCTTCCTGTCCGGTTTTCTCACTTCATTCTTTTGATAAGCCGAAACTAAGCGGTTCGTGGGGTTGGGGGGAATTGGGCGGTCACTCCTGTGCCTTTTTTTCGGTGATGCACTCCCAAAGCTAACAGGCGGTTTCGGTTTCATTCTGTCTAGCAAATTTTGTGTTTTGCTTCCCAATAAATAATAATCCATTTCTATGTCTGCATCGACAATACCTGCGTAAGTCCTAACTCTTTTTCCTAAATCACACAGATTAAGCTCTATTTCTGCGAGGGGTAGACATTTTAAATCATTTTGTAACGGTTGCTTTACCCACACGACTCTCCCTGTGTATCGTTCTCGGGTCACCTGGTTGGCACTAATTAAATCTAGCGACGTAGCCGTGTCTCTAAAAATTTTCATTTCTTTCCCATTTATGATCCCTTTTGTTAAATAGGGCTGGAACATTTCGTTTAACTCATCGAGGTCAGCTAACCGATTAACCACTTCAGGTATTTCACTACTCCATTTTAGTTTGGGGCAAAATTTGCGGATATGAGAAAAACTACCACAATGGAAACAAGACCTGTCTTTTCGCTTATCAAAAATTACATCTCTATCTTTTTTATCTTCCCTCTCCCTCCAATTTCTTTTCATTTCCGCGTTTTGGGGTTCTGTCTCTGGTCTATCACCCAATCTGTTTCCCTCAACCTGTTTGCCGTTATTTGGACATCTAGGCGGGGACTGTTTCATCTCTGTTCTTCTAACCGCCTCATAATGATCTAGTTTTTAGGTTAATTCCCCGGGCGTAATTAAATCACTCCAGGAATCTATGAAATGTTGTCTAATTTCAGAGGGCACTTTCCGTTTGATCTGGTCAGTAATTATCAGGTCCCTAAGTTGACTAAATTCGGACACCTGAATACCGCTTAACCATTGGTCGAAATAATTCGTAATTTCATACGAAAAATCTTTCCAATTTTTTTCTTCGGACCGTGGTGTTGTTACGAATTTGATTCTGAAGTCTTCTGCACTAATTTAAAACCTTTCGAGTAATTTGCCCTTCACAAAATCAAAATTGTCCGTTTCGTCTGGTGGTTCTCTAAGAATAACTTCTGTCAATTCTATAGGAAGTAAACCTAGCAAATTTGTTACCCATTGCGACTTATCTAATTGCGCTTTTAATGCCTGTCTCTCAAATAAGTTGAGATATAAGGAAATCTCCGATTTTCCCATTTCAAATTTAGGTAACACATTTTTTAACAGAATTTTAGGTTCCCTTTCTATTTGACTAGATGATAACGTTAAAGTATCATTTTCCCGTTCGGCCCTAATTCTCGCGAGCTCATGTTCTTTCTCAATTTTATCTTTTTCCAATTTCGATCTCTCTACACGGTCTTCTTCAATCAACTTTAATTGGTTTAACGCCATAGTCTCATCATAATCGGGGGCCTCCGTTATCTTTTTAACCAATTTAGGAATTGTATCATTTGACAAAACCTCTACTTCAAATTCTATCGCAAGGGTTTGCAGATCGCATTTTCGAAATCCCGATATGCCTGCCATAATCACTAATTTTAAATTCTAACACAATTTAATTCCAATTTCCCGCACATAAATGCAATAAAAAAAATACACAATTTTTTTCACCCCCAAAACAACATAAAAATAAATACAGTAGTTTCTGCTCGACACAAAATACAATCAATATTCATGAAATTTTGATCGCAGGTCACAGATTTTTAAAATTTTGAATTACAAGCAAACCAATTCCACATATAGGCTACAATTTGCCAAAAAAAACATATATCTTACTTTAACTTAACTGAATTACTAACAGACTTCAACTTAATCTTACAACTTCTTTAAATTCAAAATTTAATTCCTTAGCAATCTTCGAAATAAGAGAGCACATTAAAAATTTCGGCCGAAAAATACAATTAACATAATTTGCTTTTCACCAAACAAAAAAATTTTTAATTAAAAAGATTAAAAGAATTTTTCAATTACTAGAAACAAGATGAATTTAAAGTTTGTTACACTTTTAATTTACTTTTCACCAAACAAAAACATCTGTTGGTAATTAATATTTAAAATTTTTACCTATATTACCGAACACAAATAATTAAAGAAAAATTGCTTCCTGTCCAAAATTAAAAATATACACACTAAGCCTCCACTGAGAATAAAACAAGTGCTCACCTGGGTATAGCTCTGTCTGCGATTCTCGGCGGTGATTCTGCTTTCTTTTCTCTCCACACTGTCAGCAAAGTTCGGATGCTTCTGGTTTCTGGTTCAGCGGATGCAGTTTCAGATCAGCTCGGGTCTCTGCCTTGGCTTTGGCGGGTCACTTTGGGGTCGGTGGATCTTCCTCGATTCAGCGGAGTCTGTCTCTCTATCACAGGATTCTGTACGAATTCGGCGAGTTGTCCTGCTCTGCCCCGATTCGGTATGTAGATTCAGGTTCCCAACGGCTGGTGTAGATTCTGAAGAAATTCGGCGAGTTGTCCTACTCTGCCCCGAATTTATAAAACTTTGTCACGCACGTTTCTTTCACCACTTTAAATCCCTTGAAGCTGCCACCATCTGTAGAAAGAAAAGTTCCTTTATTCGAAGCTCGATGTACAGAGCATTCCTTCTACAGGTTTCATTATTTAAATAAAATAGAACAAAATAAAATAAGATGAAATGCGTAGGTGCAGGTGATTATAAACAAGATCCACAAAGTCCTCTAATTTCTCCTTAGGTCTCTACACCAGACAGTCTCGTTCGAAACTTAATTTCCGTTCTCTGTATTCGGTGATACTAATTAAACAGGACAGGGTGTCCTTGGGTGATCGAGACGGATCGCTCCTTCGAGTTTTCCTCTCACAGACCTGGCCGTCTGTACTCCCTCCGTTTCACTTCGCTCTCGCTTCACTGCAAGACTCCGCTTTTCAGGGTCACGTCCTACCCTTTTGCCTCCGAAAAACCCTCTCCCTCTCGTCTTCTCTTCTTCCTCTAGCCTCCGAAAAAAGGGGGGCGGGAGAAGGTTCACCCCGGCCTCTTAAACTTACGGCAGCCTATCGTTGTGGATATCTGGTTCTCATTTGCATATTTTAAAGGACTTCCCTTGGCGTCCGATAGTCTCTGGGAAAACCTCTCCATCTGCGACCTCACAAGTAGGATAAATAATTAGTTAACGTCGGATAGTCGCCATGCCGTCTCGAGTATTGTTCATAAAATGTCCACACCATTCAGCATATGAGATTGATCGTTCCTTTTGATCTGACCCGACAACTCCGGGGGTCGATCGGTCACAAGTTACCTACGCTGAGATATTGGGAAAATGTCACAGTACATTTCCCATTTCGATGATGTAGAACAGTTGTGTCAAACTGTGGCCCGCATGATACCACTAATTTTTTAAAGAAATAGTCGACTTTTTAAATCTCAGAGATTCGATGATTAGATAACACAAAGTTTACTATAAAAATTTTAGTGGTATCCGGCGGGCCACAGTTTGACACCCCTGGTGTAGAAATTGGAATTGTGCGATGTTTAGAAGTTAATAATTTTTCAAAAAAGCAAAATGTATTACTCAGGTCGCAGGGTTTCCAAATGGCCCGGCAACTGTATACCAATGTTTTTTAACAGAAAATTTCATGGTACGTTCCGAAAAAATTTACCTCCGAAGGTGGCTTCTGCAAAATTTGCAAGAAAAATTTAAAAATAAAATTTTATTGAGAAAATGCCGGTATTCAGTTGGTGGACCATTTGGGACTCTGAATTCGTTGCCCTCGTCAATATAATATTATCGTTACTCACGGAGAAGTTTTGCCTTTAAATATATTTTTTAAATTACGAATAAATTAGGGAAGGTAATTTACTTTTAAAAAAAGGAAAATTATGCACCCATCCTTATTAATTACTTTTAATAAATAGATATGGTAAATTGCTTTTCATAAGTGCAAATAAATTCTAAATTACAAGCCTGTTATAAAAAAAGAGAAAAAACAATTCGAGATTTACGAATCTCACATTAAATCATTTTAATTGAGTAAAATGTAGTTCTGGTTCAGTAAGCACCACACTTTTAACAAGGCAGTACAATAATATTTATTACACACAATAAACTCTCATTAATCTGGACATACCTTTTCATAGTAGAAAACACATGGTCGAAAGGAGACTTGAATTTCTGCTCAAACAAGCGGAAAGTAGCAAAAATGCAAAAAATATTTGAATGTTAAGAAAATTTGAGGCACTTGTGTGAAACAAGGATTAAATAAGTTAGTCCTTCTAACTAACAGAAGATCAATTAGCTTCTTGAAAACAGTTTGCGTGTCCTGTTGTAGCAGTAGTAGAAGAATCCGACGTTTCTAAATGTATACGGCTAAAAAAAAATTATTACAATACTTAAAGAATGGAAATTACTACTAAAGAGGAGGAGACGGATAGTGTAGCGTCTACCGGTTGCGAGTGAAGTAACTGAGGGTATTGGCTATTCACCACGGTCGTTATCTGCGCTTGGGATATAGGCCGGAAGGGGGTGTGACCTACGTGGGGGGTCTTTCTTAGGAATCCTAACCCGTATTAACCCAAAGTTCGAAGAAAACCACGGAAAACTCCGAACTGTTATGTCGACTTTAGTTTGAACCCAGCACCTCCCGTCTACAAGCTTTGAGAGCAGAATCTCTCAGCCACTGGTAGGGTAAAAATTAACTGAATACAGTAGAATTCCGGTTATCCGAACTCCAACTATCTGAATCACTGATTATCCGCATCGCTTTCAGAATTTCAGAAAAAACAAATGAAAACGGAAACGTACTGTGATTCCCAAAGTAATGATTCTGTCTACGCGCACTACTGTCTTTCCCGCCGCGAAGACCCTGGGTTTCAAATTCTAAATGATGATGAGCTCATTGAAAGTGTGAGATAAGGAAGTGTCGAGGAAGAAGATGACTTTAATGTCGAAATTGAACACGGGACCATCAGCTAGTGAAGAATTTGCCAGCCTTGAAACTGCCTTGAAGTGGATGGAGCGTCAGCCCGAGTGTGACCACATGCAACTTCTAACTGTCAAGCGGATGCGCGACTTGGCTCCCCGAAAACAGATGAAGAATGTCAAACAGCTTACTTTTACCGAGATGTTCAGCAAGTAATGACTTTCATTTACAGTACGGTACGCACATACTGTACTAATGTACAGCACTTGTAAATACTCTTAACATGTAATAGTGTTGCCTTTTCATTTATTAAATTAAAAGCTCTTATTCTTTAAAAATAATTTTTTTTCTCTCATTTTCATCATACATACAGTAATTAATTAAAATATACCCCTTTAAAAAACCAATTATCCGAATTTTTGATTATTCGAATAGGTTCCGGTCCCAATTGATTCGGATAATTGGAGTTCTACTGTATATATAGCCAAAATGTAGCCAGGAAGGGGGTCCAAGTGCTCTGGATACCAGTAATATTGAAAAGTTTCCTTCGCCTTGATTATCGCATAAAGTTCTACAATTAGATAAGACAAATAATACTTTACAAAATTATATGGTATTCGGAACATCGAGACCCCCCACTCTGGCTACGCCACTGACCACAAGATGGCGGATTTTGTTTGTTTACACTGGGCCTGATTAACGCCGCAGTAAAAACAGTCCAACGGTAAAAAAGGATAGAAATTTTCGCCTTGTTTATGACAGAAATTCTTCATGAATCAGACGTTAAGGCGATAATTTCTATTCAAATTTACTGGTGGAAGAATATCCCGGCGGTAATCAAGCCCTGTCCTGAATGCAGCTTTTAACAGACATGCAGCCGTAGGATAACATTAATTTGTTTCCTCGAAAATAAACGACAGAAAACAAAAATATGAAACACACGTCCATTGCATTACATCTGTCATTTTTGAATGAAAATTTGATAATCCAATTAACAACGCTTTTTACCAGTCACCTTGATTTGATATCTTTTTTCTTGAATCCTTTTTCTAAAGACACCTTTGAATTTCTTTCTTTCTTTTTCTGTTTTTTTTTAATTCTGAAACTTAAAGAATTCCATAACATCTTAATTGATGTAATTTTTAAATATTTGAAAGAATACACTAAATTATAAAAAGCTCTTTAATAATATTTTCCCTAACAATGTCGAAAAAAATTGCCTATAAAAATTCCTATTTGAAAATCGTGATATAAAACAAACTTTTCGAAAAAAATATTGTTACCAGAATTAATGTAAAGTATTTTTGTATCGTAATATAAGTTTCCGCTCGCACATTCAATGAGTTTTTTTTTATAGCTAGAAGTTTAAACACAAGATGAAGCTTAATGCTTCTCTTAAGTTTGTGAAGGAAAGAACACAGCTAAGTCGCATACAGTTTCAAAAAAGAAGCTAGAGGTATTCCATGGGAAGAAAAATATTTTTAACCCTGCACCTTGCGGACGCAGTGTTGCCAGTAGGCTACTTTTTTAAAATTCAGATTGCTTGATTCCCACCAGTTTTTTTAAATAGTGTAATTGATCTTATTCTCGCTATATTTCACCTGTCATTAAATAAGGCAAATTACACACTTTTAAAAAAGTGGTGAGAATCAAACAATCAGAATTTTTAAAAAGTAGCCTACTGGCAACACTGTGCGGACGGGTCTATTCAAATTGTCGTTTCTTAAAATAAGTTAAATAGTTTTAAATAAAAATTCTTTGTAAAATTTTTTATCAAGTTTGAGTAACATTTCCGGTAGTAATAGTTTTAAATTGCTCTCGAATAACTATTACTAGTAAATTTGCAGATCGAATTCTTCAGTGCCAGCTCTGGAAGTCATTGTTTCTTAATCTCACTTTGTATATTATTTAACATCCTGCAATCTGCAATATAATTTCCTCGAATCTTCCGGAAATTAGAAGCATCAAATTAAACACGGTTTTATGCAATGATAGTCTGATAATCTGCTTACTCTTGTAATTTTTTTTACCCATTAACGCCTAAACTATTTTCTTCGTTAAAATTTAAATTTCCCACCACTTTTAAATGAAGGGCATTTTTATATTATTTTATCAAGGGGTTTGTCTCGTGAAAGAGAGCATATATTTATCTTCATATTTACTGGTGTGAAAGACGCTTTCTTGCTACTAAGTCTAGTGATCTAATAATATGCCATTGGGCGTTAATGGGTTAACTGTACATTTCTTCAGGGGGACTCTACCCTTCCTATACCGTGATTTTATTAGGATAAACATCAGTTTGGGCAAGGATTTTATGTTATTCAAATATCCAAATAGCAGTACTTACTTACCTGCCAACCACGAAAAATCAGAATTTGATGGATAACTTGAATAAAAGCGCATGTACGAAAGGTACTGGTGAAAATGTAAACTAGATTTACTTACAGTTTCTGTTTCAGAAAACAGTTTTGGTATTCATTCAATAATGTTTCTATGTAAGTCCTTAGCTACAATTATGCTGATCTACTCGATTGCAATACCATACTAAAATCAACAAAAATAGGCATATTTGAGTTAAACCTATTGGGTAATCATCCATAATCGCGTCCACTGCTATTTGACTTAGTTTAGGAAATGTTATTTGGGCTATAAAGCGGCTTTGTAATATACTTTTAATAATATTCACATACAATTTCAAGCATAATGTTACTAATATTGTTCATATTTGGCGCAAACCTATGTTGTAGACTTGAATTCGAAAGATCAACTAACTTTTTACTTTTTTCATACAGATTTTCTGCTTAATCTTTCGTAATCGGGATTATTGTAATGTTTTTTTTTTATTTACTATGAAATACAGTTGGTAGGGGATTGATAAAATAGAAAGAGAAAAAAAAATGAAATATAAATCATGTCAAATGTTAAAACAAAATATTTAATATTTTTCGAAGAGGTGTATAAAATTCCATCAAACTTTATACACGTTATTTTAAAAATCTGACAAATGTATAAACAAAATTTCAAATTAATCGCAATAAATTAAGACACCCACTGGGAAAGTGTAGGAAGCAGCTATAATTTAACATTTGAGTTATCTTCTCAAATGCATTATTTTTCGCAATGCATGAAAATCGTCTGAATTCTTCTATCATAGAAAAACCTTATGACATAAAAGAAAATGTTCTAGAATTTTCGAATGAATCAACCAAATTTAACCAAAACCTATAGAGCTATATCCAGGTACCCCACCAACATATCTACTCGGATGATTTTTATGGGAGTTATTACCGAACAGATAGACAGAAACCAAAATCTTTTGAGATCTCCACAGTGACTCTCAACTGTCGTTTCGGCAGTTATATTTAAATACTATACGGGCTTTTAAAGGGGGAAATCAAACACAAAGTCAATAAAATAACCTAAATCATAAGATAATTTCACTTTGAATTCAATTTAAATTAACTAGATTCCTAAACAAAGAAGTTTTTATTTCGAATTTCATCTGACCTTTAGCTTCCAATTTTTTTAAGCCACAGTAATGCTTAATGACTTCTTATGCAATTTTTTTATTGATTAACTATCAGATTAATCGCAATTTAAATCGGTTAATATTATGTATTCATCTTTTATTATTGTTACTAGGGGATTCAACCCGGGCTTTCCAGGTTAGAAGAAAGTCCTTGGCGCACACATCATAGGTGAAAATCATTTTAAATTGATAACTCTAATATATTTTTTACATTTAATATATTTTTCGGATTGCCTACTAACAAATAACACAAAAAAGCAATTTTAGATAAAAAATATAAATTATATATTAAAAAAAGGCTTGATTTTTTTTTTAAGAACAGTGGTTTCGTATTAGCCAGCGGTTAAAAAATCGCCTGAGATTTCATTATGTATAGAATCCTTTTTGATTCTAATTATTTCAGTGTTTTAGCGCGTATAGTTCGATTATATATCTGTTAAATTTTAGTTTTATTTATATTATTTTGAGTATTTATTGATGAAGTTTTAATTTCGTTAGAGAATATTAGCCGGAAACAAATGCTGCACTATCTATAATGTTTCAAGTGAAAACGGGTAAATATTTCTTAGCGACCTGCATGCGTTAGGGATAGATTTTTTTAAAATCATGCTAGAAATAAAAAAAACATAACAAAATCTCGAAATTGAGATACAGTTTTAAAGCAAATTCCATTCGAAAGTACATTTACCCATTCGATGATGTAAAAATTAAAATTGTTGGAAGTGTAAAAATTGGATGTTTAGAAGTTACTAAATTTTCAAAAAAGTAAAATTTCTTACTCAGGTCATTGTCATCGTCAATATAACGCCAGCTTTACTCACGAACATGTTTTTTTGCTTTAAATATAGATTTTAAATTATTAATGAATTAATTATCAAAGGTAAATTACTCTTAATAAAAAAGTAAAATCATGCAATCTTACATTTTAATCACTTTTAATAAATATGTATGGTAATTTGCTTTTAATAAATGCAAATATATTCTAAATTGCAAGTACGATTAAAAAGAGAGAGAAAAACAATTCGAGATTTATGAATTTTATATTAAATAATTTTAGTAAAGTAAAATGTTGTGCTTATTAAGTACTGCCGTAATTTCTCGCGTATGCACCGCGGCTTAGTTAAGTCTTCTTTAAACCGGAAATCTTATTGAAAATAAGAAGTCAAATAAGTGCTAAGCAGAATTAAGTCACATTTCATTTAAAATAAATTCTGGGAGGAAATCGAATTGTTTGAGGTGCGGCGTATACGCGCGAAATTACGGTACATGTTTAACGAGACACCAGAATAAGATTTACTTACATACAATAAACTCTTAATCCGTACACCATTAAGCCGAACCATGCTGATTCCGGACAAACGTTTTCATAGTAGAAAACACATGATGGAAAGGAGACTTGAATTTCATGCTCAAATAAGCGGAAAGCAACAAAAATGCAAAGACTATTTGAATGTTGCAAAAATTTGAGGTACTTGAGTGAACTAAGAATTGTAGAATTTAGTCTTCTAATTGACAGAAGACCAGTTAGCTTCTTGAAACCATTGGGCGTGTCCCGAAGACGTGGGGGTAGATTAATCCTGCAGTGCATAGTGTAGCCAATTGGCAACACTTTCTATTTAACTTTTAATAAATAAATCAAGTTCTTTGCCCCCACGATATTTATATAGAAATATTAATCCTATAAAATTAACATAAATGTGCTACTACATAAACTTAAAAATCTATCTTAAAATTTTTAGTGTCTAATTCTTAATATAAGTATAAAATAACGCAATTCTAAAAGAAAATTCATGCACTTAAGGGTTAATCTGACATTCATGTTTACAGCCCGAGCCTAATTATCCAAAAGGCATTTGAAGCACGAACCTCCTAAAGTTTAAGAGAGGCACCAACATGACTGTAAAATGGGGCCTGTAACTTCCATTTTTATTTTATTTTTAATCTTGTGTTTTGATTTTATTTTAGAGGGAAAGTTTGCGAAACGCAAGAGAACATCCACACTATTTCAGGGAATTTAGTTAACTGGAAAATCTAATTGTAGTCAATAGGCTGTTAACCAAATCATACGGCATGTTAATGTTCTGGCTGGGAACAGTTCGGGTACCTGAAAAGGCAACTACTATACATACTAAAAAAAAAAAAATACTCCATAGCATTTTTATTCACGGAACATATAAAAAGCTATTTAATGAAGTATATCTGAACGCTGCTAAGGCACCTCTTGAAATGATACATTAGTGACTTTCTGTGTGTGTGTGTATGCATAATTCAGAAAACATTTCCCTAATGAAATGATACTATGCTTCGTCTAACTTCAGAGGTTAATCGGGCCTTGTATGCAGCTTAAAATTGTATTACAGTACCTAAATAATGGAGATGTGAATAAAGAGGAGGTTACGGATACTATAGTATCCAATGGTTGCGATTGAAGTAATTGAGGATGTAGTCACAAGATGGCGGCTGTTATTTGTTTACATCAGATCAGGGTCTGATTAACGCTGGTGCAAACTTCCATCAGTCAAAATGAATAGAAATTTTCGCTTTATTTATGGCAGAAATTGTGCATGAATCAAACGTTTAGATAATACGAAAATTTCTATTCAAACTTAAAGGTGGAAGTTTGTTCTGGCGGTAATTAAGTCCTGCCCTAAAAGCAACTTTCAACAGACATAGGATAACATTAATTTGTCGCCTCGAAAGTAAGCTACTGAAAACAAAAATTATGCAGAAATCCACTACACTAGAGCTGCTATTTTCAAATGAAAGGTTGGTACTCCAATTAACAACGCTTTTCACCAGTTACCTTTATTTTATCTAATTTTTCTTGAGTACTTTTACTAAGGAGAATTTTGAAATTCTATTACTTTTTTAAATTATGAAACAAAATAAATCCATAATATCATAATTTGTTATTTTTAAAAATTCTAATAAATTACCGAATGCAACTTTAATAATATTTTACCGAACAATGTCTAAAAAAATTGCTTATTTTTTTTCTTTTTAAAAATAGTTATACAAAGTAAATTATTATTATTATTATTACTATTTTTAAGAAACCAGAATTAATTAAAAGTGTTTTTGTATGGTAATATAAGTTTCCGAAGAAAAATATTTCAACTTTAGTAGCCACATTAAAATTTTAAACATAAGATGAAGCGCAGTGCTTCTCTTAAGTCAGCGAGGAAATTAGAGAGGTTAACGCTTTAACAGATAAAGCACTTCAATTGCTAAAATATTGAAATAAATGATTGACACCGGAAATTAGGAAAATATTTATTTGTATATAATAAAAAAGCGATATTTCACTTGCATAATAAATGGAAAACATTTCTATTAAAATTCTGTTGTCATTGCCGAATTTCGTAATTAAAGTTTTGTGGTTTCATAGGGAAACCAATGTCCGTTAAAAGGTTAAGCAGGACATCGTTTGGAAAGGGAAACTAGGGATAATCGGCTGATAAAAATATTCCTTAAGTGCTCTCGAATAACTATTACTCATAGCTGCCAACTTTTACGCTTTTTTCCTACCAATAGAAATTTATAGTAAATTTTATCTTATTAAACTGCCGAAATCATGTGATTCAATAAGTCAAAATTTTCTGTTAAATTTTAGTGGTAGCAAAAAAGCGTAAAAGTTGGCAGCTATGCTATTACTAATAAATATACAAACCGAAGCCCTCAACGACGGCTCTGCAAGTCATATTTTTTAAATATCATTTTGCATTTTATTTAACATCCTACAATCTACAATTTACACTTTTTAAATCATCTAGAATATATCTTTATAAGTTTATACGATTCTTCACAGCTTCCTGAAATTAGAAGCGTCAAATCAAACACGGTTTTATACAATGATATTGTAATAAACTGCTTACCCGTATAGTTTTTTTTTAAGAAAACTAGTCGTTGGGGGCCACCGTAATACTTACCCATTATGGATATGCAAAATATTAAAATAAAAAATGCGTAAACTACTTATAAAATGCATTGCAATTCGAATAAAATCGTGACTTGATGACGTCATAAACTTTAAAGGCTCGATTGCTGAATTGCTTAAAAAAACATCCTTATAACTCAAAAAAAATCTTATTAACTAGCGGTTTATTGCATCTAATTAAGCGTCTCATTTCCAATTAAAATATATCTTTTAATTGAAATTTGGTTGAAATACAGGGTCATGAAAAATCGAAGAGTGTGGAAATAGGATTACAAATATCTTGGCAACTCATTATCAGATCGACTTCATGCTTTATGCAAAATTTGTTTGTTTTTTTATTGTCTTTTATATACACTGCTTAAAATAAACAATTTCGAAAAATTTTATATACCTTTTATCAGAACGAATATTTCGAGAGTCCGAAAAAAATAGTCCCGGATAATCGAGGTTACTGAAATTCAATAAGTTTCTTCCCATTATTACATACTAAGTACATACCCAATTTCAAATATCTACTTCAATTTTTTCGGGAGATAGAGCGTTTACAGACACACAGACACACAAACACACAGACGGACGTCAAAAATTTTTTTTTTCTAAGAATATGTTTTTCGGAATTTCCAGTGTCTAAAACGTGTATATCCGTCAAAAAATAAATAAATAAATAAAATAAAATAAAATAAAATAAAAATCCATTTTCAAAACGATTACAAGACTTACCTTATACTACGTATGATGGGTAAGTAAAAATGTACATTTCTTCAGGGGGGCTCTGCTCATCTGAACCCCTGTAGTCGCATTAATTTTACATTCACAATTTGCTATTAATTGTGGTATATCATTATTGTAGTGTACCTTGGTTTTTATTTACATGTTGATTTTATTAGAATAAACATGAATTTGGACAGGGATTTTATGTTATTCAAATATCGAAATAGCAATACTTGTTTACCTGCCAACCACGAAAAATCTGCATTTGATGGAAAAGTTGAATAAAATCGCATGTACCCTAATTTCCGGCGTATAATCCGCAGCTCAAAGAGTCGTTTTTCGACCCAGAAATTTTATTCAATAATTGTAGTTAAATATTTACAGCGATCTTTTAACTTACATTTTATAAAATAATATTTCTGGGTCGAAAAACGACTCTTTGAGCTGCGGATTATACGCCGGAAATTACGGTACTTGTGGAAATGTAAACTGGATTTACTTACAGTTTTTGTTTCGGAAAAACAGTTTTAGTATTCATTCTGTAATATTGAGATGTAAGATCTTACCTAAATTCATCTTGATCTACTCGATAGCAATAGAATACTAAAATCACCTGGAAATAGGAATACTTGGAAATTTTTTAACTCTTCTTTGCATGAGTTTTTCTTTTACAATTGTGTTTTTTTATACATATGTTAAATATTAGACACCAGAAATTTTAAGATAGATTTTTAACTTTGTTCAGCAACATATTTCACGGGAAATTTACTGTATTAATATTTCTATATAAATATAGTGGTGGCGAAGAAGTTGATTTATTTATTAAAAGTAAAATAAAAAGTGATGGAAATTTACATCACTATGTAATTAAGGGTTAAACCTTTTGGCTATCCATAATCGCGTCCATTACTCGAATTGCGTCCACTACTCGAAATATGTATGGTAAAATTTATTTTTAATAAATGCAAATAAATTCTAAATTGCAGATATAATTTTAAAAATTATTTATGAATTTTACATTAAATTATTTTAGTAAAGTAAAATTTGTGCTTATTTAGTAAGCACCACCTGTTTAAAGCCAGTCATTGGTACCGTAATTTCCGGCGTATAATCCGCAGCTCAAAGAGTCGTTTTTCGACCCAGAAATATTATTTTATAAAATGTAACTTAAAAGATCGCTGTAAATATTTAACTACAATTATTGAATAAAATTTCTGGGTCGAAAAACGACTCTTTGAGCTGCGGATTATACGCCGGAAATTACGGTAATTCCGAACAAACATTTTTATAGCAGAAAACAGATTGTGGAAAGGGGATTTGAATTTCGTGCTCAAATAAAGCAAAAAGCAGCAAAAATGCGAACATTATTTGACATTTGGAATAGGAATGAAAGAAATTAGTCTTCTAACTGACAGAATATCAGTTAGCTTCTTGAAATCAATGGGTGTGTTCTGTTTAAGTTCTAAGTGTATACAGCTTAAAATTATATTACATTATCTAAATAATGGAGTTATGAATAAAGACGAGGAGATGGTATATTTCCGGACCGGTAGTACAGTGTCTACCGGTTGTTAGTGAAGTAACTGAAGATGCAATATGTAGTCACAAGAATGCGGCTGTTGTTTGTTTACATCATACCAGTGCATGATTGACGCGGGGGAAACTTCCACAAGTCAAAATGCATAGAAATTTTCCCCTTATTTATCACAGAAATTCTGCACGAATCAGACGTTTAGAAAAGGCGAAACTTTATATTCAAATTTACTGGTGGACGTTTGTGCCGGCGGTTATCAGGCCCTGCCCGGAATGCAGCTTTCAAAAGACATGCAGAGGTAGGATAACATTAATTTGTCTCCTCGAAAATAAACCACTGAAAACAAAAACGTGATACACACGTCCATTCCACTAGATCCGTCATTTTTGAATAAAAAATGGATATTCCAATTAAAAACGCTTTTTACGAGTCACCTTGATTTGATCTATTTTTCCTTTAATCTTTTAATAAAGAAAACTTTGAAATTCTGTTATTATTATTATTATTATTATTATTATTTATTCTGAAACCCAAATAATTGCATAACATCTTATTTTATGCACTTTTTAAAATTCTCAAGTGATTTTAAGTGATTCTCAAGTGATTCAATTCTTAATTACCTAAAGCACTCTAATAATATTTTCTCTAACACTGTCGAAAAAAAAATCGTATTTATTGTTATGATTGAAAATCGTTATATGAAGTAAATGTTTTGAAATAATTTTAAATAAACCAGAATTAATTAAAAGCATTTTTGTATCGTAATATAAGTTTCGCACGGTACTTTTACCTAACACCAAAGCCATTAAATAATAAGCCCAGTCAGATAGTGTTAAATTTGTTAGCGACACACTAGCGCCAAACTTCTGCTGCGGAAGGAGGACAAAACAGAAGTGGGTCGCAGAGAAAAGATACGGTTTATCTATATCGATATTTTATCGATGTTTTGTTTTTGCACTTCCTTTAAAAGCTTACTAATTATTGGGATCTTTTACATTAAAGCTAAAACTATAATGCAAAAAAAAAAATGGTGGAAATTTACTGGATTAATATTTCTATATAAATATAGTGGTGGCGAAGAAGTTGATTTATTTATTAAAAGTTAAATAAAAAGTAATGGAAATTTACATCACTATGCAATTAACCCTTTCCGGCACAGACAAATTATGTTCGTAAAATGTGAAATTACTGACTGACACCGGAATTTACCAACGACTTTCTTAGAAAATATGAACTCCTTATTTTAAGCTTTAATTTTAGAAGCAAAATTTTATTAAAATATTCTTGGTGCCGAATGCAGCACTCCCAACCGCTAGATGGCGCTATTTTCAACTTGCGAAAAGTTTCCCATTTATCTGACTGGGCTTATTATTTAATGGCTTTGCCTAACACAGTTCTGTAGACATAAAAATTAAAACATAAGATTAAGCTCAGTGCTTCTCTTAAGTATGTGAAGGAAAGAACACGGTTAAGCAGCAGTTCCAAAAGGGAAGCTAGGGCAGGGTTAGCTACGCTTTTGCCACAATTTTTTTAATTGAATTTTTCTGTATAATATTTAAATAGCAGAAATTATAGACTACTCGTAAAACTGCAGGCTTTGTAATACTTTTCTGCATTTAAATAAGGTGAAAAAATTTATTAAAAAAATTGTGGTAAAAACATACGAACCCTGTAGTGGTATTCGGTAGATAAAAATATTCTTCAAGTGTTCTGGAATAACTATTACTATAGTAAATATGCAGATCGAAGTCCTCATCACCAGATCTGCAAGTCATTGTTTTTTAATCTCATTTTGCATATTATTCAACATCCTGCAATCTGAAATTTAAAATTTTAAAATTACTTAGAGTATTTATCTTTATGATTCCTCGAAGCTTCCGGAAATTAGAAGCATCAAATTAAACACGGTTTTATGCAATAATATTCTGATAATCTGTTTATCCTTGTATTTTTTTTTTTAGAAATTTTTTAACCCTTCTTTGCATGAGTTTTTCTTTTACAATTGTGTTTTTTTATACATATATTAAATATTAGACACCAGAAATTTTAAGATAGATTTTTAACTTTGTTCAGCAACATATTTCACGGGAAATTTACTGGATTAATATTTCTATATAAATATAGTGGTGGCGAAGAAGTTGATTTATTTATTAAAAGTTAAATAAAAAGTGATGGAAATTTACATCACTATGCAATTAAGGGTTAAAAAATTTTCAGGAAGCGAGGTTGTCATTCTGAACCCTCTGTAGTCTCATTAATTTTACATTCGAAATTTGCTTTTGGTTATGGTATATCATTATTGTAGTATATCCTGGTTTCATTTATACTGTGATTTTGTTAAGTTAAGCATAAATTTGGACAGGGATTTTATACAAATATCCAAATAACAATACATACTTATCTGTCAACTACGAAAATTCAGCATTTGGTGGAAAATTTGAATAAAATCGCATGTACGAAAGGTACTTGCGGAAATGTAAACTAGATTTACTTACAGTTTTTGTTCCGGAAAAACAATTTTGTTATTCATTTTATAATATTTAGATGTGAGATCTGATCTGAATACTTTCTGATCTACTCGATAGCAATAGCATACTAAACTCACCAAAAACAGGAATACTTGGTTACTTTTAAACCTATTGAATAATCATCCCTAATCGCGTCCAATGCCAATTGTTATTTTAGGAAACGTGATTTGGGCTATATATAAATTGGTTTTTGTGATAGCCTTTTAATAGTATTTACATTCAGTTTAAACCGCAATGTTACTAACACCGTTCATATTTGACACAAACCTAAGTTGTAGATCCGAATTCCAAATATTAAATAAACTGATGGGACGTTTTCAGCTCCATCAATATTCCATATATTTATGGACAATATTTATGAAAAACTGTATCAACAATATGCAAAATCTCGTAAAATTATCGAACGCTATTAAATAAGATCTCGAATTGAACCTAGAGAGAAGACGAGCTTGAACTGAATAATTATATTTAATTATTATTCTTATTTTCAATAATTGTATTTTTATATACATATTTTTCGTAAACATGTTTTTTTTTCAGCAATATAATTGTTTTAGTGCCCTTAGTCCCTAGTCTGTCTATGACGGTATAAAGCCTTCAGCGAGTTAACTTAGTGGTCTTAATGATTTAAAAAGTAAGAATCAACGCTTTATCACCTTCTCTCTCCTCTTTCTCCCAAATCTCAAGTTATCCAAAGTTTCACGAATAAATGTATAGATACGGTTTTTGTCAAACTTTTATTAATCGGTTCCCACGTCCGAAGTTACTCCCTATATTTACCAGCCTTCAGTGCAGTGTTGCCAGTGGGATACTTTTTTTAAATTCAGATTGCTTGATTGGCACCACTTTCAAAAAATGGTTTCACCAATTTCAAAATTTCAGCTTGTTTTTGCATTATTTAAATTATCTTTAACCCCTCGGGGACGAGCTCGCCACAGAGTAAGACAGAGATCCAACTTCGCCTGAAAAGAGCGACTGCAGCGGATGACATAAGAAATAAATCATCGCTTTGGCGATTTTTATCTTCGTGATTTCCGTTTAAATGTAACCCTATTCTGCTTGGCGTCTTTCTGTTGTCATTTGCGCATGTGCAAATTTTCGGCGTTCGCTAATTGATTTTCGAATCTTGTTTAATACTTATTATTAAAATTATTCTTTGAAGATCAAATAGTTGATTATAATTATTATAATTATTCAAAATGCTACGAAGAGAGGAGTGTATTGTTTGCAAGAACAAGACGTCAAAGTTATTTTTTATTCGGAATTTATTAAGAATCGGTAAGTTGTGGTTTATTTCTATGTGTTATTTTTGTTTTTATTTTTCAAGTTCCCTTATGTATGAAATATTTTATATATATTCAGTGTTGGCAGATTTTTAACAAATTTTGACTTTATATTATCATTAAAATAACTGCCATACCATAAATCTCATTCATGTTAAAAAAAATTTCTCTATATAAAATTTTATTCATATACATTTTCTATCGCGATGTAAACATGGTGCTAAGTTTTTTCCTATACTAGTAAATCTGCAGATCATTTTTTTAAAATATCATTTTAACTTCGTACAATCCGCAATTATTATTTTTTCAATTGCATGCATGTTTATAAGCATATAAAATTGTTCGAATGTTCCAGAAATTAGAATCCTTAAATTAAAGTGGTAAGTAAAAATAAATGATTTTAAAAATTGTAAAAAAATGAAAGTAAGATGTTTATATTTCCAGATGCAACATTTTATAACAGATGCAAAAACATTTTCAAATATTTTAAGCAATTAATTTCTAAATTCTATTAAATTTATAAGCAAAATTTTAAAACTATTGGAAATCCATATAAAAAATTTAGCATTCATCATTTTACATCTAAATCCATTACGCAAATATTCCATTTTCATTTCAGATAAAAATGAAATTTGAAAAATCGTCTGCATCCCCATTAAGAAAGCATATGACCTAAAAAAAATATTCTATATTTTCCGAACGAATGCACCAAATTTAACCAAAAACTATACAGCAAATTCCGGATACCTCGCCAACATACCTACTAAAAATCAACCTAATCGGACTATTTTTACGGCAAACTGACAGACGGAAACCAAAAACATTTCGCGTCTCCACAGTGAGCCTTAACATGACGTTTCGCACAAATCTGTCAACACTCAATATATATAAAATATTTCAAACATCATGGAACATGAAAAAACAAGAACAAGAATAACACATGAAAATAAATCACAACTTACATTTTGAAGAATTAAAAAAATGAAATTTTCTTTTCAAACTTGGAAAAAAAATATTTTTGTTTTACCACAGCACTTATTTAAAAATAAAGTTGAATTCCGATTGTTTCAGAACATGTTAAAAATAATAAATCTGTTTTCATTCGCGTAGATAGATAATCGACCGTCTTAAAATCAACCAACCAACCAACCAAAACAAGAAGCAAGTATTCGCCGTTTTTTTTTCCTTCCCTCATTTGTCGCCAAGACAGCGATATATAGCTCTATTTAGCAACCTTTCTTCTGTTACGGCTGTAGTTTTCACGTCATCCGCAGCTAGCGCCACTGTCTATGTGTAATCCCATGTTAAAGAAGTTACCATTGAAGTCTATGAGAGTTGATTCTCTGTTTAAATCTCCTTACTCTGTGCGTGTCGCATAAGATGCTCAGAATCCTCGATTATTCCCACCAGTAACTTTTTATTGTAAGCTTTGCATTATTTAATGATAGCATTTCTGCGATTCAATTATGCGAAAATTTTTGTTTTGAAAAACCGGTGGTAAAAGATTAAAAACTCTGTGAAGGACATTCGTCGCGAAGGGGTTAAATAAGACGAATTTTGCTTTCGTCAAAAAACTGGTGGAAATCAAGAAAACTGAATTAAAAAAAAGTAGCCCACTGGCAACCCTGCTTCAGTGGCGGCTCATTACTGTCTTTTTGGAGGGCACTAAATGCATGCTTGAAACACATATTATTTTTCATACCATTATTTTTAACAAGAAATTTTTTCTTTGTTTAATGGTAGAACTTTCTGATAGTAAATAAAATGAAGTATTCCTCAGGGATGAGATTTCTCCGGTTTTTTGCATACCAGTATAACCTTAGAGAAAACGTTGTTCTCTTAAATCGCAGAATGTTGCGATTAAATAAAAAAAACATTTTCGGTAAGATTATACTGGTATGCAGAAAAGCGGAGCAATCTCATCCCTGGTATTCCTTTTCAATAATAGTGGTAAGAAAAGAATACATTTAGCAGCCATGCATTTAGTGCCCCAAATAAAGCTAATCACGAGCCGCCACTGCCTGCGTTAACCAATACATTTTATAGTACAATGCAGTAAAATATAAAAACACATTACAGCACCTACTATTACATTTAAGACAGTGACAACGTCATAATAATTTAATCCCTTCAAGGGAGGTGGTAATTTTTTTACGACATAATTATATTCTATAAGTGACACAGATAAATCAGTATTTTGTAATATTTTCTTTTATTTATAATGTACGTGAAAAAAGCATTTGTTTATTTCCAAATAAATTTGATCATAAATTCTGATGTCAATCAATCATTTCAACATTTTAGTAACAGAAGTACTTTGCCCCTGAAAGAGTTAAATGGTGGGATATTACACAGGGTGTCCCAAAATTCCTCGACGTATTTTGAAATTCAAGAAAAAATTAAGCAATTGGCGTACGAGAATGCGGTTTAGACAAAAATGCTTCTTATGATCGAAAATTTTCTTTAAAAAAAATTAGTTAAAAACATTTCTCATAGATGTCACAGTCACACCAGTATTTTGTAATATTTTCTTTTATTTATAATGTACGTGAAAAAAAGCATTTGCTTATTTCAAAATACATCTGATCATAAATTCTGATGTCAATCAATCTTTTCAACATTTTAGCAACAGAAGTACTTTGCCCCTGAAATAATTAAATGGGGGGATATTACACAGGGTGTCCCAAAATTCCTCGACATATTTTGAAATTCAATAAAAATTAAGCAATTTGCGAACGAGAATGCGGTTTGGAGAAAAATGCTTCTTATGATCGAAAATATTCTTTAAAAAAAATTAGTTCAAAACATTTCTCATAGATGTCACAGTCACACCAGTATTTTCTAATATATTCTTTTATTTATAATGTACGTGAAAAAAGTCTTTGCTTATTTCAAAATAAATCTGATCGTAAATTCTGATGTCAATCAATCATTTCAACATTTTAGAAACAGAAGTACTTTGTAGACCGGGATGCGGCAGCACAGATAATCACCTCATCGAGTTCACGGATGAAATTCTAGGATTAGTTAAAACTTGACTCGCATATTAAAATGCAATCGGTCTGTCAAGTCATATCTTGGTGGAAAACACCTGAAAACCCGATTTTAGCGGTTGACTCGTAGGTTTACCATTGTGTTTTCCTGCTCCCAGTCCTCCATGTTTTCATACCATTCGGTGCAGGAAAACCCAATGGTAAACCTACGAGTCAGCCACTAAAATCGGGTTTTCATGTGTTTTCCACCAAGATATGACGTGGCAGACCAATTGCGTTTTAATATGCGAATCAAGATTTAACTAATCCTAGAATTTCATCCGTGAACTCGATGAGGTGATTATCTGTGCTGCCGCCTCCCGGTCTATTGCCCCTGAAAGCGTTAAATAGTGGGATATTACACAGGGTGTCCCAAAATTTCTCGACACTTTTGAAATTCAATAAAAATTAAGCAATTGGCGAACGAGAATGCGGTTTGGATAAAAATGCTTCTTATGATCGAAAATTTTCTTTAAAAAAATTAGTTCAAAACATTTTTCATAGATGGCGTTTCTTCTAGAAAGCTACCAAATAAGTAGAGTGCCTTTATAGATAACAGTGGCAAAAGACGTACAGATCGTATGCACAGTTTTTGTCCAAACTACAGCAACCTACATCCCAGAACTTAAAAATACTCTTCTTCATGAATTCGATTAGACGAGTGAGACAAGTCAACAAACATTTGTTTGGCGATAATAGGAAACTCCCCAAGAGTTATAGGATGCCTCTGTAACATAATAGCTACATACGGACAAAAAAATTCGATTGGTTGATACGATTTTGGAAAAAAAATAAACGAATCGCCAAGCAACTTACCGAACTTTCTATTATATTCAAAATAATTTTGTTGACTTGTCTCACTCATCTAATGCTACTCATGAAGGTGAGTATTGTGAAGTTCTGGAATGAAGATTGCCATAATTTGGTGAAAAACTGTGCACACGCACTGTGCATTCTACATCTTCCGTAGGTTTGCAGAAGTAACGCCATCTATGAGAAACTTTGGGAATCATTTTTTATATTTTTTTTAAAGAAAATTTTCGATTATAAGAAGCATTTTCGTCCAAACCGTACTCTCGTACGCTAATTGCTTAATTTTTATTGTATTTTAAAATGTGTCAAGGACGTTTGGAACACCCTGTATATTCCACTTAAGTTTAATCTCCAAATGCCTGAATGGTTCTAGAATTTTGGAATAAAATTGTGCTTTTATAATGTACGTGATGAAAAGATTTTACTCATTTTCAAATAAATATTTTCGAAAATCCTGCTGTCTCAATCATTTCAACATTTTAGCAAAACAAATACTTTGTCCTGAAAGGGTCAATCGTATTTTCGTAAGACAAAATTTGATTAGGTTGTCGATGAATTTGACTCTCGAATCAACCTTTGGAACAAGTTGTGTTCGAGAACCGAGGTACCACTGATGTACCACTTTATTTTCTATGGATTATTTTTTACCTTGTTTCTACATTTATTATTGTTTCAAGCGTAAAGTAAACTTTATTTTTATTGGACAGAGTTCTTTTAACTATATCATGGTTTATTTTATTATTTTTTTTTAAAAATCCATTTGAATTTATTTTTAGACAAAGTGAAAACTATAACATTTAAAGATAAATTAAGTGAAAAAAAATTTCTTATGTTTCCTGGGGGAAAAAAGAAAAAAAAAAAACTAGGGAAATTTTCAAAAATGCATCGTTAAAAATTTACAAAATGAAAATTATGTATGCATATTACACAATTTATTTAGAATTTTTACTGTATTATTGTTTTCAAAAAGAAAAATCTTATTTGTAATAGACTTTCGATAATTATTTCGATTTCTAGGCAACATTTACTTTTGGCGTCAAATGATCCCCGGTTAATCGAAAAAGTACCAAATATTTATTGAGTGTAAAGTTTTAATAAATAATATTCCGAATTACTTTTTTAACAAAATAATTTTATTTATTGTTTTATTATTTTGCTTATCTTTCAAATGTATTTTTTATTTTTTCATAAAATTGGGCAAAAAATAAAAGGAACGATTTTGGTTAACCCTATCAGGGGCAGGTATGTTTATGAAAACACTTAATTTTAATTCTTAAACGCCACAATGGCACCAGAAATTTGCTAAAATCTTTCCCATTTAAGAAGTATGTGATTTTTTGCCTTTTTCTCATTTCAAAATAAATTTCTAAGTTCATTCCGGTGCAAGTCATTTATTTCAGCATTTTAGTACTGAAAGTACTTTGCCCTGAAAGGGTTAAATACTGATTACAGCATTTTTTCCGGCCATACACACAGAAGTATAAACAAAAATGAAAACAAACAAACAATATATATATATATATATATAAAGAGGCTATATAATGTATCTACACACCAAAATACAGGCATGCTCTCAAGAATTTTGACATGCGATATCGTCGAGAGAAGAATTTTCGAGATATTACGCTTCGTTGTAAACAACTTTTCCGTTAGTTCGGCCTTACATTTTCCACTGCGCTAAGGAAAAAAATTATTTTATTTTATCTGTAGACAGTATGTTAAAATCCAATCATTATTCAGTCGCTTTTTTTTATTTATTCTTGAAAGCCGTTATGTTATTTTGACCTGGCAGTCAGCCAGTTGTGTTTTAAGACTAAGTTCAATACATATTAAGTTTTTTTTTTAATATAATATTGTAATTACTTATTTCACATAATATTTTAATTACTTATTCCGCATAACATTGTAACTTCTTTAACAATCTTCGAAAAATAATCAAACAAAAATATACTCAGGTTTAGCATAAAAAAAACTAGTTTATAACATAATTAGTAAGTTCCAAAACATGTTTGATATATCGTTAAATTTAATTAATGGTCACCATTTTTTTCCTCTGATGTATTTCTTTGAAATTATGTAAACGCATCTTTTGTTTTAAAACTACCCTACGGCATTGAAACTTGTTGTCGAAAAGATTTCAAGAAAAATATGTTTTTTTTTTTTATAAGGTTATCGAATTGCCTATTAAAATTGATCAAAGCCAAAAACCTGTTTTGGTCAAATTGGCGAATCGGCCACCCACTATTTCTGGATAGTAATATTCTTCTTATTTAATATCAGAATTCTTCAATTAAATAAAAGGACGATTTTTATTATAAAATAGTAGTAGCCTCACATCGCCTTACCCCAAACTCTGTATGTACCAATGTTTGGCCATCATACATCGTATCATAATAATCATTTAAGAGAAATACCGAATATGCAGCGTGTTATAATTTATTAAACATTTGTTAAAATAAGATATAATTTTACACAGGGATGCAAAAATCTAGGCGCCAATGGGCTGATTCCCACCACTAAATTTTTAGTATTCTTCACCTAATGAGAATACTGAAAAAAAATTAGGTGAAGTATACTAATAAAATTTGGTGAAGAATACTAATAAAATTTAGTGGTGGGAATCAGCCCTTTGGCGCCTAGATTTTTGCACCCCTGATTTTACACATACTTAATATAACAGTCCAAAATATTTCAAAATACACACTCAGCGTCAGCTTAGTGGTTATCGTGCTGGCCACAAAATGAGGAGCTTAGGTTCATGGGTTCTGTGCAAGGTTTTGAAGTTTTAGTTTACCGTAATTTCGCGCGTATGCGCCGCACCCTAGTTAAGTCTTTTTCACACCGGAAATTTTATTGAAAATAAGAAGTTAAATAAGTGCTAAGCAGAAGTAAGTCACATTTTATTTTAAATAAATTCTGGTAGGAAATCGAATTGTCTGAGGTGCGGCGTATACGCGCGAAATTACGGTATACCAAAACTATAATTCGGGTCGTTTGCATTTGAAAAGTCCTCCCTGAAAGTATCCTTCCTATAGCAGAATGGCCAAAACTAACCAATGCTTAATAAAAATCCTCATCACAAACTTTTGCAAAGATAAAAGCATCGCTGACTTTCAACAATTAAATGAATTTTATTTATTTTTATTTTTTATCGAAATGAACATCCAAGTAAAAAATAAAAATAACGAGCGTAATTTTTATAAAAGTACATAGCGTTTCAAATAATTTCATAGACCGTGCAATTATAGAATATTCCTGTTTGTTTTGATAATGGCTCAGATAGAGCTGAAACATATTGTCTCTACCATGTCAAACTATCGAATGTGAAAAAATGCATTTTTCATCACTTATAAAAATGAGCCGATTGTCACCATTAAATTTTAATAGTATTCTTTAGCAGGGTTGCCAGTTTGGTTTCCATTTTTATTCAGAAATTTTGAATCAGTATCAGAAATTTAAAATGGAAATCTTTGCTTTATTTAGCGACAAGCATGTCGTTATTACATAAACTAAAATATATTTTCTCAAAATTTCCGGTATGAATTCGGCATCTGTGAATAAATATAAAAAAGGACAAACTGGAAATCCTGTTCTTCACAGAAATTTTATTAGTATTTTTAGTAGACGATGAATTCTAGTAAAATTTAGTGGTGACAATCGGCAAATTTTTAAAAGTAATGAAAAATGCATTTTTTTGCATTCGATAGTCTGACATAGTAGCGACGATATGTCAACAGTCTAATCAAACATATTTTACTGGTTATAATCTTTTTAATTAACACCTTTTAGCAATTAAATCAAAGTATATAATTGCAAGGTGTTATGATTTGTTATAGCTATGCATCTTAGAAACAGGTTGAAAGAGTTAGAATGTCATATTAAATAAATAAATTTTAAGTTAGTTTACTTGCATATAAATCATTCGTAGATTAAAAAAAAAAAAAAAAGTCGATTATCGAGATTCAGGATAGAAATCTTTCACCATCACTCGTTGAAGTAAAAAAAAAATTGTCGTAGAAATAAGTTGTCGCCAATTCCTCTTGTTGTCAAAGCAACGAATGCCCTGAATCATCTCGTTGCATCATCCGTCGGCTATTGATCTCTCGTCTGGATTAAATCCGATCATTTTTCACGGAACTTTCAATGCCTGTCCAATACGACATATCCAGTTACTTCCTGCCTCAACTTACACCAGATAAAACATTAGCGACAATAAATATCCAGTGATCATCCGATGATGATGACGTCTGATCCAACTTCACAATCGCTTGTTTCTAAACAGGTTTATGTATCTTTTATCCAGGTGTTAACTGCTGAAGTCTTCGTTTTCTGAATCAGGCAATCATTTCTTATTTTTCAGGATTATTTCTGATATCACTACACTACGGATTTACATTTCGTGCTCATTACATCAATTAAATGAAAGTTTTGCATACCTTATTAGGAATCATTGAAACAACAGTTTCCGGAATATTTTTTCGACTGCTTTTTTATTTATTTTTACTATTTTGCTAATATTCAAGGAAATTGCAGAGAAACTAAGGTATTATTTTAGTATATCACTTAGCACTTTAAACAATTTTTTTTAAGTCTAATTCAGCGGTGTCCAATCTTTTTGCGGAAATTATCTTGTTATTACCACAATTATTTAATAGAATGTGTCGCCTTATTTAAATGCAGAAAAGTATTGCAAATCCTGCAATTAAACGAAGCTTTTCCAATTTCTGCTATTTAAATATTAAATAGAAATTTTCTACTAAAAACTTATGGTAAAAGAGTATGAACTATATATTATTTTTATAAAATTGTAATTTTCTCTGTTTTCAATAACAGAACATATTTTATTAAATAAGGCTATTTCTTTTTTGTATTTATATAGGGATATTTCTGCGTCCTGTGGGTTGCAAATTGGACAGCCTTGGTCTATAATAATTTTTATAACAAGTAAACAAACAGAAGAGTCTCTAAATTATCCAATTATTGGCATAAATAAAAAACAGATGAAAAATCTTAAAACAGGGCCGTGCTTGTTTTCCACTTTTTTTTACAGAATTTTTAGCCTTTTTCAATGGCAGAAAACTGCTAAAAAATCTACGATTAAACGACTTGATTTTGAAATGTGCGATTGAAACACTGATTACAAAATTTATGATCTGAAATAGTGGTGACAAACTCTTAGGAAATTCCAAGGAGTGTATACATCATTTTAAAATTTATAAGTAATAAATATTTTTGACTTCTAACGGAACCGGACTTTTGAATTGTAAATTTTGTAAATGCACTGAAAATGTTAAAATATTATATGCACACAGATTCGTTTACTGTACAAAAATCATCCTACATTTTTATGTAAAGTTACTTGCAGAGCTTTAGTGTATGATTCAACAATAATATTTTTTAGGAATTACATGGGATGGGGAAAAATACCATTGTAAATTGTCGGCAATTCTTATTGTTGTCAAAACAACGAATCCTCTGAATCAACAGGTTGCATCATATATCGGCTATTGATCTCTCATGTGGATTGTTGTCCAATCACTTTTCATAGAATTTTTAGTGCTGTCTAATACGGCATATACAGTTACTTCGTACCTCAACTTACACCAGCTAAACCACTAGCTACAATAAATATCCAGTCATCTTTCGTTGATGACGACGTCTGATGCAACTTCCAAATAGCTTGCTTTTAAATAAGTTTATGTATCCTTTCCAGGTGTTAATTAATGAAGGATTCGTTGCCTCAAACAAAATATTTTTGTCTTATTTTTAAGAATTATCTCTGATAACACCACACGAATTTCTTTTTCGTGATCTTTACAACACTTAAATAAAGTTTTGCGTACGTTTTTGAAGCAACGATTTCCAAAGTACTTTTCAACTATTTTTGAACTACATTTTGACTACTTTTGGAAACCGTAAGTTTGGCATCTATGACATTACCACAATTTTTTCAATTCCAGGAAAAGCAACAGTGCTCCAGGAATTTATAAGTATTAACAAATAGTTTATGAAATAGTTGTTTAGAACATACAGTAATAAACACCGTTTTGATAAAGTTAATGGTGCATTGGTCATTCATTTGTTAGTGTTTGCTCTTTAATAGTCAAAATTAACCGAAACAAACCGAACCTGATCCGGCCCCTTTAGTACCCATGGTTAGGGTTACTACCGTAGTTGTTGGATTTCCCATAGTTGAACGCCGCTAATGTGCAACTAGTGTGGGAAGCAATGGATTATTAGTTTTACAATTTGGCGATAAATCTTGGTCGCTTGGCGTTTCATTCTTGGAGGCCGCTATAACACGAAAGTATCAATTTTTTTTATTTTTTAACTACATAATATTTCATAAAATAATTTTACTTAAAATAGATTTTTCATGCAGATTTTTCATGCACAGGAACACCGCCCCTTGAATACCAGGCCTACGAGCTGACACAAAAACGGCGGCTGTCGCAGGCCGATTCTTTTAAGCGTTCGTACCATCCCTTGAATTCTAATACCAGTATTTTATCAAAGCATTCTTCGCCTTATCTAATCTAAGACAAAGAAGACGACGCTCTTTGAAAATATTGGTGTTTAAATTCAAAGGATCGTATAAATGTTGAAAAAAAGTCGCCTATGAGTTATTAAAACGAAAATAACATTTCAAAATTAGTGGTGGGAGTTACCCCCGTCACACCCGTTAAGTCGGAGCCTTCGGACTTTACAATAACTTTGAATATTTGGATAGTCTATCTTAGCTTAAAAAGGTCTCATTATTGTAAGAGTAATCGAATAGACGTAACTCGGGTATGTCTTCCTACCGATGTTATTTCGCGACATAAGTGAGGTTAATACATATCGCATAAATATAGTTCCATTAAAAATTTAAGTTTTTGGAACAGTTATCTTAGCTAAAAATTCAAGTGAAACTTTACAATTGAATCGAATTTTACAAATAAATTTAGATTCGCTTTTAATTCAGTGATTTCCATATGTGTTGCCGCATGCTATTGCAGTGTGTACATAAAACGTACATAAGAAGTACATAAAACGTAATTGCTAGATATATGAACAAAACGTATTCTTTTTTACAGTAAAAAAAAGTGAGCATCTCAATTTCTCAAGAAATAAAATCAACATCATTTTTCTTTATGTATCTTTTATAATGGCATTGAGTAAATATTAATCAATTGAAATTAACATTAGAGACGCTTTTGCATATAGACATTAAATAAAACGACAGTCGCCATTTTTCTGTCAGAGCGTAGGCGTAGGCTTAAGACTAATAGTCTGAGAGCAGTGATAGGATTATTCATTTTTCCACTCACCTGTCATCAATTTTGAAGAAATTTAAAAATTTTAATGAACTAGGTTGCAAAACAGTTGCAGTTACATGCTTGGAAAGGGACACAGAACAATCTAAAACTATTAATTCGTATCAGATTCGAGAAAAATATAACGAGGAATTTAAACTCGAAGTTTCCACATTTGTAAAGAATGACCCAATTATTCTTGTAATTTTTATGAAGTGCGCACTCTTTATATGCTTTTTCAATCGTTAAATAAGGTATTTAAAATAAAAAATGGTGAAACGATGGAATGTCTTCGAGCCAGTCATGTCCAAAACTACTTAAATCCTATATTTGTTATAGTAAAAAATACCAAGTATTCTATTGGGTTGTTCGGAAAGTTCTTTCCGTTTGGGAAAACCAATTCGTACCGGAAAATTTTGCCCGTCAATTATTAGACATTAGATATCTGAAATAACTTCTAATAATTAAATGATAGAATTTTCCGTTACAAACCAACTTTTCCAAACGAAAAGAATTTTCCGAACAATCCAATAAAATTTGTGTAATTAAGGGGTCGGGACAAGAGAGTGCCAAGCCACATTTTTGAACTTCTGAGATATTTCAATTTGAAAATTTGATCAAATAATAAAATAAAGCGATATAACCTTTTCGCCAATGTCTTAGTAACATTTGAAATATTCTGAATAACAATAAGGCATTACTTTAATGATATTACTATTACTTTTTTGTAAATTATCATCATTGGGGGCATAAAGATCTGGGGAAGAAACGAAACCTGATACATATGCTGCCACCAAGTAACATTAGAAATAAATTATATGTTGGATATTATAATTTACAATATTAAACAACAGATTACAGTGTTAGATTTATTTCACCAAAAATGTGGCTTGGCACTTTCTTGACTCGACTCCACCAATTAATACATGAGTTTTTTAATATATATTGAAAAATTAAGGAAATTTGTTGTAGAAGGCAATGAATTCATTAGATGATAAATCGCAGCATAAAAAGTTACTTGCATGCAAATGTTGGTTCTTTGACCGCAATGATTAAGTTACTGAAAACCTTATAAATACCATAAAAGAAAAATAACAGACAGGAACAATGTAGTAGTTAAAGCGATTATTGTTCTGCAAATAAATACATTTTTATAACGCAAGATTTAAATTGGAAATCAAATTAAACTGGGTACGATATTAAATACAAAAGAAAGGAAATCACTATCAAATTAATAGAAGAATGACATAAATTGGACGGATAAATTGGAATTAGTATTATGGAAAATGAATTAGTTAAATATGATTAATAATACCACTTAAAATATAATGAAACATAATTTTAATTTATTAAGCATAAGCTTATTAAAGCTGCATTTTAAGAAAAAGCAAAGTAGTGAGTTTGTTGCACTGAAAAGAAAGAGAATTTTGAGATCGATCGATATTAAACGAATAAAATGTATCAATAACATAAAATATGAATATCTAAAAGTACAAAATAAGTAAAACCAGTGCACAAAAATGAAAGACAGTAAATATGTACGCTAAAATGAATTAAAATAATTAAAATTAACAAATTCATAATTGATCTGTTAATTCTTAAAATATGTTTTTTTTTATACGAACACTATTAAAAATCATAAATATGGTTTTAATAAATGAGGAAAAAATACAGATAAACATAATAACATACCGTATTTGTCCAAAAGAAAAAATGAAAATGAGCAACTTTATGTTTGGAAATCATTGTATTTTTTGTATATTTACTATCTTATCACATATTTTTTACCAATAATATAAAAAAAACTAAGAAATAAAATAGGTATTGGCGCCATCTGAATTTCAATCTCATAGTATATTTTCCAGATAGCCAATTATAGCGCAAACTGCAATTATGTTACTAAATGATATGTAATTACAACTTATTAAATTCCATATAAAAATAGCGTAGCTTATAAAAATGATAATGCAGGGCAGTGTATGGAATTCCTCGATATATTGTCGCTATCCTGTGTCTTTTTTCTTTCAAAAAATTTATATCAGCCGTATACCTAAAATGAAAACAACCTTCGGAAATTTTCTGGCATTTTTTTCGGTAAAATGATCTATATGAAGGTCGTTCGGTGTAACAAATAAAATACTTCCGCCTAAGAATTATGGAGTGCTTGTTGATCTGCTTCTTTAATGATTGCCTTCTCCTTAGTATATAATCATAATAAACAAGAACAAAATATCTTGTGCAATGCATAGATTATAGCAAATTTCACGGCATTTCATTTACATACAGCTGCACACATTATGATCTCTTTAATAAAATCTTGTTTTTAAAAAAAATATAGCATTTTTTTCAAACGTACACAAGTTCTGAAGCGACATAAAAAAGGACCATCTGTTAGTGGCCGTTATGTATGTGAGTGCGTGTAGGACCTGACTGCCGCCTAAGCAAACATCAATTACTTTTTACGAAAAGTAGAAAAGTCTAAGTAAAGCGACTAGTTTTTCTTTTTTTAATCACATAATTTAGTAATCGAATAAGGGATAAATTACTTTTCAAAATTAATGGTGGAAATTTTCTTACGCGGTAATCTGGACTGGTGTGTGTGTATATCTACGTATGTCTGATTTTTTTTTAATTCATTCACTGACTGGATTTGAATGAATCTTTTTTTACACTATAATTCTCGTTCAAACAGGGAAGGTTTAACCCTTTCCGGCACAGACAAATTATGTTCGTAAAATGAGAAATTACTGAGTGATACCGGAATTTGCAAACGACTTTTTTAGGAAATAGGAATTCCTTATTTTAAGCTTTCATTGCAGAAACAAAATTTTATTAAAATATTCCTGGTGTCGCATGCAAGTTTCGAATTAAAATTAGGTGTGCCCGGAGTGGGACCATTGTGCCGGAAAGGGTTAAAGGCAAAAATATTCATCGTATCGTACACAGTTTTATTTAAGCCGGGACACGCAAATGTTTTTAATATATGACTGTCTAATGCGTGTCAAACGTCAGCGATGGCAACTAAATGCCTTTGTAAGTATGGGAGTAGTTACATCCGAGCAATAAAATGTGATTGGTCGAGAGGATTTTGGACAAAAACTTGCGAAACTGCCATTATCGCCAAGAGTTTATGTTTGTTGACTTATCTCAACTCGTCCAACACATTTGTCCAAGCGAGCATTGCTAAGTTCTGGAATGTTGGTTGTTTGAGTTTGGACAGAGAATTCCAGTCTGAGTACGCGTCATGTGCGACGATGTGTGTCTTCACGTCAACATAAGCTCAACGGAGGGCTATATTCTGTGTTCTTTATATGTCTGGCATTCGCTATAGCCCTTCTTCATTTTTACATTTTCGAAATAAATGGAATGAACTTCGCAGGGATAGAGAGTGCAATTGAAGGGCTAGTTAAAAAAAAAACATAGCTACAAAAGTCTAACAGGAAGAATGTAGTTTGGAAATAGAAAAGTTCTGAAAAATATTTGGCTGTGACAAACTTGTTCCTGAGATATGATGCATGTTATGTTCAAAGCGGATCTATATGGTGGTCAAAATCTCAATCAAAATGATTTTTTCGCTTTACTCTATGCAGTAATTACTATTAATAAGTTGGATGTTTCAGACTTGAAAATCATGGAACTGATACCACCCGTGTAACCAATGAAAGGGCCAGAAAACATACGAATATCTATTTGCCTAAATTTTCAAAAAATATTAAAACACAGGAAATTTAGAGTATTTATAAAATAGCAGCAAAACACAGGAAATGAGAACGAAAAACTGAGGAAACATAAACTCAATATTAAGGGAAACAAATATGAAAATGAATGTGATTCATTATGAAATTACAAGACTATGTACAATATGTGCTTAAATGTTCCTACTGCACACCTATCTTTATTCTAAAACTTTTTTATATATCACAGTTTTAATCTATGATCTTCAAATGAAATAAAGAAGAGTTCGAACTATTAATTTTACTTACCGTAATTTCCGACGTATAATCCGCGGATCAAACAATTCTGTTTCAACCCACAAATTTTATTCAATAATTGAAGTGAAATATTTACAGCGATCTGGTAAGTTACATCTTACAAAACAAAATTTCTGGGCCAAAACATGATTGTTTGATCCGCGGATTATAAGCCGGAAATTACGGTAATAAAATGCAGTGCAATCATCGATGGTAATTACTTGACTTCCAATCTAAAATAAAATTTCTGGGACGAAACATACTTTATCCTAAAAATACTGGTTAGAAATTACGGTAAGTAATTTTGTAACTATAAATGATTCTAAACAGCTGTTTCGGATTTTAAAGACACTTCTTCGATTTTGAAATGCATATAATGAGATCTAGAAAAGGAATTTACTTTTAGATTTCGAGTTATGCAAGAAATATAATTTCTTATTTCATTTTCCCCGAACTAGCAAAATTGGACATGGTATCTCCCTGCTCATGTCGAAACGATAACCACATAAATATGTACTTGAAGTAATAACCTCGCAAACATAATAATATATCGTATTTGTGTTTCTGTAAAATAGTCATGTCAAACATTTAATTTTCCAAATACACAGTACTAAAATAGTCGTAACTTTACATCAAGCGAGCCACAGGGTGAGTTCTCTTTTAATATAGCCTCAATCGTCTAACATAGAGATTACATTCCGAGATTACATTTTATCCTGTCCATATAACAGCAACATTATTATTATTATTATTATTTTTATTACGTCTTCCTTTTATTATTTTTCCGGTATTAATACTTATTAATGGATTTTGTTTTTAATACAAAGAAAAAAAAGATATAGAAAAATCTCCTACACATTTTACTGTAATCCATGGCTTAGTTTTCGTGTAAGTTTCGGTTTTCATTCCAGGTAGGACGCAAACATTTTTTTTTTCGTAATATGTTCCAACAGAAAAAGATTTCGCAGAGAAAAACTTGGGTGGTTAAGGAATTTCCCACAGTTTTTTTTAGGATTCCATTTTCCTGTATAATAAAATCAAATCACTCTCAAAGAATTAATCATCCATTTGTTCTGAGAATTATTTCTTGAGATATTTTTAAAAACTGCAAGCATACAACACTTTGCCATATCATATATTATTAATGCCTGATAAGATATTTGACATTTATTGTTGAATTATTGGTTGTTTTGTGCTTGGAAGGAAAACTTGCCAGTGCGAAACAGTACAGTCAAATGAATTGAAAATTCGTGGGACAATACCAAATCCAAAATAATGAGACATTATTAAGAAAAATAAAGCTAAGTACAAAAGTGAATAGTTACAAATAAGTGGCAAAATAAATTGTTGTTTCTTTTACATTCTATGTATATGACAGGGGTGAAGAAACAGAATTCTTGAGGTTTTAACTTTTGTGTACCACTATTTTCATATACTAATCTTCGACTTATTTTATCGCAACTTTCTACCGTTATATAATATAATTATTAATTTTCGAAAATTATGGTACACATCCTCAAAGTACGTTTTAAAATTGGTATGTTTGGCAGCGGACAAAACGGGTTAAAATTCTACCTTCCAATATCTTCAAAGATCAATTGTAGCCAGGGTGGAGGCCCAGAGACTCTGGATACTTACTTCTATTTAACGAAATACTCTTCGTCATATTTAATTCCAACGTTGTCTTAGATGATTATCTTTGAACACTGCGAAAGTAACTTTACGAAATTAGGGGTATCCAGAACATCTGGACCTTGCTACGCAAATGTGAGATGATGTCTGTTACCTATACTGCTTTGCCATTAGGTACCCCTAATCACGTACCATACACGATTAAAGTCCTGGGGAAGGTTTAGAGGTTCTGACTACCTGTATTTAAACGAAATATTCTTCGCCTTATCTAATCTAAGAATTTTTTTGATTAAACAATGCGAAAATGATTTTACGAAAATAGTGGTATCCAGAGCATCTGGACCAACACATTGGGCTAAGCCACTGTAAACGCTGTCTGTCCCCTATATTTCTTTGCTATTATGGCATCCTTAATAGCTTACCATAGACGATTAAGTTTCTTTATTGCATTGAACGATTGAACGTCTACTCCGATTAACTGCATATTGAACGTAATATTACTATTTTTTACATATTACATTTTCTTTATTATTTTTTTTTACTGTAGAGATATTTCCCAGACAAAATTGGTTATAGTTCTATGTACTCCATCTTCCATATATAATACAATGAATTAATATTATAAAGAGTTAAATAACGAAACATATATTAAGGGGACGACAACAGTTGTAAAATCACATCTACCGTAATTTCCAACGTATAATCCGTGGATCAAACAATTCTGTTTCAACCCAGAAATTTTATTCAATAATTGAAGTGAAATATTTATAGCGATCTAGTAAGTTACATTTTATAAAATAAAATTTCTGTGTCAAAACATGATTGTTTGATCCGCGTATTATACCTGGAAATTACGGTACTTTTTCCCTCGGAAGCTACGGAATGGATCACTATACTTTTTTTATAGTGTATTTTTAGTCAAGCTATAAATTGATCGGTCGGCACGGAATGAAAATAGCAAGAACAATAATTACGTGAGAGAAACACATGTAAAACAGCTGACACTGTCTTTTTACTTTTTAAGGACCTAACAAAGGGATATGAATATTCTTTTTTTAATTAACTTTGGAGGAAGATAACTTACAAAATGATCATTCGGCAAGACATATACATAAAAAAGCTAGCGCTGCGTTAATTAAAAATAATCCCTAGATTTTGAATGTTTGAAAAAATTCGTAATTATTATAATTGGTTTTTATTTTCAACAAATGTTTTTCATTTCATGTCTTGCAGAATGATTAATTTATAGTTTCACTACTTACAATACGATTAAAAAAAGTACTGAAATACTTTTGGTAGTTCCTAGTAAAAGCTACATCAATAACAGCTGTTTTACATGTGATTTTCTTTGCATTCGAAATTGGGTAACTATTTTTCTTAAATATTATTGTTCTTTGCTGAAGGTGCTTATAGGGCCTGATTACAAACGGGACAAACTTACACCAGTAAAAATGAAGGAAAATTTTTGGCTTAGTCATGACACTAATTTTACACGAATACGGCGTTTAAATAGGACGAAAATTTCTATTAAAACTTGCTGGTGGAAATTTGTTCCGTTGATAATCAGGCCCTGGGTGCGTACACTCCTTGGAATTTCCAAAGAGTCTACCACCACTTTTCCTGATTAGACAATTTCTATTTCATATTTAAATCGAAGATTGTGTAATAGCCACCTTTAATAGCAGAGTTTGTAACCATTTTTAGCGATTACATAAGGCTAAATAGTCTATTACAAATGTATGGTAAGCATGTAGGCACTGTAATTGCCAAACGATCAATTTATCGTTGAAATTCAAGCAAAACTCTATAAAAAATAAATATTGAAGTCTATTCAGTAATTTTGAAGAAATGGTACGCCCATATCAGCTGTTTTACAAGCGATTTCGCAACTGTTGTCACACCTTTAAAGTTCCGCCTTAGAAAATCCCGAACGACGCCGCTTTCCTATCTTACTTTGCTATACGTTAGGGGTCTTGAATCTTTTTGGCTGAAAGTCGTTAAATGCATGCAACCTTTTTGCCTGAAAGTTGTTGAATGCACCAGCACTAATGCCGAAAGGTGAGAGAATCTTTGCGTTTAAATAAGATGGATGTCTTATTTAATCGCAAAGATTCTCTCATCAAATAAAGCAGATCTTCCTATACTAAAATAGTGGTAACTTGACAGCCCGCGAGCCACAGAGTGATCCATTTGCAACATTTGTAAAAGTGGAAAATTGATTCTGCTCATCAAAGATATTTTTTATTGTATCAAAATGGAAATAGTTCAAAACGTATGAAAACCGAAAACCAAATGAGATAAATAAAAAATTCATAATTGTGTTTAGCTCTATAAAGTTAATAAATGCTAAATACATGGAAGCGTGTCTAAAACTTTTACGCATAAATTAGCTTTGCACTTAAATTGTTTAAAAATATGAATTAAAAATCAATATCTGTATGTTTACCCAAGATACATCAATCTTAATGTAGCAGCAGCGATTTTCTAAATCCTCCTGCTGCATTTTTCTGCCTGCTTCAATTTTCATACTTAAAAAAATATTATTTTTCTGTTGCGACAAATCAAAGCTCTCTTTTTTAGACATCAAGCTGATGTTTTAGAAAATCGATGCTGCTATATTATGATAGATAAATGTTGGAAAAGCATAAAAGTATTTAATTTAAAAGTTTCGGCTTTAAACAATTTAACATTTTCATTTCTCAAGAGCAGAAGACGATAAACGCGAATAGATGTTTTTTAGTTTTCATACATTGAAGACTCAAGGCAACAAATCACATCTTGTGCGTGCCAAACTGTTCTTGTGTGTGTAGTAGTCGTAGTATTTAGTTGATCTTGTGTATGTAACGTAACAGCTTAATATAATCTCAGTTTAGTTTTGAACATTTAATCGAAAATGTAGCATCAATCTGAAAAATATAGCAAAGATTGTTCTGTAGATTTTTTCAGATATGTTTTCAGATGTACCAAGTGATGTTGAGACTGCTGATGAAAATGGCAGTTGTTCTGATAGTGATAGTGAATTATATATGAGACCCTACTCATAAGGGACAGCGTTTTATTAACTTCCACACTAAAAAAGTATTTGCATTATCGATAATTGCACCAATCGACTTTTTATAAAACAATTTACAATGCTTTCAATTGCTGTACTTATATATATATATATATATATATATATATATATATATATATATATATATATATACAGGGTGTAACTGAAATGCTTCAACAAACTTTGAGGGATGATAGTACTCATGAAGACGAACAAAAAATGCAATGGAACATGGGGTCGCAGATGACGTTTAACCCCTTCAGCGGCAGTGGTATGTTTATGAAAGCGCTTAATTTTAATTCCAAAACGTCATAATGGCACCAGAATTTTGCTAAAATCTTTTCCATTTAATATGTATGTGAAATATAGCCTTTTTCTTATTTACAAACAAATTTTTTTATAAATTCCGGTGCCAGTCATTTATTTCAACATTTTAGTACTAAAAGTAGTTTGCCCCTAAAAGGCTTAAAGGATAAAAATAGAGAAAATGCGTCTGAAAATGGACTGGCACTGGAATTTACAAAAAAAAATTGTTTGTAAATAAGAAAAAGGCTATATTTCACATAAATATTAAATGGAAAAGATTTTAGCAAAATTCTGGTGCCATTGTGGCGTTTTGGAATTAAAATTAAGTGGTTTTTTAGACATACCACTGCCCCTGAAAGGGTTAAATGTCATTTGCGACCCCGTGTTCTATTGCATTTTTTGTTCATCTTCATGAGTACTATCATCCCTCAAAGTTTGTTGAAGCATTTCAGTTACACCCTGTATATATATATCGAAAATGTACTAGAGCTGAGGCTCGATTTGTTCTGCAGTATACCATCCACAATGTGTTAAGTGCAAAGTTAATATATGTGTAAAAGTGGCAGACACGCACGCATGGATTTGACATTTACTAGCTGCCTACACAAGATTTATCGTTAGTTAGAATCGTATAAAAAAATTGTGCGCACATTGTGAATGCAATTTTGATGAAACACACCAGAAAAATTCCGCGCATGCACAGTGTTCGTACGCTTTTGCCACGAATTTTTAATAGAATTAATTGTTCTATTTAATGTTTAGATAACAGCAATTGTAGACGCCTCGTTTAATTGCGGGATTTGTAATACTTTTCTGCAATTATATAAGGCGAATATTTTTATTAAAAATTTGTGGTAAAATCGTACAAACCCTGATGCATGCGTTAATAATAAACAGGTGTTGAAGACTATTGCTATACAATTACCTTAATTGTCAAAGAAAGACAATTCAGTATCTTAATCAAATTTTAAGAGAATACTTCCATCCACTTCCGCATTTCTTTTTATTTTTTACTTAATGCATTTACATTATTATTTTTCCGGTATGAAACCTTTTAAATAAAATTTTAGAAAACGCATCATAAATAATATAAAGAGCTGTGCATCTTAGAAATTATTGAAATTATTATGAATCTTAGAAAGTTCTTAAATTATTTTTAAGTTACTTTAATTGCACAAAAATCATTCGTTTTAAAATAAATAATCAATCATAAACCATAACAAATAAATCAATCATACATTTTAGAATAAAGTCGATGTTTGTATTTGGACAAAAACAAAATCCAATCTGAGTATGTGCCATGTGAATGCGTCTTCACATCACTGTCTTATTTTTAATCCCTTAGAGACGAGAGTCCTTCACGGAATTTTTAATATTTTGTCACCGGTATTTAAAATAGAAATAAATGGCTAATGAAAGTGTAGATAATCCATGATTAAATAAAATCAAAATTTTCTGTTTAAAATTTCTAGTAAGAATAATAAAAGATTCTGAACATCTTGTACGTCACTTATACGCGAGGCGGATTACGACGAGTTAAGGGTACTTCAACAGGAAACAACGTAAATTTAACTGGATGCGGATAACAAAAAAATTGTCACAAAAACCGATTTTCCAAACCATTCTGATTTAAATAAGCCATCTGGTCCACAGTCAATAAATCAAACAAAATTGGCAATCTTAATAACATGAGTGTTTTGCACAATTGCAAGCATGTGGTAGAATCTGATGCTGTATGCAGTCACTTGAAGTCGATTTTCTGTTATGTTTAAAAATTGCTTGTTATAAGTGTGAGCCCGGTAGTTCCGATAGACAAATTCATTATCTGAAACCAGACATATCCCAGATATCATTCTAACACTTCTATGAGACTGAAAATGCATACTTTTATGGAAATGCATCCCAAATAAGATTCTATATATTTAAATTGCTAAGCGTTTTCTTCCGACAGTCTGTGCGAACAAACTACTGCATCAAATATCATCATTCTTTTTTTAATGAAAGATATTTGATCACAAATTTGTTATCGTACATGTATTGCGCGGCCGCTCAATACCCAAATTTAACGTCTAATTAAAAATCACTTGATGAGATAAAAAATATGTGTAATGCATTTGGCCGCAAGTGAATGTGACACCACGAACATGCATATTTGGCTTTAGATCCTATAGTTTGGCGATTTTTAAAAAAATGGAAAGTGCTCGACAAGATAATGGAGAAGTACCAAATTTCTTAAAAATCGTATAAAATTGAAGGGCATAAGTATTTAATTCTCCTATAATTCATATCAAATTGTTTGCCGTCAAGTTTTGACGGGGTCCATCTACACTAAAGGATTTGTACGGTCTTACCACAATTTTTTAATAGAAAATTTCTATTTAATATTTAAATTGCAGAAATTGCAGACGCCTCCTTTAATTGCGGGATTTTTAATACTCTTCTGCATTTAAATAAGGCGAAAAACTCTTCAAAAAAATTGTGGTAAAATCGTACGAACCCTGATCTAGTTTTATTTTATTTTGTTTATTTATTTATTTATTTTGCAGATTAAAGTCTAGAGATTCAAGTGGACAGACTTATGATCTGAAATCTTCCGCATTTTATACAGAATACTAGAGCTTCACCGAAGTTCAAAATGTAAATTTCATTAAACAAATTTAAAAAAAATACTTATACTATTTTTAAATTACAAAAAATATTCGTTAAGCAGCAGTCAAAAACATTTTCTGTAAGTTAGGGTTCAGAGATTTATATGGACAAGCCTATAATCTAAAACCAGACAACTTTACAAATAACATTTGCAACTTCTCTGAAGTCAAAAATGCATAAGAAACAATAACTGGCAATGGACGATAATTAAACATCTATACACGAAGTTAAACCATTTGATCACCTTCGATGGAAGGTAAACGATGACATGATGATTAACGTAGGAACTTCTTGAAAATCTACATTTAGTAATTGGTCTAACAGACGATAATGTATCCAATTTCCTTTGCTCGACATTGTCAAAGAATTATAAAATATACAGAGGTTATTTTCAACCGAAAAAGTGGCGTGGATTTTCAAATATGTTAGTTAGCTTTCGTAGCTATCCGAGGCATTTTCTGGAAGTTAGAGTCCAAAAATGGAGATGAACAATTTGACAATCTGAAGTTAAAAACACTTCAAATAGCATATTAAAACTTCATTAAAATTGAAAATACACAACTTCACTGAAACTCATTCAAAACAACAATATCTCATGGACAATAATACAGGGTTCGTACGCTTTTACCACAATTTTTAATTGAATTTTTTGCCTTCTTTATGTCCAGAAAGTACAGGGTGTTTTTTTTAAACTGACGCTGTTCAGAGCCGTCTGTAGCTCGTTCTAATAACTGGATTGATACAAAATTTTGTGAATGGACTAAGAAAACCATGGGGAAAAAGATTCCAACAAAAAAAAATTAGTTCCAATCACCACCGATAGGGGGAAATGGGGCGCTGTGGTAATTTATGCAACCGAGAATTAGCATAAAATACGGGCAATAAATGCAAATGCAAATTTTTACTTACGCAAGCGACAGTAGCGCCAATAGTTTAAGTTATAAATGCATGAGAAAAATACCGAGAAACAATTTCAGCTCAGGTTGAAAATGAATCTCACGTTACCGCAGCGCGCGTTACTTGTGAAGTTCTATTATTGTAACCAATGCAATGCACCAGCCGCTCTTCGTTTATTTAGAACACGCCATAAAATGCGCAAAGGACCTATATCCGTTAATGTATTGAAAGCAATGATTCTGAAATTCGAAGAAACAGGCTCGCTAGCAGTTCGGTCAGGCAGAGGACGTAAATCAGTGGCAGAAAAAGTGATAATGGATGTTTCAACTGCAATAAAAAAAAAAGGGGAAAGTGTAAATGATGAATAAAACATGGCATTTTATCCAAATTATTAATTTTATCTGTTTCTGATGGTTTTTTTAATGTACAGCGCCACATTTCCCCCTATCGGCGGTGATTGGAACTAATTTTCTTTTGTTGGAATCTTTTTTCCCATGGTTTTCTTAGTCCATTCACAAAATTTTGTATCAATCCAGTTATTAGAACGAGCTACAGGCGGCTCTGAATAGCGTCAGTTTAAAAAAAAAACAACACCCTGTATTACAAATCCTGCAATTAAACGAGGTGTCTACAATTTATGCTATTTAAATATTAAATTGATAAATTCTATTAAAAAATTGAGGTAAAAGCGTACGAACCCTGTAATATATCCAGTTTTTTTTCCTGTGGGCAGCCATCAAATGAAACAGGCTGTGGTATTCCAGAAATTTCGGCTGTTTTCCAGTCTACCTTGAATATAGGACAATTCGACAATTGAAGTAAACCTCGATTACGTGACTTAAAGAGGGGGGGGGGGAAGGCTTGTCTCTTTCGTTGGCTGCGTTTCGTGTAGCACAATAAAAGAATTATAAAAGTTACAAGACTACATTTAAAATTTGAAAACGTGTCTGCGTTATTGAATTGAATTTTTTGACTGTTAGATCATTTTCATGAAGTTAAGAACAGAGGCGTACAAACGGATAGAGCAATTAGCAAGCAAAAGGAAGAATAACAAAGTTAGTTTTAGAATACTGTATGGAAATTTGATTTATTTTAAATATCGTTACCTTAACCCTTTCCGGCACAGTGGTCCCACTCCGGGCACAACTAATTTTAATTCCAAACATGCATTCGACACCAAGAATATTTTAATAAAATTTTGTATCTATAATGAAAGCTTAAAATAAGGAGTTCATATTTTCTAAAAAAGTCGTTTGTAAATCCCGGTGTCAATCAGCAATTTCTCATTTTACGAACATACTTTGTCTGTGCCGGAAAGGGTTAAAGCACTTATGTACTATGTCCATTTTTGGGACGATGAGATTTTGGCAAGTCTGGAATTGTTAACAAAGGCAGAGTCTAGAAGTCTAGATCATAAGCGTTTAAAATCTAGTTTGTAATAACAGAGCGTAAATATAAGGAAAAACGGAAAATGCTATGTCCTACAAAATCCATTTTTGTTAATGTACAAATATGTTATTCTCACGAATACTAACTCTAGAATCCCCCTCTCCATCCCTACTAAGTGGATCACTAATGCTGCTATTAAAAAAAATCCCATTTTCCATGGCTCGCAATCGGTTCTTTTTTTGAATACCACACTTTCAAAGAAAACTTTTCATTTTAGATTCTCTAGCAATTTTTTATAAGCCTACCCTGAACATTATATTTATTGAAAATGATGTAAAACCTACTGCGAAATATTTCTTCGGAAATACTGATATTAAAAAAGTGGACCAGTTGAGGGCCTGCAATATTTTATATTATTTTGGATTTGTACAATTTTTTAAAGCTTGTATTGCGTGACTTTTCGATCATTCAGTATATCAACCCACTTTGATTCCATTTTTAGTAATACCTTGGATAACAATATTTGATTTCCCTGTTTTTAAATTCCTACTATTAGCTCACACTCTCTATATATATCTTGTTGGAATTTTCAATCGTTAATGAAATATTTTCTATTCATCCATTCAAGTTCAAATAATTTTTTTTAAACTTGTACTGGATGACAATTGATGTTAATACAGTTTTTTCAAATATTAATTCATTAATTAAATTTAATTAATTAATTTTAATTTTTATATGGGAGAAAAAAAATTCTCCCATTGTTTTCATAGATGAAATGAAAGATTTATCTCAAATGAGTGATGCTAACAAAAAATAAAATAACGCAACGATGATTATAAAATAATGTTCAATAAAGATAACGTGGGACATTAATGCTGTACGGGTTTATTTTACATATTTATGATTAAAAAGTAGGAATTGACTTAAATTTTTTTATATTACTTGTTATAACTCCAATAACAAACCTCTATTCAGCTTCTGATTTTTTTAATCTCATACATGATATGTGCATAACATAACACAACAGCATTCCATTTTAAATGGACGAGGCATTAGTTTCCGTTAACAAATTTTTTTCAGCTAACAAATTATGTTCATTAGACAAGGTATCAAAGTATATTACTTTATTTCATTTCAATTTGTTCTATTCTTAGAAATTGTTACATTAAAAATAAAAAAAATGGTTTAAGCAAACCTAACTGCACAAGGGCATGGTTACCGCCTACGCAAACTTCAAGCACTAATTTCGAAAAGTTATTTTCGCTTTATTTAATTAAAGAATTCTGCGACTGAATAATGCAAAAATTGCCTTTTTAAAAAAGTGGTGGAAGTTTGTCTAGCTGTAATCAGACACTGAATATATCCAGTGTTCTTGCGGGAGCTTACTTTTTTCGTTTTGAATTCAGTATTTCTAGAAAGGAAATTTCGCTCTATGTAATATACATTCGAAAGGAAAAGAGTATAGAAGAGTAAGCAAAATTACATACAACAATACTTTATAAAATACTGTAATGTAGTTCAAAAGTAAAAATCTAAGCGGAAAAGTACACATGCGTACGAAGTCTAGTATCATTATTGTAGGCCTCTCTAATGCCGGCCTGCCCAACGTTTCAGTAAGTAGTAGTCATTAGATAGTGGCAAACCACAGTCTTACTGTTTTTAGACAAGGCTGCATACTGCATACATAGTAAGTATAGCAGTTTAATACTAGAATAGGGGCACAAAATTGGCACAGCTGCGCCATCTTGTGGTCGGGGATGATAATGCCAATGCGCGCGCTTTTAGAATGACGTCATTAAGTATTACTAGAACTCCTATAATAGAGGCTGACGCATCCTCGCTGATATGGCACCCGAAATGAAGCCCAGTCGAAAAACCAAGCTAATCAGAACCGAGTCTTAGGCAACCCCAGCTCCGGCTGCAGTAGATTGATGCTGAACTGGGTACGAATAATCCGAAACAAAATGAATATGCGTCAGCTCCTATTATAGGAGTCTTAGGTATGAAAAAATCTACCATCTGCGCATTCTCCTGAGCATCTATTGTAAATCTTTACCCACTCATGGAAGATGCATCTTTTTTACCAGATTTATTGTGCCAAATATTTTTGATACAGTTTGTTTCGATAAAATATGTACATTTAAAACCATTCACAATATCATTTTAGTTTCGATATTAAAGGTAATAATATGTAAGCATTATGTAAGCCCTATTGCCTTTTCTTCGGAAACTAAAAATATATAGTGAATGTTTTGTAAGTATAATTATTTTTATCAAAACAAACTGTATCAAAAAAAATTGCAATAAATCTGGCAATCTAAAATAAAATAAATATAAAATAAACAAGATACATCTTCCATGAGTGAGTAAAGATTCACAATACAGTGATTTCTCACTTATACGCGATGTACGGAAATTACTTTCTGATACCAGTATTTTTAAAAAGAAATATTTTACTCACTATTTCTGAGATTAAATAAAGCAAAAATTAGTGTATAAAAATTGTGGTGTTAAAAAAATATTATAGTCCATTGCGTATAAGTGAAAGGTCACTGTAAATACTCAGGAGAATGCGCAGATGATATATTTATAAATAATTCTCTATCTCGCCAATGCTCCTATATTGAAAAAATACCTTGCCCTCTAAACATATTAAAATGTATTGTTACCGGAAAAATACCCATGTACCTAATTTTTATAATTTTAGCACCGCAGAAATTGATTGAAAATTCGATTACAAAATTCCATCTTTACACACAAGAACTAAAGTTACATGTAAAAGCGTGTAGTAAATAATCAAATGGTGTCAGAAATACCTCCCTAAATATTATTTCATTTAGTCGTACTTAACTTATTTATTCATTTTATTTTAATTTATTTGACTCCAATTAAACAACGACATTTCAAAACTAAAACTATATTCCACGCATCAAACCAAACGACATTTTATTTTCATGACAACAAACAGTTCCATTGCCATTCACGAAAAAAATTACCATCTACTTTCAACAACTATAGCGTAAAATAATTTAATTGCAGACGATATAAAAATATTTCAGCGTTACTTTCAATAAACGGGGTGAAAATTATTTAATAAAGTGTGGTAACATTGGTGGCTTAAAACCCACGTATTTTGATAGATACTGAAGTTTTATTCCACATATTTATTTCAACATTTACCATAAACCTTCACTACATTATAACTAATATTTCCATACTTATATTAGAAGCTAACAGAAATTGATTAAATATGTTGATTATTTGATCACAACCTGTAAAAACAATTATTGAACCTCCAGTAGTTCAACCCCTTCCGCTACGTGGCGTACGACCTTCATTGACGTGACCTCGCTTTTGATCTGGCGGACACCCCTGCCATAGATCATTTGACGCTTACTATGTATGCAGCCTTGTTTTCAGATTCCAAAGCCTGAGAGAGGCAGCTGATGAAGGTTTCACAAGATGTCGAGCTTAGGCGCCTCCCCCGAAATATTATCCCACGCACAGGGGTATCGTTAGGGAATCAAATAATATTGAAAAAATATGTACAAAAGCGTTAAATGAGGAGAAAAACAGATAAAGAAAAAGTAAGGGGCTACAAGGTTGTCCTGCCCTGCCCTGCCTGGGTGTCATCCACACGCCACACAGCATGGAAAAAACTAATGAGACATGGTTAAAGTTTGTAGGTTGGTCTTTGACTTGCCTTGCCAGGGCATTGCCCACACGAGACAGGGGGTAGGGTCAAACAAGATGGTAAATAACTTGAATTGTGCGCCTGAGACCAGCTCCCAAGCGACAGGAGAAGTTAGTTTCTACAAAATTTATAAAGAATTAAAAAAAAATAGTGGTGTTCAAAAAACGGACCGAGTGGAAGACCTATTGTGGTGAGTTTACGGTGACTTCTAATTTATACGCGATACACGGTAATTATTTTTCAGCACTAGTTTCTTTTTAAAGTAATTTTCTTCTTATTTAATCGCATAATTTATAAATCGAATTTTACTGTTTTAAAATAGTGGTACGAAAAAATAATTACTGAATATCGTGTATAAATGAGAGATCACTGTATTATTGAGCATGTCAAAATTATTATCTAAATTTTCATTCCGTATATCATTCTTCGTTTCGCTGAGGATTTGGTAATAAAAATAGTATCTCAGAAAGTTAAAAGATTTTAAAAGTATTATTTAAGACATCAATTAAAATGTGGCAATATTTAGTTGCAATATTGCTATTAATGAAAGTAATTTAATAGAGAGAACTATACATCGCGATTTCTAGACATTGATCTTCCGCATTAATGTTGAGAAATCACGAATCCAAATACGGAAAAATGAAGAGTAAGAATATATTATATTACACTTCCTCAAAAATGATTTTATTTAAGGGATGAAAGTGCTATGAGGTGTTTTATCAGATGGTAAAGCTGAAATACTACTATTCTAATTAATCTTGAGGTCGGAAACACAAGGTTCGCAGCGTTCCTAAATATTTCTTCCTTTGCTACCACTATTTTTAAACGGAAATATCCGCAATAGATTCCTTTAACATCTTCAATATAAATAAATATACTAGAAATTTTGCTGTTTCATAATAGTGGTAGCAAAGGTAGAAAATTTTAGGAACGCTGCGAGCCCTGGAAACATATCTGAATATTGTTCATATTTTAATATTTAATAATTTAAATGCTATTAATAATTTTTAATGTTTGTAAACTAATTGTTAATAAGTTTTCCTGGAATAGTTTAGTATCACCGGTAAACATATGCTACCAAAAAGAAAATAAATCATTAACATTTGCCACAACAAACTTTTATTTGAATTCTCTCGCATTTTACTTCCGTTTCGTCACATCTTACACTATTCTCTTTAATTAAAATGTTACCTTCCGAAATTTTTTACGGCGCCAATGTTTCTTTGTTATATTACAGGGCAGGGTTACCAGTTTGGACTACTTTTTTTAATTAAAAAATTTGGAATAATACATTTCGTGATTATATAAAGTAAAAATTCTTCTTTCGGAATTTCCGGTATAAATATGAAAAAAAAAAGTCAAACTGGAAGTCCTGTTACAGGATCCTACTAAATAGCCAAATAGTCTAGTTTCTGGATTATAATAGAAATAGACATCAGTTACACATCAGTTATACATGAGTTCCAAATTTAAATTGTTTCTATCATTATTTTTCCGGGGTTGTTCTTTCAGATATCATTAACATTTTTTTTCTTTTTTTTTTGTATAAAAAGAGATACAAGAAAACACCCTTTCATTTTAATGCTGTCTATGCATACTTCCCGCTCGGTCCGTTTTTTTAATCGGAAAAAGAAAATCTAAAAAGAAAACCTAAAAAGATTTTCTTAGAAAAAGTATTTTCTAAGAAAATCTTTTTAGATTTTCTTACAAATTTTGTGGATACCTACCCGGATAGTAATTTTTGTTGCGAATGTTGAAAAAAACCTAACGCGAAACATTTTTATTAGCAAAACTAGTATTAAAAAAAGAGACCAGTAGGAGCCCTGTCTATATGGCTTAGTTTCCGTGTATGTTTTTTACTTTCATTCTAGATAAGACGGACGCAAAGATTTTATTTCGCATTGTTTTCAAAGAGTGCGTAGGTTGTAAAACAAGTGAATGATAGATACATTTTCCAGGCATCATTTGTTACAGTTGTATGTACTCTATCTCCTATATATAACATAATCAATACGTATTGCATATAACACTAGAACGACGGAAAATTTTACACAAGTTTCATAAAACTATTTCACACCAGAATTTTTATATAGGACTTTTAATTTATTTATTTAACTCATTTTTGTGCCGTGTACATGTTACCTATTGTATGAAGAAATATCCGATTCGAATCGACATTTTTTCTTTTGGTAGGGACCAAAATGGCCACCCTCACCGTTGTTCTAGTGTTAAGAAGTGAAAACTGTATTATGGTGAGATATCGCATATACCTTTTTTGTGAACGACTGAAGGGTTTTCCATAGTTTTTTTTATAGTTTAGATCAAGACCTCCTTATCATAGTATCAGACCTCTCAATCAGCAAGTTGCCTTTGACCGCTATACTTGTCCTGGTACTAGCGCCATCAATCGTCAGTAATAGTATTTACGACACGAAATTTTTTCACAGCTCCATTTGTTCTATGCATTTGCTTATGAACTAGTAGTTTTCCTACCACTAAAATTTTATAGTAAATTTTATCTTATTAAATTGACAAGATCGTGTGATTACATGACGAAAAAAATTCTATTAAATTTTTGTGGTAAGAAAAAAGCGTAAGAGTTGGCAGCTATGCGGTAGCAGACCAGCTAGATTTTTCTATTATATTTTTGGATACCAGTTTTTTAGTAGAGACAATTTTGTTTTGTTTGATCGGAGAATTCTGGGATTTAAAAGAACAACATTTTCTCTAAAAATATACTGGTGTTCAAAAAGCCCGAAACATGGCAACTGTGCGGTAGTATCCACCAGGCGGCGATACTTTCCGGAGAAAGTCAATTAATAAGTTGGCAATTACCGCGGACATTTTCTCCCATAGACTTTCTCCGGATTGTGAAGTCTGATCTATGATAAGGGAATCTTGGTTTTGATATTAGGGTCATTCTATGCTAAATGAGCAAATCAGCTCTGGCTGACATGTCATAGATTTTAATGAAAATCAGCATATTTGTAGATCATATTTATTTATGAGTAAATGCAAAATAATAGATTTCAGGATTGTTTATTTAAGCATTAAAACTTACATTAAAAGTTCATATAAGATCGAGGTTTTGTCTACATGCTTGAAATTTCAATTTTCATTATTAGCCGTAGGAGTGGAAAGCCTTTATTAAAAATTATGTATAATTAAGAATGAATAATAAGTAACAGATTGGAGTGATTTAGTAACTGTCCTTTTATTCCATAATGAGAAAAAAAAATAATGAAAAATTTTGAGAGGAAATATTCTATTCTATTGCTTGTTTGAACATGAAGGAAAGGTCTTAAAATTTTAAAATTGTTTGACGTTATAGATAAAAGTATATATTTTAAATATAGAAACTTTCATTCCTGCCTTTTTATTCCTTAATGAGAAAAAAATAATGAAAAATTTTGAGGGAAAAATTCAATATTTCTATTGCTTGTTTGAACAGGAAGGAAACATCTTAAAATTTTTAAATTATTTGACGTTATAGATAAAAGTGTATATTTTAAATATAGAAACTTTCATTCTTGCCTTCAGTTTATTTTTCCTCAACAATATTTTAAATTAAAGTAGAATAAATTATTGATTTAAACGGGGCAGTGGTTTAAAAAAACAATATAGTAATTAAAGCTCCACGTAGATGGCAGCACTACATTTTTTTTTTTTTTTTTTTTTTTTTTTTGCAAGATGGCAGAAAACGGACAAATTTGAAGTGAAATTGCCTATAGAACCTAACAAATATTACCTTTTTGAAATCAGTTCTGTTATGTTAGGAATCAAAAGGCAATCTTGAATTTTTTTCAGCATATAATAGGCTTTTTGAACTTTATGCTTATGCAATATTGTTAATGTCAGGTTTTCCTTCATTTGATTGTTTAAGTTAACATAAGAGGAAAAATTGTGATTTTGTAATTTTTTTTAAAAGTTTCTAAGCTATTTTGAAGATGAAGAAAATAAATGGCAACTTCCAGATTTGAGAAATTTGGTTTTCATATGTAACATTACATCATACATCAATTTCACATATGTTTTTAAATTCCGTTGATTTTTATAACGCTTTTAATTTTCTCAAAATTTTCGATTTTTCAATTTTTACAACCAATTTAAGGCTAACCATGGTGTTACGAAATTATTATTACTAAATAAATATGATAATAACTGTCCACGGGTTACAATATTATGAAAACAATTCATTTATGTTAAATAGATTTCAAGATATGGAACTTTAAACTTGCAACTTTGAACGATTCCATACAAGCCATTCGATGTCACAAGTTCTTTAAATGTCCAGAACTGCCAAAATATTTTATTTTTTGTCAAGATATTTTGAATAGCTCTATTTAAATATAAATTTCATTAAAATCGGTTACTATGTAGCCACGACTTTTTTTAAATTTTTGCTCATTTTGCATGGAATGACCCATTAGTAAAGCTATAAATTGATCGTTTCGAAAAGAATTAAAATAAAAAATACAATAGTTACGTGATTTCGCAAAAGAAGAAAAAAAGAAATTTAAAACAGTTGACATTGACGTTTTTTATTCCGAACCACGCTTTTATCACATTTTTTTAATAGAATTTTTCTATTGAATAGTTAAGTAGCCGAAATTGTAGACACGTTTAATTCCAGGTTTTGTAGTACTTTTCTGCATTTAAATAAATCGAAAAATTCTATTAAAAATTTGTGGTAAAGCGTATGAAGGCTTTTCTACTAACGAAATTTGGATACTTTTTTTTTAATCGTATTGGGAGAAGCAAAACTATAAATTGATCGCTCGCAGATATAAAAATAAACTAGTCGGATCTGCCAATCCCAAAACTTTCTTCTATCTCAGTCATGTTAATACTTCAAAACTCGCTAGCACATCGCCAATACAATTAATATTTTTCGTCATTCTGTTGTACGTCAGCTGCTTGCGAATCGTCGGGTTACCGGGATGCGATCAACTGATGTATACTAAACTACGAAAAGTCCTTCTGGCCTGAACCGACAGGAACAGATAGCCTCCCTATTCCTTGGTTTTATGATTTTAGCTAATTTTACTGGAAAACACGAAGCTAAAATGCGTGGAACCTAAATAAAGAAGATTCAATCCCAGTTCTCGTCAAGATTGAATTTGAATGAGAATATCGACAAATTAGTCCTCTACAGCCAAGTTGGCTTCATTTATGGCAACTTATTTTGGTCGCCAAATATTTGGCGATATTCCGCCAACTGTCGCCAAGTTTGGCGAGAATTTGACGTTGGCGAATATAAATATATAGTGATAAGCATATAATAGGATTAATGGTTACAACAATGAAAGAAAATTTGCCGAAACCATGTTAACTAAAACTCATAAATTAAACCCGTTTATGGATGAATTGTGCTGTCTTGTTTGAAAATGTCAGCCACCCTAAATTTCAAACTGCTATATCCAAGCAGTTTTTTAAGATAGAGGCAAAACAAAAAAAATTGTTTCGGATTCTCCGGATCAAGGCCGAACATTTAACGAAAAAAACTTTTAGGATTTCTCATTTTTTTTACATCGTTTTGAATTTGAAATCATTAAATGGTTATCACAGCGCCCCCTTTCGTCGAAATATCTCCAAATTCTAATAGAACCTCCTTGCCATAGCCAAAAACATAGAAACAAATGTTATTTAATTTGAAGCATAACTTCATACACTTTTCGATGATACTGTGGTGAAAATGGAACAAAAATATCGATCACGGCGCCCCCTTTCGTCGAAATATCCACAAATTCTAATAGAACCTGCTTGCCATAGCCAAAAACATAGAAAAAAAATGTGTTTCAATTTGAAGCATAACTTCATACACTTTTCGATGGTACAATGAGGACGGACAGACGGACAGACAGACATTTTGTAAAAACATGTTTTTCGTAATCTCTGACCCCTAAAACGTATAAATCCGTCGAAAACCGGAAGTCGAAAAAAATTTCGATTACAATACTTTCTTCTATTATAGATAGAAGAAAGTAAAAAGATATAGCGATGCTAATAAAAAAATTCTTAAATTTTGTTTGATTGCAAAATTATGTCACTATTTTTTTTAAACTTGTTTTTATTATTTGCCAATTGATCAATTTATAGTTTGGCTACTGACAAAACTTTTTTTAAATGTATTAAAATCCCTTCAGTACGCCTCCCCAAAATAGGTACATCATTTTCAACTGTTTTACATGTGATTTTGTTTTTTCGAGAATTTTCGTAAGTTTTTTTTTATTATTATTATTATTCCTTGTCAGCTGTTTTACATACGATATCTTAACTGTTAGATTCCACCTTAGAAAATGCCGAACGACGTCTGTTAACTCTGTTTCTTTGCTATACGGTAGAGAGCTTCAATGCTTGAAAGTAATTAACTACCCGAATGCCGAACGGTTATCTTCGCCTTTTTGATTCGCAAAGATTCTGCCATAAAAAACGGCAAATCTTTCCTCAATGAAACAAGGGCAGCAAAGAGGTACATAAACCACAGATCTATTAAATTTGCCATATGGTCAACTTAATCGTCTAACAAGGACAATTAAAGTTTCTTGATTTTTTTCAAATTGTAAGCTGGATACAAATTTCAAAACTTTTAATTTTTTACTTACTATGTTCCTTTATTATTTTCCCGGTATCAATACTCCAATTAAAAAAAAAAAACTATTCAATTTATTTTCACTTATGGTTTAGTTCTTGTGTGAGTTTTTGACTCCATTCCAGGTACGACGCAAACATTTTCTTTCGCAATATTTTTGAGCAGTGGGTGGGTAGGGGAACACATGGATGTCAGAGGAATTTTTCAGACATTAATTTTCATGGTTCCATGTATTATATAATCAATACATACTGAAAGAATTAATCAATTTGTTCTGGGAATTATTTATTATTATTTTTTTACACTTTTGACATACTAATTCTTTACCATGTCATCCATTATTAATGCCTGATGACATATTTGGCGTTTATTATTGAATTATTGGTTGTTTTTGAGCTTGGTAGGAAAACTTGCCAGTGCAAAATGGAACAGTCAAATAAAGTGAAAATTCGTGGGACTTCTTCAAATACAAAGTAATTAAACTTTATTCAGAACAAAAACTAAGTGTAATAGAAGACAGCTAAAAATAAGTGACAAAATAAGTTGCAATTTCTTTTACATTTCATGTTTCATAAAGTTATAAAGAAACGGGAATCGTACGGTTTTAACATTTGCGTACTACTATTTCAAACAGTAACTTTCGATTTATTTAATTTCAACTTTCTGTATGTAAAATAAATATTAATTTTCGAAAATAGTGGCACGAATTCTTAAAGTATGTTATGGCAGTAAATTCAGCCTAGCGAACAAAACGAGTTAAAATTCAACCTTTAAAAATTCTGAAAGAATAGTAGCCAGGTTGGAGGTCCAGAGGCTCTAGCTGTCTCTAATTAACCTTTTGAAGGGCGGTGGCTCATTTTTGGACGACTTACCTTAATTTCGCGCGTATACGCCGCACCTCAGGCAATTCGATTTCCTACCAGAATTTATTTAAATGAAATGTGATTTACTTCTGCTTAGCACTTATCGCTCTTCTTGTTTGAAATAAAATTTCCGGTTAGAAAAAGACTTAACTAGGGTGCGGCGCATACGCGCGAAATTACGGTAATTTTAATCCTGAAAAACAACACCCATCAGAATTTCGGAATGAAAATTTTCCTTTTAATAAGTGCGTGAAGAAAAGCGTTAAGTTTCTTTACATTTTGTTTAAAAATTCTGGTGTCATTCAATCATTTCAGCAATTTACGAATAGACGTACTCTGTTGCTGAAAAGGTTTTAAGGTAATATTCTTCATCTAATCTAATTGCAGAATATTCTTCGATTAAAAAGACGTAAATAACTTTACAAATTAGTGGCGTCCAGAGCATCTGAACCCCCATTGTGACAATGACGCGCCACTGCTAATGAGCAAGCCCATATTTCTTTGCTATTACAGCAGCATTAGTCGCCTACCATAGAAAATTAAGTTTCTTGATTGAATTGAATGATTGAATGTCTACTTCTATTGTTGCCTTATTTAAACTTTCTTTAAATGCGACGAATTTTGCTTTCCTCAAAAAACTGGTGGCAATCAAGGAAACTGAATTAAAAAAAGTAGCCCACTGGCAACCCTGTTGCTATAAAGCCTGTACAAAACTAATCGCAACAGCAATTAGCGACTCAAAAAACTAGATGCTTAGAACATTGCAATCTGGACTTAAAATGAAGACGAATGCATATATATATATGTCCTGGTATTGCAAATGAGATCTCATGACGCACGCAGGTACGCCGCGGGGTCTAACACAGACAAATAAGAATCTTGATACGATTAACGTATTATCACAGTACTTAAAATAATATTATTAATTGTTTACTTTCTACGTTTTCCTTTAATATTTTTCCGGTATTAATAATGCAGAATTTTTTTTTCAATGCGAAAAAAGATATAAAAAGGAATACTTTCATTTTGTTCACATCCATGGTTTAGTTCTCGTGTGAGTTTTTAACACTTTCCAACCTAGTTGAAAAGTGTTTATGACTTCGGTTTGTCTGCCGTATGCCCGTCTGGCCGTCTGCCGTCTACCGTCTGTCCGTGCTCTAACTGCCGTAAATATGCTCGGATTGTCCTGCAATTTTTATATGTTATTGTCGTCATCTATAGCATGTTCTCTATTTCAACTGAAGTGTGTCGCACTTATAGTTTTTTTACAGGGACACTCAAAAGAATTCCGTTACATTACGGTCTATGTGGAAAAATCATTTGCGGTTTATTTTAATGATGTTACGCAATTTCAAACACATTGTAATTGATATATATCACAAGGGTGCATTACAAGAAGCTTAATATGGAATAGGGTGTGCATAGAACTTATAGTTACTTTACAGGGACAGTCAAAAGAATTCCGTTACATTACGTCTGTGGAGAAAAATCGTCTGCGGTTTATTTAAATAATGTTTCACTATTTTAAACGCATTGAAATTTATATAGATCACTAAGGTGCATTACAAGAGGCTTACTACAGAATATTGTGTGTATAGCAGTCATCGTTCATTGACAGGGACACACAAAAGAATTCTCCACTGTCTGTTAACAATAATTCCTGGAAGTTCGTTTTAAGTTGCTGAACGCGATTTTAAATTTAACTCACTTTTTGTCTATTACTTGGTGTGTATACATTCTGTAAATCATATACATGGCAGCAAAAAAGTTCGCGAACACATTTCCGTTTATTGACAGAAACTGCAGAAGGAGAATTTTAAACTGTGCTACGCGTTTCCTAACTAAACTAAAATGTATCATCCTATGTAGCATATATACAAATCTATAGATCATATACAGGGCTGAATAAAAGTATTCGGATATTTTTCCGAATATTGTATATGTTGGAAATTCCTGAAATTACATTTTAAAATATGTTATGCTTTTTCCAAATTGTTTACATAGATGTTATCTTTCAGCTTATTAAACGGTAATGATTTGTAAAATTATTTTGGAAGCGTTGGAAAGTGTTTCATAATCTATGCTTGACGCATGGTTTTTCGTTCTTGTTATTTTCATTCTCGGTAGGACTCAAACATTTCCTTTCGTGATAATTTCGATAACTCGGTAGGCTGAGAAACACATGGATGGTAGAGGAATTTCTCAGATATTATTTTTTATGGTTCTATGTATTATTAAATCAAAGCATATTCAAATAATTATTCCATTTGATGCGTGAATTATTCTTAAGTTTTTTCCACTTTAAACATACAACTCTTTCCCTTATCATCTATTACTAAGGCCATATGATCTATTTGACATTTCTTGTTGAATTATTGGTTGCTTTGTGCTTGGCAGGAAAATTTACTTGTGCGAAACAGAACAGTCAAATAAAGTGAAAATTCGTGGAACAACACCAAACACAAAGAAATTAAACATTATGAAGAACTGAAAGTTATTGTAATAGTAGATAGCTACAAATAAGTAACAAAATAAAATGTTGTTGCTTTTCCAGTCTATGTATCCGACAGTAGAGGAAAAACAATATTCGTAAGTTTTTAACTTTGATTTACCACTATTTTTAAGCAGTGATTATCCATTTATTTTATCACGAATTTCCGCCATTATTTAAGATAAATATAAATTTTCGAAAATTACAGTACTATTCCTGAAAACGTATCATTCAGGAAATCCTGCCTAGCAGACTAATTGAGTTAATATTTCAATCTTCCAATTTTGTTTTCGAAATTTTGTAAAGTATCGTATTTTTTATTTTTATGCCTTGTCAAACGATCAGCTTATAGTTTAGCTGCAAGCAAAACTGTATACAAAAGACCAAGGCGAAGAAAACTTTACAATTTTACTGGTATCCAGAGCATTCGGACCCCCTCCCTGGCTACGCCACTGAAACCGCTAATATGCCATACTGCCACCAGAATTTTGGAATTTTTTTAATTTTAAGTACGTAACGAACATTATTTTCAATTACTTTATATTTGACAGGACAAAGACGGTACAGTGGACTCTTCAGAGGGTCTTATTTTCGGAAAGAAAGTACAGAGCACTCTGTGACAATTACAATGTACTTAGTCAGTTGTATTTTTTCATCCATTATAAATTTTAACTCTTTTGTTAGAAAGACTTTTGAGATTACAGTGCAATGTTAAGGTAAATCATAATAATGATATTTCTCCACGTCTTTCTGCTTTTGTTTTCTAACGTTTACGAGTGTCAGATGATACATTAGCACAGTTCAGTTTACTTACTTCATGTTTTATCTATTTCAGTGTTTTATCGCGGTGATTCCGCATTATGTGTGTTTCAGTTAGCATCATGATGTCTGCATTTTGGCTCCAGTCGTCTTACAGTATATGAACTTAATCTCGTTTGCAAGCTATTACTTGTTTACATATATATATGTTTGCTCATTCGTATGCTTTGCGTTCGGTCTGAGAGTCTTCTGTGTTGACTTATACTTCGTCTTTACAATGGCGTGGTCATATTTATGTTTACAGTGCAATATTGTGGGAATATATACGGCTGTAAAAAATAGCAAGTGATATTGTGGTGCTACAGTACGCAGACGTCAACAATGTGGCTGATGTTTTCTGGTATCTCGTGACGTCAATATTGCTTGACTATAACTAAAGGCATTTTAAAATTTAAGAGGGTTCGTACGCTGTTACCACAATTTTTTAATATTTTTCGCCTTATTTACATGCAGAAAAGCATCGCAAATCCTGAAATTAAACAAGGCGTCTACAATTTCTGTTATTTAAATATTAAATAGAAACATTCTATTAAAAGAATATGGTAAAAGCGTACGAACCCTGTTTAAAGACACTTGGACAATATTATATTAATTTTGATTTATCCGATCACAAGGTTTTAGACTATTTGGAATGCTGAATTTCTATGGCTATGGATCATATGACATTTGACCATTGTTAAGACATTCATATGATTCTTGATCATTGTTGGTACCATCTGCGTTTGAACTTTCGTAAGATTTTGAATCATGTTAGACATTTGGACATTTAATAGATTAATTTAGATTAATTAATTTAAACTTTTGAATATCTGAAATGTTGACACGCAATGTGGTTGTGTCGGTTTTATTATTATTTTGTTTTGTTTATAACCCAGCTGCAGCGGAAATGTATTATATTTCTTTTATACATATTTTATTGTGGTTTTGGGAGTGGATTACTCTCCGTTATTGTTTGTATTAAAAATACCTCACTGTCTGGGCCGTTTTGTGGCTGCGGCTTCGCTGGGAGGCAGAGGGAAGCTTTTCGCCGGAGGTATTTAGCCATAGACCTACGGGCTGGGCTGCCTTTCCGGTTGGGTGTTCAAGTACTTGAAAAACAGCTTCTTCACATAAATTTGTTTATAAATTCTGGTGTCAACCAGTCATTTGAGCAATTTACAAATAGAGGTACTTTGCCCCTGAAAGTGTTTTAAAGAAATATTCTTCGTCTAATCTAATCGTAGAATACTCTTCGATTAAACAAGACGAAAAAACCTTTAAGAAATTAGAGGTATCCAGAGCATTTGGACCTGCATTCTGGCTACACCACCGGTGTTGCCATTAGTCTGCTTTTTAAAATTCAGATTGTGTGATTGCCACTATTTTTTTAAATAGTGTAATTGGGCGTATTCTCGCATTTTTTAATCTGTCATTAAATGAGAAGAATATTTCTACTTCAAAAAAGTGGTGGCAATCAAGCAAACTGAATTAAAAAAGGTAGCCTACTGGCAACACTGTATCCCGCGCCACTGGTAACGATGTCTTTCGCCAATATTTCTTTGCTATTACAGCAGCATTAGTCGCCTACCAAAGACGATTAAGTTTCTTGTTTGAATTGAACCACTGAATGTCTACTTCGATTGACTGCTTATTGAGAATTTATTTTTTTGAATTATTACCTTTCCCTCGTTACTTTTCAGAGCATTTTCTTTAATTATTTTTCTTTTTAACCCTCTGGGCGTTTTTAAAAAGGGTAAAATTGTAATGTTGTTTTCTCTGTATTTGTTTTAACCCTTTAGCGGGCGGTGTCCACAAAAAAGGACACCTAATTTTAATTCCTAAACAGACAAATGGCACCAAGAATATTTAATTAATTTTTTCCATTTATAAAGTAGGAGAAAATTTGCAAGTTTTTATTTTCTAATAAATTCTTTTGTAAATTATGGTGTCAGTCCATTATTTTATCATCTTAAAAACAGAATTATTCCGCGCCGGAAAGGGTAAAATGCTAAAAAAATATGATTCTTTCAGCATTATAAATAAAACTTAATTACAAATATGAATGTAACCCTTAAGAGTATTAATTATTCTTCAATGCTTTGAAAATTCATTAAATCTATAAAATTATATTATCTTAAACATTACATATATTGCAGTGAAACCTGGAGCTTAGTGAACGGAATATTACGTTCCACACGCTTAGAGGGTTAATGTTGAGATATTCTCTAGACAGCCTTTGTTATGTGTCTACGTATTCCATCTTCCATATATAATATTATCAATGCAGATTGCAAAGTATTAAGCAAAGAAAACGTTATATAACTAGAAGAAAAACTCTATATAAATGTATTGAAGTCTGTTCAGTAATTTTGAAGAAAAGGTACACCAATATTAGCTGTGTTACATGCGACTTTACAATTGTTGTCATCCCTTTAACCCCTTCGGGACGAGCGTGTTTTACAGAATTTTTAGTCTTTTACCACCAGTTTTTCAAAACAGAAATTTTCGCCTAATTTAATCGCAGAAATGCTAAGATTTAATAAGACAAATCTTACAATAAAAAATAACTGGTGGGAATAATCGAGGTTTCTGAGCATCTAATGCGTCACTTATCGTTACGATCGTAGTCCCCAAGGGGTTAAGATTTCGCCTTAGGAAATTCTAAATGACGTCTGTCACCTAGGTTACTTTGCTATATGATAGAGACAGGGGTTGGAAGCAGTGCCCTACAAGTAACGAAGCTGCGTTAATCACTGCTTTTTTACCATAGTTTATAGTATAGCGCTCTACATTTTGTATCGCGAGTAGCGCGATACAAAAAATCAGTAGTTTGTAGAGAAAACCGACGCTACTTTTAACGCTATTTCAGAGGAAGAAATTATTGACATTCTGCAAATCCCGTGGCCAAAAGTTGCTGCTTTTGTGCAAAATTTGTCAGCAAAAATCTCAGCTGCAGAGTATAGCAACGCATCACATGAAGTCATAGATTTTTCCCATTGACACTTGTTGCTAAAATCAAGTACTGACATATTGAAGGAATTATTTTTTTGCTGGCAACATTTGTCTATTTATGCGTTATTAGGTTTTCATGATTTAACACCGGATTTCAAAATAATCGGAATCGCTTTATTTACAGATTTATTTATTATTTGCATTTAGAGTTGTTTTTCTGAAATTTTCTAGATTATAATATCTCTCTTAATTTTGCTACGAAATTTGTAATATGTATATAAACTAATATTTCAGAGAAAAACACAAAAAATGTCTTGCATGTTATCTTTTTTTTTTTTTAATGCTTTCGGTTATATTGTATTAGTTTAATTGTATCCCGGCAGACGCGATATAACGAGTGGTCGTTTTATTATATAATCTGGGTCTTCGATTTCTAGTGTATAATGAACCCTTTGACAAAATCTGAAAGGAGCAAAGTAGCAACTATTTTATTTTAAAAAAGTCTGTAGTTGCTACTGTTTAAAACAAGTAGTTGTAGTAGAAGTTAGCTACATTTTCGATAAAGTAGTTGAAGTTGTTGTTCGCTACAATAAAAAAAGTTTTTCTGATCTCTAGGTAGGGTTCTTCAAATTTTATGTCTGAATGCCGTTAACCGCCACCAATGCCGAAAGGTAATCTTCGCCTTATTAACCTTTTGCTTACGGGCTTGGACTATCCACTATTTTTATATTAACTCCTACCGCAATTTACAAAAAAAAAATTCATTTTCATAAGGTTTCTCTAGAAAGTATCACAGTATAAGTGTTTGGCTGAGATTTGCTTTCAAAGAGTGGTGCGAGTAGAATAAAGAAACAGCCGCTTGGACGACGTATGTCCCAACCCCGTAATCATACGGTTAAATCACAAAGATTTGGCACTAAACAGGGTAAATCTTTACACCTCAGAATAGCGTTAGTTTGGCTGCCAATGGCCCCAAGATAGAGACGAGACTACTTTTACACGGTCACCCTAATCGTTTAACAAAGACAATTAAGCATCTCGATTCAACACCTTCAAATACAAGAGAATACTTATCCAAAAAGTTAATTGTTTACTTTGTACGTTTTCCTTTAATATTTTTGCGGTTTGAATAATGCAGTATTTTTTAATACGAAAAAAGATACAAAAATGAGCTTTTTTATTTTATTTTAATCCATGGTTTAGTTTTCCTATGAGTTTTTGTTTTTATTCCAAGTAAGACTCAAACTTTTTCTTTCGTGATAATTTCGAGCACTGGGTAGGCTGAGAAACACATGGATGGTAGAGGAATTTCACAGATATTATTTTTTATGATTCTTTGATTCTTTGATATCTATGACTCTTTGATTCTATGTCTTCCATGTATAATCAAAGCATATTGCTATAATTATTCCATTTGTTGCGTGAATTTTTTCTTGAGTTTTTTTGCACTAAGTTTGCAACTCTTTCCCTTTCCATCTATTATTAATGCCATAGGGCCTATTTGGCATTTGATTTTGGAATTTGATTTATTGTTGAATGTTGTTTGTTCTGTGCTTGGCTGGAAAATCTGCCAGTTCGAAACAGCAGAGTCAAATGAAGTGAAAATTCATAGAAAAACACCAAATCCTAAGTAATTAGACATTATTAAGAAACAAAAGCTAAGTATAAAAGTGGATAGTTTAAATTAGTAGCAAAATAAATTGTTCTGACTTTTGCACTCTATGTATCTGACAGGATTCCTGCGGTTTTACGTTTTGTGTACTTTCAAATAATGATCTTCAACTAATTAAATAGCAAATTTCCGTCATTATGTAAGATATATATTAACATTTTCCTGCCTTTGACGTATTTTCTTAAATTAATGTCATTATACTAGATAAATATTAATTATCGAAAATTACGATACGGATCCTCAAAATATGTGTTGACAGGAATTTCTGTCTTGCAGACGAAATGAATTAAAATTCTACCTTCTAATAATATCCTAAACGATGTTTGTTGCCTATATTTATTTGCTGTTGCGAAATCCTTAATTGCATAACGTAGAATATTATGTTATTTAATTGCATTAAACCACTAATGCCACCACCATTTAAACGATAATTTTTATTTCACTTGTCATCTTTCCGGTATTGTTAATTTAGATTTTCTTTTTCGGTAAAACAAAAACTAAGTGTTTGAATGGATGATTACAAATAAGTGTAAAAATAAATGCTGTTGTTCTTACATTATATGCATATGTCAGAGGAGAAAAAACAGGATTCGTATGCTTTTAATATTTGTCTACGTCTATTTTCAAATAGAGGTCAATAATCGCAATTTTCTGTCATTACATAAGATATATATTAATTGTAATACTGCGAATCATTAACACATTCATTGCCGAGTTAAAATTACCTGAATTTTATTTTATTTAGAAAGTTTGATCTCATACAAGAAAATACTAATAGCAGTAATAGCAATATTTACATTATTTAATTACTGGCATTTCGTGATTACTTAAAATAAAAATTCTTATTTCAAAATTTCCGGCACAAATTCGTAATTTTATATTTTAAAACCGCGAGTATATTCGTGATTCACAGCGAATGGGTTAAATTACGTTTTGGCATTAATCCCGACTTAGCAGACAAAACGGGTTAAAATTCTACCTTCCAAAATACTGAATGATCAAGACTTGCCTGGGTGGAAATCTAGAGGCTTTAAATAGAAGCCTCTATTTTCTTAAAATATTCTCCGTCTTATCTAATTTCAGAATTTTCATCGATTAAGCAATGCGAAAATAAGTTTACGAAATCAGTGGTTTGCAGATCATTGGCAACCTGGTTACGTCGCTGTCAGCGACGTCTGTCGCCTATATTTCTTTATTATTATGTCATCTGTAATCGCCTACCGTAGACGATTAAGTTTTCTATTGTATTGAATGGCTAAACCGCTACTCCGATTGACTGCTTATTGAAAATTTTAATTTTTTACTTATTACATTTCCTTTATTAGTTTTAAGAATATTTCCCTTAACTATTTTTCTTTTTAAAGTAAAGATAATTTCCAGACATCATTCGTTATTGTTCTATGTATTCCACCTTCCACATATAATATTATCGATGCATATTGGAAAGAATTGAGCCAAACTATATTAACCAACCAAACAACCCATTCACGAAGAGAATCTTTTACACTTTTTTAATTTTTAGACACCACTTGACACCGGTTTTTTCATGCTGTAATTTTGAGTTATTTAATCTGTCAAAATTTCAGATTAGATAAGGGGAACATTTCCGTGTTAGAATGCTGCTTTCTAAATTTAAGTGTTTCGTGCGCCTTAAGTGGCAATTTTTTTACCAATTGGCGTTAATCAGTTAAGGGGGCGACAACAGTATTGAAATCACATGTACTTATTTCTCGTGAACTACTGAAGAGATTCCTTATTATATCAGTGGACCCGTGCAAGGATTTCGCACTGCAGTCTAATATTTTTTCGAAGCAGGTTTAAACTTCTAAAGAAAAATTAAGGACAATCTGAAACAACCTTAGTCAAGTCACAATAACATCTCATTTATTCCATGAAAGTTACAGTAAAAAGTGATCGCAGATGGCGAAGGAAAAAAAAATATCAATTATATTTTAACTTCATCGAGCACGATATAATGCGATATTTTATTTTTGTGGCAACATTGATTTGAGAAAACCTTTCATTTCGTTTATGAAAACAATGCCGATTTAATTTTTAATTAACTGCAATTTTAATTTAAAAAAAAAACATGTTTTAAAACACTTGTGAGTGTAGTATGTCAGCCGCCGGTTCCAAATCCTTTCATATGATTTTTTATTCATCTTTATGCTTTTTATATTTGCTTAGAAAAAAGGATGTTTACACCAGAAATAATATATATGATAGATTTGTTGGTGCTTGAGCTTTAAATTGATCGTTCGAGGAGGAATGTAAACAACACGTACACTAGGTATAGTTATACAGTTTCGTATGCGAAAAGAAACCACTGGTTAAACAGCTGATATTGATGTTGCCTTTTACTCGATGTCCACTGAAGGGATATGAATACTCTTTTTTTAAGGAAATATGGCAGAAGCTAAGTGATAAATGCATCGTTTCGGCAAGACATAAAAATAAAAAAGCTATAGCTACGTTAATTAAAAAAAAAATCCGTAGATTTGGTTTCTTAGAAAAATTTCGTAATTATTATATATATATATATATATATATATATATATATATATATATATATATATATATATATATATATATATATATTTTTTTTTTTTTTTTTTTTTTTTAACATGTGTTTTTTACTTTTATTTCTTGCAGAAATATTAATTTATAGTTTCGCTGCTGATAAAACTATTAAAAAATATATTGAAATATTTTCAGCACTTCCGAGGAAAATGTACATCAATGTCAGCCGTTTTACATGTGAATTTCTTTGCTGTCGAATTTGCGTAACTGTTGATTTTTTGTTTTTGTTTTTATTCCTTTCCCAAGATGCGTACACTTCTTGGAATTTTCAAGGAGTCAGGCACCACTTTTTTTTATTAGAAATTTTACATTTAACCCCTTGGGGACGAGCGACACGTATACGGGACGCATAAAATGCTCAGAATCCTCGATTATTCCCGCCAGTTATTTTTTATTGTAAGCTTTGCCTTATTAAATCTTAGCATTTCTGCGATTCAATTAGGCAAAAATTTCTGTTTTGAAAAACCGGTGGTAAAAGATTAAAAATTCTGTAAAAGACGCTCGTCGCGAAGGGGTTAATATTTAAATCGAAGATTTCGCACCAGTCGTCTTTGACAGAAGAGTGTGTATACATTTTTATAAATTAAGTAAGGAGAAAAATTCTATTAGAAATTTGTGGTAAAAATGTATGCACTTTTATTGCCGATCGATCAATATATCTTTCAACTACAATCAAAACTTTATAAAAAAAAAAGTATTGAAATCTATAAATAAGAATGTATACATAAAAACAAACAAAACTGCTAAATGGTACACAAAACAAGAACCTTTATATGCACTTGTTTAAATAAATATGATGGTAAAAACATAAAATCTACGTTTGGATTTGCTTCTACAGCCGTCCTCAGGATAAAATATGATAATAAAGTGATTTAAAAGTCCAACAACGAAAGCGTCTTGCATGACAGATAATTTGTTGAGTCAATGGCCAATTACATGATTTATGTATGTCATATGATTTATGTATATCATATGATTTATGTATATTGTATAATCAGGGCCTGATTACCAACGGGTCAACCTTCCACCAGTAAATTTTAATATAAATTTTTGTCGTATTTAAACGCCGTATTCATGCAAAATTAGTGCTTTTGTTTATTTTACTCGGAAGCTCCGCCCCCGATTCACACGGGCAACGCTGGAAGTGACTGCTAGAAATGAAATTTAATAGAATAACATATGAGATTGGATTATTTTTCAAGTAGTTCCTTGTGCAATTAAATGAAAAAATATGTGGATTCTATAAATGCTAAATATTGCAATTATCAAAATCATTGACGGCAGATAGATCCCAAAATTCCACACTTTATTAGGGATAAAACATCAAAGTAAAAAAAAAAAAATGTAATACCTAATTTATATTTGGAATAAAATAAATAGCCGCCAATCTTCTTTTTTTTTTAAAATCAAATTAGAACTCTTTTGAATTAGAAACTTTTTTAAGAAATAAAAACAATTAAGTATCACATGAAACCATTGCCGAGTTCGGGCTCTTTTTCAGAGGCCGAGCCCGTCCGAGTTCAATGATTTGAAATCTAATCCGGTTCGAGCTCGATGCGGAAAGTACCCAGTAGACAACTGTACATTTTAAAATTGTTACAAAATTTGTTTTCCCATTTAAAATTCTTCTTACGTGGAAATAATTATTACTCCTAAATCCTTTCTTTTGACAAAGTTTCATGATTTTTATGCCACAGGAAATATGTTTCAAATAGAAAATTTTTACTTGTACACAAACACTGGCAAAAATCTGCAAATATTACATTTCGTATTTATTCAAAATATCATTGCACAACTATGGCTGTAAGGCATTTCTGTTTTCCAGTAACTCTGGATAAAGATTTTAAACAGGAAGCGTGGATAGACAAAGAATATCTAATAACTTATGTATGATACTCTTGTCGAAAAACTTCAGAATCGGATAGAATATTTCTTTTTATATTCTATCAATAACAGTTCAGTCTCATTTTAAAATGATTTTTAAAGGTTTGTAAAACATTTTAAGAAACGTACAATACATTCTTACATTTCAAACAGCAATTATTTTTTTTTTCATTTTTACTTTCTTCTATCTTTACAAGATGAAAGTATTGGATTCATGAAAATTTTCGACTTCCGGTTTTCGACGGATTTATACGTTTTAGAAGGTATTGAACACGATTTGACCATTTTTAGAAAATGTCTGTCTGTGAGTCTGTCTGTCTGTAGGTGACAAAAATTTTGTGGGCGCTCTATCTCAAAAACTAATGCACGAAATTTAATAAAACTTTATATTCAGTTAGTCCCTGATATAAATTGGGGCTGATTAGTTTTTGGTGAAAATCACCCGAAAGGTGGCGCTGCTATGCTGCATTTTTCGCTATTTCCGCAAAAGCTGTATCTCAAGAACTAATGCACTCATTTTCCTCAAACTTCAGGTTCAGTTAGACCTTGACATAAATAGATGCGGATTATATTTGGTGTAGATATCCCAACAGGTGGCGTTGCTATAACCACTTTTTTCTTGATTTTTAGGATAGCTATATCTCAAGAACTAATGCACGGAATTTCATCAAACTTCAGATTCCGTTAGACCTTGACACAGACCTGCTAAGTCTCCCGCTTTTTGGATACCAGTATTTTAATATAGAAAATGTTGTTTTATTTAATTGCAGCATTCCGTGATTTGAAAGAAAATCATTTTTCTCTAAACAATTACTGGTGTGCAAAAAGCCGGAGACTTGGCTACTCTGCTTGACATAAATAGATGCTGCTTACGTTTTGGTGTAAATAGCCCAACAGGTGACACTGATATGCTACTTTTTTAACTATTATCACGAGAAATATATCTCAAGATCTAATGCACGGATTTTCATCAAACTTCAGATTCAGTTAGACGCTGACATAAGTTGTTGTTGATTAGGTTTTGGTCTAAATCTCCCAACAAGTGGCACTAATATGCTGTATTTTGTAGGATTTACACGATTTTAGCAATAGTCATATCTCAAGAACTAATGCAAGGAATTTAATAAAACTTTATATTCAGTTAGACCTTGATATAAATTGGTGCTGATTCTTTTTAGTGTATCCGAAATCTGTGTGAGATAGAAGAAAGTTTTGGGATTGACATATCCGACTAGTTTTAATTAGTGAACAGGAAAAATTTTTACTTTGAGCCTGCTGCAGCCCTAAATCTTCTGAAAAGATCGAGATTGAATACATTTCAGGCTCAACTCATCTTATCCAAAATCATGTCACTTCATTAATAATAAATTTTATGATGACATTTATATTTTTAGGATGAAAAAAACGGCAGTTGGGTGACTATGGAAATATTTATTAAATGCAACAATTATATCTCCTGAACGTACATTTAAAAATTATTTTATGATAGAACTCTAGTAACACATAAATATTTATAAAGCGGAATTAATATGTGAAAGTATTTATTTTCAAATTTTAAATATGATTCTTCATATATATAAAGTATGTTATACAATGCCAGGTGCGCATAGTTCACTATTTCAGATTAGAAATATTTCCCTAATAATTTTTTCTTACAATTAAATATTTTTCGTCGATTAATTCCAGAGTTAGTAATATCTTTCCGCAGAAAATACTTAAATTATAGAAAATCTAGAGGTATTTTTTGTGAGAAGAGACTATCACAAAAAATTTTGTAGGCGAAGTTTTGTTAGCAGTTAAGAAATAAAGTGATCGGTCGAAAAGGAATGAAAATGAAAAATAGAATTGTTATGTGACTTCGCAAACGAAACAATAAAATTTGAAGTAAACAAAAATACTACGTCTGAACATATTTATATTTATATTAAAATCATTAAAATTACAGACATTATATTTATTATATAGAGACATTATATTTTCTATGTGTTGATGTTTTAGAACTTATTGTGACTTACGTTAAGAAAACTTTTTGCTGATGAGGGATTTTTATGTAAATCCGAAACGTCCAATTTTAATATATTTTTAGTGTTTTATGTAATTGTAATTTAATGTCTGTAACATTATGTCTGTAATGATTTTAATATACAGAAAAAATGAAACTCGTGTAAAACAGCTGACATGGTTCGTACTCTTTTACCATAACTTTTAATAGAATTTTTCGCATTATTTAAATGCAGAAAAGTATTACAAATCCTGGAATTAAACGAGGCGTCCACAATTTCTACTATTTAAATATTAAATAGTAAAATTCTAATGAGAGAAAGTGGCACACGAGTACTTGGAAATTCCAAGGGATGTACGCACCTTGAAAAGGAGAAAAATTCTATTAAAATTTTTGGTAAAAGTGTGCGAACCCTGGCAGACATTGCTATATATATATATATATATATATATATATATATACCGTAATTTCCGGCGTATAATCCGCAGCTCAAAGAGTCGTTTTTCGACCCAGAAATATTATTTTACAAAATGTAACTTAAAAGATCGCTGTAAATATTTAACTACAATTATTGAATAAATTTTCTGGGTCGAAAAACGATTGTTTGAGCTGCGGATTATACGCCGGAAATTACGGTATATATATATATATATATATGTATATATATTTCGTGTACTAGTAAAGAGATATGAATACTCTAATTTCTAAATAATTTTGGCAGAAGTTAAACAATAAATTGATCGTTCGGCAACACACAAAAATCAAAAAAGCTTATAGCGATGCTAATTTAAAGTAAAATCCATAGATTTTGCATGTTTGCAAAATTTTGCAATTAATATAGTACTTGGTTTTTATTTTTAACTGTTTTTTATGTTTGTTTCTTGCCAGAATGTTAAATTTATAGTATCACTACAGAAAATAATATTAAAAACTTTCAGTAGTTCTGAGGAACATATACATCAATATCAACTGTTTTACATGTCATTTTCTATGATTACGAAAATGGGTAACTATTGTATATTTTATTTTTATTTCTTACCCAAGTTGCGTGCACTCCTTTGAATTTCCAAAGAGTCAAAACCACGTTTTCCTATTTGAAAATTTCTATTAAATATATAATCGAAGATTTCGCAATTGCTATCTTTGATAGCAGAGTATGCAACCATTTTTCGATTTAAATAAGGCGAAATATTCTATAAAAAATGGGGTTAAAATTGTGCGTACTCTGCTTGCCGAACAATCAATTTATCGTTTAACTACCAGCAAAACTCTATAAATATAGTCTTTCCAGAATTTTTTTAGAAAAGGCAGAGCAATGCGAACTATGTTACGTGCGTTTTCACAACTGTTGATAGCCCGTAAAACTCCGTTTTGAAAAAACTCAACGATGTCTGTCGCTTGTGTTGATTTTCAGTACTGTAGGGTTTTTCAACCTCTTTGACTGAAAGATGTTATCCACCACTCATTTCTAAACGTAATCGTCCCTTACTTAACCAATAAGACTCTCCTACTAAATAAAGTAAGTCTTTCTGGACTTAACCCCTTCAGGGGCAAAGCACTCTTGTAGCTAAAATATTGAAATGATATATTGACACCAGAATTCACGAACGAATTTATTTTTAAAATAAATAAAAACTTTTACTCATGTACCTTATAAATTCAAAATTTGATTATAAAATTCTGGTGTCATTGTGACATTTTGGCATTAAAATTAAGTGGTATATATAATATACCGGTGCCCTTCAAGGGGTTAACCCTTTAACATTCATTGGTTTCCCCACGAAACCACAAAACTTTAATTACGAATCTTAACAATGACAGCAGAATTTTAATAGAAATGTTTTTTATTTATTATATATGTGAAATATCGCTTTTTATTATATAAAAATAAATTTGTTCATAATTTACGGTGTCAATCATTTATTTCAACATCTTAACAATTGAAGTGCTTTATCCGTTAAAGGGTGCTAGCTTGGTAGACAGCAAGATGCTGCCGGTTAACTACTTTTATTCGACTACTTAATTGTCTAACATAGGTAATTAAGTTTCTTGATTAGAAGATAACATTCTTCAACGATAAACAAATTAAAAAAAAAAAATTCTTAATGTTTTGATTTTATTATTTTTCCGGTTTCAATACTACAGATATATTTTCTTTCATTACAAAAAAGGTACAAAATGCATCTTTTTAATTTATTGTCACCCATGGCTTAACCATCATGTGAGTTTTTGTTTTCATTCCAGGTAGGATGGAAACATTTTCTTTTGCCATATTTCCGAGTACTAGGTTAGTAGAGAAACAAATGGATGGTAGAGGAATTTTTCAGACATAATTTTTCATGATTCTACAGGTACGCTTTTACCACAATTTTTAAAAGAAATTTTCTATTTAATATTTAAATAGCAGAAGTTATAGACACCACGTTTAATTTCGGATTTGTAATACTTTTCTGCATTTAAATAAGGCGAAAAATTCCATTAAAAATTGTAGTAAAAGCATACGAATTCTGTAATCGCTTAGCATATAGATCATTAAGTTTCTTGATTGTATTGCACAATTGAATGTCTACTTCCATTGACTGCTTACATCTTACTTGTATAATTTAATCAATGTTTAATGGAAGAAATAATCCATTTATTCTGAGAATTATTTCTGGAGTTTTTTTATAATTTAAACATAAAAGTATTTCCCTTATTTTCTATAATTTATTTCTGAGGACATGTTTGGCATTTAGTTACAAATAATAATAGTTACAAATAAATGACAATAGTTACAAATAAATGACAAAATAAGTTTGTGTAACTTTTACTTTCCAGGTATCGGTAATAGGTTAAAAGAGAAATCGTACTGTTTTAACTTTTGTGTACTAGTATTTTCCATTTGTAATCTTTGGCCATCTTAATCGTAACTTTTTGTCGTTTTATGACATAAATAATAGTTTTCGAAAATAATGGCATGAATCCAGAAAGTATGTATTGGCATGATATCCTTCAATTCAGACAAAATGTGTTTAAATTCTACCTTACAAAATCCTGAACGTTTTAGTGGCTTATCTAGGATGGAGGCCCAGATGAAATGAGTATCACTACTTAAAAAATATATATTGTTCGCCTTATCTAATCGTACCATTTTCTTCGATTAAATAAGACGAAAATAATTTTTACTGGAATTAGTGGTATTCTGAGCATCTGGATTCCCCCCTTTTTTTCCACACGGTCTACGTCACTGTGAATTATGTATGTCACCTATATTTGTTTGCTATTAGGGTATCCCTAATAGGGCTGGACGATACCCGAAATTTAATATCGCAATAATCAACGAATTGATATTAATATTGGTGATATATCGCGGTAATTACCTTAAAGTGTGCGGGAATAGAAAACTTGTTAATTTCCAAAGATAAACGTTATGGTAGCAGCCACTTAAGTACAAACAGGTGTAGCAAGCAACTTATCAATTCTCTATATCTATTTGCTTACACAGCATCCTTTAAATATTATAGTATCATATTTATAAAAAACAGAAATATTTTAGGAAAAGGACGCATTGTTCGATATCAATTTGGGCTCATACCATTGCTTGGATAGTGGTTTTCTTTCAAAATAGTATATTCCATATTCTTCCTATTATTTTACACTAACTGTTAAATATCCTCGTGTATAACTGAAAATATTATAAAAAAAAAATAACGACGAAAGAGAGATAATCATTAGAAGGGATACTCAGATTTGGATGAAGCGGGCAGCGAACAAATGCGCGGGAAGAAAGGATTATTCCGATATTAGTACTGAATATTCGGAGCTTTTTCTAGCATTTCGAAGTAGCTCTGTGGGAAAAAAATGTTATTGGGATATATCGGTACGCAGGGATGCAAAAATCTAGGCGCCAATGGGATGATTCCCACCACTAAATTTTATTAGTATTCTTCGTCAAATTTTATAAGTATACTTCGTCTAAATTTTATCAGTATTCTTATTATACGAAGAATACTAAACGTTTAGTGGTGGGAATCGGACCATTGGCGCCTAGATTTTTGCACCCCTGATCGGTACAGTCTGAGCTTAGCTATCGTTATTGGGATATATCGTCAGAAATAGATCTTAGATATCGATATTGCGATAATAAAAAAATATCAATATTTGACCGATATATTGATAAACAATCCAGCCCTAATCCCTAATAGTCTAATATAGACGATTAAATTTATTGAGTGCATTGAATGTCTACTTCGATTGACGGCTTATTGAAAATTTTATTTTATTTACTTATTATCTTTCCTTCACTATTTTTCTGAACATTTTCGTTCGTTATTTTTCTTTTTATTGTAGAAATTTTTTTTAGACATCATTTGTTATGTTTCTATGCAAAATCAGCAGTTTGGTTTTTTTTTTATTATTATCAAATCTTTCCTTTATTAAATGACAGCAGTTCGTTATTACATAAAGTAACATTTCTTCATTGGGAATTTCCAGTATGGACTCGGAATTTCTCAATGAAAAAGGTGGCCAAACCGGCAACCCTGATTCTATGTATTCTATCTTCCATACATACTATAATCAATGAATATTGAAAACAATTAAGCAACGAACATTATTAAGTCATGTACCTTATTCTCGGGAACTATGGAATTAATTTATAATGTTGTTGTTCATAGTTTTGTTAGTAGTTAAGCTATGAATTAATGAAAATTAAAGTTACAATTGTTTCGCAATTTCGCAACTAAAAAATAAAATTCTAGTATAACAGCTGACAGTGATGTACATTTGTTTCGGGTACAACTGAAAAAATTTGAAAACTCAATCCCTACATTTTGTTTGATCGCAAACTTGTGTAACTATTACATTTGGTTTTTATTTTTAACACTTGTATTTTATTTTTATTTCTTGCTTAATAATCAATTTATAGCTTCGTGACTGACAGAACTGTCAAAAAAAAAGTTTTGAAATTCCTTTAGTATTTCTTTAGCAAGAGGTGCATCTATGTCAGCTGTTTTACGTGTCGGAATTGCTTAACTATTATATCTTTTATTTTCATTCCTTGCCAGTTTAGTTTTAGTCAGTTTAGTGCCAGAGTCAGTTTATAGATGAACTACAAGCAAAATTCTAAAAAAAAAATATTCAAGTCCGTTCACTAATTTTGAAGAAAATGTACACTAATGTCAGCTGTTTGCGCAACTGACGTCACCTACTTACGATTCCATCTTAAACATTCCTGGTTGATATTACCAATATTCTTTTGTCATGCGATAGGTGTCTAAAACGTTTTTGAATGGAAGTTGTTAAAAGTCTTTAACGCCTTCACGACGAGCGTCCTTTACAAAATTTTTAATCTTTTACCACCAGTTTTTCAAAACAGAAATTTTCGGTTAATTGAATCGCAGAAATGCTAGCATTAAATAAGGCAAAGTTTACAATAAAAAGTAACTGGTAGGAATGATCGAGGGTTCTGAGCATCCTTTGCGTCACGTACACTTGTCGCTCATCCCCAAGTGGTTAATGCTGAAAAATAATTTATAAGGCTTATATAATGCAAACATATTCTATCATCAAACCAGATAAATCTTTCTAAAACATTAACAGCTTGTCAGCACGCGGACCACAGTTCAAAGATTCCTGTTATAAAGCTTTCACAATCGTGTAACATACACAATTAAGTTTCGTGATCGACTGTTCAAAGCTGAAGAGAAGTCTTTCAACTAAAATTTTATTTTAATAAATCACAACACTCGTTTATTATTTTTCCGGTCTTTACATCAGAATATTTTTTTTTAATACGAAGAAAAGATGAAAAAAAAATTCATTTTATTGTCACCCTTGTGAAAGTTATTGTTTTCAATCAGAGTAGTGCACAAAACCTTTTCTTTCGTATTGTTTGCAAGCACTGAGTAGGTAGGGGAGCTCATGGATTGCAGAAAAATTTACCAAATATGAATTTTTATTGTTTTATGTGTTATTCCATCTTCCATGTATAATATAATCGATGCAAATTGAAAGAAATAATCCCATTTGTTCCGAGAACTATTTCTTGAGATTTTTTGCACTTGAAACATACAACTCTTTTCTTTTTCATACATTAACGATGCCCAAAGACAAAATTTCTTATTTATTGTTGAATTAGCAGAACCACTCGTCTTCGCCCGAGTTAACCGTGGGTGATTTATTTATTTAAAATAAATAAAAATGCAATATCCTAAAACAATACGGCGAACACAGTAATGGAACTTGATGCATTAACACCTATAAATCGTTAAAACGGCAAAAAAAAAAAGAATGATGTTAATTTCACGTTTGATCCAGAAGCTCAGGATACCTATATTTTAACTAACGAAATATTCTTTGTCTTATCTAATACCACCATTTTCTTTGATTAAACAATGCGAAAATGATTTTACAAAAATAGTTGTATCTAAAGCGTCTAGACGATCGCCCCGGCTACGCCACTGTGAACGATGTCTGTCGCCTGTATTTCTTTGCTATTACGGCGACCCTGGTCGCTTACAATATAAACCATTAAGTTTATTGATTGCATTTCACGATTTAATGTCTACTTTCATTGACTGATTCAGTGTTGCCAGTAGGCTACTTTTTAAAATGCAGATAACTTGCTTGTCATCACATTTTTGAAGTAGAAAGTTTCGTCTTATTTAACGACAGAATAAATGATGGGAGCATAAGGCTAATTAAACTATTTCAAAAAAGTGATGGGAATCAAACAATCTGAATTTTTAAAAAAAAGTAGCCTACTGGCAACACTGGACTGCTTATTGAAAATATTCATTCTTCACTTAATACAACTCCTTCGATATTTTTCAGAATATTTTCCTTCATTATTTTTCTTTTTAATGTAGAGATTTTTTGCAGACATCATTTGTTATGGGTCTACGTATTCCATCTTCCATATTTAATGCAGAGCTCCCAATTGGCCCGCTTTTTAAATACAGGTATTATCTTAGAAAAATTTTATTTTTAGATTTTTCTTCCAAATTTTATAGAAACCACCTTCGGAGGTAATTTTTTTGCGGAAATGTTGTAAAAACCTATCATGAAAATCTTCTGTTAAAAATTATTGGTGTTCAGTTGGCGGACAATTTAGGAGCCCTAAAATGTTATCAATGCATATTGGAAGGAATTAAGCAAGAAAAACTATATTAATTGGGCGACAACAATTATGAAAGCATATGTACCTTTTTTTCGTGAAATACTGAATGGATTTTAATACTTTTTTTAAATTATTTTGTTAGTAGTAAATTATTAGTTAAGCTATAAATGAATTGTTCGGTAAGGAATGAAATTGAAAATTCAATAGTTACGCGAAAAAACAGAAACACACATGTAAAACAGCTGACATTGATGTAGCGTATTGTTTTTAAGGTGCTACTCAAAGTAAATGAATACTCATTTTTTAAAAAGCTTTTGCAGAAGCTAAACTATAAATTCATCGTTCGGCACGACATAAGATTTAAAAAGCTATAGCTACGTTAATGAAAATAAATCCATCGATTTTATTTTTTTGAAAAATTTTTATTATCGTAATTGTTTTTTTTTAATTTTTATCATATGATTTTCTATTTTTATTTAGTGCAGAATGAATAATTTATAGTTTCTCTACTGACAAGATTATTTAAAATTTTTTTGAGATACTTTCAATAGTTCTGAGGAAAATGTACATCAATGTCAGTTATTTTACATTTGATTTTCTATGCTTTCGAAAATGCGTAATTATTGTATTTCTTATTTTTATTCCTTGTCCAAGGAGCGTGTACTCCTTCGAGTTTCCAAGGAGTCGGTCACCAATGATTCTGATTTCAAAATTCTCACTTAATATTTAAATAGAAGCCGTCTTTGATAGCCGAGTGTGTAATATTTTTTTCGATTACTTACGCCGAAAAATTCTATGAAAAAATTGTGCTGAAATTGTACGCATTCTACTTGCCGAACGATTAATTTTATCTTTTAATTATTAGGAAAACTCTATAAAAAAAGTATTGAAGTCTTTTCAGTAATTTCAAAGAAATGGTACTCCAATGTCATATGTTTTACATAAGATTACGCAATTCTTGTCATCTCTTAAGATTCTTTCTTAGAAAATTCTGAACGATGTCCGTGATCTGTGTTGCCTTGCTATAGTGTAGAGGTCTTCAAACTCTTTGTCTAAAAGCCGTTACCCTCCACTTATTCCGAACAGTGTTGCCAGTTGGCTATTTTTTCTAAATCGGTTTTCTTGATTACCACCATTTTTTTGGGAAAGTAAAATTCGTTTTACTTAGTGACAGATTAAATAAGGAGAAAACAAAGCGAATTATACCAATGTAAAAAAGTAGTGCTAATCAAGCAATTTGAATTTTTAAATGCAGCCATTTGCAACACTGATTCCGAAAGGTAATCTTTGCCATATTTAAACGCCAAGACTCTGTCGTTAAACAAAGTAAATCTTTCAGTACTGAAAGATTGGTGACCAATAGGCCACTGGCTGATAGACCCTCCTATTCGGTTTGCTTAATCGTCTAACATAGACAATTAAGTTTCTTGACTTTTTTAAGACACACGCAAGCGAAATATTCATTTTTTACTTATTATCTTCATTAAATTATTTTTCCGGTTTTATTGCAACAAAAAAAAAAAATTCATTACAAAAAAAGGCACAAAATGCATCATTTCATTTTATTGTCATCATATAAAATTTTGTTGTCATTCCAGGTAGGACAAAAACATTTTCTTTTGCCATATTCCATGGCAAAAGATGGGTTGGTAGACAACACATGGATGGTAAAGAAATTTTTCAGACGTTAATTTTCATGATTCTATGTAGTACAGTGACCTCTCACTTATACGCGGTGTTCAGTAATTACTTTTTCATACCACTATTTTAAAACAGTAAAATTCTATTTATAATTTCTGCGATTTAAGAAGCCGAAAATTACCTTATAAAAAAACTGGTGCGGAAAAATGATTTCTGTGTATCGCGTATAAGTGAGAGATCACTGTATTTAATCTTTCACGTCTAATTTAATTAATGTACTATATTGAAAGAAATAATCCATTTATTCCGAGAATTATTTCTGGAATTTCCTTACACTTTAAACGTATAACTCTTCCCCCTTTCTTTTTATGATTTATACCTGAGAACATCTTTGGCATTTATTTTTGAATTATTAGCTGTTTTGAGCTAGGCAGGGAAACTTTCCAGTGCGAAACAGCACAGAAAAATCAATTAAACGTTTATGAGATAGCATCAAATCCAAAATAATTAGACATTATTCAGAACAAAAACTAAGAGCAATAGTGGATAGTTACAAATAAGAGACAAAATAAATTGCTTCTGCTTTTACGTTCTATGTATCTGAAAGAGGTGAAAAGAGAAATCCTACGGTTTTAACTTGTGTGTGCTACATTTTTCAAATGCAATTTGAAAAATGAAATCGGATATTATTCCGATTTCATTTTTCATATTTTCATATTTTTCATTTTTCGGATTTCATATTCCGATTAGCCATTCGGAATAATATTCGGCCATTTTAATCGCAAGTTCCTGTCATTTTATAAGATAAATATTACTTCTCGAAAATAATCATATGAATCCAGAAAGTACGTTTCGGCAGGAAATCCTGCCTATCGGACAAAATAGGTTTAAATTTTAACTTCCATAATCCTGAACGTTGAGTGGCGTATGTAATACGGAGGTCTGGATAATCTAGATACTACGGTTTTAAAGAAATGTTTTTTGCATTATCCAATCGGATGATTTTCTTCTATTAAAAAGAACGAAAATAACTTTTCAGAATTAGTAGTATCCAGAGCATCTGGATGCTCCCCCTTCACCACCTTCGCTGCGCCACTGTGAAAGATGTCTCTCCTCTATCTTTCTTTCCTATTACGGCAACCCTAATAGTATAATATAGACGATTAAATTTATTCCTTTATTGAACGTCAACTCCGATTGAGGACTTATTGAAAATTTTAATTTTTTACTTATTATCTTTCCTTCAGTATTTTTCTGGACATTCACTTTCACTATTCTTTCTTTAATTATTGTAGAGAATTTTTTCGTACGTCATTTGTTATGGTTCTATGCATTAATGCCAAATTTCCATCTTTTTTTATTACGAAATTTTTGTTTTACTTAATGACAGACATTTCATAATTACGTTGTTCCGTATCTGTATCTTTGCCTTGTTGTCGACGGAACACTACCCCTGTATATATTGTATCTGGCAACCCTATTTTTGTCAATGTAAGCCGTTGCCGTAACGAATTCGACCGTTAAGTAATTGACTCAGTGATAACAAGCCGTCCGCTATTTACGATCATAATAAATACTTTGTTTATACTTTGTTTAGCAATTAATTACCGTACACAAACTCCGTACATTTTGGTCCTCGCGACCCGGAGGTAAGGATCAGTACAAAATATGTAAAAATATTGATTTTAAATAAGAACATTAAAATATCCGATACCACCATAACGACTCCGAACCGAAATAGAGGAAAATATTAAGTCTCAGATTACGTAGATTACGAAAGCGATTGAGGAAAACGAATTCGAGATCTCTGAATGGAAATCTTATCTAGAGTGTCTATCAAAAGTTTATGAAAAATTTGTAAATATATAAAATCGTCAGCAAAAATGACTTTGAACAATTCGAGGAATAACTACCGTTAATGGACGATGAGATTCGAAAGATAGAGGTACGTCTCGAAACCTCTATTAATGAATTTTACTGTGATATAAGTAATATTTTTGCCATTTCTAGTCATGAATCAAACATAAATAATCATGAATAGTCTAAAAAAATGCTATCATAAAGCTGCCTAAAATCCCAATATCGGTTTTCAAAATAGAACAATAGAATATATTTGAAACTGCCTTTAAAATACCGTAATTTCCGGCGTATAATCCGCAGCTCAAAGAGTCGTTTTTCGACCCAGAAATTTTATTCAATAATTGTAGTTAAATATTTACAGCGATCTTTTAAGTTACATTTTATAAAATAATATTTCTGGGTCGAAAAACGACTCTTTGAGCTGCGGATTATACGCCGGAAATTACGGTACTTACCGATAATTCTGATCTAAATGGTAATGAAAAGCTTTTTTATCTTCGCGGAGCTTTACTGGGAGAACCCAAAAGCATACAACCACCAGACGATAATATGTCTGTTTTAAAAGCGTTTAAACAACGCTATTAAAATAAAAGAATTTTGTAGACTATTATATCAAATATATTCTTAATATATACCCAATCAAACAGGAATGCCACTAAAGATCTCCTCAAGTTAATGGACAATGTTAAGAAAAGTTTCAGAGCACTAAATGTCCTAGAATTTGACAGAGACACGTTCCCTTACGCTATATTATGAAATATTGTCATATATAGCATGAAACACTTAAACAATACGAGCTCATGTTAAAATATAATGAAGTACCTAGTTTCGACGAATTTCTAGAATTCTTAGAACGAAGATGCCAAATTTGAAATAGCATCAACGTTAATATGTCATCCAAACTTAATCTAGATCGTCCAAAAAACGTTATTTATTTAGTATCAAAAATCAAAAACACGAAAGTCACCCTTTGTACTATTGCGAAAAATAAAAGAGTATAAAATTACCCGACAGAATAAATATTGTCAAGAAAAATAAATGTTACTTTAACTGCCTTAGTAATTCTCATTTGTTATCTCTGTTCATTTAAAAAAACACTTGCTTCGTTTGCCAGTCGAAATTTCAGCACACATCTCTTTATAAGTATTCAACGTCACAAACAAGAAATTATGACACATCGAATCCAATGACACTCAGTCGTCAGGAACGATGAATGCCAATTTTAGTAGAAATGAGATTTTTCAAAAAGAGAATGCTAGATTTCCTTTTTTTCAAACGAAAACAATAAATATGTTTTTATCAACACTGCGATAATTTATATCAGAAATTTGATTGGTATTCAGCGGACGCTAAGGGCTATTTTGGATTCTGCTTCAGAACCTTTTATTTCTTTCAACTCAGCTGACACTTTAGGCTTGAAAAATTAAAAAATAACCATTCCAATTAGCGGTTTGAATGATACACTGTTAAACATAAAGTCAACATATCAGCTTGTTTATCAAATCGAAAAAGTGATTCACGATGGAATATTGTTTTGTTAATCGTTTTAGAAATTACAGACTTCACTCCATCTAGAAAAATAAATATTTTTCAGTTAAACATTTCACGAATATTCGTCACGAATTTTTCATTACTTTTAAAAATGGGCCGTTTGTCACCACTGAATTTTATTACAATTTTTCGTCTAGTAAGAATACTAAGAACATTTCTGTGAAGAACAAGGTTGCCAGTTAGTCATTTTTATTTAATTAGAGATGCAGAATTCTTACCGGAAATTTTGATGAATAAGTTTGACTTTAAGTAATTTTAAAATGTCTGTCATTAAATAAAGCAAAAATTTCTGTTTGAAATTACTGGTTTGAATTCAAAATTTCTTAATAAAACAGTAGGCCAAATTGGCAATCCTGGTGAAGAATACTATTAAAATTTAGTGGTGCCAACAGGTCCATTTCTAAAAGCAATGAAAATGCATTTTTTCACATTCGATAGTTTGACATGGTAGCGACGATATATACATAGCTGACTGAGGATTTTTCATTTCACAAAAAATAGCTGTTCTTTTGGGTGCGGAATTATTTTTTGAATTATTGAGAGCTAATAAAATAAAGTTAGCTGATAATTTATTTTTACAATAAAGTTGCTTTGGGAATCTTGTTTCGGGTAGTATTTACGATAATACTATAAATACTGGCAAGTACTGTTTCTTATCTAAACATTTGGAAACACTTAATAAATCTTTGACATCTTTCTGGGAAATTCAGGATATTGAAGATTTAAAAACGTGCAATAATGTTGAATTAAATTACTGTAATGAGAATTTTGATAAAACACATCTTAGGAAAGCAGCTGGTAGATATGCCTTTGAAATGACATTCAAACCAGAAATCTCTGAAACTGTATTGGGAAATTCCAAAAAAATCGCGTCTAAAAGATTAGATTATTTGTGGCAACGTTTAGAACGCTATCCAACTATGAAAAATCTATACACAGATTTCCTTAAAGAATATCAGCTTTAGAAATGAAATATCATACATGAAATAGAGGAAACTAGTGATTTTGATGACAGATATTATCTACCACATCATGGAGTTTTGCGACCATCCAGTAAAACTAACAAATTACACGTTGTGTTTGATACAAGTGCCAAAACAACTAGCTGAAGTTCTTTAAATAATTTGTTATGTAAGGAAAGGGTGCTGCAGGAAGATCTCTTTTATATATTAGTAAGATTTAGAAAACATACTTACGCATTCACCGCTGCTTTCACTAGGCTGAACAAAAAGTTCTGAGAAATTTGTGAAAGTTACGTTGTTATGCGCAAATTAACAACAAAAGCAACGAGGACTATTCTTCAAAGTAGAGACCATCGTAGTCCACGACTTTCTGCCACCATTATTCCAGATTCTGGATTTGCTGAAAGTACTATGGCGGCTCCTTGGAATCGAAAAATTTTTGACATGCTTCTTCAACTTCATTAAAGAATTCAAATCGACGGCCCTTGAAAAAGTGTTGCATTGATCGAAAGAGGCCATAATCGGATGGAGCCACGTCTGGACTGTAGGCGGGGTGTGGAAGAATTTCGACGCCGTCCAACTGTGCAAACTTGTCCTTGGTCCTCTGAGCCACATGCGGTTTGGCATTGTCCTGCTGAAACAAAGCGCGCTTTCGGCGGACCAATCTTGGATACTTCTGCACCAATTTGTCGTAGACGCGATCCAACTCCTGGCAATAGATTTCGTCATTGATGGCACGACCATTTGGAACCAACTCAAAATGCAAAACGCCTTCAAAGTTCCACCACACGGATATCATGACTTTCTTTGAGAATCAATTGTGCTTTGGAATTGCTGGCGTATCCTGGCCTTGTTGAACCCAACGTTTCCTTCGATCGTGATTGACCAAGAAAACCCACTTCTCGTCCTTTGTCACAATTCTCTGCCAGAATCGGTTATTCAATGGGTTGTTGAGAAATTTCCTACTAATCTGGACTATTTTGGCGGCCTGTGCTTCGGTGAGCTCATGCGGATCCTGGCGAGGCTTCTTGTGGACAAAGTCAAATTGATGCAACTTGTTGACAACGGTCCACTGCGAAACACCAAGCTCTGCAGCCAAATGACGAGTGATCGATGAAGGCTGAGTATCCACAGCGGCTGTCTTCACTTTCATCCAAAACAGATGGCCGGCCAGAACGAGGCAAGTCTTTGAGATTAAAATTGGCTTCTTCGAATCGCTTAAACCACAGAGTAAGGAGATTTAAACAGAGCCCCAACTTCGCCTGAAAAGAGCGCCTGTAGCGGATGACTTAAAGACTAAATCATTGCGCTGGCTATGTTTATCTTCGTGATTTCCCTTTAACTGTAAAACTATTCTACTTGGTGACTTTTGCTGTTGTCATTTGCACAAGTGCAAATTTTCGGCGCTCTCTATTTAATTTTTGAATCTTGATTGATACTTATTATTAAACTTTTTCTTTGAAGATCAAATAGGTCATTGGAATTCTTCAAAATGTTATGAAGAGATACTTGTGTTGTTTGTAACACGAAGTTGAGTAAGTAGTCACCATTCGCGTACAACCAATATGGGGTAGACGTTACCTAATTGAGATTGTAGCTGAAAACTGGAATTCTGCTTTATTACTTTCTGTGATTAATTCTTTGCTTGATGAAACTTTCATATTTAAGATATCCTTTCAAGTACACATAGTGCCACTAGCCGAATTACAGTGCATTTTCAGTATTTACCAGGGTTCGGTGATATATATCAATGGATATATATAGTGATATACATCCGCTATTTATTTTCTAAATATGATGTTTGATGTTTTCGATATTTTCATAAAAGAAAAAAATCTTTTCCAAGCTTTACTTTTAAAGTTGAATTTTTATAGGTAAAACTAATTAGATGGGACAATATCACTTGTTAGAATAGTCATTGAAGGATAAAATAATTTAGACAATTATTCAATTTTAGCTTAATTAGAAAGATTCTTTTCTGATTTAGTTCAGTTTAAACTGCACAACAGGTTAGGGAATGAGAAAGCAATCAAGTTTACTTTTAACTTCAAATTTTTCATTAAAAAATTTAGTTAATATTTAAAATTTTGTTGTAAGAATATAAACTTTCCATAATACTTGATACCAAATCCTATATCTTGTTTCCCAATGAGTGTTAAAAGCAAATTATTTCTGTTTTCGATTAGTCGATCTTCAATTTTGTTGTAAGTGAAAAAAAAAAGAAAGAAAGAAAGAAAGAAAAAAAATATTTAGAATTTTGTTTTAAGAAGTTTCATGTTAAGTTCATTAAAAGATTTTTCGGAGAGTACGAGCGTGCCCGGTATACGGTGCCGAAGCCATCGGAGACCCTGGCCATAGTTTTGTTTTTTTAAGAGATTTGAGTTTATTACACGGGCTCGGGCAACGCCGGGCAGGCCAGCTAGTAAAAAATAAATCCTGTAGTATTGTATTAAAATTGGATTATTTGTATGCACTTTACATTGCCATCTCCTCACAAGCGAAAGCTTAAATTATTTTACATTTTCTTCATAATAGTTGTCGGATAATTCAGTTGTTAAATGTCTGTAATTTTAATTTGTATTTAAAAAGACTTTACCCCGAATTTTATGTGAATACACATGTGATAAAAATTACACATGTGATAAAAGTATTGAACCGATAGTTAATACTGGATAAAGGATCACTTAACAATGCATAAATCTTTACGAAATAATAATTAAAAAAATACTTATATGCTTGCAGTTAGCGTAATTAAACTGATTCAGATGAGCAAATTTAATGAATATTGAGGCTCCCTAAAATCCAAGCAATATATTAATGTCAGAAAATTGGTAATACCTGTCTACCTACGAAGATATATAAATTGTAATTCTGATGTTATAATACATCCGTGATCGCATGTTTTCGACTAGAATTTCTCTGAAATAAAGGGGAAGAAACTTCTTAATAACACCATAAAATTAAGAAATGCGGCGGGAGAAAGCGACAGGAGAAATGAGCCAGGAGTCTTGCTCCTGCCTCCAAAGTGGTAGCATGTCTTTGCGCCTGAAGAAGTAAGACAAAGCTCTTTCAAAAGGCCTTGCACATTTCATAATTTTATGGTGTTATTAAGAAGATTTTACTTTTTCCTTTATTGTATTGCACCAGCTGGTTCAAAGGATCAGGGTCCATAAGCCGAGTTTTTGGCCCATGAAATAGGTCTAAAACTCGATTTTGTTATACTGACTTAATTATTTCACTTTTAACATTAGAAGGTTTATCCTGTAAGATTTCAATAATAGTTTTTGCATTTTGATCGGATTTGTATGACTTACACAAGCTCAAAGTTCGTATTATTCGTAGTTTTTGATGAAAAATACACAACTTCTAATTTTACCTCAATTATTTATATGAGCGCAATCGTGCAATTCTTTCTTCTTTACATATATTATAAAATACATCAAAATGTATAACTCAGTAATCCCTTAACATTCGCGAGGGTTACGTTCCAGGAAAGTTTTGTTTTATAGATAATGAACATTAATTTAAAAAGTGAAAGGGGCTTCCACCAAGGATAAAACATTATTACAGTGACCTCTCACTTGTACGCGATACACGGAAATTATATTTCAGCATTTGTGTTTATTAACGTAAATTTCGCCTTCTTGAAACGCAGAATTTAAAATCGAATTTTACTGTTTTAAAATAGTGGTATGACAAAATAATTACTTAACATCGCGTATAAGTGAGAAGTCACTGTACTTTCTGGACACATACAGTGTAAGGAAAATAGTGTATTCATGATAAAAACCAAATTCAGGATTTGTATGCATTTACTACAATTTTTAATAGAATTTTTCGCCTTATCATTATATTCGCCAGAAAAGTATTACAAATCCTGCATTTAAACGAAGCGTCTATAATTTCTGCTATTTAAATATTAACTATAAAAATTGTATTAAAAAATTGTGGTAAAAGCGTGCGAACCCTGGGCAGATTGTAGAAATGTTTGTATATATTTGCCTTTTGAGATTACCTGAATCGGTTTTCACAATTTTTAATGTATGTGTTTCAAATGTATGTCTGTATACAGGGGTGCAAAAATCTAGGTGCCAATGGGCTGATTCCCACCACTAAATTTTTTTAGTATTCTTCATCAAATTTTTAGTATACTTCGTCTAAATTTTATCAGTATTCTTATTAGGTGAAGAATACTAAAAATTTAGTGGTGGGAAACGGACCATTGGTGCCTAGATTTTTGCAGCTCTGTGTGTATGCATGCGTATTTAGTGGTGTTCGTTTACCGTAATTTCCGGCGTATAATCCGCAGCTCAAAGAGTCGTTTTTCGACCCAGAAATTTTATTCAATAATTGTAGTTAAATATTTACAGCGATCTTTTAAGTTACATTTTATAAAATAATATTTCTGGGTCGAAAAACGACTCTTTGAGCTGCGGATTATACGCCGGAAATTACGGTACGTTTTCAGGTCCCCACAGTCTATTTTCGTGTTTTTACGATAATGTCTGTATGTATGCATGTGTGTGAGTGAGTACGAAAGTGCCAAATCATACTTTTGACTGAGCTGCCATTTGGTGGATATTCTGGTCTCTGTCCAAAGAACTGTATACATTTACAAGAAAATCGGCCAATGCGTTTGGAATCAAAATCAGTTTTCAACCATTCTGGGACAATGTCTGAAATCCATTTTCTCTCATATCTCAATCATCCAGTTAAATTATTTATATTGCTCAAGTTAATCTTAATTCGATACAACAATTATCTTTCACCTGAAAGTAATTTTATATAGTAAAAAAAAAAAAGAGAGAGAGAAATTTGTGACGGAGAAACCTTTTATATGCAGTTGATTAATCTCCACGTGCAGCGAATGATCGAAAAAAGAACATGTTAAAAACCAGACCCCAATTACCAATAAGTACTTCAAGTGCCGCAGCTGAAAAACATAGTGAACAAAACCAGAGACTGTCGAAACTAACTAATTGGAGAAATACTGCAGATGTCCCTCCTTCAAAGTACAGCTGTTTATCCCGCGCGTGTGCACAGAACTCAAATAACAATCTCCCTTCAGTTTCCAAAATGTTTCCGAGCAGTTAAGACGCTCTTGTATATATATGATGTAAATATATTTAATATAATGTAAAATTGGAGCACTTATACGCAGCCTCCAAAATGCGATTTTAAACATGTACATCTAGCCAAGAATTATATTATATTCAAAGGAAAATGAATCTTCTGTTTATTTCACACAATTGTCATTTTCTACTAATACTATTTATTATTCTTCCAATATAAGTGAATCAATGGATCAGATAAATATCGCTACAACACTTTGGATTACTACTGTGGGTATATTCAGCGCATAAGGAAAATTTCAGGTAAGCTGAACAAACTTCTTTAACATATCAAAAGATGAAAATGTATATTAAATTTGAAGACTGATTTAACTATTTATAAAAATAAGAAAATTTATTACGCTACCGACGGTTCCCCAACAAAGATTATGAGACTGATTCTGAAAAAAGAATATTATCCCAGTATCAAAAACGATAATTTAACAAATTTCTAAAATATAATAATAAATAAAAGAACGCTAAAGAAAAAAAAAAGTAATAATGAATGCGATAAAAGAAAATACTCAATTTATTGAGAAACTCAATTCTACGAATTATAGTACATGGAAGTTCAAGATGCAGATGTTCCTAATTAAAGAGGAACTCGACGATATTATAGTACAAGATCCACCAGCTCCACCCGACCCCGCATGGCACAAAAGAGACCGCAAGACTAGAGCTTTAATTAACTTAAGCATTGATGATTCTCAAATCGTAAATGTAAAAAACTTAGAAACTGCAAAATTAACATGGGAAGCTCTGAAAAATATACATGAGAGAAGCAATTTATCTAGTAAGCTTTACCTGTTACGAAAATTATACAGTACTAAATTAGCGGAGGGCGGAAACATGATCTCACATATCACTAATATCTTGCAAATTATAGATAAACTTAATGCCATTGGAGAAAATATTAGCGATTCACATATTTCCGCGCTATGTCTGTGTTCTCTTCCCCCCAGTTACAATACTTTGATAACTGCGTTGGAGGCGAGACCAGAAAATGAGCTCACCCCTGATTTTATCAAAAACAAATTAACGGATGAATATAATCGTAGACATGAAATGTCAGAACAATCACATAGCGGATATAACAACAATGAGAGAGCATTTAAAACAAATAGGAGATATACACACACTGAAAATAGAAGAGAACAAAAATATTGCAACAACTGCAAAATGAAAAATCATTCGACTTACGAATGCTGGCACTACAAGAGCAGAAACACGGTACAATCCGGAAATCCTCGTAACAATCAATTCAAAAATAAAAATAATTTCTCATCTTCATTATGTTATGAAAAAAACGAAACTCATAGGGAAAACAAAGTTCCAAACGAAAGAAAATACGCAAATGATCAAACGCAAAATAAAGCATTAATCACTCAAAAAGTAGGCAAAAATAACTGGATTCTCGATTCAGGATCTACCTCGCACATTTGTAACGATAAAAGCCTATTTAGTAAATTTATTGATTATAATAAAACTTCAGTAACGATCGCGAATGGTAATAAACTGACAGCGTTAGGTTCAGGAGAAGTTTTTATAAAAACATTAACCCCCGAAGGAAAAGAAAAACTAACGAAATTACGCGAAGTGCTTTATGTCCCTGACTTAGAGTCGAACCTAATTTCGGTTAGTAAAGCCGCTAAAAACGGGTGTAAACTAATCTTCGACGATAATAAATGCGATTTGATCTTTGATGAAGAAATATATATTAGGGCGAAAAATGAGAAAAACTTATACATTATTGAGGAAATGGACGATGATAATCTTTTACCTAATAACACGAAATATCGACAAGCCACAGGCACATTACTTTACATATCAACAATCACGCGTCCTGACATATCCGCAGCAGTCAACATATTATGTCGTAGAAATGAAACACCACGCCAAAAGGACTGGACAGCAGTAAAAAGAATCATTTCATACCTTAAAACTACAGAAAATTTGAATTTAACTCTTAGCGCAAACAGCAAGCCCATCCTAACAGCATACGCCGATGCAGACTGGGCAGGTGACTTGAAAACACGTAAATCAACGTCAGGAAATCTATTCATGCTAGGAAAATCGCCGATTTACTGGATTACAAAAAGGCAAAATTGCATTGCACTTTCGTCAGCCGAAGCTGAATACGTTTCAGCTAGCAACGCAGCACAAGAATTAAGTTGGATAACAAACTTGCTTAGCGATCTCAACATTCCACAAAAATTACCCATCACGATATTTGAGGATAATATGTCCTGTATAAAAATGACTGAAAACGATAAAGATACTAAACGATCCAAGCATATCGACATACGTTTCCACAACATCAAACTTATGAAAGAAGAAGGAAAAATCGATCTACAATACTGTCCCACTGAAGAAATGACAGCCGACACTCTCACGAAGCCCACTCCCAAACCTGTGTACGAGAAACACCGTAAGAAACTGAATCTTCAACCATTCCCCACACAGGAGATTACGGGGGAGTGACGGAGAAACCTTTTATATGCAGTTGATTAATCTCCACGTGCAGCGAATGATCGAAATAAGAACATGTTAAAAACCAGACCCCAATTACCAATAAGTACTTCAAGTGCCGCAGCTGAAAAACATAGTGAACAAAACCAGAGACTGTCGAAACTAACTAATTGGAGAAATACTGCAGATGTCCCTCCTTCAAAGTACAGCTGTTTATCCCGCGCGTGTGCACAGAACTCAAATAACAATCTCCCTTCAGTTTCCAAAATGTTTCTGAGCAGTTAAGACGCTCTTGTATATATATGATGTAAATATATTTAATATAATGTAAAATTGGAGCACTTATACGCAGCCTCCAAAATGCGATTTTAAACATGTACATCTAGCCAAGAATTATATTATATTCAAAGGAAAATGAATCTTCTGTTTATTTCACACAATTGTCATTTTCTACTAATACTATTTATTATTCTTCCAATATAAGTGAATCAATGGATCAGATAAATATCGCTACAACACTTTGGATTACTACTGTGGGTATATTCAGCGCATAAGGAAAATTTCAGGTAAGCTGAACAAACTTCTTTAACATATCAAAAGATGAAAATGTATATTAAATTTGAAGACTGATTTAACTATTTATAAAAATAAGAAAATTTATTACGCTACCGACGGTTCCCCAACAATTTGGAAAATAATCTTTAAGTTGGGCAAATCGAATTTTCTTCATCTTATCTAATTCCAGAATTTTCTTCGATTAAACAATACGAAATAGTGGTGTAGAGCATGTGGAAAGTCGCACTGGCTACGCCACAGCGAACGATATCTGTATCACATATTTCTTTCCCATTGCGTTGTTCCTAGTCGCTTACAATATAGGCCATAAAGTTTCTTGATTGTCTTGAACGACAAGAATTTTTACTTTAAGAAGTCACGAATAATCTGCCATAAATAAGGAAAAGAATATTACAGGGAATTTATGGTATGAATGCGAAATTTCGGAATTTAAAAAAGCCAAATTGGTAATGCTTTAACCCTTTGAGGGATGGTGGTATATATTATATACCACCTAATTTTAATCCGATCCAAACCAGAAACTTTTAATTAAATTTTACTTTTTTAGCTTTGACGATAAAATGTTGAAAAATTGCTTATTCTTATTTTGGACTAATTTCGTTCCTAAATTCCGGTGGGAATTCAACGTTACAGGAGCACAAGTGCTCGCCCCTGAAAGGGTTAAAAAGTGCTAAAAAATTGTAGCCGATAAACGTGCAACGATGCGGTAGATTAGCGATCGCAGCGACATACGCTTTAAAAATAGATTTAACTCTAGCAAAAGTAATCGTTTCACTATTGACAACATGGACATAACTTCTGTTAATAAAATCTTCTTGTAAGTGTATATTTCAGATGTAACTGATTTTGAAGTTAGTTTTTTATCATATCAGGGAATTAATCTTTTCTACTCTTCTAGCAGAGATTCATCCTTTGGTATGCTAAATAGGGATAGTTTCTAGTTTGCTGTCTTGTATCGAGTACTGCAACCAGGCACAAAAGAATGTGTATCACGTTTTTTGACCATGATCAATATCATTCATATTTCCGAAGCTTGTGAAAATCACTATCCAAGTCAAAGGAAATAGGGTCTAATTTAATTATTTAAAATATTTAGCATCAGCTGAAACGTTTTCTCAGTTCGACTCTTATACGATATTTGCGTTGAAAAGAGCTAGCAGACAGTGGTATAGCCAGACAGGTGGGTCCGAATGCTCTTGAAACCAGTAATGTTATAAACTTTTCTTCCCCTTCAATATAGCAGCAAATTCTCCGATTAGATAAGGGAAACATATTGTTATAAAATTTGTGGTATCGAAACCATTTGAACCTCCACCCTGTCTACGCCGCGGCAAGAAGATGTCGCTGCGATCTACCCGTTATATTTTCAGCATTGTTCTACATTTATCGGATTCAATTTTTAATACTATTTTGTAGCCGTTTTCCACACTTTGTATTCTAGGCGTTGTAATCTCTGCATAAATCACACAAATCGTCCTGTATCTCTGGATAAACCACATATACTTTTCAGGGACAATTTTACCACAATTTTGTAATAGAATTTTTCGCCTTATTTAACCCTTTCCGGCACAGTGATCCCACTCCGGGCACACCTAATTTTAATTCCAAACTTACATTCGGCACCAAGAATATTTTAATAAAATTTTGCTTCTAAAATGAAAGCTTTAAATAAAGAGTTCCTAATTTCTAAATAAGTCGTTTGTAAATTCCGGTGTCAGTCAGTAATTTCGCATTTTACGAACAGAATTTGTCTTTGCCGGAAAGGGTTAAATGCAGAAAAGTATTACAAATCCCGCAATTAAACGAGGCGTCTACAATTTCTGTTATTTTATTATTAAATAGAAAAATTATATTAATAATTGCGGTAAAATGTAAATTTTTCTATAGTTTTATTAACAATTAAGGTATAAATTGCCGTTCGGTGAAAATTTAGAATAGTTACGCGACATCGCAAGCGAAAAAATAAAACTCATATAAAAAAGTTGACATGATGTAACTTTTTTTTCGGGATCAACGGAAGGGATATAATTTTTAAATAATCATTTCATTAATAATCATTTTTTAAATAGTTTTCTCAGAAGCTAAACTGTAAATTGATCGTTTAGAAAGACATAAAAATTATAAAAACTATACAGATGTTAATTAAAAAAATTCCTAGATTTTGCTTGTTTGCAAAATTTCGTAGTTATTATATTTGGTTTTAACAGGGTTCGTACGCCTTTACCACAACTCTTTAATAGAATTTTTCTCCTTATTTAAATGCAGAAAAGTGCTACAAATCCTTCAGTTGATCTGTAATTTCTGCTTTTTAAATACTAAATAGAAAATTTCTATAAAAATTTGTGGTAAAATTCTACGAACCTGTTTAATTTTTAACTTGTGCTTATTTTTTTCTTTCAAAAAGTTAAATATTATAGTTTTGCAACAGACAAAATTATTTAGAAAAAACAGTATTAAAATGCTTTCAGTAGTCCCGAGAATAAGTTAAATCAATGTCAGCTCTTTCATATGTATTTTTCTATGCTTTCGAAAATTCGTAACTATTGTATTTTTTACTTTTATTCCTTGCCCAAGGAGCGTGTACTCCTTGGAATTTTCCAGGAGTACACTCTATATGCCGAACGATCAATTCATCTTTTAACTAGTAGCAAAACTCTATAAAAAAAACATTAAAGTATTTTTTATTTCAAAGAAAAGGTATACTGATTTCAGATGTTTTACATGTGGCTTACAACTGTTGTCTTCCCTTAAGATGGGTGGCCACTCAGCCGCGGTCTCACAACCCTGTTATTCGGCTTCCTTAATCGTCTAACATAGACAATTAAGTTTCTTGATTTTATGACCCAGCATTAAATATTTTATGGAAACTGATTTTTAATTTTTTGCTTAATATTTTCATATTATTATTTTTCCGGTTTCGAAGTTACAGAATATTTTTTCATCACAAAAAAGATACAAAATGTCCCATTCATTTTTATTTCCGGCGATGGTTTATTCATCATGTGAGTTTTTAATTTTTATTCCAGATAGGACCAAACCATTTTTATTTACCATATTCCAAAGCATTGGGTAAGATAGAGAAACAAATGCATAGTAGAGGAATTTTTCAGGTATTAATTTTCATGAATCTATGTAGTATTTAATCTTACATGCATATTTTAATCTATCCATATTGAAAGAAATAATGCTTTACACTTTAAACATTTAGTTATTTTCTTTATATTCTGTTATTTATGCCACAGGACATATTTTTAGTTCTGTGGCATATTTTTAGTCCTGCATATTTGGCATTTATTTTTCAATTATTGTTTGTTTTGTGCTAGGCAGAAAAACTTGCCAGTGCGAAACAGCACAGTCAAATGAAGTAAAAATTCACGAGTCAACATCAAATCTAAAGTAAATAGAAATTATGCAGATCAAAAACTAAAAGAGGAATAGTGGATAGTTACAAGTTAGCGGTAAAATAATTTGCTATTGCTTTTATGTTCTATGTATCTGAAATGCGTGTAAACGAGAAATCGGACGATTTTAACTTTCGTGTGGTACTGTTTTCGAGCAGTAATCATCTGCCTTTATAATCGCAACTTTCTGTTTTTTATAAGGTAAATATTACTTCCCGAAATTAGTTATTTGAATCCAGAAAATATGTTTTGACAGGAAATCCTGCCTATAGGACAAAATAAGTTTAAATTCTACCTTCAACAATCCTGAATGTTGAGTGGTGTATCCATAATGGATGTCCAGAAGAACTGGATACCACTATTTTAAAGCAATATAGGTGCCACAAAGATAAACTGCGTAAGGAAAATCATATACAGAGTTGCCAAGTCTCAGGATTTTTGAACACCAGTAATTTTTTAGAGAAAATGTTGTTATTTTAAATCGCAAAATGATCCGATTACAATAAAGCAACATTTTCTGTACAAAATTACTGGTATCCAAAAAGCCGGAGACTTGGCAAGTCTGCATATATATTGTTTCTCCTGTCAACATCCCTTTTTCTAAGAAAATACTAAACGCAGAACGACGAATGAGATACCATATGAAAGGATTTTGAACAGGCTTCTGACATAGTACACTTACATTTTCCTAAAACATGTTTTTTGATTAAAATTTGCTGATAATTAAAAATTAAATTGGCATTGTTTTCATAAATGAAATGGAAGGTTTTCTTCAAATTAGTGTTGGCACAAAAATAAAATTCCTCATTATATCACGCTCAACAATGATTATAAAAAAATAAATTTCACAAAAAAGATAAAGTGGGACATCTCCGCACCAAGACTCCCTTAATAGATAAGACTTGACAATCCGGAGAAAGTCTATGGGAGAAAATGTCCGCGGTAATTGCCACCTATTAATTGACTTTCTCCGGAAAGTATCGCCGCCTGGTGGATACTACCGCAGAGTTGCCAAGTCTCCGGCTTTTTGAACACCAGTATATTTTTAAAGAAAATGTTGTTCTTTTAAATCCCAGAATTCTCCGATCAAACAAAACAAAATTGTCTGTACTAAAAAACTGGTATCCAAAAAGAGAATAGAAAAATCTAGCAGCTCTGCTACCGCATAGCTGCCAACTTTTACGCTTTTTTCCTACCACTAAAATTTAATAGAATTTTTTTCCTTATGTAATCACACGATCTTGTCAATTTAATAAGATAAAATTTAGTATAAAATTTTAGTGGTAGGAATTAAGCGTAAAAGTTGGCAGCTATGCTACCGATACTAGTTCATAAGCAAATGCATAGAACAAATGGAGCTGTGAAAAAATTTCATGTCGAAAATACTCCTATTACTGACGATTGATGGCGCTAGTAGCAGGAGAATATAGCGGTCAAAGGAAACTTGCTGATTGTGAGGCCTGATACTATGATAAGGCGGCCTTGCTCCGCACGTGTCTATTCTATATTTATTATTAACCCCTTCGGGACCGGCGGCTTTTATGCAAATTTTATTCGGTTGGCACCACTTTTTTTTAAAAAAGCTACCTTTACTTAAACTATCACAAAAATGCTCTCTTACACTTTTTCAACTTTTTTCAGTAGTTAATTTTAACTACAGCTATACCATTTTACTTTTTTCCATTTATTAGACTCTTTCCGTAATCTCTATAGCTTTACTTTTTTTATTCCCATTGTTTAATTTTTCTTCTATTTTTAATTGTTCTTTCTTGTGTAGTTAATACTACATTTAACTTTTCCCAACGGCTCAATATTTACAAGACAGGTTACTCACATATAGACTGGGCGTAAAGTTGATCGCAACTCGGAAGCCCCTTAACCGACATCAACTGTTCGGCAACTGTTCTAATTAGAGAGAGCAAATACTACTTTTAATTTTTACTGGTGCCTAAAACAAACTCTGTATGCTCTTTTTGAGGGTGCATATATGCACCCATGGTTCCGAATGGGTTAAAAAGCAAAATTGAAATTGCAATGTTTAGGAAAAAAAGACACCATGGATTGTTCCATGATTCGATGCAGTTAAAATACGATTTTTTTTTCCTCTCGCGCGTGCCTTTTTGTAAGTTGGACAGAATAAATGAGCTGATATTCTGGCTTGACTAATTAATGTTAGGGAACAGATATAGCAGACGCAACGGGGTTGGCGCAATTTTTGTGTGGTGCTATTTTGGCAAGAAAACCCCATTTTCGAATACCTGTCAGGCCTAGCTTGCGAAAACATGTTAGTTTTATTGTATAATAAAATTGTATTATAATTTTACTTTAAAACACACACATTTAAATTTATTAATACACACAGTTTTATTTAACACACATTATTTTTATTACACATTTTAATTTTATTTATTAGTTATTTTTATATTAATTTATTTTTAATTTATTTACATACACATTACATTTTATTATAAAATACCAAGTTGTCATACAAAGCAAAAGTCAACATGTTAACCCGCCATGCAAAAAATCGCCATTTTGGCGCCAAAAAGAAATCCCGGTGCGTTTGTGACATCTGTATCAATGTAGTTTACAAGTATTTTCATTCTTAATGTTTCTTTAGAAGTTTAAATCTATATTTAAAAAAAATACCACAATTAAAAAAATTGGATTGCAGTGCGAAATCCCCGCACGGGTCCCACTGGTATTTTTATAACCTAATAAAAACTCAGACTCACCCGCTATATTTTCGCATATGAAAAATACGTCATTCTGAGCAGATAAGGTGCATTTTTCGCATATAAAATTTTACAAAGTTTACTATATCTGCGTTAAAATGACGTAGTACGTTATATTTAGTGTATTTTTAGCTAAAACATATAACACAATACAGACATTTAAATTACATGAAGAAAATTCATCAAAAAAGAATTTCTCCTAAATATGACGTCACTATCGATGGAAGATACATAATGTATATTTAAATTAAGGTCCGCACTAACTAGAAAAAGCAAAGCAAATGATGTCATTTTCACGTAATCATTGTAGATTTACTTTTTATGGATGAAAGATGTGTTTCTGTTTAAAAATTATATTTTCTCATCAGTAGAGGATTCTTGCTTTTCTAAACAATTATCTATAAAGTAAAAGATTTATTTTCAAGCCATACGAAATAGACTTTCAGTAAATACTTCGCCATTGGGATGAATTTACGGAATGTTTTCTATATTGTCCAGGAAATCGTATATTCTTCTCTAACACATGCCAAAGAAAACGTGAATTCTCATTTATAAACCCGGGTGTATTTTATTATTTTTGGTGAAAATAACGTCATTTTTTTCTGAATAAATTATAAAGATTTATGGGCCGTTAATTCAAAAAGTTCCGTTATTGGATATTATGCTTTTGTTTATTTTACTCGGAAGCCCCGCCCAAAACGGGCAACGCCGGATGTGTCCGTTAGTAATGTAAATTTAATAGAATAACTTATGGCATTGTATTATTTTTGAAGTTGGCTCTTTGTGCAATTAAATAAAAATTATGTGAATTCCATAAGTGCCCCAGATATTACAATTACCTAAATCATTGAACACATTTTCCATTGTATAAGATGCATCCCAAAATTTAACACTTTTTTAATGATAAAACATCAAAGTAAAAAAAAAATAGGAATACCTACTTTAAAATAAAATGTATAACCGTCAACCTTTCGTGTTTTTCCTTTTCTCTTTCTTTTTTTATTTTTTTTTTTAATTAAATAATCACTCTGAAAAAGAAACTGTTTTCAAGAAATACAAATAAATAAGTTTCACTTTGAAAGTAGACACCAATTTGAGCTCTTAAGGTCTGAACCCGTCCGAGTCCAACGATTTGAATTCTGAACCCGTACGAGCCCGATGCCGACAGTATGCAGTGGACAATTGAACATTTTAAAACTGTTACAAGATTTAATTTCGCATTTAAAAATCTTCTTACGTAGGAATAACTATTACATATAAGTACTCCCTTTTGACAAAATTTCGTGATTTTCATGTTCCTGAAAAAAAAAGTTTCAAATAGCAAATTTGTTACTTATAGCCAACCACTGGTAAAAATCTGCAAAAGTCGCATTTCGCATTTATTTAAAATAACATTGTACAACTATGGCTAAAAGATTTGAGTTTCTGTTTTCCAGTATTTCTGGATAAATGTTTCAAACAGGCTCCCAAATGGTCCGCCAACTGAATACCTGTATTCAAAAAGCGGACAATTTGGGAGCCCTGGAGTACGTGGACAGCAAGGAATATCCAACGGCTGACCGTCGAAAAACTTCCGAATCAGATAGAATATTTCACCTTATATCCTATCAATAACAATTCAATCTCCTTTTAAACTGATTTTTAAAGGATTGTAAAACACTTTTCAGAAACTTAGAGCGCATTTCAAATAGCAAAATTTGCTTTTAATTTTTTTCAATTTGTGAACAGGTAAAAACAGTGTTGCCAGATTGTCAAAGGTGAATTTCTCCAATATTTCTGAAAAATTTCCCAAATTAGTGATTTTTTTTCCGAAAAAGTCAGCAACAGAGTTTTTACTCAAAAATGTAAAATTTTAATTTTCAATTTAATACTATAAAAAATATTTAGCTAATAAAAGATGAGTTTTTTTCTCCCCAAATAAATCCTTTTTTTTTTAAAGAATCCCTCATTTACAAGAAATAAACAAAATCAATTAAACAAAATCAATTAAAATTATATTTAATTGATTATGGTAATGGAATTAATGGATCTTCGAAGGTTTTAACCCTACGGTGCATAGTGTAGCCAATTGACAACACTTTCTATTTAATTTTTAATAAATAAATTAAGTTCTTTGCAGCCACTATATTTATATAGAAATGTTAATACTGTAAAATTAACATAAATATGCTAGTAAATAAATTTAAAAATCTGTCTTAAAATTTCCGGTGTCGAATTCTTAATATAAGTATAAAAAACATAATTCTAAAAGAAATTCATGCAATGTAGGGTTAATCTTCCATCTACGCAACCTGCTGAGCATAGTTTCGAATCTTCAGCAATTCATGATTGAAAACGGAAAGCGGAAAGTCGTCCAGTCATTTCATATTTATTTGCATCTACCAAATACCTAAATCTAAATTCTTATAAACTTCCGTTACAATTTGTTTTGATGAAAGTACAAGAAAAATATTATATTCAATATGAATTTTAGTTTAAGAAAAAAGACAACAATGCTTTACGATATTAATTATTCAGAATTTTTGTTTTATTGGTGCATTGAAAAGTTAAGAAAAATTTAAAATTTAAACTTAAAAATAAATAAATAAATAAATAAAAACCTGAGATAAAAAGTAATAATAAAGCTCCCATTGTTACAACGTTAAAGATGTACACAAATGGTTGCAAATGATGCAAAGAAACGTGTTGTAAACTGGTAATATTATAAACGACGAGCACCACCACGAGAATAATGATTAATATTTCCGGTTTCCGAATTTTGTTTTCATCATGAAGACAGAAGGTAGATTCTTCTTCACAATTTTAAATTTTCCGAATCAAAATTGAGTTCGAGATAGATCGAGTTTTGCCAAATGACTAATCACTTTCCGTGAAATGATGAAAAAAATTCCCCAAGTTTTTCCCCCCAAAAAAAGATAGTCAACAAAAAATTCCCCACGAATTACTTGTCCGCAAAAAATTCTCATAAAGGTTCAAAATCCCCTAAAATGGGGAAAAAAACCCACAATCTGGCAACACAGGGTAAAATTTTCAAATTGAACTGTCGTCTTGTGCATTTTAAAAGCTAACATAGCGTTGTGTAGATTTCGGAATAACAAAGACCATTATAAATCCCCCATCTAGAACACATTTACCTGCTAAAAATATTAAAACTAAAGATTGATATAGCACAAATAAATTAAATTTACTTAATTCAAAATAAACAAAAGTATTTACAGAAACATTAAAAACATAACATTATTCGACATACACTAAGATAACACACATAAAACTATTTACAAAACATTTTCAATTTTACTGTTAAAGGTCATTTAACGACCTGCTAACAGCATTTTTTATCATAAAAATATTTATAACAGTCATTTGCTTACAGTTTGATTTTAACACTTTAATTTCATTTTAAACGAATGTAGGCATTTCATTTTTATTTTAATATTTTTGTTAGTAGTTAAGATATAAATTGATCGTTCGGAAAGGAATGTAAATTAAAAATTGAATAGTTACCAGACTTCGCAATCGAAAAAATAATATACACATGTAAAACAGCTGACATTGCTGTGCATTTGTGGCCGAGGGTCGCAACTGAAGGGATATATTCTTTCATAAACAGTTTTGGCGGAAGTTACAGTATAAATTAATCGTTCTGCAAAGCCAAAAAATTAAACAAGTGGGTAAGTGTGATCGAAGATCGCTCAAAGGGTTTCGTTTAATATTCCTTTCAAAACTCTTTATCCTTTCTTTAATAAATTCAAACACATTTCATTTAGCAACAACAACAAAAAAAAAGTCATGTTTTTTATAAAGTAAAAATTTACCGGTCTATTTTTTCCTTTTTTCGAATATCTAAACAAGCCGGATAGCGGTTTAAGCCCGCTATTATATTCTGTCATAATAATATCCGTCATACGGACTAAATGCAATATTTAAAAAAATAATTTCAAAATTAAACAAATTGTACACCTTCAAAATGTTAAAATATGCGAATATTTCCATAATCGGATTTTTATCACGACTCAATATGTTTCTCAAACTCATATATTTACTATTCTCTATTATTTATATAGATACTCGCTTTGTATTATTCTCAAACATTTGAAAAATTAGTTAAACTTCCTATATGACGTCAGATTTTCTTTTTAATTCTCTAATGACGTGATATTAATCTGCTTTGTCCACTTACACATACTCATACTCCTTGTATTATTGAGAAATCTTAGACATTTTCCGTTTTATTACGACTATGACGTCAATCAATTTTATTTCATATTTATCTTTTTTTCAATTGGTGAAACTTTTTATTTCGTTTTCATTTTTCACGTGAAAATCGTCTGATAGAAAATTAATTATTGTAGAAAGAATTTCATTGTAGATTTTAAATCTTTGGCATCTGCTATAACGAAAAATGTTTCAATTTAATAGGAAAAGTCTGTTAGAATTTTGGTTTTTTATCTCTATTTATTAAAATAATACGAATTTTTCAAATTTTAATATTTTGAGCTCTTTACAGCTGCTATTCAGATTTATACACTAAGTTTCAACTCTGTAAGTTACATACTTTTTGAGAATGGCTCTGTGACGGACAGACAACGGTGCGGAGATAATAGGGTTTCGTGAGATGAACGAAACCCTAAGAAAGGGCTATACCGACGGTAAGTAAAAGAAATCCATAGGTTTTGTTTGTTTGCAAAATTTCATAATTATTATATTTGATTTTTATTTAAAGTGTTTTTTGTTTTTGTTTTTTGCAGAATGAAAAATGTATAGTTTCACTACGCACAGAAAAAAAAAAGAATTGAAATACTTTTAGTAGTTGTGAGGAACAGGTATATCAATGTCAGCTGTTTTATGCCTTACTATTGCGTAAATATTGTATTTTTTTTTTTATTGCTTGACCAAGTTGTATGTACTCCTTGGAATTTCCAAAGAGTCGAAACCACTTTTTCTGATTTGAAAATATCTACTTAACATTTAAATCGAAGATTTCGCAATTTCTGTCTTTAATCGGAGAGTATGTAACTATTTTTTCGATTAAATAGGGCGAAAAACTATAAAAAAATTAGGGTTACAATTGTATGCACTCTAATTGCAGAACTATCAATTTATCGTTTAACTACTAGCAAAACTATAAGAAAGTGTTGAAGTCTGTTGAAGATACATCTTACCTCACAAGATTAAGTTTAACACAATTATTTAAATTGGTAAAGAAATCATATGAGTTGTAATTTTCAAACGGGCGAAAAATGTCCGGGCCAGGATTCGAACCTGGGATCTCTTGTCTGAAGGTGTCATGCTCTACCAACTGAGCCATCCCGGTAGAATCTGGAGGACCTAATTCATCCAGTTAACCTTATTGATCGTAGCATTTGGTCTGATAGCTGAATCAGCTCAACAGAATAAATCGCAGGTAACTTGGAACTCCAGTAAACGCTGGATACGTGATTACACAAGATTAATTTTAACACAATTATTCAAATTGGTAAAGATAAATATCATAATAATATAATCGATGAATATAATCGTAATACCATATGATTTCTTTACGTTCGTACAACGTTAGCTCGTAGTTTCTTTACGTTCTTATACTTTCGTAGTACCTGCTAAATCTCTCTTCCATTGACAAGATTCTCAAAACCCTTATGTATCAAATAGTTGAAGATTGAAATAAAATTGCACTGATCGTTGATTCTATGCCCTTGCTTAGAAAATGTTAGGCATTTTCTCATAAATAGCTAAAAATAATAATTAAAATCCTAACTTATTTCATAAAATACTTTAAAAGTTGACCTAGCGTTGTGTGGATTTTGTAATAACAAAGACCATTATGAATCCCCCATCTAGAAAACATTTACCTGCTAAAAATATTAAAACTAAAGATTGATACAGCACAAATAAATTAAATTCACTTAATTAAAAATGAACAAAAGTTTTTATAGAAACATTAAAAACATAACATTATTTGGCATATACTAAGTAACACACATAAAACTATTTACAAAAACATTTTCAATTTTACTGTTAAAAGTCATTTAACGACCTGCTAACAGCATTTTTTATCATAAAAATATTTATAAGAGTCATTTGCTTACAGTTTGATTTTAACACTTTAATTTCATTTTAAACGAATAATTTTCAAACTGTTCATTAAAGAGTATAAATATTCATTACAAAATCTACCCTGATCCGGGTTCAAGCTAAATCACTGAGATTAATCTCATTTTTATTATAAAATGTCACAAATAAATTGTTAAGTGAAAAAAAGTACCATAACGTTTTATTTATCATCTTGTAGATCAGACATCACTGGATCCCCTTCGTTCATTATCACAAATCGGTGATACGGGTAGCCAATTGCCCTTGCTAATTTTTTTTTTTTTTTTTTTTTTTTTTTTTTTACAGACACGAGCAAAAGGCCCGATTTTCGTCTGTAAATTCTTTCATAAGCTAAACTATTAAATAATCAAAGACAATTGCGTGCTATTAAATGCGCGCGTAACGAGAATTACTTGCTCATCCCACGTTTTAGCTTCAATTTCGATAAATATTATACATGAAGACAAGAGCTAGGAAGCCCACGCCCACCTTCTTCCTTCAAAGATTTTACAGAAGTATTCGGAAGACCACATGTTACCTCAAGATATATTTCAAAAGTATATTATATCAAGAAAAAAACATTTTACACAATGTCTTTAACCCCTTAACTGCCCCGGGCGTATATATACGTCCTTGAAAAATCCCAGCATGTACTATATGAATGGCGAACTCTCATGACCGCGAGCCAATTCTCGCGAGCAGAGCCTTGTTTTGAACACGTATAACAAGTGCACTTTCTTACTGTTATATCAGAAAATTAATCGTCGCGTTATTTAATTGTAAAATTAGGTGATTAAATAAGGTATTGAAGATCACGTCAGATTTCGTCGGCAGTTAAGGGGTTAATACTTTCATGCTTTCTCCCAAAAATGGGTGTACACTGTCCCTTTCATCCAATGACGATTCTGGCCACTCTCTGCTACTTCCTCATGCTCTATTACTGTTTAATGTCCCATCCCATCCCTGGTTGAGAAGTCTGCATCCCTCTTTTTCTAGAAAGATGCGTGACGTATATCCTATTCTTAGTTGCCCTTTGTCATAAAACTTAGTTTTGAAGGTGTAAATTCACCGCTGTCGACCAACCATCTTCTTATCAATTTTTGGCAACAAACCTGAATTTATTGCTTACGATGTCCTGAGAATATTTGAACAGCTGCTGTTTAGCATTTCAGTGAACTTTTAATGTCTAAATACATGAACTTATTAAAATGAATGAAAATAAATACTTGCATGTTCATTTTCGTAATCATGCAAAACAATCGCTATAAAGTTTGTTGTTCTACGATGTTTCTGTAATAAATGAATCAAAATGTCTTTAATTGTTATTGAGTTCAGAGAATGCATTGGAATAACATCCGTATTACATTTGAATGTATTGAAATACTATTCGCATTATTGCGAATGACGTCATTGCACTTTACTTCACATCAAAGTCTTTTCAGTATTTTTTTTAAAAAAGGTAAATGATAGCAATGTCAGCTATTTTACATGCGATTTCGCAACTGTTGTTACACCTTAAGATTCCAAAATTCTCAAAGATGTCTGTTACTTGTGTTGCTTTGCTATACTGTGAGGGTTTTCAACCTCTTTGCCCAAAAGCCGTTAGCCACCACTTGTTTCGAAAGGTAATCTTCCTTTATTAAATCGCAAAGATTCTGTCGTTTAATCAAGTAGATCTTTCTGTGCTGTCTGATCTCTTATTCGGCCCTCTTAAGGGTGTATTCAAATCCAAACTGCTTATTTTGAGCCACATTTGTAAATTCATTTTTGCTCTAAAATGCATCCAATTGGCAGGTACTCTTATTCAGAAACTTTATAATGTCCGTATTGTCTCGATTTTTTGATAAAGGCAGAATATATTTCAAAAAATGCTGTCAAAGTGGACATTTTGAACCGAATTTCGAGAAGCGATAGCGCTGGAAACAAAAAAAAAAAGATCGTACTGTGAAAATAATTGTCTGTAAATCAATTTCTAATTAATTGAACGAAAAATAAAAACATGGGGCCCTTATAAATGTCTTTATAAATCACGCCACCAAGTTTCCTGTTGTTACTTTTAAAAATGAGTCTCGGAATGTGTCTCAAAATTTTGAGTTGTTGAGCGTTGATAAATATTTTTTTTTGAATACCGCCTTAATTGTCGAACAAAGACAATTAAGTTTCTTGATTACAATGTATATGTAGTACACATCCAAAGGATCAAATTTTTAATTCTTTACTTATTATCTTCACTTTATTGTTTTTCCGGTTTCAACGTTACAGAATTTTTTTTTTCATTAGAAAAAGGTACAAAATGCCTCCTGTCATTTTATTATCATCCATGGCTTAGTCATCATGTGGTTTTTTGTGTTCATTCCAGGTAGGCTCGAAACATTTTCTTTTGCCATATTTACGAGCACTGGGTTGGTAGAGAAACACATGGATGGCAGGGGAATTTTTCAGACATTATTTTTTATGATTCTATGTAGTATTTAATCTAACATGTACAATTTAATAAATGCATAATGAAAGAAATAATCCATTTGTTCCAAGAATTATTTATGGAGTTTCTATATACTTAAAACATATAAGTCTTTCCCTTATCTTCTGTTATTTATGCCTGAGGACATTTATTTTTGTGTTTTTGGTTGTTTTCTGCTAGGCAGGAAGTCCGAAAGAGCACAGTCAAATGAAATAAAAATTCAGGGACAACATCAAATCCAAAGAATTTGACTTTATGCAGAAGTAATATTGGTTAGGTCCAAATAAGCTTCAAAATAAGTTGGTGTTGCTTTTATGTTGTATGTATCGGAAAGGTGTGAAAAAGATAAATCGTAAGATTATAACTATTGTGTGCTACTATTTTAAAATAGTAATCTTTATTCAAGTTAGCGGTCTATTCAAGTTAGCGGCGAAATAAGATGCAGTTGCTTTTACGTTCTATGTATCTGAAAGGGGTGAAATCGTACGGTTTTAACCTTTTTTGTGCTACTATTTACAAATAGTAATCTTCGGCCTTTTTAATCGCAACGTTCTGTTATTGTATAAGATAAATATTAGTTCTTGAAAATAGTGGTATGAATATATATAGAAACTACGTTTTGGCAGGAAATTCTGCATATGATACAAAAAAAGTTTAAATTCAAATTTCCAAAATCCAGAACGTTGAGTGGCGTATCCAGGATGGAGATACAGAGGATCTGGATACCACTATTTTAAAGAGATATTCTACGCCTTATCTAAATCGCAGTATATTCTTTGATTAAACAAGACGGAAATAACTTTAAGGAATTATTCAAATCCAGAGCATCTGGATTCCTAATTTCTCCACCCTGGCTACGCCACTGTGCAGTGGTGTAGCCAGGGAGGAGGTCCAAATGCTCTGAATACCAGTAATAATGTAAAGTTTTCTTTGCTTTGATTATCGCAGAAAGTTCTCCAGTTAGAAAAGTCAAAGAAAACTTTACAAAATTAGTGGTATCCAGAGCATCTGGACCCCCCCCCCCCTAGCTACGCCACTGCCACTGTGAAGGATGTGTGTTACCTATATTTGTTTTTGCTCAATATAGACGATTAAATTTCTTGATTCCATTGTATGTCTACTCAGATTGACGGCTTATTGAAAAATTTATTTAGTTTTACTTATTATCTTTACTTCACTATTTTTATGAATATTCTCCTTCGCTATTTTCCTGTTTATTATAGAAAAATTTTACAGACATCATTTATTATTGTTTTATGCAGGATTTCTAGTTTGATCTCTTGTTTTATTCAGAAATATTTTCTATGTTTAATGACAGCATTTTGTTATTACATAAAGTAACATTTCTTCATTCGGAATTTCCGGTATGAACTCGGAATTTACGAATGAAAAAGGAAACCAAACGGGCAACTACGATTTCTGATTCTATTTCTAATTTCTATTCCATCTTCCATAGGGCAGAAGGGGGTACCTTTGAATACTGTAAATATTTTCCTTGAAATAAATTATGTTTTCCTTGAAATAAATTATATTTTTGAAATATAGATGGCAGGAAATTACTGCCGCTTCAATCCATCAAGGAAATAAAGCTTTACCATTTTGCACGCACACTACTGTCTATGCAAGGTATATATTTTTCTCTTTCTTTAATCTAAACTTAACAAAATAAAGTTGTAAGCTTTTTATTGACAATCTTGAATATCTAAAATTTTAATTGATTGTTCGATATTTAAATAAAGATGTTAGCTTTAGTTTATAAGCTTTGTTTTATTCAAATTCTTAAGTCTAATTGAGTAAATAGTTGTAATGCTAAACACCATGTGATGGGGAACAATTAAAATTATGAAGTAAAGAGTTATGGGTGTATATAAATTTTATTATTTTTGAATTATTTTTTGAAAATGCGAAAATTAAGAGATTAATTAAGAATTATTATACTTAATATGAAAGTTGTACTGATGCAGGGCTGCCAACTACTACACTTTAGGTGTAGAAACAACACTTTTTTTGTCAAGTGGTTTTTTAACATGAGAGATTATTGTCTTGTCATATATTTAGATTCTTTTTCATTTTTAAACATACATAAATTTTAAGATGATTTAAAATTTATATTATATTGTGCAGGGGTCTGTATACTGCATGAAATATTTTAAATAAAAAAGTTCAGTTTAGTTTTGGTTTTAGCCAAATTTTTACTTTTTCATGTAGCCTATTTTAATTAAAAATGTCTATTCACCCTACAAGATTAAAAGTTGATTATAGGTTTAAATATGAAAAAATCAATTTGAAGCATTGCATAATTGTATAAGGGTTTTATATTTTTTATTAATGAACTTTTTCTTTATGTTGTGTGATATTTTAATGTGTTTCATAAAAAAACCTAATAATTAAATAATAAAAAATTACTAATTTCAGTAAAATGTAGTTAATTTTATTCTGAATATTTTATATTTCTTAAAGATATACAGTTTTTAATAAAAACTCTTAATATTTTCATATTTTGTTTATTTGTTCAAAGGTACCCCTAGATTGTTTAAAGGTACCCCTGCATGGGACAGATTTGAACAGAAATCTCTAAGCTTTTTAAAGTCTCACAACATATATAATTTATTTGGAAAACTTTCATTTTTTTGCTCATGTTATGAAGAAATACTTGGTTTTCCTCATGTAATATTTTAAATGCAATAAATATAATTCAAGTAAGAAATATGTTGATTCACTAAAAAAAATGTTCAAACGTGCCCCCCTCTCCCCTATATAATTTAATCAAGGCATATTGCAGTGGAGATAAAAGATGCCAGCAGTGGGCCAATTGTCAACACCAAATTTTTATAGTATTTTTCGCCTTTTTTAATGATAGAATATCTGAGATTTAATAAAGCTAAGAATACTACGAAAATTTAATGGTTACAATCGGCTCAGTGCTACACATTTTTACCACCACTTCATATTGCAAACAAATAAGCAATGAACAATAGTAAGGGACGTCAAACATTGCGAAATCACGTGTATCTTGTTTCAGGGAACTATTGATGGGTATTTATGCAGAATGTAACTGAATTGATATTCAGAAATGTAAGGGGTGGTAGAACTTGTCAAGACAAGCAAATTTGTATAGGAAACCAGGGTCGCAATCCACTTATTAATAATGAAAATAATTTTGCAAAATATTCAACACAATAACTTTGTCTTCTGTGAAATGACGTCGCATCAAGAGAATTGTTAGAATTTCACTGTAATTCGTGACATTTCAGTGACAATGTATGCATTGTCAATTATTTTCGGTGTTTTGAAGCATCTATCTTAGTGTTACTGCGACATGGAGGATTGTCGTTTCTTTAACTTTATGTGTTTTTATCATGTTTCATCGCAAGCAAAGTAACTATGTTGGAGATATGGCTAAAATGATTTCGTTATTGTTATAATTATGAGCAAAAATGCGGATTGGCCTTGGTGTAAGACACCTTGTATTATTGATTTTAACCCTTTGAGGGGAAAAATACTTTCAGTACTAAAATGTTGAAATGAATGACTTGCACCGGAATTAACAAAAAAAAAAATTATTTCCAAATAAGAAAAAGGCTATATTTCGCATACATATTAAATGGAAAAGATTTTAGCAAAATTCTGGTGTCATTGTGGCGTTTGGGAATTAAAATTAAGTGGTTTCCCAAACGCCACAATGACACCAGAATTTTGCTAAAATATTTTCCATTTATGTATGTGAAATATAGCCTTTTTTTTAATTTCCAAATATTTCTTTTCGTAAATTTCGGTGCCAGTCATATTTATTTCAACATTTTAGTACTGAAAGTGCTTTACCCCTGAAAGGGTTAATACAGTTATAAACGAAAATGTGGATTGGGCTTGGTGTAAGACGCCCTGATTTAAAAAGTGGATTGCAATTCTGGTTTTTCTACACAAAATTTGCTTGTCTTGACATGTATTATCACCCTTTACATTTATGGCCTTCAATTAATTCAATTACACTCTGTGTTGTTTTTTTATAGTTTTGTTAGTAGTTAAAAAATAAATTGAAAAAAATTAGAATTGCAATGGTTATGGAGTTGCAATCGGTACGATAATTAAAAAATACATAAATTTTGTTTGATTGTAAAATTGCGTAACTAGTAAATTAATTATTTTTATTTTTATTTATTGCAGAATTATCAATTTATAGCTTCGTTACTGACAAAACTATTCAAAAAAGTTTTGAAATTCTTCCAGTATTTCCCGAGGAAAAGGTACATGAAAGTCAGCTGTATTACGTCTAATTTTCTTTGTTTCGAAATTGCTTAGCTATTGTACCTTTTACTTTTATTCCTTGCAAAGGCTCAAATTATAGTTTAAGTACAAGCAAAACTTTATTAAAAAGTGTAAGGAAGTCCGTTCACTTATTTTGAAGAAAAGGTACACTAATGTCAGCTGTTTTGAATATTACTGCGCAACTGTCGTCAATTCCTTAAGATTCCACCTTAAAAATTTATGATCGATATTATCTATCACCAATGTTGTTTTGCCAAGCTACGGGGGTCTTCGTAGATTTTTGCCTGAAAATCGTTAACCACCTTAATGTCGAAAATTAATCTCCGCCTTATTCAGGGTTCGCACAACTCTACCACAAATTTTTAACAGTTTTCTTCGCTTTATTTAATTGCGGAAAAATATTGCTAATTCTATGAATAAAATCGGTGGTTACGAATTCTGTGTTTACAGAAACTTTCTTATCAATAATCGTGGTACTAGACTCCTTACAAAATATAAGGAGTTTGCGAACCTTGGTATTTAAACGCAAATATTCTGTCATCCAATAAAGTAAATCTTTCTATCCGAAAACAAACTTGGCAGACTGCGCGTCACAGGTTTAACACTTTTGTTCTGTGGCTACCATACTCGTGTAATAAACACAACAATTAAGCTACTTGATCGACCATTTTTAGGTCAACAGCATCACGTCGTCAAAAATTTAAATTTTAGTTAATTACTTTACATTACTATTTTTCCGGTTTCTATACAACAAAATTTATTTTAATACAAATATATATATGTATATATATATTTCATTTTCTTGTCATCCTTGGAATGACATCTCAAGAGAGGTTTCGTCTGCATTCCAAGTAGGACACAAAACCTTTTCTTTCGTTTTGTTTCCAATCACTGAGTAGGTAGGGGAGCTTATGGATTGTAGAAAAATTTCCCAGATAACATTTTTTATGGTTCTATGTATTATTCCATCTTCCATATATAATATAATCGATGCATATTGGAAGAAATAATCCATTTGTTCCGAGAATTATTTCTTGGGTTCTTTTGCACTTGAAACATACAACGCTTTCCTTTATCATATATTAACAATACTCGAGATTATATTTCGTATTTATTGTTGAACTAGAAGAACCAATCGGCTTCGTACGAGTTATTATTTATTTAAATAAATACAAATGCAATACTGGAAAAAAATACGGCGATCACAATAATGGAACTCTACGCATTCGCACCCATATATCGTTATGACGACATTAAGAAAATAATGCCGTTAACTTGACGTTTGGTCCCGAGGCTTTGGATACCTTTATGTTAACTAACTGTACACTTTCGTCTTATCTATTTCCAGAATTTTGTTCGATTAAACAATGCGAAAATAGTGGTATCCAGAGCATCTGGAAACTCGCCTTGGCTACGCCACTGTGAACGTTACCTGTTGCCTATATTTCTTTGCTATTACGGCGTCCCTAATCGCTTTACCATATACACCATTAACCCATTAAAGCCTATTGGTACCATATGGTACCGGGTTAGCTGCCCTCCATTTTGTTGTTATTATACCAGAATATTTTAAGAGAAATATTCTCTTTATCTGATGACAGAAACTCCGTAAGAAAAGGATATTAAAGTTGCTGCTTTGAAAAATTGGTATGAAATGCATTTTTTGCATTTTAAAGAGAAAAATAATTCCGTCTTTAATGGGTTAAGTTTCTTGATTGCATAGAAAGAATGAATGCCACTCCGATTGGCTGCTTATTGAATTTATTAATTTTTTAGTTGTTGCCTTTCCTTCGTTATTTTTCAGAAAATTTTCCTTCATTGTTTTTCTTTTTTTATGTAGAGATATTTTCCAGATATAATTTGTAACGGATCTATTGTGTAAATATAAAAAATTAGTATAAAAATTTAGTATTTTAAAAATCGATGCATATTTTAAAGATTTAAGCAAGGAAAACGATATTAAAGGGGTGACAAAAGTAAAATAGCTGACATTGATGTAGCTTTTTTTTTTTTTTTTTTTTTTTTCTCGGGAACTACTGGATGGATATGAATAATCTTTTTCAAAAAAGCTTTGGCAGAAGCTATGTTATAAATGGTTGTTCGGAAATACAAAAATTAAAATGCTATATCTACGTTAATTAAAACTAATCCCAGGTTTTTGTTTGTGTATAAAATTTCGTAATTATTTTATTTTATTTTTATTTTTAACATGTGTTTTTTTATTTTTATTTCTTACAGAATATTCAATTAACAGTTTAGTTACTGACAAAACTATTTAAAAAAGTATTGAAATACTTTCAGAAGTTCCGAGAAAAGGTACAGCAATCTCAGCTATTTTCGTGTGATTTTCTTTGGTTTCGAAATTGCGTAACTCTTGTACTTTCATTTGTACTCCTGGCTCAAGGTGCGCACAATACACAGGACGAAAGAGTGCCTAACTCGTTAGAATTTCAAAGGTGTCGGGGACTACTTTTTCTCATTAAAAAGTGTCTATTTAATATTTAAATCGAAGATTTAGCAAACGTCGTCTTTTAACCCTTTCAGGGGCAGTGGTATGTTTATGAAACCACTTAATTTTAATTTCCAAATGCCACAATAGCACCAGAATTTTTCTAAAATCTTTTCCATTTAATATGTATGTGAAATATAGCCTTTTTCTTATTTCAAAATAATTTTTTTTGTAAATTCCGGTGCCAGTCATTCACTTCAACATTTTAGTACTGAAAATACTTTGCCCTTGAAAGGGTTAAAGTTACCCGGAGGGACAACAATGCTCTACAGACTTGGCCTCCTCGCCAAACGAGAGCGTCTATTCAAGCAGTTTTGTGAATACAAAAACGCAGACCACGTTCGTGTTTTAATTTACACTGATGGAAGATGGCTCTGAAAAGGGAATCACTTAAAAAATTCATAGAATCGTTTAATTTTCTTCATGATTTTTTAAGTGAGAAATCTGACATGAAACACCTGACATCGAATGGACATAACTAAACGAGGGGGCCTTGCGATTAAAGTTGTTAGTCAGTTAAAACCTTATTCAGTATAAAAGGAGCGATGACATGTCTTTGTTCTGAGACATAATCTAAATATCCAAATTCAACAAATTTACAAGAAAATATTGTTACCATTCCCATTTTGACACCTAGTTGAATGTGATTTTAATCAATAAATGATTTACAGCTGAAAAAAAGAAATCGAATTCACATAACTAAACGAGGGGCCTTGCGATTAAAGTTGACTAAATAAGAGCCTGATATAAAAGCTCTCTGCAGCCAACATGAAGAAAATGATCGCAATTAATCACTTCATCATCTGTCTATTTTGAATTTATTAGGTTTTATTTTTTTACTGTCAGTAATTAAAATTATAAAAGCAACGCAGGAAGATATTCAATTAAAATTGAAGTTTTTACTTATGTATCTCATTTTTCTATTCAATATTTAAAAAATTAATTTGTTTTTTTACATCGCTGCATATTATTACTATTATTATTATTAATGATTTCTTCCTAAATACTTTCTTTTCGTTTATATTTTTCCGTCACCGACAGAGGGAGGGAGATCAAAGATTTGGAGATGATTTTTTTTGGGGGGGAGGGGGTTATAGCCAAAAAAAGATTGGGAAACACCGGTTTAGAGGCTCTGGGTAACTCTATTTTAACGAAATATTCTTCATCTTATCTAATCGTAGAATTTTGTTTGAATAAACAATGCGAAAATATATTTAGGAAATTAGTGGTATCCAAAGCATCTGGACCCCAAACCCCCACACTGTTTATGTCACTTTGAACGTTGCCTGTCGCCTATATTTCTTTGCTATCATTACAGCGCCTAGAATACATAGTGTAGAAAACGGCTACAAAATAGTACTAAAAAATTTAATCCGATAAATGTAGAACGATGCTGAAAAAATAACGGGCCGATCGCAGTGACATCTTCTATCAGTGGTGTACACAGGGTGGAGGTCCAGATGGTTTGGATACCACTAATTTTATAAAAATAATTTTGCCTTATCTAATCGGAGAATTTTCTGCGATGTTGAAGGCGAAGAAAACATTATAATATTACTGGTTTCCAGAGCATTTGGACCCCGTTGCAGCTGGTGGTAATATTTAAATGATAATTATATGATATCCTATTTCCTCTGACTTGTATAGTGATTTTCATAAACTTTGAAAATATGAATGATATTGATCATGGTCAAAAAACATGATACGAATGCTTTTGTGCCTGGTTGCAGTACTCGATACAAGACATCAAACTAGAAACTATCCCTATTTAGCATACCAAAGGATGAATCTCTGGAAAAGATTAATTCCCTGATATGATAAAAAACCAACTTCAAAATCAGTTACATCTTCATTGATCACTTACAAGAAGATTTTATTAAGAGAAATTATGTTCATATTGTCAATAGTGAAACGATTACTTTTGCTAGAGGTAAAACTATTTTGAAAGTAGATGTCGCTGCGATTGCCCTATTATTGTACCGCATCGTTGCACGTTTATCGGCTACAATTTTTTAGCATTTTTTAAAGCGTTACCAATTAGGCTTTTTTTTTAATTCCAAAATTTCGCTTTCATACCAGAAATTGCCTATAATGCTCTTTTGGTTACTTAATGACAGACATTTCGTGGCTTCTTAACCTTCCAACCGCGGGTAACGTTCCTATCACGTTTCACTTATTCTATACAATTCCGCCGGATACGCTATTTTGTCGTTCCCTACATTTTTTTTAGTACTTCAGCATCGGGAGACTCTATTTCTTCGTTGAATCTATCTTCTTCTTTTAGAAATAGAGAAATTCGTTTACAAATTATAATATATATATGATTTCATACACTAGGTGATTCGGAAGTTCTGCAGTTTTTGAAATATTTTGAGTCCAAAAATACCACATTCCCACCGGAATTTTGAAATAAAAACTTTGCTTTTATAATGTACATGAAGAAACTGATTTTACTTATTTAGAAATAAATTTGTTTTTTAATTCCGGTGACATTCAATCCTTATAACTATTATGAGTGGCGAATAAAAGTAGGCCGCGGTTTTATATAAGAAGATGGAAACATCGCTTGCGGCTAGAGGGTTAAAGTAAAAATTCTTGTTTCAGAATTTCCGCTTTGAATTCGAAAATTTGGAATTAAAAACCGGTAAAACCGTTTTCCACACTATATATTCTAGGCGCTGTACTATTATGGCATCCCTAATCGCCTACCATAGGCGATTACGTTTCTTGATTGGATGGAAATATTGAACGTCTACTCCAATTGATTGCTTATAGAAAGCTTTATCTTTTTACTCATTACCTTTCCTTTATCATTTTTCAGTTGGTCCACTACGAGAGGGAACCGTGACTATCTCTGTAGGTTTTCACACCCCTCGAGTTGTGGTAGAGCAAGTACGGGTTGGAACATCCCGACTTAAGGCCTAGGGCCTGGTTCCCTTTTGGGTGTCCAGCTCCGAAGCTGTTGGGGGACGGCCGTCCGTCTCCAAGAGTCTCGCGGTGACTCCCCGTGGTTTCACCGCGTATTACAAAGGCCTACATCGTCGACACGTGAGTTCAAGGTTAGAGGGTCCGTATTGGATCGGTCCTCTGACCGGCCGAAGAGCCGTAGCGAGTCAAAGCTACTGGCGCGATAAAAGTCTCTCAGGACTTGGATTCGGTGATCGTCTACGCGCGGTGCGCTCCCTCATGGGAACCTGCGGCGCAGCTTACTTTTATCATTTTTAAGAACTGTATCTTTCATTATTTATCTTTTTAATGTAGAGATATTTTCCAGAAATCCTTTGTTATGGTTATAATCCATCCTCCATTTATTGTATTAGCAATTCACATTGCAAAATAATTAAGTAACAAAAACTATGTTATGGGGGGAGGGGGCAACAGTTGCGAAATGTATCTCTTTTTCGTGAACTATTGATGCGATTTCAATATTTTTTTTTTTAAGTTTTGTTAGCATTTGAACTTTAAATTGATCATCGTTCGACAAGGAATGAAAGTAACAAGTACAATAGTTACGCATTATCGTAAACGGGTTTAAAAAAAAAAAAAAAAAAAAAAAAAAAAAAAAAAAAAAAAATGTAAAACAACTGACATTGATGCAGATTTTTTTCCGTGACTACTGAAGAGATATCATTAATATTTTTATTACATAATTTTGGCAGAAGCTAAGTGATCAATGGATCGTTCGGCAAGACATAAAAATATTGGGTTGCTCGGGAAGTTCTTTCCGTTAGGGAAAGATTTTTCGCACCGGAAAATTCTTTCATTTAATTATTAGACATTAATTCCGATATCTAAGGCTTAATAATTGACGGGCAGAATTTTTCGGTGCGAATTGGTTTTCACAAACGGAAAGAACTTTCCGAGCAACCCGATAAAAAAGCCACAGCTATGTTAAGAGTTTACGCTACTCACGAGAAGAAACGCTCAAGCTAATGATAAGTCTATGGGAAGGTTCTTACGCGATTTCTCGCTCGCATTTTAATATTTTTAAATTATTATTATTATTATTTTTTTTTTTTTTTTTTTTTTTTTTTTGCCTAGGATAGCTGAGGCCGATCCCTAACGCTGTTAGTGTTTGCTTTTTCGATTTTAGTTACAGTTTTTTTTTTTTTTTTTTTTTTTTTTTTTTTTTATAAACGGACATTTCTAATTTCGGAACCGGTTGGAACCGGTTCTGAAAGTGAAAGTACCCTTATATAAAGAAACTGGAACCAAAATCGAAAAAGTCAAAACTAACAACGTTAGAGATCGACCTCAGCTATCCTATGCAAAAAAAAAAAAATCATTTAAAAATATTAAAATGCGAGCGAGAAATCGCGCAAGAACCTTCCCATAGACTTATCATTAGCTTGCGCGTTTTTTCGCGTGACTGATGTAGGGTTTTAATGAAAAAAATCCGTAGATTTTGTTTGTTACTTCATATACATTATCAGTAATGGAACAGTGGCGCAGCAGTTGGGCGATTCTCACTACTAAATTTTAATATTCTTCTTAGCCTTAAACAATCGCTGAAACTGTATCCTTTAATAAGACAAAGAGTACAATTTAAATTTAACGGTGTCAATTGACGATCTGCTGCGCCACTGTTCCCTCACTGCATTATTCATGATTTTCATTTTCAACCACCCTACTCGCCCAAAGAAGGTAATAAAGGTCCTTGATCACATACCAAAATGGGCACGTTGATTACATAACCGAAGTTTAATTTTTTACTTAATATGTTTACTTTATTACATTTCCGGTTTTAGTGCTACATAATTTTTTTTCAATACGAAAATAAATATAAAAGGCACATTTTCATTTTATTGCCACTCATTATTTAGCTCTCGTGTGAGGATTTGTTTTTATTCCAGGTAGTATGCAAACATTTTCTTTCGTAATACTTTCGAGCACTGGATAGGCAGAGAACACATGGATGGTAGAAGAATTTCCCAGGGATTATTTTTTATAATTCTATGGATTATTCCATTTTTGATGCGTAATTTAATGAAAGCATATTGAAAGAATTAATCCATTTTTTGCGAGAATTTTTCTTGATTATTTTGCACTTTAAACTTACAAATATGTCCCTTATCATCTATTACTAATGCATGATAAGATATTTGACATTCACTGTTGAATTATTGGTATATAATTCTGTGTATTATTCCATTTTTGATGTATAATTTTCTGAATGCATATTGAAAGAATTAATCCATTTATTGCGAGATTTTTTCTTGATTATTTTACACTTTAAACGTACAAATATTTCCCTTGTCATCTATTATTAAATCCTGATAAGATATTTTGAATTCATTATTGAATTACTGGTTGTTTTGTGTTTGGCAGGAAAAGTCATCAGTGCGAAACGAAACAGTCGAATGAAGTGCGAATTAGTGGAATAACCCCAAATACAATGTAATCAAACAATATGCAGAATAAAAATTTAGTGTAATAGTAAATAGTTACAAATAAGTGGCAAAATATACAAATAATTGGCTTTTTCACTCTGTGCATCTGACAGGGGCCTCGGAGTTTCACCATTTTGAGAATACGACCTCTTTATTCACCCTATTATGAAACTCTCTTTATTCATAGTTACTTGGTATAAAGAGCCTCTGGGCTCCACCCCGGCTATATCATTGCTGTTTGTCCTTCTCCGTTTCATCGCAAAGCTTTTAACCCCTTGAAGGGCACCGGTATATTATATATACCACTTAATTTTAATCCCAAAATGTCACAACGATACCTGAATTTTATATTCAAATTTTGAATTTATAAGGTACATGAAGAAAACCTTTTACTTATTTTAAAATAAATTCGTTCATGAATCCTGGTGTCAAGCAATCATTTCAATATTTTAGCTACAAGAGTATTTTGGACCTGAAGGGGTTAAAGCTGTTTGATTTTTTAATATTTTATTTCTGATTAGTTTAGGTTTTTTTTCAAGCTAAGTATCATCTTTTAGGATACCAAAAATGTGTCTATTTACCGGCTAGATTATCGGAAAATAACCACCGTTGGTGGTAATCAGGTCCTGTCAATAACGCATATACTTTTTATTATGTTTCAAATAATGTAAAGTCACTAAAATGTACTTAAAATTATTTTCACCCGCATAGGGCATAATACATCCGAAAACGTTTGTGCATACCTAAAAAAGAAGTATAAAAGGAACTCGTATCACTTTCTGTTGGGAGTATGTTGTGATGCACTTTAATAACGCACATCAGTTACGTTATGTTTGCAACAGTATATCATTTTACGGGACAGGTTTCATTCACCAGACTCGGGCCTAACTTTTATTCTGCAGACTCGGGATTGGCGAGACTTTATTTATTTATTTTTTTTTTTTTTTTGGGGGGGGGGCAACCTTTTCCTGTACTTCTTTCTACCTATAGTTCTGCACGGGCCGAAATTATCAGGCTTCGTCCCGACCCAAGCAACCCCACCAATAAAAAGGAATAGATTTTTTATCCTTATTCATGACAATAATTTTGTATGAATAGGGCGTTTTAATAAGACGAAAGTTTCTATTAAATTTTACTGGTGTAAGTGTGCCCCGTCGGTAATCAGGCCCTGTCCCGACTCAGCTCGTATCAAAATCACATGCCCGGTCCGTATAAAAATCGATAAAATAAAAAATCACATATATATCGTATAAAATTAAAAAAAAAAGCCCAGCAAAACAATTTTTGCAAAAAATTCAGAGATTTTTAAATGGTCTGACTTTCTTCTGTCGTGATCCTGCAATTAAAATTATTTTTGAAGTATACATCATTTCTAGACAAAAAAATTAAAGTAAAGTAAAACCTGTGAAATAGAACCTGTCTATGACGGAAACTTGTCTTAAACAGAAAATATCTTGAACATACTTCATATGCAACAGATGATTTACCTGCTAAGAATGGAACCTGTCTATAACGGATTTTTCTTCTGTTCCGATTTTTCTTCTCTTACTAAATCTTCATTTGAATGTAATTGTCTAGGTCAAATTTTTTAATCAGTACTTATGTACGTAATTGTCAAATTGGTCATTGATGTTGTTGATATTTTCTTTTCCATGCATTTCAAACACGATCTGAAAATAAAATCGATGCATAAGTAAGTGTGCTTTTTGAATAATTTTAATTTTAGAATAACGTTGCTTTAGGAGTATCGACATGTTTTTTAGAACTTCAACCCGGCCGCACTTTAACTTTTATACCGGGTCAGGCCGGTCTCCGGCCGAACTTTCAGATTTTATACCGGATAGGGTCGATCTTGGACCGAACTTTCAAATTTTTTACCGGGTCGGGTCGGTCTCGTGCCGAACTTTTAGATTTTATACCGGGTCAGGTCAGTCACGGTCTTTTAGATTTTATAGTGGGTCGGATCAAAAAAAGTTTTGTACGGGTAGGGTCGCGCGTAGAACTCGGTCCGAACTTGTAACCTTTATACAGAAGTGGGCCGGGTCAAAAAAATTGTATGGTTCGGGCCGGGCACGGGATGGAAATATCGGCCCGTGCAGACCTCTATCATCTAAAAATAGACTTTATAAATTTATTTCTCATAGGCTCATATATGAACGAATCCTTTTATATATCCCTGTAAACTAATGATAAATGCTACATACCATTTTCAATTTCTGTAGACAATCTCAATGACATTGGATGAGTATTCGTAGTAAAGATAATTGCATACTACCAATGTCTATATCCACTTGAATAAAATGCATTATTTAACAAAATTGACGCAATACTCGTATTGTGCTAAGATTATGCGAATTTTGCCTCAGTATACTATTGCTCTGTTGCATAATATCACTTGAAAGTTTATGACAATGAGCGCAGCTGCATCTGAAAATTTTATATTGAAACGTAAACTTAATATTTCATCAGATATTTGCAGTCTATATCCACTAGAATAAAGTGAATTATTTAAAAAAACTGACGCAATACTCGTTTTGCGCTAAGATTATGCGAATTTTGCTTCAGTATACTATTGCTCTGTTACATAATATCACTTGAAAGTTTATGACAATGAGTACAGTTGTATCTGAAAATTTTATATTGAAACTTAAACTTAATATTTCATCAGACATTTGCTTTGATAAATGTTCCAGTAACGACGATTTAGCCTGCAACGAAAGCAATCATACTGTTTTACGATAGCAACAATCAACTCATGTGAAACAAGATATTTCACTTCTAAAGTATCGAAAAGGTTAATATCGATCAAGATATTATGTCGCTTAAGGTTTTCTTCATCTAATATTACTTCTCGTTTTAATAACCTGTGCTTAGTAAGAAGTTTATCCATCCTATTATGTAACTGTCAACAATACTCGAACAGAGTTGCATCATTCTTTTTTTTTTTTTTTTTTTGCGCTACTGATTCACTTGTGAAGAAAACAGTTGAAAATTGATATGCATTTAAAAAGTCATCTGTTTGAGATGTCACGTTTAAATTTTTGTATCGGACAACAATTTCGTATCGGGAACAACAAAATGGGATTTCTTTAATGTCCTTTTTATACACGAGGCAATATTTTTCTGTTAGTTATAGGTTAAAAGAGTTGCATAAAAATTATATTTTGCATTTTAATACAGCGATAGATATACAGACTCTTGTAAAACAAATGTCATCTATGTTATTATATATAGAGAGAACGCCTGAGTGACTAACAGATTCGTCAACAAGCAGCTGAAACGACTATAGTCAGGATCACGAAATTTGGACAATATATTGCTATTATGACCTAGACAAGCAATAAGAAGACATTTTTGAAAGTTACCCGACGAAGGAGGTTAAAGGGGGGGGGGGGGGGGGTTGAATGTTTTAGGTCATTTCGCCATATCTAAACAGCTGTTTTAAGGTAGGAGCGCGAAATTTCAAGAAAACAAATCTACAAATAATAATAATAATAATAATAAATAAATAAAAAAAAAGTTTAAACACGTATTTTATCGATTTTTGAAAATCATCCCTTAAGGGGCTTAAATGGGGGGATTTTAGGTAAAAAAAATTGAATTTTACAGCAATACCGTTACAAAAATGAAGTCGCAACAATAGTTACAGCAATGAAATTATAACAAGGAAATTACAACAATGAAATACATAAAATACAACTAAACCAATCTGCTAAAAAATAGTTAAACACTTACTTCATCTATCTCAGCGATTTCGTCGCCAACATAGCCAATGAAACCGATTATGGAAGATTAGAGGAATAAGACAACTATTGCTGATTTTTTATTAGATATTGTGCGTAACACATTTGTCCTAGAAGGTCGACATATTGTTCATCCGAGCGAAGCCTTTACGGTTCGCTAGTATCTAATATTTAGGAAGGCAATGTCACATTTATGAAACCAATTTTAGCGTCTATGGTATTGGTATATATATTAGATTAGATCCCAAGATGGTAGAGATAATGAACCTGCAAGTCAGCTGGCATACCAGCAGAAGGTTGTTGCCATAGCAACATCGCACAGCCCACTGAAATGTGTAATAAATGGTAGCCTAATTCTGATGACTGCCCCTGACTCAGGGTAACATCCGTAATCGGGTTGTTATTAATTTCACATTGCTGAGGGCAAAGCGATGTTCCTATAGCAACAAACTCCAGCTAGTGTGCCTACTAACTGGCAGGTTCGTTATCTGCATCATCTAATGTGTCATGTATATCAATATCACCGACGCTAAAATTGGCTGCAATAATGTGACGCTGCCTCCCGGACTTTAAAAGGTGTATATGTTTTGAATATATTTTGTTATTGGAAGTATGTTTCTACCATGAGTGTGTAACATGTATGCCTATGTACAGTGCACTCTTATGAAGGTAGTCTAGCCTTCATAAGAGTGGGTCAAAATGATTCTAGGATTTCTAGGGTCAAAATTATTGCTGAATGCTAGGGTGATTGCTAGAGTAGATTTCTAGGGTCAAAAGTTTGCTGAATTTTGTGTGTGAACGTGGTGTCCTGATTCTAACATTTGTGTGAGAACAAGCCACCTATTCTGTTATTTCTTTTATTTTCGAAAAATATGGTTGAATCCCTCTGAATCTGATCTTCGCAATTATTTGATTTGCTGATATGCGAATTATGTATCTGTGGTTGACTAGCAGGTATAAATATGGTGGTAGAAGTTTGATCCAGTGGATTTGGTAAAATCTCGCGACTTGTGGCATGCAAGGCCCATTGCTTACGAATTTGGAGGGTTGGATTTTGCCTTGTGCTGATAGCCAGTTTTCGTTACCAGGTGAGATTTTTTGTGGAGTTGAATCTTCGACTGAGAGATTCGGCGTCGTGATAAGGCGTTACCATTTAGTGTTTTCAAATAAAGAATGTTGGAATCCACGAGATTCCCTTATAATGCTATTAGAGTGTTTTGAAAGTGATTTTTTTAAATGGTGCTTGCAGTTTCTAGTTATCCAAGGCGAACATTTCGTTGAATCCGGAGAACTATCAGAGTAGCCACGTTAACGTAAATTAATGTTTGAATTTAACTCAGTTTTTAGTGTTTGAGCTTATAAATTTGAGCAACGTTAATTCAACCGCTTTGATCCACTGCAACCATCCTTATTTATTTATTTTAATAAATCATTGTTACTCTTAAATTTCTCTGCAACCATTCTTATTTATTTACTTTAATAAATCATTGTTGCTCTTAAATTTCTAAGTTATGCGTACTTATTTTGCTGACGGTCCCAAAGGGTCCGCCACAAGTGTTTTTAGGGATAATTGCCCTGACCTTTATTTTGAATCAGTCGATATATAAACACTCATACCCATATCGAAATGAATAACCTTCACTTCATTTAGTAAATTATTAACATTTTGGATCTAGAAAATGAGGGCTTGCAATATTGTATTTTCATTTTTTTTTTACTTTTTTTGTAACAAAATCGATTAGGAAACTATTAAGCAATTTCCATATAATTGTAGTATCGTTACGTGCTTGTAAAAGTAATACTCAATAATGATACTCTGTAAAAATATGTTTTCTTCGTAATTATAGATTTAATGAGGAAACATTGTTTCAAAAAATGTATTTCAATGAAGAATTTATAAGAAGCAAAAACATTTCTTCAATGATTATGTAGCTGTGTAAATATCGAATATAATTATGATAATAAACAGACAATATGTACATCTAAAAATGATTTCTGTTGTCCTTCAAAATCAATCATTAGATAGAGAAAATTTTACAGGAAGTTATGCTGAAGAAACGTTATTCCAACGTTTAGTTGACATATTTTATGAAGATATTATATGCCTAAGTGCTCACAAATATTTCATTTTTATTTCATAATTGTTGTTATGCGAAGAAGTTAATTATTTCTTGTGCATACTAGCCAACATCGCACTAAACTTCCGTAAAATGTAGGTTAATTTAACCGAGGTTAAACACGTGTCAAACCAGAATTTGTTTTTAAGAAATGCAATTAAATAAGTTCCACTTGCCGAACAGTTGATATCAGTGGGGCTTCCGAGTTTCAGACAACTTTACGCCCAGTTTATTTGTGAGTAGAGTGTCTTGTATTAAATTGGGCCGTTCGGAAAAGTTAAGATGTAGTATTAACTGCAAGATAAAAGAACAATTACAATGAAAAGGATAGATGTAAAGTTAAGAAAAGAGATGATAACAAATTAAATAAGTTCCACTTGCCAAACAGTTGCCGTACAGTTGATGTCGGTGGGGCTTCGAGTTTCAGACAACTTTACGCCCAGTTTATTTGTGAGTAGAGTGTCTTGTATTAAATTGAGCCGTTGGGAAAAGTTAAGATGTAGTATTAACTACATGATAAAACAATTACAATGAAAAGGACAGATGTAAAGTTAAGAAAAGAGATGATAACAAATTAAATAAGTTCCACTTGCCGAACAATTGCCGTACAGTTGATGTCGGTGGGGCTTCCGAGTTTCAGACAACTTTACGCCCAGTTTATTTGTGAGTAGAGTGTCTTGTATTAAATTGAGCCGTTGGGAAAAGTTAAGATGTAGTATTAACTACAAGATAAAACAATTACAATGAAAAGGACAGATGTAAAGTTAAGAAAAGAGATGATAACAAATTAAATAAGTTCCACTTGCCGAACAATTGCCGTACAGTTGATGTCGGTGGGGCTTCCGAGTTTCAGACAACTTTACGCCCAGTTTATTTGTGAGTAGAGTGTCTTGTATTAAATTGAGCCGTTGGGAAAAGTTAAGATGTAGTATTAACTACATGATAAAACAATTACAATGAAAAGGACAGATGTAAAGTTAAGAAAAGAGATGATAACAAATTAAATAAGTTCCACTTGCCGAACAATTGCCGTACAGTTGATGTCGGTGGGGCTTCCGAGTTTCAGACAACTTTACGCCCAGTTTATTTGTGAGTAGAGTGTCTTGTATTAAATTGAGCCGTTGGGAAAAGTTAAGATGTAGTATTAACTACATGATAAAACAATTACAATGAAAAGGACAGATGTAAAGTTAAGAAAAGAGATGATAACAAATTAAATAAGTTCCACTTGCCGAACAATTGCCGTACAGTTGATGTCGGTGGGGCTTCCGAGTTTCAGACAACTTTACGCCCAGTTTATTTGTGAGTAGAGTGTCTTGTATTAAATTGAGCCGTTGGGAAAAGTTAAGATGTAGTATTAACTACAAGATAAAAGAACAATTACAATGAAAAGGATAGATGTGAAGTTAAGAAAAGAGATGATAACAAATTTGGAATAAAATAAAGGGAAGGAGATTAACGATAGAGATAAATAATTGGAAGAAAGTGAAATGGTATAGCTGTAGTTATAACTAACTACTAGAAAGGATATTGAAAAGGTAAAAAAAGTTGCACTTAAGAACATGAAACTATATATGCATATATTATTTTTTCAGATATATTTTCTGGTTAGAAATGTCTTTAACATGGATCAAATTAACTCACATCGTACGGAAATTCAGTTGAAAGTTGGCTTGTAAGCTTATGCATATTCTGTAAACAGCAACATATAATTTACTTGAGTAATTTCTATAAAAAAAATATTTAGCAGCAGAGTGATACTTGTTTTAAGTCCCTTTAAATGGAAACAATTATTATTAAACCATTTAAAAGTTAAAAGATTAACTTTTCGATTATGGGCCGGGACTGGCAACTAATTTTATATTCAATCGTACACAATTTACTAAAAACTTATTTTTAGTAGTTACTAGTTTTCTTATTACTATAAACTTATTTTTTGTCAAATTACTATATTAATCAGCACAACTTTAAATAAAGACAATGAAAGGAAAAAATAATAGATTTCTAATCGTGACACCAGCATCTCAAATACAATTGCAATATACAGGTTGCTTCACGAAGGACCCCTAACTTTGAAAATAAATAACTCGGAAACGGTGATAGACAGAAGCATGAAACCTGTGGTATGTTTATTAAAAAAACCCATAAGAATCTGATACAGAAACCTAAAAAAATTAATTGAAAATAGCGCCGATAGAGGGCTCTACAGGCAGCATTACGGATAAAGAGAGCTCATATACCAAGAACTATCGGTCATCGAAGATTTCGCCGTTGAAACGTGATCGCTATTAGCGTATAGTAAAAGAAATTCTGTAACTGACACTGAAGGGCATTCTTTACTGCAGCAATCCTTTAACACTCGACGAGCTGGAGGAGGTAATTTGTCAAGTTTGTGTGTTGATTTCCAGTGACATATTACAGAGAGTTACTGGCAATTTCACTTTTCGTTTGCGACTTGTGTGCTGTGTGAAAGGTGCCCATTTGGAACAGCTTTTGATGTGATACAACCTACTTATGTTTATGCCACCTGCAGTGCCATCTATCGGTGCAATTTGTTACTCAAATTTTGAGGTTTTGGTATCAGATTTTTACGTTTTTTTAAATAAACATACCACTGGTTTGATGCTTCTATCTGTCACTGTTTCCGAGTTATTTATTTTCAAAGGAAGGAGTCCTTCGTGAAACAACCTGTATTTTCAAAATAGCAATTTAGATATAAGAAGATCGCAATAAAGTTCTGTAAATAAAAATTTCTCTTTGGATTTAATATTTCCTAAGATTCGATTATGGTGTGTTTTTGCAAATACAAAGAAAGTAAGAAAATCGGAAAGAAAAGAAAGTAAGTAAATTAAAAAAATTATATATTAATGTTATATAATCACTGTTACATTCTTACAGATTGATGCATACTCTTTTATGAACACTGCTTTTTCTTAAAGCGACTTGCTTTAATCTAAAATTTTAAAATTATAAGAAAGTTTGAATAAAAAATTATCCCCAACGATGAGATTTAATAAAGAATAAGAAAGAAAAAAAAATTATTCTCAATCACGCTGGTATAAGCAAGACAACCAAGGGAATTAAATCCTCAAAACCTGTTTCTAAAATTCGACTGTAGTGTTTTTAACAAAAGATCAGTCGATAGAATACATCATAATTAAGATCAACTTCCTCTTCTTTGGAAGATACTAGAGAGCAACGCCGAAGATGATGAAGCAACAGAGGTAGATAGCGAGAGAGAGGGTCAAGATGGCTTAGAGTACAATCCTAATACACAGTCGCATTCTATTATAAAAATAAAGTTTGTAGATAACAATAAGGTTCTCTTGCTTAGATTAAATATTTAAAAATGTCCATATGCTTTTTTTTAATAAATCTAACTAATAACATTTTACAACAATTACATCCTTACAGAGAATGGCAGATAAACTTTTACAAAAACTACTTTCGCTGGCGCAAATTTCTTTTAATCAAAAAATGAGATTTAAAAATAAAAGAAAAAGAAAGGAAAACAAGGTGATCTCTTATCACACGGGCATACTATAAGCACGACAGACAAAATGATTAAATCCTCGAAATCAGTTCGTAAAATTTAACCCAAATATAATTAAACAAGAGATCACCCGGTAGAGTAAATGTTAATTAGGATCATCTTCATATTCTTCGGCAGTGGCTAAAGAGCAACAACGGAGATGGTAAAGAATCGAGGGTGGAAAGCAAGGAAGGGTCATAGACAGTCTAGAAAAGGGATTAATATGACTTCACCATTACTGGTGGAAGCAGGTTCTTTATTGGTGGCTGTGATCGAGCAAACTCAGTGTTATGTTATAGAAAGAAATATATCCTTACTTGTACTACTTTTACGGATTCATTTCTTATGTATTTTCGCGAAGAAAAAAATATAAGGAAAGAAAGAGAAACGTCGTAAATTAATGTTATAGCATCTTACATACATTCTTACAGATTGACGGATAATATTTTATAATCACTACTTTCTTTTAAATCAAGTTCTTTCAATCAAAATATAAGATATAATAAAGAATAAAGAAGGGAAAAAATCATACATGTATGAGTAAGACAGTCGATCCTAAAAACAGTCCCAAATTTGATCATAGTATATTTAAACAAGAGCCCACCTGAGAGAGTGGAAGATAATTAAGATCATCGTTCTCTTTTTCAGCAAAGGCAAGAGTGCAACGCCGGAAATGGTGAAGCAACGGGGAATGGGTAAGGGGATGAAAGAGAGAAAAGGTCAAAGATGGCCCAAATTTAAATTGTCAAACTATTTTTACAAGATACAATTGTAGTATGTTATAAACAAGTGGTGTAATCACACAAAGGGTTTCGTTTAATATTCCTTTCAAAACACTTTATCCTTTCTTTAATAAATCCAGATAAATTTCATTTAGCAACAAAAAAAAAAAAAAAAAAAAAGAAAAAGAGATCATGTGTTTTATAAAGTAAAAATTCCCCGGTCTATTTTTCTCTTTTTTTCGAATATCTGAACCGGCCCGATAGCGGTTGGATCCCGCTATTATACTCTGTCATTATAATATCTGTCATGTGGACTAAATGCGATATTTAAAAAAAAAGTTTCTATGATATAGATATTTAAACCTATTGCATTATCCTCTGTAATCCAGGTCCTACTGCCAAATTGCGTATTTTAGAAAGTGAGACTTTTTGTGACAGACAGTTCTTTAAAAGTATCTACATTGATTTTAAACTATATTGTTGCTAGCAAACGCCCATGTTTTGGAGCTAACCTTGCCCACAGATTACGGAAGATTAGTTATTTTATATTTTACTAGCTATTACCCGTGACGTCGTTCACGTAACATTAAAAGAAAAATAAATGCATTAATTAAGGAAAACGTTTCACCCTCGATAATTAAAAAACAGAAAATAAAAATAAAAATAAAATATAAAATATATTAATATTTTATCATTTAATTATATTCTTACAGATTGCCGTATACTCTATTTTTCCTCTAAAGTGAATTTCATTTAATCAAAAGATGAGATTTAAAAAGAATAAGCAAGTTAAAAAAAAGAAGAAAAAAGTTATCTTTAATCGCATGGGTATTACTATAAGCAAGACAGCCGAAAAGAATAAATCCTTAAAACCAGTTCCTGAAATTCTATCGTAAGATATTGAAAGAAGAACCTTATCGATTGAATGGATTATAAATTTTATAATCTTTCTCTTCTTCGGCAGAAGTTAGAGATCAGCGCGGAGGATGGTGAAGCAACAGGGTTGGAAAGAGAGGGTCATAGATAGTCTAGTCTAGCTAGAAAAGGGTCGCTCCACCCCTTGAATACTAGGTCTACATGCCGACCCAAAATAGCGTCTGTCGTAGGCAAATTTCTTTAAGCGTTTATACGGTCTCTTGACTTTCAGTACCAATAATTTTTAAAAGTTTTCCCCGCCTAATTTATCTGAGGTTAAATAAGTCAAAGAAAACTGTTAGAAAATACGTATAACTAAATTAAAGGAAACGTATAAATACTTAAAAATTCCGCCTACCACGGCTGCCATTTTTATGTCAGCACGTAGTCTTAGTATTCAGGGGGTGGCGAAAGGGTTTAATATGATGTCATCGTTATTGGACGAAGCATGCCTTTCATTCATAGACTGGTGAACTGAATTTTATGTTATGAAAAGGAATATCTGAAAAGAGGAAATACCTTCAAAGATTCGATTTTAATGTGTTTTCGCGAAGAAAAAACTAAAAGGAAAGGGAAAAAATAAAGAAAAGCATGGTATATCAATGTTACATGATCTTAGTTAAATTCTTACAGATTGGTGCAGGATATTTTATAAACACCATTTTCTCTTAAATTAAGTTAATTTAATCAAAACACGAGATTCACCAGAAAAAAAACAGAAAGAAAATATGTCTCCTATTACATGGATATAGACAATAAAGCCGACATGATTAAAACATCAAAACCAGTTTCTAAAATTCGTTCGTAGTACATTTAAGTAAAAGCCCATCCGACAGAATGGATGATAAATTTAGATCATCTTCCTCTTCTTCGACAAAGGCAAGACAGCAACCCCGGAGATGATGAAGCAACAGGTGTGGAATGAAAGGGAAGGTGATAGACGACCTTGAAAATAATCCTAACATAAAAACTCCGTATGTTATACAAGTAAATTTTAACAAAACAAAAAAACGATTTCAAGGGATTGTGTCCTACCTTTGTGTTTTTGTGGCAGTCCTGTATTGTATCCATATCAGAGTCCTGCACGGATCGGGTTACACTAATCAGAATTCGGAAATTCTATTTTAAATCAACCCGAACTCGAAACAATCAAAGTGGACCCGACACGCAACAAAATCACTTAATGACAACACGACCCAACCCAAATCGTCATTCGTGTACCGTAATTTCCGGCGTATAATCCACGTATAATCCGCGGATCAAACAATTCGGTTTCAACCCAGAAATTTTATTCAATAATTGAATCCAAATATTTACAGCGATCTGGAAAGTAACGCTTTATAAAATAAAATTTCTGGGTCCAAGCATGATTGTTCCATCTGCAGCAAAGCCATTAAATAATAAGCCCAGTCAGATAATGTTAAATTTGTTAGCGACACACTACGCCAAACTTCTGCTGCGGAAGGAGGACAAAACAGAAGTGGGTCGCAGAGAAACGATACGATTTATTTATATCGATATTTTATACGATTTTTATATCGATGTTTTGTTTTTGCACTTCCTTTAAGAGCTTGCTAATTATTGGGATCTTTTACATTAAAGCTAAAACTATAATGAAAAAAAAATTGTGGAAATTTACTGGATTAATATTTCTATATAAATATAGTGGTGGCGAAGAAGTTGATTTATTTATAAAAAGTTAAATAAAAAGTGATGGAAATTTACATCACTATGCAATTAACCCTTTCCGGCACAGACAAATTATGTTCGTAAAATGTGAAATTACTGACTGACACCGGAATTTACAAACGACTTTCTTAGAAAATATGAACTCCTTATTTTAAGCTTTAATTTTAGAAGCAAAATTTTATTAAAATATTCTTGGTGCCGAATGCAGCACTCCCAACCGCTAGATGGCGCTATTTTCAACTTGCGAAAAGTTTCCCATTTATCTGACTGGGCTTATTATTTAATGGCTTTGATCTGCAGATTATACGCCAGAAATTACAGTAGTTTTCAGTGGTTACAGTAGTACGAATCTATACCAGAAATTTGAAATAGAAATTTATGATTTATTTAATGGCATATATTTCGTGGTTACTTAAAGTATATATATTTTTCAAAATTTCCGGTGTGAATTCTGCATATCTGAATGAAAAAGAAGGCCAAACTGTCAACTCCGTTATTCATAGAAATTTTATCTATATTCTTACAAGGCGAAGAATTCTAATAAAATTTAGTGGTGACAATCGGCCCATTTTTAAAAGTAATGAAAAATGCATTTTTTCACATTCGATAGTTGAGACATGGTAGCGACAATATTACCTTAATTACATCTTTACAGAATGACGCATAAACATTTATGAACAATACTGATGATAATAATCTCTTAAGTCAAGTTTTTATAATCAAAAGATGAGATTTTCAAATAATAAGAAAGTTAAAGAAAAAATTATCTCCAATTACACGGGTATAAAAAAGACAACCGACAAAATTAAATACTCAAAACCAGTTCCTAAAATTCAATCGTAATATATTTAAACAAAAGACCACCCTAGACCCCTAGAGGAGAGATTGTAATTAGAACCATCTTCCACTTCTTCGACAGAGGGTAGAGAGCAACATTGAAGATGGTGGAAAGCATAATTACCAACTAATAAGGATTTTTGGCTACCAGTAATTTCAACATTGCAATGTTCTAAAGATACACAATTATTATACAGACATACATACATTCAATACAATAATCCAACATGAAATGAAAAATTAGCCAGAGCCAGGAATCGAACCTGGGTCCACAGCGTTCCGGGCTGTTGCTCTAACCACTGAGCCACTCCGGCCGATTCCTGAGTCTATGGACTCAGGAATTCAGATTCAGGAATCGGCCGGAGTGGCTCAGTGGTTAGAGCAACCTCCCGGAACGCTGTGGACCCAGGTTCGATTCCTGGCTCTGGCTAATTTTTCCCTCCATGTTGGATTATTGTATTGAATGTATTTATGTCTGTATAATAATTGTGCATCTTTAAAACGTTGAATGCAGGCGTTATTTATGTGTGATTTAATTGCAATGTTCGATTAGCGGCTATGGTGGTAGTGGCGGCCCGGCAGGGTTTTCACAATGGCTTTACTACCAGAAAATTCTTGTAATAAATTTTATCTTATTTAATCGTGGTATGTTCGACGATTAAAGAAGGGGAAATTTAGTTAAAAAAATTACTGGTGCCAAAGCGACGGCGAATCCCCGTGACGAGTCGCCACTGTATGGTTGCAAGACAGAGAGATTTTATAGACAGCCTAGAAACCCTAGTAAAATCCTTACAGAATGCGTATAAGCTTTTATAAAGAATACCTTTTTCTCAATTCAAGTTTTTAAATCAAAAGATCAGATTTAAAAAGGAATTATAAAGAAAAAGAAACAGAATTGATCTCCAATCACACGAATGAGCAAAGCATCTCAAAAAATTAAATCGCCAAACCTCTTTTCTGAAATAAACTCACTGTATATTCTAAAAATAACTCTTTCGGATCGCAATAACTTTGTATGAATGAAGCCATTCATTAGATTAAATATTCCAAAATGTTTATGCATTTTGACAGAAAATATAACCTTTTGCTATACAATAAAGTTATATCTCCATAGTTACATTCTTACGTATAGTTACATCCTTAAAAAGGAATGATAAAGAAAAAGAAACAGAGTTGATCTCCAATCATCACGAATAAATAAAGCATCTGCAAAAATTAAATCGCCAAAACTCTTTTCTGAAATACAATCGCTTTATATTTTAAAATAACTCTTTCGGATCACAATAAGTTTCTATGAATGAAGCCATTCATTTGATTAAATATTCCAAAACGTTTATGCATTTGACAGAAAATATAACCCTTCGCTATACAATAAAGTTATATCTCCATAGATACACACTTACGCATAGTTACATCCTTAAAAGGAAATAATAATAAAAAAAGAAACAGAGTTGATCTCCAATCGTCATGAATGAATAAAGCACCTGAAAAAAATTAAATCGCCAAACCTCTTTTCTGAAATACAATCGCTTTATATTTTAAAATAACTCTTGCGGATCACAATAAGTTTCTATGAATGAAGCCATTCATTAGATTAAATATTCCAAAACGTTTATGCATTTTGACAGAAAATATAACCCTTCGCTATACAATAAAGTTATATCACCATAGTTACATTCTTACGTAATAGTTACATCCTTAAAAGGGAATAATAATAAAAAAAGAAACAGAGTTGATCTCCAATCGCCATGAATGAATAAAGCACCTGGAAAAAATTAAATCGCCAAACCTCTTTTCTGAAATACAATCGCTTTATATTTTAAAATAACTCTTTCGGATCACAATAAGTTTATATGAATGAAGCCATTCATTAGATTAAATATTACAAAATGTTTATGTAGTTTAGATGAAAATTTAACCTTTTGCTACACAATAAAGTTATTTATCTACAGTTAACTCCTTACAGAATCAATGTCGCACAAACTTTCTTTATAAACACTACTTTCTCTTCTTTTAATCAAAAGACGAGGTTATAAAAGAATAAAAAGGTGACCGGAATAAGTTTCTATGAATGAAGCCCTCGATTAGAATAAATATTTTAAAATATTTATGCATTTTAGCAGAAAATGTAACTTTTTGCTGTACAATAAAGTTATATTTCCATAGTTACATTTTTACGGAATGTCGCATAAACTTTTTTATAAACGCTATTTTCTCTTCATTTAATCAAAAGATGAGGTTAATACGTTCACTGCCTGGTTAAAATTACCGGAATTTTATTTTATTTATAAAATTTGAACTCACACCAGAAAATACTAATAGCAATATTTAGTTTATTTAATTACTAACATATTGTAATTACATAAAATAAAAATTCTTTTTTCGAAATTTCCGTTACGAATTCGTAATTTTAGATTGAAAAACCACGAGTATACTCGTGGTTGGCAGCGAATGATTTAAAAAAGGAATAAAAAGGTGATCGCAATAAAGTTCTACGAAAAAAGCCATTCATTAGATTAACTATTCCAAAATGTTTATGCATTTTAGCAGAAAAATAACCCTTTACAATACAATAAAGTGATATCTCCATAGTTACATCTTTACAGAATATCGAATAGACTTTTTTTTATAAACAATACTTTCTCTTCTTTAAATCAAAAGACGAGGTTAAAAAAAAGAATAAAAAGGTGATCCCCAATCACACGGATATTACTATATATGCAAGACAGCCGACAAGATTAAATCTTCAAAACCAGTTCTTAAAATTCGATCGTAGTATATTCAAACAAGAGCCCACCCGAGAGAGTGGATGATAATTAGGATCATCTTCCTCTTCTTTCGGCAGAGGCTAGAGAGCAGCGCCGAAGATGGTGAAGCAACAGGGGTGGAAAGAGAGGGAGGGTCATAGACGGCCTAGAAAAGGGCGTCCAGTTTCGTTCCGGTTTATCAGGTCCGCCGCGCAAAAGCGAAGGTCATCCGAAACTAGGCCGGCCGCTCTGCTCTGCTCCGCACGTCAACAACGGAACTTCTAACATTTCTTTAATTTTCTTTTCTTGGAGAAAAACTTGTGAGTGAAGTCATATGAAGAGAATGCGTTACAGCGTCATCGAGGAAAAGTAAAGAAAAAAAATAATTGTTTTGTGTTTGGAAGAATCGGTGCTCTTTATGAAGTATTGTTTTCTATTTTGCATTGATTCAAATGGATTACATGATATAGTGAAGGAATGATAATTGCAGTTTACTAGAATCCGGTATTCTGTTTATCCCTTTGTATACCGCCGTATGAATCACATGCGATTCGCACTAGATTTGTTTGACTGCGCTCCGTAAATCGTATATATTCAGGTCTTTCATTCCGTCCATTTTCTGAATACCACTTTTTTCTAAGGAAAATCTTCTTTTTTGATTTTTCTTATAAATTTGTAGACGCCCCGGGACATAATTTAACGGACAAAGTGGAAGCCATATACATATTTCATGCAAAGAAGCACGTTCCATAAATATTATTCGTACCAGAAATTTTAAATAGTTAACAATATAAAGGTTAGATAAATTTTAACTAACTTACCGGTTGAAATTGGGTTGTATAGAAATTTGAAAATTGCAGAGGCGCTTAGCGTTGACTCAGGGAACAGTTTTTTTTCTTTTGTTAAACATAACTGCAGTGATAGTCTTAACGTTGTCAATCCGAATAGTTTTTTTTTACACTTTCCGTTTTACTGAGAACGTAATCACATGTTTATCAATGGGTAATTTGCCATTGGGTATCAGTAGGTAACAGCCAAGCCTTATTGCATTAACTCCTTAGATAATACAATAAGCAAAAATTCGTTTTCACCATCAGAAAGACAAATTCTGTTACAACATTTTGTGTAAAAATGATTTTCCTAAATTTTAAATATATTTAAAACAAGCAATGCATTTTGAAATTTTTATTTAACTCTCTCAATGTCTCTATAAGACTGCTAACTTCAATGATAGAAAGCTATACTTATAGAGAAATAAATAAAGATAGGATTTCAAGGAATATTTCTTAAACATCCCGACCTCGTAATCGTAATTTACAAGAGAGAAGTGTGACTACCTCTGTAGGTTTTCACGTCCCTCGAGTTCTGGTAGAGCAAGTACGGGTCGGGCAAACCCTACTCAAAGCCTAGGACCTGGCTCCGTCTTGGGTGTCCAGCCCCGAAGCTGTTGGGGGACCCCGGGTCGTCCCCAGGTGTAACGTGGTGGTTTCTCAAGAGGGTGCGAATCACCACAATCGCAACGGCCCATGTCGTCATTCACTTCGGTTCAATGGGAGTGATGCGCAGGTGGTGGTGCTCTCACCGGTCACAGCGCATACAGGAGGACCCTCCTGGTCGTGCGCGTTATACGTCCCTCAGGACTTGGGTGCGACGGTTGACGTGCCTGGCGGCGCAGCTTGGTTTTTTGTACCATACCGTAATTTCTGGCATATAATCGGAGTCTAAAAAAAATAAAGTATTTTTCAAACCAGACTTTTTATTTAATAAATGAAGTCAAATAAGTACCATGTAGAAATAAGATAAATTTTGTTTTGAGTATATTTAAAAAGGCAATATATTTTAAAATTTTTATTTAACTCTCTCATTCACTTGAACTTCTATAAGGCTCATAACTTTAATGATAAAAATCCCCATTTATGGAGAAACCGAAAAAGATTGGTTTTCGACTAATTTCATTTCGAGTAATATTTCTTAAACATCCAGACCTCATGTATAACATGCCGTAATATCTTACGTATAAGCCGCGGCTAAATGAAATATTTTTCTAACGAAACATACTACTAAATAAATTAAATCAAATACGTACCAAATATAAGTAAGATACATTTTAAAAAATATAATTTCTAGTAGGAAACAAAGTTATTTGAACCACGTCTTATACGACGGAAATACAGTAGCAGAGGTGCCAAGCTCTCATTAATATTCCGTAATATGCGGGTTAATTTGACCTAGGCTTAACATGTTTCGCACTAGAATTTTTTTTAAGAAATTAAATTAAATAAATTAGATAAATTATCTGAAATTAGATAAATAAATATTCATTCAATAATTTTTCTGGTTTGAAGCGTTGTTAAACGGGGTTAGATTAAACCACATATTACGGAAGATTTGTCGGTACTTGGTACCTCTGCAGTAGTAATATTTTGTAACACAGTCGTGATTATTATTTTAATTATGCCTATTTAAAGAAGCATTCATGAAAGACAAGTCGTGAGTGCGAAAGTTAAGCAAAGTTTTCAAAATTTATTGTTTAAAATAAAAGCAACTACTGTTTGAAATAAAAGTGGGACGTTTGACCCAATGTATTTTTGGGATAATTGGCTGAAGTCAAACCTCATATTTTTTATATATTGGGCTATCCGGAAAGTACGTGCCGGTTGGGAAAATCAATTCGTACCGGAAAATTTTACCATTTAATTATTAGACATTGATTCCGATATCTAATGTTTAACCCTTTTTATCCTGACGGTACTTATAAGTACCACTTTAACCCCTTCGCGACGAGCGTCTTTTACAGAATTTTTAATCTGTTACCACCGGTTTTTCAAATGAGAAATTTTCACCTAATTGAATCGCAAAAATGCTATGATCAGATAAGGAAAACTTTACAAAGAAAAAATAATAATAACTGGTGAGAATAATCGAGGATTCTGAGCATCTTATAAAGTAGCTCAAAAATTAATTCAGGATATAAAGGGTTAATTAACGGGCAGAATTTTCCGAATGATTTTTACAACCGGTACGAACATTCCGGACAACCCAATAGTATAATTGATTACATTTTCAATTTAAAAAAGTTGGAATTAAATTTTTGAAAATATTAATAATAAACTTATTTCATTAACTAATAGCATTATTTATAACAATATTTAAAAAAAAAAATGGGAACTATAATACAATTACTGAATGCAAAAATAGAAATTAATAAAAATATGTTAAATATACATTCAAACAAAACTGTTTCACAATTCAGAATAAATACTCTTTTTTTTCTTTTAATAATTCATTAATACATAGATACTAGATGTACATTGTACGTAGAATATACATAATAGCAATGCTCGTGATAAAGATGTTGTTTTAGTTCCTTGATCCAATGTATTTTTGGGATGATTGGCTAAAAAATGCCATTGATTCCGATATCTAATCTTTAATAATTATCAGGCAGAATTTTCCGGCACGAATTGATTTTCCCAGCCGGCACGAACTCTCCGGACAACCCAATAGTATAATTGATCACATTTTTATTTTTGAAAAGTTGGAATTCACTTTTTGAAAATATTAATAATAAACTTATTTCAGTAACTAATAGCATTATTTATAACAATATTTTTTAAAAATGGAAACTATAATACAATTACTGAATGCAAAAATAGAAATTAATAAAAATATATTAAATATAAATTCAAACAAAAGTTTTTCACAATTCAAAATAAATTATTCTCTCTCTCTCTCTCTCTCTCTCTCTCTCTCTCTCTCTCTTTTAACAATGAATTCATACATAAATACTAGATATACATTGTATGTATAATAAACATAAAAACATAAAGTGCTTGTGCTAAAGATGTTGTTTTAGTTCCTTCTGAGCTACAGGCTGAACTGCCACATCCAATCACTAGTAGCGATTCAGAAAGAGTAACTTTAAAAGTTGAGTTTGACGTGTCTGGCTATGAAAATCTTCGTTGACTAGTGGTTATGACAAATAAACATTTTTGTAGCAGAAATTTTTTTTAATAAAATAAGTTAAATAATTTCCGATAGAAATATATTTATATGGCAAAGCGGGAAAATTGACACGAATTACAAATACTAAAAACAAATCATGTAGTGTTTTTTTCAAAAGTATGACGCTGTAAGAAAATACCCAATAAACTTTTTATACTAGGCAAACTCAATTTGTTTGGCCGTTGTTTGTCAAACACAAATTACGAGCATTTTGGCAAAAAGTGCATCAATCATCCATAGTCTCACTTAAATATTATGACTATTGTCGACCAATTGTTAGTAATATTGTTTGAACATCATTGATTCATTTTTCATTTCAAATAAGGAGTTGTGACAATGAAGAAGAATATTAATGCAATATTTGTAACCTTATTATTATAGATGAATGAATAATATTTATCAAAAAATGCTGACTGTAATTCAGAATTATTGGTACAGTTGGCCAAAAGAAAATAAAAGAAAGAAAACACCCCATACATTTAATCTCTAAATTTGTCCAGAAAAAAAAAAAAAAAAAAAAAAGAAAATAACGAAAATAACCATTTGATTTAGAATTAAATCTTCTTACAGTTAATGCAAAAACAAACAAAAAAATATTGTAATTTAACAAATTTCAACAATCATTGGAAAAATGTTCCGAAAGCTTAAATAATATATATATATATATTCGTCATTCGATTATAAGCAATGCGCCATTCCATTCTCGCATGTCGATGTCACAGATGTTTCAACCAGCTAACGATAAACGTACCGCGATACGCAATAATATTTAACAACGACGAACAACTATGTAAAATCATTTCGTCTGAACTACCGCCGCAGTTATCATAACCGTTGCATACTACTACAAATAAACACATTTCCCATTACTACAGTTGAATAGATCCTGGCATTCTCTGCCTTCGCATAGTTTCAAGCGTAATCTCTTTAATCATATTCTAAATTTAAAAAAAAATCTTTTAGCGAGAGTTTTCTATTGTTTGCTTGTATAATACAGAAATATGTCTTGATTTAAAAATAATGAGTGGCGCAGGTAAACGGCAAAATTTTAGTTAAGGCAAAATGTATGAAGGAACGCAATAAAAAATCCTTTTAACAATAAGTAATGACTTATTGCATGCACTCAGAGCATGTCATTAACATACGTGTCAACTTTCCGTTTTATTATTAAAATTAAAATTATTTAAAATTAAAAAACATACTTTAAACCTAATTTTTTTTTAATATGTTACTTGAAAAGATACATGTCTTTAAAGTATCTGTGTTCCATAACTCCCAGCTATTAAAACTGGGCATGCTCTTTCGCTCCAGTGATTTCAAGTAATTTTTTCTCAAGTTTTCTACGAAATTTGAAAAATTAAATAAAGCAGTGAAACTTATACCAGGGTTCCTACGCTTTTACCACAACTGCCGTATTAAAATTAGTGGAATTTTATTTTATCTAGAAAATTCGAATTGTTCCAGAACATACTAATAGCGCTATTTATTTTATTTAATGACAGACATTTCGTGATTACATAAAATAAAAATTCTTCTTGCGAAATTTCCGGTACGAATTCGTAATTTTAGATTGAAAAACTACGAGTATACTCGTGGTTGGCAGCGAATGGGTTGATAGAATATTTCGCCTTAATCAAGGTTAGCACACTCTTTGGAATTTCCAAGGAGTCTGACACCACTATTAATGATAAGAAAATTTATATTTATTTTTTTAAACACAGACCTTTTACCCACCTCGTTTATTTACATAAATTGTAATATTTTTCTATAGTTAAATAAGGCAGAAAATACCGTTCAAATTTTGTTGTAGAACTGTGCGAACCCTGTAAATTTCTCCAGAAAAAAAAGGGAAAAAAACGAAAATAACTATTCGATTGAGAATTAAATCTCCTTACAGTTAACTCATTCAAGGGCGGTGGTTCATCTTTGTACCACTTAATTATAATCCTAAATGCTACATTGGCACCAAAATTTTGGAATGAAAAATTCCCTTCTGGGCTTCCTTGCATCTGGGGAAAATTTTCTTTTAATTCTGTTATGACTCGTTATATCTTTTATTTTTCAAATATTTTTATTCAAAAGTTTAATTGTTATCTCAAAAATTATATTTAATTTGTAATTTTATCTAAGACTAATGAAATATCAAATCTCGGGCTTTTACAAAGCCTGAGGTATAATAATTTCAGCATGCCCGCATGAAGGCTGCTTTGTCAAATGTTTTTTTTATATATATAAACTTGCAAAGCAGGGCTTGCAGAGGCCAAAGCCATATGTTAGGCCTCCCTGCTTGATTGAATTCATATCTGAATTAGAAACAGCACATTAAGAAAAGATGTTACTTATTTGACATTAAATTTGTTTTTAAAATCCGGTGTCAATCATTTCAACATTTTATGAATAGAAGTACCTTGTTCCTGAAAGGGTTAATACAAAAACAAAATAAAATAAAACAACTCAAGGACTGTCTTTATTTAGAAATTGTACTGAACTCTGGAATTTTCAATATACACGCGTAATTTGGACATCATGTTTGAAGTTTTCGGTAAATCTTATTTTAGGATTCGAAACAGTGTCATACGGTGAAGTATTTTAGTAATTATGGTGATTTAAACCGTTGAACTCCTAATGTTAAATTTATATATAACTTAAAAACTACTTGACGAAATGTGCTCTAATTTTGGATTTGCATATTTAAAGCTTTTAGATATCGATTTCTGTTAAACGTTTTATAGCTTACTTTTCGTATTGTTTTCCGAAAACTAATTTTAAAATATATGTATTTTGACAGAGAAATATTCGAAAATAGGTATAAATTGTAACCTATGAAATTTTTAACAGAAATCAATTCTTGAAAGCTTTATATAAGCGAATCCAAACTTACAGTGCCTTCTGCCAAATAGTTTTTGAGTTATTTAAAAAAAATACAGAGATTGAATCTTGTTTTGCAACTATCAACACATTCACTGCGGGGTTAAAATTAACGGAATTTTATTTTATTTAGAAAGTTCGAATTCATACCAGAAAATATTAATAGCAATATTTACTTTATTTAATTACAGACATTTCGTGTTTACACAAAATAAAAATTCTTCTTTCAAAATTTCCGGCACGAATTGGTAATTTTAAATTGAAAAATCACGATTATCTTCGTGGTTGGCAGCGAGTGAGTTAAAAATGAATTTAATATTAGGAACACCAAATTTTTAATCTCCATGATTCTTAAACTACTTCACAGGATGACTTCCCGTTTGACATCCTAATATATAACATTTACTGAAAAATCCATATATCGTTAATTTAAAAAGAAAAAGTGGCCGCTAGCGATGATAAAACATTCTTACTTTCTAAACATATCGTCGCTACCATGTCTAACTATCGAATGTGAAAATATACATTTTACATTACTTTTAAAAATTGTCTGATTGTCACCACTAAATTTTATTGTAATTCTTCGCCTAATAAGAGTATTAATAAAATTTCTGTAAAGAACGGGGTTACCAATTTGGCTTTCTTTTTATTTATCCAGAAGTGACAAATTCATACCGGAAATTTGAGAAATTTTATTTTTACCTTTATTAATCTCTAAATGTCTGTCATTAAATAAAGCAAAAATTTCTATTTGAAATTTCTGGTATGAATTCGGAATTTCTAAATAGAAAAGGAGGTCAGACTGGCAACCCTGATGAAGAATACTAATAAAATTTAGTGCTGATATTCGGTCCATTTTTAAAAGTAATGAAAAATGCATTTGTTTACATTCGACAGTTTGACATGTTAGTGACGATATGATGTCAAAATTTGAGTTTGTACAGAACATTTCAGAGATTGATACATTTTCTAGGTCTATCTTTTAATACTACATTTTTTCTAAGAAAATTCTTCTTTATACATTTTCTTACAAATTTTGTAGACACCCACACATTTTTGTTAAAAATGCAGAAACATAGTGCAATTTTTTTATTTTTATTTTTGAAACATTCGTATTCAAAAACGAAGGGAGGAGTAAAGGGTATGAAAAAGGCCTCTAAAGTTTGTTTTTTTAAACCTAAATTGAAAAAAATTACATATTTCCTGTCAAATGGCTATTTTCGTTTATTTCCGGAACAATTTAGAGATTAAAATGTATGATGATGCTCTTCTTCCTTTTTATCTGACTTTTCATTGTATATTTTTGTAATTTAAAAATAATATCTACATTGGACGCAAAAGATGTGAATTATCATTTACTACACAGCATACAACCAACAGAGTGAAAAAAATGTCCAAATCGAGGATCGAACCTGGAACCCTTGGTATTACACACCAAAACTCCTCTACCATTTTAAGCTATCCGGACGACATCCAGTGTAGCATTCTCTCACTCTAATATGACAAGGCTACAACTTTGCAGCAGAAGATTTTAGGTAGATTTCGCAAGAAATACTACCTATTACATTCTCCCCTGTGTTGGAATTTCTGGAAAAATTTTGCAGATATACGCCGATCATGACTCCCAGAACCCAAACCACCCCCAGTTCAAAACTTTATCTATCTATCTATATCACTTTTTTATGGACACGATAACTTCAATAATTCGCAGAAATCTTTTCCAAACTCATACATAAAATCAAGAGGGATAAAATCTCGGTCAAGTTCGTTAATGGACAAAACCGAACCAAGTGGGAGGGAAATGGGGGGGAGTGGGCTTTCAGCGAAAACAGAAAACCCCCATAACTTCTTAATTATGATACGTATCGAATCCGTTTAAAATTATTATCACTTCCAGGAAAAGGGTCGAAAATTTATGTATGACAGATTTTTGATATCATTAAAAATCGCTTCAAGGGGGGGGGGAGAGAAATAGGGGTTTAAGAAGAAAAAAATCATAATTTCGTCAATTCACAACATATTAAATCAGCTTAAATTTATTATAAATCCTCTTAATATTATCTACAACTTTTATATTGACAAATTTTCTATAAATCCAACCCTTATAGCAAAAATAAATAAATAAATAAATAAATAAATAAAAACAAAAAAAATCCCTTCCGGCTCCACCTACAGATACAGAAATTTTTTCGAAGTGGGCGGTCCCAACGGCCGCATCATGGCAAAAAAGGTCATTTCTTCTGCAATTCCCAATAAACAGGTGCCGCACGGTCTGCGTCTTCGAAATCTGCCTGTGCCTTTAGGCCGAGCTGTCAGGGATTTTTTTTTTACTTTGTTGGTTGTACGCTGGGTAGTAAGTGATTATTCACATCCTTTGTGCTCATTAATTTCAGCTCTGCTGATAATTTAATTAAATATATAATATCTACAAGTTTGACAAGTAATAACAATTGAAAGAAATAAAATGACAAATCAATGTTACCTGGCTATCTAACAGCAACTCATAAAGTTTTATTTATATGCAATAGTTGTTTTATCATTTTTATACTTTATTTATATAAAATAAAAGGTTAACAAGAAAGTATATTTATTTCAGAAACGCTTCCACAAAACTTAGAAACCTATTATTGTGTTTTGGGGATCCTGATTAGTTTTTCTGTTATAGCTTCTGTTATTAACACTAGAATTGAGATAGCTGTCATTTTGACTGGGACCAGGAATAAATATTTCAATTTCAACCATAAATTTCTTGAAAAAATATAACAAATTTATACACTACACATTGCTTTAGCTGAATAATTAAGTTATAGAGTATTAAATAAAAATTATTGTTTAAAATATGTTTATATGACTTGAGTTAAATTTTTAACCGTTCTAGTGTTAAAGTATCAGAATGATAGGCGCCGACTTCACGGGGCGAATATCTGGTAATTCTTAAATTTAACGCGATTACATTAAATTTTCATAGATGTTTCTGCAGTTTTTTTTTTTTTTTAACAGTGCAGAAAGAAGCATTCTATTTACACTTTATTTATACATAACAAGTTAAGGGCAGAACTAATGAATGTCAGCACATTTAGTCATGCGTGAAATATGTGCATGTGTCTACCAGTAATTTTTAAAAGTTTTGTTTTCCTATTTAATCACTGTGATTAATTAAGACAGCAATAATATTTTAAAATTAGTACTAAAAATTTGCCTGATTTTCAACTGTCGCCCCCCGCAAAGCTGATGCCTATGTTCAGGATTTCTGGTAATTCTTTAATTTAATGCGATTACATTAAATTTTCATAAATGTTTCTGCAGTTTTTTTTCTTTTTTCTTTTTTTTTTTTTTACAGTGCAGAAACATTCTATTTACACTTTATTAATAAATAACAAGTTAAGGGCCGAACTAATGAATGTCAGCACATTTAGTCATGAGCAAAATATGTGCATACGCTTACTAGTAATTTTTAAAAGTTTTATTTTCCTATTTAATCTCTGTGATTAATTAAGACAAAAATAACATTTCAAAATTAGTATTGAAAATTTCCCTGATTTTCCCCTGTCGCCCCCCCCCCCCCCCCGTAAAGTCGACGCCTATGTTCACAATTTCTGGCAATTCTTAAATTTAACGCGATTACATTAAATTTACATAGATGTTTCTGCAGTTTTTTTTTTTACAGCGCAGAGAAACATTCTATTTACACTTTATAAATAACAAGTTAAAGGCAGAACTAATGAATGAAGGCATACTTAGTTATGTGGGAAATATGTGCATACGCTTACTAGTAATTTTTAAAAGTTTTATTTTCCTATTTAATCTCTGTGATTAATTAAGACAAAAATAACATTTCAAAATTAGTATTGAAAATTTCCCTGATTTTCCCCTATCGCCCCCCCCCCGCCCCGTAAAGTCGACGACGCCTATGTTCACAATTTCTGGTAATTCTTAAATTTAACGCGATTACATTAAATTTACATAGATGTTTCTCCAGTTTTTTTTATTTTACAGCGCAGAGAAACATTCTATATACACTTTATAAATAACAAGTTAAAGGCAGAACTAATGAATGAAGGCATACTTAGTTATGTGGGAAATATGTGCATACGCTTACCAGTAATTTTTAAAAGTTTTATTTTTCTATTTAATCACTGTGACCAATTAAGACAAAAATAACATTCTAAAATTAGTAGTAAAAATTTGCCAGATTTGTCCCGTCGCCCCTATAAGTCGGCGCCTATAATCAGAATTTCTGGTAATTCTTAAATTTAACGCGATTACATTAATTTTCATAGATGTTTCTGCAGTTTTTTTACAGTGCAGAAACATTCTATTTACACTTCATTTATAAATAACAAGTTAAGGGCAGAACTAGTAAATGCCAGCACATTTAGTCATGTGCGAAATATGCAGGTGACAATTAATTAGAACTTTGTTATTCTAACTCCTCCCAAGCATGCTTCAACACACCTACTTACTGTTGACAATTTCATTTATGGTTCTTGGTTTCAAAATGTTGATGTCAACTACTGGAATATGTTGCACATCTTCTTTAACTCTTTGCATCATTAACACGATTCACCACTTTTTCAAAATCCACAATGATTGTTTGCCACCACGTTTTTGAAGTAGAAATATTCGCTTTATTTAATGACAGATTTTAAGCCTAATTTAAGCGAAAATTAGGCAATTTATGCTATTTAAAAAAAAGGGGGGGGGGGCGAATTAGCAATCTGAATTTTGAAAAAGTAGCGAACTGGCAACATTACATTAGCGCATACAGTGGAACTTCCCTTTAACGAAGTCCCTATTTAACGAAGTTTTCTACTTAACGAAATTTTCTGCAGAACTTTGACTTTGAACACCATTAGCATGTAAATTAATCTCCACATTACGAAAAATATATTCTATATAACGAAGCTTATTCCACTTTTGTACGTGTACAGAATTCAAATTAAGCGATTGCTGTTCGAAGGATATGCAAATTTATTTTAGCGGATTCGATTGTATGAAAATGAACACATTTAAATAATTTCCATTCTGCTTGGTGCTAAATAAAACAATTTTTTTTCACACTAAGAAAAACACTTGCTATCACTATTCTCCCACTCCGAGACGCCAGCGCTGACAGTTGGGGGAAGTCAAAATCCCCTTTTTACTTTCAATGATATAGAAGATGAGGTGTCGCAATGGCGTCAGATGCATTGAAACAAAAAATATCTATTAGAGTCAGACAGGTACCATTCTGACCTTCCATTGCTGATAGACAATTGCTTTGTACATCCAAAAGAACGTGCTTCAAAATACAAATCGAAGAACATCAAAGTTATTTTTGTTCCTGCCAATACAGCTAAACTTCAATCATTAGTCTAAGGAATAATAAGAAATCCTGAATTACATTATCGAAAAAGACAGAAAAATGCCAATGTAGTGAAAACATTAGTTTGAGATTCTGTGTATCAGAGCTGAAGAAAGCTTGGGCCAAAGCTTGGGAATGTGACGTGATTTCATGGACAGTACACAACTGTTTTGTAAAAGACGGCTTTATAATTAAAACTGAATCAGATGCTTCTGAATCCAATACCTGTTTGTCGTATCTCAAGAAAACATTTCATCAATTTAAGTTAATTTCTATTTAACGAATTTTCTTCATAACGAAGTTTTTAAGTGTAACGATGAGACTTCGTTAAATGGAAGTTCCACTGTATATACAGGACAAACTTTAACCCGTAAAAAAGAACAGAAATTTTTGCCTTATTTAAACACCTCTTTCATGCTGAATTTCTGGCAAAAACAAGGCAAAAAATTTCTATTCGTTTTTACTGATGGAAATTTGTCCCGCTGGTAATCAGACCCTGCATATATGTGTCAAATCAGGAATTCTTGTTTTATTCATATATTCCGAATTCATACCAGAAATTCTGAATAATAATTTTTGCTACATTTTATGACATGCGTTTCATGATTACATAAAGTAAAAAGTCTTTTCTCGAAATTTCCGGTTTACATTCGGAATTTCTGAATAAAATAGAAATTCCTAAAATACACGCCAATGATGTGCAATTAATGTACTCCAAAGGAAAAAAAATATATATTGCATATTAATAAAACTTCATTTGCGGCTATCAACCTGTTCCATTACTTTGCCATTTATACTTTCTTCTATCTGTACAAAAAAAAAAAAAAAAAAAAAAAAAAAAAAAAAACAAGATTGTATGTCAAACTTGACAAATGAGGTGCGTTCGTACTATAGCTAGTTATATAAATATTCAGATCTTGATGATTTTTAATTCTGTGTAATGAATTATATCGTCTGCAGATTAATTTCTGTAATAAAATAAGTATATCGGTCGCTTGACGGTTAAACCTTGAAAGCTCCTATAACAAGAAGGCACCGATTTTTTTTTTTTTTTTTTTTTTTTTTTTTTTTTTTTTTTTGAAATCACATTTCTTAATAAATGTTTTTGTTAATATCTTCTAAAGTTTTGATTCGATTTTCATAAAATTTGAAATGTCTCGACAAAATTCTACAAAGATAATATATCTTAAATTTCAAACAATTCGGTTGGGTAGTTTTTGCGTTGTTATATGCGGACGGACGGACAGACAGACAAACAGACGGACGGACCAGACGAAGACAATAGGTGCTACGTATTTATATAATTACGAACGCAGCTAAAATAGTATTGCACTCATGAAAATTTTCGACTCCCGGTTTTGGACGGATTTATACGTTTTAGAAGGTCTTGAACACGAATTGGCTGTTTTTAGAAAAGTTCTGTCTGTGACTCTGTCTGTGACAAAAATTTTTTGAGCGCTCTATCTCAAGAACTAATGGACATAATTTCCTCAAACTTCAGATTCTATTAGACCATGACATAAATAGACGCTGATTACGTTTTAGTGTAAGTATCCCAACAGGTGGCGCTGCTATGCTACTATATCATGATTTTCACACTACCTATATCTCAAGAACTAATGAACAGAACTTGATAAAACTTCGAATTCTGTTAGACCTTGACATAAATAGATTCTGATTACGTTTTGGTGTAACCAACCCAACAGGTGATGCTGTCATGCTACTTTTCATGATTTTTACGATAGCTATATCTCAAGAACTATTGCGCAGATTTTCCTCAAACTTCAGATTCAGTTAGGTGTTGACATAAGTTAGTTATTGTTGATTAGGTTTTGGTGTAAATATCCCAACAGGTGGCCTGCTATGCTGCAGTTTTCATGATTTATGCGATTTTAGCTATAGTCATAGCTCAAGAACTAATGCACGGAATTTAATAAAATTTTATATTCAGTTAGACCTTGATATAAATTGGTGCTGATTCGTTTTTGGTGTATGTGAAACCTATATGAAATAGAAGAAAGTTTTGGGATTGGGACATCCGACAAGTTGGTTTTGTTTTATTTCACGTTTTCTGGAGTATTGCATTTGTAAAGATAATTGTTACAAATAATTGTTAGCGCGTGTTTTAAAGTGAATGCTTTCTATATAGACGATATCAATGCAATACTTCCAAAATACATCATATACTCCTAACAGAATCGCCGTACTTTAGCAATAATTATATAAAACAGCGTTTAGAACAACAAAATATTCATATTGAATACTGGCCTCGGTAGCATTCAGCTTACTATATTCAGTGGTTACTATCTCTAATAAATAAATAAATAAATAATAATAAAATACAACACATTTTACAAAAGCAGGCAATGTTAATGGCAAGCTGAATGATACCAGAATCACTATGCAATATTTGTTTAATCTTTTAGTACTCTAAACATTGTTTTATATAATTATGCTGTAAACATTAAGCCTGATATCATTTTCTACTTTTGCAGTATTGATTTTACAAGGTTTTCGATATTCACTCAATAGAAACACTATTTTAAAAGTCCAAAACTTTTAACTGAATATCAATTATTTTGCAAAATTGATGTTACATCATGAATGTTTCAGATATACAGTCAGTGAATGCAATATTTAAAAAAAAACACCCTGCGTATTTCTATCGGAAAGAGAATGCTTTCAAACGTAAATATTGTTGATATAGACTCAGTGACTGCTGCATTTTAAACATATACGATAAACAGTTGTGCCAAGAGTTATGGATTTTGAATACCACTTTTCTTGTACAGAAAAATGTCCCTTAATATATAGCAGAACTCTGTGATTTAAAAAATCAAATACTTTTGCATTCGAAAAGTGGTATTCAAAATCCGCAACTGTTGGCACTTCTGACGATAAAGCTTCTAACCGAGTGCCAATATTTTCGTTAAATTGATGTTCAAATATTAATCCATTCGTTGCCAACCACGAGTATACTCGCGGTTCTATCTACGTTTCTTCAATCTAAAATTACGAATTCGTATCGGAAATTTCGAAAGATGAATTTTTATTTCATGTAATCACGAAATGTCTGTAATTAAATAAAGTAATTATCGCTATGAGTATTTTCTGGTATGAATTCAAACTTTCTAAATAAAATAAAATTCCGGTAATTTTAACCCGGCAGTGAACGTATTAACCCTTTCAGGGGCAAAGTACTTTCAGTACTAAAATGTCGAAATAAATGACTGGCACCGGAATTTACGAGAAAATTCATTTTGAAATAAGAAAAAGGCTATATTTCACTTACATATTAAATGGAAAAGATTTTAGCAAAATTCTGGTGCCATTGTGCGTTTGGGAGTTAAAATTAAGTGGTTTCATAAACATACCACTGCCCCTGAAAGGGTTAACCCTTTCAAGGGCGGTGGTACGTTTATGAAATCACTTAATTTTAATTCCCAATATCACAATGACACCAGAATTTTGGCATGAAATTTTACTTTTACTATGTATGTGAAATATAGCTTTTTCTTATTTCCAAATAAATTTGTTTGTAAATTCTGGGGGCATTCATACATTTCAATATTTTAACAATGAAAGTGCTTTGCCCCTGAAAGGGTTAAGAGGCAGTGACCGGACACTTTGTCGAATACCTACTGAAATTTGTGACGAAATGCCTTTTAACTTTGAGGATATAAAGAACATGTTTGACTTCATGTTTTTCAGTGAAGATATAGTCCCAAGGACAAATAGGGTGGGAGGGGTAATAATAAATTTAATAATAAAATGATATTTGCTTTCTTCCAAAGAAACAGAAAATGGTCAAAAATGGTCCGTCACTGTAGCAAATGACTATTTAGGTCCTGTTCAACGTTTATGTGCGTTTGTGCAAGACAGTCAAGAATATCAAGATGTGCAAGAATATAACACGCATATTCTTGAAAATGTTAACGTATCTGTGCAAAATTCAAATGTTTTTTGCAGAGTTTTCAACCGAATTTACCACCACTTTCCGAAAACTTGACAAAAAAACAGTAGAAATAGTATAGTGCAATTAAAAGATGTGTATATTAAATATTTGATGAGATATGGGTATTTTTATAAAATAAATTTTAACTGCGCATGCGCGAACTATACCAAGGATTTTTATTTTATGATTTGGTAGTCAATTCTATAGAGCAACTTATGTAAATTGCCCATACAAATATCGCAAAAATTCAAAAAGATAGAAGCGATATAGTGAGTTGCTTTCTAAAAGTAGCTACGTTATAAGGGATCCCCCCCCCCCCCCAGAATTTTTCAATCGACTCACTGTATATCGCTGGTACCCGTAAATAATACTCATATCTCATTGAATATTCATTATATTAATCTTTTATTTGCAATATACTATTTCTACTGTTCTTTGTCAAGTTTTTGGAAAATTGGCGTTAAATTCGGTTGAAAACTCTGTATGCTATAAACAAAAAACTTTTGAATTTTTCACAGACACGTTAACATCTTCACGAACATATGCGCTATGCTTACACAAATGCAGACAAATGTTGAACAGGACCTACATAGTCATTTGCTACAGTGAGAAACCATTTTGAGAATTTTCTGTTACTTGGGTTACAGTGCCTAGAATACATAGTGTGGAAAACGGCTACAAAATAGTACTAAAAAATTGAATTCGATAAATGTAGAACGGTGCTGAAAAGATAACGGCTCGATCGCAGCGACTTCTTCTACCAGTGGCGTAGACAGGATGGAGGTCCAGATGGTTTGGATACCACTAATTTTATAAAAATATTTTTGCCTTATCTAATCGGAGAATTTTCTGCGCTGTTGAAGGCGAAGGAAACTTTATAATATTACTGGTTTCCAAAGCATTTGGACCCCCCCCCCCCCCCCGTCTATGGCTACGCCATCGTCTGCTCTTACTACTAATAATAATAATAATAAAATTAACACATCTGCATCCGAAAGTTCTTTTTTTTTTTTTCAGAAATTCCGAATCCATACCAGCAGTTCTGAATTATACTTTTTGCTTTATTTAATGACAGACTTTCGTGATTACATAATGTAAAAATTCTTCATTCGGAATTTCTGAATAAAAAATACATTCTTGTAATTGACGTATGTATTCGCCTATGATGCAAATGAATTAAATCCCAGTCATTTTCGATTTAATATTAACCCTTAATTGCATAGTGATGTAAATTTCCATCGCTGTTTATTTAACTTTTAATAAATAAATCAACTTCTTCGCCACCACTATATTTATATAGAAATATTAATTAAGTAAATTTCCCCGTGAACTATATTGTTGAACAAACTTAAAAATCTATCTTAAAATTTCTGGTGCCTAATATTTAATATATGTATAAAAAAACACAATTGTAAAAGAAAAACTCATGCAAAGAAGGGTTAAACGCATTTGCATCCGAAGCGTGCATTTCAGAAATGTCCTTTTTATTCAGAAATTTCGAATTTAAACCAGAAGTTCTGAATTATAATTTTTGATTTATTTAATGACATACTTTCGTGATTACATAATGTAAAAATTTTCATTCGGAATTTCCTATATTACTCGGAATTTCTGAATAAAAAATAAATTCCTGTAATTGACGTATGTATTCGTCCATGATGCAAATGGATTAAATCCCAGTAATTTTCGATTTAATATTAAACCCATTTGCATCCGAAGCGTGCATTTCAGAAATTTCCTTTTTATTCAGAAATTTCGAATTTAAACCAGAAGTCCTGAATTATAATTTTTGACTTATTTAATGACAGACTTTCGTGATTACATAATGCAAAAATCCTTCGTTCGAAATTCCCGATATGGATTCGGAATTTCTGAATAAAAAAGAAATTCCTGAAATTGACGTATGTATGCGTCTATGATGAAAATGGGTTAAATTCCAGAATTTGTAATCGCCTCCTTTATATACAGAATTTGTAATACTTTTCTGAGATTAAATAAGGCGAAAAAAAATAATATAATTTGTGGTAGAATTGTACCTACCCTCAGTATATAACAGTATAATAAGTTAAGAAACAATAGTTTGAAGTCGGTTTTTTTTTTTTTTTTTTTTTTTTTTTTACATGTACGTGGCAGCCAAATCTTGTAACTCATTTTCCATCCTTTTTCTGTTGATATAGAGCTTTGAATTTGGTATATATATATGTATTCCTGAGCGCAATACATGAATTGGACATTGATTTGATAAAATTCGATCCCTAAGAAAGGGGGGGGGAGACAACGTTCGCCCAAAACTTGTATTTCCCCCATAGAAATCACGTTGCGATTGTATAATATTTATTGAAAAAAAAAATAGCTTAATTGCTTGCAACATTCATCCCTTTTAATAACATTGTTTTCAGCATCATTACGACGTCAGCATTTATAGGAAATTTTTTTGAATGAGTATGTATTGATGAATACATATGAAGATATGAGTATTTGTTGAAAAGTATTCAAGAGAGAGTTATCACAATAGCGCCAAATTTGGCAACAAAAAATAAGTTGCCATATAGGAAGCCAACTTGGCGATAGCTGACAAATTTGGCGAAATTGATATTTAAATTCATTAATCTTCCATAATCTTCTTCCACTGACATTTTCTATAAAGTGTCAAAAGACGAAAAAAAAAAGAAGAAGAAGAAGTCCATTATATGCTTATCTTGCGAATTACTTTTTCTAAACAATGTTCTGTTGTAACTAATGTCATTTCTGCATATATAGAAATTGTCCTTGTTTTGTCACCTATTTCATGAAAATCAGTGACTGACATGTTAACACTTGTTGATCTTCACGGTAGAAAGAAAAAAAAAAGATAAACAAATAAGACGTTTCACTGAAAGGGAAGCCATTTATTGACCCGAAAAAAATCAAACCTCAATGGAAAAAGAATAACAGAAACAACAATAGGCATATGGTTTCCTGCTGTTATTTATTTGTTTGCTTTTTACTGTTAGAATTCTAATGTAAATTGTCTTGTTTTTTCAAATATATGACAGTTTAATCTAGTAAAATGATTGATTGTTGAAGCTATTTTCCTGTAATTGGTCATTATGCATTTTTATCTACCTCTGTAAATTGAAGAACTGGGTGGCAGAATATTTTACGTCATTGTTTAAGTTTAGTGTAGTCTAACTATTTCCCGCGTGGAACTACTTTTTCCTGACAGGCATTTTTGCTTTATTTAGTTGCAGAAATTCTGCGATTAAATGAGGCGACATTTTTTGTAAGGTAATATTCGCGGGTCGCAGTTGGACCACATTTCAGTCCTGCATTAAGTCGGGTAACTCGACTTTAAAGGGCCGCTTCACCAAGGTTGCTAGTGGCCAGGTCCTGATTACCGGCGGGACAAACTTCCACCAATAAAAAATAATAGAAATTTTTGCCTTCTTTTTGCTGGAAATTAAGCCTGAAAAAGGCGTTTAATTAAGCCAAAAATTTCTATTCTTTTTGACTGGTGGAAGTTTGCCCCGCTGATAAACAGGCCCTGCTAGTGGGCTACTTTTTTTTTAATTCAATTTTCTTCATTCACACCACTTTTTTTGAGAAAGTAAAATACGCCTTATTTAATGATCGATTAAATAAAGCGGAATTTTTTAGTTTGCCATAGTGGCTGTTATAATCCTTAAATTTGAATTTTTTTGTATTTGTAAACTTAACTTCTTAACTGGGTATGACGAAATATTTCGCCATACACGAACTACTACTGCAATGGGAATGACGGCATTTTTCGTCATGGAAATTTGCCGTAATATTTTGAACGTATTACGGCCTGATTACCTATGGGGCACACTTCCACCAGAAAAATTGAATAGAAATTTTTTCTATTAAAACGCCCTATTCATGCACCATAACTGCCATGAATGAGGAAGAAATTTCTATTATATTTTACTGGTGGATATGAGGCCCGTTAGTAATCAGGCCCTGATTGTTATTAGTTATTACTATGAAGAAAAAAGTCCCAATTGTGAAACGAGACGAACAAAAGTTTATTCCCCGGTTAATGGATTAATTGTCTCTGTAAAAACTCTTTTTTTTTTTAGGTTGGTTTTACCCTTGGTAGATTTTATCTGTCATTTCTTGGATCTAATGGAATGCTACATTTCTTTATTTTTAAACTTTTATTTTTCTATACTTTTTAATTGCTTTAATTTTTCTTTACCACATTTAATTATTTTCTTTATGGCTTCCTATTGCCTGGTCAGTCGCTTATCTACACACTGGAAGTAAATTTACTATGCAACTAGGTATTACAATCAGCTACCTACATTGTTCCATTAACCCTTTCAAGGGCGGTGTTTGCAAGGCGCAAACGCTTAATTTTAATTCCAAACTGTCAGGTGGCAACCAGAAATTTTTAATAAAATTTTGCTTTTATAATATTCGCAATGAAAAGCTTTTAATCATTTTCAAATAGATTTGTTCGTAAAATCTGGTGTCATTCAAATATTTCAACATTTTAGTAAAAGAAGTACTTTGCCCTTGAAAGGGTTAAAGCGAAAACAAGGCGAATTATACTATGTAAAAAAAGTGGTGCGAATCACCCAATCTGAATATATAAAGGAAGTGGCTAGACGTCCGACCATTCGGACTTTTAGCTATTTAGGAACAACGTCCGACCATCGTTTGCGCATGCGCGGATGGTCGGTTTACAGCTAGAGGCGTGTCAAGCGATCGGATGTTTTTTTTTAGAGTTTGTGAAAATGTTTGGCAAGAAGTTTTCTTAGTTTCATCAAAGAATATGAAGATTAAATGCGCACTAAAGAATAAATATAATTATTAACAATAATGAATATTATTAATAAAAATATATTTTTTAAATAGTATGAACATATATACTTATTTATTTAAAATAAACTAATTGTATAATATAAAAAAAAATTGCAAACAGTTTATAATTATTAATAAATAATTATTAAATTAATATATTATTATTAAATTAATACTATAATAAATAATACTTATTAAAATAATATAAATAATTATTACTAAATAATTAATAATATAATAAATAAATATGAAAATAGAAACAAATATTTAGTTCACTTAATTATAAATTAACTGAACTGCATTTAAAAATGCAGTATCAAATTCGTATAAAATAAATTTGTATTTGAAGAAACTATTTAATAAATAAAAACAATATAGTTTAACAAAATAATTAATTGAAGACAAATATTACTAAATTATTATTCATAAATATACTTCACCTTTTAAAATAAAATTTTTAATTTAATTTCTTTTTAATACACATTAAATGAATTTATGCCATATTCGGCTCATTTGCTTTTAGAAGAAAGTTATTTAATGTATTTTGTATATTTATAAATACTAATTTAGTAATATTGGTCTTTAATTAACTAATTTAATTATTTTTTTAACGTTATATTTTTTTTATTCATTAAATAGTTTTTAAAAATATAAATTTATTTTATACAAATTTAATACTGCATTTTTAAATGCAGTTAATTTATAATTAAGTGTACTATATATATGTTTCTATTTTCAAATTGTTATTATTAGGGTTATACTATTATAGTTACTTCTTATAGTTATTTGTTATATCATTATTTAATAATAATTGTTTATATTATTTATTATATTATTAATTTAATAATTATTTATTAATTATATTATTAATTTAATAATTAAAAACTGTTTGAATTTTTTATATTATACAATTAGTTTGTTTTAAATAAATAATACCAAATGTTTATACTATTTAACAAGTGATTTTCTATCAGTAATATTCATCATTTTTAATAATTATATTTATTCTTTAGTGTGCATTTAAACAAATATATATTTAAGATTTTGCATGTTTGGTAATTTTTAAAATTACCTTTGCTAAAAAATCAAAGGTTATTCCTTGACTTGAGCTGAATTTTATTGCCAAGCTTTTACAACTGTGTATTCAATGTTATGAAAATAAAAAGATTTTGATTGAAAGAAAGTCTAAAATAGTTAATATTTCACATTAGCACTCCAAAGGTGCAGAGGAGGAAAGAGTGTGTGTGTGTGTGGGGGGGGGGGGGGGTAATTAAGAAATTTAAACCTTTTCCAAGACAACGAGAATTAATTAAAAATAAATAAATAAAAATAAGACCCTTATTGTCATGATGTATAAAAACCAGCATAAAGAAAAGCACAAAATTAGAAAGAATTCAACATACAGCTTCTAATAATAATAATAAACTATCTTCCTCATTTGGGGGTGAGAGCTTTTAAAGCTGTAAAAGTTGTAGTATGCAAAATTATTACTAAGCATTTGGGCTTTTCTTTATGTTATATTAATAAGTATTATTTATTATAGTATTAATTTAATAATAATATATTAATTTAATAATTATTTATTAATAATTATAAACTGTTTGCAATTTTTTTATATTATACAATTAGTTTATTTTAAATAAATAAGTATATATGTTCATACTGTTTAAAAAAAATATTTTTATTAATAATATTCATTATTGTTAATAATTATATTTATTCTTTAGTGCGCATTTAACCTTCATATTCTTTGATGAAACTAAGAAAACTTCTTGCCAAACATTTTCACAAACTCTAAAAAACATCCGATCGCTTGACACGCCTCTAGCTGTAAACGAACCATCCGCGCATGCGCAAACGATGGTCGGACGTTGTTCCTAAATAGCTAAAAGTCCGAATGGTCGGACGTCTAGCCACTTCCATATATAAAAAGTAGCCCGCTGTCAACACTGTGCTTCACTGAAACTCCCGATCGCGAAATCCCATGTTAACCTATGGGAAAACTTAGAAGCGCGATTACTCATTACCTAATATAAATATTAAAATACAGTTTTCACCATCAAAAAGTACATGTCGGATGCCGACGATATGCGTTTTTAAAAACTGAGCTCTTAAACTTTGAGTATTTAAAATATCCCTACAAATTTTGAAATTTCCACATGATGAAAATTTACCATCTTCTTAAAAATACTTAAAATTCACGGAGACAATTTTTAAAAACGCACGTGGCGGACATCTGACGTATACTTTCTGATGGTGAAAACCGTATTTTAATAATTATGTTAGGTAGTGAGTAATCGAGCTTCTAAGTTTCCCCCATAGGCAGGGGTGCTAAAATCTAGGCGCCAATGGGCCGATTTCCACCACTAAATTTTTAGTATTCTTCGCTTAACCCTTTGAGGAGCGGTGGTTATATATATTATATACCACCTAATTTAAATCCGATTCAAACCAGAAATTTTTAATTAAATTTTACTTTTTTAACTTTGACGAGAAAAGTTGAAAAATTGCTTTTCCTTATTATGAACTAAATTCTTTCGTGAACTAGTCGTTGGAGGCCACCGTAATACTTACTCATCATGGATATGCCTAATATAAAATATTAAAATTAAAAAGGTGTAAACTACTTATAAAATGCATTACAATTCGAATAAAATCGTGGCTTGATGACGTCATCAACTTTGAAGGCTCGATTACTGAATTGCGTAAAAGAAACATCCTTATAACTGCAAAACTAATAATCCTATTAAATAGCGGTTTATTGCATCGGATTAAGCGTCCCATTTCCAATTAAAATATATCTTTGAATTGAAATTTGGATGAAATACAGGGTCAGGAAAAATCGAAGAGTGTAGAAAATAGGATTACAAATATCTCGGCAACTCATTATCCCATCGACTTCGAGCTTTATGCAAAATTTATGTTTTTTTATTGTCTTTTATATTCACTCCTTAAAATAAACAATTTGGAAAATTTTTATATACCTTTTATCAGAACGAATATTTCGAGAGTCCGAAAAAAATAGTTCCGGTTAATCGAGGTTACTGAAATTCAAAAGGCTTCTTTCCATTATTACATACTAAGTACGTACCAAATTTCAAGTATCTATCTCAAGTTTTTCGGGAGATAGAGCGTTTACAGACACACAGATACACAGACACACAGATGGACGGCAAATTTTTTTTTCTAAAAATATGTTTTTCGGAATCTCCAGTGTCTGAAACGTATAAATCCGTCAAAAATTTATTTTCGATTTTCAAAACGATTACAAGACTTACCCTATACTACGTATGATGGGTAAGTAATACCGGTGAGAATTCAACGTTACAGGTACACAATTGCTTGCCCCTGAAAGGGTTAAAAAGAATACTGATAAAATTTAGGCGAAGTATACTAATAAAATTTGACGAAGAATACTAATAAAATTTAGCGGTGGGAGTCAGCCCATTGGCGTCTAGATTTTTTGCACCCCTGCCCATAGGTTAACACGGGATTTAGCGATTGGGGATTTTCAGTGAAGCGGTACTTTATCAGAATCCGACTGGATCCGCGGATCGGATCGGGTCGGGTATATTTTATCATTGCGGGTCGGGTTTATTTTAAATGTGTCGGTGTCAGTTCGGTTTCAGATTGAGTTTTGATTTTTTTCCGGTCGGTTGCGAATTAATTCGATTTTTCAAAACAATGTCCTGAATATTTTCCAGTTGTAAAAATCTACACATCATGAGTGTATGCATACAGATCAAATGGTTATTAGAGATATAATTGTGGATTAGTTTGCCATAATTGTGTTTAAATATGGGTTTATTTGCTTTCCCTACGAGTTCAGATCGGTTTCGGGTTGAAGTGTAATGGGTTAAGGTCGGGGTTTGGGTTGAATTTAAAGAGAATTTACCCTACCCGAACCTGAAAATTCGGGTATAACCTGACCCGTGCAAGACTTTTTAGACCACACTATTTATTTTATAGATGAATGTGTTATGAGGTAATCTATCATATGGTAGAGCAAAAATAATAATATTCTAAGCCTAATTAACTTTGAATATATGTATATATCAACTATATACATTGATGAGACATTATATTTTAATATTTTTTATTTTTTATTTAATAATTTAAATAATAATAATATTCTTTAATATTTAAACATAAATTTTAATAAATTTTTCTGAGAGAGTTTAATACCACCTTTTGACAATTTTCAGTTTACTCGAAATTTAATGAGCACATACCTGCCAACATCGCACTAAACTTCCGTACAATGTAGGTTAATTTAATCGAAGTTAAACACGGTTCAAAGCAGAATTTTTTTTTTAAGAAAAAGATTGAAATAGGCTTCACGTAAGATTATGAAATATTTTAGATATATTTTCTGGTTAGAAACGTCTTTAACCCTCTACCCGCGGGGTTTGTTTCCCTTTTCTTATATAGGCCTATTTTTATTCGCCACTTATAACAGTTATAAGGATTGAATGTCACCGGAATTTAAAAACAAATTTATTTCTAAATAAGTAAAAGCAGTTTCTTCATGTACATTATAAAAACAGAGTTTTATTTCAAAATTCGGGTGAGAATTTGGCATTTATCAATTCAAATTTTTCAAAATCCACAGAACTTTACGAATGACCTAGTATATGAAATGATATATGCATTATAATTTGTAAACGAATCTCTCTATTTTTAAATAAAAGAAGATAGATTCAACGAAGAAATAGAGTCTCCCGATGCTTAAGTACTATAAAAATTGTAGGCAACGCCAAAATAGCGTTCCCCGAGGAATTGTATAGAATAAGTGAAACGCGATAGGCGTGTTACCCGCGGCTGAAGGGTTAACCTAGATCAACTTAACTCATATTGTACGCAAGTTTAGTTGAAAGTTTGCAGGTATACGAGCGTTATTTTCCACTCCTGCGGCAAGTTATCAAAAAAAAAAAAAAAAAAAATCTTGAAAAAAAGAATAACTATTGGTAAGTCATAAGTTCCATAATTCATCTCAGTTACTTTACAGTCACGTGGATTTTGAAACTAGAGTCTGTCCACGCTTGATCTTGCTTTCCAATCTTATCTGGATTAATATTGATAATTTCTCTTTATGATTTTTCTTGTTTCTCTCAGTGGTAAGAGGACACTATAATTTCTTCCATTCTTCTACTCAGTCTTAATTTATAATGGCTTTGGATATTATAGATCTCACTTAATTTTAATCCACCAAATGCTACAATGCAGGGCTCCCAAATGGTCTGCCAACTGAATACCAATAATTTTTAACATAAAATTTCATTGTAGGTTTCTACAAGATTTCCGCAAAAATTTACCCCCAAAGGTGATTTTTGTTTAATTTGCAAGGAAAATCTAAAAATAAAAAAATTCTAAGAAAATACCGGTATTCAAAAAGCGGACCATTTGGGAGCCCTGTAATGGCATCAGAATTTTAGAGTAAAATTTTACCTTGACGTGAAGTACGTGAAGTAAAGCTTTAACTTATTTTCAAATAAATTTGTTCCGAAATCCTGATGGCATCCAATCGTTTTAACAACAGAATTACCGTAATTTCCAGTGTATAACCCGTTGCTCAAATAAATCTTTTTCCGACCCGAAAATTTATTTATTAAAATATAACCTATTTCTGCATGAAACTTTTTTGACCTTTTTTAATAAATAAAATTTCTGGTTCGTATCAGAAATTTTTTAGACTCAACTTATACACCGGAAATTACGGTACTTCGCCACTGAAAGGTTTAAATCTTATAAACATGCTTTGAACAAATATATATATATATATATATGCTTTAAAATTTACGTTGTGTTAAATAAAGGAAGTTTTGTAAATATTTTATTTTATTTACGAAGGAAAATTTCTGATTGAAATATGTTTATTAGACTTTAAAAAAAGCATAGAGGTTTAGAAGTCTTGCTATAATATGCAGTGGTGTTTACAGGTGAAAATCTACATATTTCCTAAAACTGTCAATCTATTTATAAGATTATTTTGTCACAATTCGGTATCATTTAAAAGAATTTTCTTTCTATTGAAATAACTTAACAGTATTTTAATCATTATTAGCAATTCTACCATGCTTAAGGCTTTGTATAACCAATTATAAGAAAACAAATCTGTCCCAATTTTGTTAATTCAAATACAAACAGCTTTGTTATGAAATATGTGAGATGTGTCAGTTAACCGAATGTGCCGTATAATCGAGCGCTGGGTAATCAGGAGTCCACTGTTCTTTGTTTAATGTTGGAATTAAACACTCTGCCAAATTTCATGTGATTCCTTTTTTTTTTTTTTTTTTTTTTTTTTTTTTTTTTAGATTCTGTTGTTGACGCTTTGAATAGCACGAGTATAATTATGGCCACTTTGCGAATTGAGCAATCTTCTTTTTATTGAAATTGTTTACAGATAAACATAAAATAAAAATAATTATTACAGCAGTATCTAAATAACTGTATAAGCAATTTTCACTTTCACCACAAACTCTCTCTTGCACGTTGTATACATAATTTGATCATAAAATAAGAAAATTTATTTGAATTTGGCCGTAAAATCAACGTGATGAAACTATTTTATTTGTTTGAAACTTTTGTCTAATACTCAACAATCATTAAGAAAACTCGTCTGTAATGACATAATCGTGAGTGTTTTGTTCCTAAAGTTTGTTGAAACTCATTATCTCAGCTTAATAGGAAGTGTTATCTATTTTTTTACATTGATGCAATAAATCGGTAAAATTTTCTAATCAATGTATTCTTATTGTTGCCATTGTCTTAATATCATTAATAAACTTTCTTGAGGTAACTTGACAACATCTTAATTAATTTTAACTAAATTTATAATTTTATTTTATTTTTATTAATTTTCTGTTCTTTAAATGTTCGTATTTAGTTCATTGTTACTGAAACCATACGGACGGGTGTGGACGTGTCTGATATTTTTACACCGAAAATACTAAAAGAGTTTAAGACTCAAATTTTATGTTACATTTTTTTTAATATGCGTACAACACTTATTTAACTTGCTAAAGAAGTGACGATTTTCTAAGACATTATTTTCATATTTAAATAAATAGCTTTTATTTGTTGCGAGTGTGAGATAATGTCACATACGCAAAAACTAATTTTAAACGCTTAAAATTAGTTTTGGCTTTTTTTTAAGTATGAAAATGATGTTCTACTCTAGAATAGCGATGTTGCAGTATTAATATAGTTAAATGTAAGTTTAGTATAAAAATATTGTATTTAAAAGTTTCGTTTTTCAACTTTTTAACGCTAGAACGACCATGAGCGGTCATTTTGACCGTTACCAAATGAATGTATTCCGATTCGAACCAGAAATGTCTTTTTTAAATAAATTAAACGTAGAACTCACAGAAATATGTTAAATGAATAAGTTAAATAGTTTTAACTAAAAATTCTGGTTAAAATGGTTTTAAAAATTTTGAGTAAAATTCACTCGTAGATTGAACGTGACAATGGGTATTTTATTTTTTAACTAGCTGACCCACCTGGGGTTGCCCGGGCCTTCCTAATCCTTAAATGAAACTAAAATTAGTTATATTTAAGGGTATTATGGAGTTCGTACGCTTGTACCTCAATTTATTAATTGAATTTTTTGCCTTATTTAAATACAGGCAAGTATTACAAATCCTGCAATTAAACGAGGTGTCTACAATTGCTGGTATTTAACTATTAAATAGAAAAATTCTATTAGAAAATTTTGGTAAAAGGGTTTGAATCCTGTATCATTTTACAATTGAGGGGGTCGAGGCAAGTAAGTGCCAAGCCGCATTTTGGTGAAATAAATCTAACACTGTAATCTGTTGCTTAATATTGTAAATTATAATATCCAACATATAATTTGTTTCTAATGTCACTTGGTGGCAGCATATATGTGACAGGTTTCGTTTTTACCCCAGATATTTATGCTCCCAATGAATGAGCTAATTTACAAAAAACGTAACAGTAATATCATTAAAGTAATGCCATATTGTTACTCAGAATAGCTTAAATGTTACTAAGACATTGCCGAAAACACCTGATGTTATATATCTTGATTTGAGTATTTTATCAAATTTTGAAATTGAAATATCTCAGAAGTTCAAAAATGGGGTTTGGTACTCTCTTGCCCCGATCTCTTCAATTATTTCATATATTAAAATTAATGCTGAATGATTTTATATATTTTTAAAAAAATCTTTCCAAACGAACCTATTGTTGGGAGCCCCACTGCATTCGGCAACGTACACCCTCGAATTTGTATCCAAAAGCAGATAGAGATGGAGGATCCACTAACATACATCGGGTAAACTACGCTCGCTCTGGTCTATTTTGATTTTTAAATTTTTAAACAAAAATATTTTCCAACGAACCTAATTTTTTTGGCCACACTGCCGTCGGCAGCATACTCGTACATCCTCGAATTTGCATGATTTTATATTTTTCGACAAAAATCTATCCAAACGAACCTAGTGTTGGGAACCCACTGCATTCGGCAGCGTAAACTATCTGACCAGGACAACTCCCTGGTATGTCGATGCGTTAATCGGACATTGTTTTTAACACTTCTTTTGAAAAATTTAAAAATCGTCAAAAACCCAATAAAACTCGGCAGCAGACTCTATTTGAAAAATAATGTGTGCTGTCTTTTTCTAATAGTTAAATCATAAATTTGTGAAAGAACAGTTAAAACTAGCGTATTAGCACGTGTATTATAAGTATTACGTCTTCCGGTGACAGTGCGATTATTTAAAGGATATTTATTAAACTTAGGAATCATAACAAGTATGACTAATTATTATTATTATTATTTTTTTTTTTTAAGCCGCGTAATATGTGATAACTTAGGATTAGGCTATTGTTTTCTTCTAATGAGATATCATAAAATGTCAAAATATTATTAGAAGGGATTGCATTTGTTAAAAGATAATGATAGTAATATTTGCAGATGATAGCATAATATTAGCTGCTTTATGAACATATGTAATGATGAAATCGTTTCGCAGTTAAAGAATATGCTGTTAAGGGTGGTAAAAGAAACTGAATTTTTAGCTATATGCGATTTCTGTAAATATGTTAGTAAAATAATAATGACATTATGCTTCAAATCTGAAAAGTACTCAGTTGGTTTATAAAAATTTATAGATATTTTGTAAACAAATAAATCCAGATCAAATATGAATTGTTGAATGATGTCATTGAGAAAGTTCTATTCTTAGCGCCAAAGCGCATTCCGGGATACAAAAATCTTCAAATTTTTGAAAAAATATTTTATTGTATTAAAAAATTCTCTGTTTTTATCCGCTTAAAATGACGTTTAAATCATGTTTCTATCTTAAATAAAACAGGGTATATTAATTTTTTGTTTTAAAAATCTAGCTTTCAGGTAGTGGTTGTCATGGAAACGTTTTTGCGTTTTTCTGCATGATGTGTTCTTTCACGCATTTTCGTCTTTAAATCGTTATAAGACAAAAACAGTTAAAGATAAATGGCTCAAACTTGGAACAGGCCTTTTTCAGTTATTTTACTTTAATTTTGATTCAGCAAATTTGAAAAAAATATTTACTGTTGAAAATATGATTTTTTTTTTTAAGTTACATCATTTTTGTTTAAAGTTTTTAATTTAAATATTTTTAATATTTTTAAAATTAATATTTTTTTAAATGCTGAATCAAAATTAAAATTTATATATTTCTGTTTATTTAAATGAAAAAAATTGAAATTCTACAAATAATATTTCGAGTTATAACGATTTTAAACTACCTTACTTTTTTAATAAATTTTAAATAATTTTTTTTTAAGTTATGAGAAGTTTTATCATGTGATTTTGTTTACAAATGTTATGGTTAACCATCACAAAAGTATTCAAAATGTTAACTCAATAATTAATTTTTTTTTTAAAATGTGTCTGGGACCCCTTAAATCGGAAACAAGATTTCGAATTCAAAAATACTGAGTGCCAAACTTCAAGATGAGCTTATTGACATTGAAATGACAAGAGAGCGATTCCGTCTTCTCTTACAAAAAAACACAAAACTCATTAATTAAAATAAATTTAAACTTTGTTAAATATTTGAACGTACACTTGGCTATTCATCTCGGGAAAATTTGTAGGTCTAGGTCATGTAGTATTTGTGCCACACCTTTATGACAGACTAAAAAAACTGTTGAATTTTTTATGGGTTCTTCCAGAACAAATACGCGAGAAAACAGAATAATTGTTCTTTACAAATCATGTCACGTTAGTCAACACCATTAAAAGAAATAGATTCACCCTATTAAAAAAATTAAGCTATGATTTAAGCACAAGCATTCTGGAGACATACCAGTCTAAAACAATAAGCGTTTTTCCCTGTATTTTTTTCTAATGTATTAAGACAACCGGCGATAGCGGAATACATGCAGTTATCCTTGAAGGTTTTTAACTTCAAGGGGCTTTGTTATTGGGAAGCCAGGTCCTATCGCCTATTCTATAAATAAAAGAAAATCTATGTGCATGTGGCTACAAGATCAGAATATAAAAATTTAAACGGCAGTATTTCTTTAGGTTTAGACTGTGCCGACCTTGATTTTTTTTTCTTTTTGGCAGACTCATGTGATAGGGTACAAAATTACTAGGCATCGGAATTATTTATAGGTGTTCTTTGTTTTGTATTGTCTTTCTGATTTATGCTAAAACGAAAAAGAAAAGGTGTCGAATACAAAGCATCTGTTACGTAATTAATTTCTAACGGGTAGAAATTCTGAATTACGTTTGTATTTTTTATTATATATATATATATATATATATATATTCACGATAGTTTTGGAATAATTGGAGTAATTTTCACAATTCTTTTTGCTCGAAAGGATAAATATTTCTACATGGTTTCATGTAAATTTTATTATAATCCTGTATCGTGTTGATTGCTCGATTGTTTGTCGGTCTGCCCCATCTGTCTTTTATTTTATGTAAATGGCGAAAATCTTCTCGAATTTTACGTTTTTTGTTAAAATAAATTTTAATTTTATTTATTTTTTTTAATTGTCAAAGTTGCATAGTATTTAGAGAATTGGGAACACCCATTAAAAATTCACTCCTATCCACTGCGAGAATTCGAACTATCCACTGCCAATTCCAAAACCCGAGAGAGAATTCGAAACAGACCGTTAACCCTTTCAGGGGCAAGCAATTGTGTTCTTGTAACAGTGATTTCCCATCGGAATTTAATAAAGAATTTAGTTCAAAACAAGAAAAAGCAATTTTTCAACTTTTTCCCATCAAAACTAAAAAAGTAAAATTTAATTAAAAGTTTCTGGTTTGAATCGGATTAAAATCCACCGCCCCTCAATGGGTTAATGAAATTTAAGACATTGTAGAGATTATACGTACCCTGGGATGCAAGCACTGCGTACACAAATGACCGATTGTTACCACTAAATTTTAATAATTTTCTTCAACTTTTTAAATTTCAGAAATTCTGTCATTAAATAAGGTGACAAATATTATCAAAATTTAGTGGTGACAATCTACCATTTGCGGTGCAGAGCTTGCATCAATGTACGTACCATAATTCCGGCGAATAAGCCGCGGCACAAATAAATCTGCGTTCGACCGGAAATTTTATTTAAAAAAATGTTACATCCTCGATGAAACTTGACGAGGCGCATATGGTCAGCCACACTTCCCTAAAGCATAAAATTACTTGGTTGTTATTTCACACTATTTATTAAATAAAATTTCTGGTTTGAAACAAACTTATTTTATCCGCGGTTTATACGCCGGAAATTACAGTATATTTCGTTCAGACTAGGAGATATAAAAATATTGGATTAAGTCAATTAAATAGCCAAATCGGAATTAGGCTTGACATTCCCCCACATTTAACACATTCACATAAGGCAATTTTTCCTTAAACTTTCCACCTTGCGCCATTAAACCCTATACAACCAACCAACCAACCTTAAACTTTCCTATAAAACGGGGTATTTTAATTATATTAAAACAATGTAGCTCCTCCCTTTTCTGAAAGGCTTTGGTAAATTGTTTCCTAGACAGTTTTCTCAGGTTTATGCATCAGTAAACCAATCTTCAATATAGGGATTTATTATGAAATATCTTACAATAAAAAAATATATATATATGGGTAACATAGTATAAATACATTTTTATAAGGTAGAAGCCACGCCCTTAGTCAATGATGTTTTTAAAACAAAAATGAGAATTCTCGTTTCCCGATGCGAATGAGTTAAGATAAGAACGTTGAATATTTTGAACTTCAAGGGGGCAGTTAGGTCCTATTTCCCATTACGCAAATAAAAGAAAATATATGCATATGTGCTATAAGATCAGAATATAGAAGTTTAAACGGCAGTACTTCTTTATGTTATGACTCTGACGACTTCTATTTTATTTCTCTTTCAGACCGACTCATGTGATGGGGTAAAAAGTAGACAACTGTTAGGTACTGGAATTGTTTATAAGAGTTCATTGTTTTATATTGTTTTTCTGATTTATGCTAAGAGGGGGAAAAATAAGACTGCAAAACAAGACTGCAAAAGTGATCCATGTACACATTGTGACATTCATGTAAGATTTAAAGTGCCGTAATTTCCGGAGTATAATCCGCGGATCGAACAATCATGTTTCCACCCAGAAATTTTATTTTATAAAATGTAATTTACTAGATCGCTGTAAATATTTTACTACAATTATTGAATAAAATTTCTGGGTTGAAACAGAATTGTTTGGTCTGCGAATTATACGCCGGAAATTACGGTACATCATACAACAATTATTAGCTACTAAAATACGCAATTACAATCATTTTAAGAACTCTAAGGATATAATATACTAGTGGAACTTCGCCCGCTTTGGTTGTTGGTTTTTCCCAACCGAACCTCGAATTACACTAAACTTGGAATTTTTTTAATATGATTTTTTTTTCGTATAAGATGCCTTTCTAAATTGTGCATAGCATAAACGTATTTTATATCATATCTGATTCCTTGATGTTTAAAGGCTGTCAGTCAAAATAAAATTCAGTCGAAAACCAATTTTTAAATACTGTTTTTAATATAACGTACACGGGTGTATGCCGCCTTCGGCAGCATACACCCATGCAGGTTACGCCCGATCCGGTTGAATTAAACCTTCGCTAACCTGGACCTTATATGATGTGAGGCTTGTAACTTAACTTATGTAAAGCAGTATTTAAAAATTGGTTTTTGACAAAATTGTATTTTGACTGACACCCATTAAACATTAAGGCCTCAGACATGATATGAAATATTTTTTATGCAGAATCTAGAATAGCATCTTAATTATACGAATTTAAAAAAATGATATTAAAAAAAAATAACAACTCATAAGTAAGAGGGTTAAAATGAAAAAAAAAAAAAAAAAAAAAAAAAAAGCAACAGTGATTTATTTCTAAAAGTAGAACTTATTATAGATCTTCTAAGAATTTCAATTTGCTAGATTTATATATTTTTATAACTTTTCTAAGGAAATAATTTCTTGTTCTTCTCATTTCAATTTAGACTTTCTTGGAGATTTCTTTTTATACAGAATTTTAGAAATCTTGTTAAGAACTTTCATCCGGTTCTCGGAATAGGAGAAATAATAAATCTTATTTAAAGAAACTTTTAAGTATTTTCCTTGTCTCTCTTATTTTATCGCTCTCTTTTTTACCAGTCTTTAAATTCCTTTAAAGTTTTGCTCTATTTTGCTCTTTATTTTTCATATTTTATTTCTAGTAATTAGTTATAATATATTTTATTTGTTTTATTTAATACTAGAGGAGCTTCGCCCGTTTTTCTGTTCTATTGATTGGAAACGAACCTAGAATTGGGGCTCAGTTGCCCTCGGCAGCGTGCATATGTTCGAGCTACGTCTGCTCCAGTCTTGGATCAAGAAAATCTTGGATTATAGGGAATTTTTATTTCGATCAGATGAAATTTTCATTATAAACATCGTCATTCACATTGCTTTAGGAACAGAAATATAATTGTAATTTAATACGGCAGGGGCAAAATTTACGGGAGTTTAAGAAAAAATTGTCAAAAAAGCGAAAAAACCCCGCTAAAAATAGCATAAAAACTCGGTAAAAAATAAAAAAAAACACAGAGAACAAAATTCATTATATTGGACTAAAAATTTGAAACCAGATTCCTTTTCAAAATGTTGGGAAAATAGCAGCAAAGCGTGAATAAAAGCGAAAATTACATAAAAATCGCTTTAAATTCATCCGTTTAACAAAGTGTTATAATAAATTAATACAATTAGTATTAGCTACATAAACTTAATACAATAGTATAGAATTCGTAAGTACTAAATATGAGTTCTAAAGAGAGAAGTGAGCAGTAAATTTACTCCAAGCACACTTAACCTATTTTCATGCGTACATCATAATTTTATAAATATGGATTATTAACTGTGTCCATTGGGTCACGCGTAAAAGTCCGGTACGGTGCATGTGACCTGCGGTTTTCAAGTTGGGTGTCAACTCATTATTTATGCACTGTAAACTGCAGTTACTTGTTGCAATTAAATGAGGCGAAAATTACTTTTGCAATTATTAATTATCCAAATTTTCTGGTATTTAAAAGAAAAGCCCGCACGAACTATATATGTATATCACTAAATCTATACATACTTTGTGTAAGCTTATATTTTATAAAAAGAAACCATTAATAATGTTTCAAATTTACTTTAAAGTAATTGCAATTTTAAACAGTTATAAATCATTTATTGAATCCATGTCTTACAAATTTAACAAGAAACTAGCTGAGCCGCCCGGCGTTGACGGGCCCGGGATAATAATTTTAAAAAAATCAAGTTATTATTATTTTATATCTTTAACCCGTTTTTGTATGAAATTATATTTTAAAATGAAAAATTCGCGAAAACATATTGATGTTTATTGATAAAAGCGTTTATCTTCTTGTTCTTTTTGTCCGAACTTTTTTAAATCTTTATTGGTTATAAATAAAACGGTTTTACAGCCCATGTGAAACTTTTGTGAAAAAATATTGTTATCTAGTTGCAAAAGAAATGTTTTCTCCTCGCTTTTTTGTTTGTCTATTTCTTTTCGCGTCGGCTCTTTTAATTTAGCAATAAAAAAAAAAATAATTCTAGTCTTACGAACTCTTTGAAATTTCAATCGGTTATAAATATAACTGCATCCAAGCTCTCTTTAAAATGTCACGAATAAATATGCATATTTAGTAGTAGAAATATGAGTTCTTAAAAAAAAAAGCTTTCAATGCAATGGCCATATTACGCAGTGATGGAACAGTGGCGCAACAGAGAACCAATTGACACCACAAAATTTAAATAGTATTCGCCGTCTTATTCAAGAACAGAATTTCTGAGATTTTTAAGTTGAAGATTACTATTAAAATTTAGTGGTGACAATCGCTCAAATGGTGTGCCACTGTTCCACCGCTGTATTACGTCATCCGTTTTCAATCAACCCTTTTCAATAATATTGTTCGGCAACTGAGATTTATAAGTTGAAGATTACTATTAAAATTTAGTGGTGACAATCGCTCAAATGGTGCGCCACTGTTCCACCGCTGTATTACGCCATCCGTTTTCAATCAACCCTTTTCAATAATACTTTTCGACAACTGAGATTTATAAGTTGAAGATTACTATTAAAATTTATTGGTGACAATCGCTCAAATGGTGCGCCATTGTTCCACCACTGTATTACACCATCCGTTTTCAAACAACCCTTTTTTTTCAAGTTGAAGATTACTATTAAAATTTAGTGGTGACAATCCGTCAAATGGTGCGCCACTGGTCTACCACTGTATGACGCCATCCGTTTTCAATCAACCCTTATCAATCCCCCCTAGGCTAAACAGCTCTAGGCTGAACAGGTGAGAGCTAAACACGTTTCCCATTTCTGAGGGTAGAAGACTTAAAAAAAAAAAACTTTGAAGCATGCGCAAAGAGATGATTTTCGTGTGGTAAAGAGAGTGTGAATTTGACAGAATGCACTTTTCGCTTTAAATTTCATATTTCAAGGAAATATTTTCGTGGTAGGTTTTTACACCATTTTCAACAAAAATAACTTTCTACAAAATTTGCAAGAGAAATCCAACACCAAAATAGTGGAATTCCTTCTTTTGAATACCTATATATCTATAAAGAAAGTTTTCTGTAGGTAATGGCGGAATCTTGCAAAAAAAAAAAAAAAAAAAAAAAAAAAAAAAAGCGAAAATTACCTTTCAAAATTTCTGGTATTCAAAAGTAAGCCCTCGTATGAAACCTGTATGTATAGCACTGAATGCATAGACACTTTTAGCAATCTTCTATTATGTTTTGAAACCAGTAATAATGTTCCAAAATTACTTTAAAATAACAGCAATTTTAACACGTTCACTATCGGGTTGAAATTACCGGAATTTTATTTTATTTAGAAAGTTCGAATTCATACCAGAAAATAGTAATAGCAATATATACTTCATTTAACCCTCTGAGCGTTTTGAAAAAGGGTAAAATTGTAATGTAGTTTTCTCTGCATTTTGTTTTAAAAGCTCAAGAAATATGATTCTTTCAGTATTATAAGTAAAACTTAATTACAAATATGAATGTAACCCTTGAGAGTATTAATCGTTCTTCAATGTTTTGAAAATTCATTAAATCTATAGAAATATATTATCTTAAACATTGCATATATTGCAGTGAAACCTGGAGCTTAGTGAACGGAATAGTATGTTCCACACGCTTAGAGGGTTAATTACAGACATTTCGTAATTACATAATATAAAAATTCTTCTTTCGAAATTTCCGGTACGAATTCGTAATTTTAGATTGAAAAACTACGAGTATAGTCGTGGCTGGCAGCGAATGGGTTAAGCAGTAATAAATTATTAATTGTTTCCAAATATTCTTTCGTATTTCGAATGTTTTACAAATGTAACAAGAAATACTTTTTTCATATATTAAAGTAAAAATTATTTGGTTATTATTTTATTAGCTAAAGAGTCAATTTTAAACCATTTATTTAGATTCCTCCATCATTTTTACTAAAGTAAAGATTGATTTATCATCGTTATCATTTGTTCTCAGATGATTCAATTTTTCAGTTAAATTCGTCCTTACAATACAATGCTTAATCTGTGTTTTAAGTCGCTTTCAATGAATTGTTTTTATAATAAAAAGGAAAATACTGAACCGTAAAATTAGTTTTGTAGTTCAGTATAGCTTCAGGCTACTTTATGGGTGATCGTGGGTGTTTTACATAACTGCCAACTTGTAAGCTTTTTAAAATCAAATAAACATGTTTTGAACCAGAAATATTATTTAATAAATTACGTGTTCCTTTTTTTAAATGATATATACACACATTTTTATTTAAAAAGTATGTACAGTACTTTAAGTTAGGTGTACATTGTAGTATCAGTGTTACCACTGGGCTATTTTTTTAAATTCAGATTGCTTGATTGCCACCAGTTTCTTGAAATAGTAAAATTCGTCTTTTTTATGACAAATTAAATACGGCGAAAACAAAGCTAATTACTACACAATTTCAAATAAGTGGTGCCAAACAATTAATCTTAATTTTTTTAAAGTAGTCCATTAGCAACACTCAACACTGTATAGAATATATTTTTATTTTTATTTTTTTGTGCAAATTATCTGGTTTATATATGAGTATTTGACTTTAAAAAAGCATGAAAATTGGCAGCTATGTTTTTAATCACATTAAAACGAAGAAATTTATATGCTTTTTAATAATAAAAAAAAACATGTATCGATACATTTCTTTTAAATGCTAAAAGGTGTAAATTAGCAACATAATAAATACATAGTAAAATAACTTTTATTAGGTTGTTTGACATTTTTCGGCTCACTCAGAGTCATTTTCAAAAACCTTTGGAAAATGCCTCAGAGTGAGCCGAAACATGTCAAACAACCTAATAAAAGTTATTTTATTATGTATTTATTATGTTGTTAATTTACACCTTTAGCATTTAAAAGAAATATATTATTACAAGGTGTTATAATTTATTATGTATCGATACATTTAATATTTAATATAAGATTCTTATATTAATTGTGCCATTCTTCAAGTTACAAATTACAACCATCTTTAAAATGTCAGTGGTACTGTCTTTTGAATTCAAATAAAAAAAGGGAGTTTAAAACTTATTTAAAAAAAAAAAGGCAACATGATTATGTCGCATTCTACTATAATTGGGCTTCACATGTCTCACTTAATAAACACGAAATATTTCATTGATTAATATAAAATTTAATTCATTGTAAATTTAGTTACTATATACAAAAGAGCGTATGTTTAAAAAAATAATAAATTTATTCAGATTTTAATTTTATGTCCGTTCAAATAAAGATTAAATTATCTTTATTTCAAATTTCCAGTTAAATTCGTTTGAGTAATTCACCGCGATTAATCTGTATTTTAAATCGTTTTCAATAATCCGGAAATAAATCTATTTTCCAATAAATTTGTAATTTTTTTTATTAATTCTATTATAAAAAAAGCACACACACACAATGCCGGAACCATATTGCAATATACTCAACTATGCATATCACTGGATCCATAAATACTTTGTTTAATAATATATTATATGACTTGATACCAGAAATAATATTCTGAAATTATTTTAAAATAATAGCATTTTAATATAGTAAAAAAGTAATAAATTTAATCCAGTACTATAATAAGCATTATAAATAATAATGAGCAGGCATATTCTTACAAAATGAGCAAGACACTTTTTTTCATACATTTATATAAAGTTTAATTGATTATCATTTTGTTGTTAAATATGAATGGCGGCATTTGTAAAACCATTTATTCAGATTCCCCCTTTATGTCTGTACAAGTTAAGATTGAATTATCTTCGTTTCTGTTCTCAGATGATTCAATTTTCCTGTTAAATTCACCCGAACAATACGGTGCGTAATCTGTGCCTTAAATCGCTTTCAGTGAATCGTTCGTATTATAAAAGAGAACACACCGAACCGTAAAATTAGCTTTTGTAGTTCAGCACAGCTTTAGGGCGCTTTGGTGATATTGGATATTTTAATCATATTTCCGTTAAGAAATTTATATGCTTTTAAAGGAAAGATTTAGCGGTCCATTTAGCATTTAACGCAAGTACTGATTGCTTACATTAAATGTACCGTTCCTCGTTACATATCACAGCCATCATTAAAATATTACTAAAATAATCAATTATTGTAAAAACTATGTATGTAACTTTAATTTCAAACCCATGTAGCTTAAAAAATTAAAGGCAATATTATGTCATGACATTCAAATGTAAAAGATTTCAAACGTTTTATCTGAACGAAGAAGGATGCCACCACGAATTCCGAATCTTCGCCTTAATTGACCGTAGATTTTCTGTCATTAATTAAGGCAAATGTTTCTGTACTGAAACAGTGGTAATTTCGTGTCCCGTGCGCCACGCATAATTTCCCTGTCCACTGTGGATAGACGATTGCGATTATCACGCTTTCTGATCGGTTGTCAAACCGAACGCTTCTTAAGTTATTTCCGGTTGAACTTGGTTTCTTATATAATATCTATTAATTTCTATATAATCTAGTTAATTCCTAAATATAATATAATAAATAATATAATATGTAAAATAATATATAATATATAATATTAATATATAACATTATATATATAATATATAATATTAATATCAGGGATGAGATTTCTCCGTTTTTTTTTGCGTACCAGTATAATCTTATAGAAAATGTCTATTTATTTAATCGGAACATTCTGCTATTTAAGAGAACAACGTTTTTCTAAGATTATACTGGTATGCAAAAAAGCGGAGCAATGTCATCCCCGTAATATATATATTTAAAAAATATATATTTAATATAATGATATTATATATATTATATATAATTAATATAATATTTATATATATTTAATGTAATAATATTATATATATTATATATAATTAATATAAGTATAATATAATATATAATTATATATAATATAACATAATATATAGTAAGATATAATATTGATATATAATATATAATATAATGAAATATAATATATAATTATATATAACATAATATATAATAAGATATAATATTGATATATAATATAATATAATATAATATAATATAATATAATATTATTAATATTTATATAATCTAATTTCTATATAATCTGATATTTCTATATAATCTAATAATATCTATTAATTGCTTATATAATATCTTATATTTTCATAATCCTCTCAAATACCGGAAATGACTGAAGAAGCGTTCGCTTTTACAACCAATCAAAAAGCTTAACAATCTCAATCGTCGATCGGCGGTGGAGACGGAAATTATGCATGGGGTCACAGATTGAAACCCATTTCTAATATTAACTCTGCTTCAGATGTATCGAATACATGTTCGTTTTTTAAATACCACGTTTTTCTAAAAAAAATCCACTTTTTATAATTTCCTTACAAATTTTGTAGACACCTACTGGAAACGTAATATTGTTGCAAATGTTAAAAACACTTAGCATGAAACTTTTTAAAAAGAAACACTGGTATTCAAAAACATACCAATATCAACCCTACACATTCGTCTCTACCATATCAAACCATCGAATATGAGAAAATGCATATTTCATTACTTTTAAAATTGGGCCGATTTTTACCACCAAATTTTAATAGAACTTCAGTAGGGTTTCCAGTTTGATCTACTTTTTTATTCAGAAATTTCAAACAGAAATTTTTGCTTTATTTAATGACCGTCATTTTGCGATTACTTAAATTAAATATTTTTTGTTCTCAAAATTTCCGGTAGGAATTCAGCTTCTCTGAATAAAAAAGGAAGATCAAACTGGGTAAACTCTGTTCTTCATAGAAATTTTAGTATTTTTACTAGCCGAAGAATTCTAATAAAATTTAGTGGTGACAATCGACCCGTTTTTAAAAGGAATGAAAAATGCATTTTTTCATATTCGATAGTTTGACATGGCACCAACGATAATGAACACGACATAGTTCTTTTCATCCATTAATATGAAATTTAACTATTATCAATTCAGTTGCTAAATACGAAATGCCGTATTTATTAAAATACTTATTCAGGTTCTTATGTTATTACTGCTTTAACCCCTTCAGGGGCAAAGTAATCTTGTAGCTAAAATATCGAAATGATTGATTGACACCACGATTCACGAACGAATTTATTTTTAAATAAGTAAAAGCTTTTCCTCGTGTACCTTATAAATTCAAAATTTGATTATAAATTTCTGGTGTCATTGTGGCATTTTGGGTTTAAAATTAAGTGGTATACATAATATACCGGTGCCCTTCAAGGGGTTAAAAAGAAATACTTCGTATTTCTTTTTATATATGATTCAGTTTTCAAGTAAGCATTTAATTTTTTTTGTTTAATGTTTTCCAAAAAAGAAACATAAGGTTGAAACTGCATTGCATTATAGTCAAATATATGCATATCACTCAGTGTTTAAATTCTCTGCTTAATCTTCTATTATGTAAATAGAACCTGAAATAGTATTTTGAAATTATAAGCCTTAACGAGCGAATACCGCCGTATTCGCGGCAACTAATTTACGAATATGCTGTTTCCAATTGCTATTGTTTTGGTGCCACTTTTTATGATAAACTTTTTCACATTATTTAATTGCTGAAATTTTTAGATTAGAAAAGGCGAACATTTCTGTAAAAAAAATACTAGTGTTCAGTTGGAAACAGCACTCTTGGACACTAAAAATTGGTTGCATCGTGCCATTCGCTCTTAAGGGTTAATATAATGACTCTCTGAACATTGCGCCCTTACGACTTATTTCTTCTAAATATTTTTAAATCACGTGCTTCAAAACACTAAATTCAGTTATTTTTTGCATATCTTACATTACGAACAAGAAAAATTCCAATTCCTTTCATATATTCATACGTTGCTACTATTTGCGTATAGAATGAATTGTCATCCTGTCTGTTCTCAGATAATTCAATTTTCCGCTTAAATTTATGGGAGCAATACTGCGCTTAATATATGTCTTAAAGAGCTTTCATTGAATCGTTCTTATAATAAAGAGCAAAATACCGGCCATAACATTAATTTTGTAATCTAGCTGAGCTTTTGGCTACGTTAGTGACACTGGCTATTGTAGTAATATTTTCGTTAAGAAATTTATACGCTTTTTAAAGAAACATTTATCAGTACATTTAATATTTAATGTAAGAACTAGTTACTTACATTAAGTGTGCCATTCCCTAAGTTGCAAATCAGAGGTATTTTTAACACATTACCGTCGGTATGTTTTTGAGAAATCTGGGTTTTAACCCTTAAATGCATAGTGCATCCAATTCGCAACGCTTTTTATTTAACTTTTAATAAATAAATCAAGTTATTCGCAACCACTATATTTATATAAAAATATTAATCCTCTAAAAATAACATAAATATGCTACTAAATAAACAAAAAAATCTGTCTTAAAATTTCTTTTGTCCAATTCTTAATATAAGTATTAAAAAACACAATTCTAAATGAAAAATTCATGCACTGTAGTGTTAAAGCAGTTGAAGCTCCTCCCTCTTCTGAAAGTCTTTCGAAAATTGGTTTCCTAGATAGGTTTCTCAAGTTTCTTCATCAGTAAATATCTTTAAATGTGAATAATTAATATAAAATGTCTTACAATCTGAACAAATATCGACAACATGATATAAATGTATTTTTTGTAAAGTATTTCTTGTTAATGTATTTTTTGTCAGGCCCTTAGTCAATGATATATTGTGAATAAAAACGAGATATCTCGTTTCTCGTCCGTAATAGGTAATGTGTCAAAATATCAGAAGTAAATATTGAATTGTTGAATAATTATGTTTGTAACTTTAATTTTGGAGGTTGTGTAAGTTATGAAATTCAATATGATTTCACCGCATTCTATAAATCTGTCTCGCATGCTTCACACATTAGGCACGAATCTATATTTTCATGTAATATAATATAATATAATAATATTATATTATATTATATTATATTATATTATAACATTTTCATGTGTGAATATGAAATTTAATTCACTCTTATTATAGTTATGACCATATGTGTTGAATCATTTGTTGACCATTATCTATGACTATATTTGTTGAATCATTTATTCAGATGCCTTTTATTTTTCTGCTCAAGTAAAGAATGAATTATCTTATTTTCTATTCTCAGATGATTCAATTTTTCACTTAAAGACATTTGAACAATACGGTACACAATTTGTGCCTTAATCCTCATTTTTTTACACCAATGGTAAAAATTGACACAAGCAACAAGTTTTTTTTTTTTTTTTTTTTTTTTTTTTACCACTATTTTCATATAATAATCTTCGTAACGAATGTCAAAATATTTCACTTGGTACATTACATTGCATTGTGAAATTTACCACAAAGATAATTGGTTAAAAATAACTGTAAAAAAAAGTCGCTTTTGGCTTCTATAAATGGTACGCAAGTGTACCATCGATAGTCAACGGGTAAGGCTAGAAGAAATATGCGACCAAGACAGTGGTGTAAAAGTCTAGGCGCCAATGGGCCGATTCCAACCCCTAAATTTTTAGTATTCTTCGCCGAATAAGAATACTGATAAAATTCAGAGGAAGTATACTAATAAAATTTGACGAAAAATACTAAATAATTTAGTGGTGGGAATCAGCCTATTGGCGCCTAGATTTTTGCACCCCTTGACCAAGATAAATATGTAGGGTCTGATAATCGCCTAGGCAAACTGCTACCACTATCTTCGAAAATAAATTTTCTACTTACTTAATCCCAAAATTCTGCGTTAAAATAAGGCAAATATTTATTTTGAAATTTGCGGTGAAAGTTTGCTTAGAGGTAGAGAAAACTTTTAAAAATTACTGGTATTAAATTTCAAGGGACTGTACAAACGATGAAAACAATCCGCCTACGACAGCTGCCATTTTTGTGTCAGCCCGTAGGCCTAGTACTCAAGAGGCGGTGAATAGTCAGTACACGTCTATATCGTTGGTAGTCGACGGGTTAAATAACTTGCAATGAATCGTTCTTTTTGTAACAGAAGAAATACAGAACCGTTAAATTAGTTTGCAGTTCAACGGAGGAATACGATATGCTTTTTAAAATTAAATAAAATAATAATGCTGCAAAATATTTGAATGTCCAGAACAATTGAAAAAATAGTATTGTAATTTTGGTCCAGAAAAATTTTTGAGACAGAGGAAAATCTGATTTGTTTTGAATCTTAAAACTTAACAAAGGCGGAGTTAATATGTTAATTTTTAAATCAAACAAAATGTAATAAATAATACATAATAATTTTTAAGCAGTTTTGAATAAATACTGTTGATTAGGTTTGTAGTTCAAGTAGTAGCCAACTTTCACGCTTTTTCGGTACCACTTTTTATGAATGGATATCTTCGTTTAATTTAATCAACTTCTGAAATTAATTAAGATCAGAGTCAGATTAACACAAGGACAAACGTCCGGCAGTATTTTATAATAGAAATTTTTGCTTTATTTCAAACAAAAATTCTGCGTTTAAAGAAAACGAAACATTCTATACTAAAATACTGGTGGAAATTTGCTTCTTCGGTAATTGACCCCTGAATAAGACGAAGATTTCTATTCGAAACAAAAGGGCATAAAAGTTGGTTGATAGCTATGTAGGCTATTTAAGTAATATTGGATAACTGAATCCTATTTTCATTTACGAAATGTGATATGCTTTTAAAAGAAAATAATTTGAAAATGCTGCAAACGATTTGAAGTTTTAGGAAATGCGATTATAAGGTCAGGGTTCGTACGCTTTTACCACAAATTTTTAATAACATTTTTTGCCTTATCTAAAGGCAGAAAAGTACTACAAATCTTGTAATTAAACGAGGCGTCTACAATTTCTGCTATTTAAATATTAAATAGAAAAATTATGTTAAAAAATTGTCGTAAAAGTGTACGAAACCTGTAAGTTTGAGAGTGAAGAATTTATAAAAATTCTTTTTAGAAATTACATTTAGAAGAACGTGCTCCTTGCTCTAACACATAAAGCAAGAAATGTCTTATTTCTTTTACGATCGAAACTTAACAAGTTAATACTTTGACTTTTATGAGCTTTCGGCATTTTCTGACATTAATAACGGAAAGAAGTATTTTTATCACCGAAATATGTTGAAAATGCGTAAAATTTAAATATTATGACTTTGTAAGCTTTTGCCGTAAAGAAATGAGATATATATGTATATATATATTTATTTATTTTTTACTTGTTAGAACATGTAAAATGCTTTTAAATATATATATATATACGTATATATATCATAACTTACAGTACACAGGTGTTACAAAAATTTGAATTTCTTATATTTTACAAAAATAGCTATTTTGATGTAAATTATTTATAACATCATGGAACATTTGAAAAATTTTTTGCTGCAAGAAGTATGTTTTTAAAACTAACGATTTAGAAATTAGCTAATTGTCAATGATACGTAACGACAGCATTTATATTCTATTGGGTTGTTCAATAAAGTTCTTTTCGTTTGGGAATGTTGGTTCGTACCGGAAAATTCTATCAATTAATTATGAGACATTAATCCCAGTAGTTAATGTCGACTAATTGCAGGACAGAATTTTCCGGTACGAATTGGTTTTTTCCAAACGGAAAGGAACTTTCCGAACAACACAATAGTTTGAATTTCTAAAAATAATATCAGGGGGGTTAGAATGGCAGTGTAGTAAGTCAATATTTAATAATATGAGAAAAGAAGGGTTTTGTGAAACTTTACGTATTGCCGTTGCATTAAGTGGTTAAACTTGTTTTGCCCTCTTGCGACTCCCTAAGTGAACTATGACTTATTTGACTGTCGCACTGAACAGAAATTAATATACGTCGAGTGAAAATATGGTTACCTAGATTTTTCAAAATTTTTGACTTACTCCACTGTCATTCTAGTCCCCTCATATATCCAGGCTTTCCACTCGGTCCGTATTTTGAATACCGTTTTTTTTTTTTTTTTTTTCAAAGAGAAATCTGCTTTTTAGATTTTTCTTACATATTTTGTACGTAATTTTTCGTTGAAACTGCTGGAAAAGCATAACATGAAAAATTTTCCTAAGAAATGCTAGTATTCAAAATACGGACCAGTGAGAGCCCTGTATTTCTTTAAAAAAGAATTTCCTATAAGTTTGCTACGTGCCTGACAGCAAACTTTTGGCGATCTTCATGAGCCGAAAAGCAATTTAAAATGTCAATTTAACTATATTGTCTAAAATATACTTTTCTAGTTAAATTTAAAAAAAAAAAAAACATTTAAAAACCCATATGAGAAATGCGTGAAAACAAACCTACCAATCTCTCCGTATTTTCCGGGAAAATATGGTTTAACACGTTCCCCGTCGTGTTAAAATTACCGGAATTTTATTTTTTTAGTAAGCTTGAATTCATACCAGAAAATACTAATAGCAATATTTACTTTATTTAATTACAAACATTTCATGATTTCCTAAAATAAAAATTCCTCTTTCGAAATTTCTGGTGCGAATTCGTAATTTTAAATTGAAAAAAAAAAAAGTAGACAGACGTAGACAACCACGAGTATACTCGTGGTTGGCAGCGAATGAGTTAACGCTCTCATTCACCTGAAGTTCTATAAAGCTCATAATTTCAATGATCCTATATCAATGAATCCTATTTATGGAGAAATCGAAAAAAATCGATTTTCGACTAATTTCATTTCGAGTAATATTTCTTAAACATCCAGGCCTCATGTATAACATGCCGTAATATCTAGCGTATAAACCGCGGCCAAATCAAATCATTTTCTAACGAAACATACTACAAAATAAATTAAATCAAATACGTACCAAGTAGAAATAAGATGCATTTTAATAAATAAAATTTCTAGAAGGAAACAAGGTTATTTTAACCGCGTCTTATACGACGGAATTTACTGTAGTAATATTTTGTTACGCAGTTGTGATTATCATTTTAATTATGCCTATTTAAAGAAGCATTCCTGAAAAACAAGTCTTGGGCGCGAAGTTTTCAAAATTTGTTGTTTAAAATAAAAGTAACTATTGTTTGAAATAAAAGTGGGATGTTTGACCCAATGCATTTTTGGGATACTCGTGGTTGGTGGCGAATGGGTTAATTTGTCCCAGATTAAATATATTTCGGCAAAGATATTTTTAAAGAAATAAAATCAAATAAGTTCCATGTAGAAACGTGAAATTAAATAAATAAAGATATATTAAATAAATAAAGATATATTAAATAAATTTTGTGGTTCAAAACGTGTTTAACCTGGGTCAAATCAAACAACATTTTACGGTAGAACAGCTGAAGGTTGGAAAGTATCGAAAACCCATGTAATATATTTGCAGTTTTACTCATATGGAGGAAAATTATTTCATGATTGTGGTGAATCTGGCAGTGTGTGGCTGAATTCAAATGTAACACAAACTAGATCGCTATCCTATAAATAGGACAGTTACATTAACACGTTCACCGCCGTGTTAAAATTACCGGAATTTAATTTTATTTAGAAAGATCGAATTCATACCAGAAAATACTAATAGCAATATTTACATTATTTAATTACAGACATTTCGTGATTACATAAAATAAAAATTCTTCTTTCGAAATTTCCGGTACAAATTTGTAATTTTAGATTGAAAAACTACGAGTATTCTCGTGGTTGGCAGCGAATGCGTTAAAGATCTTTCAAGTAAAAATAACGAAAGTAATTTAGTGTACCATTATTAATATGCCGGTCCAATATGAATTACCCTTTTGATTGCGGGGAAGGACTGGCGTTTATTTTTATATTCAATCGTAACACAATTTTTTTTAAATAGCGTGTATCTCTTAAAAATATGCCAAAGTGTATGGCAGAGATTGTTTTTCAAAAAGCAGTACGAATGGAATAAAAAAATAATAATACCTGCTGGGACGTTCGGTGTCCCAACCCCTTAATCAAAAGGTTAATGGTAGGTATTGTCATAGAAAAAATTACCCTCGCCTTATACTTTTATCAAAGGAAAATATTTTGACAAATACAGGCCTCGGAGCTTTCCATCGGTAATTTTTTTAAAATTATTTTGGCGGTACATTTCTACAACAGTTGCAAAGAAAAACTCTTCACAAAGCGTGTTTCTACGACAAGTGCAAAATAAATCTAAACCAAAATGTTTCGTAAGGAAATAGTGGTGGGCAAGTTTTTATTTAGTCTCTTTTAATAGATACCGCTCCGAGGCCTGGAAATATGACAATAATTGATGTTCACATAAACGAGCGTTCAAATATAATGTGCGAATAAACTTAATATTTTATTAAAATAGTCGTTAATTTTGAATGATTTAGGATGTGTATGAAAACCATTTTGAAATATATCTTTATCATGCATAAAACCTTAGAGAAAAATTCTTCCTTAACCATAAAACTATCATGTTTTGCTTTAAAACATGCTTTGAGCATATGAAAATGCAAATTTTATATCATGGCATAGTTTATGGGGCTGTAAAATGAGATATAAAAACTTCTAACTGAATTTTGCTTTGCCCCTTAATTCGATTTGATTTCTTAATTTATTTTTTTATTACAAACATTGATAACTAAGTTCTAGCTATATTTTACCTTTCATAAAAAATAAATAAATAAATAAAAGACGATGCCCTCGCCAAATCTAGGCGATACCGATCACCGGTCTTTTAAATCCTGACACTTTCTTTTAAGTTTTGCATGTTTTATCGGAGTAAATATATTTATTAATGATATTGCAATAGCTACTTTGTTGAATAATAGTAGCAAACAAATGTTTATTAATAAGTAACATGACAGATTATAAATAAAAATATACGCTTCGAAATTATTTTTAAAAAATCAGTAAATTAACTTACAGTTGTCCATCAAACTTTACTTAAAATTACATTTTTTGCTGTATTCGACGGAGAAAAGATTGGAACTATGTGAATTTGTGTTAGTTAGCGCGAATTAACATTTAATTTTAACCTTTTGATTAAGAGCTCAGACTGGCGAGAACTTTTTTTATTCACTCATACTACAATTTACAAAAAAAAATTCTTTGTGGCAGATTTCTCTTGAGAGTTTCCTAGTATAAGTGTATGGTAGAAAAAACTTTTTCCAAAAAATGGTGCGAGGTATATCCCAACCAAGTACTCAAAGGGTTAATCAGAGTTCGTACGCCTCAGGGGATTCGATGGATTTGAATTCCACTACGTAAACCAGGGATGAGATTTCTCCGACTTTTTGCATACCAGTATAATCTTAGAGAAAATGTTATTCTCTTAAATTGCAGAATGTTCAAATTAAATAAAAATGCATTTTCTCTAAGATTATACTGGTACGCAAAAAGTCGGAGAAATCTCATCCCTGGTAAACTAATGGTCGCCCTGCAAACATGCAATTTCTGCATTAAATAAGGGAAAACTTCCACCAGTATTTTGATATACAAAATTTTGCTTCATTTTAAACGCAGACGTTTTGTTTTAAATCGGGCGATAAATTTTATTATAATATAGTATAAATAATAGTATATAGTGGAAGTTTTCCCCTTTGATAATCAAGCTCTAATCATGTCTATTACCAGTAATAAGTCAACACACAACATTATCATCACACGAGAAAACGATGAGTACATAAAAACCATGAAGAATTTTTCTAAACCAAGGTAAGACTACTGAATACGTTCTAAAAAGTAATGTAGTGTATAAATTAGTGAATGACCAGAAAGTATTGGCTGTTCCAGAATTAATGCAATTAGACATCGTAAAAAGAGCGCATTGAATTTTTCTGTAGCTAAAAATGAAAATTTGGTAAAGAAAAAAATATTTATGAATAAATGCGTATAAAATGTTATAAATAGCTGTATTGAATAAATTTTAGTAAATAAGAAGTTTAGAAAATAAGAATAAGAGAGAAGTTTTTAAAATTCCATAACTAAGGAAGATATCCCACTGTCAATATATAATCGATTGCATTGATTCTTGGCCACCTACGAATAAAAACTATAACCACATTTTGACAGTTATTCATACTTTTAGCAAATTTGCCTGGCTTTACCCACTGAAAACTATGCCTTCTGTTGACGACATTCAAAAATTATAGCTACAGCAAGCTAGTTTTGGAAATCCGGTTGGATTCATTTCAGAGCGACTATAGCTTATTTTCAGGATCTGATGGCCGCAGGGGTAAAAGTCTACCTGTATTTTATTCTAGAAAATTTCTCTTTATTTCACCCCTTCAAGAGCGGTGAAATATTATATATCCCACTTAATTTTAATCCCCAAATGCCTCAACGGCACCAGAATTTTGGAATAAAATTTTTCATTAAAAATTGACGAAAAGTACTTACCTATTTTGAAATAAATTTTTCGTTGCTAATGGTGTAATTCAAACTTTTGACCATTTTAATAACGGAAGTACTTTGGTCCTGAAAGGGTTAAGACAGAAATTGTTTGTTTAAATGAGGAGAAATTTTCTATATTAAAATACTGGTGGAAGTTTGTCGCTGCGTTAATCGGTCCCTGCTTCTTTAGTGTCTAAAGAGTATTGACAGCAGGAAGATATCACAAAAACCACAAAATTTACTAGTGGTAATGGATAGATTGAAAAATTGCATGGAACGATTATCAATATTGTCTAAGCTTACAATAGAAGAACCAAACAAATCAGTAAGTAGATGCTGTGTCAGAGAACTGTGAGTTATAGTTTCAAGAAGCACCAGAAAGCACATTTCGAGCCTCTGACAGGAGTAAAAATGAGATTTAAAAAAGAGAAAATAATTTTAGATATTTTAGATCAAGAACGGAGTTAACTGAATAATGAATTATATAAAAACTATCCGTGAAGAAGTAAGAAGAAACGTTTAAAAAATCAAAGAAAACCCCAGAAAGAATGCCATAATAAAAAAAGCACATGTTTATAAGTAAAGCGATTTAGTCGCCACCCGGTGAACTTGATTTGCAACTGCCATGAAACTGAGACCTAAGTTTTTTGGACCTTATGAAGTGATTCCTGCCAAGACTAATGACAGATATGAAGGGATGAAAATTGTTGACCACGAGGATCGAAACACTATGACTACTTCGGTATATCATATGTAGTTAAGTTGTTGACAGAAAGAACTCATAAATTAATCTTTTCTTTTTATTATTTTATGTGTTTGTTTTCATAGGTTGCCGGTAGTGTGAGTGCGAACATCGCATTTCCGATGTCTGAGTAGTTGTGAGACGAGCAAATCATATTTTTAACCCTTTAACGGATAAAGCACTTCAATTGTTAAAATGTTGAAATAAATTATTGAAACCGGAAATTATGAACAAATCATTTGTATATAAGAAAAAAGCGATATTTCACAACATTAAAGAGCTGCGTGAAGTTAGCCCCCGAAAATCAGATAAAGAAAAAATTAAAACTGCATTCGATTGACCACTTTTTGACCACAAATGACCATCAACAATTTTATTTGACCACCCTTACTTAAGGAGTTATAAGAAAAACAAGATACGGGGGCTAACTTCACGCAGCCCCCGAAAATGAGATAAATCGAAAATTCCGAATGCATTCGTTTGACCATTTTTTGACCACAAATGACCATCAACAATTTTGTTTGACCACCCTTCCTTAAGGAGTTATTTAAGAAAAACGTTATTTTAAGGGAATTTCAAAATCTTCGCATATATCCAAAAAATCAAAATAAATAAAATTTAAGTAGTGTATATGATTGACCAGTGTTTGACCACCAATGACCATCAACAAATTTGTTTGACCACCCGTCCTTAAGGAGTTATTTGAGAAAAAAGAATTTTCCCAACAGCGTGAAATTAGCCCCCGAAAATGAGATAACTAAAAAATTCCGACTGCATGCGATTGACCAGTTTTAAACCACAAATGACCATCAGCAATTTTGTTTGACCACCCTTCTTTAAGGAGTTATTTGAGAAAAAAGAATTTTACCAACAGCGTGAAGTTAGCCCCCGAAAATGAGGTAAATGAAAAATTCCGACTGCATGCGATTGAACACTTTTAGACCGCAAATGACCATCAGCAATTTTGTTTGACCACCCTTCCTTAAGGAGTTATTTGAGAAAAAAGAATTTTCCCAACAGCGTGAAGTTAGCCCACAAAAATGAGATAAATAAAAAATTCCGACTGCATGTGATTGACCACTTTTAGACCACAAATGACCATCAGCAATTTTATTTGACCACCCTTCCTTAAGGAGTTATAAAAAAAACAAGATACGGGGGATAACTTCACGCAGCCCCCGAAAATGACATAAATCGAAAATTCCGAATGCATTCGTTTGACCATTTTTTGACCACAAATGACCATCAACAATTTTGTTTGACCATCCTTCCTTAAGGAGTTATTTAAGAAGAACGTTATTTTAAGGGAATTTCAAAATCTTCGCATATATCCAAAAAATCAAAATAAATAAAATTTAAGTAGTGTATATGATTGACCACTGTTTGACCACCAATGACCATCAACAAATTTGTTTGACCACCCGTCCTTAAGGAGTTATTTGAGAAAAAAGAATTTTACCAACAGCGTGAATTTAGTCCCCGAAAATGAGATAACTGAAAAATTCCGACTGCATGCGATTGACCAGTTTTAGACCACAAATGACCATCAGCAATTTTGTTTGACCACCCTTCTTTAAGGAGTTATTTGAGAAAAAAGAATTTTACCAACAGCGTGAAGTTAGCCCCCAAAAATGAGATAAATGAAAAATTCCGACTGCATGCGATTGACCACTTTTAGACCACAAATGACCATCAGCAATTTTGTTTGACCACCCTTCCTTAAGGGGTTATTCGAGAAAAAAGAATTTTCCCAACAGCGTGAAGTTAGCCCCCGAAAATGAGATAAATGAAAAATTCCGACTGCATGCGATTGAACACTTTTAGACCGCAAATGACCATCAGCAATTTTGTTTGACCACCCTTCCTTAAGGAGTTATTTGAGAAAAAAGAATTTTCCCAACAGCGTGAAGTTAGCCCACAAAAATGAGATAAATAAAAAATTCCGACTGCATGTGATTGACCACTTTTAGACCACAAATGACCATCAGCAATTTTATTTGACCACCCTTCCTTAAGGAGTTATAAAAAAAACAAGATACGGGGGATAACTTCACGCAGCCCCCGAAAATGACATAAATCGAAAATTCCGAATGCATTCGTTTGACCATTTTTTGACCACAAATGACCATCAACAATTTTGTTTGACCACCCTTCCTTAAGGAGTTATTTAAGAAAAACGTTATTTTAAGGGAATTTCAAAATCTTCGCATATATCCAAAAAATCAAAATAAATAAAATTTAAGTAGTGTATATGATTGACCACTGTTTGACCACCAATGACCATCAACAAATTTGTTTGACCACCCGTCCTTAAGGAGTTATTTGAGAAAAAAGAATTTTACCAACAGCGTGAATTTAGCCCCCGAAAATGAGATAACTGAAAAATTCCGACTGCATGCGATTGACCAGTTTTAGACCACCAATGACCATCAGCAATTTTGTTTGACCACCCTTCTTTAAGGAGTTATTTGAGAAAAAAGAATTTTACCAACAGCGTGAAGTTAGCCCCCAAAAATGAGATAAATGAAAAATTCCGACTGCATGCGATTGACCACTTTTAGACCACAAATGACCATCAGCAATTTTGTTTGACCACCCTTCCTTAAGGGGTTATTCGAGAAAAAAGAATTTTCCCAACAGCGTGAAGTTAGCCCCCGAAAATGAGATAAATGAAAAATTCCGACTGCATGCGATTGAACACTTTTAGACCGCAAATGACCATCAGCAATTTTGTTTGACCACCCTTCCTTAAGGAGTTATTTGAGAAAAAAGAATTTTCCCAACAGCGTGAAGTTAGCCCACAAAAATGAGATAAATAAAAAATTCCGACTGCATGTGATTGACCACTTTTAGACCACAAATGACCATCAGCAATTTTATTTGACCACCCTTCCTTAAGGAGTTATAAAAAAAACAAGATACGGGGGATAACTTCACGCAGCCCCCGAAAATGACATAAATCGAAAATTCCGAATGCATTCGTTTGACCATTTTTTGACCACAAATGACCATCAACAATTTTGTTTGACCACCCTTCCTTAAGGAGTTATTTAAGAAAAACGTTATTTTAAGGGAATTTCAAAATCTTCGCATATATCCAAAAAATCAAAATAAATAAAATTTAAGTAGTGTATATGATTGACCACTGTTTGACCACCAATGACCATCAACAAATTTGTTTGACCACCCGTCCTTAAGGAGTTATTTGAGAAAAAATAATTTTACCAACAGCGTGAAGTTAGCCCCCGAAAATGAGATAACTGAAAAATTCCGACTGCATGCGATTGACCAGTTTTAGACCACAAATGACCATCAGCAATTTTGTTTGACCACCCTTCTTTAAGGAGTTATTTGAGAAAAAAAATTTTACCAACAGCGTGAAGTTAGCCCCCGAAAATGAGATAAATGAAAAATTCCGACTGCATGCGATTGACCACTTTTAGACCACAAATGACCATCAGCAATTTTGTTTGACCACCCTTCCTTAAGGAGTTATTTGAGAAAAATAATTTTCCCAACAGCGTGAAGTTAGCCCACAAAAATGAGATAAATGAAAAATTCCGACTGCATGTGATTGACCACTTTTAGACCACAAATGACCATCAGCAATTTTATTTGACCACCCTTCCTTAAGGAGTTATAAAAAAAACAAGATACGGGGGATAACTTCACGCAGCCCCCGAAAATGACATAAATCGAAAATTCCGAATGCAAGCGTTTGACCATTTTTTGACCACAAATGACCATCAACAATTTTGTTTGACCATCCTTCCTTAAGGAGTTATTTAAGAAGAACGTTATTTTAAGGGAATTTCAAAATCTTCGCATATATCCAAAAAATCAAAATAAATAAAATTTAAGTAGTGTATATGATTGACCACTGTTTGACCACCAATGACCATCAACAAATTTGTTTGACCACCCTTCCTTAAGGAGTTATTTGAGAAAAAAGAATTTTACCAACAGCGTGAAGTTGCCCCCGAAAATGAGATAAATGAAAAATTCCGACTGCATGCGATTGAACACTTTTAGACCACAAATGACCATCAACAAATTTGTTTGACCACCCTTCCTTAAGGAGTTATTTGAGAAAAAAAATTCCCAACAGCGTGAAGTTAGCCCCCAAAAATGAGTTAAATGAAAAATTCCGACTGCTTGCGATTGACCCCTTTTAGACCACAAATGACCATCAGTAATTTTGTTTGACCACCCTTCCTTAAGGAGTTATTTGAGAAAAAAGAATTTTCCCAACAGCGTGAAATTTGCCCCCGAAAATGAGATAAACGAAAAATTCCGACTGCATGCGATTGACCACTTTTAGAACACGAAAGACCATCAACAATTTTGTTTGACCAACCTTCTTTACAGAGTTATTTAAGAAACACTTTATTTTAAGGGAATTTCAGGATAAAAAGTTTAACTTGACATATTTCCGAAAAATCAAAGTGATTAGAAATCAAGTAGTGTATATGATTGACCACTCTTTGTCCGCAATGACCATCAACAATTTTGTTTGTCTACCCTGCTTTAAGGAGTCCTTCTGTATATGAGTGAAAGTAAGCGTGCCTAAGCAGACCAAGCAGATTTGAAAAGATAACGCGGATAGATTCCTGATCTGCAGCAATCTAAATCGTAAATGGAATTGCGGAAAAGCCGTTCTTCCATTTATGGTTGTCCCTATCCATCATGATAGTGGTGAGCTAATTTTTTAAATATTTAACATCATAAGTTGCGCAGTTCGATACACCATATTTTACAATATATGATTTAAATGTAATATAGGCAATATATTAAGCACTTAAATATCAGAATATTCAGATTTACTAACACGTATTTTGATATGCATTGCGTAAATTAAAAAATGTTGCCAATAAGTAGAGATAATTTTTTGAAAGTATTTTTTGTTTGAAAGTGTAATTACACAACTTTTGCAGATATTAAAATTCTACTTATTTAAAGAAGGTTGCATTATTTACTTCTTATATATGCTATATATATTCTTAACAGAATTTTTTAAAGATATTATCAATTTATTAATCTGAGATTCCACAACTGCGCATATTTAGTGCGCAAGATTGCCGATTTCTAGTTTATTTGCCATGTTTCCTAATAATCCATATTGAAATGAAAAAAATTAATATAAATACATTTATTTAAGCTTACTGACTTGTAAGACGAGTATTTTTCGTAGATTCTCTCACAGTATTTTGATCACAAAATTTATGCATGCAGATATATCGTTTAACACAATCACAAACACCTTTTGAATATTTTGCGAATTTTTATTTTTCAATTTTACATATTTTTTCTATAATCAAAATGAGATTTATTGTTTTACAAACTGCTTACAAAATTAATCATGGACTTTCTTCATTTAAACATTTAGAAAAAAGGAAATGAAAGTCTGTCTTATAAAAATTATGCTGAAAATACTTTTTTAATTCGTAAATATACAAAACTTAACAGTCAAAAAGTAAAGCCCATCTTTATTGTCTTACTATTTAATAGTTTCATGATATTCTGTGTAAACTAAAATAAATGGATTGATGGTTTTATTTCCAAAAGTCTTCAGAAATTTAATTTCCCCAAGCATGTCATCCCGAATTTCCCAATTATTTTTTATTCTTCTGCAGAAGGGAATATAGTGTCCGATTGATTTATGTCCAAGTAGTCCAGAATATTGTATGAAACCTGCTAATACGTACTGTCTTTCTTGAATTATTATCACTTCTGGAATATCTTCAATCAGAGTGTGCTTTTTGTGATGGAGTAAATATTGCTGAACAATTTCTAAATCTAAGAAAATATGTATTCCGGGTTCATTTTTAACAATCATTTTCGATTTACATTTTTTACATTCTTTCTCTTGATCCTTGTAAAATTTGTCCAAAAATTTTTCAATACTTGTTTTCAACCCCAAATCTAGAATATTTGTTGAATCACCTTGAATCAATGTATAAGATTTCTTTGAAACTTCGCAGTTATCACATGTTCTAATTTGTGTTACTGATGGTGTAACTTTTAATAATTTGTCTATTAATGATGCTGCATTTATGTTGCAATCTAAAGTATTACAGTTTCTATTCTCTAATAAATTGATTAAAATGACAGCTCTGTCATGATACAAATTTCTGGATATGCCGGACTTTGCGTAATTTCTAATGAGTGGAAAAATTAATTCACTATTACCAAGCGTTTCCAATTTTGAATTATAACAAGTATTGTCCATATAAGCTGTAGACAGTATTTCGACAGCTGAATCAAATGCACATGTGTTGCGAATTTCCATCCATTTTGATTGAACAAATAGTGCTGGTTGAATGTTCCCATTCCTTATAATAGAATTTTGTTTATTTCTTATAGGTCTATTGTGCACTAGAGATATTTGGGGGTATGGTGTTAGGTACTTTCCTCTCTTTCTGTTACTTAGTTGTATTTGTTTTATTGTATCGTTAACTTTTTTCTCTTTATTTGTTTGTATATCTAAATCAATTGTTTCTTCAGCAACAGTTTTATTTTTTTCTCTATTTTTAGATAATGTATCGTTGTCCCAAATGCTTTCAAATTCACGTTTCTTTTCTGATTCATCTTGTTCATTTTTTTTTATCACAGTGGGTTCTTCTAAGTTGATGTTTTCTTTTGCAACCGTTATTTCGTGAGTTTGTACTTTCTCAGTGAGTTCTTCTAAATTAATGTTTTCCTTTATAGCCATTATTTCGTGAGCTTGTAAATTCTCAGTGGATTCTTCTAAGTTGATGTTTTCTTTTGCAACCGTTATTTCGGGAGTTTGTGCATTTTCAGTGGGTTCTTCTAAGTTAATGATTTCTTTTATAACCGTTATTTCGCAATTTTCAATGAATGATTCGTTGTCCAAAATGTTTTTTAATTTAATTAGTTCATCTGATTTATTCTTGTTCTTCCAGTTTTCTTCTGCATGTAAATAATCAAATTTCTGTTTAACTCCTTTTATATTACCTCGCATTTTTCTTGAAAGATCAGATTTTTCTTTATTTATTTTAGCTGCTTGGTTATAAACACATGCTGCTTGAATTGAACGCATGTGTTTCACAAAAAATTTATCAACTCGCAATGTAGCACCAGATCGGTCTAAAACTAATAATTTCATATTTCTAAAATATGTTTCAGCTAATGATGAGGACGCTACGTCGTAATTTGAAGAAAATTTGTCCTTCATGATGTTTGTCCATAAAACAAAATATTTGGCCAGCCTCATAAGTGGTTTAATAATTTCCGGTAAATAATATGGATTGGGATTCTCAGTGTTGCGACTTATTTCTGCTTTCTTTTGTGCACGTTTATGAATTTTGTCGAGAAAATTTTCAATGCGTTCTTCTGTAAAATCTTCATTTGTATCCAATACAAAATCAAGTTTATTCATTTTGATGCTATCATTATCCGTTTGTTCTTCATTTTCGTCTTTTTCTTCCTCATCATCGAAAATTTCATTTTCTACATGTATTTCAAAAGTTTTTATTCTTTCTAGTAACATGTTTATTTGTTTTTGACTTTGTATATCCTTTCCATTCTCATCTGTACTACAGCATTCACTTAGTGCAACGGTTAAAGTTGCCGTTAACACTTTTTTGAAATCCTCTATTTCACTGCAAGTTGTCATAATTCCCAGCGATCTGACGTAAAAATCTTTTATTCTGCTCAATTTACGATTAAATATTTTTTTCATACAAAGTAGTTTGATTAAATGTGCAATATCAACACGCACGAAACAGATTAATTAATGCTGAAAATCTCCATCAAATATCAATTTTAAACATTGTTTCACATAAGTTTCTAATCGACAATTGTTAAAACTTAAAGTTATCGCGTTGAGTAACGCGAAAGAGAAGTCGGAAACACATTCACGTGGAGTTTGTTTTGCATTTTTGATCAAAACTTGAAGCCAATACTGTATACTTATAGTGTCGTGTTTTGTAGATAACATCTGAAAAACGGGTAAAATTTGTTCTTCTCCTTCAACAACAATTTGGTATAAAAATATATATTTAATTTTACCGTTCAACTTTTCAATTGATTTTGCAATTCCTCCCGTTGCATCAACAACTATTCGTTTTCCTTCCTTGATAGCATTTTTGTATAAAATCATTTGAGAAGGAGAAAAATAAATACAATAAAAGTCATCTAAACCTATATCATGTATTATAACCTGCAAATTCGCCCTCATATTTCTTTTGTAATAAAGATGAAATGCAGTCTAAATCCTTAGTAATATTTAAATATCGGTTTACAGCCTCTTCACGAGCTTTTCGTAATACATTTAATGAAGGAATATGGCTTGGTACAGGATCACCAAACTCCATATCTTTTGAAGCTTCCATTCGCCATTTTGATGCTTTTTTAAGAAGAAGATCGTTGCCAACTGAAATACGTCTTTTACCTTTTAATTGCCTCTTTTGATTGTGCGAAAGACCTCGTGTGTCAGATGTTGTGATTTGAATAGAAATTCCATTACGTTCTTTAGGCTCATTTAAACAATGTCCTCGAAGTTGTGAACCACACTCATTGCAGGTACCTTTAATCTTAAGCCACACATTACTTTCATTATCAGAAATTTTTGCATGTTTGAACGTAAATGCGCATGGAAGCTTAGTTTTATCACTGATATTTGCAATTAAGTCAGTCCATCCAGATTGCATCTCTTTATAATTGCGAACTTTACCTTTTTCATTTCTAGATACAATTGTAGGCTCAATTTTTTTCCATTCTTCATCATCTATATCTATATGAAAAAATATTGGAGGTAATCTATCATTGTTTATGGGCTTATTAATAGCGACATCGGAATCGTTTGCTGAATTTATAAGTAGTATGTGTGTAGAGTTTACCTGTGTGCATAACGTATTATTTACATTTTCAACATCTGTAATTCCGCATTTTTCTTTGGTTTCACTTAAAATATTGTTACGATTGAGTCTGACATATAGGTTCAAAGTCTTTGGATTTATTTCGTTATTCAACAATTTACTTGCTTCAGTCCAAACTTCGTCGCTTCTTGATTTTAAAGTTCCAATGGAATCTTCAAAAATATTTACTTTTGTTAGTACTTCAATTATTCCTTCATAGCTGATGAACGCTTTTCGGGGCATTTTATTTTATAACTCTAGGCATTCCGTTTTCTGAAAAATAAAAAATTACATTATAGATTTAGGTTAAAGTTATTTAGGGAAGAGGCCGAAGCCTAGAGATACTTTATAAGCTTGAACTATTTTAAAATAAATAAAAATTATTATTTGTATTATTGTTAATTTCTTTATCAATGTTTAAATGTTTCATATTTTCTATAAGGTAATATTTGTTTCGATTTAAATAATTTAAATTAAATAAACTGAGAAACTTTTAACAACATTTAAAAAAATATATATAATGTATCCGGTCATCCGATGTTGGTTTTTTCCTAATGATATGAGGACGTGTGGGTACAGATATTGAATTAAAACATAGAATCTCAGTAATTACAAGATACATTGTCTTTAGGCACAAACAAGCGACATTTGTATTAACATTTGGGAAAATATTGTTGCTCCCGTATGAGTGAAAGTGTGTTAGCATTTTAAAGATGTTAGCACTTTTCAAATCCCTAATGGGTATAAATCAGAGATAAATCCCTATTTATTCTTGAATGAAAATTTCTGCAGTATTTTTAAATTTTAACTCCTAAAATCACAGAAAAACGTTATTTTCTAGCGAACCACTGTAAGTTGAAAACGGCAGGAAATATCAAAATAAGGGAACTGATTCAGAAAACCCAAATTGATCATTTAAATTATGAAATTCCAATTACTTCAAAATATATTAAATAAAAATAGCATAATAACTTTTTCGTAATACTAGATGGCAATATCAAGTGGGATAATAATTTAGGACACAAAACATTCATTTGAAAAAAGAAAATAAAAATAAAAAACCTCAAATCTTTACAAAAATCTCCAAACTACGGCATGTTATTTAATTTTTTTTCACCTATGCAGTGTATTTTCTAAATGTTAAGCTGCCATTGACTTTGACAATTTCAATATCTTCTGTTTTTCGCATATCTATTTTATTTTATTTTGTGGTCAATAAATTTTCAATTTATTTAGCTATATTTGATTTTAAATATACTTATACTTTATTACTAAATCGACAGGTTTTATTGAATATTTTGAGAGAAAGGATGTATTAAATATGATTGCTAATTTTGTTATATTTCAGATGTCTCTAGGCCCAATGCATCTCTAAGCTTACTCCTCTGCTTACCGCTTATTTTAGTGTAGATAATCCATGTTAATAACTGAGAAAAATTAATTACCATCGTTGGGATTTTAGAAAAAATATAGCACCTAGAGCTCTGAATTTTTTTTATAGACGCATGAATATAAACTGGGATCCGTAATTTAATAATGTTTCAATATCTTAATTAGAAACTGTAAAAAATGTTAATATTCAAGACCAGAACGGGGTTGCTATCAAGTTGAAGTGGTCGCCTCTTTCGCTTCCGGTCGTTCCAAATAACCTTAATCCGAAGGTACATTTCAAATAACTCAATTAAAAAAATGTATTTCAATAAAATATCACAATTGGCCTAATATCTCAGTATGACATCTTACTTAAACTATCAAAAGCATCCAAAAATTACAACAAAAGTTAGAAATCATTTTTTTAATTAAAAACATTATGTTTCCATAAAGGATATCAGAAGAAAATGCAACCTATCTACACACGTGCAGGTGTAAAACCACATTTTCCTTTTGTATTTTTAAAAATATGACATACTGGCGATATTTTTTTCGGAAAGCATAATTTCTTGAAAATTTGTATTTAAACAAAAATTTACGATTTGGTCTAATATATGATTTAAAAAACTATAAATTTTAGTATAAATCATATTTTTAGGAAACAAATTCAATTTTTTTTATCTCTTTGAAAAATCGCATGTTGTGTTTTGTACTTTTTGAAATATAATATAGTGGTGAAAAATTTTCCTGATTCTTAGAATAGTTTATGGAATGAAATCCAACAAGTTATGATTCCATTCCGTTAGGATTGGGCAGTTTGCTAGACGTATAAGAATGGAATCGAAAAATTGACGATTAAAATAAGTCATCGAATTTTACCACTTTCCGAAGTCAATTATGGATTTTGATAAGTCAATTTTGCCAATATTTAAAAAATGCATTCAATACGATGGTGATTTTGCAAAATCTTTGGAAATATTCACTTAAAACTCAATTGTCAACTGTTGTCTCTTTTGTCAATTGTTGTGTTGCATTCCGTAAATCTGCGATCACATCTAAATTTTACTTATACGGAAAATTTCAATGAATTTCACTTATGTCAAATTTAAGTAACTTGGGGAATACCTGACAGTGCTTTTTTCCCCTAAAAACCTTTAATAAAAAAAAAATAAGTAAAAAAACGAAGAAGAAGAAAAAAAATAAATTATTGGAAGAATTAACATTCACCAAATTATTACTACATGTACTAAACAACAAATACTATATAAAAAAAAGTCGGTTTCGGGGGGGGGGGGGGAGGAATTTGTAAAGGGTGACAGTTATTAAGCTATCTGAAAAAAAAATTATAACATTTAAACTTTAGGCGAGATTCAGTTAAAACTTGGTAGTTGAATGCAGGGATATTCGGATTCTTCTTTGAGCATGCGTACTCGTATATTTGTTGTTGTTCATTTTTCATTGAAATGTCAAAATACAGCGCTTGACCGCTATATTCTCCCAATCTCAACCCTTTTGGCTCATTTTTGTGTGCCAATATCAAATGCAAAGTTTACGCAAACAACCCTAAAACCATCACTGATCTCAAAATAGGCATTCAGGAGGTCATTAAAAGCACTAGTGTCTCGACACTTCAGTGAGTTTCTTAGATTTTTTATCTTCTTTTGTATGCTACATCATAGCCTTTGATGGCAAGCGTATCAAACATGACATACACTAAATCCGAATATATGTAGTTACTTTTAATCAGGGGCGCCATTTAGGGAAAGAATTTGAAAATTCAGAAAAATTATCAGTTTTTACAGGTTAGACGAAAAAAAAAAATCAAAATATGATCAAAAGCTAAAATAATGTCAGATTTCACAGATTTGACTAAAAAAAACTAGTCTGATGAGCCAATCACAAGACATTCTTCTATCTCATACAGGTTTCACATACACTGTAAAAGATTTTTCCTGAAAGAAAACGGAAATTGTACTGGCAATCGAGACGCCAGCACTATTTCCGTATTTTAACGGAAAAACAATTCCGTAAAATCCAGGAAACTTTCCGTGATTTCTGAAATATCCGTTTTTAAATTTCCGTTTCTTAACAGATATCTTCCGTATTTTTTAGATATTGTTATATCGTTAAAATAAATTTTATAGCCCCCCCCTCCCCCCCAAAAAATACATATATCTCAAGGAACATTACAACACTTTTTATTTTTTTCTTTCATTTCTATGCGTGTTTTCAGTAAATAACCAACACTTGGCACGAAGGGGATCGAACGCGGAAACTTCTGTGCCCCGTGGCAGAATGTACGCGACGCTGCGACGGGCATCGCAGACTTTTTAGGACACCGGCAGACTAAAGACATACAGCGATGCCGCGGACGCGCTATAGCGCGTAAATTAGTCGAAAAAAGGCAAACTTCGTCGAAGAATCGCGGAAAAAACGCGAAATTCATTTAAAGTTCGCGAAAAATGGCTAATTTTGTTGACAGATAACGAAAAAAAAAACGCAAATTTAGTCAAAAGCGTGAAAAAAACGTGAATTTCGTCAAAAGGCCGTCAAAAAAACATGAGTTTCTTTGAAAGATCGCGGAAAAATGCGAATTTTACCGAAGGGCTACGGAGAAAACGCCAACTTTGTCGAAAGATCGTAGAAAAAACTGTTAATTTCGTCGAAGGATCACGAAAGAACTGTCAAATTCGTTGAAGAAACAGCAAATTTCGTCGTCGGATCGCGAAAAAACGGAGAATTCTGCCGACAGATCGCGAAAAAACGGCAAATTTCGTCGGAGGATCGCCAAAAAACGGTAAATTTCGTCGAAGGATCTCGAAAAAACGGAAAATTTCGTCGAAGTATCTCAAAAAAACGGCAAATTTCGTCAAAGAAGATCACGGAAAAAACGCAAATTTTGTCCAAAGACGAAAGAAAAATCGTGATATTCATCAAAGGATCTGGGAAAATGGCTAATTTTGTCGACAGATTGCGAAAAAAATGCAAATCGTCAAAGGGCCGCGGAAAAACTTGATTTTCGTCAAAAACTGTTAAAAAACAAAAAACAAACAAAATAAAAAAAACATGAGTTTCGTTGATGGATCGTGGAAAAAATGCGAATTTCATCAAAGGGCCACGGAGAAAACGTAAATTTCGTCAAATGGCCGCAGAAAAATGCTAATTTCGTCAAAGGATCACGGAAAAAGTGCAAATTTCGTCAAAGGACAACGGAAAAAAAAAACTTGAATTTCGCCAAAGGATTGCGGAGGAAAAAAGAAACGCTAATTTCGTCAAAAGTTCACGAAAAAAAAACGTGAGTTTTGTGAAATATTCCCGGAAAAGATGCAGCATTCCTTTAGAAAATAGCAGACACACAAAGTTCTATGCTTATTAATATAGGCATAGTTTTTGATCTGAAACAATATACTGAACTAACTTTTGAAAAATCGGGTTAACCCGAACCCAATTTGCAAGAATCTACACTCAGCCTGAAATCGACTCGAATCAAAAGCAGAGTTAATCAGACCTGTAACAAGAAAAATTATTGCCGAAAGGGTATTTTCTCCCTCCTCCCTCTGCTGTAACCTTTCAGAATATTTGCTGTGAATTTCAGAATATTTTTTTTCCCTCAGAAATGCAGATAAATGCTGATGCCTTAATTAATTAGCACTACAACTACAACAGCAGCAAGAATAGATTTATATGATATATTGCGTATTGCAGACTATTTTTGAAAACATTATTAGCGTTGCAGACACTTGAAGATAGTTCTGCCACTGGGCTTCTGTGTAGTAAACTGGCGGGCTGTTCCATTATGCTAAGACCGGACACTTCGTTCCGTCAAATGTTGTCATTTATTTTAGATGTTTTTAGTGATGCAAAAACTTGAACGTATTTATTACATGCTATTAAAGTAAATTTTCTTTATCTCTTATTCTAAAAACTTATGTGAATAAACAATTTTATAATAAATTAAATTATTACATTTAATCTTTGCTGAGAGCTTTTGTGTACGATTCTGTTAAACTGAATAATTTAAAAAAAAATTAAAACAAAAAAAAATAGATTTTTAAAGAAATTTTTGAAATTAATGATCTTAGGATAGGTAAGTTTAAATTTGGACTTGATAATTTAGTTTAAATTAATTTAGTTTAATTTATAAAATTATAAACTAACGAAATCAATTATAAACTTTATAAAATTATAAACTTCATTTTTATAAAAGTAAACAAAAAGTTATTAATTTTTTTTTTATAAACTTAAAGAAAAAAATATGAACTTCGTAAAATTATAATTTATAAAATAATAAATTTTAGTTTAATTCACAAATTTATAAGACAAATCAGCTTAGTTTAACAACTACATACCGATAATTTGCAAAAATATTATTTTATAAAACCTTAAAAATATTTAAAAAAAAAAGATTTTTAGCGAAAATTTTGAAATTAATGACCTTGGGATAGGTATGTTTAAAATTGGATTTATTAATTTAGTTTAATTTATAAAATTATAAACTAACTAAATATATTATAAAATTTATAAAATTATAAACTTCATTTCTATAAAAGTAAAGAAAAAATCATTAATTATTTTTATAAATTTAAAGAAAAACATATAAACTTTCTAAAATTATAATTTATAAAATAATAAATTTTAGTTTAATTCACAAATTTATAAGACAAATCAGTTTTGTTCAATACCAATAATTTGCAAAGATATTATTTTACGAAACCTTTAATAACCTAATATTGTCTTACGCTAATAAAATTAAAATAAAATTTTAAAATGTCAGTGAAAAAAATCACAATTTGTAGCACTATATATAAAAAAAGTAGATTTAAAAAAATATGTTTGTGTAATTTATATAAATGAAGTAAATTTCTAAAGATTTCACTAAAAAATAAAAAATATCATTATTATTTTCACGAAAACTTACCGTCCAGACACATGCCCGGTTAGAATGAGCTCCAGGATTGGCCCGAGTAAAATGACAGAAAATAGGCCCACGGGTAGGACCGTCCAGGCCTGGATCCTAGAAGACCCTGGACCCTAGTAAATACAACAATCTTAATTCGCATTTCAAACAAGATGATATCTGTATGGAAACTACTGAACGTTATTTACGGAAATGGGGAAATACGGACATTGTACTGTTTTGAAAAAAAATCCATCAAATTACGGAAAACTTTCTGCATATCTACGGATTTGAAATCTCTTTTACGGAACTAATGTCATTTACAGAAATTGTACTGTTGTTTTGGAAAAATGAAACTTCTCCGTAAAATTTTACGGAACATATCTTGTATTTTCACTGATTTTTTTTAGAGTGTACACCAAAAACAAATCAGCACTAATTTATATTAAGGTCTAACTGAATCTAAAGTGTAATTAAATTATGTGCGTTAGTTCTTGAGATACAGCACCCACAAAATGTTTGTCATATACAGACACAGAGACACACAGACAGATAGACTCACACACAGACATTTTCTAGAAACAGTCCAATCGTGTTCAGGACCTTCTAAAACATATAAATCCGTCGAAAACCGGTAGTGGAAAATTTTCATGAATCTAATACTTTCTTCTTGTAAAGATAGAAGAAACATTTAATAAACACTTTAAACATTGACACTAATAATTATCAAAAGTGTCTTCTAAAGCCTTACTATTGCAACATTCTATAAGTGAGACATTTATCATTAATGAGTATTTTGGCTAGTTTTAGAAATATATGTGACAAAAAACTCTATGAATTGCTTCTGAGCTGTGTCAACCTCAAACTCGTCAACCTCAAGGCTAGAATTTTAGTGATAAATTCTCTCTTTAGCCTAAAATTTAAGGGGAATTTGTTTTCTTTTTTTCGAGGGTGGGAGAGGTATATTCAATTTCCTAATTATTTTATCTCTTAATTTTATTTTATTAGTGTCACATTATACTTACTCCAATCGGTCCATGTTTTTAAAAATTCAACTCATTTTACTCAAACACCCGAAACTAAAATGCTTGGAACCCGATTATAGAAGATTCAATACCAGTTTTCGTTAATGTTGAATTTGAATGCGAATTTCAGCAGGAGAGTTACAGTATAACAAAAATCAGATTGTTTCAAAATGTCAGCCACCCTAGAATTTCAAACCGCCATAGCTCAGCCATTAAGATAAAACCAAAACAAAAAATGTTCGGAATCCTTGTATCACGTTCTAACACTTAACGGAAACAACTTTTTCAATTTATAATTTTTTATACAACTTTTTGAATTAAAAAAATGAAAATTTAACTTGCCGCAATTTTGAAACAAGATGCCGCATGAAACTGGCCAACGAACTCGGTCGAGATCTTGGTATGTCCTATACATATACTCAGCCACATCTAAATCGGTTCATAAACAAGAGAGTTACAGCATGTCAGGTATATATATATATATATATATATAAATCAACAATTTGAACGGAGGGTTATTTAGTCATGATCGGTGAAAATATAGTCTTTTGGATTTGCTTGCCTCCGAACGGCTGCAATAGGTGGGTTTTTGTAATGAAATCTACCTAATAGTCCACTGGGACATATATGTCCCAACCGTAGTCAAATGTTCCAAGTCAACGTGACCCGCAACGAAAATAAGCCGCATCAACTCGGCTCGATCCGTACTGCAGATTGGGTCGTATTGCCCAACCAATCTGACACCAAAGATTTTGCAGATTTCTGAATTGTATGGAATTTAGATCGTAGTCTGGAGATGAAGTAGAAAATGATTGTGGAAAATTTTTACTGACAGAAAATCATTAATGAAAATTTTCGACCATCTGTCTAAATTTACGTCATTTTTTTTTTTTTGAACCGATTGACAACATTTGCTAGTTGTTTTCGTCATTTTTTGATGAAATTCGCGACTTTTTTATACGATCGTTTGTTGAAATTCAGGAGTCCTTTTTCGCAACCGACTGACAAAAATTGCTATTTTTTGCGCGATCTTTGACGAAATTCAGATCGTTGACGAATTTTTTTCTGCCATTTGTCGAAATTCACGAAATTTTTTTTCACCAATTGACAAAATTCGCTATTTGTTTTCACGATCTTTTGACGCAATTCACGACTCTTTTCTACGATCGTTTGTTGAAATTCGGGAGTCTTTTTCCGCACCAGACTGACAAAAATCGATAATTTTTTTGCGGGATTTTTGACGAAATTCCCCCTTTTTTTGTGCGATTGTTTGACTGAATTCGTGATTTTTATTGCTTAATCTTTTGACGAATTTCGCGATATTTTCTCGCAATAGCTATACTAAATTCGTGATTTTTTTCCGCGACCAATTGACGAAAATCGCTATTTGTTTCAGTGATTTTTGGCAAAACTCGCGATAGTTTTCCACGGTCGTTTTTTCGATATTTTCAAACGATATTTTCAGTGACCAACTTGCCAAATTAACTATTTTGTCTAATTCCAATTCGTAAAATTCGCGATGTTTACCGCGATCGGTTAACGAATTACTTTTGCTAAAAAAACGAAAAAAAAAATCGTGGATTACCACTAAAATTAAAAATACATTCGCTGAAGAATCACATGTTTGTGAAAGAAGTTAAGATAAGAATTCAAAATATCACACTGCATTTTAGGTAGATTTCGTAAGAAATACTACCCTTACATTCTCCCCTTAGTTGGAATTTTTGAAAAATGTTTGCAGATCTACGCCGATCATGACTCCCAGAACCCAAAACCACCCCCAGTTCAAAACTTAATCTATCTATCTATCTATGTCACTTTTTTATGGACACGATAACTGCAACAATTCTGTACAAATCTCTTCCAAACTGATAGATAAAATCAAGGGGCATAAAATCTCGGTCAAGTTCATTAATGGGCAAAATCGAACCAACGGGGGGGGGGGAAATGGGGGGAGGGGTCTTTGTGAAAACAGAAAACATTCCATAATTGCTTAGTTATGATAGGTATCGAATCCGTTTAAAGTTATTTTTACTTCTATTAAAAGCTCCGAAAATTTGTATATGACAGATTTTTGATATCATTAAAAATGGCCCCAAGGGGGGGGGAGGGGGGTTTTAGAAGAAAAAAATTCATAACTTCGTCAATTCCCAAGATATCAAATCCGCTTAAATTTGTTGTAAATCTCCTTAAAATTATCTATAACTTTTATATGGACAAGTGTTTTATAGGACAACTCTTACGGAAAAAAAAAAAAAAAAAAAAAAAAAAAAGAAAATCTCTGCTGGCTCCGCCTAAAAGCAGACGTGCTTAATTTTTAATACATATAGAATCCGTTTAAAGTTATTATTACTTCTAGGAAAAGGGCCAAAAATTTATGTATGACAGATTTTTTATTTCAATATAAAATGCCCCCAAGGAGGGGGGGGGATAGGGTTTTCAGAAGAAAAAAAATCCTAACTTCGTCAATTCCCTGGATATCAAATCCGCTTAAATTTATTATAAATCTTCTTAATATTATCTACAATTGTTATATTGTTTTTTATAAGACCAACTACCACATCATGGCAAATAGGTCTTTCTTCTGCAATTCCCAATAAACAGTTGCCCCGCGGTCCGCGTCTTCGAAATCTACCTGTGCCTGTAGGCCAAGCCGTCAGGGATTTTTTTTATTGTGTAGGCCTATTTCTATTTTGTGCATGATTTGGGTCATCCTGCACGCTGTTTCAACCCCTGTCCCTAAAAAAACTTGCCCCCCCCCTCCCCAAAAACTCTTGAAATAGCGTCCATGCTGTAAAACCTGCAAAGAAGAAGTTGAAAAGGACTGGGAAAAAGTTCCATTTTAGACACGTCTCCATCTTAACAAGTATAATTGTATGGTGTTTTTTCATTGAAATTGGAGTTTCGCTTAGACACATTTCACTGTAATACACCTATGCTCTTCAGAAGTGCTTTATAGAAAGGAAGTTTTAACAGTTTTAAAGAATACCTTTAAAAAAAACAGTACCTGTCTATGATTGAAAACATTCATAATATTTTAAAATTCTACTTGCTAAGACGAAAACCTGTCTAAAACGAAATTTTCAGAGGTCCCTTCCGATTTAGAAGTATTACTGTCTTTGTATCTATGATTCAGTAAACGTTTCTCGTCCAAAAAGGTTGCGGGGGGGATACAGCCCCTGAACTCCACCCTTGGCTATGCCACTACCTTAAAAAAAACTTTGCCTACCCCCCCAAGAAAGTTCTGAAATGGCGCCCCTGTTTTTAATAGGCCATTTTATATTTTTGGGGAAATTTTCAACATGATAATAAATATAAAGTAATGCTAAACAATTATTTCGCCTCATTTAGATTATCGCCATCTAGTACTAACAAAAAATTAAACAAATTAAATGAATTTTTTTATGAACGAACAAAATGCTATTAGATTCAAGCAGCTTGTCGTTACCAAAAATAGTTAAAACTAATTTTCTTATTAAAACAAGAACGAAAAATCATGCGTCAAGCATAGATTATGTAACACTTTCCAACGCTTCCAAAATAATTTTACAAATCATACCGATTAATAAGCTAAAAGATAACATCTAAGTAATCCAAATACTTTTATTCAGCCCTGTATATAATCTATAGATTTGTATATATACTACATAGGATGCTAAATTTTAGTTCAGTTAGGAAACGCGAAGCAGATTTTAAAATTCTCCGTTTGGATTTAAATAATACGGAAATGTGCTCGCGAACTTTTGTGCTTCCCTGTATAGGATCTACAGAATTTATACACACCACGTAATAGGCAAAAAGCGAGTTAAAAATAAAATCGCGTTCAGTAACTTAAAACGCACTTCTAGGAATTATTGTTAACATACAGTAGAGAATTCTTTTGTGTGTCCCTGTAAATGAACGATGACTACTATACAAACAATATTCTGTAGTAAGCCTCTTGTAATGTACCTTATTAGCACTTTCCAACCTAGTTGAAAAGTGCTTATGACTTCGGTTTGTCTGGCCGTCTGCCGTCTGGCCGTGCTCTAACTCCCGTAAATATGCTCGGATTGCTCTGCAATTTTTATATGTTATTGTCGTTATCTATAGCATGTTCCCTATTTCAACGGAAGTGTGTAGCACTTATAGTTTTTATACTGGGACACTCAAAAGAATTCCGTTACATTGCGGTCTATGGGGAAAAATCATTTGCGGTTTATTTAAATAATGTTTCACTATTTTAAACACATTGTAATTTATATATATTACTAAGGTGCATTAGAAGAAGCTTAATATGGAACAGGGTGTGCATAGCACTTATAGTTACTTTACAGGGACAGTAAAAATAATTCCGTTACATTACGTCTATGGAGAAAAATCGTCTGCGGTTTATTTAAATAATGTTTCACTATTTTAAATGCATTGAAATGTATATAGATCACTAAGGTGCATTACAAGAGACTTACTACGGAATATTGTGTGTATAGCAGTCATCGTTCATTTACAGGGACACGCAAAAGAATTATCTACTGTCTGTTAACAATAATTCCTGGAAGTGCGTTTTAAGTTATTGAACGCGATTTTAATTTTAACTTGCTTTTTGTCTATTACGTGGTGTGTATAAATTCTGTAGATCCTATACAGGGCAGCACAAAAGTTCGCGAACACATTTCTGTTTATTGACAAACTCCAGACGGAGAATTTTAAACTATGCTACGCGTTTCCTAACTGAACTAAAATTATCATCCTATGTAGTATATATACAAATCTATAGATCCTATACAGGGCTGAATAAAAGTATTCGGATATTTTTCCGAATATTGTATCTGTTGGAAATTCCTGAAATTATGTTTTTAAATATGTTATGCGTTTTCTAAATTGTTTACTTAGATGTTAGCTTTTAGCTTATTAAACAGTATGATTTGTAAAATTATTTTGGAAGCGTTGGAAAGTGCTATATAATCTATGCTTGACGCTTGATTTTTCGTTCTTGTATAAATTTCAATGCGTTTCAAATAGGGAAACATTACTTAAATAAACCGCAGACGATTTTTCTCCATAGACGTAATGTAACGGAATTCTTTTGACTGTCCCTATAAAATAACTATAAGGGCTATGCATACCCTATTCCATATTAAGCTTCTTCTAATGCACCTTAGTGATATATATAAATTTCAATGCGTTTAAAATAGTGAAACATTATTTAAATAAACCGCAAATGATTTTCCCCATAGACCGCAATGTAATGGAATTATTTTGAGTGTCCCTGTAAAACAACTATAAGTGTTACACACTTCCGTTGAAATAGGGAACATGCTATAGATAACGACTGTAACATATAAAAATTGCAGAGCAATCCGATCATATTTACGGGAGTTAGAGCGCGGCCAGACGGCCAGACAAACCGAAGTCATAAACACTTTTCAACTAGGTTGGTAAGTGTTAACAAGTTGGAAATTGTACGTCAAACGTTACAAACGAGGTGCGTTCGTACGCACGTTTTAGAATTAAATTCATGATATCCCGTGCGTAGAACGGGTTAAACAGCTAGTTAAGTATATATTTTATGACACTGTTCATACAAATATCTTAACTAGTTATATAAATATTCAGATATATATGTATCAGCTAGTTATATAAATATTCAGATCTTGATAATTTTTAATTCTGTGAAATGAATTATATCGTCTGCAGATTAATTTCTGTCATAAAATAAGTATCTCGGTCGCTTGACGATTTAACATCCATCGGAACCACAACAAAAAAGCACCGATTTAAAAAAAAAATCAAATTTCTTAATAAATATTTTTATTAATATCTCCTAAAGTTTTGATTCGATTTTAATAAAATTTGAAATGTCTCGACAAAATTCTGCAAAGATAATATATTTTAAATTGCAAACCATTTGGTTGGGTAGTTTTTGCGTTGTTATATGCGGACAGACAGACAGACGGACGGACAGACAGACAGACGGACGGACAGACGGACGGACCAAACGACGACTATAGGTGCTACGTATTTATATAATTACGAACGCACCTAAAAAAGAGAGAGAAATTTAAATAAATATTAAGACTTGCATAGAAAATATTTAACACAATAATAAAAAATGCCTTCTCATAAGAGGCGAAAATAATATAATGCATAATATTACAAGAAAAAACATACATTTTTGTTGTAATATCATTTAGATCGCAAGTCTAAAATCTGTAATAACAGAATATATCGTTAATGTTGTTATTTGGTTATAACGGATATTTTTTTACGAAATTTTTTCACAATATGAAATAATTTTTCTTTCCTCCTTTATTTTTCTTAGGTATTGCCTAAAAGTTATAAAGGAGAAATGATGGATTTGAAATGATAAAATCAAATGTTTAAATAATACATATTTAAAAAAAAAGCATTTTATAGAAAAGAAATATTTACTTACATTCTTTTTTCACTTGTGATGCAGACAATGCATGTTCAACTGTCAAACTTCCCGCCTTTGTCTTTTGCCTAAATTTAATTCTGCTGATGTTATTGGATTATCCATTGGATCACGTGACTGAATCGTCATAAACAGTCGCCCCAACAGACGTTTCGCAATTCCTCACTTTATGATTTCAGTTAACTAAGTCATTCAAAAATGCCATAAAACAATTTATTATAAAAAATAATAATTTCCGACTTTACTTCTAATTAGAAAATGAAGACCAAATTTCAGCAATTTCTAATATCGACAAATTAGTCTAGTTGCCAAAATTTAGTTAGAATGTACTAAATTTTCGACAATCAAACAAGAACGTAATAATAAAAGAAAACGTAATTTAGAATTTTTTAAATAACAGTAATACATGTCTGCTGAAAACGATAGAAATGGAAATAGAAGATGAATTTATTATTTCTTTATTTTATTTCTTTATTTTAATTTGGCGGAAAATTGAGAAGATAGCCTTCCTGTCTACTTCCCTAAAATATTCAATTTTCTTAAATAACTTCTTAGGTTCGTAAAATAATATTCATGGTCAAAAAGTAGTCAGTCGTATACAATATTTATATTTATTTGTCTTTATTTATTTTCTTTTATTATTTTTTTAATTAGCGGAAATATGCGAAGTTAGCATTCATATCTATTATTAAATATATATATTCTCTAAAATATTGGTTTTATTATAATAAATTTTTGACAAATGGTGGCCAAATAAAATTATGGATGGTCTTTGGTGATCAATCATATACACTAATAAATTGGAATGTTTTTCAATTGGCGGAAATATCTCAAATTAGCATCAATATCTTTAAAGTACAAATCCTCTAAAAACGTCGTTTTTCTTAAATAGCTTCTTAAGGAATGGTGGTCAAACATAATTGTTGATGGTCATTGGGGATCAGTCAGTGGTCAATTATATAACACTACTAGCTTTTCTACCCGGCGTTGCCCTGGAGAAAAATAGAAAATGCTAGAGACTACCATTCAGATGTTCGTACAGAACATATTCAGCTCTTAACCCTCTGACTGTCCAGCAAAAGGGCAAATTTGTAATGATGTTTTCTCAGTACTTTATTTTAAATGCTAAAAAAAAAAGTAAGTATTCCAAAATTATATAAAAAACTTGACTAGTGGTTATCATTATTTCCAAATAGTAATTTCAACAAATTTCTCAAATTCTTATTTCAGTCCCTCAACCCTTCGTCTAATATATATACAGGTTTAATATCGGAGTTTCGTTCGGCGTGAAAAGTTTGACTAACATATTTTGCAGAGCGTGAGCAACACACCTTTTATACGTTGCTTCAAGCAGCAGTGACCCTGGTCTGAGGTTCTTAGAGAATATACCGCACCCTTATATGACTGATGGTTACCATTATTTCCTAATAGTAATTTCAGCAAATTTCTCCCATTCTTATTTCCCACACGATCGACTAATATAGGTATGGATAGGTTGAATAACGGAGTTTCGTTCGCATATTGATTTATTTAGAAAAGAGTGCGCACCTCACCTTGGTAGTGGAAAGTGGAACAAAAATATTTTACAGAGCGTGCTTAGCACCCTACTGTACAGCAAGCAGTTGGACACGTATCGGAGATTCGTAAAAAATAGTGCGATGAAAAGTGAGAATAAGGTACTTTGCAGCACATGCACGGTTCGGATACAATCAAATTACGCCACGTTACAGATAAGTTACGGTTACGGCACGTTACAGTTAAGTTACGGTTACGGCACATTACAGTTTAGTTACGGTTACGGCACATTACAGTTAAGTTACGGTTACGGCACATTACAGTTAAGTTACGGTTACGGCACATTACAGTTAAGTGACTGTTATGGCACGTTAGAGTTATGTTACAATTAGGTTACAGTTAAGTTACGATTACGGCACGTTACAGTTAATTTACGGTTACGACACGTTACATTTAAGTTAGGGTACATTACAGTTAAGTTACGGTTACGGCATGTTAAACTTAAGTTATGGTTAAGCACATTACAGTATAGTTACGGTTACGTTACGTTACAGTTAAATTACCGTTACGAGACGTTACCGATTAAAAATATATAAGTTAAGTTAAGGTTTTGTTTATAGGTAAGTTACGGTTACGACACGTTGCAATTAAGTTACGGTTATGTCACGTTACATTTAAGTTACGGTTACGGCACATTGCAGTTAAGTTACGGTTACGGAACATTTCAGTTAAGTGACGGTTATGTCACGTTAAAGTTATGTTACAATTAGGTTACAGTTAAGTTTCGAATACGGCACGTTACAGTTAACTTATGGTTACGGCACGTTACATTTAAGTTACGGTACGTTACAGTTAAGTTACGGTTACGGCATGTTACACTTAAGTTATGGTTACGGCACATAACAATATAGTTACGGTTACGGTACATTACATTTAAATTACCGTTTAGGCACGTCACAGATTAAAAATATATAATTTCAGTTACGGTTTAGTTAAAGGTAAGTTGCGGTCACGACACGTTGCAATTAAGTTACAGTTATGTCACGTTACAGTTAAGTTATGGTTACGACACGTTACAATTAAGCTGCGATTGTGGCACGTTACATTAAAGTCACGGTTACGGCACGTTTCAGTTAAGAGACGGTTGCGGCACGTTAGATTTATGTTACAATTACTTTACAGTTAAGTTACAATTACGGCACGCTACATTTAAGTTACGGTTAGGGCACGTTACAGTTATGCTACAATTTGGTTACAGTTGAGTTACGATTGCGTCACATTACAGTTAATTTATGGTAACGTTACCTTACAGTTAAGTTACAGTTACGGCATGTCACAGTTAAGTTACGGTTACGGTACGTTAGAGATTAAAGATATATACTTAAGTTATGGTTATGTTACAGGTAAATTACGGTTACGGAACGTTGCAATGAAGTTAAGGGTACGTCACGTTACAGTTAAGTGACGGTTACGCAACGATAAAGCTAAGTTACGGTTATGGCATTTTACAGTTAAGTTACGATAACGGCACGTTACACTTAAGTTACGGTAATGACACAATACAGTTAAGTTACGGTTACGCCAAGTTACAGTTAAGTTACGGTTACAGCACGTTACATTTAAGTTACCGTTAAGGAAGGGTGGTCAAACAAAATTGTTGATGGTCATTCGTGGTCAAAAATTGGTCAATCGCATGCAGTCGGAATTTTCCATTTATCTCATTTTCGGGGGCTAACTTCACGCTGTTCGGAAAATTCTTTTTTCTCCAATAACTCCTTAAGGAAGGGTGGTCAAACAAAATTGCTGATGGTCATTTGTGGTCTAAAAGTGGTCAATCGCATGCAGTTGGAATTTTTCATTTATCTCATTTTCGGGGGCTAACTTCACGCTGTTGGGAAAATTCTTTTTTCTCAAATAACTCCTTAAGGAAGGGTGGTCATACAAAATTTCTGATGGTCATTTGTGGTCTAAAAGTGGTCAATCGCATGCAGTCGGAATTTTTCATTTATCTCATTTTCGGGGGCTAACTTCACGCTGTTGGGAAAATTCTTTTTTCTCAAATAACTCCTTAAGGAAGGGTGGTCAAACAAATTTGTTGATGGTCATTGGTGGTCAAACAGTGGTCAATCATATACACTACTTAAATTTTATTTATTTTGATTTTTTGGATATATGCGAAGATTTTGAAATTCCCTTAAAATAACGTTTTTTTTAAATAACTCCTTAAGGAAGGGTGGTCAAACAAAATTGTTGATGGTCATTTGTGGTCAAAAAATGGTCAATCGCATGGAGTCGGAATTTTCTATTTATCTCATTTTCGGGGGCTAACTTCACGCTGTTGGTAAAATTCTTTTTTCTCAAATAACTCCTTAAGGAAGGGTGGTCAAACAAAATTGCTGATGGTCATTTGTGGTCTAAAAGTGGTCAATCGCATGCAGTCGGAATTTTTCATTTATCTCATTTTCGGGGGCTAACTTCACGCTGTTGGGAAAATTCTTTTTTCTCAAATAACTCCTTAAGGAAGGGTGGTCAAACAAATTTGTTGATGGTCATTGGTGGTCAAACAGTGATCAATCATATACACTACTTAAATTTTATTTATTTTGATCTTTTGGATATATGCGAAGATTTTGAAATTCCCTTAAAATAACGTTTTTCTTAAATAACTCCTTAAGGAAGGGTGGTCAAACAAAATTGTTGATGGTCATTTGTGGTCAAAAAATGGTCAAACGAATGCATTCGGAATTTTCGATTTATCTCATTTTCGGGGGCTGCGTGAAGTTAGCCCCCGTATCTTGTTTTTCTTATAACTCCTTAAGGAAGGGTGGTCAAATAAAATTGTTGATGGTCATTTGTGGTCAAAAAGTGGTCAATCAAATGCAGTTTTAATTTTTTCTTTATCTGATTTTCGGGGGCTAAGTTCACGCAGCTACATTAAAGAAGTGAATATAAAACATCACATATTTTTACTGAATGGTGTATACAAATTTAAAATCTTATACATACATTAAAATTAAAAATATCGACGTTTCGACCACCATCTATGGTCATCTTCAGAAAAATTTTCTTAAAAATCAAAGATTTAAGATTCTAACTCGTATTAAGAAAATTTTCCTGAAGATGACCATAGATGGTGGTCGAAACGTCGATATTTTTAATATTAATGTATGTATAATATTTTAAATTTGTATACACCATTCAGTAAAAATATGTGATGTTTTATATTCACGTCTTTAATGTTGTAATATTTCATGGTGTAATCGTCCAGCATTTATATTAGCGATATTTCACGTACATAATAAATGGAAAACATTTCTATTAAATTTCTGCTGTCATTGTTGAATTTCGTAATTAAAATTTTGTGGTTTCGCAGGGAAACCAATGTCCGTTACAGGGTTAAAGCATTGTGTGAAGAATTGTACCCTGATGTCCGGAACAGCGGATTTGTTTATGCTTTCCAGTTTTAATTGCGGTTCGACGTGAACGTCGTATTCATGTTACGTTACTTAATAACTGTATTTTGTAAAGTTCATGCGCAGATGCAATGTATTATCATAATATAGTAAGATTGTGATGATGCAGATTCAGTTGTGAGCTAGAATTCAAGTATTTTGTTTTATATATAAATGGAATAACTGTTTTGTATTCTGTATACAAATTAAATATGCCTTCGTACAAGAATTATTATCATTAATTCATACTTATAAACACCACTAACATGTACATATCAATGTATATATATTATATATACTATTTCATATTATTATAAATTTTTTCTCCATAGTATGCATTAAGAAATGTGAGTTCAAAACTTTAGATAAACATCTATATTTAATATGAAATACTTAGCATTACATAAAATATAAATTAAGGCTTTATTTAAATAGAATAATTTTAACGTTCTCAAAATTAATATACTGAATATGAACTGTGGCCTCTTTCTAAATTTCCTAGAGCACGGCTAACTACTTTTTGGTCTTCTCAACGTTTAAAAATTTGAAAGTAAACTAAAGATATTTTGATTTATTTTTTTGTTGGTAACCTTATTGAAGTTTAAATATGTTTTATAAGATCAATTTTTCTAAATGTGATGACCCAAAATGCGACAACGTTCTTGTACCTAAAATCCTAACACAAGATTCGTATATAAATGTGACGGAATCAAACATCCGTAATTCAGGAACAATAGGCGAAACATGTTACTACATTTAAAGTGTTTCTCCTACCTAATAATTTCCCAATACAGCATACATGGTTAATTATAAAACTCCGACGACACTTCATAAATGCAGAGAATAATCGCGAAATCTAGATTACCATTTCGGTTTTTATCTTTGAATGACAACCTCACCGACATCACAGCATTGAAGGTATATTTAATCTACCGGAAGTGAAAGCGTGAAAAGAAAAAACGTTTTGAACTAAAGTTGTTCTAAAATGTTCATCATATTTTTTAATTCTGAAATGGTCTCTGATTTTTGTAAGGACCTATTAGAAACTTATTGGTTCCATCAAATGCAAAGGGGCTTTCGGCAAATTAACTAAGTTAGTTTATGTGGTATTTTCATATATTAAATTAAAATGATGTTTTAAAAGCAAAAATTGTGAATAATTGAACTTTGTTGAATTAATCTATTTTATGTGGAGTTTCTACATAAAGAAATATTTATGCATTTCTTTGCCTCAGTAATTAATTACCTTACATTAATTTTAAAACAATGATTCTAATTGGTAAATAAATAACACGAGTTGTAACTTTTTAACTGAGTGAAAAAGTGTTCATGTCAGGATTTGAACCAGAGATCTCTGGCGTAAGCTGCCAATGCTCTGCCATCTGAGCTATCCTGGAGAAATCTGGCAGACACAAGTCACCCAGAGAGCCTTACTGATTCCGATTCCTTATTCATCTGGTCTAAAATCTGAATAATTTCAACAGAATAAATCGCAGGTAATGGTACTCCAAGAATGAACACGTGATTACACTATATTCATTTTAACACAATTATTCTAATTGTTAAATAAATAACACGAGTTGTAATTTTCCAATAAGTGAAAAAGTCTCCAGGCAAAGATTCAAATCAGGAACCTTTAGCGTAAGATGTTCTAATTGGTAAATAAATCACACAAGTTGTAATTTTCCAATTGAGTGAAAAAGTGTCCTTGTCAAGATTCAAACCAGGAACCTTTAGCGCAAGCTGTTATAATTGTTAAATAAATCACACGAGTTGGAATTTTCCAATTGAGTGAAAAAGTGTTCAGACCAAGATTCAAACCAGGAACCTTTAGCGTGAGATGTTCTAATTGGTAAATAAATCACACGAGTTGTAATTTTCCAATTGAGTGAAAATGTGTCCATGCCAAGATTCAAACCAGGAACCTTTAGCGTAAGCTGTTTTAATTGGTAAATAAATCACACAAGTTGGAATTTTCCACTTGAGTGAAAAAGTTTCCAGACCAAGATTCAAACCAGGAACCTTTAGCGTGAGATGTTCTAATTGGTAAATAAATCACACGAGTTGTAATTTTCCAACTGAGTGAAAAAGGTGTCCAGACCAAGATTCAAACCAGGAACCTTTAGCGTGAGATATCCTAATTGGTAAATAAATGACACGAGTTGTAATTTTCCAATTGAGTGAAAAAGTGTCCATGCCAAGATTCAAACCAGGAACCTTTAGCGTAAGCTGTTATAATTGGTAAATAAATCACACGCGTTGTAATTTTCCAATTGAGTGAAAACGTGTCCAGGCCAAGATTCAAACCAGGAACCTTTAGCGTAAGCTGTTCTAACTGGTAAATAAATCACACGAGTTGTAATTTTTCAACTGAGTGAAAAAGTGTCTAGGCTAGGATTCGAACCCGGGAACTTTCGTGTAAGCTGATCTAATTAGTAAATCAATCACACGAGTTTTAATTTGCCAATTGAGTGAAAAAAGGCTCATCAATAACCAACAAAGTATGCCAGCAGTGTTAAATTACTTTTTCTCCATGGGGGGGGGGATTTCTGCAGCTCCAGACACTATAGATTTTTGGGTGGGGTGGGGTGGGCCCTTCTAGACTCTTGATAAACATTAAATCCCAAATCTTCTGAGGGTGACATTTCGATGTCCCGGGGGTGGCAAATTTCCCGCCGGACAACCCCCCGAATTCAACAATGGTACCCACAACAGCGTGATTAAACATTTTACATACTGAATGAAATAAAAGACATACCAGTCAACTTTTCAGTATTTTCCAACCAAAGCGAGAATTTTTATTTAATAAAAAATTAGTAAATAACCATGTCGAAACAAGAAACATTTAGTCCTTTTTATGGTTCAAATATGTTTATTTGATTTGAATCAAAATAGGAAGTTTGGAAGCTATGACATTAACACAATTATTAAATTCCAGGAACAACTATAGTGTTCATTTAATTCCTAGGCATAAAAAAAATGTGTTTATTAAATAGTTGTGTAAAACATACAATAATAAACATTCATTTGGTGAAAATATGTTGTATTCGTTATTCATTTGTTACTTCTGGTTTATTAATTGTTAAAGTTAAAAATGTTTAAAATATGAAGCAATGATTTATTATTTACTTATAATGCGGCATTACGTATGTAAAAAACTGATACCTAAATTAATAAAATTAAGCTGAACTGACATGAATAAAGTGTTTTATCACATTTAGATATTATGGATTTAGGTTTTAACTACTGCAAACGTGAAAAAAATGGCCTAAATATAATAATGATATATTTTTGCTTAGATTACAGGTAATAATATGTTTTCTTCAAAATAAATTAATCATGACTTAAAAACATAGTAATAAATCCTTTTTGGTCATATCTGGCATTTTACATTTAAGAAAATGCGAAATATACCCTAAATGTGACAAACTTATTAGAAATCGCATCGCATTTAGACACAATAACCTTACATATGAATTATTTGCTCATAATTTCAGGATTAGAAATATTTCTAAAGACTTATGAACGTAAGCCGTTTTTACGATCAGAAGATGATGACGTTAAAATACAGATTTATTTCCCGTTTGCCTGAATAAATTCACTGCTTAAAACATTTTACTGAATAATCGAGAAATAAATTTATTTAAATACACAAATAACATTGTAACATATATCTAAAAAATTTTCTTCATAACGAAAATGGCTTTTACTTAATTAGGTCAGAACAACTTATTGCCTTTTCGTTTCAGGAATAATTATAAAGAATGATTTATAAGGAAAATGTCATTTAGGTCATTGCATGGTTATAAAATCATTTTCAGAATGCCACACATTCACCAGAAAAAGGAAATTGCGGATGTAGTATTTCTTAAATGAAAGAAAAATATTGATTTAATGTTAATAATACTAAAACTAGAATTATTTAAAATTCCAAACATATATCTGAAATAAGCATACTAAACAGACACTGATTACCGCAGGGGTATACTTCCATCAATATATTAACCCTTTAACGGATAAAGCACTCCAATTGCTAATATGTTGAAATAAATGATTGGCACCGGAAATTATGAACAAATTTATTTGTATATAACAAAAAAAAAAAAAAAAAAAAAAAAGCGATATTTCAAATACATAATAAATGGAAAACATTTCTATTAAAATTCTGCTGTCATTGTTGAAATTCATAATTAAAATTTTGTGGTTTCGTAGGGAAACCAATGTCCGTTAAAGGGTTAAAATGAAATTTTTTCACTCATTTAAAACAGAAATTTTGTTTTAACACGTTCACTGCTGGGTTAAAATTATCGGCATTTTATTTCATTTAGAAAGTTCGAATTCATACCAGAAAATACTAACAGAAATATTTACTTTATTTAATTACAGACATTTCTCGTGATTACATATAATAAAAATTCTTCTTTCGAAATTTCCGGTACGAATTCGTAATTTAAGATTGAAAAACCACGAGTATACTCGTGGTTGACAGCGAATGGGTTAAATAAGGCGAAAATTTCTATATTAAGAAACCATGGTGGAAGTTTTTTCCTGCGGAAATCGGGTTCTGATACTGAACAGGAGTTCAGTTATACGTCTAAAAACCGACTTTAGTTATACGTCTCTCACAATTTTAATGATACAGCTATATAATTTTTTATTGGAATGATCTTGTTGCAACAAAATGAAAAAATTTCAACTGACCATTTTTGTCTAGGGAGAAGGAGGAGAGTGTGTGTGTGTGTGTGTGGGGGGGGGCGTGGAGGGTTATAAAAATTAAAAAAGTGTACCTTTTTGAAAATTCATGGCAGGCCTATTTCCTTAATACGATCTTATTTCCTACCTCATTTTGAAAACTTTTGCAATGTACAATTATTATAAAATACAAGCACACCAAAGACGTTATTAGACTTGGAATGTAAATAATTTATTTGAAATAGGGTCGTCTGAATATTAAATACTGCATCAGCTTAAATTTTTAAAATGATAACACCCAATTTTGAGATTTCATGTGGGTTACTTGGATCAAATCAGAACGGAAAAGTGTATATTTTATGTATTTTTGTCAATTCTTCATAGAGTTAAAAGAGGTCAAAGTTTGACGATGTTATGTGACAAACTTTAATTTTTATCTTCTTTTTCATCCCATTTAATTTTTTTGTTTTCAGTCAAATACATTGACTAGACCGAAATATATTCAAAGATTTTTTTTTTACTTCAAAGCATATAATTTTAATTATGAAAATTATTAATAAATTCATATTGAAAAAAAATATGATTTATGACCTAAATAAACTTTTACATAAAGATAATGGGCATCATCAAAAACATAAGCGTATAAGTTTACAATTCATTTTAATCATTATTTCTCCAGAAATAGCGAAATTTTACTTTTCAAAAGTCTAAAGGAAACACATTCTGCTACCGCTCAATTACACATAAGATTTAAGAGAAATCTAAAACCGCAACCAGAAAAATGTGCACAAATATTTTAAATACAATTTAAAAAGGAAACATTATGACTTGATTGTTATACTAACTGTAATTTAATATATATTTTTACTTTCTTCTATCTTTTCAAGAAGAGAGCATTGGATTCATGAAATTGTCGACTTCCGGTTTTCGACGGATTTATACGTTTTAGAAGGTCTAAAACACGATTTGATTGTTTTAAGAAAATGTCTGTCTGTGACTCTGTCTGTTTGTCTGTCTGTATGTGACAAAAATTTTGTGGGCACTCTATCTCAAGAACTAATATACGAAATTTAATAAAACCTTATATTCAGTTAGTCCCTGATATAAATTTGTGCTGGTTAGCTTTTGGTGAAAATCGCCCAATAGGTGACGCTGCTATGTTGCATTTTTCTCGATTTCCTAAATAGCTCTATCTCAAGAACTAATGCGCATTTTTTCATTAAACTTCAGATTCATTTATACCTTGACATAAATAGACGCTGATTACGTTTTGGTGCAACCCAGTGCAATCTTATTGTAATTATTTTAAGAGTTTACGTTAGCATGCTGAGTGGTTGACGAAAGTTTAAAAAATGAACGTCATTTAGCGTTTATTCGAGTTTGTTTGCTGATATGGAACTGTATTTATTTCTAATTAGTGACTTAATTTATTTCAATTTCGTATGTCTTTGAATTTTCGTAATTTGATGCAAAACTGTATATATCTCTGTTTCGCATGTAAATTTGTTTCATTTTTTTTATTCTTAAAATTTTCATATTAGAACAGCATTTATCTCTATCTATATTTTACGACTAAACTTATTTCACTTTCCTGTTTGTATGAATTTTAATGATGATCAGAAACTACATTTTCTATTTTTAAGAATTTGATTTAAAAAATAAAATAAAATTATAATTGTCTTAATCTCTAATTTAGTGAATAATTTTATTTCAATTTCGTTTTTGTTCGCATTTTTATGTTGCTCAAAAATTGTAGTTACCTCTGTTTCGGATCTAAATTTAATTCATTTAAAAAATTTTATATTGACGTGGAAGTACTTTTATCTACATCCATAAATGATAGAATAATCAAGAAAAGAAAATTAATAAAAGTGTAATATGAGAAATATTTTATAAACTATTTTTCTAAAGAAATATTTAACACTAACTATACCAACAACCGGTCATTTGACCGGTACCAAATGAAAATATTTTGATTCGAACAAGAAATCTTTTTATAATATATATATATATAATATCAATCAATGTCGGTTAAGGGACTTCCGAGTTGCAGACAACTTTACGCCCAGTCTATTAGTGAGTAGATTGTCTTGTAAAAAAATTGAGCCGTTACGAAAAGTTAACATGTAATATTAACTACATGATAAAAGAACATTTACAATGAAAAGGATAGATGTAAAGTTAAGAGAAGAAATTATAACAATTTTGGAATAAAATAAATCAGTTAAATAAACAAGAAAAATATTTTTTAATAAAAATTCTGATGTTAATTTCTTTTTCTTTCCATAAAAGTTGAGTAAACTTTTCGGTGTGTTTAATATTAACAAATTTCATTCCATTTTGGATCGAGTTTTATTTAGAGCGGAACTGCATTTAACTTTATTGCATTTCTAAATTTTCTAACTTCGCTATTAATAAAGAACGGATAATTTTTATCTAAGGCAGACTCCGTAAAGAAGAAAATCTCCGTCTAACGGGAAAATATTTCGAAGCTCTGCAGAACGATTTTTAATAGAGTAAATTCTGTCTACAACGAAATTTTTTTTCTTGGTGCCGATCAATTCCGTTTTAGAGTTTATTTTATTTTAAAATCATCAGTAAACATGTAAAGTCATTCATGACTGTATAATAGATAAGTAGAAGATAACGAATTTCTTAAAGCTTTCAATAGATTTTATTTATTTATCGATTATTAGAAAGAAAATAAGAGTAAGAACCAGAAAAAAAGGGTACCTAATAGTTTATAAAACTGTGTTTGTAGTTACTAGAATATTATTAATAGTAAAATTTAAGTATTTTATTTTGATGCTATTTAAAAATATATAAATAATAATCTTATAATCACAAAATTTTATTCCGTTAGAATACATTAAAATTTATAACTCATTATACATTTATAACATTAGAATATAAAATTTTAAAGTCTTTTAAAATATAAAGATATGAGAATTTTGAAAACTATTAAATTCAAAAATATTTTTTTTAAATAAAAATTTTGAAAAAAAATTCAAACTGCATCCACTTGAATATCCATCAGCATAATGTAAAGATAAAATAAATAAATGAAAAACAAAAGTAACATTAATTTCTAGAATATTGTAATTCAAACCGGTTATAATATTAAATAACACTTATGTACTTCATATATCAACATAATATACTAGTTAACACTAGAACGACCAAGAGCGGTCATTTTGACCGCTACCAAATGAATATATTGCGATTCAAACCAGAAATTTGTTTTTAAAATAAATTAAATATAAATCTCTCAGAAATATGTTAAACGAGTATTATTAAATAGTTTTTATTCTGGTGTGAATTAGTTTTATAGAGCTTGATTAAAATTTCCGGTCGTTCTAGTGTGAATATCAACATAAAATACTAGTTAACATTTTTGTAACTTAGTCGATATACGATAATACTAGCTAAAATAAACATTGATATACTATAATACTAAGTGAAGAAAAAGGAAGGGGAAAATTTTTATTTTTATTATTTTTAAAAATGTACATAATTTAATATTCTTTAAAGATATTTATTTTTATATTCTTATGAAAATGTATGTTTTAAAAATTCATATTAAAATTTATATTTAATTTTATTAAAATACTATATCAATAAAAATTAAAACATTTTAAATTTTTGTGCGAATGATATTCTAACAACTACAAACACAGTTTAATAAAGTATCAGAGTTATGTACATGGATCTTTTTAGTTCTATTTATTTATTTATATCCTGTTAACATTTAAGAATAAAGTAAAAAAGGATTCTTGATACGAAAATCCAAAAATACGAAAATCCAAACTAGTTATACTATTAAACATATCTATTCCCTATAATAAAAGTAAATGCGCACTTTTTGCTTACATTTATTTATTTATTTTGGTGTGTTTATTGTTGACATAAAATAAACAAAGCAGGAATTGATATTTTGACACGGTAGAACAATGAGCTTTATGATATTTAAAAAATGTATACGAGTTTCAAGTTAATCTACTGTTATGAATTAGTTGACCAGTGATAAAGATAAAACTAATCCGGATATTTATTTTGGCATTCTAGAAATATCAAATGTTTAGTCACCAGTAAGAAAATATAAAAGGGAGAGAAATGCACTCAAACGAGATACGAAAACCAAAACGCGTTTTAATATTAAATAACCCACAACTCTCTATCAACTGTGATAAAGCTGAATTCTCCTTAGATAAGAAAAGAACGGTTATCAACAGCTAGCCGATATAGCATCCTCCAATTTCAGTTCTAGATGTCGCTTCCAGCAGAATCGACCTGCCGCAGTGCTCACGTGACTCTGCAGCGCCCCCGCGATTTTTCGGCGCCGAAAGAGCCGTAGGCGAAAACACCGGGCCCCCCTTTGACAGACAGGGGGCTATCGTTAAGGTACCCCTTTGATCGAAGTGAGTTCCTCTAAAATTTTTCTGGTAAGTACTAAGTAATAACCGATAAGGAATTATTAATTACATTGGATGTAATTTTTACCGGCAAAAATCGATTTTTTTCAGTGAAATGTGGAAATTTTAATAATATTGATGGTTTGAATGTTTTTGTCATGGTGCGATTGTGAAAGAAGGATGTTCGTGGATTATTTTTTGAGAGTTTGATTTCCTTATTAGTGTACCACAGATGGTATTATTTATATGTGGTAATACTCAAAGAGGATGAGATAATTGTATGTTATCTAATAATATTTCAGCAAATATGGATGGTATTTATTGGGAATAACTTGTTAAAGAAACTATCATTGTAAGTATTTAGCATCTTGTTTTTGAATTTAGTGATCCCTAATATTATAATTTATATCTATTAAAATAATTCCTAATAAATATAAATATTGCCAAAAATTATATAATGAACAGTTTTTATTTTTTATTTTTTATTATTTAATTTTGTATTTCTCTGTTTATCAATTTCAGCTAATGATTAAAGTAGAATTCGACGTATAATTTTCAGTGACAATTCGCATATATAAAATTAAACAGTGTTCGAACCTTTTATAACATCATGATTATAATGTGCATTTTATACAAAAATAAATAAGAAAAATTAGGTTCGACAGTTTCAGAATAGAAAAAACGAAACAACAGCTTTGAGGATATAATTACAATATGTTTAATTACGGATATTGTTAATGAAGATAAACACAATATAGAAAAGTAAGCAAAAAAGAAAAAAAAAGATATGGTAGAGAATTGTTTTTTCCCTTTTGTTACTATTTTTATAAAAAATATTACATACATTTATAAAACATAATTTTTTAAATAATAATATATCAACAAAACATCAATTTTGAAGAAGAAAAGGAAATTTATTTATTTATTTAAATTTGCTACTTGTATTAATACGTTATTACTGTTTACCCTTTTCTTATTATAATAAAAATACATAATAAAAACTCTTAAAAATATTTTTTTCAGAGAATTAACAACAACAGCAACTGAAACGATAATATAAATGAAACTAACTAAATAAAAAGTACTGAAACTTCTATCACACAATTCTATTTTAATAATCACTCTTTTTATTTTTCATATTATTTAAAAATATATAAAATCTCGACAATTATAAGTGAACATAATAATAATTACTTTTATTACTTCACATTTGCTTAATATTAATCTTTCTTATTATTCTTATATAATTATATTTTATACTATTTACTTAATATTAAGGTTTATTTCAGTAGTAATAATAATAACAATTATTATTAATATTACTATTATAAAATTTAAAATGATCTTCTTTGAGAATGAAATAACAGTATATTTTAAGTATTAACCCAGTCGTTGCCAACCACGAGTATACTCGTGGTTTTTCAATCTCAAAATTACGAATTCGCACCGGAAATTTCGAAGGAAGAATTTTTATTTTATGTAAACACGAAATGTCTGTTATTAAATAAAGTAAATATTGTTATTAGTATTTTCTGGTTTGAATTCGAACGTTCTAAATTAAATAAAATTCCGGTAATTTTAATCCGGCAGTAAACGTGTTAATATTTGAGTAATAATGAAATCAAAATAAGTATTATAAATCAAATGTAGCGAGGGAAAAAATAAAGCACTTTTTCAGATTTTTGTTATTATTACTAATAATAAATTCTATTATCTGTTACTATTATTGTCTTTGAAATCAAAATCAGGTATCTCTATAAAGTAAGAAGCTTTAAACTAAAAAGAACAGCAATAACAGGTTCGCACGCTTTTACCACAATTTTTTTATTCGCCTTATTTAAATGCAGAAAAGTATTACAAATTCTGCAATTAAAGGCGGTGTCTACAATTTCTGCTATTTAAATATTAAATAGAAAAATTATATTAAAAATTTATGGTAAAAGCGTACGAACCCTGAATAACAGTCACAATAGAATTGTTTTCAGTCCATAAATGCTGCATTTGTCAGCTTGTCACACTTCATATTCCTAAATGTTCAGTGAAACAAGCTGACAAAATCAATCAATCAATCAACAACTGCTGCTGAAAGTCGAATCATATAGCACCATCACATTTTTTTGGTGTCTGTTTTAGTATTTATTCATTTGATTTATATATATATATGTGTGTGTGTATGTGTGTGTGTGTGTGTGTGTGTGTGTGTGGTGTATTCCACGCAGAGTGTAATATTAATCCTTCCAATATTCTTTTCTTTAATAAGTTATAATGTAATGGCTTAAAATATACTCTTTTTCTCTTGTGACTTTATGATGTAAAAGTTTAATAACATTCCTCTGAATGTTCTTCTAATTTTATTTTATTGTTTTATAACATAAGTGTTTAATAATATTGTTCTGAACATATAGTCATTTTGTTTTTTATCATTTAATAAACTAAAAGTTTATCAATAATTCTTTTAATATTTATAATACAATTTCATTATGATTCTTCAGATCCTGCTGATGTTACGCTGGATGCTTTTCTCGAGTAAAATATTTATCTTCTTTGCTTTGTTGCATGCTGTTTTAACCTATTCCCTGCCAACCACGAGTATACCCGTGATTTTTCAATCTAAGGTGTACCGGAAATTTTGAAAGAAAACTTTTTATTTTATGTAATCACGAAATGTCTGCAATTAAATAAAGGAAATATTGCTATTAGTATTTTCTGGTATAAATTCGAACTTTCTAAATAAAATAAAATTCCGGTAATTTTAACCCGGTAGTGAACATGTTAAATTAACATGTTTAATTTTATGTTTTATGAAGTATTCATGATATATTTAAACTGCAGGGAAACTATGATTTTTCCCATTTTGCTCATAAACTGACTTGGTTTATTCATAAAGTAAAGGATAATTTTTAATTCTTATACCGCGATTTCTAGTGTATAAGCCGCGGTTTAAATAAGTCTGTTTTAAATCGGAAATTTCACTTAATATGAAGTCAATTAATTTCCAAATAGAAATAAGTTACATTATAATAAATAAAATTCCTGATAGGAAACACAGTTTTTTTTACCCGCGGCTTATACTACTCATACTGGGAAAACTATTTAACTTCTTTATTTAACTTATTTATGCGTAATTTACATTTTATTTATTTTATGAAGAAAATTTTGATTCTAATCAAAATAATTTCATTTGATACCGTTTAAGTTATCGGTTGTTGGTATATTTAGAGTTAAGCAAAAAATATAATAGTATAAGATAAAGGCAAAAAAGATAATAGTATAAGATAAAGTATAGGAAAATTTTTAATCCTTTTGCTGTAATTTCCAGTGTATAAGCCGCGTTTTAAATAAGTCTGTTTTAAACCGGAAATTTCACTTTATATAAAGTCAATTAATTTCCAAGTAGAAATCAGTTACATTTTAATAAATAAAATTCCTGGTGGGAAACACAGTTTTTTGACCTGCAGCTTATACTACTTATATTGGAAAAACTATTTAACTTCTTTATTTAACTTATTTATGTGTAATTTATATTTTATTTATTTTACGAAGAAAATTTTGATTCTAATCGCATAATTTCATTCGATACCGTTTAAATTATAGGCTATTGGTATATTTAGAGTTAAACAAAAAATAAAATGAAAGTAAAATTCGCTTATCCCATTTCTTTTCTTACTTTCAAAAACAAAAAACAAAAATCATCATCAGCAACAACAAAAAACCTTCTCTCTTTCAATAATGCTTTTTTTTTTAATTGTATTTGAAACGTAAATGCTCCTAAATTAACGTAAAAGTAATTTAGATAGCAGATAGAATTAAAAATAAAATATATAAAGCCATACAGGTGCAATAGCTGAATTTGTGAAAAAAAAAAAAAAAAAAAACTCATAAAGTTTGGTCTATCGAGGAAAAATTCCGTAAAGGAATTTCTTTTCTTTTCTTTTCTTTTTATTTTTTTAATTTTTTTTACAGTTTTGAAGATATGTATGTGATGTGTACGTATATTAATTAAAATAACAAAACATCTTAGAAAATCATTTTTGTAAGCTACTTTTATGCTTAATCATGTCATCTTTTATTCTTTTTATGCGGCTTCATTTAAAAACAAATAAGCAATAAACACAGCAAATAAAAAGTTAAAATAAATGTTCAAACAAGATTTTTTTTCAAAAAATCAACTAAATGTAAAACTTATTAAAATTACTAATAATTACTAAAATTACTATAAAGACTTATTAAAATAATCACCAATAAAAAGATTAACATGCATTCAGATTTATTATTCAATGTTTAAAAAAAAAGTAAATAAATAAATAAATAAATAAATAAAATAACATAAACAGGGTTCGTATGCCTCGGGGGAAGAAAACAAGATTTTTCGTTAAGTAATATTTCTTTAATTAACACGTTCACTGCCGGGTTAAAATCACCGGAATTTTATTTTATTAAGAAAGTTCGAATTCATACCAGAAAATACTAATAGCAATATTTAATTTATTCAATTACAGACATTCAGTGATTACTTAAAATAAAAGTTCTCCTTTCGAAATTTCCGGTACGAATTAGTAATTTTAGATTGAAAACCCACGAGTATACTCGTGGTTGGCAGCGAATGGGTTAATGAAAAAATTCTTTATGTAAATATGGCGACCATAACTTGAAGGAAAATGTGTTATTCAAATCCCCTAAAATCCCCCGAATCCCCTGAAGCGGGCAAACTCTGTTAAAATATGAGTAATTATGATTAAATTATATAGCTAATATTTTAAAAGAAAATTGAAATAAATCTGAAAGGAATACAACTTTTTAATTTTTATTTTCTCCACTATTTACTCAAATTGAAAATAGGTAGACACTGGCTGAAAATTATTTCTGATTAGTTTTACTAAGTTACTACAGAAATTATTTCGGGGATTATGTCCAAGTTTATAAAGAGGAAAAGGGCAACACACTATCTAAGAATTGTTTAAAAGTAGTTCCTTACAAAACTGCAACAGAGTAGATGTTTTATAAATTAAGTTAACACTAAACATACCGGAAATTTTACTCCAGTTTTATAAAACTAATTCACACCAGAATTTTTATTTAACTTACTTTTATGTGATTTATTTATTTTTAATTTAATTTAATTAAATTAATTTTTTTTTGTGAAGAAATTTTCTAGATCGTTGGTTTGCTTAGTTTTAAAAATGGGTAAAAAAGAGAAAAAAAACATTGGCTGACAGACATTTACTAATATAGATGTTGATTTTAGTTCCAAATATTTAATAAATGCCACGGCATTTTGATTATGAATTTGATACTTATGCAAAAGAAAGCTTTTTTAATTAGGTTAACAAAATTATTATTTTAATTTTACTGTAAATGCACTATGTAAATAATAATAATAATAATAATCTTAAAATTAATAGAATGTATGATAGCTTTCAAATTATTTCATTATTTTAACAAACATATGATTTTAATATTAATATAAAAAAAACAATCATTAACAAATAAAATATCTTCTTAAAATTGATTTTACACATTGTAGATTTAAAATTATTTCATTACATTAATGAAAACATTATTTTAATTTTAATGTTAAAAACAATCAATAATAAAAATATCTTTATGAATTTGATATTATATGTTACAACTTTAAAAGAATTTCATTATTTAAACAAAATATTTTTTTAATTTTAATGCAAAAATCATAATCAATAATAATAATTTATCTTCATACACTAATGTTTTAAATTAATTCTCTATTTTAATAAAAAAAATATTATATAAATGTTTATGTGAAAAGTAGTCAATAATAAAAAAAAAAATATATAATAAAAAATATCTTCATAAAATTAAAAACAATAAAAAATTCGCTTTCCACTTTTATTTTGTTTAGCCTAAATGTTTTTTGACTTTTGTTTAAAAGGAAATACTTTTCAGTGCTAAAATTATTTCACTAAAAAACTGATAAAATTAATTTATTGGGTTGTTCGGAAAGTTTCTTCCGTTTGGGAAAAGCAATTCGTACCGGAAAATTCTGTCCGCCAATTATTAGAGATTAGCTATCAAAATTAAATTGCAGCTTTTAATCCTTGGAGGGGTGGTGGGATATATTATATCTCACCTAATTTTAATCCGATTCGAACCAGAAACTTTTAATTAAATTTTACTCTTTTAACTTTGACGGGATAAATTTGAAAGATTGATTTTCCCTTTTTTTTTTTAAACTAAATTCTTTCGTAAATACCGATTGAGAATTCAACGTTACTGGAACACAATTGCTTGCCCCTGAAAGGGTTAATGATTTACAAAAAGTTAAACAGTGCTATCGTTGCCAAGGCTTTGGCCACGCTTCCGAAGTCTGCAATTTTACGCGGAAATGCTTAAAATATGCCAAAAAAATCTAACTCCAGAATGCCCACTTAAGGGCAGAATTACACCTTAATGTGCCAACTGCGGTCAAACTGGTCACCCTGCTAACTACCGCGGCGATCCTAAAAACCTCTATCGTGTTAGAAGCAAAAACAACTCTAATTCTACTAAAGAAAACAACAATACTATTAAAGAAACTCAAGTGCTGGTTGATGTTCTTAAATAATTTAATTATGCTAAAAAGAAAACCAATGCTGCACCTGTAGTAGATTCTTCTGATACTAGCACTGAAAGCTCTACTACCCATGCGGAGAATACCCCTTCCCCTACTAATAATAACACTAAAATTATTCCTAATTCTTCTTCTAACTTTCATTAAATACCATCTAGTTGTACTAATAAAATCCAGGAAATTTTCCAATTTTTTAAAAATTTAAAAGAAATTCTCCAAATTTCTAAATTTCTTAAATGTATAAAAAATATTGCTACAAAGGCTATATAAGAATATCATGGGAAAAATGATTGTTATTGTCAATGAATTCGACTCCTTTTCCAACGAAATTAACCTCTCCAATGTTGACTAATGTGATCTTTGCAGATTTACCAGACTGTGCAGTCTCCAATCTCACATTTTTAATTCACCCTTTTATTTTTGCTTTTTAACTTTTTGTGTGTTGAGTTTTCCACTCTCCGAACGTAAACTCTCTTTTCTGTTTTGTTCTGTCCTTTTTGTTAATTAATAACTAAAAAAAAAAAAAAAAAAAAACCTCTTTATATATTTTTCTAGACTGCTTTTTTAGTAATGTATCTCTTAAACCAGGGGTGTCAAACTGTGGCCGCCGGGTACCACTAAAATTTTATAGTAAAATATTTCTTATCTAATCATCGAATTTCTCCGATTCAACAAGTCGACTATTTCTTTTAAAATTTAGTGGTATCAGGCGGGCCACAGTTTGACACCCCTGTCTTAAACTGATGTATTGTCTCTAAAAGGAGCCTCTTTTTTATGAGATGAGTATGGGTTCGTCCCTCGGTAGGTTTTCGTCTGTCATGTGGATCTAATGGAATTTTTCTTTCTTTTTTTAATTGTTAAACTTTCTTTTGTATATACTGCTATATACTTCTATTTTAAATTTTGTCTTTGTATTTGTATGTAGTTCTTTACTATAATTATATATTTTCTTACGGCTCCCTATTTATCTTGCAAGTCGATTACCTTTATATTGGATATTAAGTTGCCTTGCAACTACGTGATCCATAAAGCTCACTACATTGTTCCTTTGTTCCATTGTCTAACAATTAAACGATAGAATTTTCCCAAATGGAAATAACTTTCTGAACAACCCGATATTTTACCTAAATTGAAATTTTTGGGATTTGTTAAAAAGAATTTTTGAAATTCAAATTAATTTTCAATTCCTACTTTAACAAAATAATTTTTATTCGTTGTTATAGCCTTTGTCGATCTATCTATCTCTATTTTTTATATAATTTATTTGTTTAGATTTTAAAAGAGTAAAATCATCAACAAAAATTTAAAATTTTTATCTATATTCACCATAAACGAAACTGAAAACAATTACACATGTTTTATTTCTTCAAGCGACTCCCCTATAAATTATTAATACGCATAAAATTATTGAAATTTTCTACTTCAACTATATAATTTCAGTAGCTGTTCTACCTTTTCTTTTTTTTATAAATACTTTGTTTTTTACGCTTTTTATTTATTTAGACGATTACTTAGCAACGCTTTCTTACACAAGTAACATTGCTGAAATATTAATGACAAATGTCTGCACTGTAACAACGTATTGTTACAGAGTTGACATTTATCATAAATATTGATCATCATATCAAATTTGTGCGTGGTCTGGAAATTTCTAAGTGAGATTAATAAGCTAAATGATAGATAGATGCCAACCTTCCGGCTTTTTTAAAGTCAAATAAACAGAATTTGAAACACAAATTTACTTACCGCATGTAGTTGTGTATAAGTCATTCACAGAATTCGAAAGGTAAAAGAGATGAATTTCAGAATTTCTCAGTGGATATATTCATCCTGTTTAATAAAAGAATTCCTAATGCTTCTCTTCAGTTAAATAAAGTGAAGATATTTTTTATTTTAATACTGGTTTCCAACCTGTTTGTACTCTTTAAATTGGTGGTCGACTTATGCCCGAGTATATACGATTATAAACGAAAAGCTATAAGAAACAACACACTTCTTATTACCATTAAACTTACAGGGAATTTTATTGAAGTTTTATATAAAAAAAAATGCTTTGCATCAGAATTTTTATAAGAATTTAACTGTGTTATTTATCTTATTTCTGTGCGATTTATAATTTATTTATTTTATGAAAAAATTTCTGGTTGCAATCAAAATTTCATTTTGTTCCAGTCAAATGAATTGTTGTTGGTATATTTAGTATCAAATAAATGTTTTGATCCAACATATGATTTTTTGACTTGAAAAAACCCGGCTGTTTGAAAACTACGAGCTAAATCCCTTTTCCTTAAAATGTAAGTGAATATTCGCATACTAAGACAAAGATTTTAAACAACGCTTGATATTATTTTTCAAATAAAACTCTATAAACGGATCATGTACCACTAAATAGACTTTTGGTATTTACTATTGCCGACAGTTTAATACCTGTATGAATTTGTACAGGGATGAGAATTCTTCGACTTTATGCAGACCAGTATAATCTTAGAGGATATGGTTTTCTTATTTAATCGGAACATTCTGCGATTTAACAGAACAACATTTTCTCTAAGATTATACTGGTATGCAAAAAGTCGGAGAAATCTCATCACTGATGTGTACTGGATTTCTTAAATACATTTATCGTATTTCATACATTTATACAGAAATTACTTAAAAATCACTACAATATTAATGCTATATGTCTATACTGCAATAATATATTGTTGCACTGCAAATAAATACTAATATAGTGTAACTATTCAATAATGGTAATGCGGAAGAAATGTTCACCAATTGCTTTTATTGACAAGAATAATAAATACTTGCTTAAATACTTTAAAGGTTTGTTGTCGGAAAATGTCTAAGAGAGATTAATAAGCTGAATCCCTTTTTCGGCTAATATAATTGAATATTCAGATATTAAACAAAATATTTAAAAAAGCACTTGATTTTTAAAATGACTCCGTATAAAGGTGCCAGTAAACAATGTGACCTTTGGTATTTATCATCGCAGACAATTTTAACACCTGTATACATTTATGCAAAAATGTTTTTTGCACGTATCAAAAGCGCATTTGTATAGAAATTATTTAACATTTCCTTTTCTAATATGCAGCTTTTATATAAGGAACATTGTTGAAATATTAATTATAAATATCTACACCTGTAACAACATATTGTTATAGTATAACCATTTATCATATTTCAGTAATGTTAATGCGAAAGAAATGCTTGATTATTAACTTTATTTACTAAACAAATAAATTAAAGGATTGTGGTCTGAAAATTTCTAAATGATTAATTAGCTAATTCCCTTTTTTCAGCTAATATAGTGAATATTCAGATATTAAGAAAAATATTTTTAAAACGCTTGATATTATTTTTTAAATGACATTCTATAAACGGATGAACTGCCAATGAACACTGTGACCTTTGGTATTTACCATCGCAGACAATTTAACACCTTTATACATTTATGCAAACATGTTTTGTGCACGTATCAAAAACGCATTTATACAGAAATTATTTAACATTTCCTTTTCTAATATGCAGCTTTTATATAAGTAACATTGTTGAAATATTAATTATAAATACCTACACCTGTAACAACATATTGTTATAGTGTAACCATTTCTCTTATTTCAGTAATGTTAATGCAAAAGAAATGCTTTATTTTTACCTTTATTGACTAAACGAATATATTAAAGGCTTGTGGTCTGAAAATTTCTAAATGATTAATTAGCTAATTCCTTTTTCCAACTAATATAGTGAATATTCAAATATTAAGAAAAATATTTTTAAAAATGCTTTACATATTTTTTTAAAAATAACACTCTATAAACGGATGAACTGCCAATGAACACTGTGACCTTTGGTATTTACCATCGCAGACATTTTAGCATCTGTGTACTTTTATCACAAACTCATTTACATAGAAATTATTAAATTTTTCCCTTTGTAATATGCAGTTTTTACATAAGTAACGTTGATGGAATGTTATTGATACATATCGACACTGTAACAATGTATTGTTATAGTGTAGCCATTTATCATATTTCAGTAATGTTAATGAGAAAGAAATGCTTAATTATTGCCTTTGTTGACTAGAAAAATAAGTTAAGGGTTTGTGGAGAGAAAACTTTTAAGGGAGATTAATAAGCTAAAAAAAAATTATATCACTAGGTACTTTTTAATTTATTTTTAATGTTTTTTTTTTTTATGTCGAAGCTACTTTATTCTACAATTAAATGACAATTAACCGTTTATAATAATGTACCGGCGTCCTTCAAAGGGGTAATGTTCTATATAGTCTTATATGAACATTCAATCACCCAAAATTTACAAATCCTTATTTATAGATTTATTTAAATAATAAGTCTTTATATATTAATAAAAATGAAATACAAATCGCCCTTGTTGCATTATGCAAACAAAAAAGTTTTTTTTTGCAATAAAATCCATCCTAAAGCATTTGACTACTTACTGCCGTAAATGTCGATTAAAGTTTGAAAGTTAATGATGTAATTGATTACAAAATGTAAATTAAATTGAGATATCCCGTTTTCTTTAAAATTATGAAATGGAAGATTTTTTTTCTTTTTTCCATTTTTGTTTCCTTTTCTCATTTTGTTTAATTAATTTTATTTATCTATTTTTATGGAGTTATACAAGAAAAAATCACTTACTATCATTAAAATAGAATACATATGCTAAAAGTGCTTACTGTAAACATAAACACTTAAAAACCTTTTTATAAACAAACCGACTAGTTAGACAATAACGTTGACATTCTCAATATATGTAATGATACATAAACTATTTTCGCATAAAAAGGATAAAAAATTCACTCTGATATTATGCAAAATTAGTTTATTTATCATTAACACGTTCACTGCCGGGTTAAAATTATTTGAATTTTATTTTATTTAGAAAGTTCAAATTCATACCAGAAAATACTAAAAGCAATATTTACTTTTAATTACAGACATTTCGTGAATACATAAAGTAAAAATTCTTCTTCCGAAATTTGCGGTACGAATTCGTAATTTTAGATTGAAAAACTCCGAGTATACTCATGGTTGGTGGCGAATTGGTTAAAGAACTTGAAATTGTCTACGTTATTATGTGTAAGAAACTTGTCGGTTTGTTTATTAAAATGTTTGTAAGCCTTTATGTTTACTATAATAAGATTTAGAATATGTATTCTATTTTAATCTATTTGTATTGCATTTTTAGTATAGTAAATGGGTTATCCGGAAAATTAATTTGGGAAAAAATAATTCGTACCGGAAAATTCTATCATTTAATTATAAGAAAGCAATTCCGATAGCTAATGTCTAATAATTAACGGGCAGAATTTTCCGGTACAAATTCATTTTCCCAAACGGCAGGAATTTTCCGGGCAACCCAATACAAACAAGTTACGCACATTCCTTAGAATTTTCGAGGAGACTGGCACCAGCTGTTTAAATTATACATTTTCTAAAAATATAAAAAATTATAACACCTATATATACTTCTGTTAATTACTAAAAGGCGTAAAATAAAAACTTTATAAACAGTAAAATAAGTTTTGCTAGACTGTTGACATGTTTCGGCTCCATCGGAGCCATTATCAAAACAAACAAGAATATTCTACAATTGTACGGTCTATGAAGTTGTTATTTGAAACGCCATCATTTAAATTTTAACGTACCGTCACTCGTACTCGTCGTTGTCACGTTATCCATCCATTATAAGAGAAACTATAGAGATTAACACATATTGCATAGAAATGCAATATGTAACGATGCAGCATCACTTAACTTACCAAAATTGTGGTTCAAGTTACACCATGGTTATAAATATCGAAATAAACATCCAAGTAAAAAAAAAAACATAAGTAATAACTTGCGTAATTTGAAAAAGTACGTGAAAAATTAAATGATGACTTTTCAAATAATAACTTCAAAGACCGTTCAATTGTAGAATATTCTTATTCGTTTTTATAATGACTCCGATGGAATCGAAACATGTCAACATTCTAATAAAACTTATTTTACTGTTTACAACTTTTATTTTACGCCTTTAAACAAATAAAATAAGTATATACATTTTATATTTAATTTTTAAATAGTGAATATTGCAATACCCTAATTTAACAACAAATTTTTATAATAATTTTCGACGTTTAAAAAAGGCGCAAAATTGTATTAAAAATTAGGGTAGAAATGGGGTAGAATGGCATTCTTTTTTATTCCGAAATTTTATTTATGCATACTGACAGTAGCATGTTCATCAAGAACGAGTTCATGTCAATTTATAGAAAAAAGATTTGCATTTTTGTATGCTTTAAAATTTACTATGAAAATTTACTAATTTACTATTTAAAATTTACTTTGCTTGCGGGTCCTGCACAAAGTTGAGCTGAGTGAGTTAAATCATTTGCATTATTAGCGCATATCTGCGTCCATTTTAGGAATTTATTTTTATTCAGAAATTCCGAATGAAGAATTTGTACTTCATGTAATCACGAAATGTCTGTCATTAAATAAAGCAAAAAAAAAAAATATTCGGAATTTCTGGTGTGAATTCGGAATTTCTTAAAAAAGAGTCATAACTGACAACCCTTGTACGCACCCTGTATATTATCCTTTATCTCACCATTCAAATATTCAACGTATTTTCACTATTCAATGATTATCACATATTCTTGCTAAGCAGCTTATTTTCCAATTTTACCTGGATTTATTGAATAAATTATAAATGAATTTTAAGAAAAAGTAATCAAATAATTTTTTAGTGGAGTGATATTTGTCAAAATAATCTTCAGTTCGCAATCCCGAAAATGATAACGTTACCAAAATAGAAGAGAATCAATCCCCTGTCTCTCTCCGGGGATTAAACCTCCATCAATAGGGCATCGCGTTTCAAAGATTTGACTTATTGACTTTTATGCGGAAATGTTAAAAGGTCAACCGTCACTCCAATCTCTCCTTCTCTAACGAATTACGCAAGATCAGAGTTTTTTTTTTTTTTTTTTTTTTTTTTTAGACTTTTTAATTTCACAGCCAGTTTAATTTTAATACTACAGCAACCGGAAATTTTATAAAGTTGTATAAATATGTTTCACACTAAATTTTTATTAAAGACACACATTATTTGTTGAATATTTGTGTGTGTTTAATTTATTTTCTGAAAAAATTTCCGGTTCGAATCGACATTTATTCATTTGGTCGATATCAAATTGTCTGCTGTTCGTCTAGTATTAAATTAGTTAATTTTACGAGGAACACTTAAATAATAATAATAATAATAACATGTGAACGAAAAACTATACTTTTTTGATAAAATGAATATAATGTCATAGTTATTAACACACAAAATGTGCCGCGGTGTCAAACTATTAAAGCAAAATATATAGTATTTTCTTAAATCGAATAAAAAAGATAACAAATGACATTTTTTCAAAAGTTAATTATGTCTATTTATTTTTCGTATTATTTGTTATTATTTAATGATATGCTGAGCTGTGATCCATATTTCTGTAGACAAGTTTTCATTGATGAAAAAACTCATTTCCAACGTATATAAATGTGTGAATAGAACAAAAAGTTTTATCATTAAAAATTAATAATAATTAAAAATTCCTCCTTCATAATTAATCAAAAAAGACAGTAGAGGTTAATAAATGATTTTTAAAACTTTAGTGGCACATCTAGAATTCTGTCACGGCACACCAGTGCACCATCATTTGTTTTTAATATTTTGGAAATCCCTCCTTGATAAATAATCAAAAGATGGTAGAAGTTAATAAATGATTTTTAAAACTTTAGTGGCACATCTAGAATTCTGTCTCGGCACACCAGTGCACCATCATTTGTTTTTAATATTTTGGAAATCCCCCCCTTGATAAGTAATCAAAAGATGGTAGAAGTTAATAAATGATTTTTAAAACTTTAGTGGCACATCTAGAATTCTGTCACGGCACACCAGTGCACCATCATTTGTTTTTAATATTTTGGAAATCCCTCCTTGATAAATAATCAAAAGATGGTAGAAGTTAATAAATGATTTTTAAAACTTTAGTGGCACATCTAGAATTCTGTCACGGCACACCAGTGCACAATCATTTGTTTTTAATATTTTGGAAATCCCTCCTTGATAAATAATCAAAAGATGGTAGAAGTTAATAAATGATTTTTAAAACTTTAGTGGCACATCTAGAATTCTGTCACGGCACACCAGTGCACCATCATTTGTTTTTAATATTTTGGAAATCCCTCCTTGATAAATAATCAAAAGATGGTAGAAGTTAATAAATGATTTTTAAAAGCATTCGTGCTAGTATTCTGTCATGGCACACCAATCTGCCACGACACAGTGGTTGAAATTCTTCAGCTAACGTTGACAGCTCTTTTCAAAAATATATTTATAAATTTTTAAATCTCTTTAAAAAAATATGTTATTGATTTGTCGTGGTACGCTTTACGCAGCAAAACTATGTAAAACATAACATTTCTTCCATTTGCAAATTTTATTCATTTTTATCATACTAAATGTTATAGGATAATATAGCTTTCAAAATTTTTGTGACAAGTGGGTGAGTGTTGTTCATTATTTTTCTTATATTTGTTTGAATGTATACATCTCTTAATGAATAATTTTACATACTGAAATTTATCTTTTATTTAATTAAAACTTCATTTTCCAATTATAATTTAGCTTTCAGCAAATAAGTGTATCTCATAGGATACTTAAAGAAAATTTTGAAAATAAAAATATTATATATTTTTTTTATCTTTTCAACTTTAAATATTACATTTATTACGAATTTTATGCAATGCTTACGATCTTCTCGATCGTCATTATAGACATATTACTTTTGGCCAATTTTGGTATGTTGGAGTGAAGAATTGGAGATTATATTTAATTAAATTGTTTATTTTTGACTTTATAAATGTACAAATTGTGCAATAATTATCTAAGTAATATTTGTTATTATAAATATTTTATCTTAATTTTAATCTGTCATTCATTATTCCTTTACACCATTCAAATATTTCTACGCATATAAATGAAATATTTCTACGCATATCATAAATAGATAAATAAATAAATAAACAGGAGAGTAATAATGAGCGGCCAAAGTAAATCTTAATAAATGTATTATGGCACCATATATAACAAAAGGACTTCTGCAGTGTATCATAAGAGATAAAGCACGATTTTGAGTTTCATGTGAAACTGTTATTTCCGAATTTTATTTATGCATCTAAACGTGCGGCAAATTAAAGATTATTTTCATGATTATTATTTATTATTTTTTTTTTAATGAAAGCGATTTGTCAACAAATACATATTACACACTTTATTTTTAATTTACATTTTATTTTCTACTTTTAAGCGTTTAAAATATTTTATTGTTTCAATTTCACAGTCAGTTGGCATATTTTACGGATAATTTGTTTGGTGCATAATTAACTCTATTGTTGTTGTAACTCGTATACAGTTGTAACCATAAAGAATAATTGCCGATTTATCACCTACGTCCGACTAACGGAAACATAACTTAAAATTAATTTATTAATTTATAATTGAGTTATAAAAATATAAAAAAGGTGTATTGTCAACGGAAATAAATCTGTATACAGGGGTGTAAATATCTAGTCGCCAATGGACAGATTACGACCACTAATTTTTTAGTATTATTCGACTAATAAGAATACTGATAAAATTTAGTAGAAGTATACTAATAAAATTTAGGCGAAGAATAACAATAAAATTTAGTGGTGAGAATCGGCCCATTGGCGCCTAGATTTTTACACCCCTATCTGTATACATATTTTCTATAATTCTAGCACATCAGGAAGAAGGTAAAAATCGATTACGAAATTCGATCTTCACATACATGAGCCAAGTTAAGGGTCCGCTACTTTTTAAATTGATAATTTCATGTAAAAATGACCCTAATAGCGATTGCAATAACTCCACATCTAATTAACTTTCAGATATGAAAATTTAAACATACATTAAAAGAGACATATACTAATAGTTAATGTTCTGTAAAAGAAACTACATGCATATAAAGTGTTTTAATTTAATCTGAAATGTTATGATTTTTAATTGATGAATTCAGCTTATATGACTCGCGCTCAGGATTTCTCAGAAATTAATTGTCGCATTAAGGCATTTTTCTTTATTGTTGAGTTGAGATGTGATTTTTGTTTAAAATGATTTACAATGGAAAAAATATAATGATTTGTTCTTGAAAACAAATTAATAAACCCCCAAAAATTTATTTTTAAACAAAGCAGCTATAAAATTAGTAACATCCCGATAATGAAAAAAATGCACTTTGATTATTGAAAATCGAAAACAAAATATAACTACTTATCGATTGTCTTAGCTGTTTAGACTGTTATTATCAAAAAGTACCAAAATTTCATCCCTACGAGCGGCTGAGAGGTTGGGCTCTCAATTCTGGTAGTAGGGAGTTGCTGTGTTCGAACCCATGTTGTATTCATCGGCGTAACTATTTGAAGTTTTCCATGGTTTTCTTCGAACTTTACAAAAATACGTGTTAGGTTCCCTCAAGTTGGCCTCACATCTAAGCGACGAAAGGTTGTTCTTTATTCAGCTTCTTCCATGTGGGGAATCTTTGTCGGGGTGCAAGAGCGGAGAGTCCCTTATGAAGTAGAGTCCTTGATATGTTTATCACCTTCCCTGAGGAAAATATCTTTTATTGATTTTACGCGCCTTTCTACTAAACCTTTAACACATTCGCTACCAACCACGAGTATTCTCGTGGTTTTTCAATCTAAAATTACGAATTCGTACCGGAAATTTCGGAAGAAGAATTTTATTTTACGTAATCACGAAATGTCTGTAATTAAATAAAGTAAATATTGCTATTAGTATTTTCTGGTATGAAATCGAACTTTCTAAATAAAATAAAATTTCTGTAATTTTAACCCGGCAGTGAAGTATCCAAAAGCAATAAAAAAGGTTACGACTGATTACAGAGTCTTTGGAAAAGAAAATCCAAAAAATTCTCGACGCTGAATTGGATTTGTATCAAGCCTTAGAAAGACACCCCTCCCCGTAGGGCAATCCCACCCCCTCTTCGGCCAAAATCCTCGTGCAGTTACCACTATCACCAAAATACCTTCGAAGTAAATTTTTAGAAATAAAGCGAGTTTTGAACGAAATCTTTACGAGGCGTTCTACTTGTACTTGCATACGGTCACATAGCAAGATTTTTTTTACAAACTCTTCCTTTTATTGATATAGATAGGTACAATAACTTCAGTAAATATCTAGCCATACATACACGGCGTGTTTCTTTTACACACAAGGTTTTCTCCGAAGCAGATATTGATTTATTTAGAATCTAGACCATTCCGTTCATTGATAATTTTTTGTCGTTAATGAAAAGCTGTCATCATTTGTAATGTCACGTAAAAGAAATGAAAAATATTTTTTTCTTTTTTGGAACGTTTTATTCAAGAATTTTTAAATAAATGTGGAAACATAAATACGGCTTTCATTGCTCAACTAAAAGGGGGGGGGGGGGGATCCTTACTCTCTATTGTTTATAATTAAAATATCTTTCAGAAACTTTAACGTTAAGTATACCAACAACCAGTCATTTCGCCAGTACCAAATGGAAATATTTCGATTCGAACCAGATATTTCTTCATATCATAAAATAAATAAAACATAATCACAAGACAGTTAAATGAGAAAGTTGAATAGTTTTAAATAAAATTCTGGTGTGACAGATTTTTATAACACTTGATAAAAATTCTCGGTATATTGTAATTTTAGTGTTAAACATATTTAAATAAATTTTATTATGAATCCAGGTTGAAAATACCAGAATTTGCTCACAGAAAAACTTGCCTTATGTAATCGGGCAATTAAATAAGGCTAAATTTTCTGTAAGAAAATACTGGTATTTCCAATGAAAAATTTCCTGTAAAAAAAATCTAAGTAAGCAACAATCGAAAGAGAATCATGAAACGTGTTTTTTGACACATAAATCATTTGCCCTCGTCTCCTCGTTATCGAGATATAAAGTCATAAAGTTTGCTAATTTATTTATTTAATTAAACCGAAGAAGCGTGGTTTTGATTCAGAAATATTAATAATCAGATAATCAGATTAATATGAAATATAAAACATATTTAGATATAGTAATATACGAGGGTTGTAAATTAAATAGTGGCAACTTAACCTTGAAACTCGCAGAAGGGAGGGCATGCGCAAATAGGATATGGGAACGATGAGGTGGCGCTGTTGTCGATGTGTAGAGCGCAAAAAATAGTCGATCTGCTTAGAAGGGTAGTTGTTGTGTGGCATTAAAGTAAGGAGTTTCGTTTCCATCGCTCTAAAGGATGTTTTCAAAAGGTGATCAGCGGTCGTGGCTTAAAATCGAGGTTGCCCGTGGCAAAAATGCAACAGAATGCTATCGAGGATTAGTGGAAGCCTGTGGCACAAATGCTTTACCGTATAGGACAGTAGCATGATGGGTTTCCTCCGAGCTCACCGATTTCATGACGTTTCATCTGTACTCCACGCAGAAGGGCGCTCGGTCGCTCACTGCAACAATCAACACCTTGCGACTGGTCTACAACGGCTTCCCGACATTTGGCAAAAGGTTATAAGCTTTGCTGGTGATTACAGAGAAGGAATGTAATGCAATTGTACTTGTAAGTTCATTAAAAATTGATTTATACCTATGTTGCCATTACTTAATTTACAGCCCTCGTAAAAATAAAAGCCCCCCCCAACCCCCCCCCCCCAAAAAAAAAAAAAAAAAAAAAAAAAAAAACCTATTGACAAATATGGCACTGAACCAAAAAATGATTGAATCGTTGAAATTCGTGGCACCAAGAGAATTCCATGAACTTAAATCTAGTGCGATGATTACAATGATCAACATCCTGCGAAAATAAAAATTGCAAGGGCGTTCAAATGCAAGTGGCCGAGTTTGCACTAACCCAGACTTGTAACAAGCGTAGCGAATCATTTCGGATTATTACTAAAACAGGGAAAGGCTTTTAAGAAAATACCTTTTGATGCATGATGATGATGATGATGATGATGATGATAATAATAATAATAATAATGTTAATAATTAATAACAATAATAATAATAATAATGTTAATAATTATTAATAATAATAATAATGATAATGTTAATAATTAATAATAATAATAATAATAATAATAATAATAATAATAATAATAATAATAATAATAATAATTAATAATAATAATGTTAATAATTAATAATAATAATAATAATAATGTTATTAATGATATAATATAAAAAAAATAATAAGAAGAAGGATTCAAAAATTTATTTTAAAAAAATGTAAATCACAAATGTGTGATACTGATGAAAACATTGTTTATAACTGGAATATAATTAATGAATATAGCAAGGAGCGTCCAATCCATATAATTTCCAAGGAGTCTGGCATTACTATCTCAGATCAGAAATCTTTGCCTATTATTTTCTCTTCAGATAAAAGAAAAAATCTTTTCGCAGTTAACCGTGGAATTTGTCATTTTTTCCCGATTAAATAATGCAAAAAATTTTATTATAAAATTGTTGTAACACTGTATGCACCTTGATATAAATATGAATTATAATTAAAAGGTGCATGGAAAATAAATTTTAAATAAACGAAATCTAGAACCTAATTAAACGCATTGGAAAATAAACATGCACGTAACTTAAAACTACACATAACGTATAAATTTTGTTGCTGTATTTTATAAAAAGTATTCAATACTTATTAAAATTACGATTAATGTTGTATAAATGTCTGATTTATAATTAAAAAATATTTAATTATAATTGACACGATTCAGAACACATTGAGAATGAAACGCGACGGGATACCCTTTAAAAATTTCCCATTCAATTACAAAAGCTTAAAATGAGAAATAAAATTAATTTAATATTATTGATTTTATCCACATTTTTTATTATTTGCTTCAAAAAAAGAAGTATTTTTAAACATCATTTATATATTTAGTACAAGGCTCCCACTGGTTCCGAAATTTTTTCGAAATTCCGAATTTTTTTCGTGGCAGGTTTTTACAACATTTGCTACGAAAATTATTATGTTCCTGGTAGGTGTCTACAAAATAAGCAGAAAATTCTAAAAAGAGGATTTTTTGGTATTCAAAAAACGGACCGAGTGCGAGGCCTGTTAGTAGCATATAATAAAATAATATTTAAAACCTTAGAAACTTCTTTTACTGTAGTATATCTGGGTATTTTTTATTGCTAGTTAATAAATATTCAATATATAAAATCTTTTTGAAAAAGGCATCAATATATTTATTTACTACGAACGGAGAAGCCTTTGCATAAGCAATCATTATCTTTTTTATTTTTGGACAATAGAATACTATTTTTTTTTAAGTGCATTTTGATATACATTCGTGACTGTTGTGTTATATGAAAAAGAAATTACGAGTTTCCATGTAACATTTTATAACTAACGCTGGTGACATATACAGGTCTCACACTCGGTCTGTTTTATGAATACCACTTTGTTTTTTCTACAATTTTTTCAGAAATCCACCCGATAGGTATTTTTTGCTGCAAATGTTGTAAAAACTTAGCACGAAAAGTTTTCTTCATATTAATATCTTACTATATTCTATACTGACTATATAATTAATATAAAATATAAATTAATTAATAATATATAGTTAATATAAAATATAAATTAATTAATAATATATAGTTAATATAAAATATAAATTAATATACTATATAATTAATAACTTACTATATTCACAAACTAGTATTCAAAACACGTATGGCATTGGCATTAAACAAAATTTCAAATTCGTGCAACTGGTTGAGTGTGGGTATTTATATTTTCCAGTTAATGAATATAAATTTAATGTATAAAATAATTTTGAAAAATGCAAACCATGTATTTAACTAATGCGGGAAGCCTTTAATACACCTTTGATACATAAAAATACCATGTATTTTATACTTAGCATAAGGAATAATGTTAATGCATTTAAAAAAAAATAGTGGCCCTGGATATATTCGTGACATTGCATACTATGAAAAAAAAAATATGAAATTCCATGTAGCTTTCTCAAAACAACGCCTAGGATATATGACTTTAACGCTTTAATACAAGAATGACCGGAAATTTTACTGAAGTTTTATAAAAATAATTCACACCATGATTTTTATTTTAACCCTTTAAGGAATAAAGCACTTAAATTGCTAAAATGTTGAAATAAATGATTGACACCGGAAATTATGAACAAATTTATTTGTATATAATAAATAATCGATATTTCACATACATAATAAATGGAAAACATTTCTATTAAAATTCTGCTGTCATTGTTGAATTTCGTAATTAAATTTTTGCGGTTTCTTGGGGAAAAAATGTCCGTTAAAGGGTTAAACTATTTAATTTACATATTTAGCAAATTTCTGCGTTGTGTATGTTTAATTTATTTTAAAATGAAATTTCTGGTGCGAATTGTTATTTATTGATTTGATCTGATTTTAAATGACTGCTTGCGGTCGTTCTAGTGTAAAACAAAATTCAAAATAGCTGCAACTTGAAACAAACAAGATCAATTTCTTTTCTGTGTTACATTTAGGTCATATGAGACATCGGCTTGTAAACCTTATCAACTGTAACATATCATAGTAATTTATCACACAAAAATAGCAACGCCAGAAATACAACATTTTTACAATGAAAGTAAAAGTGACTGATGAGTAATTGGCTTTTGAAAGCAAAAGCAACTCGGTCACTTAACAAGCCAGAGCACATTTCAGCAAACCCGTATTCAAATATTAAATATTTCTTACAAAGGAAGTAAATTATAAAAATAATGTTTGGTATAATATTTGATGCATATTTTAATTGATTATTTGTCTAGATATTTGTTTGTTATTTATAAATTTGCACTCAAACCTTAATTTTTTTTATTATTTATGTACCTGTGTATATTTATACTTGTTTATCAATGTTATCATTTAAAGTAAAATATTTTTAGAAAAATGGATAAAGATATTTATTTTCGGCCAATATTAAAAACTATTAATATCTTTAAAATGCATCACGACAATTTATTTTATTTATTCGTAACTTTTGTGTAACATGAAAAATAAATTCGGAATTTCCATATAACATTTTCAAAACAAAGCTGATGATATAAGACATTAAAACAAAATTTAAATCTGCTGCAACTGGTAGCGAACAAGGTAGTTTTTTTTCTGTGTTACATTTAAGTTATATGAGTCCTCGGATTGTAAACCTTATTATCAAGTGTAACATATGGTAGTTTATCACAAAAAATAACTGCGATATAAATACAACATTTTTACAGTGAGAGTACTAGTGACTGACGTGGAATCTTTGTCGCTTTTTGAAAGCAATAAGCAACTAGGTCTCTTATAACAAGCCAACGCACATTTAACCTTTCACTGCAAATATTTTACTTTTAAAAGTATATATTTTTTACTCATATTTATTTTGGGTTACAAACCAAAAATTTTAAAGAGTAATTCTTCGCCTTACAATCTATCAGCAGACTTGTATGATTACATAAGACGAATATTTTTATTTAAATATTCAATAGTGATATCTTGGAAATGAAATTATTTATTAAAAGTTAAATTTTAATTGATTCATATATCCATCATTGCACGATGTAGAGTTAAACAAACCCGTATTTTTTGTGCAATCTTTCTTACAAAGGAAATAAATGATAAAAATAATTTTTAGTATAATATTTGATACGTATAATAATTTTAATTGATTATCTGTCTAGATATTTATTTTTTAATTAAAAATTTTCACACGAACGTTTTTTTGTTTATGTATGAGTGTATATTTATACTTGTTTGTCAATACTATTATTTAATGCATAAAATATTTTTCAAAAATGCATAAAGATTGTAGTGAATGATAAATGAATAATTTTTTGATAATATAAAAACCTCTAATACATTAAAATATATCACGACAATTTCTTTTCTTTATTCATGACTTTTGTGTAATATGAAAAAGAAATTACGAATTTCCATATAGCATTCTCAAAATAACGCTGATGATATATGACATTAATCAAAATTGAAAATTGCTGCAACTGGTAGCGAGCAAGGTAGTTTTCTTTTTTGTGTTACATTTAGGTCATATGCGATGTCGGCTTCCGAACCCTTTATCAAGGGTAACATATCGCACTAATTCATAACACATACAGCGGCGGTAACACCTAGGTATTTTTCGAATTTTCGAAATGAATATTTAATGCGGTTTCATACGAAATGTGTCATTAGTTTGATATGTGGGATGTTGTAGATAATAGCATAATTGAGTAGATCAGTTATTTACTTCAATTTATTTTTGGTATTTTCAGTTTCGTAATTGAAGAGAGGTCACAAGTTGTGTTTTTAGATATGAGTAGCGTCAAATCATGAATAAATTAAAGAAAGCATGGTTATGAATTGACAAAAAATTAATAATAATAATAATAATAACTCGAACCGAATTCGTCGTATCTCAAATTGTTTTGAGATGTGTTGTTATGGTAACTAGAAATTAAAAATAAATATTAATCTCTTGCGTCGTCGCTGATTTCAAGGAAGCGAAGGGCGCAATCCATCGCTAATTTTGAAAATATATTATTTTTTTGCCTGTGACATGCCTTTTATTCTACGATTAATGAGTGTAGAAATAACTTTTAAAATAGTGATGGTAGTTTATCTGATTTCCATCGTTTACGTCTGCGCCTATGCCTATGCCTTGCGTTAAAATTACGAGTGCAGCTTGTTGTGAGTTTTATTATGCCAAACGTTTAGACGTTCACTGCTGGATTAAAATTACCGAAATTTTATTTTATTTAGAAAGTTCGAATTCATAACAGAAAATACTAATAGCAATATTTACTTTATTTAATTGCAGACATTTCCTGGTTACATAAAATAAAAATTCTTCTTTCGAAATTTGCGGTACGAATTCGTAATTTAGATTGAAAAACCACGAGCATACTCGTAGTTGGCAGTGAATTGTTTAAAATAATTACTAATTATCGTCATCCTACTGAAGTTACGTAAAATGTTTCTACTTACACAAAATTTACGTAGTTTTTCCTTATAAATAAAATACAACTCTGCACTGCAGATATATCAAATAATCGTTGTCAACTTTACGCTCTTTTGTACCACTAAAATTTAACAGTATATTTTATTTTATTTTATTTCCATAGCGTGGATTATATAAGGCAAAATTTTTATTAAAAGTTAATGGCAAATCAAGAGTTATAGTTAGCAGCTATGCAGTAGAAAGTTTAATAAAATGCCTGTATCAGAGTTGCCAGTTTGGCCTACATTTTTATCCAGAAATTAAGAATTTATAACGGGGATTATAAAAGAATAATTTTTGCTTTGTGTGATTATGAAATTTCTGTCATTAATTAAAGTAAACTTTTTTGGTATTAACTGGGAATTTCTGAATAAAAAGGGAGACGAAACTGACAATCCTGGCATGAATCATAAAGTGAAACTTTGTTCTTTAACCCCTTGAAGGGCAACGGTATATTATGTATGCCACTTAATTTTAATCCCAAAATGCCACAATGACACCAGAATATTATAATGAAATTTTGAATTTATAAGGTACACGAGAAAAAGCTGTTACTTATTTTAAAATAAATTCGTTCGTGAATCCTGGTGTCAATCAATCATTTCAATATTTTAGCTACAAGAGTACTTTGCCCCTGAAGGAGCTAACGAAGAAAATACTGCGTTCGTGTGCAATTTTTCGCGATTAAATCTTACTAGAAAGAGTATTGGAATAGAATGCATTACTGGAGTACGATTTTTTTTACGTCATATTTAGCATTAGAATACAAATTATTTGCCTCCAATGTTGGTACAGGATTGCCCCAGGCGTTTTTTTTTCTTTTTGCCTACCACTTTTTCCATTCTGTAATTTTTCTGATACATTTCTGTTAGAAATTCACCACAAAGATTACTGTTTGCCAATAGTGGCAGAGAAAAAAAATAGTTTCTTTTAGCATGGCTGTTATCAAATAAACATATTTGAACTATTAATTTTACATAATGAATAAAATAAAATATGCACTATATTTCATTAAGTACATTTAGTCCACATTTTGTGAAATAAATTTTCTGATTGAAATTATGTTTATTTGATTTAAAAAAGAGTAGAATTTGACAGCTACGCTTTGGCTAGAATAAGTAGTGTACATGTATTCCGTTCATTCTCAACACTTTATGACATATGTGATGCTCACTTGTAAACCTTTTCTTTTATCAAGAGTAACATATCGCACTAATTCATAACGCACACAACAACAATTAAACATAGATATTTTTCGAATTTGAGAAATGATTACTCAATCCCTTCGTAACATGCATCACTTACTTATACGTGGTGCAGAAATTACTCAGAATTCTTGGTTATTCGTACTGTAATTTTTAATTGAAAAAAAAACTTTCTAAATTAAAGCATTAGTGTGATTTAATAAGCTAAAAATTCTATTTAAAAAAACACCTATAAAAGATTAAAAATTCTGGAAAGAAGGCTAGTTGCAAAAAGGTTAATGCGGTTTCATGCGAAATATGTAATTAGTCTGAGATCTGGGCTGAAGATAACAGAATAGGTAGGTAGGGAATGTTTGAACTAACTAGGGAATTTTTAAACTGTTTATTTAGTTCAATTCATTTTTGGTATTTTCGCTTTCGTAGTAGAAGGTAGGTCATAAAATGATTTTTTTATATATATATAAGTAGTAACAAATCATGAATAAATTTCATAAAGTATGGTTATGAATCGATATTTGTTTTATAAATTCAAAGCCACTAGAACCAAATTCATGTTATTTTCAAAAATGTTATGGTAACTAGATATAAAAAAATAAGTTTAAATTAAAAAAAAGTGCAATGACACAGTTTAATTTTTCTTTTTAATTAATTCTACGCACAAAAAAAAAAAAAAAAAAAAAAAAAAAAATCAAGCATAAATAGATTTTAGATTGATATCCGTTGACATACTTTCACAGTTGCCAACATTCTAGTTTCTTACGTAATATCACGCCATTTTGACCCAAGTGAAATAGACATATTTTAAACCCGAAATTTTAATTAGTAAATTTAATGAAAATGAAAAAACATACAAACAAGTCACATATTTTTAACTACATTTTCTGGTTTATATAAACATGTTGCTTTGATTTAGATTATATTGACACAGTTTTGTGAAATATTACTGGAATATTGACAACAAAAACAATTGACAATAAAAACAAATATTTTATTTTATATTTTAACATATTACCATGATTATTATTCATTTTTTATTTCACTTCCTGAGTAAGTAGTATTTTTAACGGAATTTTTATTTATTATTATTGATTTCGTTTTCAGTGCTCGTACGCTTTTACCATCATTTTTTAATAGAATTTTTCGCCTTTTTTAAATGCAAAAAAATTCAGGGCGTTTTTCTAAATGAATATCGGAGTTTTAACGCTTGGTAGTATTTATTACATAAAACTTAAAATTATAATTAATACATAAAATGAAAGAGTAACTCAAACAGTTTTTCCTACAAGCTTACAAGTGTTCAATGTGAACAACTTAATATAGCTTAATATAGAAACTTAATATAGAAACGCTCCAATAGCTATCGTCACACGGCACACATCAAGTCGATAGCTCAGTTCTTCCCAAACGTTAATTAGTGTTTGTGGGGTAATTGTTGCAACAGCTGGCTGGGGGATTACATCTGAACTTTATCCGGAACGCACGTTGCACGGTAACTACAGATTTGGTCTTTGCAAACTGCAGAACACAAAATGCTTTCTGTTCACTAGTCGCCATTTTCGGTACTAGCACTTTCTAACGGATCACGGAAAAAACATTGCCTACGCATGTGCATGCACAGGTACCAACAAACTGTTTGAGTTGCTCTTTCATTTTATGTATTAAGTATAATTTTAAGTTTTATATAATAGATATTACAAAGCGTTAAAATCCCGATATTCATTTAGAAACACTCTGTATTACAAATCCTGAAATTCAATGAGGCGCCTACAATTTCTGTTATTTAAATATTAAATAGAAAAATTCTATTAAAAAATTGTGGTAAAAGCGTAATAATCCTGGATCTATGTATTTTTTTTTTCATATTATCGAAACAAAATGACGATGCGTCATAAAAAGACGAGAGAACATATGTTACAACAATGACAAACATTGATATCATTATGCGTCATGTATCGGACTTTCGTTTATTTATAAATGTAACAAATGTTGGTGATATTTATCTATACTGATAACTTGTTGCTGTGATAAGCTTATTCCAAAGGAAATGTGAACAGAAAACGTGAGAAACTTGCGTGAGATCAGTTTGATCGTGCAAATTCGGTAAAGGATTATTATAAAGAAACGCTTCATTCTTGGAAAATCACCACTAAGTGTTGCTGTTAACCCTTCTTTGCATGAGTTTTTCTTTTACAATTGTGTTTTTTTATACATATATTAAATATTAGACACCAGAAATTTTAAGATAGATTTTTAACTTTGTTCAACAACATAGTTCACGGGAAATTTACTGCATTAATATTTCTATATAAAAATAGTGGTGGCGAAGAAGTTGATTTATTTATTAAAAGTTAAATAAACAGTGATGGAAATTTACATCACTATACAATTAAGGGTTAAAAATAAATTTTCTGAGAAGAGGATTGAGTACAGTAATCTCGAGGGTTAGGTTCGGGGAAAACCTCGTGAATGTTGAGTCTATCTCTCTTCAGTAAAAAAGGAGTTACGTTCTATAAAATTTTAATTAGAGTGGCAGAGCATTTCAAAGAACAAAAGGATATATGTATTAACAATACGTTATGCATAACATATATGTAGAAGGTGAATGTACACACTTATTCATAAATATGGAATTTATTTATTGAAGGTAATTCAAATTGACTGACCGGAGAAATAATTTTGTATAGTTATAAAATTATATAGTTTTATTATAGTTAAAAAAGTCTAAGTTTTTGTAAGTACAAATTTTCAGAGAAAAAAAAAACTAATTTGGAGAAATTTTTAGAACATTTGGGGAAATTGAATTTCAACAATCTGGCAACACAGTAATAATTCTGGTGCGAAATATTTTTTTTATAAAACTTGAGTAAAATTCCCAGTATGTTTAGTATTAATTAAAATTTTGAATTGAAGTGAGAATTCTCCTGCAGTTGTAGGAATTACTTTTTCGCATTAAAACGAAAGATAAATTATTTCGAAACGCATTGCGTTCATTTTGTATGGTGTATTTAAGAAGCTTTCAATGTTATTGTGTTTTACACAGATTTCAAAATATTTGCGTATAATAATAGCAGTTGTTGCTTTTAACACTTTCCAACATAGTTGAAAAGTGTTTATGAATTCAGTTATTCTGTCTGTCTGTCTGTCCGTGTTCTAACTCTCGTAAATATATTCGGATTGTCATTAAATTTTTATACATTATTTAATTTTATTATGGAATGTTCGGTATTGAAAATGAAGTGTGCAGCATTCATAGTTCATTTACAGGGACACACAAAAGAATTCCATTCCATTATGGTCTGTAGGAAAAAATCTGCGGCGTATTTTATTAATGTTACGATATTTCAAACATAATGAAATTAATATGCATTTCTGAGGTGGACTACAGCATGCTTTTACCGGAGTATACAATTAGTACCATTTATAGTTCAATTACAGGGACGTACAAAATAATTCCCTTACGTTGTGATCTATGGGAAAAATCGTTTGCGGTGCATTTTGAACATGTTATGATACTTGAAACATAGTGCAATTTAAAACGATCAGTAAGGTTCAAAACAACTTATTTTCTATAGATTATGGAGTGCGTAGGATTTATCGTTCATATACAGAGATGCACAGGAGAATTTGGTTAACACTAGAAAGAAAAAAAATGTTGATTCGAACCGGATATTTCTTTATACACCGCACAAAAATAAGTTAAATAAATAACTTAAAAACACTAAATAAAAATTCTGGTGTGAAATATTTTTATGAAACTTGTGTAAAATTTCCCGTTGTTTTTAATCATTAAAGCACTGACTATGATCGGTAATTGCTAGAAGTGCTCTTTCCGCTGTAATATGCAATTTTATGCAATTTTTAGCGCATTAACCCCTTGGAGACGAACGACACGTATACGTGACGCATAAGATGCTCAGAATAATCGATTATTCCTACCGGTTACTTTTTATTGTAAGATTTGCTTTATTTAATGACAGCATTTCTGCGATTCAATTAGACGAAAATTTCTGTTTTGAAAAACCGGTGGTAAAAGATTAAAAATTCTATACAGGACGCTCGTCGCGAAGGGGTTAAGTGTTGTTGACAAGTGCTGTCGATTATATACAGGGCTGCACGAAAGACTTCGAATATCAGTAGCAATTGCTGAAGATGGATTTTTATTGAGCTATGTATTTTTTTAATTGCTTATTTAGATATCTCATTTCATCATATGAAAACATTAAAATTTTTAATAATATTCTGTTAGTGTTGGAAAGTGTTTCATAATCTATGCCGGATGCATAATTTTTCGTTCTTGTTTAAAAATTCATTATTGCATTTGTCGGCTACCATCTTCATTATTTGCTTAAATTTTACTCAAACGTTTTCAGTACAATGCTTAAATTTAATGAATTATTTTAAACAGAACAATGGCACGTTTACAAAAAATGTTTAATAGAAAAAATAACCTCATTAACAAAGTCAAACAAACGAAGCACGACAAAAACATAAATAAATATAATTATGTTCTTCTGTTTTTTAGCTAAAAATATTTTATCTTTGTTTTCACTTTTACTTTAATTTAGGACTAAAATAGAAAGGATTTAAATAAATTTAATTAAAGTTTCTTTGAAGAAGCTTATTTCTTCTTTTAATTATTTTTTAGGTTTATTTCTTTTTCTAAGTCTTTAGAATGAATTCTAAATCCTCTTAAAAGTATAATGAAATGTTATTTCTTGTTTTCATTTCTTATTCCTGTTTTAAAACTCAAATAGGTATTTCATTAAAGTTAGTTAGATTAATGAATAACAGATGCTTTATAAGACAAAGTATTATTTCTAAAATAACTCAGATTATGTTTCAGTAATCCATTTCTCCAGAAATTAGCATATTTCTAAATTTTTCTTTTCTTCTCTTATAACATATATTCACAAAGGTATAAACATGGCTGTGACTGGTAAGGAAATTTGAATACCAGTATTTCCGAATAGAAAAATTTGCCTTATTTAATTTCAGAATTCAGCAATTAAATGAATCAACAATAACTATTTAAAAATTCTGGTATTCATATTCACAGACGCGTAACAACCCTGCACATAAATTAAAAAAGCTAACAGGGTTCGCACGCTTTTACCACAACTTTTTAATAGAATATTTTGACTTACCAAGGTGCATACACCACTTGGAATTTCCAAGTAGTCTGGCACCACTTTTTCTAATTCGAAGATTTTTATTTAATATTTAAATAGCAAAAATTGCAAACGCCTCGTTTAATTGCAGTATTTGGAATACTTTTCTGCATTTAAAAAAGGCGAAAAATTCTATTAAAAATTGGGGTAAAAGCGTAAAAACTCTGGCTAATATTGGCTAAATCTTAATTTTTTTATTTAGTACATCTCGTAGTGTTTCAGTGAATGCTTAATTTTTCAAAGGGTTTTTTGATTGTACTGAAAACATTGCTATAAGAAATCTGTCAATATTTTTCCAACATATTGTCCTATAATTCCAGATATTTCTTAGGCAAAGTACAGAAAAAATACAATATCAGACTATTATTCGCTTGCTTTTGAGTTATAACTAATCTTTTTTTATAATTCTTTTATTTAAAGTAAATTATGATAATTTCATACACATATAATCCTTCAATAACTATATCAAGGGGTGTGGACAGGAGGTAATAAGAGGAACTGTTGGATTGATCCCTGTGTTAAAAGCGTTCCTATTAAGGGCAATTTTAGATTTCACACAGAGTACATATGCATCACATGTATGAGGTATTTGTGAAGGGAGGCATAGGCTTAACCTGTACAGGTCTTTACAATTTTCCCTTGTTGAACCACTGCTTTTTGAATCATTACTACTAAAATTATTTCGATTGTGTTTCGGTAAAGAATTATTACTCAAATATTTTATCTATTTATAAAGTTGTGTTTCCATACAATACTGTGTAGGTGACCTATTGTTATTGGGTTAAGTATAGTAGTTAAAATAACCTAATGTAATAGTGTCTACTAAAGAAATATTATATCAATATTGAAGTATTTATTTTTCAGAATTTCCTAGCAAAACGTTGCTGCTATTATTTTACACAACATTGACAAAATATTGTCATAACATTGGAAATAATTTTAGTGATCATCATTTATGCAATAGTACAATTAATTTTGATGTATTTGAATAAAATATTATAACTGTCAAAACAGGGATATTTAATTCCAACTCATTCTAGTGATATGCCAAAGTTGCTAAAACATTTTTATTAGTATATGAATGGTTCAATTGTAAAGACAATAATATAGGAGTAAATTTGTACGTTTATCCAATATTAATGGATTCATATATTCGTCACATTGTAGTCAATATTAGCAGAGGCGTAGCGTCAAGGGGGGGCACGGGTGACTTTACTACGAGTATTTTTATATTCTATATTTGGCCTTATTTATTTCATACCGTTCAAAGATTAAATAAGGCTAAATGTAGTATATAATTATACTGGTAGTAAAATGATCGTGCCCCCCTGATGCTACGCCACTGAATATTAGCAATCAATATTCATTCATTATTAATAAAATAGTGGCATAGCTTTGTAGTTTTGCCAGTGGGCTACTTTTATAAAATTCAGATTTCTTAATTACCCCAGTTTCTTGAAATAGTAAAATTAACATTCAATGAGAAATTAAATAAGGCGAAATCAAAACGAATTACACCACTTCAAAAAGTGGTGCCAATCAAGAAATCTGAATTTAAAAAAAGTAGCCCACTCGCAACACTATAGCTTTGTAGAAGGGTGATCCCGAATATATGATACAAACTTTAAGCGTTAGTAATGGAAACAGTAACAATCATTTATTGTATCAAAAACCACGGACAGAAATCTATTTATCTAGTCAAAATTACAGGACGTCAAACTCCAATCCGAAGTCCCTTTTTCGTTCATAACTTTAATAGTAGTGAAGATACTTTAACCCATTCGCGGCCAACCACGAATATACTCGTGATGTTAATCTAAAATTACGAATTCGTGCCGGAAATTTTCGAAAGAAGAATTTTTATTTTATGTAATCATAAAATGTCTGTAGTTAAATAAAGTAAATATTCCTATTAGTAAAACAATATTTTCTGGTATAAATTCAAACTTTCTAAATAAAATAAAATTCCGGTAATTTTAACCCGGCAGTGAACATGTTAATGAAATCCTTGCAATATCCTTACAATCCATACAAAGAGGAGTCTGTTGCTAATTTTCTTAAAATATATTCACCACTGTTAAAGTTATGAGCGAAAACTCGACTTCGGATTGGAGTGAGACTTCCTGTAATGTTGACTAAATAAATGGATTTTTGCCCCTCGTTTCCTATACATAAAATGATTGTTACTGTGTCCTGTACCCTTAAAGTTTGTATCATGAATTGGGGATCGTGAAACCACTAATATTAAAGAAATAATTAAACTTGAAATAATCCTAATAAAAGTATCTCATTTTTACATTATTCCTGTTACATTGTAAATATATTTAATGCAACGCAGATTTTTCAGAATATTCTTTTTGCAAAGTAAATATGTCAATATATTTTTAAGAAAAACAAAAAAACATAATGTTACAGGGTTCGTACGCTTCAAGGACTTTCAAGCAGCTTTTACCAGAATTTTCGTAAAGCAATATTTGGCTTATTTAATGAAAAAAAAATGCTATCTTCAGATATAGCAACCAGTACTCTACGAAATTTCTGGTACTGTAACACATAAAATCTCCCCAATCTCCTGATACGTACGAACCCTGTGTTATTGCATTAATATAGACCTACTTTAGATAAATGATATTATGCTTAAAAAACCTTTTTTATAATTTTATTATGACAAATACAACGGAGCGAATACTTTCAAGTTCACCAGGATAGCCAGAATGTACATTGTAAATTTTAGAAAAAGAAGTATTGTAAAGAAGCAAAACCATTATAAAATAAATAAACAACTCACTTATTTAACCCGGGAGAAATCGCGCTTACCCAGGGTATGAATAGTTTTTACTTTGTTAACAATAAAAACAAATACTACTTGTCACCTTATTTAGCCGGAGACAATTGTTAAAAATTCTGCGATAAAGTAAGTTGAAGATTCAGAATAGATAGAAAATGTCATAATTTTTTAATTAAAAATAACTCATGCTATGGTTTTTTCCTTGGAATTCTGGTTATAATAAATATAACCAGAATTGTGAGTGTTTTTCTTATTCAAATGGATTGCATGCTACCACCTTTTTGAAACAGTAATGTTCGCCTTGTTTAATGACAGATTAAATAAAGCAAAAATTACTATTAAAAAAATGGTAGCAATTAGGTAATCAGAATTTAAAAAAAAAAACATCCAACTGATAACACGGGTTCTAATTAAACCTGTAACATAGCTGTCAACTTCTACGCCTTTTTAAAGTCAAATAAATATAACCGAACCAGAAATTTTATTTTAAAAAATTAACTATGTAATACATGGAATCACAAATTTTATGAAATAAAATTTCTGGTTCAAAGCATGTTTATTTGGTTTTAAAAAGCGTAGAAATTGATAACTATGCAACAATATTAAAATGAAACGTGTTCCCTTTAACGGAAAAAATGCTTCTTTCATGTACATTTTTCCATGATTAAATCTTACCGGAAAAAGTTATAGCTTGAAAGAAAAAGAAATATATAGACGTGATGAGTTCAGACTTTTCTTTATTAAAAAACAGTAAGTTAAATTGTTCCCTAAATTACTCAAATGAAATACCAGATTTTCCTACTCATGTTATTTTTTATAGAATACAAATGTACGATTTACGAATTAACACTCTGTTGTACCATTTTTCGTTTTACAATCTTGTCTCATTGCAATACTTTTCCGTTATTGCTCAAATTTATTCACGTTACATTTCACGCAATGTCTTTTAATCAGTATTTTATGGGTCTTTTTATAGGTTCTTTGCCCGGTTAACTGACAGCAAAGAGCCATGTTTGAAGGCGTGGTCGCCTATGCTCTGAACAAATACCTAGGGCGGTACGTAGAAGACTTGGATAGCGAGCAGCTAAATGTAGGCATTTTTAGCGGTAAGTAGATCTGACACGCACTAAAGTAATGCAAATTTATAGTCATGTGCAAATAATTACAGATTTTGTGAAATATTTATAGATAAGGTGTATAATTGTATGAGTAATATTTTATATTGTATGATCAACTGTTTGTCTAACGAGGAAAAATTCGAAAAAATTACAGAATATTCTTGTCATGGGTTTATATTATATGTCTATAAAAAAATTTCATGCGGAACCTCAATATATCGGCAGTAAAAAATAAAAAATAAATAATATATATATATATATATATATATATATATATATATATATATATATATATATATATATATATATATATTGGTGATTCATGAAATTTTTAAAAAATACGCGTTTATGATAAACGCTAGAATTATGAACGCTATAATACGTTCAATTACCGGAAAGATTTTAACGGTAAAACATAAGCCACTGATATTTTGCCAGAATTCTACATGAGGTATATTAAATACGTAGCACGCGGTCAAAGTTTGGCTCGCTGATAACTTATCTGTAGTCGCCAAGCCTTTGGCATTTTTATATGTTTCATTCAATTCATGTATGATGCAGATAGTACAGATTTCCCGTATATACTTTCAGTAAAGTTGGCTGCATTGTTGCCAAGTTGAAGAATTTATATTCAATATATATATATATATATATATATATATATATATATATATAGCTATTTCACTATAGTATTCGTCTCTTTATTTATTTTGTGATTATATACATCGAAGAATACTAGTTTAGTAAAACATTGTAGCGATTTTAAATTTATAAATTATTCCAGAATCTGGCAACATTGCTATTTAGTTAGAAATGTCAAAACAACAGAGTGTATATACAGGGTGTCCCAAAAAGGAGTACCTATTTTTAAAAATGAATAAGAAACAAACGAATAGAGTTATTGAATAAATTCTTGCAGGAAACGGTTGTGTGAAGTCTGGAATTTTGTTTAGAGTACTTTATTATGTTAGTTAAAATTCTTACCGACAGATGGCGCTGCGGCTACTTCATTCATCAGCAATAGTTGAAAATTAAATGACAATATTTTCAATATGTCCTCAATTCATCACAATAACATGCCGGAGTCTTAGAATGAACTTTCACTGACCACGTCTGCTTCTGTCTGGTCTTCACGCATGCTCCGTTTGTTCATATAGCCACCAAAATGTGCTGTAGCGCCATCTGTCTTTCAGATTTTGAACTATCATAATAAAGTGTTCTAAACAAAATTCCAGACTTCACACATCCGTTTCCTGCAAGAATTTTTTTAATAACGTTATTCGTTTGTTTCTTATTCATTTTTAAAAATAGGTACTCCTTTTTGGGACACCCTGTAGTATACTAGCTGCAAAAGGTACTATAGTAGGGTGGAAAAACGAACAATGTTCTAAATTAAGATTTCTTTGAATCTGTTAAAACTAAAAAATTAAATTAAATTTAGTAATTACTTTTAAAACGTAAATGTTCGCTAAGAATATTTGATAAAGTATTCGAAATTTAACACTAGAACGACGGTGAGGGGCCATTTTGGCCCCTACCAAAAGAAAACATGTCGATTCGAACCGGATATTTCTTCATACAATAAGTTAAATTTACACCGCACCAAAATAAGTTAAATAAATTATTTAAAAGTCCTAAATAAAAATTATATTTTTATGAAACTTGTGTAAAATTTCCCCGTCGTTCTAGTGTTAAAAGGATAGAAAAACAATTTATAATCATGATTAAATTGAAACTATTGGAGCTAGAATTTCAATTTTGCTTTTAATCATAAATATAAAGTAAACCCGTGATGAGAAATCATACTTTCTCATTGTTGCACTATCCTTTTTTTTTATAATCATCGTTGAGCATCGTACAGTCCGGTTTTTTTTGTGGCAACACTAATTTGAGAGTAACCTTTCATTTCATTTATGAAAACAATGCCGATTTAAATTTTAATAAACAGAAATTTTTAATTAAAAAAAAACATGCATTAATTGTGAGTGTACTATGTCAAAGACGCTTCAAAAACTTTTCGAATGATACCTCATTCTTAGTTGTGCGTTTCGTAAATTGATTGAAAAATGTATGTTGAAAACAGAAATAATATATATATGATGATGTATGATGAATTGTTAGTTTGAGTGAGTTCAATTAAAGACAGGGCCGAAATTAACCCTTAAATGCCCAGAGTATCAAATTTGCAACACTTTTATTTAACTATTAATAAATCAATCAAGTTCTTCGCTACCACTATATTTATATCGAAATATTAATCCTGTAAAAATCACATAAATATGCTACTAAACAAGGTTAAAAATATAGCTTAAAATGTCTGGTATCTAATCTTTAACCTTTCAAAGCAAAAATTTCTTTTAGAATTGTGGTTTTATTTACTTATATTAAGGATTAGACACCAGAAATTTTAAGATATATTTTTTAATTTATTTAGCAGCATATTTGTGGTTCCCTTTTTTCCATTTTTTTTTTTTTTTTTTACAGGATTATATTTCGATATAAATATAGTGGTTGCGAAGAGCTTGATTTATTTATTAAATGTTAAATAAAAAGTGTTGCAAATTTGATACTCTAGGCATTTAAAGTTTAAGGAGGATCAAGCGAGGTATATGCCCCATGCACTATAGTAGAAAGGGGCCCTGAAAGAAAATTTGTATTTCGGTACCAAAAATAAATAAATAAATAAACATACCTAGGCGAAAATGTCACGGAATTGGACAACCCAAAGTAAAGATGTATTCGTTAATTTTACATTTTTGCTTTGGACAGGGCCGGTTTCTCCATTAGGTGTCTACCAGGGGCGCCAGAACAATACTTCATTAACGAATTCATCCAGGATGCCTACAAGATCAACACAGTGTTCCAATTAGGTCTGAATTGGGTCAGATTTTATCATGATGGCAAGTTTTGCATGGTTTTCTTTTGTGTACCCATGTTAACAAACTATGAGATCTTCATACTTGATTAACGAACTCATCCAAGATACTTGCAAGATCAATATACTCTCCTATTTAGGATCGAACTGGCTCAGTATTTTGGACATTATAGTGATGACAAGATTTCCATTATATATAGATAAATATATGTATATAAATGGAGTAATTGAAATAGGTCAATTTCTATGGAAAACAACCTAGAAATCTTAAGATTAATGTTCTTCCTAAACATTATTTCATATTTCAAATAAAACTTAAGGTGATAGATTTAAAAGTGTTCTTTATAAATTTATTTTGGTAAGAAAAAGGGCGAGGCACCAAAATTCATGCTTGCCCATGTGAAAAAAATCATAGTTTCGGCCTTTCAAAAATCCGAGTGTGAAAAGATGTTATATAACAAAAGTTAAATTTCGAGATCATTGAAGCGAAAGCGATTTTGCTAGTTAATCCATTTGCATCATTACTGCATGCGTGGGTGCATTTCTGGGATTTCTCTTTTACTCAGAAATTCAGAATTCATAATCAGAAATTCTGAATAGTAATTTTTGCTTGATTTAATGACAGACGTTTCGTGATTACATTATCTAAAAATTATCTTTTCCGGAATAGCCGGTATGGATCAGGGTTGCCAGTTTAGCCTTTTTTTAAATTCAGAATTTCCAAATTCATACCGGTAATTTCAAAAGACGAATTTTTACTTTCAGTAGTCAGAAAATGTCTCTCATTAAATAAAACAAAATGCGCATCTATTAATTTCTAGTATGATATCAAAATTCTGAATTAAAAGAAAGGTCAACCTGGCAACCCTGGTATGGATTTGGAATTTCTGAAAAAAAAAAAAAAAGGAAATTCCTGAAAGGCACACATATATGCGCTTATGTTGCAAATGGTTTAAGAACCTCTGTCTAGACATTAATGAAAGACATTTGCGATATAGTTTTAAATGCAACATTTCATTATGTGTAGTAGTACAAGTAGTGTAAGAATAGTCTAGTGTCATAATTTGTCCTCGATCACTCAATAAACAGTTTCCAAACTTCCATCGGTGTGATTATTTGACAAGTCAACAATGTGGGACGACATATCAGTACAATATATCATATAAGTATTCACATCAGGTACATTTCTTTTTCTAAATTGCATTTGAAGCATTTCAGCGTGAAAATCTCTGTCTAGACATTAATGAAAGTGATTTGGAACATAGTTTTAAATGTAATCTTAATTTTTAAATACATAGTTTTAAATAAATTTGAGAAGAAGGACTATTAACTGTTGAGAAATGGAATATCAGTGAGGAAACCGTAATTCTGCAGAATTTTACAAGCTGTAAAGCGGAGATTATTTTCCAAAGTTTTATTTTTTCATATCCGTACTATTACTATTACAAATTTTAAAAAAATGTATGGCTATCTTTGAAAAGTACTTTATTGGCCTTTTCCTTCTTAATCTCGACTGTTTTTAACTATTAAACATTTTATCTTTTCATTTAAAAAAATAATAATTACTATATTTTTTTGTTTTTTTAATTTTTAATTTAAATTTTTAGTTCTATCCTTAGCGCTTTTCTAACATTAATTATAATTATAGTCATTCTCATGCAGTATTTGGTGAACTTGCGACATAGTTTTAAATGCAAGATTCCATTGTGCGTAGAAGTACAAGTGGAGTAAGAATAGTGTCATAATTCGTTCTCGATCACTCAATAAATAGTTTTGAAACTTTCATCCGTGTGATTATTTAACAAATCAAGAATATGGAAGGATATATGGGTACAGTATATCACACAAGGATTCACTAGTGATGGTTATAATGAAGGATTTTGTCACTCGAATGAATCAGTCGGACATGCGCAAAAGCATAGTCAGCAACCTTCATATTCATTTTAATTATTACCACCAAAAATTTTGCAATAAATAAATAAATAAATAAATAAATAAATAAAATACATTGTTGCCAACCTTTGTATTTCTTTTAATCAATTACCTCCAAAAATCTCGTAAATAAGAAGTATTTCATATTTATATGTATTTCTCAATATAATTCGTATTAAAATCAAAACATATTTCTCCTTAAAAGATTTCTGTCGGAAATTAATTTTTAATAGATACGAAAGGTTAGCAGCTATTATTTTGCGCATGACTGAGTGAATCATTCGAATATCAAAATCATTCTTTCCGCCTATTAGGATTAATATCAGGAATATTTCCTGCAGGACCATGCAATGAGAAAACTGCTCACGGGGCAAATTTCAATTTCCCCCCTCCCCCCCCCCCCCCCCCGCTACTTCTCAAAACAGAAATAAATTATATTGAATAAATATTTCGTGTTTTATTTTGGAAATTCAAAAGGTTTCATTTTAATTCCGAAATTCCAAACAACTAAATAACATAACAGAAAATTGTACATATTTGTTAGACAGATCATGATGTTTTGCGACAGTGAAAAAAGAATGACGAAGAGAGAAAAAGAAATTCCCCGGGAAATAATAGACAGCCAAAATAATAATAATAATAATAATAATAATAACAATAATAACTAGTCGTTGGGGGCCACCGTAATACTTACCCATCATGGATATGCATAATGTAAAATATTAAAATAAAAATGTGTAAACTACTTATAAAATGCATTGCAATTCAAATAAAATCGTGGCTTGATGACGTCACAAACTTTAAAGGCTCGATTACTGAATTGCTTGAAAGAAACATCCTTATAACTCCAAAAATAATAATCCTATTAACTAGCGGTTTATTGCATCTGATTAGGCGTCAAATTTCTAATTAAAATATATCTTTGAAGTGAAATTTGGATGAAATACAGGGTCATGAAAAATCGAAGAGTGTGGAAAACAGGATTCCAAATATCTCGGCAACTAATTATCCGATCGACTTCATGCTTTATTCAAAATTTATGTTTTTTTATTGTCTTTTATATTCATTTCTTAAAATATACAATTTCGAAAATTTTTATATACCTTTCATCAGAACGAATATTTCGAGAGTCCGAAAAAAATTGTTCCGGTTAATCGAGGTTATTGAAATGAAATAGGCTTCTTCCCATTATTACATACTAAGTAAATACCAAATTGCAAGTCTCTATCTCAATTTTTTCGGGAGATAGAGCGTTTACAGACACACACACACACAGACACACAGACACACAGACGGACGGCAAAATTTTTTTTCTAAAAATATGTTTTTCGGAATCTCCAGTGTCTGAAACGTGTAAATCCGTCAAAAAAAATGTTTCGATTTTCAAAACGATTACAAGACTTACCCTATACTACGTATGATGGGCAAGTAATAAAAGCGAGGTTAGTAGTATACATTTGGCGCCCCCTAAATTTTCGCACTCGGGGCGATCGCCCCTTTCGCCCCCCCCTGCTCGCACGGACCTGATTTCCTGGTCGAAATAGCATTTTAAGAATTTCAGATAGAAAATTAGTATTCAGAATTTGAGAAGAAGGAGTATTAACTTTTGAGAAATTGAATATCATTGAGGAAATCGTAATTCTAGATATTTTTTCAAGCAGTCAAATCGAGATGATTTGCCGAAGTTTCCTTCTTTTATTTACATACTGTTACTACTACTAATAAAAAAAATGTAAGGCTGTCATTGAAAAGTTCTTAATCTCGACTGTTTTGAACAATTAAGAATTTTATCATTTTACTTTTTTTATTTAAAAAAAAAACTGTAATTACTATTTCTTTAAATTTAATTCTTCATTTTTAGTTCTATCTTAAACGCTTTTCTATCACTAATTAAAATTATACTCACTCTTATGTAGTACTTACTAATTAGTGAATTTGCTGCCAGAAGCCTAATTCGGGTTAAAAAAAAGAGTATTTGAATAAAATGCTTCTATTTCGTGGCTACTAAAAAAAAAATCCGTAAATATTGGCACTTGGCATAAGACATTTGCTTGAAAACGAAATTGTTTTTTATGCATTCTTGTTCATAATGAATTATTGAAACTACTACGCAATGAAATACAGGGTGTTTCAATGCCGAAGCTACAAATTTTAAGAGGTGGTATAGCACAATAAAACAGATAAGGAAACATATAGGAAACTATGGTCGCGGTTCATTCAAAGGGGTAACAACAGCTCCGGAATAGCATTTAAAACAGGTGATATTGCGGTAACTTTTACTTCTTTGGCGATAGCTAAAATATAGCTATTGCCAAAAATATACATAGATATAGAGAGAGGGGAGAGAGACAGAGAAAGAGAGAAAGCGAGAGCTCAGTATAGCTCACGCAGTAATGAATTTCTACATGTTTTGTGAAATATATAGTAATTTGGGCTTGATGATTCTACATGGTTCCACAAATATTTCACTTTATTTCATTTTATTTTAATTTCTTTTCTACACATCTTTCTACATTATTCACAACAGAGGTTCACTTTCGGAAAGAGATTCACAGGGTTAACTTTTTATTTCCCTATTTCTGTATGATGAATTCTATGTTATTTTATAATAGTTATATACAGGGTGCGTCAGGAAAATGTTTTTTTAAAGCAATAGCACTTAGACAAACATCTATACACTATTACATGCCACCAAATCAATTGAAGAATAAACAGAACAACAAACGAAACAAGAGTGACATATAGAGACTATAGAGAAAACAAAAAGTCAACTGTGAACAGGGAATACAATCAATTAGACTGATGTTCTGAGGTCCTCATTAGTTCCCTGGCCTCCCAATATCTGCCAGATATACTATTACTTAATAGTGTGGGGCACAGTGGTAAATGCTGTGCATTCAAGATTACATCCTCTCCACAAATAGTGCAATTTGGACTTTCAAGAATACCAAATCTGAAAAGGTAATTAGGTAGACAATCGTGTCCCGTGGCAATTCTAAATAAAGCAACACTTGTTCTTCTTGGTGCTGTAGGGACATGAGATATTGCATTTTTCCATTCTTTATTTTCGATTTCACTTAGTTTTCTCCTTTCATATTGAGAATCCATTTTTCTCTTTATAATTCTTGATATTGAATTGAAAGGTATTTCATTGCTTGGTGTTTGTGTTATTTTAGTTCCTTTTTCGGCTAGTTGGTCAGCCGATTAATTCCCGTATATTCCACAATGCGTAGGGATCGATTGTAGTTCCACTTCCTTTCCACTCTCTGTTAGTTGTTTAACCCCTTGAAGGGCACCGGTATATTATATATACCACTTAATTTTAATCCCAAAATGCCACAATACCACCAGAATTTTATAATCAAATTTTGAATTTATAAGGTACATTAGGAAAAGCTTTTACTTATTTTTAAATAAATCCGTTCGTGAATCCTGGTGTCATTCAATCATTTCAATATTTTAGCTACAAGAGTACTTTGCCCCTGCAGGGGTTAAAATTTTTCCTGCAGTCCTCAATTCTTCTTGAGTCGGGAATCTTAAAGGAAGTGCGTCAGGAAAATGTATACATACACTGTTTAAGGTGTCATAACTTTCTAATTTTTTTTTTCTTTTCAAAGTGTCATTAATTGAAAATAATGAGTGGATCAAGATTAACTTTTGAAAAAAGAAAATTTATTTTAAAATACTATTCGAAATATAAAAATGCAGCAGAAGTACAAAACCAATATCGCAGGGAGTTTCCGGCAGATCCACGTATGCGACTTACAATTCATCGGATAAAAGATAAGTTTGAAACGAATGGATGTTCCATAAATAACATTCTGGAACCTCAGTTGAGCAAGAACACAATATGAAATGTTTGTTGAAGTTTGTGAATCAATAGTCCACCGTTATAAGGAGTATATTGAACACAACGATAATAAATTTGAACATCTTCGGTAGGTGGAAAAGTTATACATTTTATGTAGATTCTTTTGCAATTTAAATATTAACACTAGAACGCCGGGGAATTTTACAAAAGTTTCATAAAAATATTTCACACCAGAATTTTTATTTAGGACTTTTAAATTACTTATTTAACTTATTTTTGTGCGGTATTTATTTAACTTATTGTATGAAGAAATATCTGGTTCGAATCGACATTTTTTCTTTTGGTAGGGACCAAAATAGCCCCTCACCGTCGTTCTATTGTTAATTATATGTAAGTAAAAACTGTAGTTATAATCATTCAAATTGTGCGTACATTTTTCTAACGCATCCAATATAAAACTGTGATTTAAAACTCGGAGCTATTTTAAGTCGAGAAAATAAGCAAAATAGAGTACATTTTGTAGTTTTTCATTAAAATTGTGTATAAATTTTTCTAACGCATCCAGTAAAAAACTGTGTTTTAAAACTCGGAGCTATTTTAAGTCTAGAAAATACTCAAAAAAGAGTACATTTTGCAGTTTTTTAAGTATTTATTTTAAACGTACAATTTCCACTTTTGATTTGTTGCTTTGAAAAAAATAGCACAAAATCTTAAATTAATAGTGTCTGAGGATGTTAAAAAAGGAATTTACGTATAATTTAACGCGTTTCACCAATTTTCTTACGTTTCAAAAGGGCAGCAGAAAATAGATTATACTTAAGGGGATAAAACACTACTCAAAAATTTAATGAAAATATTCCTCTTTACAGCAACAGTTTTTAAACTTCATCTGTAGAACTCAACCCTAAAAAATTTAATATGGTGCCTTTAATGTTGTTGGCTCGTTGAAATATCAAAGCGTTATCCTAACACTCATTCATAAAGTTACATTTCAACGTCGTTAACTTTGCAATCTAGTTTTATGTTCTGTCGTAAAATTTACTGCCGTTATCAAAAATGCCATGCACAAAAGTGATATTTTCCGCCAAATTTTAATGGCAGTTAAGCTTTTAGCTTTTGCTTGGCATTAGAAAGTTTATTAAATTTTGGAAAATAAAATGCATTTTCTTTAAATTGGAGTTTTAGGGATAACATTTTATCAAATAAGCACACACACATCTGGATAATAAACATTAAAATATAATTATTGTCTGATGACATTTTAAAATATAATGTTTTAATAAATATTTATTAACACAACATATTTTACCATCGTTCTATATACAGCGTTTATTCAGAAATTCTGAATTCTCACCAAAAAGTTTGATTCGTTTTTATTGTTTTGTAAGTTATTGTTTATTTTGTGAATAACGTAAAGTAAAATTGGTATTCAAAATTTTCTGGCCTGAATTAGGTATTTTTGAATGAAAAATCCGCCAGATTTAGCGTTCTATGTATAAGACAAGATAAAAGGTATACAAATACTTAGCGAATTGTTCTTACACTTTGGCGATATAAAAAACATGTTTGACCTCACATTTTGCAGTGAAGATTTTGTCACGAGAGCAATTAAGGGCTTACAATAAAGCGAGTAAACAAAATATTATCTGCGATCAAATCTGTATCATAAAATGCTCGAAATGATCTGCAGATGTAATAAACATTTTCATGGGCCCAGTATGATGCCTGAATGTATTTGTGTAAGAATAGCACTGATATTCATGAAGATATAAATGTTTACATTACAAATTTTAAAAAATGTAGCCGCAAGTTTTTTGTATATAAAATGCAGAGTTTTCAAACATATTCAATAGTCATGACAAAATGTAGTAAAAACATTATATATTGCATTTAGAAAATAAATATATTATAGTTCATAAAATGTGAGCATTTGTACGAAATAATTTTTAAGTGCGCATGCGCGAATGATAATACAATTTTTCTTTCATAATTTGATAGTCAACTATATAGGGAAACTTATATAAAAATAAGTCAGTCAAATATTGAAAATCCACTTTTTGGCAATTAAGTGACATTTAGTTTTTTTTTACTAAAAGTGACTTGATTATAAGAGATTCTTTACATGCTACAACTGGTATAATATAAACTGTTGTAGTTTATGAAATATAAATTAACACATTGCGGGAACGGAGAATTCTGGTTTTTATTTAACCAAATATCACTGAATAAGGTCATGGCTTCTACCTTTCAGAAAATACATTTATATCATATAGTCCATATATTTTAAGAATGTAAGACATTTTATAATTAATCAGTACATTAAATATATTTACTGATGCATAAACTTGAGAAACCTGTTTAGGAAACCAATTTACAAAACAATTTCAGAAGATGGAGAAGCTTCTACTGTTTTAAAACCCAAATTTCACAAAAACATACGGTAGATAATCTGTTAATGATATACTATACGTATAATACTTACTAAAATATAACCATTGTCTAGTTATATTTAATCACTATTAATCACCAAAAATTAAGGATTATTATTATTATTATTATTATTATTATTATTATTATTATTATTATTATTATTATCATTATGTGAAAATTTCAATGGTTTCAATATTGGTTGTCTTTGTATAATTTCATAGAAACTCACTAATGCAAAAATTTTGAAAATTCATATATATTATTTTTATTTTGTGATTTCTATTCTCAAACAATCAATAAATTCGAAAGTACCTTACAGTCATACCCGTGTTATACTATAACCTAAGAATACCTGACAAATATAGTGGAATATTATATGGCATGTAAAAGAACAAGAATATTTGTGCATAGTGAAAGCTTTAACCCTTCTTTGCATGAGTTTTTCTTTTACAATTGTGTTTTTTTATACATATATTAAATATTAGACACCAGAAATTTTAAGATAGATTTTTAACTTTGTTCAGCAACATAGTTCACGGAAAATTTACTGGATTAATATTTCTATATAAATATAGTGGTGGCGAAGAAGTTGACTTATTTATTAAAAGTTAAATAAAAAGTGATGGAAATTTGCATCACTATGCAATTAAGGGTTAAAAAGATTAAATGTATGATATGTCACACTGCACGCACGACGACATGTATGCACAAGCAAACATACCTACACATACATTGCAGGAAAAATACGTGTACACACTATTATGTATCTTATACAGGAAGGACTCTCTTACCACCGTAGCAAACTTCCATCAGTAACTTTTTATAGAAAGTTCCTCCATATTAAAACGGTTTATTCATGCAGAATTTCTGTCAATAATAAGGTAACATTTTCTATTCGTTTTTACACATGGAAGTTTCCCCTGGCAATAATCAGGTCCGATACAGTATAAATAAGAAAGTTCCATCGTCCTGAAAAAAGTCTTGAAGGGATAAAGCTAGACTTGTGTAACAAGTGTCTACTTACAGAAAAAAGTCATTGCGCTATCATATGACAATAACTGAAATGCCCTTAGTGGCGAAATTTGGAAGTTATTGGTATTATGTCCAAATGCACGAGAGATAGTGAAAAAAAGTCAATTACAAAAATGTACAGCATCCTCGACTGAGTATCAAATGACGATTTACATGAAAAAATAATTTTATTAGAATCTGTAAAATGTTGTTTTTTCCGATAACCAATCATAGGCTTAAATTACGTCACTAATCGCTTTTCCCCACCCCCTAAATTTAAGGGCTACGCGCCGTCACATAATTGGCGACTGTCGTAGGCGGATTCTTTAAGCGTTTGCACGCTCTCTTGAATTAGAATACCAATAATTTTTAAGATTTCTTCGCCTTATTTTTCTGCGATTGAAAGAGTCAAGAAAACTTTTTAAAAATACTGTGGATTATATTAACGCTTAAAAAATCCGTCTATGACAATGGCCATTTTTGTGTTAGCGCGTTGCCCTTGTAGAAGTGTGGCATTAGAAGGCAGATGCATATTTACTAATAAATCCAATATTTTAAACAAAGTACAATTCATGTTAAGCGTGCTTAATGTTTCAAGCTTCTCCAACAATGCACATGCATTCACATGAAATGGCGCCGAAATAGCGGGACGACGGGGACAAGCAAACGTCAAACACTAATTTAAAATGTAATTTTTTTCTGAATAAATCCGAGATATTAATTATGACAATAAAACCCTTTTTAAAATTAAGTATTTATATTTCCATCTTTCGCTCGCCTGAAGTCGGCGCCTATGCTCACATGCATACACATACAATAACGGCCTGATTACCAACGGGGAAAACTTACAGCAGTAAAAATGTATAGAAATTTTCGCCTTATTTGTGACAAGAACTTTGTATGAATAAGGCGTTTAAATAAAACGAAAATATTTATTAAAATTTTCTGGTGGAAGTTTGCCCCTGCGGTAGTCAGATCCTGCATACAATGCTGCCCATGGTGGGCATATCAAGATTGAGAATATTTAAGTTGTTAACCTTATTAATCGTAAACCTATCGGAAATTTTACTGAAGTTTTATAAAACCATTTTTAACCAGAAATTTATAAAACTATTTAACTTTCGTCTTTAACATACTGTGTGATTTATATTTTATTTATTTCATGAAGAAATTTCTGGTTCCATTCGAAATATTCTCATTTGATACCGGTCAAATGGCTCGGTTGTTGGTATATTTTAGCGTTAAAATAAAATTACCTGACTTACGTTAGTTTAAGGTATCCGAATACCTTCGGAGGGCCTTTTTTAAAATTATTTTAAAATATGACTTTTTTTTTGCATTGTATATCATGATGTGATTAAAAAAGTAAAATAAAACAGAAAAAGTTATACATTTCAAATTATTTTACTTTTTTATTTTGGGGTAAAAATAAGCAAAAAACAGCGAAAATAATCACTTCCGCAAAACATCATAACTCAACTTTAAATCAAGATATTTTTATTTTGTAAGCATTATTATAATTATTAAACCTTTTTCTGAGGAATGAACTACTCTCATATTTGTGAGTCAAATATTTAAAACTATATAGAAAGTTAATCAGTGATGAAGCAAAAATTATTAAAAATTTATTGCAAATTGGAAACTTTATCAATAATTTAAAAAAAACTAATACACTTACTGTTACGAGTGTAGTTCATTCCCTTTATTGCACTTTGCAAATCATACAAAAAAAATTTGAAAGCGATTCATCCATAATTTTTTCAGTTATGATGTTTTGCGTAAACATAAAATGTTAAAAAATTGATTTTCCGAAAACGCAAAAACAAAATTTAATTCAAAATCTTACCTTTATTTTGAAAAGCAAACCATAATATGTTACTCAATTTATACACTATATTATCTATTTTGTTTAAAACAATTGCTGTTTTTCCTTTTCAAATTCTTTTAAAATTTTCTCTGCTTCTGTACTTTTGGGTTTACATAGCATTGAAAAACGTGCTGACTTCCGGTGAGCAGAACGATACTCCCGGTTTCAAAATACTGATACTTAGTAATATTAAAAAGGCAATAACTTGAATTCTAAATAAGATATAAACAAAATTCAAACAGATTTGGAAAGATAAAGAATCCGGCTATTATATTATACCAAAATATAAAAATCGATATTTTGGCTGAAAATCGGCTTTTAAAGGTGTTCGGATACCTTAATAAATAGGCAACTGCCATCTAATGTCACACTTCTAGAAGCCATTAGTTATGCATTTAATTCGGTGTTTGGTTATCAAAACATTAATATTTCGGGCTTAGAAGAATATTATTTTTATATGTAAAATGTCATTTCACATTAAATATTACATTTTTGTGATTGATTTTTTTATTTTTGGCAATCTCTCATAGTTTACGAAATAGGGTCAATAACATTCAAATTGTGTGTGGTTTTTTTTTTCAACTTTTTAATGACGTCTGGTAGACAAATTTCTGTAGAACAGTTCTGTTTTTAGATTTTTTAAAGGTACTGAGGCAACATAACAACTTTTGGAGAGAAAAAAAAATGTGGTCACCATTTCTTTGCCAATGCTCCTTTGATAGCTTGATTTATTTTATTTTATTTTATTTTATTTATTTATTTATTTTATTTATTTATTTATTTTTTTTTTTTTTTTTGCGGCTCTTTATTTTAAACCCCCGAACAAAAGATTCTCTTTTAATCTGCAGATCAAATAAGTAAATCCATGTTACATCTCCTGTAACAACTTGATAAAGATGTTTGGAGGTGCCAGAATCAAATTTTACAAACATTTATTCGCATCATGACACTGTTGTCAGCTTTTGCGCCTAGGTGAGCTCATGAGGCACCCATCTGCTTCTAAGCTTCCTGACTTTTAAACTTTCATGTAACAACTTAAATATTGCTGCCGATCCAATATTCAAAGTCTGCTGTATAGACTGATATGTAATTTGTAGGCTATCTTTTAAAATTATCGTTAGTTTTTGAGAATTTGAATTTGAGGGCTTTCCATTTCGCCCGTAATCTTTGAAATCAGGTTTCCCACGCTTAAATTCTCAGAACCATCTAAATATGGTTTGAAATGAAGGATGAGACGTTGGAAAAGCCTTTGATATATTTTTTTAAACAGTCTTTCTCATTAAAACTACTTTATAATCCTAAAAATTCATTATCCGGAAATGTTCTCGCGACATTGACATCCTTATATTGGTCATAGTGGGTCACCATAGGAACAGATCACAACTAGCCCTGACAGCCACGTGGCAAGGATTTGGCGGGAAAAATGCGAGACTACACCTAGTGAGGGCTCATATTTAATTAAGTGGCCGCCGCTGATGCCACCCCCCCCCCCCCCCACAACCCCAATTTTCCATATTACAAAACTTTCAGAGTGATCCTCGTAAGTTTGAATAGTTATTATATATATGTTTGCAAGATTAGGCCGTACTTAAAAAAATTACTGTTCAAAATTTACTATTGTAAATATGGAATTTCTGAATAAAAAAATTCGTTATATTTCATAATACTGCTTATTGATGACAAATATAATTTTTCTAGTTTTAAAATTTTATTTATAAAAAAAAATCCCATGTCTTTTTGAAAATTTCGGTGAAATCACATCATGTTATTGTCTATACTTTTCGAATTATTAACTCTTGCTGTGATTGTTAGGATACCCGATAAATGTTTCAGATTTATACTCTACATTCTAAAAGTAATTAAAACTTTCCAGCTTGTTCAAATTAAAAACTAAAAAAATCTATCTAACAACAGTTTGAACTTGTTTCTTTTCAGGCAATGTTGCTTTAATCATACAGTTATTTATTGTAATATTAATTCCACCTTACCCAGCGGCATACATTCATAAATATTTATTTTTTTATCTGTATCAAGTGTAGTGGGTCAGTTTTTGACATAGTGTTCAAGTGTTAGTTACTTTAAAATTCAGCTACACGTGCCCGAATGATTGATTTATCAGCTTATGGTTATATTGTTTTTTATATAATTATCTTTTGAAAGGCGTCACTTTTGAGTTTTAAATTGCTTCTATTTATTTTGGTAATGACACAAAATTAATTGCTATTTCAGTTTTAGTTTTTTTAATTATTATTCTGGAAGGAGGTGTAATTTGAAGACAGTCAAATAATATACATACAGGGTGTCCCAAAAACGATTGAAAATAGTTAATTTTTTTAATTGCATCAAGTGCATTGGGTCAGCTGTTGACATAGTGCTCAAACGTTAATTACTTTAAAATTCAGATACACATACCCGAATGATTGATTTATCAGCTTAATACTTTTGGTTACATTGTTTTTATATCATTATCTTTTGAAAGGCTTCACTTTTAACTTTTAATTTGCTGCTATTTATTTTGGTATTGGTTTAAAATAAATTTCTATTTTTGTTTTAGTTTCTATAATAATCATTCTCTAAGGAGGTATGATTTTAAGACAGGAATATAATATATATACAGGGTGTCCCAAAAGATTGAAAATAACTTTTGTCTTTTTTCCTGTATCCAGTGCAGTGGTTAAATTTTGGCACAGTGGTCAAACATTAATTACTTTAAATTCAGATACACGTACCCGAATCATTGATTTATCAACTTGATACTTTTGGTTATATGGTTTTTATATAATTAGCTTTTGAAAGGCGTCACTTTTGAGTTTTAAATTGCTTCTATTTATTTTGGTAATGACACAAAATTAATTGCTATTTCAGTTTTAGTTTTTTTAATTATTATTCTGGAAGGAGGTGTGATTTGAAGACAGTCAAATAATATACATACAGGGTGTCCCAAAAACGATTGAAAATAGTTAATTTTTTTAATTGCATCAAGTGCATTGGGTCAGCTGTTGACATAGTGCTCAAACGTTAATTACTTTAAAATTCAGATACACATACCCGAATGATTGATTTATCAGCTTAATACTTTTGGTTACATTGTTTTTATATAATTATCTTTTGAAAGGCTTCACTTTTAACTTTTAATTTGCTGCTATTTATTTTGGTATTGGTTTAAAATAAATTTCTATTTTTGTTTTAGTTTCTATAATAATCATTCTCTAAGGAGGTATGATTTTAAGACAGGAATATAATATATATACAGGGTGTCCCAAAATGATTGAAAATAACTTTTGTCTTTTTTCCTGTATCCAGTGCAGTGGTTAAATTTTGGCACAGTGGTCAAACATTAATTACTTTAAATTCAGATACACGTACCCGAATCATTGATTTATCAACTTGATACTTTTGGTTATATGGTTTTTATATAATTAGCTTTTGAAAGGCGTCACTTTTGAGATTGAAATTGCTTTACCAAAAATTATTACCATTGTAATGCCAATGTAATGCCATTACCAAAATAAATTTTTTAATGGCACAAAATTAATTGCTATTTCAGTTTTAGTTTTTTTAATATTTATTCTGGAAGGAGGTGTAATTTGAAGACAAGCAAATAATATACATATAGGGTGTCCCAAAATGATTGAAAATCGCTTTAGTTTTTTACCAGTATCAAGTGCATTAGGTCAACTGTTGACGCAGTGTTCAAACGTTAATTACTTTAAAATTAAGATACACGTACCCGAATGATTGATTTATCAGCTTGATACTTTTGGTTACATTGTTTTTATGTAATTATCTTTTGAAGGACGTCACTTTTGACTTTTAAATTGCTCCTATATATGCTGGTATTGGCACAAAATAAGTTGCTATTTTAGTTTTAATTTTTCTGGCAAATATTCTGGAAGAAAGTATAATCTGAATAGAGGGAAGTAATTGATATACAAGATCTCACACATACATTGAAACACGCTTTAATTTTTTAACTGTTGAAAATACGCAGTCAATGTAAATTGCAAAAATGTTCAAAATACGCTTGGAATTTTTTTTTTTAAATGTGATGACACTGTCCAGCCGTTAATTTTCAAATAGTTACACTTTTAAAATTTCATACGGTCCCTGGTCATATAAGTATGCTTTTACCACAAATTTTTAATAGAAAATTTCTATAATATTTAAATAGCAGAAATTGCAGACGACACGTTTAGTTGTAGAATTTCTAATACTTTTCTCCATTTAAATAAGGCTAAACAGTCTGTTAAAAAATTTTGGCAAAAGCGTACGAACTCTGTATAAGTTATATTTAGTAACATTTTCTTTATGTTCTAACAAAAACAACAATAAAAATTACATTCTTCTACGACCAAAATTCATCGAATAATGATAATTTAAATTTTGTAAAACCTAGGAACTTTCCGGCACTAAGAACAGATGGACGATTTTTAGTGCTGGAAAACTCAAAAATTTGATAAACTTTAGAGTATTATAATTCGGAAAATTTGGTCGTAGATAAAAAAATTGCTGTACTTAATTAAAAAAAAAAAAAAAAAAAAAAAAAAAAAGTTTTCTAAACATAATTTATAAAACTCTGGGACTGTATAAAATTTTATAAATTTATGCAACTTTGTAAAAATTAATGGCAACACTTTCATCAACATAATCTCGATCCACAATGTTTTAATAGAAATTTTATATTTTATATTTAAATAACACAAATTGCAGACGCTTCGTTTAATTACAGGATTTGTAATAATTTTCTGCATTTAAATATGGCGATAAATTCTATTATAAAAATTGTGGCAAAAGCGTACGGAACCTGTTAACCCATTCGTTGCTAACCACGAGCTTAGTCGTGGTTTTTTTAATCTAAAATTACAAATTCGTACCGGAAATTTCGAAAGAATATTTTTTAATTTATGTAATTACGAAACGTAATCACGAAAGTCTGTAATTAAATAGAGTAAATATTGCTATTAGTATTTTCTGGTATGAATTTGAACTTTCTAAATAAAATAAAATTCCGGTGATTTTAACCCGGCAGTGAACGTGTTAATACCTACCTTATTCTGAACATTTTCTTTCCAATTTACATTACAATCTTCAATAGATGAAATAAAGCGCGTTTCGATAATTTGGGGATACCTTATACCTAGGCGCTGACTTCACAGGGCGATAAACGCAATCACACACACTTCCACAACTATTTCTCAAATGTTCTTTTACCATTTTTAGTCACTGTTATTAATTACCACGAGTTAACACTTTAAAATTAGTGGTGGAAGTTTTCTTGATTGTCCCTGTCGCCTAAACCGGCACCTATGACCTCATATATTATATATACAGGAATACAGGGTGTCCGAAATGTCTGGAAACGGTCGAATAACTCGAGAAATATAAATCGGATTGAAAAACGAAAAAATACATGTTCAATATCTTAGGAAAATATATTTAGGGATATCAAAGTTGCCATTTTTCTAAAATATTGCACACGTATTTTTACGTTTTTCAATCCGTTATATATATATTTCTCGAGTTATTCAACTGTTTCCAGACATTTCAATGGAAACGATTCTCACTGCATTTTACTCGATTACAGCGCCATCTACGATGTTTCAACGAAAATGTTAAATTCAAAAGTTGCGTATTTGTCCCGTAGAATCCGAATCTGTAATACAAAATGGGGGGTCATCATTTAAGATTTCAAAGTTGCCGCCCCTTTCCCCCCCGGGGGGGGCAACGTTCGTATCCCTAAATAGATTTTTCAAAAATATTGAACATGCGTTTTGCCATTTTTCAATCCGATGTATATTTCTCGAGTTATTTGACCGTTTCCAGACTTTTCGGACACCCTGTATATATATATATATATATATATATATGGGTAAGGATTTCAAATAATTTTCATAATAATTGAAGCTATCAATTAGAAATTTCGTAAAACTCTATAGCGTTTTTACCACTATCATACATTTTATTATATTCTATATATATTATTATAATTTGATCTTGAGTTTGCATCATTAAAACCAAATCTACCAACCAACCATTTACTGTATAACTCGTATTCATACAGGACAACAAAGCCTTTGAGCTTTTACTTTTTTTTAATATTCAAAACGTCAAGCAAACAGTTTATAAATTCTAAATTTAATATCAAATAAAATAAAATCGAACACCGTCTTTGTGTTCGAACAATGTTTAAATTCCAGAATATAACTATCTTTTATACTTTTAACGGTAAGGACAGTTCTCCTGTTTTACACATTCTTAACAATATAGTTATTTCTAAAATAATTTACTTTACAAAAGTACAAAAGAAATACGCCATGAAATCTAAATTATTAAATTTGAAGTAGGCGTTAAAAGTAAAAATTAAGTAAAATTTTGTTTTGAAATCCAAAATTCCATTCGATTATGTTGTCTCTAGCAAGGTTGCCAGTTTATCTTTTTATTTTCAAAATTTCAAATGCTTACCAGAAATATCAAATAAAATGTTTTGTTTGATTTAATGACAGAGATTAAGAAAAAGAAAACTTTCTTTAGTTTGCCTAGTAGCTTTTATTTTTCCTAAAATTTATTATTTTGTAACCTTACACTAAATGTATGGTCTCTCTAAAGAGCCGTTTTTTTTTCGATATGGATTCGACCCTCTGTAGGATGTCATGTTGGATCTAATGGAACTTTTTTTGTTCTTTATTGTTAAGTTAATATTTCTTTATTATATTTTTATTTTCATCTTAACTTTTTATATTTCTCACGGCTTCCAATTTGCCTCGCAAGGCGCTTACATTTATCTTGGAAGTTCAGTTGGTACGCAACTAGGTATTACATTCCGCTAACTACATTCCTCCATTGTAAAAACACAAAGGGAATATTTTTCTTTCAATATTTCCAGTGCAAACTCAGTTTTTTGTGAATATTTCAATAATGCTAAATTGGCAAACCTTCTTGATGTTGAAAAAATAATTTTCCGGTGTGTAGGTTTTTTTTATGAAAGTATAATCATTTATAATTAATTACATGTACAATTTTATAAAATTATTTTTCGCAATGCATTCGGTTAACACGTTCACTGCCGGGTGAAAATTACCGGAATTTTATTTTAATTAGAAAGTTCAAATTCACACCAGAAAATACTAACAGCAATATTTACTTTATTTAACTACAGATATTTCGTGATTTTTTAAAATAAAAATTCTTCTTTAGAAATTTCCGATATGAATTCGTAATTTTAGATTGAAAAATCACGAGTATACTCGTGGTTGGCAGCGAATGGGTTAAAACATAATGCTATTTGCAACCTAAATCGTATATAATAACAGGGTTCGTACGGCTCCTGGAATTTTGCGACCAGAAAATTCTTCGATACCAGTATTTTCTTACAGAAAATCTCTCTTTAAAAGAAGGCGAAGTTTCGCGAGTTCAACCTACATTTCTTTTTCTATGAAGAAGATACTGGTGAAACTCCTGGAAAATTCCCTGATCCGTACGAACCCTGTAATAATGTATTGTGGAGATATTCCCCATTTATCTACCAAAACAGTTTATAATTAATCTCTTATAAATAAAAGAATGGAATGCAGCACCTTTTACCGCCACGTGCCAATTCATGATTTCAGCCTGACATAAACACCCATTTTTAGCCAAAATTACCGTTTCAAAAATAAGAAAACTAACTTCCTTCATAAACCGCTAATTAGAATTCTTAAGGCAAATAATAAAATCATACTTGCCTCCACCTGACCTCTACGAATCTCGCACAGTTTTTGTTTTTGAGATCTGTCACACACAAACAAGCAAAAAAGGCCGATTGATTGCTTTCGCTGTTACTTCAGGGTGGTTAATAAGGATGTTTTGAAAGCGGTGCATATTCAATAAATTCCCATGTTTCACTTTTCGAATTACGTTATTACTTAGCTTTACGTGCTTCGAATAGTTAATTATGTTACATCAAAGTATTGGTAAAAAAAAATAATAATTACCGTTGCTGCGCAGAGAGTGATAGATTGTTTCTCTTGCCGAATTGGTAAATTAATTAGTTGTGGATATTTCATTGGGTGAAGATGAAATACAAGCGAAGTTTTGGTTTTGGAATGGTGATGAATTGAGGAAAAATTAGTGAGAATGTTAGCACGACTTGTAAAAATATTTTATTTCAACATGCAAATATCATAGAAAGCATTTCATAGACAGCAATTTGTGTGTTTTTTTTTTTTTTTTTTGTGTGTGTTTCTTCCATCAATCTACTTCTCTCTTTATGTTAGAAATTATCGTAATTAAGGAACGCTGAACATTAATCTCGTAGTGCCGAATTTCCCTGTTTCCCCAATTACGGAGAAAGTGAAATATGGTACTTAGTTTTAAGCGTTTTGAGGCGTTAATTGCATTACATCAACGTATTAATAAGAAAAAATAAGTATCGTTAGTACGAGGCGAAAGATAGCTTGCTTCTTCCGTCTAATTAGGAAGTTAATTTATGAATATTTTACAGGCCGGGGATAATATACTGACTTAGTTTTGGTTATGAATTTGTGGTAAATTGATATATATACAGGGTGTTCCGTTAAAGGGGTCCAATATTAATAGGGGTAATAGAGGAGATCACACGGAGCATAAATCAGTATATAATGCTTGGCCGGATCTCAATAATTTTCAAGTTACAGCAAATAGAATGAAAAATCGGAAATTTGTAAAAAAACCCTCATTGCTAAACTATCGATAATGCTACATAAAAACGAAGCACATATTTAGAAAGAGCAGAAAAAATCCTACGAAATGACATAAGTTGTTTTAGAATATTGAGAATTAATGGCGAGTTACAAGCTCTGAAACAGTGAAAAAATACAAAATCAAATATTTAGCAAAATAGTTAATCGTTAATTCCAAAAATGCAACTCTACCTACATCAAGGAAAATGTTATAAAATTTGGTCCATTCCTAAAGCTTTCGAAGAAGCTGACAATAAACCATATCAGTTTAATTGTATGGGAGAAATCAAGCAGTTCCCTAGTTACAACTCTGTACTGTTGCACGCTCGGAAAGAGCGAAACTCCACCCATGACGATTGTAAACACCCCGTTTTAATATCTTTCAATTATACATTTCTGATCAACCTCTATCAATACCCTTTCATTATTCAGTCTGGTCAAGTGAATGACATATTGTGCAGCTCTCGCCTTGTCTTAAAGCAAACTCCGTGACTGCTGCGTTTCCTCCATGAACTTTCAGGATGATGAAGAAGAAGTACTTTTTATGCAAATTTTCTATGTGTATAGGAAGAAAAGTGTAATAAAACAGCAGTCATCAGTGGGCGTTATGTTAAAGGGAGGCTGTTGTAAGTGGGATTGTAGTAAGTTGATGTATAATAATTATGCCGGAATACTCTAACGAAGAATATGCGGACATGCATCTGATGTACGGGCAAGCTCATGGAAATGCATGTCTAGCACAGCGCATGTACCGTGAGCAATTTCCAAGGAGACGTTGCCCAAGTTCGAAACTCTTCATAAAAATCGATAGACGATTACGGGAGACTGGATCGTTTAATACAGCAAGCATTGATGCAGGGAAACCTCGACATGTACGAACACCTGCAATGGAAGAAGATGTACTGAATATTTTTAAAGATAACCCCTCCACGAGTACACGAGCTGCTGCGTCTGAAGTCGGTGTTTCTCACCAAAGTGTGTGGCGTGTTCTGCGTGCAGAAAACATGCACCCCTTTCATGTGCAGCGGGTACAACTGTTATCAGTAACAGATTGTGCTCAGCGGACAGAATTCGTACGCTGGTTGCTTAATGTAACAGAAAATAATCCACAATTTCTGGAAAATATTTTATTTACTGATGAAGCAACATTTACGAGAGAGGGCGTGGTAAACACGCACAATATGCACACATGGTCATATACAAATCCGCACACTGTTTTCCCGTCGAACGCACAACAAAAGTTCAGTGTGAACATATGGGCAGGTGTCCTCGGCGATTATCTCATAGGACCATATTTACTCCCAGATGTACTCAATGGCAGTACGTACTTGGTTTTCCTACGGGATATCTTACCGCAGTTACTGCAAAATGTGCCAGCAACATTGCGCCACAATATGTGGTTTATGCACGATGGCGTACCGGCACATTTTTTCATAGGTGTTCGCAATCACCTCAATTCAACATATCCTGGGAAATGGATTGGACGCAGTGGACCTGTTGCTTGGCCTGCACGCTCTACAGACCTCAATCCGTTAGACTTTTTTGTTTGGGGACACCTTAAATCGCTGGTGTATGAAACGCCTGTGGATACACCGGAGGATTTACTAGCGCGAATCGTTGTCGCTGCAGGAGACATTCCCAACTCCGTCGGAGTTTTTCGGCGTGTTCGCCAATCTTTACGACGTCGCTGTCGGCTGTGCGATTCTGTTAATGGGCGCAACTTCGAACACCTATTATAATAATGTCCGTTCGTCTGCCTTCCGACATTGAACTGTGCAGCGCAGGCCAGAAGACTATGCTTCACATATGTCATAAAGTACGTGGAATGTAATTCTTTATTTGTCATTTTTCTTTTATTTTCAACACTTTTTGGCACAGTATTTTGTAAGTCACAGACTGTGGTGTACTCAAATTGTAAATTACAAAGTTTGTATGAATTAATTTAAAATTTAGTGTCTTTTTTAAATTTATAATTAATAAAATTATTATGCTATTTGTTATTATTATTTCCTATCATAAATTATGATGCACATATACATACAATAATTGTCCATGTAAAACATGTACTGAAACTTCTTGCATAGTTACAAATCGCAATATTTTTAATTATTTCCGAATTTTCACCACCAGTTTAATTTTAAGGAATTTAACTTAAGCTTTATATCAATAAAAGACCACTTTAAAATGTAGACTATTATTGTAAAGCTATTTTGGTTCATTCAACTCTTGAATAATTAAAAATGTTGCATCTCAGAAGAAGCATGATCGAAAATGTATAGTTGAGAGTAATTAAAAAGGCGGTGTTTCCAATCGTGATGGGCGGAGTTTAACCTTTGCTAGTGTCAAAGAAAGCGGAGTTGTAACTAAGAAACTGATTAATTTCTCTCACACAATTAAACCGATATGGTTCATTGTAAGCTTTTTCGAAAGTTTTCGGAATGGACCAAATTTTACTACATTTTCCTTGTTGTAGCTAGAGTTGTCTTTTTGGAATTAACGATTAACTATTTTGATGTATATTGGATTTCGTACTTTTTTCACTGTTTCAGGGCTTGTAACTCGTCAATAAATATTGCTATTTTAATACAATTGATGTCATTTTGTAGGTTTTTTTCTGCTCTTTCTAAATATGTGCTTCGTTTTTATGTAGCATCATCGATAGTTTAGCAATGAGGGTTCTTTTACAATTTTCCGAATTTTCATTCTATTTGCTGTAACTTGAAAACTATTGAGATCCGACCAGGCTTTATATACTGATTTATGCTCCATGTGATCTCCTCTATTACCCCTATTAATATTAGACCCCTTTAACGGAACACCCTGTATATGTTAAAGTATTATTAACATAGATCGTATTATGGTGCAGCATGTGGAAAAGAAGTCATGCTTAAAAAATGCCATGAAAGGCATTATATATATATACGTATATATATATATATATATATATATATATATACCGGGTGATTATAATTAAAGTTACGATTTCAAAAATCGATAATTTTAAAACTACTGGTCAGAATGACTTCATATTTTAGCAGAACAATCGTGAGGCAATGGAATTTTGTTTGGCGAAGGAAAAAAATAGTTCCAAAATGTGCCGATAGATGGCGCTGTCAGGGTTCACATTATCTGGATATATGAAAATTACTAATACGTGGCAACTCTGGGTACCTGAAGAATATTGTTTACAGCGGGCGAATTCAGAATCTAGCCTTGAAGGCAAGCATCACACACCACACCCATTGCATCAGTGCAGATACCCTCCGATCTGCTGTGAGTATGCCATTTTGAGCTTCCAATTAGTAGCAGAAAAGGGCGGAGGGCATATCGAACAACTTATGCTTTAATCATCAATAAAATGTTTGTTCCATAAAGCTTTTTTTTTCATTTTTTGTCATTATTGCTGTTGTTGCTGCTAACACGTATTCTTGTCTTTTCGCTAATACATTTTTAGTAAATCCCTGAACTCTATTTTTTTCCTTTTGGCTTACAACATTCCTGTGTTTAAAGAATACATTTTGGTCTTTCCCCTGACATTACCCTGACAGCGCCATCTATCGGCACATTATAGAACTATTTTTTTCTTCGCCAAATAAAATTCCATTGCCTCACAGTTGCTCTGATAAAATATCAAGTCATTCTGACCAGTAGTTTTAAAATTATTGATTTTTGAAATCGTAACTTTAATTATAATCACCCGGTATATTTGCTTTTTCCGCAACCCTATTCCCTTGATATTAAAGTTCTTTATAACATAAAAATTTGCCGCAAGGTTTCTAATTACTGATAAAATAAGAGTTATATAAATGTATATAATGTCTATGTTTGTTGCGCAGTTATATTTGATTTTACTACACAGATATGCAATTTTTATTGTATCAAACAAATAGAATAAGGCAACTCACCTTTTATAAGCTATCCATTTCTCTTAGTCATTTAGAGGCGATTGGCATCGCCTCTAATCTCGTTAACTGTTTTCGGATTATCTTATGTACTAGACATCATGGTGAGTATCCGTTAGTTGAAGTATCCATTATCTGAAATCACCTGCCGATTATGTTATTACTTGAATTGAATTAATTCACGTCATCACTTAGACTTTAAAGAAAATATGTATTAAAATTAAGCTTACATTTAGATTATAAGAGTAATATAGCACATTCTTCGGAGCGTTAAAACATAGCTGTTTTCATTATAGCTGTTTCCAATGTAAGTTAACTTTTTTTAATAATGTTTAAAGTTCATAATGAGAAAGAAAGTAAGAGTAATTTAGTTCATAAAAATCTAGTTATGTCAGAGTTCATGACGTAATTATTGCTTCGATCGAAGAAATCGTATTTCCCAAATGAAGTGGGTAATTACCGCTGGATTTCAGCTCATTCTCGTAACACTGTTGATTGATGTCATAAGTTATTAATTAATATTTTTATTAGGTTGGATAATATTGTGAGTTCAATTCCGCTTAATGAGATTACTTGATAATGTGTATTTCAAACAATGTTTATATTAACACTTTGTCGCCCAGCAATTTTTTGTGAAAATTTTTTGTTTGGGTTTTAAAACAATAGAAGCCTCGCCATTGTATGGAAGTATTTGCAACATAGTTTGGAAAGATAGATTTTTCAAGTGTGTACATCAATGAATATCTTATTGTATAAGAATTTAATGAAAACTTTCTTACAGCCTGACAAAATATGACCAAATTTATGATGTAAATGCATATTCTTTCTCATATAAGCTTACTAACACGTTAATAAAAAAAGTACATAGGTGGAACTAAGGATTCAAAACACGCCTTTGTCAATGACGTTTAGTTATCTAAACACAAGTACACTCGTGACCGGTTATCAAAGTGTTCAAAAATCTTATTTGTTTGTACTACATATACTACAGATATATACATAAGTTAATGCTTAATATTTTATAATATAACGGAAATGAAACTAATATGTATAACGATCAATTTTAGTAAGGGCAACTTAATATTAAGTTTAATGGCAGAGATTTATTTGACAAATTTTAAATTTTTTGAACAGAAATTTGTTATTGACTATTGCGCTGTAATTTTATATGCTTGGTGTTCAAGCCCGTATTCGTTCGGGTTATAGTCACAACAGCATTCACGAAACACTTAATTCATTTTCTCAAAACAAGGGAAATGACAGAAAGATGAAAGCTTCCTCCTAACATACATTCTTACTAGCTCATTACTTACAAATTTAAACTTTGCCCTCTACTTTAATTTAAGTCATATCTAAACTAAGAGTAGATTCTTCATCTTTCTAATCTATAATTTGAATCTTTACCATTGCATCTTTGAAGTATTCAGGAAGATACTCGTACTCTGTTAGAACTCAAAGCCTATTTATAACAAAGTTACCTTAATGATTTGCATATTTAATTATAATTTGTAATCTTTCTAATCTCTATAAGTTAAAATTGCCGAGAAAGGGAAACATACATCCCGAAATTTAGAAGCAATGCTAACAAAAGCTTCCATTTCGGTTATACACATAGGATTTTGTATCTGAAAAGTAATCCAGTTTTCAGTTGAATAAATTCTATTTTATCGAAATAAAACAGTATCTCCGAGCCAAGGATTTAACTATTTCATTCGAGTATTGCATTTTTATTTGGAATGAAATTCGCATGGATTAAATTCACGGATGACTGGTAAATGATGAAATTACTAGCGGGATGATTCATTGAGACAACTTGAGAATTCTTCGATAACTATGTACCGTCGGATATATCCTCTTAAAGTTATCCTTAAATCCAAAGAAGCTATTTTCGGACACAATTTTGAATTCATTTTTATTCGGAAAGCGGATGAAATCGTCAGGTGTTCTTATTCAGAAACTACGTCATCGAAATGAATTTTCCATTTTTTTGGTAAAAGCAGAAGATCTTTCAGAAAATACTGTCGAAGTCGGCGTTTTGAACCGAATTCACGAGGCAGCAGGGCGAGAAAGGGGAAAATAGTGTCGTCACGTGACACGAATCGCTTATAACTCGAGAAGTACTCTATTTATAAAAAAAGAATGGAAAACTCATTTCGATTCCAAATCGCTTCAATAGTCAGTCATGCCAATTTTATGCATTTGCGTTTATAAATGAATCAGAAAATGTGTCAGAAAGTTTCGCGTTGTTGAGCAGATCATTTGAGAACCACCTCAACTGTTCAAAGACATCAATTTTCTAGCTATTAATCATAGATTTTGATCGATAACTTGGTAAGGCAATTAAATTAAAATGTATTATTTTTTACTAAATCGCAAAAGATCGTATTAATTTTAAAGAAAATATAATAGAGATAGTAATTATTTAGTTTCAAGCTTAATCTCTTAAATCATATTCTAACTTAAAAAAAATCTTTTAGCGAGAGTTTTCTACCGTCTGCTTGCATAATCCAGAAACATCTTGTCTTGATTTAAAAATGCTGAGTAACGCAGGTAAATGGGACATTTCAGGTAAGGTAAAATGTATGTAGAAACGCAATAAAAAATACTGATAACAATAAGTAATGACTTTACAGAGTATATCATTAATATATTTTCCGTTTTATTTAAAATTGAAAAAACATACATTAAACCTAAATTTTTTTGTAATTAAATGTGTATTGCTTCTATATGTTATTTGAAAATATACATGTCTTTAAAGTATCTATGTTCCATATCTCCCAGCTATTCAAACTAGGCATGCTCTTTCGCACCAGTGATTTCAAGTAATTTTTTCTCCAAAGTTTTCTAGGAAATTTGAAAAATTAAATAAAGCAGTGAAACTTATACCAGGGTTCGTACGCTTTTACTACAATTTAACACACCTACTGCCGGGTTAAAATTACCGGAATTTTATTTTATTTAGAAAGTTCGAGTTTTACCAGAAAATACTAATAGCAATATTTACTTTATTTAATTACAGACATTTCGTGATTACATAAAATAAAAATTCTTCTTACGAAATTTCCGGTACGAATTCGTAATTTTAGATTGAAAAACTACGAGTATACTCGTGGTTGGTAGCGAATGTTGTTAATAGAATATTTCGCCTTAATCAAGGTTCGCACACTCTTTTGGAATTTCCAAGGTGACTGGTATTACTGATAAGGAAATTTCTATTTAATTTTTTAAACACAAAGTTCCAAACCACCACGTTAGTTCACAGAATGTGCAATAATTTTCTGAAGTTAAATAAGGTGAAAAAAAACACAATTATAAATTTGTAGTAGAACTGCGCGAACCCTGCTTAATGAAATGCAGAAAAGTATTACAAATCCTGAAATTAAACGAGGCGTCTACAATTTGTGCTATTTAGAAATTATATAGAAATTTTCCATAAAATAATTGTGGTAAAAGCGTACGAACCCTGTATACGGAAAAACTGGTGAGAAAGAGCATGCCTAGATTGAGTAGCATGATTCGCCACTGATAATACCATAACTCCGACAGAAAAATGGAGGAATCGTATACGTGGAAACATACCGAGAATTTGGTCCTAAAGGAGCCTACAGCAAAGTTAAACGAGAAAGCTCATAATGATGATGATGATGATGATGATATTAATAATAATAATACGAATAATAATAATAGTAATAGTAATAATAATAACAATAATAATAATAATAATAATAATACGAATAATAATAATACGAATGATGATGATGATGATAATAATAATAATAATAATAATAATAAGGCCTATTCAGACCAGGAAACTATGAATAAAAAAGAATTGACATAGCCTCAAATTGGTTAAGCTTCAAATGTAAACGGTTCTACAGAGGCTGATTACCATCACCGGAGCAAACTGTATTAGTAAATTTGAATAGAAATTTTCTTCTCATTTAAATGTTTTATTCATACGGAATTTCTGTCATAATTAAGCCAATATATCTATCCGTTTTTACTGGTGACATTTTGACCGGCATTAGTCAGGCTCTGCGGTTCCGCCATATTGTGACTACATAAACAATTCTCCTGTCAGTGTTAGAGAAGTAGATTATAAAACCACCGGAGCAAACTTCCACCAGTAAAAAAAGAAAAGGAATTTTGGCCTTATTTATGACAGAAATTTTGAACAAATAAGGCAAATATTTCTATTCAAACTTAATGGTACTATTTTTCCCCGACGGTAATCAGGCCCTGTTGATGCGATGCATACAAGCAACAGCCACCATTTTGTGACTACATCCTCAGCTACTTCACTTGCAACTGGTAGACACTATGTCTCCTCCTGTTTATTCATAGCCTCATTATTCAGACAGTAAAATACGATATAAGTTAATGCAAAATATAATATAAAATAATACAAATATATTTCGAGGTCATAAAAATAAATAAAAATAAGAAAAGTTGAAATAAGTAGAATAATAAAATTGTATATTTGAGCATATATCAAATACAAAGGCCTCTCACTGATACGCGATACACGGTAATTATTTTTTCAGCACCAGTTTCTTTTAAAAGTAATTTTCTCCTTATTTAATCGCAGAATTTATAAATAAAATTTTATTGTTTTAAAATAGTGGTACGAAAACGTAATTACTGAACATCGCGTATAAATGAGAGGTCACTGTATTGAGGTCACAATGAGAGGTCACGATATTTTAGATTTATTTGATTGCATTCAATAAAATTTCTGGTTCAAATATGTGTATTTTAACGGAGTCTCCTGTTAAAAACTGGAGAACTTACAATTATTCATTAACAACGGCATGAACTAAAACATCTACATGTTGCTTCATTTTTTGAAGGTAGTAAGAAAGATGCATTTAGAGTTGCAAAGACTGGTAAATAAATGAATAAATAAATAAATAAATAATAATAATAAAATCACATTGAATATTAATCGGTTATATATTTTTAAATTAATATCCCTAAGAAGTGAAGTACTTCAGATTTTGAAATAGCTATGTTAAAAAGCTATATATTATTATTATCATTTTAATAGGGAGATCCATAGAATCTGTTTTTCGTATTATGTTAAATTTACTTTTTGATATAAGCACTTTCATGAAAGATCAAGTGTGGACAGGTAGACAGACTAATAATATGAAACAGAAACAGAAAAAAAAATCATTCAAAAAGCATGTTAAAACTTTACTGAGTTTGGGAATATGGCAAGATAATTAAAATATATTTTAAAAACAGTTTGAAAAGAAGTATGCAGAGGTGCCAAGTTCCCAATAATCTTCCGTAATATGTGGTTTAATCTGACACAGTTTAACAACTCTTCAAACCAGAAAGATTATTAGATAAATCTTTATTTATTTAATTTCAGGTATCTGCGTAGAATTTTATTTATTTCATTTCTTAAAAAAAATTCGGGTGCGAAATGTGTTAAACCTGGGTTAAATTAACCCACATATTACGAAATATTAATGAGAGATTGGCACCTCTGAGTATGTATAAACCAACAGACAACGATAAAAGAAAAAAAAAATAAGCTATACTAAAAAATACTTGAAAGAAAGGGTGAAAAAAAAGAATAAATGAGAATAGAAAATGATATTTTGACTAAAAGCCAAGCAGAAGTAATTTTTTTAAATTCCATTAAAAATAATAGTAATAATGAGTGGATTTTTAAAGATTGAAGTAAATTAAAAAAAGAAAAAAAAGGTATCATATAAGTTTTAGGATTTGCTCTTGAGAAAAAGAAATTAAACTTTCTTTGCTCTTAACAAGAGGCTATTTATTCTCTTCAAATAGTAAGTTAATTTTCTTATTTGCTTAATGAGGTCTCAGTTTCTACTTTGAAATTTCGTCAATGAAAAAAAGAAAATCTAGCAGGTTCAAATTGGATTTTTCCCATTAATTAACACGTTCACTGCCGGGTTAAAGTTACCGGAATTTTATTTTATTTAGAAAGTTCGAATTCATACCAGAAAATACTAATAGCAATATTTAGTTTATTTAATTACAGACATTTCATAATTACATAAAATAAAAATTCTTTTTTCGAAAATTTCGATACGAATTCGTAATTTTAGATTGAAAAACCACGAGTACACTCGTGGTTGACAGCAAATTGGTTATTTATTTTTATTTTTTATTAGCTCACAGGCTATCAAAGCCTGAGAGCTTATGTGCCCGCCGGTTCTGTATGTACGTACGTATGTATGTATGTACGTAACGCGATAACTCTTGATAGAACTAACCGTTTTACTTTAAATTTTGTTTACAGTTTCCTTGTGATAAGGCGCTTCTCTGATTAGTTTTGGAGGTTCATTGGTTAAGCATAAAGGGGGGAAACGGGGGGCTAACCCCCCATAATTTTGATAAATGGGTTTTTCATGCAGAATTATCCCATTTTCTTCCAATTTTGTATATAGGTTCATTTTGATAATGCGCTTCTGTCAATAGTTTTGAGGGTTCATTGGTTAAGTATAAAGGGGGAAAGGGGGGCTAATCCCCCTTAATTTAGATAAATGGGTTTTTCATGCAGAATTATCCGATTTTTTTCAAATTTTGTATATAGGTTCATTTTGATAATACGCTTCTGTCAATAGTTTTAGGGGTTCATTGGTTAAGTATAAAGGGGGAAAGGGGGGATAACCCCCCTAATTTTGATAAATGAGTTTTTCATGCAGAATTATCCGACTTTCTTCAAATTTTGTATATAGGTTCATTGTGATAATGCGCTTCTCTGAATAGTTTTGGGGGTTCATTAGTTAAGTATAAAGGGGGAAAGGGGGGATACCCCCCCCTAATTTAGATAAATGAGTTTTTCATGCAGAATTATCCGATTTTCTTCAAATTTTGTATATAGGTTCATTGTGATGATGCGCTTCTCCTGAATAGTTTTGGGGGTTCATTGGTTAGGTATAAAGGGGGAAAGGGGGAGGGCTAATCCCCCCTTAATTTAGATAAATATGTTTTTCATGCAGAATTATCCCATTTTCTTCAAATTTTGTATATAGGTTCATTTTGATAATGCGCTTCTGTCAATAGTTTTGGGGGTTCATTGGTTAAGTATAAAGGGGGAAAGGGGGGGGATAACCCTCCCCCTAATTTAGATAAATGAGTTTTTCATGCAGAATTATCCGATTTTCTTCAAATTTTGTATATAGGTTCATTGTGATAATGTGCTTCTCTGAATAGTTTTGGGGGTTCATTGGTTAAGTATAAAGGGGGAAAGGGGGGGGGGCTAATCCCCCTTAATTTAGATAAATGGGTTTTTCATGCAGAATTATCCGATTTTTTTCAAATTTTGCATATAGGTTCATTTTGATAATACGCTTCTGTCAATAGTTTTAGGTGTTCATTGGTTAAGTATAAAGGGGGAAAGGGGGGGGGATAACCCCCTAATTTTGATAAATCAGTTTTTCATGCAGAATTATCCGACTTTCTTCAAATTTTGTATAAAGGTTCATTGTGATAATGCGCTTCTCTGAATAGTTTTGGGGGTTCATTGGTTAAGTATAAAGGGGGAAAGGGGGGCTAGTCCCCCTTAATTTAGATAAATGGGTTTTTCATGCAGAATTATCCGATTTTCTTCAAATTTTGTATATATATTCATTGTAATTAGAGACTTCCCTGATTAGTTTAAGGGGTTCATTAGTTAACTATGAGGGGGGGGTAACGGTGGGATGACCCCCCCTTAATATACTGTTGATTTCTTTATTTTTCGAGGGGCATATTTCAAATTCTTTGAAATAAGAGTATAATATACAATTAGTGTGAATAGCCTGTGACCTCAATGCCCTCAGTTTAACTGGGCAGTTTTCCTTTTTATTAAAGTATTTCGTTATCTAAGCACAAACTGAACTTAAACATCGACTCGTCAAATAGGAGATTTATTCTTATTTTTTATTTATTGTCATTTATTGTTAAAAGTGATAGTGCTGTTGGTAGTTGATACGACCGATTATCTGTCCGGAGGGTCTTTCTAAGGGAACCTTATTTAAGCATAATTCGAAGAAAACCAAGGAAAACACGGAAGAGTTAGGCCGACGAGCGCGAAATTGATTTGAACCTAGCACTTCCAGTCTACCAGCTTTGAGAACAGAATGTCTGAACCGTTGGGTGGGCCTCAGTGTGAAAGGGAAAAAATAACTGAAGATAATTACTAATATTATATATATATATATATATAAACTCGGTTTATGGCGTCAGGTGCCGCCATCCGAAAAATTTATTCGAGACCACCCCATTTCTCCCGGTCAAGGGTCCATTCCTCGTCCGGATCCCTATCCCTCGTGACTTTTTTTATACCATCCATCCATGTCTTTCGTGGTCTTTCTCGTTTTCCTTTTTTCGGTTTGTTCTATAATTAGATGCGATTTTGGGTTGTCTCTCATCACTCATTATTTTAACATGACCATACCAGATTAATTGCTTCTTTTTAATTACTAATATTACCAGTATTAAAAAAAAAGAAAAAGAAAAGAAGAAAAGAGGGAAAGAGAAAGATCGGAGTGTGAAATAAAAGAAAAAGGAAATAAGAGAGCAAAGACACGAGTAAAAAAACGTCCTGTAAAATCTAATTATAAAACATACCAGATGATTTATACATGTTAATCGTGCAGCTTTTATTTTGTTTGATTTTAAGTTTCACTGCTTTTCTTGGTATAGTTATGTTTTAATCGTGTTTGCAAGAATAAGGAATATAATGAACATTCTATTTACTAAGAAAAAAATAGATATATTAAAGATAATTTCTTTAAGAGAACAAAAATCTCTCCTAGACTTCCAAATACCATTTCCTCTGGAAATTCTTCGGTTGAAATGGATCTTTGAGAGAAATAAATCTAATTTAATTGACAAGATTTATGATAACATTTAAATGAAAACAGGAAGTACTTTCGGATTTTGAAAACAAAGTAGAAGCGCTGAACAGCTGAGATAATAAGATTAAAATGTCATCGCAAATGAAATGATATTATAAGTAGAGAGATTTGTCAATAAGTGAAGGAATTATATCCAAAGGCAAGAAATTTCTAATTATAAAATGTAGATGTTGGAAATAATGGGTCAAGACAAGCTGGTAATAGATGATCATATAAGTGAAGAAAGTAGTAATATATATATATATATAGTTTTTTTTTGGGGGGGGGAGATATTTTGTAAGGATCATATGATAAAAGTAATACTACAAAAGTTATTTTAATTATTATTTTAGTTATTGTTTGCTGAATGTTGTTTGTTTGGAAGAATAAGGAATATAATAAATATTTTAATTAAAGATCAAAGAAAAAAAAGATAATTCTTTAAAAGAACAAAAAATCTCTCCTAGTCTTTCAAATATCATATCCTCTGGAAATTCTGCGGTTGAAATGGATCTTTCAGAGAAATAAGTCTAATTTAATTGACAAGATTTATGATAATATTTAAAAGAAAACAGGAAGTATTTTCAGATTTTGAAAACAAAGTAGAAGCGCTGAACAACTGAGATAATAAGATTAAAATGTCATCGCAACTTAAATGATATAATGAGTAGAGAGATAAGTAAAGGAATTATAAGTCAATAAGTAAAGGAATTACATCCAAAGAATTTCCAATTGTAAAATGTAGAAGTTGGAAATATTGGGTCAAGACAAGCTGGTAATAGATGATCATATAAGCGAAGAAATTGGTAATATATATATATATATATATATACTAGATGGAACCCGTCAAAATTTGACGGCAAACAACTTTATACTACCATAAAAATAAAATTTATAGTTGCTTTAACTTGACAAATTTCATAGTAGGGAGCATAATATGATTAAGCGGTCACAGACCTTTCCATCAATATATCACATGAAGGGTGTGTGCAAAATTTAGAAAGTAAGGGGGGAGGGGGGGCGGGGGGGCAAAGTGGGGAGATGGACATCGGAGATGCATATGATTAAGCAGTCACAGATCTTTCCAACAATATATGAGATGGGGGGTGTCAACAAAATTTAGAAAGTATCCCTTGGGGGGGGCAGGGGGGCAAAGTGGGGAGATGGACATCGGAGATGCATAATATGATTAAGTGGTCACAGACCTTTCCAATGATATATAACATGAGGGCTGTGTGCAAAATTTAGAAAGTACCCCTTCGGGGGGAGGGGGGGGCAAAGTGGGGAGATGGACATCAGAGATGCATAATATGATTAAGCAGTCACGGACCTTTCCAACAATATATGACATGAGGGGTGTCAACAAAATTTAGAAAGTATCCCTTGGGGGGGGGGCAAAGTGAGGAGATGGACATCGGAGATGCATAATATGATTAAGTGGTCACAGACCTTTCCAATGATATATAACATGAGGGTTGTGTACAAAATTTAAAAAGTACCCCTTCGGGGGGAGGGGGGGCAAAGTGGGGAGATGGACATCAGAGATGCATAATATGATTAAGCAGTCACGGACCTTTCCAACAATATATGACATGAGGGGTGTCAACAAAATTTAGAAAGTATCCCTTGGGGGGGGGGGGCAAAGTGAGGAGATGGACATCGGAGATGCATAATATGATTAAGTGGTCACAGACCTTTCCAATGATATATCACATGAAGGGTGTGTGCAAAATTTAGAAAGTAAGGGGGGAGGGGGGCGGGGGGGCAAAGTGGGGAGATGGACATCGGAGATGCATATGATTAAGCAGTCACAGATCTTTCCAACAATATATGAGATGGGGGTGTCAACAAAATTTAGAAAGTATCCCTTGGGGGGGGGGGGCAAAGTGGGGAGATGGACATCGGAGATGCATAATATGATTAAGTGGTCACAGACCTTTCCAATGATATATCACATGAAGGGTGTGTGCAAAATTTAGAAAGTAAGGGGGGAGGGGGGGCGGGGGGGCAAAGTGGGGAGATGGACATCGGAGATGCATATGATTAAGCAGTCACAGATCTTTCCAACAATATATGAGATGAGGGGTGTCAACAAAATTTAGAAAGTATCCCTTGGGGGGGGCAGGGGGGCAAAGTGGGGAGATGGACATCGGAGATGCATAATATGATTAAGTGGTCACAGACCTTTCCAATGATATATAACATGAGGGTTGTGTACAAAATTTAAAAAGTACCCCTTCGGGGGGAGGGGGGGCAAAGTGGGGAGATGGACATCAGAGATGCATAATATGATTAAGCAGTCACGGACCTTTCCAACAATATATGACATGAGGGGTGTCAACAAAATTTAGAAAGTATCCCTTGGGGGGGGGGGGGGGCAAAGTGAGGAGATGGACATCGGAGATGCATAATATGATTAAGTGGTCACAGACCTTTCCAATGATATATAACATGAGGGTTGTGTGCAAAATTTAGAAAGTACCCTTTGGGGAGGAGGGGGGCAAAGTGGGGAGATGGACATCTGAGATGCATATGATTAAGCAGTCACAGACCTTTCCAACAATATATGACATGAGGGGTGTCAACAAAATTTAGGGGGGGTAGTGGCGGGATGGACCCCGGAGATACATAACATGAATAAGTGGTCAAAGACTTTTCCAGCGATATATCACATGAGGGGTGTGTGCAAAATTTAGAAAAGTGTCCCACTTGGGGGGGGGGGGGGGGAATGGACCGCAGAGATGCATAACATGCAAAAGAGGTCACAGGCGTTTCAACTTGCAACTTTTTTCTTGAAGGCATTTGACAATATTAAATTTTTTTTTTACCTAAGACAATTTAACGATATTCTTAATATTTTTGCACAATTTGTCAAATGTTCATGGAAAAAATCATGAAATTCGCTAATCAATAGTTGATAAATTATAAAATTCAACAATCGATAACGGAAAAATCACGAAATTCATCAAAGGATCATGGGAAAACATGACTTTCGTTAAAAGACCACAGAAAAAACGTGAATTATGCAAAAGGATCGCGAAAGATAAGCAAATTTGTTCAAAGAATCACAAAAAAGGAAATTTCACCAAAAAATCACGCTTTTTTACTAAATTTCGTCTAAAAATTGCAGAATAAAATGTATTTTATCAAAGAATCGCTGGAAAATGCGAATTTCGTTAAGGATCGCGAGAAAAATACGAAATTCTTCAAAGGATCGCTGAAAAAACGAATTTCGTCAGAGAATTTCTGAAAAAACATGAATCTCGCCCAATAACAGAAAAATCATGGTTCATAATCATTATATCATACATTATCAAAAAAGGAAATTTCACCAAAAAATCATGCTTTTTTACTAAATTTCGTCTAAAAATTACGGAATAAAATGTATTTTATAAAAGAATCGCTGGGAAACGCGCATTTCATAATCGATCGTGAGAAAAATGCGAATTTCTTCAAAGGATCGCTGAAAAAACGCCAATTTCGTCAAAGGATTGCTGAAAAAACATGAATCTCCTCAAAAGGAAGCAGAGAAAGTGCGAATATCGTCAAAGGATCACAGAAAAACGCAAATTTCGTCAAAGGATAGCAGAAAAAACGTGTATTTAGTCAAAGGATTGCAGTTAAAACATGAATTTCGTCAAATGATTGCTGAAAAAACACAAATTACGTCATAGGATCGCTGAGAAAATCATTAATTTCATCCATCGGCACATAAATATCATGAATTTCGTCTATCGGGAGCATAAAAATCCTTAATTTTGTCGGTCGGGTAGAGAAATTTTTTTTTCGTCAATCGGGCATGTAAAAATCATGAGTTTCATTTATCGGTCACCTAAAATACACAAAATTCTTCATACGGGCACATAAGAATCAAGAAATCAGTTGATCAGGCATGTACAAATCATTAATTTCCTCTATTGGCACATAAAAATCATGAATTTTGTCTATCGGGTGCATAAAAATACTTAATTTCATAATCTTTTACCAAATTTCGTCTAAAAATTGCAGAATAAAATGTATTTTATAAAAGAATCACTGGGAATCGCGAATTTCATAAACGATCATGAGAAAAATGCGAATTTCTTCAAAGGATCGCTGAAAAAACACGAATTTCTTCAAAGGATCGCTGAAAAAACACAAATTTTGTCAAAGGATTGCTGAAAAAACATGAATCTCGTCAATAGGCAGCAGGGAAAGTGCGAAGATCGTCAAAGGATCACGAAAAAAGCAAATTTCATCAAAGGACCACAGAAAAACACAAATTTCGTCAAAAGATAGCAGAAAAAACGCGAATTTTGTCAAATGATTGCTGAAAAAACACAAATTACGTCGTAGGATTGCTGAAAAAATCATTAATTTCATCCATTGGCACATAAATATGATGAATTTTGTCTAACGGGTGCAGAATTTATCGGTCACCTAAAATTCACAAAATTCTTCAAACGGGCCCATAAAAAGCAAGAAATTAGTTGATCGGGCACGTAAAAATTAATTTCCTCTATCAGCACATAAAAATCATGAATTTGGCAATCAGGTGCATAAAAATACTTAATTTCGTCGGTCGAGTGCAGAAAAAAAAAATCGTCAATCGAGTGTGTAAAAATCATGAGTTTCATTTATCAGGCATGTAAAAATCATGAAATTCTTAAATCGGGTGCATAAAAATCATGAATTTTGTAGGACGGGCACGTAAAAATCACAAATTCATCAAGTGGGTGAGTGAAATCACGAATTAGTCAAGTGGGCACATAAAAATCACGAATTTCTTTAATCGAGTGCATAAAAATCGTAAATTTTTTCCCTCAGATGCAGAAAAATCATTAATTTCATCGATCGGGTGAGGAAAAATCCTGAATTTTGTCAAACAGATGCAGAAAAAACACAAAAGGAAAAAAGAAAATCAGAAAATCCTGTATTTGGCCAGTTTTTTCGATATTTTTAATCGCCAGTTTTCCAAGTTTTATCGCCGAGTGCTTATTTTCACCTTTAGGTGGCAATAAAGTCAATCGCCAATTTTCAGTATTGCTCGCTGATAGGCAAGTGCTAATTTTATCCTGACAAAATGGTTATCGTACCAATGGATGGAAAAGGAAAAGTATGTAGTGTATATAAATGAATTCGCATTGACTGTCACCTTGTATAATGACAATTGTGTACAATTTATCGCGTTTGATGGAGTTTTTAAGTTTTAAGTTTAGATTATTATATTATTAGGTAGTTTTTCATTTTATCTTTATTTTATTTTATTGAATCATTGAAGGTAAAACAGATATCTATTTCTGTGTTCATGATTGAGTTCTTTAGATATGTTTTGATTCTTCGTATATTGTTAGCAAAATTATTTAGTGCACATAATATAATTGTAAAGCATGCTTTATATACATTCTGGTGTATTTTATTAGTTGAAATTTGTTACATTTTTCGAAATGATTGTTGAATTTTGTCATCTTTTTTCCCGCAACCAATCAATAAATTTCATGATGTTTTATTGGTGATTGGTTGCAGGAAAGTATTGTGAAATTCAACAATCATTCAAGAAAATGTAACAAAATTCTACTAACAACAGGAGCCTCTAAACAAACCAGTTCAAAATATGCATTCATATACATTAGATGCTGTACCATCTGTCCATTTACATATTAAAATGTGTACTAAATGATATAAAACATTTTAAAAACTGAAATTTTACACTTACGTCTTAATTGTAAGTTTCATTGTTTATTTGAGTGGATTTTAAGGAGTCTACTGCATATATATACACATATACTAAAATTATCTATCTAAATCCATTTGAATCATTGAAAGTTTTGTTAAGATTTGATCGTATTTCAATCTTTAGAACGCTTTTCTATTACCCGACATAATACCAATAAATTGTCATACTAAAGTTCCAAAACCTTTAAAAAAATTGTCAACAAACCAAAAAATTCCATGCAAAACACATCCATACACACTATCATAACAAAATCATCAAAATGCACAGGTGGTAAAGCTGTTTAGAAGCTTCTGTTGTTAGTAGAATTTTGTGATCTTTTTCCCGCAACCAATAAATAAATTTCACGATGTTTTATTGTGATTAAACTATGAATTTTGTTACTTTTTTACATATTTAAACACAATTGCCGACTCAGCAAGTTTCTGGATTTGTCCATGTTTGTGAAACTTTTTTTTTTTTTTTCATGCAACTGCTGGTCAAATTTTTAATCAATTTTTACAGCCGAATGTAACTATTAAAACATCTGTAGTATTATATTCAAAAAGGTAAATTTCAGCTTTATAAATCCTAATAAAAACTCGACCATTACTTTTTGGTTTAAGAAATTTAAAGTTGCAAAATATACATACGACATATCCAAAGAATTCAATCATGAACACAGAAATACATATGTGTTTCTATGTTCATGAGCTCAATATAACAAAATAAATAAAGATAAAATGAAAAAATACCTAATATTTATAGTAATCCAAACTTTGAAACATGTTGCTTTTACGCCGACTCCCGACTAAAGATTTCTAGAGATAGGAAATACCCTCACCTCATTGGCTGAAACAAATCTGTCTGTAGAGAGTAAAAGCCTCTTGCTGATTGGCGGAATGCTCGCGCATGCGTATAAAAGTCATATTTTCATGGAAAACGAAATACCAGGTTAGCTTTAAATAGATGGATATATATATTGTTGGGGGGGGGGGGTTAGATATTTTGCAAGGATCATGTAATAAAAATAATACTACAAAAGTTATTTTAATTATTATTTTAATTATTGTTCTTATTATTAATATAAAATTAAAACCACTTCTCATATTTAGAAACTAAAACATCATGAAAACTTGAAGAATTACAGGGTTCGTAAGCTTACACTTTTTTAATAGCATTTTTCTATTTAACACGTTCACTGCCGGGTTAAAATTACCGGAATTTTATTTTATTTAGAAAGTTCAAATTCACACCAGAAAATACTAATAGCAATATTTACTTTATTTAATTACAGACACTTCGCGATTACATAAAATAAAAATTCTACTTTCGAAATTTTCAGTACGAATTCGTAATTTTAGATTGAAAAGCCACGAGTTTACACGTGAATGGCAGCGAATGGGTTAATATTTAAATAGCAGAAATTGTAGACGCCTCGTTTAGTTGCAGGATTTGTCAAACTGTTCTGCATTTAAATAAGGCGAAAAATTATATTAAAAAATTGTGGTAACAGCGCACGAAACCTGAATTATTGTCATTTTCTACAAAAGAAAATAGTCGATGGAGTTTTCGTTACTTTTCTTTATTAAATTTCCTTATTATGTTATTTATTTAATTTTCATTATGCACATTTAATGTACTTGATTTAAATATCCGACCCTTGCTTTACTTCTGGCATATCATGTCAACATTTGCGGCAAATTTGTTTTTGAAATTCATAACTTTTCTTACAATTTGAAAAAAAAAATCAATTCGCTCAATCAATCAAAGGAAAAAAAAATCAATTCGCTGATAATGAAACGTACATGCAAACGATTCTTATGCAACAACATTTCATTTAAGAAATCGTATTTATAATATTTTTTTGATATAATAATAAGAGTTTAGAAGATTTTTACTACATTTTGTTTCTGTTTATGGAATTACCTTATTCAAAAAAGTTTTAAATTGTATTCCGTAAATTATTTAGTGTATTTCGCAAAGTATACGATTGTTAGAATATATTTGTGATTTCAAATCACAAAATATATAATTCAACTACTGAAATCATGTATATACTTCAAATGTAAAAAGAATTACTGTATTCAAATGCTAAAATAATACATTATTCTACCAGAGTCGTACGGATGCTTATTTTTGAATACCAGTAATTCGAAAAGGTATTCTTCGCCTTATGTAATCGGAAAATCTCGCAATTAAATAAGGCGAAATTTACTTTTCCGAAATACTAGTATCAATATGTAAGCACTTGTACGAACACTGTCTACATACAGAAATCCACCAAAAAGCATGACTGTTATTAAATTAATTATTATCCTTTATTTCTTTCAGCCCATAAATTAACATAATTTCTGAACAGAAACATTCAATTTAATTTATTTTCTAACGGTACTTTAACAATATCTTTGGAAAACATTTTTAAAAGTCAGCCAACTCGTGTCCTCAATTAAAAGTATTTATTTGCATAAAAAAATTGCATAGAAAAATGTTTTTAAAACATATTTTTCACAATTAAATGATTCGGAATTAGTAAAAAATGCAGCGAATATTTTAAATTTTTGGAACCTTGATATATTAGTTGATTCACCTATTTAACACAAAATAGAAGATCATAATTATAGACATTAGGAAAAATCACCGCAATCTCAAATGTTTTCCATCTAACAATACCAAATTCTTTTGAATTAGTCTTGATTCAAATAAATAACATGAATAATTGTTTCTTCTCTAAGGTCATAAATACTACGTATGAACTTTACAGAAAGTGCAGGCATGGTAAACCGTAATTAATAAAATACAGATATCTTTAATTAAAATGAATGAGCTTTTTTCTGATTATTTTATTTTATGATGAAACATATTAAAGTTTTAAAAATTAAAATAATTAAATTTAGTAAAAAAAATGTATAATCTTACATTTTAGGGACACGCCCAAAAGCATCATCATGGAAATCATTACAATAATTAACTAACCCTTTTTTATCGGAACATAAAATACAGCGGAACTTCCCTTTAACGTAGTCTCTATTTATCAAAGTTTTCTACTTAACGAAAATTTCTGCAGAACCTTGACTTTGAACATCATTAACATGTAAATTAATCTCCATATTACGAAAAACTTATTCTATATAACGAAATTTATTCCACTTTCGTGCAAGTACAACATTCAAACGGAGAGGTTGCTGTTGCGATGGGTGTATGAATTTATTTCAGCTGTCTGTATGGAACTAAACACATTTGAATCATTTAATCAAAACACACACATTTCACATTTTAATCACATTCATTTATTCATTAAAATCACGTTTTAATGAAAAAAAGGTACGCTTCGGTTTTTGTTTACTTCTCTTTGTTATGTTTTTTTTCTACATTGCATAAAAAATGACTGCCCGAATTAAAATACATTTTTCATATATTTCCATTATATGTGTACTTTTAATTCTATGTGGGTTATGTGTATACAAGTCTCATAAATTTAAGTTGATTAAAAATGTATAAAGTTAACAAACATTGCCACGATTGGGAATTGTGAACCGACTCGATAAATACTGAAAATCCCTTTGTCAATGTTTGTCAATAAGCCACTTCGTCACAGCAGGGTTGCCAGATTGACCTTCTTTATATTCACATACCTTCTAACTTTCAACTAAACGTCCGTACAATATAAATTTATTTGATCCAAGTTAAAGACGTTTCTAACCAGAAAATATAAAAGAAAAAAAATATATATTCAGTTTCATGTTCATACATGGAGCCTATTTGAATGCTCTTCTTAAAAGAAATTCTGGTTTGAAACGTGTTAAACCTCGGTTAAATTAACCTACATTGTACTGAAGTTTAGTGCGATGTTGACAGGTATGTATTCAGAAATTTCGAATTCTCTCCAAAAATTTTAAATATAATTTTTGCATTATTTAATGACAGATATTTTGTAATTACTTAAAGTACATATATTCTTCTTTCAGAAATTACGGCATGAATTCGAAATTTTTGAATTTAAGAAAATGCCTTACTGGCAACCCTGCGTCACAGTCTGCGGCAGTCAACGAGTTAAAAACATTTTTGGAAGGCATTTTAGAATCCAACTAAAAAAAATAAAAAATAAAAAAGTATTTTATTTGGCATACCACAAAAAACACTTAGACGCTTTTATAACCTAGATTTTCTGCAATGGAGTGATTCAGTATTAATGTCAAATGCAGCTAATAATTTAAATGTTTGTAACCTTTAAAGATCTTTTAATTCACCTTTTTAACATGAAAAAAGAAGGTTGTAATTATAGGCATTAGAGAAGATCACTGTAACCTCAGATGTTTTCCATCTGACAGTATAAAAGTCTTTAGGAGTTAGTTTTGTTTGAAATAACTGACATGGATGAGCTTTTCCTTGATTTATAAGGTCAGAAATATCACATATGAATGTTACTGAAAGTGCACACATGATAAACGAAACATCATAAAATGCAAATATTCCTAATAATAATGATAAATGTAAATATTTTTTTCTGAATTCTTTCTCACATGACGAGGCATTTTAAGCTTTTTAATCATAGTATATGAAGACCACCACCTACTTTTGAATTTAGCGTTAATAATCTGCATAACTGTTTTTTATTACAGGTTTAAATTTAAATATATACATTCTTCAATAATATATGTTGCATTTTATGTTGTTTTATATATTTTTCAGTTATATATATTGCATTTTTTGTAAGTTACTAAAAGCGTCTATGAATGCAATAATTTTTTATATGGTATTCTTTAAATTATATGTGTATACTTGTTCACTAGAAAATTCTGTGAATAAGGAGGAGGAAACAAATAGTGTAGTAATAGAAGTTGCGGGTGAAGTAACTAAGGATGTAGTCACAAGATGGCGCTCTTGTGTTTACATTTGTTCAGGGCCTGATTAACGAAAGGGCTAAACTTTCACCAGTAAAAACGCATTAAAAATTTTACCTTATTTATGATAAATGAAATTCTGCATAAATAAGGCGTTAAAATTAGACGAATATTTCTATTCCAATTTACTGTTGGAAGTGTGCCTCGACGGTAATCAAATTCATGACTGACTGATTGATTGAATTCATGAGTGACATTAACAGGAGGATTGTTTATGTTGTAAATATATGACGTAACCGCACTATTTGATTACTGCCCGGGAACCTTCTACCAGTAAAAACGAAAAGATATTTTTGCATTAACCCTTTCCGGCACAGACAAAGGCTGTTCATAAAATGCGAAATTACTGACTAACACCAGAATTTACGAACGACTTTTTTAGAAAATAAGAACTCCTTATTTTAAGCTTTCATTGTAGAAGCAAAAGTTTATTAAAATATTCTTGGTGCCGAATGCAAGTTTGGAATTAAAATTAGGTGCGCCCGGAGTGGGACCACTGTGCCGAAAAGGGTTAATTATGACAAAAATTTTGCAAGAATAAGGCGTTTAAATTAGGAGGAAATTTCCATGTTCAAATTTACTGGTGGAATTTTAGCCCGGCAGTAACCAACCCGGTCGGAACCTGTTACAGTTGATGCTTCGCCATTTTCCGGATGTGTCAATTCCTCTTTGCTCATCGTTTCATGGAAAATGCATCAAGAAATAAACTCACCTCAAGTATTACGATTCCTTAACTTGACATTTGATTTAAATTTGTATTACATTCATCATTTTCTGGTTCCGATGTTTTGTTAAATAAATTATACTCATAATCATAGACATTAGAAAAAATTTGTGCAAATTCAAATATTTACAATGTAACAAAATAAAAGACTTTTGATTTATGACGAATCATTTTTAAACTTTTAAATAAATCATAGTATTTGAAGATCACTTTTGATTTTACAGTAATTTATATAATTATTTTTATTTACAAACAAAGCTTTTTAAATATTTAAATAATAGTTTGATAAAAATTGCATCAAGAATTGAATTATCTTCAAATGTTCCAATGTCATTATTAAAATTTTGATTTAAATTCATACTGCTGGTTTCGCCCCATGATTTCAATATGTTCAGAAATAATTATAGGCATTAGAATAAAATCATCGTAATCTCACATGTTTTCAATCAAAAAATACAAATGCATTTTGAGTTTTGATTGAAATAATTGACAAGGATGGAACTTTTCTCCTTTTACCTAAATACCACGTATAAATGTTTCGAAAAATGCAGATATGAAAAATTAAAGATTACAAAATGCAAATATTACTAATGTATTCATGATAAATATAAATAATGTTTCTAGACTATTTCTCTTATAACGTGGTATTTCTAAGTTCATTATTCGCAGTGTGCGAGGATCTTTTGAAGTTTACAAAAAATAACTTACATAATTATATTTCTTTACACAGAAAGCTTTTAACACTTTCCAACATGGTTGAAAGTTTTTAAGACTTCGGTTCGTCTGTCTGTCTGCGGCCTTTGTGCTTTGATTTTCACGTAATGGATATATGTTATTGCGGTTTACCATGACATATTATCTATTAACCCTTTCCGGCGGGGAGTAAGTCTGTTTTTAAAATGATGATATTATGTACTGACACCGGAATTTACAAAAGAATTAATTATAAAATAAAAACTTGTTTATTTTCCCGTAATGCATAAAAGGAAATATTTTATTAAATATTCTTGATGCCGTTTGTCAGTTTTGGAATTAAAATTAGATGTCCTTTTTTGCGGACACCGGCCGCTAGAGGGTTAACACGTTCACTGCCGGGTTAAAATTACCGGAATTTTATTTTATTTAGAAAGTTCGAATTCATACCACAAAATCCTAATAGTAATATTTACTTTATTTAATTACAGACATTTCTTGATTACATAAAATAAAAATTCTTTTTTCGAAATTTCCGGTACAAATTCGTCATTTTAGATTGAAAAACCACGAGTATACTCGTGGATGGCAGCGAATGGGTTAACACTATAAACTTACTGAGAGTTTTACTCCAGTTTTATAAATATATTTGACACCAGAATTTTGATTTAAAACTATTTAAATTTTGATTTAACTTGCTTCTGTTTCTTTCACATTTTATTTATTTTTTGAAGAAATTTCTGGTTTGAATCGACATATTTTCATTTGGAACCGGTTCAATGACCGGTTGTTGGTATGCTTAGTGTTATGTTAAATATTATTATAGTAGCGATGGAAAGTGTTTCATAATCTATTCATAGTGCATGATTTTTCGTTCATGTTTAAACATTTAAATAATAGTTTACTGAAAAGTGCATCAAGAACTGAATTTGTTTAAATTGTTAGACAGCCTTCATTAAAAGTTTGATTTAAATTCATTCTATAATCGAGGCCTTACAATTTGAATGTTTTCAGAAATAATTATAGGCATTAGGGAAACAGCGTAACCTTAGATGTTTTCAATCAAACAATTGAAAAGTCTTTAGAGCTAGTCTTGATTCAAACAACTGACAAGGATGAACTTTTCATCTTCAGTTCTAAGGTCAGAAATATCACGTATGAATGTTACTGAAATTGCAGGTATGATATACCAGACAATATAAAAGCAAATATTTCTGTTAAGGATGAATGTCACTATTTTTTTTTAATTCTCTCTCTTGTGACGAGCCATTTTAAAGCCTTTTAATCATAGTGTATGAAAACCACATTTTGTTTTTTTATGTAAAATAATCTACATATTTGTTTTCAGAAAAAAGTTTTTAAAGTATTTAAATATAGTTTGTTAGAAAATGCATCAAGAATTGAACTCACTTCAAATGTTTCAACGCCTTAATTAAACTTTCGCTTTATTCTGTTCGGGGTCTGGCGTCCTATTAAAAATGTAGCAGTTTTGCCCGAACGCCACTCGGGCAAGAAGAGTTTCCGTGCTTCGTTACTAAAGGATTATATTACCACTAATTTGTAACTATAATATTCATTTTAAAAATTGACAGGCTTTTTTTTATTATATAAGGCAAATATTATAGCACGGAAAAGGCGGTGTTCTGCCCTTATATTTAGTTTATAGTTAGTAAAAGTGAAGAAAAGCAATTAAAACCGTTAACCCCTTGGGGACGAGCGACACGTATGCGTGACGCATAAGATGCTGAGAATCCTCGATTATTCCCACCGGTTATTTTTTATTGTAAGCTTTGCTTTATTTAATGTTAGCATTTCAGCGATTCAATTAGGCGAAAATTTCCGTTTTGAAAAACCGGCGGCAACAGATTAAAAATTCTGTAAAGTACGCTCGTTGCGAAGGGGTTAAGTGGTAAATGGGAGATGTTTTTTCATTGATTATTATTATGTATTATTTTCTCAAAATATTTTTTTTTGTTATTATCTGTATGTTAGTAATGATAATGGAGGAGGAATTAATTTTCTCCGTATCTTTTATCCCCAACATTTTAAGTTTACACGCTGTTTACTCAATGGAACTATGAATAGAGAGGATGAGACATATACTGTAGTGTCTACCAGTTGCGAGTGAAGCAACTGAGGGTGTAGTCACAAGATGGCGGTTGTTGTTTGTTTACATCGTATCAACAGGTTCTGATTACGGACGTGAAAAAAATTAATTTCTGAATAAATTTTAAAAAAATTTCGAGGGTAAGCATTTTATCAGACTATCGTTGCATAAAACATTGTTTAATTTGACGCTTCTAATTTCCGGAAACTTCGAGGAATCATATAAACTTATAAAGACATATAATATGAATAACTTTAAAAAATTAAATTGCGGATTGTAAGATGTTAAGTAATATACAAAGTAAGACTGAAAAACAATGACTTGCAGAGCTGGCGTTGAGGCCCTTCATCTGCAGATTTAATGATATACCAGAAAATATGTAATAATAGTTATTCGAGAGCACTTTCATTATATTTTTATCTACCGAACAACCCAACCCTACTTCCTCTTTCGAAAACTACGTGCTGCCTAGCCATGCACTTTTCATCTCAAACTTAAGAGGAGCACTGGGCTTCATCTTACGTATAAAAACTCACTTGAAGTTTATATTTCTCACAAGGACAGAGGGAAACTTATATTACGATACAAAACTAATTCTTTAATAACTTTAAACTAATTCTGGTTTTAAAAATAATTCAAAAAAATTTACTTCATAATAAGATTTTTAAAAAGAAAAATAAATAGGCATTCTTAACATAGGCATGTCTTAGACATTGTTAGGGAAGATATTATTAATGTGCATCCGGTAATTTAGTGGACAGTTGAGAATTTTTAAAAATTAGATAAATAATCATGTTATGGAATTATTTGGTTTCAAAATTTGAAAAAGTAAAAGAATTTCAAAGTTCTGTTTAGTAAAACGAATCAAGAAAAAAAAAATCAAGTCAAGGTTGTTAAAACCCTTTCCGGCACAGTAGTCCCACTCCGGGCACACCAAATTTTAATTCCAAACTTGCATTCGGCACCAAGAATATTTTAATAAAATTTTGTTTCTATAATGAAAGCTTTAAATAAGGAGTTCATTTTTTCTAAAAAAGTCGTTTGTAAATTCCGGTGTCAGTCAGCAATTTCTCATTTTACGAGCAGACTTTGTCTGTGCCGTAAAGGGTTAATAGGAATGTCTCACTTTTCATTCAAAAATGGAAGCTCTGGTGGAATCAACGTGTGTATTATGTTTTTCTTTTCAATGGTTTATCTTCGAGGCGACAAATTGTGTTTCCCTACGGCTGTATGTCCGTTGAAGGCAGCATTCGGGGTAGGGCCTGATTATCAGCCGTGGTTAACTTCCACCAGTAAATTTGAAAAAAACAATTCCACTTTATTTAAACACTTTATTCATAAACAATTTCTGTCATAAATAAGGCAAAAAGTTCTTTTTACTTATATTGACAGGAGGATTGTTTATGTAGTTCAAGATATCGCGGAACTACAGGTCCTGAATACCGCCAGTGCAAACTTCCACCACTATAAACGAATAGATATTTTTGCCTTAATTATGACAGAAATTTCCACCAGTATAAGCGAATATATATTTTTGCATTAATTATGGCATGAATAAGGCATTTAAAAAAAAGGATAAAATTTCTATTCAAATTTATTGGTTTAAGTTTTCCCCGGCGGTAATTACCCCAAGCGAAATGGTTATGAAACTTCATAATTTTGAAGATATATCGATTCCTCTTTATTCATAATCCCATGATAAGGATTGCATATGTCTATACATTTATTATTATGACTTCATTTATGTTTTAGCATTTAGTAATAGTAATGAAAATAATAATAAAAGTTTGCTTAATTCTCATTACACCGTTGGTTTCAAACATATGTTTCAATATATAAATTTAACCTTTAAATCCCTAGAGTATCAAATTTGCAATACTTTTTTTTTTACTTTTAATAAATAAATCAACTTATTTGCAACATTTATATCGAAATATTAATCCTCTAAAAATCACATAAATATGCTACTAAATAAAGTAAAAAATATGTCTCAAAATTTCTCGTGCCTAATTCTTAACCTTTAAATGCATGAATTTTTCTTTTAGAATTCTGTGTTTTTTTTTTTTACTTATATTAAGGATTAGACACCAGAAGTTTTAAGATATATTTTTAATTTTATTTAGTAGCATATATAGTATATATTTACTTATATTAAAAATTAGACACCAGAAATTTTAAGATATATTTTTCAGTTTATTTAGTAGCATATTTAAGTTATTTTTACAGGATTATTATTTTGATATAAATATAGTGGTTGCGAAGAACTTTGCTTTTTTAGAATGCTTTTCTGAACGAATAATTTATGATAAAACATAAGAAATAGTACTAGAAAGTTGTTATGACTGTTTAATCCTGTTGTAATATAACCTTTTCGAAATGTCTTCAAAAATGATTCCTTAGCCTATTATCACATGAAAAATACGCAAAATAATTATATTCGTCACATTTCACAATAAGTGACAATTATTATTTTATTAAACTAAACCTTAATTTTTGTGATTTGGATCGCTACTTTTGATACTATTAACGTAAAAATAATTTTTTCGAAAAGTTGAAAAAAAAAACTGTACCCGAATTGGTTGAATTTTCAAGATAAGCGTCATATTTTGTTTCAATAATCAAGACAAATTATATGCATAAATATTGATATTAAGAAAAATCACCATAACTTCAAATAATTCGAATTTTTGTATACCGATTGGTAAAGCATTGCACCAGACGACTGTTTTTGCTACTGCTTGGCTACTTATGAGTTCGAGTTCATTTTTTGGAGCCCGAGCCCGCTTGAGCCAAAAATATTTTGTGCCATCAGAGCCTGAGCCAGACCCGAGCCTCATACCGAATATGCGCAAGAAAAAATTGTTAATAACATTTTAAAATATTTTCAAGATTAATTTTCTCATTTGAAAATATCTTCTTAGATAGAAAAAAGATATATCCTAAAGGATAGATCCTAAAAGGATAGATCCTAAATACTCCCTCAAGAGAATCTTTCGTGTCCCTGAAAATCTGTTTAAAATAGTAAATTTGCTATTTATAACCAACTACTGGAAGAAATATGCAAAAATCACAATTGTTACTTTTAAAAAATATCATTGTACAAATATGGCAAATAGACATTAGTTCTGGTTTCCAGTAATTAATGGAAAAGGACTTGAAATTGAAGGCGAGGATAGACAAGGGATATCTCACGGCCTCTGTATATTACTAATACTGACCGTTCTAAGATTTCAGGATGAGAATATGAATATTTCTCCTTATATCCCATCAATAACAATTCAGATCCCTTGCAAGCAGATTTTTAAGGGATTGTAAACCACCTTTAGAAACAGTGTTGCATTCAGCGGGTGGCCCGTGGGGGATATTCTCCCTCGAAGCATTGAAATGTCCTCCCCGGAAGATTTCAGATTGTATGCTTTTAATGGTAAAAAAAAACACAATTTTCTCCCCGGAATCTATAATGTCCCCCTCCCGGAGCCAGAGAAATCCCTCACAGAGAAAAGTGTCTGAATTCAAAACTGTTCTGAAACTCACATTAGATTAGGTTCTTGTTTTTGAAATAGCAAGTTTTTTTTTCTTTTTTTTTCAATTTGTGCATAAATAATTTTTTTTCTTTCATCCCGTGTCCGAGGACTGGTATACTCCATCTCACGTGTATTAGTTACCGCTGCTACTATATCTATACAATCATACAATCCATACTATCATGTATTTCTTGTAGAAATTTACCATTAAGATTATTGTTTGGAAAAGTGGTTAGTAGTCAATGGAAAGATAATATACTAGGATACATGTAGACGGCCTGATTACCGACTAGATAAATTTTCACCACTAATCACGGCCTGAAACCGGCGGGGAAAACTTCCACCAGCAAAATAGAATAGAAATTTTTTACTTATTTAAAAGCACTTTTTTATGCTGAATTTCTGTCAAAAACAAGGCAAAAATTTCTATTATTTTTTACTGGTGGAAGTTTGCCCTGCCAGTAATTAGTCCCGGCCACTAATTTCCAAAATAAATTTTCTACTCACTTAATCACTGTTTTCTGCTATAAAAAAGCCAACTATTTCTTTTGGAAATTATTGATGGAAGTTTTCTTAGACGATATCAGACCTTGTAAGTCTGATATAACTTAATTGCTCGAAAATGCCTCAATAGTTTCAGAAAATATTTCCCAGGGGTATTGTTTATACATTAGTAATAAAAATACCGTATATGACAGTTTAATGTAAAAATTATTTATTGTGAAATCCTATACGAAAATGTTATCTCTCAAATTTTGTATACGCCTACATTTGCAAACCCCTGATTAAACGCACCTGCATGGGTGTGTCCTGTTAATTCTATAACATAAACAAAGAAATTGTTCCTTTTTTTCAGAACGCATAAACAGAAAAAACCCAGAAGGGCTTACAATAAGAGCTTCTAGATGGTTGTTCATAAAAAAAAATAATAAAATAAATAAAATAAAATCTCACGATAAATAAAAAGAAAAAACAGTAGCCTGAAGCGTAATGTGGATAAGAAATTTTTTTATATTATTATTATTTAAGATGATTTAGATGTATCAGGCTCATTTAATTGAGATCCGAAAAACGATACACATATATACACGCATGTCAATCGTGTTTTTTATTTTTATTTATTATTATTTTTTTTATTATGGTGTATATTTTTTCTGTCACTAGAGTAATAACAAAATAATTACATTGTGTGGAAATATGTCCTCAGAAAATGTCGTAAAATCTTTCATCCATCCGTTTCATCTGCTATGTAATTAATTGTTTAATTGAAGGATGGGTTATAATTTAATGAATATTTATTTCACTGTGCTAATTCTAGACTTTTTTTAAACGAAAACAAAATACCACGCTGTTTAACCCTTTCAGGGACAAGTAATTGTGTTTCTGCAACGTTGAATTTACACCAAAGCGATATACATATATAAATATACAGGGTGTATCTGAAAAAGTGGGCAAAACTTTAAGGAGTGATAGAGCATATTTCGTCATAGAATGTATGGCCGCGCGAGCCGCTAGGTGGCGTTGTAAATGGTATGACACATTCCTATGAAATGTGTAGCCGGAGCTGCTGCGTCCGATTCCAACCCCCATCAGGTCCATAATGTAGTTTCAACACGACGGTGCGCCTGCACACTTTGCCTTGGATATAACTTAGGATGCAACGTTCCCAGGTCGATGGATTGGTCGAGGTAGTCCCATAGCTTGGCCACCAAGATCGCCTGATCTCTCGTGTCTGGACTTTTTCATGTGGGGCCATATGCAAAGCCTAATCTACGAGTGCCCCTTTGAAACCGATATGGATCTACTCGCCCGAATTGCCATTGTTGTCGGGAATATTCGGGAAATGCCTGGTGTCTTCGCAAATGTGCGCCTGTTCCTAACCCGCAGGTATGAAGCGTGCATTACAGCTGGCGGAAGATCTTTTCAGCAATTTCTTTGAGCAAGTACATTAATTACATTGCTGTTTATAAAAAATTTTTCTGAAGTAACTCCTCTCATTCTTGTGTTCATTCTTTAACTGCGACAGTGGAAAACTACCTTTTAACTTCTCACCGCTTGCGTTCCGACCATACATTTTATGACGAAATTTGCTCGTATAGCTGCGTTCTATCACCCCGTAAAGCTTTGCCCACTTTTTCAGATACACCCTGCATACATATATGTATACATATATGCATACATGTCTATCGTGTTTTTTTTATTTTTTATGTTACAGTCGACATCGTTTTCTGCCATTAGAGTAATAACTAAATAATTGCATTGATTGCATTGCGTGTAAATATTTCTTGACAAAATGTCGTAACATCTTTCATCCATTCGTTTCATCTGCTATGTAACTAATTGTTTAATTGAAGTATGGGTCATATTTAATGAATCACTGTGCTGATTCTAGACCTTTTGAAAACGAAAGCAAAATACCACGTTGTTTAACCCTTTTAGGGACAATTAAATGTGTTTCTGTAATGTTGAATTCACACCAAAGCGACAAAATCTAGTGAGCATTTATAACGATTGTGAATAAAATATAGTAGCACATTCAAACACATAGCTATAATTTACCGCAAGTTTCTAAGTTCTGTTTAAAAAATATTGCCTTTAGAAATTAAATGAAACATTTTGTTACAAATTTATTTTATACCCCTAATTATCTCTTTGTAAACAACATTCTTAATTTATCTACTGCTTAGTTAACATTCCTCGTTCATTTGCTACTTCTTGTGAAACGGCAAGTTTCCAAGAAAACGGTAAAGAGATAAATAGAAAACGAAAGTTTCTTGAACTACTCTATCTTTCTCAATCACTTCAACAAGGATGATCTTGCGTAATAAAAACTTGTATTTTCTGCCCAATTTTTCTGTCTTGCCAGTAACGCCCAATGTCAGCTTAGAAAAACATTCTACTAACCGCCATTCATCACATTAAGAAATCAATAAGTTCCGTTGTTTGGCTTTTCTTAGGGAAAAGTCTGTACCTGCAGTGAATCTTTGATAAGCTTGTGGGAAAATTTTAACAACTTCCTTGATGAGATACATTTAGGGTAATGTTTTGTACTGTAATGCTTCACGAAGCAGCACTGAGTGATTGTTAATCAAGTTATTATATAATGTTCAATATATACTAATAAATGTATTAGGTGTGATCATTCGATTAATATTTAAATATTATACATATAATACATAGCTAAGGCCTTAAACTTAGACTGCACAATTTTTTTTCTTTTGGAAGTATGTATTTTTATATTCATATTTAAGGTTAAATACCAAAAATATTAAAGTATTTTTTTTCTTTTTGGTGTTTTTAAAACAGGACATTTTTTTTAATTACACAAGACAATTATTTTTATTTAATAGTAATTGCGTGGAACTGAATTTATTAATTAAAGGTTAAATTGTAATTGATTCATATTTGAAATTACTATTTTTTACTTTACTTTTTTTTTTTGTGCCCCAAAATGAGTAATTATTGCTTAAAACGTGTTCCTTAACTATAAAATAAAAGAATTAGATGATATGTAAGTTTAAGAATTATTTTCTTTATCGCCATAAAAAATTATTTATAATTAAAAAATAGATGACCAACGAACGTCTGCATAGCTGCCAATTTTTACGCTTTTCTCATCCCACTAAAATTTAATAGTAATTTTTCTCTTTTAAAATCGCCGAAATTTGCAGTTAAATAAAACAACAATTTGTATTATTTTTTTTCTCACAAAAAAGTGTAAAATTAACAGCTATGCGACTACATATGTGTCTTTTGATGCATTAAATGCTATTCGAACAATTTTATCATATTACTCGTATATTTTACATCATGCAATGAATAACAACATAAGCTTTCAGTAATACTGTAGCAAATATGTTAGCCTACTATGTAAAAATTCTGAATTATTTTAATCTAAAATTGTTGCATTGCAAATTTACCAAGAAATTAATTAACAAAAAGCGAGGTCGGTGAAAATCTCAATTTAAAAAATCCGTTTACATTTGTCTTTTTATCCTTACGATAAGTAAATAACTATGCAAATAAGTAACTGTACTAATGCCTATTCCTACGATCCTCTATAGAAAAATTTAATAAAAAATGAAATACAAATTTTTAACAAAAGTAATCTAATTCCCATCAGCTTTCGTTTAGATTCTGTGAATGATACATATTTTTCAACCACGTTTTATAAAAATAAATACTCATGTCCTTCATTATCTCTCATGATTTGATGATTACATGAATTATTCTCCGAAAACTAATTTATTTCGTTCCCTTTAAGTAATAATAACAGGGTTCGTACGCTTTTACCACAATTTTTAATAGAATTTTTCGCCCTATCAAGGTACGTACACTCCTCGGAATTTTCAAGTAGTATGGCACCACTTCTTCTGATTAGAAAATTTCTATTTAATAGTTACATAGCAGAAATTTTAGACGCCACGTCTATTTGCAGAATTTGTAATACTTTTCTGCATTTAATTAACCCATTTTAGGCCAAGCATAGAAATTTTATAAAATGTGGTATTATTTGCATTGAAATTTGCTTAAATTACATTCATTAAGACGCCAAAAAAGTTTCGTGCAGGAAAAATAATATTTTATTTAATTTGACGTTACCATTATTAATTTACCATTAAATTTAAATAAAAAAATAAGTTTTCTTATGGCATTTGTTTTATTTTTATTTTATTTACAGAACTTGCAACTTTACTCCACTATAAAAACATATGACTAATCTCAAGAGAAATAATTATACATTTTCAAAAAGTCGAATTTGTCAATAACCGTTTCAAGTAAAAAAACCAGCGTATTTTGAAAATTTCTCAACAGAAAGTGATTACTTCAATTGAATTACTAATATTTTATAGAACCCTTAAAAATAGCAGAAAAATAAAATTAGTGAAAAATATACATCACAGTGTTAATAAAAATGTATTCATTGAAATGGTGCGTTTACGCACCGTTGGCCGAAAATGGGTTAAGGCGAAAAATTCTATTAAAAAATTGGGGTAAAAGCGTATGAAGCCTTTAATAGTGGAAATACTAATTTTCCTTAACAATTCTACTCTGTGAAATATTCATCCGTATAGTCATTAATTTATATAATGCTTTCTTTAAGTAGCATACCAGTGGCGCATAGAATAAATCACTTGAAATCCGTTGGTTCATAACTTATTTCGATCATTTACATATTTTATAGTTTACATTTACAGTAGATTTGGGCAGTTTTCAAAAAATGTCTTCTTATTTTGTTTTTATTTATTTATGTATTTATTTTCTACAGAGCAGATGTACTTTGTTCAAAGTATTTTCTTCCTTTTGGATTATAAATAACGATGTTAATTTTACCTAAAAAACAAATCTTGATCATTTTCAACGAGCTCAACAATTAGCAATTTTCACGATATTCAAATAAAATATATAGAAAGCAAATTGCTTAGACAGTTTAACTAAATATGTAATTTTTTTAGATAAGAACAGAAGACCCGTGCAAATTCATCCATGGATATTTGCCAAAAGCATCTCTAGCATCTAACAAGATGAGCTAAATATTTCCGAAATCATATTAACTTAATATGGTAATATTACTTGTACTGAAAACTAAAAAAGGACTAAATATGTATCTTATTTTTATCCGTTGTTGGCTATTTACCAGATTCTTTACGACTACGTCTAGTCAAATGTAATCTTTTTTCTACTCTTCTTTTTACATTTGTTTTATTAGGTAATATGTCTGACATGAACATTTCTTTATGAATGACAGCACAACTGTCTTGCACATTTAGCCGAGCAAATCGGAACGTTACCATGGTGTTCAGAGTTTGTTAGAGATTTAAAAATTGATAATATGATTATCAATGCTTATCAATAAAAAATCTGTAGTTTATATTTTTTGTAAGACTACAATTGTTTTCTAAAGCGGAGTTTATAAAAATCTGCGTGCAATGACATTTCGATTTGTCGTATTTTTTATATATATTTATTTACTTACTTTTAATCAAGGATTCACCATTGAATTAGGGAGATAGCTCACAGGGAAAGAAGCTACAAACGTGGGAAGATTTCTGGTTTTCTGTTGAATTAATCTGAAAGTGAAAGTCTCCCACTCCTAAGGAACATTCCACAATGTATTCCATCGAAACTAAAAAAAAATATTTTAACCCTTTCCGGCGCGGAGTAAGTCTGTTTTTAAAATGATGAAACTATGGACTGACACCAGAATACAAAAAAGAATTCATTAGAGAATAAAAACTTGCTTATTTACCCGTACTTTATAAAAGGAAAAAATTATTTAAATATTCTTGGTGCCGTTTGTCAGTTTTAGAATTAAAATTAGATGTCTTTTTTTGTGGACACCGCCCGCTAAAGGGTTAAGATAAATGTCGCAATTCAACGTTGGGAGGAATCATCCACATAAAAAACTCGACTACAATCGCTGATAAATCTTCAGTAAGTTAGATATTGCTAAATGTGAGAAGAACTGGCGATTTTAAAACGATGATCAGGTTCCAAAGCTGCCATTGGAGACTATTTTTTTTAATTCTATTTTGCACCACCTTTTCCGAAAAAAAAAACCCATACACTTTGGCAATATATTCGAGAGAAATATACTATAAAATTATTAAATATGCCGTGATGTGGCATTTGGAAACGCTCACTTCGAAACCTAACTTGTTTGCAGGCGGAACCAGCAGGATTAAAAAAAAATTTTTTTTTGCTATAAGGGTTCGTCCTATAAAAAACTTGTCATTATAAAAGTTTTAGATAATATTAAAAAGATTTATAATAAATTTAAGCGGATTTGATATCTTCTGAATTCACGAAGTTATGAATTTTTTTCTTCTAACCCCTCTTTTTTCCCCCTTTGGGGCCATTTTTAATGATATAAAAAATCTGTCATACATAAATTTTCGGCCCTTTTCTTAGAAGTAATAATAACTTTAAACGGATTCGATACGTGTCATAATTAAGAAATTATGGGATTTTTTCTGTTTTCACAAAAAGCCCCCTCCCCCCCCCCCCTTGGTTCGATTTTGCCCATTAACGAACTTGACTGAGATTTTATGCCCCTTGATTTTATGTATCAGTTTGGAAGAGATTTGTGCAGAATTATGGGAGTTATTGTGTCCATAAAAAAGTGACATAGATAGATAGACAGATAGATAGATTGATAGATAAATAGATATATACATAGATAAAGTTTTAAACTGGGGGCGGTTTGGGTTCTGGGAGTCATGATCGGCGTAGATCTACAAATTTTTTTCAAAAATTCCAACTTAGGGGAGAATGTAATAGGTAGTATTTCTTACGAAATCTACCTAAAATAGTCGCCAGTGACAGCTCTAAGTTGGCACTTTTCTCAGTCTCATCTACTACAGGCACAGACTTTATGACACGAAACGTTACTATTTCAGATTTGTGTTTGAGCCCTTGAGTATCACGTTATTTTATCATATTTTATTCTCTTACATTGTTAACCCGGGAATACTTGAGCATACACAGGCTATGTACGGTTTTTAATTTGACACCAACAAATCCGAATAATAATAATCGACACCTCGTTAATCGCAGATAATATTCAAATTTTGCGATAAAAAAAGTTGAAGATTAGTTTAATAAAAATGGTATAATAATGGTGACAGATGTAAAAACCGTACGCACCATGTATATGCAGAGGTGCCAAGTTCCAGTAATCTTCCGTAATATGTGGTTTAATCTGACTCATTTTAACAACGCTTCAAACCAGAAAAATTATTGGATAAATCTTTATTTATTTCATTTCAGGTTTTTACGTGGAATTTATTTAATTTCTTAAAAGAATTTCTGGTGCGAAACGTGTTAACCCGTTGGGGACGAGCGAAACGTATACGTGACGCATAAGATGCTCATAATCCTTCGTGATTCCCACCAGTTAATATTTACTGTAAGCTTTGCCTTATTTAATCTTAGCATTTCTGCGATTCAATTAGGCGAAAATTTCTGTTTTGAAAAACCGGTGGTAAAAGATTAAAAATTCCGTAAAAGACACTCGTCGCGAAGGGGTTAAAACTGCTGTTAGGAAATAGTAATTACCGTAATTTCGCGCGTATACGCCGCACCTCAGACAATTCGATTTCCTACCAGAATTTATTTTAAATAAAATGTGACTTATTTCTGCTTAGCACTTATTTGACTTCTTATTTTCAATAAAATTTCCAGTTTGAAAAAGACTTAACTAAGCTGCGGCGCATACGCGCGAAATTAAGGTAATAATTATCCCAGCACACACACATCGGGCAATTTTTCCTTATCATCGGGCACCTCTGTGTACATGTCATGCCCTGTGTGAGTATTCACGGGTTAATGATTTTAACCCTTTCGAGACGGGCTATAAAATACACGATGTTTAATCTTTTAACACCAGAGAAATCGTTGCCTAATTTAACTGCACAAGTTCTGTCATTAAATAAGTTGAAAAGTACTATTAAAAATTTCGGGTTGGAAAATTTGAACAGTGCACGCATCCTATACGTCGCATCTCGTCGCAAAGTCGTTAAGCCTGTATTAATAATATATATATTTTTAGAAAGTGATTATACTATTAATCTAAAATGTCTTGTGGACATACACGAAGAATTTCAAATATAAAACTGCATTTTTGTGAAATATGTAATTCGAACGTGGTGTTTCAAAATAAATTAAAAAATGGTTTTTAATTTTTAAAAAATGGTGCCTAAAAAATTCACTCAAGCGGTCAATGGTAATTAAACATATTTCCTAATTTTGATCTTTATCTTTAGGTATTCATCACTTTTCATTCATTTAGGTACTGTTGTGCGACTGATGCAAGTTAAAAAAAAACAGTAAAGAATGTAAAAGCATTTTATGATTGCAAAAAATTTACACATAATACACTGCATCAGGGGTGTCAAACTGTGGCTCGCAGTACACCACTAATTTTTAAAAGAAATAGACGACTTCTTGAATCGCAGAAATTCGATGATGAGGTAGGGCAATGATTACTATAAAATTTTAGTGGTTTCCGCGGGCCACAGTTTGACACCCCTGCACTACATTTAAACAATAATCTCAGAAAAACATATTAATGAAATGTGAATCAACTAAAATCCTGCAATATACCGTAATTTCCTGTGTATAAGCCGCGGGTAAATTACGTCTGTTTCAAACAAGAATTATTTTTATAGAAATAAATGCAACTATGTGCCAAGATGTAACACTTTACATTTCATTAAAAACAATTTCCGATTTATTTGAGCTGCGGCTTATACACCCGAAATTACGGTAATATAAAATATCCTGGATATACGTGGAAGGTTGTGATTTACATGCATATAAATGCGACTTATAATTAAAATGAAATTTTAAATTCTTTATAAAAGAACTGTTAGCCAAACAACCACTTATATTTAGTAATTTGTTTATTTGAATGCATGGCATCTATGTTTTACGTTAACACAATGATGTTGTAACAATAATTTAAGCTAATCTGCCTAGATGTGTTTATCATTCCTTGAAGAAGCTTAAAAGAGTGAAATATAAATAATTATTTCATTATCAATGGTTAAGATGTAGGTTAACAGACTGTTTTTGTGCAATTAACCTAACGCTTGATATTACGCAAAGCTTTAAACACTGCCACTAATTCATCGCTTTTTTTACATTAAACATTTATGAGAAACTATTAAACTGGTCAACCGTCACCTCATAAAAAAATCGTCGAATGAATATATGCCTAACCTATTAAATGCAGGAATAATTCGATTTTTTAAAGAACGCATTTATATCACGATATAATGATGGACTGAAAATCGTGAAGTTAAAAATTACAAACAACATTTCGAGCAATTAAAGTGCTAAAAAATAATACCAGAAAGTGACCTCTTTTCTTTAGTTACGAAAAACCTTATTTAGCGTGCGCTACTATCATCGTCTCTGGAATGCAATGCGGCAACATCCATTCTCTAGTTAACTTTTTCTTAACACGTCTGTCACAATCTCACCTTGCAAGGACATTGTTTTTGCTTTTTTGCTAAGTTGCGAGGACGCTTTGTTTTGTGGACATCCTCAATTATCAAAAAAGAATCTAACGGCTTTTCGCATAATTACTAGTATGTTCACGATTTCACGAAGGATTCCTTCACGTTTTAGCTTATTTATTCTTCGCTCCAATGCTTATAAAGTTCTAAATTAAACTTTCGTGGTTTTTTGATGTATGAGTCAATAAAAGCATATTTTAGCATGGACAGATAATGAAAGAGTGAGGTTTTGAGATATATCATCAAATTTTCGCCATGTGACAAGTTGATTAGTGACACAGGACCTGTTGGCAGTGAGATTATGTCCTTTAAACGTACATCCACTTCTCTATTTCGAGGCTTTAGGTGGCAAATTTGTCGGTTTGTATGTATACCGTAATACTCCATCTGTTTCTTATACCAGATCATGTTGTATAGTGCATTTAATGCATGATAATATAGACCTTGATATAGAGTATTAAAGTAAAAATAGTTGTAACAAAGCTGATAAGGTGTTATATTGTTAAAATCTCCTAATATCTCAACGTTATTTATGACTCTTTTTTTTTCTCAAGAGAAAGGTTATAAATCTCAAGAAGCTTTCCAGGAACTTTTTTGTTTGCTGTACAATTTACTTCACCATTATTTGTTCTACTAAATATTTGTATTTACAAAGAAACGTGACTCCTGACATTAAGGGGGAGGGGGGGGATGGAAGATTACAAAACAGATGAAGGTCGCATTCCAGGTCCTTCTTCGGATTTCTTCTGGAATTCAATAAATTTCGAAGGTTTGTAGAAATGGTTTTGCAAAATTTAGATTTATATTACTTCGCAAATTTGTCAGTTTGTATGAGTACCGTATAACACCATCTGTTTCTTATACTATATCTTGTTGTCTAGTGCATTCAATGCACGGTGATATAGACCTTGGTATATTAAAGTATAAAGAATTGCAACGAAGCTGAAAATGTTTTACATTGCCCCCTTCCCCTAATCTTTTAACGTTATTTATAACTCATTTGTTTTAAAGAGAAAGGCTATAAATCTCAAGAAGCTTTCCAGGAGCTTCTGGGTATTACTGTACATATTACTTCGCCATTTCTTGTACATCTTTTGCTCTGTTAAATATTAATATTTACAAAGAAACGTGACCTATTACATCGAGCTCATTCAATGTGTAAAAGTGGAAGTATACAAAATAGATGAAGGTCAAATTCCAAATCTTTTTTGAGGATTCATTCAGGAATTCTTTAAGTTTAGAAAGTCTGCAGAGTTAATTTTACAAATATCAGATTTAGATTACGCAGAATTTAGATTTATATTATTACGGAAATTTGTCGGTTTGTATGGATACTGTAAAATCCCATCTGTTTCTCATAACAGATCTTGATGTCTGTTGCATTTAATGTGCAGTAATATAGATCTTGATATAAAGTATTAAAGCTTAAAGAGTTCCAACAAATCTGAAAACGTTTTATACTGTCCCATTCGTGATTCGCCAAATCTTTCAACGTTATTTATGATTCAATTGTTTCCAAGAGAAGGGTTATAAGTCCTAAGAAGCTTCACAGGAATTTCTATGCATTACTGTACAATTTACTTCATATTTCGTTGTTCGCCGTTCGCTCTGTTAAATATTGATATTTACAAAGAAACGTGATCCAGATTATATGAAGTTTATTATAAAAAAATTTGAAGCATACAAAGCAGATGAAGATCACATTCCCGGATTTCTTGGAATTTCTTCTGGAGTTCCTCGAATTTGGAATGAAAGTTTTCTATTTTGTATTGAGGAAATATATTTTATAGGAAATCGTATGTATACTTGCCAACTTCACTTGAAACCAGTGTTGCCAATTTGTTTTATTCAAAATACCCACCAGAATGTATGTATAGTAATCTTCGCTTTATTCAATAACAGACATTCCGAGATTAATTAAAACAAAACTTTTACAGATATTCTGATATGTATTTGGAAAATAAAAAGAAAAAAAATAGCAACACTGCTTAAAAATATTCAATATGATCCAAGTAAAAAAAAAAAAAAAATGTTTAAACTGGAAAAATTTTATAAAATATTCCAACTGTGCAGTATTATTTTGTTTTTATTTATTAAGAAAAATTTTTGGTTTGACTTATGTTTATTGAACTTGGGTCTAATTCAACAGTTTTGCGCACGTTTGCCAAGAAAATAATAAAATTTTATTTTTTAATTCCATTATTTTCAGCGAGATACCATCACTTTTTTTAATTACAGAAATTTTGCGATTAATTCAGGCGAATACAAAAATAGTGGTACTAAACAAAACTACTATAATATATTTCTATATATTATGTCATACTATACAAAAATAGTGGTATTTGAAATAAAATTTTAATACTCCCTGACAACCCTGGTTTTAGATGAAGTTCCCAAATATGCATATGTTTTCTAACTAACAAATTGTTAATTTTTATCTGACAAGTTATTTCTTTAACGTTAAATAATACAGAAATATTACCAAATAAATATCACATTTAAGATATAAATTATGAAGTATTTTTAATGGCTCTATAATTTACAGTAATGGCCTTTCGGATAGGCATGAAAAAAGAGTGATAGAGAGACATGTCACAATCTGATCTTAACCATGTTTCCCTCAGGCGCATACTTTTGAATACTACTAATTCCGAAGAATAATGTTCTCCTTATTTAACCGCAGAATTTCTGTCTTTAATTAAAGCTTATTGTAAATAGTGGTATTAAAAAATTAAAACCCGTGATAACCCTTTTAATATAATTTGTATGAACTGTCTACTTAAATTCCTACAAAACATTAAGAATCGTCAGTTGGTTCATTCAACTTATCTGGTCTTCATTTCTTAGCACTTTGATTACAGGTAGGGACATATACGTCCCAGTGGACTACTTTTTATTCTATTCGTACAACTTTGTGAAACGTGCCATACACTCTGCCATACACTTATATTGGGGTATTTTTAAGAGATCTACTAGAGAGAAATTTTTTTGTAAATTGTGGAACTATGTAATATAAAAATAATCGCCGTCATGGCCCGTAATCAAAAGGTTAATCATTTAACCCTTTGTATCACCACGTTGCATATCTGCAACAAACCCAAAAGACAATCTTACTTATACAATGGGCTTTAACACGTTCACTTACGGGTTAAAATTACCGGAATTTTATTTTATTTAGAAAGATCGAATTCATACCAGAAAACACTAATAGCAATATTTACTTTATTTAATTACAGACATTTCGTAATTACATGAAATAAAAATTCTCCTTCCGAAATTTCCGGTACGAATTCGTAACTTTAGACTGAAATTACGAATTCGAACCACGAGTATATTTGTGGTTGGCAGTGAGTGGGTTAAAACATGATTTTATTTATAGCTGCTATCTTCCAAAACAGCAGTTAATATAAATTATCCATATAATTCTCAACAGACAGCTATAGTGAGTTAATTTTTCATATCAAAGCTTTACTTTTCATCAGAGCAGTTTCACCTCGTTAATGCTAAAATGAACTTCGTAAATTTTGTAAAATTAAAAATGGCTAGAGACATCGAAATATACATTTTTTTACAAAGGTAAGTTCGTATACTTTAAAATATTATATTACAAAATTGACAATATTTATGTGAAATATGTAATTTTCTGTTTGTTGCATATATGAAAAAAAGTATCTTTTAGTCAATGATTTTTTTATTTTTATGTTCTAAATTTTTAAATTATTTTTACATGCTTAAGGTGATGTTTTCTAACATCTGAGTGAATAATTCTTGAATTACAGAGGGTTAATTTACAAATCTGAATCCCTATGATTATAATTTCTTAACTTTTAATCATTTATTTGTATATATATTCGGAGTATAACGGGCGTCTACATTTTTGATCATTTATCTTGTTTCAAAACTGTGTGTTATATGCCAGAATATACGGTATTTATGGTTGTATTATCTGGAAAGGAATAAACTATCTATATTATAAAGGACAAACGTGTCCGTGCGTAACGCTGACGTCATTTTGTGAATGGCAACACTTAATGATGAAATGTTTTGCGATTTTTGCTACTGCATTTCTTTTTAATTTCTAAACCTTGCACATTTTTAATTTTTGCACCGTTATATAGGGAAAAAAATCTACTTTAAAATGCAATTTGGTTGAAAACTGTATCTTAATTCACTAATTTATTATGGTAATTTAAAAGAAAAAATTGGGTATTTTTCATTTTTTTCGGGCTTAATAGTTGCCATTGGTAATTTTCTTCCTTCTTGGCGACCGCATATTATCGTTGGTTAAAGAACTGAAATGGCTATTATTAATTAGAAAATAATGCAGACACCTCGAAAAGTAAAGGAAAAGAAACTGTTACTGAACTTATATAAAATACAAAAATAATAATAAAACTAATAATAATAAACGTTTTCATGAGCGATAATTTTATAAATCGGAAATATTTAATTTGAATGCGAATGGAATGCTTGTGATACTTAAAAAAATTTTTCATTGTAAAAATTGTGACTCAAACAATATTTGGCTATTTATCGTTTGCGCCAAGATAATCACGATTAAAAAACAATTTATGATTGGTGGTCAGATATGAGCCACCTCCCAATTTCTGACTAAATTAGTTTACTTTTATTGTTTTAATAGGTATTTTTCATGTATATATATTGTATAACCAGGAATTTCTGTGGACTATTTATTTTATATACTTTTATTTTTTTTAATATGTATTTTTTATGTATATATATTGTATAACCAGGAATTTCTGTGGAGTATTTATTTTATTAGTGTACATAGTCTCTTTTTCGTATGGGAAAATAGAAACGACCACCCAGAGTAGTTTTATTACTTTCGGAGACACTGGTCTGCGATCTAACAAGGACATCTTTTACGGAGAAAAAAATTTACGAGCTGAAAAATTTATAGCTGTTTGGAAGTGCATAGCAAATTTACAATTTAGGACCCCATCTAGGTGGTCCTGAATAACATTTAGCAAAACCAATAAGAGATGAGGGCGGAGACGTCTTTACAAAACACGGGAGCCAATAGACGGCCCAGTGACGAGGGAAAAGAAAAAAGTGAGCCCCAAGAGAAAATCTGGAAGAGGACGAGTACCTGACGTCCTGTCCGAGGAAGTAACATCTCAAAAGAAAGAGTAGAGTGCTGAGAGTGTGTAAAAACGAAGGTAGTTCCAAAAATGGTGTAGTGGCGACAAAAGTCAAAAGGATGACCTAACAGATGATCTTTGCCTATCCCGTGGAGGTAGACCATTGCTAACAATGCAGACCAGAAGTACTCTGAAGGTACAGGTATCTGTAGTTTACTATTCCGTCATATTGAATGTGTATAATAATAAATAAATACTGGTAGAGGTACTTTAGTAAATGTAGAGAAATTGTTCCTTCTCTGAAATATAATTAATGCACGTAAGTGCGGTAGTGCGAGTCGGAAAAAGACTCACTAACTCTTTTAATGAGTATTCAATTGTTTCATCTTATTTTTTATACTTAAAATTTAACATTCTGTTAGGGATGTTTGTTTTTTCTATTTTTTATGTCTTTGTAAATAGATATGTAAATAAATGTTTTTCGTTTACTTTTAACTCTTTGTATTTAATTTATATGGGTTAACACTCATATGTCATCGAGTAGTGTTTTTCTTCTTTTTCTTTAATTTAATTGTTTATTAATTTTAGTTGGTTTATCAGGAGGACTAGTTTATAATTTATGAGAGGTTAGGGATTTATATACTTTATCTAGTCCGGCTTCATAAGACGTAGGGCGGCGTAAATAATCACAACGTAATAATCTGATCTTTTTTTTTTTATTAGAGTAGTTAATTTAATTCAATAATATGGGTAACTTTTATGGGATCATTATAAATTTTCACCGACGTCCAGAAGCCACGATCACACCTTTAACCTGATAATCCAACACCCAGCGTTTCCGGAAGAAGCATTAACCCGTGCTTCCTTTAACTAATGTAGGGAGTTTATGTAATTGGGCATTAGTAACCATCTCCAATTAGGAGGCCCAGAACTTACCAGCAATGATGAAATTTAGGATGTCTTTGGCCATTAACTCCTGGCTTGCGGCTAATACAAAATTATCGCTTTATTAAATTTCAAAATTTTATTTTAATATATTATTGATATTTTCTTATTAAAGTTCTTTTTGGCGTTATTAATGAATCAGTTTAACAATATATATATTAAATAGGATAAATCTTTTATAATTAGAAAAAAATTGGTTTTTGCCTATGTTCTGTAACTCGGGAAGCCCGGGTTCGATTCTCTAGTATTTTTAGAAGTTTAATTATACATTTAAAAGAAAATGTTCGTTTTACAGAAAAATTGGAGCGTCTTAGCTGACAGTAAAAAAAAAAAAAAAATACAAATGTTTTTTCCAAAATTTCTCGCTTTATATCAGGCTGAGTACACTATTTCTGTTTAGAGAAATTATATTTAATATTTCAATAGCAGCATTTGTAGCCACTTTCATTAATTGCAGAAGTTAAATAGTTTCCTGGAAATAAATAAGGTGAAACTTCCGTTAAAAAATGCGGTAATTATGTACGCACTTTATTATAATTTTTAAATTCTTTATTCGATTGTTTAACCCCTTCGCGACGAGCGTCTTTTACAGAATTTTTAATCTTTTACCACCGGTTTTTCAAAGCAGAAATTTTCGCCTAATTGAATCGGAGAAATGCTAGGATTACATAAGGCAAAGTTTACAATAAAAAAAAAAACTGGTGGAATAATCGAGGATTCTGAGCATCTTATGCGTCACGTATACGTGTCGCTCGTTCCCAAGGGGTTAAAACAGTGTTTTTTCTCGTTAAACAAACAGTTTTTTTTACTAACGTCCTGTCTAACAGATTTCTGTGTGTGTGTGTGTGTAAACCTGTTTCTTTAACCCTTTCCGGCGCGGTGTAAGTCTGTTTTTAAAATGATGAAATTATCGACTGACACCAGGATTTACAAAAGAAAAATTAGAAAATAATGTATTAGAAAATAAAAACTTGCTTTATTTCCCGTAGTTTATAAAAGGAAAAATATAATTAAATATTCTTGGTGTCGTTTGTCAGTTTTGGAATTAAAATTAGGTGTCCTTTTTTGTGGACACCGTCCGCTAAAGGGTTAACCCTTTCCGGCACGGAGTAAGTTTGTTTGTAAATTGATGAAATGTTGGACTGACACCAGAATTTAAAAACGAATTCATTAGCAAATAAAAACTAGCTTATTTTCTCCTACTTTAAAAAAGGAAAATTTTAATTAAATATTCTTGGTGCCGTTTGTCAGTTTTGGAATTAAAATTACGTGTCCCTTTTTGTGAACACCGCCCGCTAAAGGGTTAAAATGGAGTTCCTTAATTATTTCGTTCCTTAAATACATTAGTTGAAAAGTGACAAACAGATGTTTAATTTTTTTTATTGTTTTAGGAACTGTTCATCTTACAGATTTACGTTTGAAACCTGAAGCTTTGGTAAGTCTTTATCCTTATTATTATTGCTGATTGTTATTATTATCATCTTAACACTAATACGACCAGAAATTTTACACAAGTTTCATAAAAATATTTCACACCAGAATTTTTATTTAGGACTTTTAATTTATTTATTTAACTTATTTTTGTGCGGTGTATGTTTAACTTCACAGACGGTGTATGTTTAACTTCACAGTAAGACAGAGATCCAACTTCGCCTGAATAGAGCGACTGCGGCGGATGACTTATAAACTAAATCATCACTTTGGCGACTTTTTTCGTGATTTCCGTTTAACATATTCGCTGCCAACTACGAGTATACTCGTAGTGCTATCTACGTTTCTTTAATCTAAAATTAGTTATTCGCACCGAAAATTTCAAAAGAAAATTTTTTATTTTATGTAATCATGAAATGTCTGTAATAAAACAAAGTAAATATTGCTATTAGTTTTTTCTGGTATGAATTTGAACTTTCTAAATAAAATGAAAATTCCGGCATTTTTAGCTTGGCAGCGAACGTGTTAATTGTAACCCTATTCAGCTTGACAGCTTTTGCTGTTGTCATTTGCACAAGTGCAAATTTTCGGCGTTCGCTATTTGATTTTTGAATCTTGATTAATATTTATTATTAAAATTACTCTTTGAAGATCAAATAGGTCATTATAATTCTTCAAAATGTAAGTTATGATTTATTTTCATGTGTTATGTTTGTTCTTGTTTTTCAAGTTCCGTAATGTTTGAAATATTTTATATATATTCAGTGTTGACAGATTTTTGCCGAAACGTCATGTTAAGGCTCACTGTGGAGACGCGAAAAGTTTTTGGTTTCCATCTGTCTGTTTTCCGTACAAATGGTCCGATTAGGTTGATTTTTAGTTGGTATGCAGGTCAGGTATCCGGAATTAGCTGTATAGCCTTTGGTTAAATTTGGTTCATTCATTCGGAAAATATAGAACATTTTTTTTAGGCCATAATGCTTTCCTATGGGGATGCAGACGATTTTTCAAATTTCATTTTTATCTGAAATGAAAATAGAATGTTTACATAATGGATTTAGACGTAAATATATGAATGCTAAATTTTCGATATGGATTTCCAATACTTTTAAAATTTTGCCGATAAATTTAATAGAATTTAGAAATTAATTGCTTAAAATATTTGAAAATGTTTTTGCATCTGTTCGGGAAATATAAACATCTTATTTTCATATTTTTTACAAATTTTAAAAGCGTTTATTTTTACTTTCCACTTTAATTTATTCGTTGCTGATGAATACCTGTTTATTTTTAAAATTAAAAGAATAAGCAATTCATCAGAATTTTACACTATCATTGTATAACACCGTGTTTAACCTTCCTACCCTGAATGGGTCGAATAGACCCACTTCTATAATTTATTTAATTCGATTGGAACCAGATTTTTTAGTAAGTTAAATAAATGTAAGTTAAAGTAGAAGTAAAAGTAGTAGTGTAAGTAAAAAAAAAGTAAGTTAAATGAATATGTTAAATCATTTTCAAAAACAAATACTGGTGTGATATGTTTTTATCAACGTTGAGTAAAATTTCAACAGGGTACGAAGGTTAATTTAATGATTCTAATTTCTTGAACATTCGAAGAATTTTTTATGCTTATAAATATGCATGCAATTGAAAAAATAATAATTGCGGATTGTACGATGTTAAATAATATCAAAAATAAGATTTAAATAACAAGCAGCAACAAGCAGTCGCCGTTTTTTTCCCCTTCAGTCATTTGTCGCCAAGAAAGCGATATATAGCCGTTATTAGAAACCTCGCTTCTGTTATGGGCGTAGTTTCTGCGTCATCCGCAGATATCGCCACTGTCTATGTGTAATCCCATGTTAAAGAAGTTACCATTGAAGTATATGAGAGTTGATTCTCTGTTTAAATCTCCTAGCTCTGTGGTTTAACTTATTGTATAAAGAACTATACGGTTAGAATCGACATTTTTTCTTTTGGTAGGGGCCAAAAGGGCCCCTCACCGTCGTTCTAGTGTTAAGGCTGTTGGACAGTGAGATCAACGGAGCTCTGAATAAAGACGAAGAGACATATAGTGAAGTGTCTAAAGGTTGCAAGTGAAGTAGCAAAGGATGTAGTCACAAGATGGCGACTTTTGTTTGTTTGCATCGGATCAGGGCGTGAGTAACACCGGAACAAAGTGTCACCAGTAAAAACGAATAGAAGTTATTACCTTATTTGTGACAGATATTCTGCCTGGATAAGGAAAATCTGCGATGGCGACTATTTGTTTAATTCTATCTCGCACCACTTTTTCAAAAGAAAAATCTTTTACGCACACTTTGACAACATGTCTTCGCTACCATGTCAAACTATCGAATGTGAAAAATTCATTTTTCATTGCACTTAAAAATGGGACGATTGTCACCACTAAATTTTAATGGTATTCTTCAACAGGGTTGCCAGTTTGGAACTTATTTCATTCAGAAATTTCAAGCAGAAATTTTTCCTTTTTTTTAGTGACAGACATTTCGTGATGACTTAAAGTAAAAAATTTTCTCTCAAAATTTCCGGGATCAATTCGGCATCTCTTAACACTTTCCCATCCGGAGACACCACAGTGGTGTCGTACGTAAAGTAACTTAATTTTAATCCTTAAATGCTACATTGGCACCAGAATTTTGAAATGAAAAATTGCTTTTTATCAAGTACGTGAAGAAAAGATTTTACTTATTTTTGAAAAAAAAAAGATTCCTAAATTCTGGTGTCAATCAATCATTTTAACATTTTACGAATAGAAGTATTTTACGAGACATGCAGACGGCAAAGTGTTAATAAATAAGAAGGCCAAACTGGCAACCCTATCCTTCACAAAAATTTAATTAATATTCTTACAAGGTGAAGAATTCTAATATAATTTAGTAGTGACCCCATTTTTAAATGTAATTAAAAATCCCGTTTTTCACATTCGGTAATTTGACGTGGTAATGACGATGTGTCAGAAAAATATAATACCTAATTTACTTTTAAAAAATAGTTGTGCGACTAGAATATAAAAATAGTCACCCGTGGAAGTCCTGATACGGCGTTTAAAAGGGTCGAAAATTTCTACTCCAATTTACTGGTGTCAGTTTGCCCTAGCGCACGGTAATCAAATTCACTGACATTGACAGGAGGACTCTTTATGTAGTCACAATAACAATATGGCGGAACCGCAGTGCATGATCGCCGGGGCAGACTTCCACCAGTAAAATCGAACAGATATTTTTGACTTAATTATGACAGAAATTTTGCATGAATACGACGTTTAAATAAGAAGAAAATTTCTATTCAAATTTACAGGTGGAAGTTTGTCCTGGCGGTAATCAAGCTAGGGGATTCGGTTACAGTTAAAGCTTCACCATTTTGATGATATGTCAATTCCTCTTTATTCATAGTTCCATGAGTGAGATCTCAAATTCCCCTTTGCTAATTAATGTTGGTTACCTATGGTGTTTAAACCCTTAGGGACGAGCGACACGTATACGTGACGCATAAGATGCTCAGGATCCTCGATTATTCCCACTAGTTATTTTTTATTGTAAGCTTTGCCTTATTTAATCATAGCTTTTCTGCGATTCAAGAAGCCGAAAATTTCTGTATTGAAAAACCGGTGTAAAAAGATTAAAAATTCTGTAAAGGACGCTCGTCGCGAAGGGGTTAATGCATTCTATTTTTTTTAAATGTCTCCTCAGCCTTAGTAAATTAAAATTTTAATTTCTTATTTCTGTACTATTCTTAATGATGTCTTTCTGTTGTTCAAATAGTTCTAAAATATATACTTCATTTTATGTGAAGTGTTAAATTCATATAGAGTTTCCCTAAGATTTTAGAACATGAAATTATCAGTTAAGAGCCTACACCAGTCACACAAAAAAACACTCAAGGTAATGTTAAGTCTATAGGAAGGTTGTAGCACGATTTCTAGTTCGCATTTTAATATTTTTAAATTTTTTTTAGCATACGATAACTGAGGTTTTTATTTTTTCGATTTTGGTTCCAGTTATTTTATATAAGGGTACTTTCACTTTCAGAACCGGTTCCAAAATTGAAAATGCCCGCTTATAAATAAAGTGCAACAAAAATCTAAAAAGAAAAAAGTATCAACGTTGGAGATTGACCTCAGCTATCCTATGTAAAATAAGCATTTAAAAATATTAAAATGCGAGCGAGAATTTGCGCTAGAATCTTCCCATAGACTTAACATTAGCTTGAGCGTTTTTTCGTATGACTGATGTATGCTTTTAAGCATATATTTTAGAAATGTTTTGGACTAATAATTATACACAGAAAAAAGAAGTTAAAAATATTAATTTCCTGAAGAGATATTTTAAAAATACGAATGCATTACAGGCCATATGTTTAAGATTGGCGAGGGAAGTTTGAGATCTCACTGACTAACAGCCTTAAGAAACACCTTAATAACAAAGAAATAACACTTTCATCTCAATTTAGAATATTTTTTATTACCACTGTTACCAAATAATAATAATAGCTATATTTAAGAACAATTATTTATTAACAATCATTCGTGATTAAATTAAATGAAGATTGTTATTCGAAACTAGTGGCATTGTAAAATTCACTAAATTGACAACTCTGTAATATACCAATCTCAATTTTAAAGCTTTGAAATATTGCTAGAGATATATTTTCGGCGATGTCTTAATACTCATTTGCATTCCCTTGAGAAATGTACGCATTTGAGGAAATGTCTGTACTTTTTTGCTCAATAAATGAAAATAATAATAAATAACTTTTTCTGTAAATTTATTTATTTGTAAAAATTGTATATTAATAAAGGATAATTTGTAAAGCTAAAAATGATAAAGCATTTAATAAATTCATTTACTGGCAAGATGAATCGTAAGTATAAATTTAACTTCTCCACCTTTCGTCTCTAAATTTCTTTGCATTACTAAATATATTTAGTAGATAACATTGCGAAAAATGCCTGTTCCTGGTTAATTGTAGAAATTTTAAAGGAAACAAAAATCAAAATATAAACCTCGTATACTGAAGCACTCATGTATAATCAAAATGTTGAAAAAAAAAACGAAGTTAGAATATTATCTAATTTTAAACTTAAACAGCGGTTTTACAGGCATTTTCAGAAATGTTTAGTGACAGATTTTCAGTGACGACATAGCTTCCCATCACACAAAAATTTCTGTCATTTTTCTCTGATATTACGTTGATATTGAAAGTAATCCATGAAAATGACTTATTTTAAACCTCGGATACTAAAGTCGGGTACTCTTGTTTGATTAAAATATTGAAAAAAATGTAGAATATGGTCTAACTTTAAACTTAAATAGCGGTTTTACAGACATTTTCAGAAAATTTTAGCGACAGATTTTCAGAGACTACATCCCATCACACGAAAATCACTGTCATTTTTCTCTGCTATTAGTTGATATTGAAAATCATCCATGAAAACAACTTATTTTAAACCTCGGATGCTGAAGCACTCTCTTGTTTAATTAAAATATTGAAAAAAAAATGTACAATATAATCTAGCTTTAAACTTAAATAGCGGTTTTACAGACATTTTCAGAAAAGTTTAGCGACAGATTTTCAGTGTTGACATAGTTTCCCATCACACGAAAATCACTGTCATTTTTCTCTGCTAAGTTAATATTTAAAGTAATCCATTAGTATTACTTATTTCTTGAGAGCAAAGGAAAGCATAAACATATTCAAATTAATCTACGTGCATATTCATTTTTATTTTCATGTTACTCTATATTTTTTCTGGTTTCATATTGATCTGTCAAAAGACAAAAATAGTGTTTTATAGAAGCTTTAGAATTTAAAGGGGATAGCTTGAGTGTGTAATCGGTACGTAACAAAGAGTTAACCCTTTCCGGCACAGAGAAATTCTGTTCGTAAAATGCGAAATTACTGACTGTCACCGGAATTTACAAACGAGTTTTTAGAAAATTAAGAACTCCTTATTTTAAGCTTTCATTGTAGAAGTAAAATTTTATTAAAATATTCTTGGTGCCGAATGCAAGTTTGGAATTAAAATTAGGTGTTCCCGTAGTGGGACCACTGTGCCGGAAAGGGTTAAGAGACTACTTCAGTCACGCAAAAGTTTCCGCTCGCTATTGTTAATCCTATGGGACAATTCTTTCAATTTCAAATCTTCTGTGCAAGGTTTCAAAGTTTTCCTTACTCGAGAACGATAATTCTTCACGAAGGCATTAATTCTATTGCAATATGGCCAGAATTGGCCGATTTTTAACAATCTCCCTCCCCTTATTTAATTCTCGTAAATTTATTTATGATTATTTACTCGGGGATTAAATCTACAATAATGTTCGTTGTATTCGATCTCAGAATTTCTGTCATCAAATAAGACGAAGATTATTATTAAAAGATAGTGGTACCGCAGATTTTAAGCCATGCAACTAATTTATAATCTTGACGCGCATGGCACGCCTTACCAGCGCAAGTGGTTACCGAAACTTTTATCCTATTTCACGGCTCAGTGTTACCAGATAGTAAAAAATCAATTTCCTCAAAAGTTTTGAAAATTTCCTTGAAAAAAATTTTCAATTCATTTTCAGTTTAAATAAAGTAAATTTTAAATTTACATTTACCACTACAAAAAATATTTTGCTAATTAAACTAAGTTTAACTAAGCTAATTAAATTAAGCTTTTGTCCGAATCAAGCCATTTTTTGAAAAAAATCCCCATTAACAAGATAAATAAATAAATTACGAACCTGCGAACCAGCATTTTTATTGTGATCGATTACTTTAATAAAATAAACAGATAATAGAAGTAATAATAGAAGTAGAACTTAAAACATAAGTAAACTGTAAACGACGAGCATGAGGATCGAATCGACGAATCAAGATCCAGAGTTGCCAGATGACTAAAATCAATCTTTAACCTGAAAACGTGAAATAATGAAAAAAATCTCCAAGTTTTTCTCCAAATATGATGATATTTCCCATAACCGTCTCCTAAAAAAATCCCCTTGAAGGTTCAACAATCCCCAGAATCTCCAATTTGGCAACACTGCCGCTGCTATTCTGCTAACTGAAACCATTCATAAAATCGGCTTCTTACTAGAGGAAACAGGAAAGAAAACTAAAGTTTTATGACTTTTCATTTATAAGAAACATTTTACATTATACTTTTTCTGGTGTTAATTATTTTTCATAATGATTAATTATATGTAAAGCAGTATCTCGCTAATTTTGTTTAGCGGCTTTTATAACAATATGATTCAACTTTTCTAAATATATTTCAAAATACACGAACTTCTATACAATCAAAACAAGAATATTTGTATTGCTTTCAATTGAAAAGTTACATAGATTGCTCAAAATTAATCAATATGCACCAATATTCGATACAGACTTTACGGGTCCAATGTACAGGAAGCTAATTGCCTCGCCTTTTTTTTATAACTTTTAACTTTAAAATTAAATAAACAAAAACTATATTATTTCATTATATTCAGAATTCGTTTATGCAATTTAAATGTAGATATTTGAGTTTAATATACGTCACTGTTGTGAACTATAAATTATTAAAGCATGTTTAATCATTGACTTCGATGCATGTTTTACCAAAATAATGTCATAAAACTAAATCCAAAAACTATCTACTGTTCATAAGACCTTGCAGAGTAAAACATTTCATGAAATATTATAATTTTAACAATCAGACGTACTATCAATGCTGGTTTGTCATCTGGATAGTTTTTTTTTTATTAAAATAATCTACCACTATTTTCGAACAATATTCTCTGATTTAATCTGTTATTATATAAAGCGAATATTAATACTTCGAAATATTGGTGGATTTCTGAATGAAAAACTATCCAAATGACAACACTATGTTTGTGCATAAAGTGTATCAAGGAATTAATCAGTTCAGATCTTCAGTAAATTTATACATACATGTGTGCAGAAACGTATTATTCACCTGTGAAACATGTGCAAGAAACCAGTAGTTATAAATAACCCCAATTTTTGCTTTCTTTAATCGCAGATGGATCAAGCTACAAAAAATGTTACTTTTACGGTACAAGGTAGTTAATTTTTGACAAAGTATTTAAAATATTATTTTAGGTTTTCACATAATGTAACAAATTTGAAATATGTATTTGTTGAAAAATAATGATTTGTGATTTTTTTCAAAATTGCTATGTTTTATTATTATTATTAATATTATTAATGAATGGACATACACATGTATACCTCCGTTATACATGTTACGTGTTACACCTTATGATATCTATTAACACCTTCATTTATTTTCTGAATGTGATAAATATAGTGTTAATTCAAAAATGCATTTTTTTTTCAATTCTTTTATACGTAAATTAAATTATATTTTGAAAATATATATCTCTCTCTTTTTCAAAAATTATGCTTCAATTAATGAGCAACAAGCCTTTCGTGTATACAACGTTACAATAAAATAATGTGCAATAATTTCCACATCAAAGTGATTTAATGCGGACAAATGTGGTATAGTGACATATACAGGTGACATGACATCTGAAATGCTTCAACAAAATTAGACGAATGATAGTACTCATAAAGACGAACAAAAAATGCAATGGGACATGGGGCCGCAAATGACATTTAAAGGATGAAAATCGAGAAAATGCGTCTGGAAATGGACAAACTGAAACAAGAAAGAAATACTCCAGAAAATTATTTATTGCACAGAATAGGTACAACACAGCTCGTGAGAAAACAAATATTTTACAACAATTGTCCAAAGTGTCGACCGCGGACATTATTACACATAGCGTGTCCGCCAGTCGTTGCTCCGTAGATGTACTCTGTGTAATAATGTCCGCGGTCGACACTTTGAACAATTATTGTAAAATATTTGTTTTCTCTAGACATCACGAGCTGTGTTGTACCTATTCTGTGCAATAAATAATTTTCTGGAGTGTTTCTTTCTTGTCTCAGTTTATCCATTTCCAGACCAGTGGCGTAGCCAGGGTGGGGGTCCAGATGCTCTAGATACCACTAATTTTGTACAGTTTTCTTTGCTTTATATAATCGGAGAACTTTCTGCGATAATGAAGGCGAAGAAAACTTTACAATTTTGCTGGTATCCAGAGCGTTTGGACCCCCTCCCTGGCTACGCCACTGTTCCAGACGCATTTTCACGATTTTCTTCCTTTAAGCTTTTCAGGGGCAAAGTACTTTTAGTACTAAAATATTGAAATAAATGACTGGCACCGGAATTTACAAAAATATTCATTTGTAAATAAGAAAAAGGCTATATTTCACATATACAGTGTGATTCATAAATATCGAAACAATAGGCACATACTTCCAATTGCAAATTTTCATTAAAAAAGGTGAAAAATTTGATGAGATAAGTTGCAACTCCATGGGGGGGGTCTATTTGAGAAAATACAAAAATTAAATTTTTATACGGCCCCCGTAGGATAAAATTTCTAATTAGGAAATTATTATTTATCCAGTCCTGAATTAAACAAAAAAAATTCCATCTTGTTATCTGCAAAATTGACAGATATTAAAATCCAAAATTCGTGACTTACACCACTTAAGCATACCTCTGAGAGACGCGATAGCAGTTCATTTGCAATGCAAGTTAGGGATCGACCATAAATTTACACATTATTAAAAGTCGATCTAAGACAATGCCTTAACTTTTAGATATAAAATAATAGCGTACAGATTTTTACGTTAAACTTGCTTGAGAAATATGCTAGAAGTCTGCATGAGGCTGAGATTGGCTCCAGGGTCGTAATCGGCACTGCCCGCTGGCCGGACTGTGCCGTCCGGCCAGCGTTGTTGTTCTTAGGACGTGTCGGAAAGGCAATAAGTTTTATAAAAATAGTAATAGCGATAATGAAACTTCTATTAACGGAATCATTGGAAATATATTTTCTAAATTACACAGAAATATTTTCGAAAATCTTTTTTTTTTTTTTTGTTATACAGCTTCAAAAGTTATGATGTTTTTAAACCTATTTTTCATTTATTCCAAACGACATTGTTTTTAAAAATAAATCTTTATTCGAATTTAACAGTCTAATAGTATAAATAATCATTAACGTTGCTATTGCGTATTTTTTGAATAGATGCCAAGCTCCCACTAATCTTCCGTTATAAGTGTGTTTATTTGACCCACGTTCAATACGTTCGAACCAGAAACTCTTTTAAGAAATCAATTGAATGAAGTAATGATTAGACTTAAAACATTTAAATTAAATAAGTCAAATATTCATTAAACATTTTTTTAGTTTTAAAGTGGTTAACTGGTTCAAATTAATCTACATATTACGGAGAATTAGTGGGAGGTTTGTCAGCTATGATTTTGTCATGCGAAAACATAGTAATCTAAAATATACTGTAAAATTTTCTTATAAATATGTATGTAGTATTCTTTAAAATAATCTTAATTGTATCTTAAGATAAATGGAATTTTTGTGTACAAATTTCGGCTTGTGCAGAAATCTAAAATATGGACAGACACCTGTCTAGATAATGAATTAAATAAAATTAAGTGCATCGCCCATGAAAATAGTTTTCTTTCGCATCATATCAATAAACCCGACCTGAAACATAAAGTGCATAAAATAAATTTATATCTCTAATAAACTTAAGTTTTGTAAATTTCGCTGTATACCAGATTTGTATGAGAGACTAGGCATAGCTGCCAACTTTTACGCTTTCTTCCTACCACTAAAATTTTATAGTAAATTTTAGCTTTTTAAACCGCCGAAAACATGTCATTCATTAAGGAAAAATTTTCTATTAATTTTTAGTGGTAGCAAAAAAGCGTAAAGGTTGGCAGCTATGGACTAGGGTATGCTTGAAACAAATTTAATATCTGTACCCGAGAGCCAAACTATCGTAATCAGAAAGTGAAGCTACAGGAAGGTGTTACTTATTCACCTGGAAGGTTTAAAAAGCATTTAAACGTTCTATTAGGACCCAATCTTTGTTTAAAACTTTAAATGCATTTTTCGGCATCATAAGTTTTTTTGAGCATTTCTCATCTTTAAATTTATATAAGTCAATAACCTCTATAAATGGTTCAAACTTGTAATATATCTTTTTCAAATATTTTACTTAAATTTTAATTCGGCAAATTTGAAAAAAAAAAATCACTTTTGAAAATATGATTTGTTTAAAATAAGTTGCATCTTTTTTTTTTCTTTTTTTTAATTGCTATTTTAAATATGTTTTTTAAAATTAATATTTTTCAAAATGCTGAATGAAAATTAAAACTTGTATATTTCTGTTTAATTAAAGAAGGGACAAAATTCAATTCGACAAATAATATTTCGAGTTATATCAATTTTAAATTAATCTGCATTTTTTGAAAAAAAAATTATTTTTTATTTTGTAAGAAGTTTTATGATGTGATTCTGTTTACAAATTATATGGCTAATCATCACAAAAAACTCAAAATTCTAACTCTATAAATAAATAAATAAATAAAATGCTTCCCGGACACCTTACAGTAACATTGTTTCTTGAATTACACACATTTCAATTTGTGTCTGATCCCTTGAAACCTCACGAATTATTAAAACGGACATATCTCCCTGAGTTTTGGAGATATCAAGATTGTTTTTTTTTTTTTTTTTTTAATTCAGGAATGGATAAGGAAAAATTTCCTAATTGGAAATTTTATCCTACGGGGCCGTATAAAAATTTAATTTTTGTATTTTCTCAAATAGACCCCCCATGGAGTTGCAACTTATCTCATCAAATTTTGCACCTTTTTTTATGAAACTTTGCAATTGGAAGTATGTGTCTAGGAGCAATATTTAAAGAGGTAGCCTATTGTTTCGATATTTATGAATCACACTGTATATTAAATGGAAAGGATTTTAGCAAAATTCTGGTGCCATTGTGGCGTTTTGGAATTAAAATTAAGTGGTTTCATAAACATACCACTGCCTGTGAAAGGGTTAAACGTCAATTGCGACCCCATGCTCCATTGCATTTTTTGTTCGTCTTCACGAGTACTATCATCCCTCTAAGTTTGTTGAAGCATTTCAGATACATTATAGTGACAAATGTGGTAAAATAGCATTTGTCACCTAATAAAAATACACAGAAGCTGGAGGTATCTCTTTTTAATTTCAGTTGTTAGCCGAGGATGTGCCCATTGTCACTTGTCATTAATTTTGGACTTTTCTCAATTGACTGAGAAATGGTCGTGAACTTTATCTAACGTCTGTTCTTTATTTAAAAGAAAAACATCATTTATCAGGGTTCGTACGCTTTTGCCCCAATTTTTATATATATATTTCTATTTAACCCTTTCAGGGGCAAGTACTTGTGCTCCTGTAACGTTGAATTCCCACCGGAATTTAGGAAAGAATTTAGTTCAAAATAAGAATAAGCAATTTTAAAACTTTTTCTCGTCAAAGTTAAAAAAGTAAAATTTAATTAAAAGTTTCTGGTTTGAATCAGATTAAAATTAGGTGGTATATAATATATACCACCGCCCCTCAAAGGGTTAATACTTAAATAGTAGAAATTGTAGACGCTTCGTTTTATTATATAATTTGTAATACTTTTCTTCAATTAAATCTTTAACGGACATTGGTTTCTCTATGAAACCACAAAACTTTAATTACGAAATTCAACAATGACAGCAGAATTTTAATAGAAATGTTTTCCATCTATTATGTATATGAAATATCGCCTTTTTTTATATACAATTTTTTTTTTTCATAATTTCCGGTGTCAATCATTTATTTCAACATTTCGGCAATTGAAGTGCTTTATCCATTAAAGGGTTAAATAAGACGAAAATTTATATTAAAAAATAAAGCCTCAGAACCCTGTTTATTTAATAAAAATAAGTTTTTAAATCATACGTAAAGCTTTTTTGGATATATTTACCTCAAGTTTCATATCCTACACTAAACAAACCTTTCACTGTATCATTATGACAAAATAACATTGTGCAAATCTATGCTTAATACTTGGATATTTTTTCCATAGAAAATTTCTCACGTCTTGCGCACATAATATTTCAAATTTTAATTGCTTAAAAAGGCGTAAAGCCAATATAGTGAAAAAGTATCTAAGCCGGGACTCAAACCCGGGTCATCAGTATAGAGCACTGACGTTCTACCAACTGAACCACTTGGAACGACACCCAGCCTGGCACTTCTCACTATAACATGTTGGCAAGGTTTGATGCTGGATTCTCTTTAGTTTCGTGTTTGCCCCAGTGTTGGTGGCTTACGGAAAAATATTCCATCTTGTGCTGCGTTTGTAGCCTTGCCAACATGTTATAGTGAGAAGTGCCAGGCTGGGTGTCGTTCCAAGTAGAGCTCCTATAATACAGGCTGAATCATACCGCCATTTAATGACCCAGCGGACCAAAAACCAAGCTAAAACCGGTTAGCTTACCGTACTAGTGGACGGCGAGTGACAGTAACGAGGACGGCGAAAACCTGCTCAGGCGGTTTCCTAATGCTGAGCTAGGTCACAATATGGCGGTTATTTTGGGCAACAGAATGGATATGCGTCAGCTCCCCTTATAGGAGCCTTAGTTCCAAGTGGTTCAGTTGGTAGAACGTCAGTGCGCTATACTGATGATCCGGGTTCGAGTCCCGGATTGGATACTTTTTCACCATGTTGGCTTTACGCCTTTTAAGCAATTAAAATTTGAAATATAACATTGTGCATTTGTACCCTCCGTATAGTTGTATCCCCCGTTACAACCGTATGAAGGAAATTAATCATAAATCATTACAAAATAAATTAAGCACCAAATAATGAAAAAACTATATGATCACCTACAAAAAACTTAATAGAGGTGAAAGATGAATTATGGTTAGTAATATTTCTTTTTTTTTTTCGGTTTACTTATATTTATTGAAATTTTTTGCAAAAAAAGTAACGTTTTCTGTCGAATGACATAGATAAATAGTTAAAAAATAATATTATTATACAAAATTACTGATGGAAGCTTTCACACGTTGCATGTGTTCAGAATACGACATGCATACATACACAAATTATGTATGCATTACACATACATGATGGTATTTTGGCTTCCAATAAAGAAATCAAACATACAGAAGAAAATGTTGTAAAGATTAAACCGAACTTGGTTTGTTACAATAAATAAATGATGTGACCGAACAAATAAAGGAACAATTGAATAAAATAAAGCATTTGACCTGACTCCCTTTTTTTTTGTTCCTATTGTCAAAATAGTTCTAAACTATATACTTAGTTCTATGTGAAGTGTTAAATTCTTACACAGTTTCGGTAAAATTTTAACACATATATAAGTTAAGTATATATTTTAGGAATATTTTGACAACTAAAAAACAGAGACATGCTTTTATACACAGAAAAAAGAAGTTACAATTATTAATTTTCCGAACAGATATTTAAAAAATACGAAGGCATTATACGCCCATATCTTTAAGGTTAGCGAGAGAAATTTGAGATCTCACTGGCTAACAGTCTTAGAAACATCTAGACAACAAAATAATAACAGTTTGAAATGAATACACCAGTGACAATTTAGAATACTTTTGGTTTTGATTAACACTGTTACCAAACAATAATAATAGCTTTATTTAATAACATACATTTCGCGATTAAATAAATATTCAGAAATAGTGGCATTAGAAAATTTGCTAAATTGGCAAATCTTTAATATACTAATCTCAATTTTAAAGCTTTCAAATAATGCTAGAAAGTTATTTTTCGGCCATGTCTTATTACTCATTTGCACTCCCTTGAGAAATGTTCGCATTTGAGGAAATGTCTGTAATTGTTTTGCTTAACAAATAAAAATAATAATAAATAACTTTTTCTGTAAATTTATATATTTGTAAAAAATGTATATTAATAAAGGTTAATTTGTAAAGCTAAAAATGGTAAAGCATTTAATAAACTAATTTACTGGCAAGATGAATCGTAAGTATCGATTTAACTTCTCTACGTTTCGTCTCTAAATTTCCCTGCATTATTTAGTAGATAGCATTGCGAAAAAATGCCTGTTCTTGGTTAATAGTAGAAACATTAAAGAAAAAAAAAATCAAAATGTAATTCTTGGATACTAAAGCACTCTTATGTATAATCAAATTACTGAACAAAAAAAAGAAGTTAGAATATTATCTAATTTTAAACTTAAATAGGGGTTTTACAGACATTTTCAAAAATGTTTAATGAAAGATTTCCCGTGTCCACATAGCTTTCCATCACACAAAAATGTCTGTCATTTTTCTCTGCGATTAAATTGATATTGAAAATCGTTCTTGAAGACTTTAAACCTCGAATACTGAAGCACTCTCTCGTTTAATTAAAATATTTAAAAAAATAGAATATGATCCAACTTTAAACTTTAATAGCGGTTTTACAGACATTTTCAGAAATGTTTAGTAACAGATTTTCAGTGTCGATATAGCTTCCCATCACACAAAAATTTCGGTCATTTTTCTCTGGTATTACGCTGATGTTGAAGTGTCGTTCATGAAAACGACTTATTCTAAACCTCGGATACTGAAGCATTCATTCTCTTGTGTAATTAAAGTATTGAAAACAAAATTTAGAATATGATCTTAATTTAAACTTAAATAATGGTTTTACAGACACTTTCAGAAATGTTTAGTGACAGAGTTTAAGTGTCGACATCACATCCCATCACACTAAAGGCCTTTTTTCTTTGCTTTTAAAGTTGTTATTGAAAGTTATCAATGAAGACGACTTATATCTTGAAAGCCCGCATAGACTATAATGCATGCAATTCAGAAAATGTGCATATTTATTTTTAGTTTTATGTTATTCCAAATTTTTTCTGGTTTCATTGATTTGTCAAAATACTAAAATAGTGTTTTATAGAAACTTCAATGCGGGTTTTTTATGGGGATACTTTCTCTTTTGAAACAACTTCCAAACGTGAAAGTGTCCTCATAAATAAGCCACAAACAAAATCGCAAAAGTATAAACCGTCGATCGTAAATATCGACTTCATTTAAAATATTAAAATGTAAACGACATATTTTAAGAGAGCTGTCCCATAGGAATAACATTAGCAATTGGTGTTTTCGGGAGAGTGAAACATCCTTTTAAAAGGAGGAAAAAATGGAAGATAGTACTAATTTTCTGGCAAATTTCCAGAGCTGCGAACTATCAGCAGCGATTCTTCTTACCCAATCTATGCATGCTCCCACTTTTTCCGTACTTTCCCACCGTTTTTTCTTCATAATTTTTATCGCCTTGCACAATCTAAAAACTTCCAAGAAAATTTATTAGAATAAAGTACTAGAAATTACTTGTGAGAAAGAGTTTGAATACTAGGATTTGCGCCTGCTAACTAATAATACATTCGCGTTCGCAACGGCTTACAATAATTCACGTCATTTGGACATATGTAACTCTTCCTACAGGCGTTACTTATGCATTTTATATGTTACAGTATTTCCCAAATATATAAATAATATCTGTGTTTCTACAATCAGTGTTATGAGTAGAAATACATCGATCATAAATAATATTATCATCATGCCTATATCCATTTGTAATACAAGCATGGATGCAGTTTTTTCTCCTTTTTTGTAATATAATGCAACAATGGAAGAATAACATCCATTAGCAAGACATTCAGAGAAATACTTTACAATCTGAAAAACTGGTGCGATATCATAAAGGAAAAAAGAAAAAAATCTTAATAACACCATAAATTTAAGAAATATGCAAGTCCTTTTGAAAGAACTTTGTTTTATTTCTTCAGGCGCAAAGAAGACATGCTACCACTTTGGAGGTGGGAGGAGCAAGTTTTTTCCTTTTTTGTAATATAACAGGGTGGCTAGTGGTCAGGGAAAAATACAGTAAAAAAAAAGTGGAAACACCAGTATATTCATATAGAAAAATTTATGTTCATTATTCCATCAAATAATCAATTTGAAATTTTTTATAAGAATATACTGGTAATTAAATTTTTTTTTACTGTATTTTTCCCTGACCACTAGCCACCCTGTATAATGTAACAATGGAAGAATAACATCCATTGGCAAGACTTTCAGAGAAATACATTAAAATTTGAACAACTGGTGTGTTACACTAAAGGCAAAAAGAAAAAAATCTTAATAATACCATAAAATTAAGAAATGTGCAAGGCCTTTTGAAAGAACTTTGTTATCTTTCTTCAGGCGCAAAGAAGACATGCTACCACTTTGGAGGTTGGAGCAGCAAGTTTTTTCCTTTTTTGTAATATAATGTAACTATGGAAGAATAACATCCATCGGCAAGACTCAGAGATATACATTAAAATTTGAACAACTGGTGCGGTACAATATATTCAAAAAAGAAAAAAATCTTAATAACACCATAAATTTAAGAAATATGCAAGTCCTTTTGAAAGAACTTTGTTTTATTTCTTCAGGCGTAAAGAAGACAAGCTACCACTTTGGAGGCAGGAGCAAGACTCCCGGCTCATTTCTCCTGTCGTTTTCTCCCGCCGCATTTCTTAATTTTATGGTGTTATTAAGAAGTTTTTTCTCTTTATTTCAGAGAAATTCTAGTCGAAACCATGCTATCACGCAAATATTAACATCAGAATTACAATTAACATCTCTTCGTAGGTAGACAGGTATTACCAATTTCCTGGCATTAATATTTTGAGAGGGTTTTAGTGAGTCTCAATATTCATTTAATATGCTCATTGTAATCACTTATCCTACAACACTTTGATTTTTTTTCTCATTAATATAAATTCGCCTAAACCTGTACGCTTTGATGATGACGTGGACAGTGTTTCCCCCTAAACTACACAATTGGTAGATTTATACAAAGGTGCCAAGTTCCCACTAATCTACCGTAACATATGGATTAATTTGACCCAGGTTTAAAACGTTTCGCACAACAAATTTGTTTTAAGGGATTAAATTTACTTAATTTCCATTGGTAACATAAAATAAAACAAATACAATTCATCAAATAAATGTTCTGCTTCAAAACGTTGTCAAACTGGGTCAAATTAATCCTAATATTATGGAAGATTAGTGGGAACTTGGCACCTCTGTTTATGTCGCAAATATTTAACCTTATAAACGAAAATATAATTTTGAAATTAAGTAATAACACATATTTAACCCTCCTAGTACCAAGTTTTAAATTTTAATGAGAGTTCTTAATTATGAATTATTTGAAACAGAACTTACTTAACTTAATTCAATTAGATTTCTTCTGCCCTGTCTGTTGGATTTTTATTTATTATGTTTAAGTTACTATTTTTTTATGGTTCGAAACATGAAAAATTTCAAAACAGAAATAATAGGTTCAATACGGACCCCAGTGGTAGTAGGAGGTTTAATTATCAAAAATCCTTTAACCATAGATACCAACCTTCAGGTTCTTTTAAATCTACTTTATTTTCTATATACTTTAAACATCAAAGACTTTTAATTAGTGTTACTTTCCTTCCATATAGCAATTATATCTATTTATTCATTAAATAAAATTTCTGGTTGAAGTAAATTTATTTGACTTGAAAAAATGGTCTAACTTTTTTGTTAAAAATCGTTTGCACTACAAATTTCAAGGCTAATCTTCAAATTTCACACAAAAATTTCTGTCCTTTTTCTCTGCTATTACGCTGATGTTGAAAGTCGTTCATGAAAACGACTTATTTTAAACCTCGGATACTGAAGCATTCACTCTCTTGTGTAATTAAAGTATTGAAAACAAAATTTAGAATGCGATTTGAATTTTAACTTAAATAGCAGTTTTTCAGACATTTTCAGAAATGTTTAGTGACAGATGTTCAGTGCCGACATCACTTCCCATCACACAAAGATTTCTGTCATTTTTCTCTGCTTTTAAGTTGATATTGAAAGTCATCCATGAAGACAACTTATTTCTTGAGATCGACAAAAAATTGAAATGAAAACTGATTTAATAAAGGTGCATATTCACTTTTATTTTAATGTATTCCATATTTTTTCTGGTTTCATTGATTTGTCATAATACTAAAATAGTTTTTTATAGAAACTTCAATGCGGGTTTTTTTATGGGGATACTTTCTCTTTTGAAACCACTTCCGAACGTGAAAGTGTCCTCATAAATAAGCCACAAACAAAATCGCAAAAGTAAAAACCATCGATCGTAGAGATCGACTTCATTTAAAATATTGAAATGTAACCGAAATATTTTAAGAGAGCTGTCCCATAGGAATAACATTTGCGAGCTGGTGTTTTCGGGAGAGTGAAGTAGCCTTTTAAAAGGAGGAAAAAATGAAAGATAGTACTAATTTTCTGGCAAATTTCCAGAGCTGCAAACTATTAGCAGCGATTCTTGTTACCCAATCTAGGTATGCTCCCACTTTTTTCGAACTTTTCCAACGTTTTTTTTTTTCGTATAATTTTCACCGCCTTGCACAATTTAAAAACTTCCAAGAAAATTTATTACTATATATTACTAGAAATTACTTGTGAGAAAGCGTTTGAATACTAGGATTTGCGTCTGCTAACTAATAATACATTCGCGTTCGCAACCGCTTACAATTATTCATGTCATTTGGATATCTGTAACTCTTCCTACAGGCGTTACTTTTGCATTTTATATGTTACAGTATTTCTCAAATCTATACATAATATCCGTGTTTCTACAATCAGTGTTATGAGTGGAAATACATCGATCATAAATAGTATTCTCATTATGCATATATCCATTTGTAATACAAGCACGGATGCAGTTTTTTCCTTTTTTGTAATATAATGCAACAATGGAAGAATAACATAAATTGGTAAGACTCAGAGTTATACATTAAAATTTGAACAACTGGTGCGATACAATAAAGGCAAAAAGAAAAAACATCTTAATAACACCATAAAATTAAGAAACGTGCAAGGCGTTTTGAAAGAACTTTGTTTTACTTCTTCAGACGCAAAGAAGACATGCTACCACTTTAGAGGTAGGAGGAGAAAGTTTTTCCCTTTTTTGTATAATGTAACAATGGAAGAATAACATCCATCGGCAAGACTCAGAGTTATACATTAAAATTTGAACAACTGGTGCGGTACGATAAAGGCAAAAAGATAAAAACCTTAATAACACCATAAAATTAAGAAATATGCAAGGCCTTTTGAAAGAACTTTGTTTTACTTCTTCAGGCGGAAAGAGGACAAGCTACCACTTTGGAGGCAGGAGCAAGACTCCTTGCTTTTCTCCTGTCGCTTTCTCCTGCCGCATTTCTTAACTTTATGGTGTTATTAAGAAGTTTTTTTTTCTCTTTATTTCAGAGAAATTCTAGTCGAAAACATGCGATCACGGAAATATTAACATCAGAATTACAATTAACTTATCTTCGTAGGTAGAGAGGTATTACCAATTTCCTGCCATTAATATATTGAGAGGGTTTTAGTGAGTCTCAATATTCATTTAATATGCTCATTGCAATCACTTATTCAACAACATTTTGATTTTTTTCTCATTAATATTTTTGTGATAAATTCGCTTAAACCTGTACGCGTTGATGATGACGTGGACAGTGTTTCCCACTAAACTACACAATTGGCAGATTTATACAAAGGTGCCAAGTTCCCACTAATCTTCCGTAACATATGGATTAATTTGACCCAGGTTTAAAACGTTTCGCACCCCAAATTTCTTTTAAGTGATTAAATTAACGTAATTTCCCGTGGTAACATAAAATAAAAAAAATAAAATTCATCAAATAAATTTTCTGCTTCATGACGTTGTTAAACTGGGTCAAATTAATCCTAATACTATTACGGAAGATTAGTGGGAACATGACGCCTCTGTTTATATCACAAATATTTAACCTTATAAACGAAAATATAATTTTGAAATTAAGTAATAACACATATTTAACTCTCCTAATAGCAAGTTTTAAAATTTGATGAGAGTTCTTAATTATGAATGATTTGAACCAGAAATTATTTAATTTAATTCTGTTGACCCCTTCGCGACGAGCGTCTTTTACGGAATTTTTAATCTTTTACCACCGGTTTTTCAAAACAGAAATTTTCGCCTAATTGAATCGCAGAAATGCTATCATTAAGTAAGGCAAAACTTACAATAAAAATTAACTGGTGGGAATAATCGAGGATTTTGAGCATCTTATGCGTCACGTATACGTGTCGCTCGTCCCCAAGGGGTTAAATTTTTTCCGCGTTGTCTGTTTGATTTTTATTTATTACGCTTAAGTAACTATTTTTTATGGTTCGAAACATGAAAAATTTCAAAACAAAACTAAATAGGGTCAATAAGGACCCCAGTGGTACTAGAAGGGTTAACCCTTTTTTGCATAGTGATGTAAATTTCCATCACTGTTTATTTAACTTTTAATAAATAAATCAACTTCTTCGCCACCACTATATTTATATAGAAATATTAATCCAGTAAATTTCCCGTGAACTATGTTGTTGAACAAAGTTAAAAATCTATCTTAAAATTTCTGGTGTCTAATATTTAATATATGTATAAAAAAACAATTATAAAAGAACAACTCATGCAAAGAAGGGTTAATTATTAAAAATCCTTTAACCATAAATACCAACCTTCAGGTTCTTTTAAATCTACTTTATTTTCTATATACTTTAAACCCGAAAGAATTTTAATTAGTGTTACTTTCCTTCCATATAGCAGTTATATCTATTTATTCATTAAATAAAATTTCTGGTTGAAATATATTTATTTGACTTGAAAAAAATCATTAACTTTTTTTGTTAAAAATCGTTTGCACCACAAATTTCGAAGGCTAATCTTCCGATCACTTAACCGCAATGTTTTTGCCAGTAAATGAAGAGCTTGGGTCAAAGTTCGCTGTTTCGAAATTTGCGTGGTCTAGGAGGAGTTGCATTCAAGCGGTTTTATTGTACGAGAACGATAACTTGGGTAACTTTTCCTTAAATAATTCTTCATGACGGCATCGTTTCTATTGCAATAGAGCCAAAATTGGTCGATTATCTTAACCCCCTCCCCTTTTTCCAATTCTCGTAAATTTATTTTTTAACACGTTCGCTGCCAAGTACGAGTATACTCGTAGTGCTATCTACGTTTCTTCTATCTAAAATTAGATATTCGCACCGGAAATTTCAAAAGAAGAATTTTTATTTCATGTAATCACGAAATGTCTGTAATAAAACAAAGTAAATATTGCTATTAGTATTTTCTGGTATGAATTTGAACTTTCTAAATAATAATGAAAATTCCGGTATTTTTAGCTTGGCAGCGAACGTGTTAATTGTGGTGAGAGATAATTAATTAATCTGGTATTAAATCTACAGTAATGTTCGTTTTATTAGATCGCAGAATTTCTGTCATCAAATTAGATTACTATAAAAAGAAAGTGGTACCACAGACTTCAAGCCATGCAACTTTTCCACAATCTTGATGTACATAGCAGGCCTTTCCAGCGCAAATGGTTAAAGAAACCTTTATCCTTTTTCACTGCTAAGTGTTACCATACAGTCGAAAGTGAAAATCCCGAAAAATTCTAAAATTTTACTCAAATCAGTGGCTTTTTCCAAAAAAGTTTTCAAATCAATTTCTGCTAAAAAAAAAGTTAATTTTTAAATTTTAAATTTACCAATATTACAAATATTTTGCTAATTAAACTCAAAGTTTTCCCCCAAACCAAGACTTTTTTTGAATAAATTCTTCATTTACAAAATAAATAAGTAAATAATGAACTTGCGAACCGACATTTTTATTGTGATCGATTACTTTCTTGAAAAAAAAAAATATTAAAAAAAAAAATAAATAAAAACTTGAACCACGAAAAGATAAATAGATATTAGAATTAGATAACTAAGTAAATTAGAACTTAAAGCCGTAACTGACGAGCACGAGGATCGAATCGACGAATCAAGACCCGTGTTGCCAGACAACTAAAAGTAAGCTTTAACTATAACCCATTCTAGAGCGGTGGTTCATTTTTGGACCACCTAATTTTAATCCCTTAATGCCACATTAGCACCAGAATTTTTAAATGAAAAATTTCCTTTTATAAAGTACGTGAAGAACAGATTTTATTGATTTTCAGATAAATCTGTTTGTAAAATCGGGTGTCAGTCAATCATTTCAGCATTTTACGAGGGTTAAAATGTGAAATAATGAATAATCTAAGTTTTCCCCAAAAAATGAGTCCACTAATACTTGACACCAAACAATCCCTCTGAAGGCTCTAAATCCACCAAAATGGTGAAAGAATCCGTTATCTGGGAACACTGCTATTCTACTAACTGAAACCATTCACGAAAACGGCTTCTTACTAGGTTCCTCAGATAAATCCCTCAACAGAGGTGGAGCAGGCATCCTCTTCATTCTTCCAAGTGGTGAAAAAGTCGATCTTAAAATTAACACAGGTTTGATTGCCTCCAACTTCACCAGCGAACTTTTGGCAATCAAAGAAGCCCTAACTTATTACCTGACTAATTCTCATGCTATGGATCTTGCTGAAGGACTGGTTGTTTTCTCAGACTCTAAATCAGCCTTAGAGGCCATTGGAAACGGAGACACAAACATCCTCCTCTATAAATGACTTACTTGATCAGCTGTGTTGCAAGAGGAAATCTTGTGTGCTGCAATGGATACCTGCACATGTAAACATCGAGGGAAATGAGTGTGCGGATGCTTTAGCCAAAGAGGCACGAAATCTTGACCAACCTAGTTCCACCATCACACTTGCTGATGCAAATGCAGTGGCCAGATGTAGACTTTTTAATCAGCCCTCTAGGAAGCCTAATCACTGACTTTGATTGCCCTAGAAATATAGCAACTACACTGGCTAGGTTAAGAACAAATCACTATAAAGGAATGAAGATCCTTCCTGATGCGACAAGAACCTATATTATGTGCAGGAACTGCCCAGAAACTCAGCTCACACCGAGACACATCTTCGAGTGCCCATCCATTACCGCAGAAATCTTAAAACTCGGCTGGTTACCGCTAATGGATCCACTTCGAGAGATCCTTTACAGTCCTGAAGCACCAGGGCTGGCGGCAGTGGTCCTCCGGACCTTTGACCATATCTGATCCTTTATTTACTGACTTTTTGCATATCCATGGACACGACAACAACAACAACACAACTAGAGAGGTTAAAGAAATTTCAACAAGCATAAATTGCTTACTTTGCATTTATAAAATACATTTTACATTATACATTTTCATGATTATAATTTTTATTATGATGATTAACTACATGTAAAATAGTATCTCGCTAATATTGTTTAGCAACTTTTATCACACTATGATTCAACTTTTTTTAAATATATTTCAAAATACATAAACCTCTATGTAATCAAAACAAGACTATTTGTATTGCTTTCAATTGAAAAGTTACATTATTCGCTCAAAGTTAATCTATAAGCGTCAGTACTCGATGCAGACTTTTCGGGGCCAAGATGCAGAAAACTTTTGCCTCGTCCTTTTATAAATTTTAATTTTTAAAGTTAAATTAAAAAAACTATAATATTGCATGATATTCAGAAATAGTTTATACATTTTAAAAGGTAGATATTTAAATATAATATATGTCACTCTGTTGTGAGCTCTATATTATTAAACGTGTTTCAGTCATTGACTTTTAATGCATGTTTTACCAAAATAATGTCATAAAACTAAATCAAAAACTATCTACAGTGCCTAAGACCTTACTCTTCAGAGAAATATAATATTTTAATATGAAATAAACTGGGTGTTAAAATATAAAAAAATAGTCATAAAACTAAATCAAAAACTATCTACAGTGCCTAAGACCTTACTCTTCAGAGAAATATAATATTTTAATATGAAATAAACTGGGTGTTAAAATATAAAAAAATAGTCATAAAACTAAATCAAAAACTATCTACAGTGCCTAAGACCTTACTCTTCAGAGAAATATAATATTTTAATATGAAATAAACTGGGTGTTAAAATATAAAAAAATAATAAGTTTTAGAATATAATTACAATCAGAATCTTACTGTCAATGCAGATTTCTTATCTGGATAGTGCTTTTAATTAAAAAATATACCACTATTTCTGAATAATATTTGCCTTATTTAATCTGTCATTAAATAAGGCGAATATTACTATTACGAAATACTGGTCGATTTCAAACTAAAAAAATCAAAATCGCAACACTATGTCTGTGCCTAGAGGGTATCATGGAATTAATTAGTGCAGATCTTCATTAAATTTATGGATGCAAATTTATGAATGCAAAAACGTATTCAGTATCTGGGAAATGTGTGCAAAGCTCCAAAAGTAATTTAATACAGTAATTTTCGCCTTGTTTAATCACGGGTCATTCTACAAAAAAAGTTATTTATATGGTACAAGATAGTTACAGTTTTTGACAAAATATTTAAAATAATAGTTTAGGGTTTTCACATGATGTAACAAATTTGAAATATGTATTTGTTGAAAATTAATTATACGTAATTTGTCCGAAATTTATTTATTTATTTAATATTATTTTTTTAATGAACGAGTGTATACATGTATACCTTCGTTACGTTACGTGTTACACCTAATTTTCTCTATTAAAATCTTCATTTACTTTCTAAACGTGATAAATATATTGTTAATTCGATAATGTATTATTTCTCCAGAAATTCCTTTATACGTAAAATAAACTCTGAAAACAACTCTAAAAAAAGATTAATTATGGTTAGTAAATTGTTTTCAGTTACATTTATTTATTAAAATTTTATGCTCAAAAAGTAACATTTTCCGTCGAATGTCATAGATCAATAATTAAAAAATAAAATTATTATACAAAATTACTGATGGAAGCTTGCATATGTTGCATGTGTTCAGAATACGACATGCATATATATACACATTATGTATGCATTATACATACATGATGGTATTTTTGCTTTCCATAAATAAATCAAACATACAGAAGAAAATATTGTAAAGATCACAGCAAACTTGGTTTGTTACAATAAATAAATGATGTGACCGATCCAATAAAAAAACAATTGAATAAAATAAAGCATTCAACGTGACCTGAAACCACGATATACATTATAAACATTAAATGATAAAACATTATTTATATTCAAAATGTAACAGATACATTCTCATCCAAATGACCAAATACACTTTCATCTGGGGTATCAGGTTATTGTGACAGGTAAGGAATAAGAATACAGTCAACATTTACTGTTTTCATACATCATAACTGACAAGAAAAATCAAGTAACATGATTAAATGGATTGAGCATCCCATATGACTTGCCAAAACTTCTGGTTCATCTTTACTGACAGTTAATAACTTGTTTGAAAAATGTTCAAGTCATCACTTAACGTGTGGTAAATAAATCAGACTGTACTTTTGATAAGTAAAAGAAAAGTAAAACATAACTGTCTGATCAATCTGAATTTCAAATTAATACTATTAGGACAGTGAGTATCATTAGCTCATCGTGAACTAAAATGAAAGTGGTTGTACTTTCAATTACTTCTGTATAATGCATTATTTAAAACGCATGATTCAACTCATGAATTTGTTAGTTGTCCGAAAAATATTCTTAGAGAAATCTGATGTAAAATTCGTGATGTATTATGGATGTTTATTTGCTAGTTGTCTAAGAAATATGTTTAGAGAAATCTGATGTATAATTCATGATATATTTTGGATGTTTTCAGTGTGTGTCGAATTGTTTTATTATCCCAGGGAATGAAATATAGAAATAGTTGGAGGAATACTACTGAGAAAAACAATGTTTCTTTGTAAATGATTTAGTAATTCGAATGTTTTAATATTATTAAACATCATTATGGTGCAACTGTTAAATAAACCTATATATTTAAAGGAATTTATACTTAGGTTAATATTAATACACGAAATATAAGCTTACGTTGTACTTTAAATTTTACATTAAAAATACATATTTTAAAACGTCAGATTTAACTTATGAATTTAGCAACTGTATAAAAAATACATCTAATATTAACCTGATCTAAAATTCGTGATATATTGTAAATTTTGTTCGTGTGCGGTAAATTACTTTATTATTAAAGTCAGTAAAATATAGTAACAGTTGGCTCCAATATTACTCAGGTAAAAAATACTTTGCAAATGATACGGAAGTTATTACAATTTATTTGTTCGTCATACATCGTGATTAGAACATATTCCCAAATAATCTAAAATAATCGTATTAGACAAATATAAATATTTAAAGGAATTAATATTTTTAATAATATTAATGGAATATAATATGTGTGTATATACAGGGCTCGCAGCATATCTAATCTTTCCCGTCTTTCCAACTTTTTCAAATACAAAATCTTCGTGGTACATTTCTTTAACATATGCAATAGAAATCTTCAATAAAGATTATCGTTTTAAAATAATGATCGCAAAGTGAGAAAAGTTTAGAAACGCTATAACCCTGTATATATATATATATATATATATATATACATTACAAAATTTTTAATTCCGCACTTCATTAATATTATTCCATAAAATTTTCCCCTTCCAATTTTATTATACAATCCTAGTTTATTAAATTATTTCCTATCTTTATCAATATTCTATTTATTTCATTTATTTAAATTCCTTTCTATTTAAAATGCTTGTTTAATATTTTATTTCCCTTCAAAATATTCTAAAAAACGCCTCCCTTAAGTACTTTTCTTCAAAAGAACTTTTCTATTTCTCAATTCTTAAAAAGCCGAATTTATTCTAATTTACAGTTATTGTTTTGTACTATTTTCTTTTTTAAATACTGACCTCAAAAACTTAGGAATTTATTTCCAAAACATAAAATGATATTACTACTAATAAATTGTGACATCTTTCTGGCTTAATAAACTCTGTAAGAACAACTAAATAAATTCTCTAACAATAACAAAAATATAAATAATAAATATAATATTTCTCTCAATAAAAAAATATTAAAATTTAAAAACGCAACATATATATTAAAATAAAATCATGTGTGTAAAAATCAAAGGAAAGGATAGTACAAAAATTAACCAAGTAAATTGAAAATGCAAATATGAGAAAATGGAAATTAAGAATATGCTTTGATTTGGGATTGGGACATATACATCCCATTGGGCTATTTTTTATTATATTTTTACTACTTTTTGAAGAATAATTTCTGCCATGCACTTATGCTAGGAAATTGTCTAGATAAATTTACCATAAAAATAAAATTTTGTAAATTGTGGTACGATGGAATATCAATATACACGCTACTCCTGGCCCGTAATCAAAGGGTTAAATTTAACATATTCCTGAACATTCACGACTGTTCTCATATTTGCATAGTTAGGCTTCATCACCTAAGGTTGGATTTGGGATTCTTAGTTCCACATATCTTTCTCGCATGAGCTGTTTAAAAGCTTTTATCTGAAAATTATGCATTTACCTTATATATTTGAGCATACTTTGTCATGCTCTACGAAATTTTATATTAAAACCATACATTGGTACTCAGTGGCGACTCCTGACTGCCTTTATTTGGGGTACTAAATGCATGGTTTCAACACATATTATTCTCTTACCACTATTTTGCAAGAGAAATATTTGCTTTATTTGTTGTTAAAATATTCTGTCATTAAAACCAGAAAAAGTTTCCTTTCAGAAAATAATGGCATGAAAAGAATAAAACTTCTAGCCATGCATTTATTGCCCCAAAAAGAGCGAATCACGAGCCGTCACTGTTGGTGAAAAATCTATCTAGGTAAATAGTGTACCAAAGAGTTTCAGAAGAGGGCGTGGCTTCTACTATTTTAAAACTTAAATTTCATAATAAATTGCTGGTCAACAATTTGTTAAGAATTTGCTAAGTTGTCTAAATAACATATTTAAAGAAATCTGATTTAAAATTCCGATATACTGTGGATATATTCTCTGGCAAATGAATTGGTATTTCTAGTCAGTGAACTATAGAAAAAAGTTCAGAGAAATACTACTGAAGGAAAGAATTTTTGGGGATAATTAGGTATTGTTGTGTTTTGTTTTCTCTGCAAACGTAGTTACTACAATCATTTTCACAAGACGAACATTTTATTTAAATAAATATATGCACTTACTTACCTGTTTTTCATCATAGTTAGAATGTATAAAAAGTATCATATTAGATGAATCTACATATTAAAAAAAAAAAAAAAAAATTGATACTTATGTTAATAATACAACAAAAATCATATATTTGCAATACCCTTTAAATTACTTCTCAAACGTGCATTATTTAAAATATGTGGCTCAACTTAAGAATTTCTCAATTGTCTAAAAATATATATATAAATAAATATTAGGTAAAAATCGTGATATATTGCGAATATTTTCTGTGTGCGGCAAATTGTTTTATTATTCTGTTGAGTAAATATGGAACAGTTCAAAGATATACAACTGAAGGAAATAATACTTTCAAAATGCTTAGGAAATTATTATAATGTATTTGTTCTTCATCGTGATTAGAACGTATCTAACACAATCCTGGCAGAACAGATGGATGAATCTCTATATTTAAAGGAATTTCTACTTAGGTGAATAATAATATCGAAAATACATATTTCTTTTGAATTACTTCACAAAAATGCATTATTTCAAGTACTGGATTTCCCAACTTAGAAATTTACTATCTGACTAACATATACATTTAAAGAAATCTCATGAAATTCGTGAGATTATCGTGGATATTTTCCGTGTGTTGAAAATTGCTTTATTATTCTAGTGAGGGAAATGTAGAAACAGTTGATTAGATATTACAACGCAAAAACTACTTTGAAAATTATAAGAAATTCTTATAGTTTCTTCGCTTTCTATGGTCATTAGAATGCATCTAAAAGAATATAAAAGATCCTGTTAGATGAATCTATATATTTAAGAAATCTATACTGATATTAAAATTAGTTAAAAAAATAAATTTCAATATTCTTTGAATCACGTCTCATAAATGTATTATTTTAAACGCGTGTTTCATCTTAAGAATTTGCAAATTTTCTAAAATATACATTCAAAGAACACTGATTGAATTCGTGATGTATTATGGATGCTTTTCGTGCGAGGCGAATTGTTTTATTATTTCAATTAGTGCAATATGCAAACAGTAGATGAGAGACATGCTACTAAAAGACAAAACATTTTGCAAAAGTTTAGAAGGATATTAAGTTTAATTTCCTCTAAAATTAAATTACTGCTATAGTTTTATTAAATATTGTACATTAAGATCACATTTACACACGTCTCTTGTGTTTCATTGTGATTATAATGCATCTAAAAGAATATAAAAAATACTATTAGATGAATCTGTATATTTAAGATATCGATACTGATATTAAAATTAATGCAAAAATAAATTTCAATATTCTTTGAATCACGTCTTATAAATGTATTATTTTAACAGCGTATTTCATCTTAGGAATTTGCAAATTGTCTAAAATATACATTCAAAGAACATTGATTGAATTCGTGATGTATTATGGATGTTTTTCATGCGAAACGAATTGTTTTATTATTCCAATTAGTGCAATATACAAACAGTACATGAGAGACATGCTACTAAAAGATAAAACATTTTGCAAAAGTTTAGAAAGATATTAAGTTTAATTTCCTCTAAAAATTAAATCACTGCTATCGTTTTACTAAATATTGTACATTAAGATCACATTTACTCACGTCTCTTGTGTTTCATTGTGATTAGAATACATCTAAAAGAATATAAAAAATACTATTAGATGAATTTATATATTTAAGAAATCGATACTGATATTAAAATTAATGCAAAAAATAAATTTCAATATTCTTAGAATCACTTCCTATAAATGTGTTATTTTAAACGCGTGTTTCATCTTAAGAATTTGCAAATTGTCTAAAATATACATTCAAAGAACATTGATTGAATTCGTGATGTATTATGGATGCTTTTCGTATGAGGTGAAATGTTTTATTATTCCAATTAGTGCAATATACAAACAGTACATGAGAGACATGCTACTAAAAGATAAAACATTTTGCAAAAGACATTAAGTTTAATTTCATCTAAAACTCAAATTACTGCTATCGTTTTACTAAATATTGTACATAAAGATCACATTTACACACGTCCCTTGTGTTTCTTTGTGATCAGAATGTGCTTAAAAATTAAATCACTGCTATCGTTTTACTAAATATTGTACATTAAGATCACATTTACTCACGTCTCTTGTGTTTCATTGTGATTAGAATGCATCTAAAAGAATATAAAAAATACTATTAGATGAATTTATATATTTAAGAAATCGATACTGATATTAAAATTAATGCAAAAAATAAATTTCAATATTCTTAGAATCACTTCCTATAAATGTGTTATTTTAAACGCGTGTTTCATCTTAAGAATTTGCAAATTGTCTAAAATATACATTCAAAGAACATTGATTGAATTCGTGATGTATTATGGATGCTTTTCGTATGCGGTGAAATGTTTTATTATTCCAATTAGTGCAATATACAATCAGTACATGAGAGACATGCTACTAAAAGATAAAACATTTTGCAAAAGACATTAAGTTTAATTTCATCTAAAACTCAAATTACTGCTATCATTTTACTAAATATTGTACATAAAGATCACATTTACACACGTCCCTTGTGTTTCTTTGTGATCAGAATGTGCTTAAAAGAACTCTGTCTACATATTTAAAAAATTAACTGCTAAAACTATGCGGGCGGAGAATTCGATATTTTTACTGAAATTCATTTCCCACCAAAAATTCTGAAAGATAATATTTGGTAACTTTAATAGCAAAGATTTTTTTCATTAAATAAAGTATTTTTTACCATATTAAAATAGTGGTGGCAAGGCAGTTTTTTTTTTTTGGAATGTTAACAACAACGAGTATACTTGTGGTTGGCAGGAAATGGGTTAAAGGAGCTCTTAGGTTAATGCTAATAAAAAACCATTAAGTAGCCCAGAGTACGTACATATTACCACGTTTGTTTAATAGAATTTTTCGCCTTGTTTAAGTGCAGAAAAATATTATAAATCGCGATTACGAATTCTGTTATTTAGTTATTAAATTTGTTATGTTAAATAGCATTGCTAGACTTCTTGTAAATTCTAAAGGGTGTACACATTGTGGTAGATTATCCGAAACCCAAAAACCTAAAATCAAGGCGGGTACACTTCTGGAATTCCCAAAGAGTCTGGCACCACTATTTACGATAATAAAAAATCTACTTAATTTATAAATCGCAGAATTCGTAACCGCCTCGTTTATTCACAGAATTTGTAATATTTTTCTGCAATCAAATAGAGGGAATTTTTTTTTTTAAAATTGTGATAAAAGTGTATAACACCCTGTAATATACAAAAATATCTGAGATTCACACACATTGTTTTATGATGCTAAAAATGTTTTCAAACCCCACACAAGTACTATATTTATATGATAAAATATTGAAATTTATAAATATAAATGGAATTTTGAAATTATTCAATTAGCTTATTTAATTAGCGAAAAAACACTTTTTAAGCATCTTTCTTTCATGTTGAGTTATCAGTAAGTTTAAAGCTACATAAGTGGAAATAGAAAGAGCTTGTGCGAATAGTCGAGATAAGAACATAAGTACTGTTACCAGGGATAAATCATAAAGAGTTTTATTATGTTGGCTGAACTATCATTTCTCCTAAATAAAAAACAGTTAAGTTTCTTTATATTTCAAACAATTATATTTAAATGGATTAACGTTACATTTTAAAACGACGATCCGCAAAACTTCTGGTCCGAAAGTGTACATAATTGAAAGAGTATGTAGTATATGGGGGAATTTTCACAAAGTATTGAAAATATATGCATTAAAATATACTTGAAACCTAGCAGTAGCCGCTCATCTATGTAGTCTAGGCAGTAGTTGCTGCATCACATTACTACCAGTAGTTTTGTATACTAAATTTGACCTTATTTAATCGTGGAACGTAAGATCCGCTACTGATGCCAATCATTTAAAAATCGTAATTATCTCAAACGAATGAAATAAGCAATGAGTTGTTTGAGTTGTTGTATTACACAGGGTTCGTACGCTTTTTACCACAATTTTTTAACAGAATTTTTCGCCTTACTTAAATGCAGAAAATCATTACAAATCCTGCAATTAAACGAGTCGTCTACAATTTCTGCTATTTAAATATTAAATAGAAATATTCTCTTAAACAACTGTGGTAAAAGCGTACGAATCCTGTATTAAAGAGATTATTATCAACCAGTGGAAACAATTTGCCTTTGTAAAATTAGGAGCTAAGTTATTTATTTTTCTCCAAACACATTTAAATATATGTACTATGTTGTTTAAAGCATTTATCTTTGTAATATGAGAAAAAAATCACATCTGCCAAAATTGACGTCAATTTCGGATTTCAAATTATAGGGAGTTAATCTGAAATTGGTTTATAAAAATATTGTCCATACGCAGTTTCTTTAAATGGCAACGGGAAAGAAATTGCATTAGAAATTGAGAAAAAAAAAATATTTCTGTAATGATAAACTATGGGAGATGTTTGAAAAAGAAATGATAAAGAATGGTCTGAGAAATTTTTAAAGTTGACAGTGAGTTTACTTGTGTTCTAAAACGTATGTTCAGTCGTGGAAAAAAAAAAAACTGAACACCCCCCCCCCACTAACTCTGCAACAAATTATAGTAGAAGGAAGTGACTGGTACCAAACGATTGTAAATAAAGTCTACTTTTAAATGATGTATATAAAATTTGCTTAGGGGGCCATCTACATATAAAAACACACCCAAACTTTGTTTTTTTCAATAGCAAGACTCAAATTTGACAACATATTTGAAATCTGCAGTTCAAACTATACCTAGATACCAAATTTCATTAAATTCCTACGATTAGTTTCTGAGAAATTAATTACTTTATAATGAGCATATTTAAGGGGCTGTATCCAAATTGAAGTTCGGTTCTCGATTGTTGAAATGCTGCAGAATGTCACTTCTTTTAATGTATTATGTTTTACCGATATGACCATTTTACTCACTTAATAAGTTTCGGTTATTGTTATATGCGGTAAAATAATGTTTACAACTGTTGAATTATCCGATTTTAACCCCTTGGGGACAAATGACACGTATACGTGACGCATAACATGCTCAGAATCCTCGATTTTTCCCACCAGTTATTTTTTATTGTAAGCTTTGCCTTACTATATCTTAGCATTTCCACGATTCAATCAGACGAAAATTTCTGTTTTAAAAAACCGGTGGTAAATTATTAAAAATTCTGTAATAGATGCACTTCACGAAGGGGTTAAAAAACCATAAGATTATTTGTAATTAAAATAGTTTTAGAATATGTAAATGTTATTGGAATTTTACAGGTGCTTTTATAATGCTGTTTCTCAGATTTTGCATCTATTTAACTCGCCTTTTTTTTTAGTTTATTGTCAGAAACGTGAATAATAGTGACAAATACAAAATGTAGAATTTAAAAAAATAGTATAAAGCAGCGTAAGGAATCAAAGTTAAAAAAAAAAAAAAAAAAAAAAAAAAAAACGCAGATAAATTGTTTTTTAGTCTGAAAATAAATCCAGACATTGCTTTTTTTTTAGTAGCGAGGCGGGGGGGGGGGGGGGGGTGTCGCAGGATTTATATGCCGATTTATTTGAAGACCTAAAACTAAATCTATGTTATAAAGACATCTGAATAACTTTACATTCGCTATTCTCCTTCGGAATAGGGTTAATAATTCTATGATTAAACCTATTCTGGTAGTTCATTTGAAATTTTACAATTAACTCATTAATGCCTCTTGGCAAGAAAACTTACCGTTTGCCATTTATTACTATTATTATTATTATTATTAGATTTTTTTGCACACTGCTAGCGATTGGGAAATAATCTTGCCTATCAGAAAACCATAAAAATAACTTGTATTTTTTTTTTCAATTAGCCTGTTTAATCGAATGGATCTAAATACGAAAGTTATAGAAGAAAAAGTTTAATTATTTTAAGTTCGTTATTAATGGAATAAAAACTGAACATCCATACATATTTGTAAAGATTACAATTTTTGATTGATATACAAAAGTTAATAAAAGTTTAAATTAACATTTTTAAGTAACAAATACTTTCGCGTTAATACTTTATCTAACAACCATTTAGTGTAATATTGCAAACAATTTAACAAGATTTGGGAAAATCTTGTTTTAATCCCAGCCTATGAGTATAATATTTTCTCAAACAGGGATGAGCGCGCTCCGACCCGAATATCGATTCTTACCACTAAATTTTAATAGTATTCTCCAACGTAAAGAATTTCAGAAATTTTGTTCTTGAATAAGGTAACAAATACTATTAAAATTTAGTGGTGTCAATCGGGATTTCGAGTCGGAGCGCTCCCATCCCTGTTCAAACTATGCTTTAATGCACATCATAGACGGCCCCTTAAAGCAGCATCTTGCCGTTTTTTAAGCGTAATTTGAAAACTACTTGGTAGAAAAATTTAAAATTTTGAATACACATAAAGCAGGACATATTAAATATAAATCCATCAAAAAAATTGTAGGTTGCAATTCATAATTTTTTCGAATATTAATTTCATAATTCATAATTCATATTATAAAATTATAAAAATTACAAATTTGACATATTTACGTTTGGGCTTTTTAGTATTATAACAAAAAAAATTAACACATTAGAATTATAATCTCAGGAGATATTAATAAAAATATGAAAATGTAATTTAACATTAGAGGCTCTAAAATTTGAATGTTTATAACTCGAAAACTTATCATCCAAATGACTTAAAATTTTGTATCTAGGCATAGTTTGAACCGAAGATTTAAAATATCATGTCAAAAGTGGGTGTTGCCATTGAAAAAAATAAATTTTAGGCTTGTTTTAATATGTAGATGGCCCCTTAGGCAAATTTTAGATATATAATTTAAAAGTAGACTTTATTTCCAATCGTTTGGTACCAGTCATTTCCTTCTACTACAATTTGTTGCAGAGTTAGTGGGGGGGGTGCAGTTTTTTTTCCACGACTGTACATTAAGTTTCATTGCAATCGGACAAAAACTGTAGATTTGTATAAGGAACATACATACCAAGAACAGCTTTTATATATATACATACTTCAATATCAAGAAATCACAGAAAAAAAATATTTTAAGTACTTTGTTAGAATTATAAGTGTTTTTAAAAATGAGGTCATCTTCTTGAATAATCTTATATATTGCCTCTTGAAAGGTGCAACTAAAACCCCCAGATTACTCGAGTGTCTGGGAAGATGCATCTGTTAATTTTATGTCAGGGCAATTTATCCTTCCAGACCTTACATATATCATGTGATCCATTATGTTAGATGACCTCTGCTGGTACGTTTTCTAATGGATTTTTTCTGTCAGCATGTGGCTCAACTCTATCAGGAGAACTAAAAAGACTGGAGACAAAGGTCTTGTGAAGATTGATTGGCATTTTAATACTTGCAACAAAGCGAAAAAACTTTCAACGTCGGTCATGATCTTGACATCCGTAGATGTTTTCTGTACTTCCAGTTTTAAAATGTTGAATAATTTTGCTTTTTGTCCATAGGGGTTCTTAAAATATCACCTTTATTGAAGAAATATACCGTTATAGTCATAGCTGAAGGCCTCCATAAATGGCATGTATCTGGTGTTATTCCATGACCTTTACTCGAGGTAACGCATCGGACCATTGATCATGTTGTAATAGACTTTTCAAATGTTATTCACTCAACACATATCTCAAACATGCGTTATCGCTGAAAAAAATATGATGTTTTTATTTATATGAAAAATTTTTCATTTTCATTGCAAAAATAAATAACATAATTATAACTGCACAAAACATTGGATAAAATTGGAGACTCAGTGAAAAAATAATTTTTTATCATGTATGTTTATCTGTATTCGTACTATAATAACAAATTAAAGTTCACTGGATACACAACCAATTTCTATATATTGACTTTATATTGAAAATAATCACAATGCAATATGATTATTGCAAAAATATTGCCATATGACTAAAACGAGTATTACAGCTGCAATTGTGAGAATAAAATTTTAATACTTACAAAATCTGGGGCACAAGGAAAATAATGAATTTCGGATTCCCCATTTTTATTTTCTTACGGTAATTGAATAGCGCTGTATGCATTTAAAGATAAATTTCGCAACTTGCTATCATTTGTATGTATTTATAGAATTATTAAGTATTTTAAATATTAATAATGTTTATTAAATTTATCTAGTTTCCAATTAAACACTATATGATAAACTAAAAAGAGTATTTTTAAAAATAAGGGATGTTGAATAGAAAAATAAGTGAATATATAAATATTGCTGAAATGTTGGTATATTTTTTGTAAATAAATCTAGTTTAACACACCTTAAGCGGGCAGTATTTATCTTTTAAACAGACAGCTCCGCCTGTTCTAGCATGCTTCATTATATAAGAAAAATATTTTCTCCGTTCGTGTTTATATTATGAATGTATGTATATAATAATGGTGTGTAATCTAATTGTAAAAATACGACTGTTATGTATATTATTTGAGAAATAATGTAACACATAAAATGCAAAAGTACCGGCCGTGGGCGGAATTACATGTATACAAAAGACGTGTTTTCATGTTTACCGCTTAAGATAAGCTAGCCTTCATATCGTCGCTACCATGTCAAACTATCGAATGTGAAAAAATGCATTTTTCATTACTTTTAAAAATGAGCCGATTGTCACCACTAAATTTTAATAGGGTTTCAGGGTTGCCAGTTTGGCCTTCTTTTCCATTCAGAAATTTCGAATCCATACCAGAAATTTAAAATAGAAATTTTTGCTTTGTATAGTAAGAGAATGTTTCGTGATTACCTAAAGTAAAAATTTCTCTCTGAAAACATCCGGTATGAATTCGGCATCTCTGGATGAAAAAGGAGGCCAAACTGCTAATCCTGTTTTTCACAAAAAATTTATTAGTATTTTTATTAGCCGAATAACTCTAATAAAATTTAGTGGTGACCATCGCCCATTTTTACAATTAATGAAAAATGCATTTTTTCATACTCGATAGTTTGACATGATAGCGACGATATATGCCTGCCTGTTACCTTAAACCTTTGACTACCGATCGGGACACATACATACTAGTGGATAATTATTTTTTCTATCCGTACCACTTTTTGAAAGAACAATCTCTGCAATACACTTATACCAGGCTATTTCCACGATAAATCTACCACAAAGAACAATATTTGTAAATTGTGGTACGGATGAATATAAAAATAGTCGCCGTTCCTGTCGTACAATCTAAGGGTTAATTATTATTAATTGTTACTTCTCCAAATGCAATCTTAATGTTCTCCAATTATATCTCCCCAAATTCTGCCTTGTTATAGTTGCTTTTCGGGAATATTTGGTATGCATTAATAGACAATATTTACGAAATCTAAATAACCCAATACTTCCATGAGACAGTTCAGCATGTGATCGCCACCGTTTGGCTAGAAAATATTAAGATATATTTGAGGAAGTTCTCAGATTTGGGTCTGTATTGTTGAAACGGAATATCTATGCAAGATTTTCATATGAGAATTCTTGTCTAGATTGAAACAGGACTGGGCTTAACAATTTTAGGAACCGGGGGAAAGATGATAATAATAAGGTGATGAATACTATTCGAAAATAGTGGTAATCACTAACCGGGGCAGTTGCCCCGCCGGCCTTTACGATAATCAAGATTTGAAGACAAACTTCCAAATATCTTGTGGAATTACTCTTTCTATCGCGTTATAGCCAAAATTTACCGATTTTTAATATTAACTTTTCTATTCTTCCCCAAGACTTTGCATGCACGAAGGTATTTTAGTAATTGCACCAATGTTGAATTCATGAACGGACAGATTTCAATAACAGTTATCAATGCCAGTTTTCTTCAAGGCCAATCTGAGAATTTTCCATCGGTAGTTTTTTTTTTTTAAATAAATATGTCGATTTCGACAAGAACATAGTCTGATAATTTCAGGCTCCAGGCATTCAAACACAGATCAATAAAAGATAAGTCACGTTAATCCGTTACTTTTCTTTGTTCGCCATTTTCCCTTTTTCGTTAGATATGCTTAATTAAGTAACAGAAAAAATTATATCTCTCAAACTTTCTAAACTGTATAATGCACATGGTGGCATATATGCTACCATTAGTGTTGCCAATTTAGCGGATATTTTATTAAGATATTCCAAATTCTTGCTAGAAATTCTGAATAGTGACTTTTTTTTTATTTAGTAGTAGATATTCCGTGATTATATAAATTGTTCGAAATTTCTCGAAATTCATGCTATTTGAGCAGAGGTGCTAAGTTCCCAGTAATCTTCCGTAATATGTGGTTTAATCTGACCCAGTTTAACAACGTTTCAAACCAGAAAAATTATGGGATGAATCTTTATTTATTTAATTTCAGGATTGTACATGGAATTTATTTAATTTCATTTCTTAAAAGAATTCTGGTGCGAAACTTGTTAAACCTGGGTCAAATCAACCCACATATTACGGAAGATTAATGAGAGCTTGGCACCTCTGTTTGAGCATTAGAGGGTTAACCACTTCGCAACCAAGACCGCATACATACGTCTTGAAAAAATGCATACTCTATTTGTTTTTGGCATCAATATTTCTGAAAAGAAATATTTACCTTGATCAATTGCAATATTACCGTCATTAAAAAAATAAAGATTACTATTAAATAAAAAGTGGTGCAAAACCGAATAAAATTCATGTATGAGAGACGCTGTACCGAAGGAGTTAACATTAACGAAGCTATTTTACCGAAATGTTCAACATATTTATTCTGATATGTGTAATATGTGACAATATCACGAGAAATGCTAGAAGTGGCGATCATCCACATTCAAACATTGCTGAAATAGATGCTCAGTTTGTTTACATAATATATATATTTATACTAAAGTGGTAAGACTACCCAATTCATATACAGTTTCAACACTTTTATGATGTTATCACATTTAACACAAAACAAAGAATGTCTTTTAAAATTATTGTTGCACTATCTTCCTTATTGTTAAGGTTATGAGCAAAAATCCGGGTTCCGATTTCAGTAAAATTTTTTAGGATATTTGATTAAATAAAAAGATAGAATTCTGGATTCGCATATAAAAAATTACTTTTGTAGTTTCTACCACCTCTTAGAGTTCAAATGTGGAGCTGCGAGACATCCTGTATATTAAAACCTTAGGGTCTGGCTATAGGACATGTCTGTTCGTTTTCTACTATTTTGTCTTAAGAATTATTTGTGTTATTAATCTATTTAATTTTTGTTATATCTGCATGCAGTAATAATAGTATATGTTTATAAATTTATTATTATCACTTCATTTATGTTTCAGCATTTAATAAAAATAACAACAATAACAATAAGAATAAAAGTTTACTTATTAGGTAGCTTTCAATACAATAAAGTATAAAGCTACCTATTGCAGCCGTTCGGATTAAAACAATTCCGGAAAATTTCGATATATTTTCACCGATCATGACCCCCAGACCCCAAAATCACCCTCCGTTCAAATGTTGATTTATATATATATATATATATATATATATATATATATATATGATCTATGTCATACGATAACGCTCGTATTTTTAAATTAATTTGGATGAAACTAATTGTGTGTATTAAGCTCACCAATGCCTCGACCGAGTTCGTTGGCCAACTTGGTCCGCCATCTTGTTTCAAGATGGCGGTCACAGAAAATTTTAAAACTAAAATAAATAGACAAAAAAGTTAAAAATTCAAATTTATTATTTAATTAACTGTTAGGCCTTGATACAAGGATTCTAGAGCATTTTTTGTTTTACCTCTATCTTAAAAAATGACTGAGATGGAGCAGTTTGAAAATCTAGGGTGGCTGACATTTTGAAACAAGACAGCGCATTACAAAAACCAACGTTTAATTTATGAGTTTTAGTGAACGCGATTTCTCACAAATTATTTTCTTTCATTGTTGTAATCATTTGCCTAATCATACGCATAAAACTATATATTCATATCCGTTAGCGCCAATTTCTCGCCAAACTTGGCGACAATTGGCGAAATATCGCCAAATTTGGCGACCAAAATAAGTGTTCATAAATGAAGCCATATAGCTCAATAATTTGGCAAATTTCTTATTCAAATTCAGTATTAACGAATCTTTTGTAAACGGTTTCTTTGCATTTTAGCTTTCTGTTTTCGGGTAACATTGGCTAAAATTTTAAAACGAAGATATAGGAAAGCTACCTTTTCCTTCCGGTACAGGCCGGAAGGACTTTTTCTCTTTAGATCCTTTACGATTATTTTATTTCAAATGTATGTCTCCCGCTTTAAATTTAAAATTTAGTATTTTTTTACTGAATAATAAGTTGTGATAAAACATAAACAAACACTACAAATTTATTATGTCTGTTTAATCCTGTTATAATGCGACTTTTTCCAAACGTCTTCAAAAATTCTTCCTTAGCCTATTGTCATATACATAGTACGTAAATTAACTATATTCCTTAGATTTCCTTAAATGTCATATTCGTTAAATTTCAGTAAACCTTAACTTTTGTGATTTGGATTGCTAATTTTAATATTATTAATGTAAAAGTATTTTCGAAAAAGTATCCGCAACGTAATTATTAAAGATATTGACGTAAAATTATTAATGCAAGAGTATTTCAAAATTGAAAACAAAATCGGATCCGATTGGGTTAAAGAGCTTTAACCCTCTAGCTGCGCAACCCGAGATTTCCTCGGGCAACGTAAACGTAGCAAAATCTGCTCAACCCGAGATTTCCTCGGGCAACGTAAAGTAGCAAAATTTGCACAACCAGAGATTTCCTCGGGGATTCATTTTTTTCTACTGGCGACTATTTTTTGATTCAACTTGGACCACTTTTTAAACACAAAAAAATCTGTATACATTTTAACAACATCTACAAGAGATATATGCGGCAAAATTGATTTTCTTATAATAGTGGTGCGAGAATATAAAAATAGTCTCCAGTGACAACCCTGATTTAGCCTGATTTAAATGTTTAATTATTGACTCAGGTTTGAGTTAACAGATGGCATTAGTTGTTGGTTCAAAGACTGCCAAGTAGGACTTTGCCTCAAACCCTGTTTTGAAGTTTATCAAAGCTTCATTTCTAGTATAATTTTTGTTAGTATTTTGCCTATTTTTATTGGTATATATGTGCTATCTTTCTATTTCATAAAATAAATCACAATTTAACCAAGATTAATTTTCAAATTTGGTTTTTTATCATTTTTCTTCAAATGCAGTTTTCTGACAATCTTTTTTTATGATTTAAATCTACATTAAGAAAACTTTTTTACAAAAAAGGTTTACATATTTAAACTCTAAAAAATATATAGAATTGAAATATGTAATAAAAAAATGCGCAATTTTTTAACCTATTTTAATAAAAAAAAAAAATACGCAGCGAGAGGGTTAAACAGCACAACAGGTATTCCGCGTAAACACAAAACAAAAACTAACTGAAAGGCTCATTTAAATAAATAAAATGCACGCCTTTTAATACATTTAACATTTTCCTAGCGACGATATCAAAACTGCTTGCACCATAAATCAATTTGAACGATTTGGATTATTTTTCCGGTTTCATAAAGGCATTAATCTTCATGTTATTTTCTGAGAGCAAAGAAGTTTATTATATCGGTCTTTTTTGAAATGCTTTATCATCCATGAATACCAGATATCAAGATTACTTGAAAATCAATAATATTCTCTAGACGTCGATATTTTACTGAAGCTTCGAAACAGTTGCATTATTGTTTTTTCACTTCATTATTTATAGTGCTCTTCCTGTATGGCTGAGAAATAATCAATTTTCTTTAAAAGGTTGTAACCATCAATAAAGTCTGTTTACTTAATGTTTCCCTATTTGGAAAATATTACAATTTAATACCTAGTAGCAAGACTGATTGTTCAACAAGGCAGAATTTGATATAAGCTGTGTATTAGAGTAGTATAATGAAATTGGGAATGTTACAAAATATCATTTTAGAATTAAATTGATTTATTTATTTCTGTAAATGTTGAAACAAGCTACCAGTCAGTATCGTTAAGTCATTAGCCATTGTAAAATAAAGAGCACACTATTTAACTTCAGAGTAGTTGCTTTTAAATACAATCTATTTGGTTATTTGATGCATGTCTTTTAAGGTAATGCAAGTGTACTATATATTATATTATTCCCTTAAAGCCGGAATTATTTTTCTCTTTAAAATGCAAAAATTGCATTTCATACCAATTTTTCAAAGTAGCAACTTTAGTCTCCTTTTATTACGGAGTTTCTGTCATCAGATAAAGAGAAATTTTCTCTTAAACTATACTGGTATAGAAGCAACAAAATGGATAGCAGTTATTCCGGTACCATATAGTACCAAGTAGGCTTTAATATGTTAACAAAAAAACAAAAACAAGATTTGAATGAAAATTCCAGTTCATTTCATCTGGGACTATGTTCCAGATTGAGCCCATGGTCGACCTTCCTCGAAGGTTATTTCTATTGCCTCTTTTTTTTTAAATTCAAACCACCTATTATAATTTCTGTAAAGCAATCGTTCCTTTATACCGTAATTTCCGGCGTATAATCCGCAGCTCAAAGAGTCGTTTTTCGACCCAGAAATATTATTTTATAAAATGTAACTTAAAAGATCGCTGTAAATATTTAACTACAATTATTGAATAACATTTCTAGGTCGAAAAACGACTCTTTGAGCTGCGGATTATACGCCGGAAATTACGGTACAATAACAGCCATTACGTGGTAAAACGAAAATTCTGGTAGGTAATTTGAATAAAATAGGGGCTAAATCAGCAACACGGATCTAGGATTGATCCAATTGCAGTGAATAAAATTGTAGTGACTTAGATCTCTTTGTTTGCACAGAATTATACATGATTAGACAAAGTTATATTAACACTTAAATTGGAAACTTTTTTCTATGCTTCATATATACGTAATCGATAAATTATTAATACAGATACGAGTACACGTTTTAAGAAACTCATGCAGGGCTCCCAAATGGTTCGTTTTTGAATACAGTATTTTATTTTATTTTTTTCCATACAAAAATCTTCTCTTTAGATTTTTCTTGCAATTTTTTTACGAAATATTTCCTTGGAAAAAACATAAAACTGGCCATTGGGAAGCCCTACTCATGGGAAAAATAACTAAGATGGTAATATATATTTCTGGAGAATTGTTTTTCAAGATGTTCACCCTTTGATTACGGGTTAGGACTGACGACTAGTTTTATATTCATTTGCACCACAATTTGCAAAAAATTTTATTTGTGGTACATTTCTCTTAGAAAATATCCTCATAAATATCCTCATATAAGTGCCTGATTGAGACACTTATACCGTGTATCGGCATGCATGATTTACTAATTACACTCTCTTATGCTTGTTGATGCAACATAAATAACAGCGACAATTAATAATTACCATAGTTAAGAAGGAAATTTTATCAAAATAGACTATTTTTGTAAACATTCTTTGGAACGAAAATAGTATGATGTTGGTTATTTTTAGATTTCCTCTCCTGCATCTGTCTAAGCAGAGACATTTTGCCTACGAGTTAGGAATTAATTTCAGGCACAAGTAATACTTAATGTTTGAAATATAGATTAATCATTCTATTTACATATTAGTAATATCGACACAATTAATCAGAACCAATCAATCTTGTCGAACTTATAGGTCACAGATGATTCAAGTGTTTGATTAAGAACCAATATATTTTTGTTTGTAAATTATTGAAGATTGCAACGTTTAAATCGTTATGCAAAGATCCCCTTTGGTCTTAAACAGATTAATGAATGTCTGATGTTCTCCATTATTTCATGATATAAAATCTGAGAACATCCATTAAAGAAATCCTTCCCGTCTTATTTTCATTAACTTTCACTGCATGAAAGATAAGATAATTTTATTATAATTTATGCTAATTATTAAAAAGTAATAAGTACTTAATAAGCAGAATATTGATTAGCCTCAACATTAGTTAAGCGCCAAAATTGGAAGACACTCACGTGCATCTGTTCAATTCCCATGATAGCTCTTTCTAATTGAGTACAATAATTTTTTTCAATTCCCTAACTGCCTTACAAAAAGCTGTTTGCTGCAATTCTTTGTAATTTTATCTTAATGTATGCTAAAAAAGGAGTTAATAGAAGAAGTTACTTAATTATGTAAATAGAGATGGACGTTGGGAGTATTGACTTAGATTTGTGGTTAAGAAAAGTTTAAAAGTGTTCAGTTATATGGTACTAAATATTAAAATTTACAGTTAATTTAAAGAATATATGCTGTCTTAATAGCAAGAATGAGTTTGAAATACTGGGTAATTTTAGTTAAATTACGCACATTTAGAACTCAATTCTAAATATCCACTGTCGCATATTTCTTTTTTATTATTATTCATTCGCATCACGTTTAAAAAAAATTCTTTTGTGGTACATTTCTCCTGAAAATACCCTAGTACAAAAGAATGACAGAGATTATATGTCGAAAATTGCTACGAATAGAATAAAAAAATAATCACTGGGACGGCATTGTCCAACCACCCAATCAAAGTGTTCCATTATATGAAACTAAATATTAAAACCTACAGTTAATGGAAAGAATATCTGCTTTCTTAATATCAAAAATAAGTTTAAAATAAAGATAACCTTAGTTTAAATACACACTTTTAGAGCTTAATTGTAAATATCCACTGTAGCAAATACTTGTGATACCGGCATTTGTAAACAATAATCATTGTGCTAATTTTGTATAACATGTGCAAGAGAAATCCACCACAACAGTAATTGTTTTGAAATAATGGTAGCTAAAGTAGTCGACAGAGACACCTCTGTATAAATAAATACTATTTAGACCATGGACAATAAATTTAACAAAAGAAGAAAAAATAGGATTTTTGATACCAGAAACAAAAGTAACACTTCTGACTGAATTTGACAGCAAAACTAGCAAATATAGGGACTTAAAACAGGTCTCGCATGATTGTCTAATATTTCATGGTATCATTACGGCGTATCTCAAAAAACTATTTTCTCCGCTCAACAACGCGGAACTTACAAACACTCTAACGGACTCCTTTTTAAACTTACAAGCCTGACACTTGCCGGAATGATTATTGAAGTGCTTTGTAATCGAGTAATTTTTTTTTCGATAAATGAATTATATCTTAACACGTTGACGGACACTTGCGGCTATAGCCGTCAAAGTGAAGTTCACTATGTGGCATGACGGCAATAGCCGCACAAAACGAAACGGTCATTTTTAGACACTACGGCTATAGCAGCACAAATGTGCATTTACCGGCGTACAAGTAGAAGCCCAGTGTCATGTTTTGGAAACAATTTTTTAGGTTGAAGTTCGCTTTTCACCTGTTATACGAGTTGCAGCTTCGGTATGAACGTGCAGGGTGGCTAGTGGTCAGGGAAAAATACAGTAAAAAAATGATAATTACCAGTATATTCTTATAGAGAAATTCAAATTGATTATTTGATCGAATAATCAACATAAATTTTTCTATAAGAATATACTGATGTTTATCACTTTTTTTACTGTATTTTTCCCTGACCACTAGCCAACCTGACGTGGTTGTGAAGGGAGTAGTGCAACCTAATTAAAGGTGCTGAATTAATCAAAATTAAGTTTATTTAAGCAGAAAGAGTAAAACTATACTTCTAATATTCTAAAAATTACAAAAACATACGATGTCAATTTTCGAACTTCACTGGTTCCTACTGTCCGTCAATGAGTTAACCCATTCGCTGGCAACCACGAGTATACTCGCGGTTTGTCAATCTAAAATTACAATTCGTACCGGAAATTTCGAAAGAAGTATTTTTATTTTATGTAATCACGAAATGTCTGTAATTAAATAAATATTATTATACTATTATACTATTATACTATTAGTATTTTCTGGTATGAATTCGAACTTTCTAAATAAAATAAAATTCCGGTTTATTTTAACAGTGAACGTGTTAATAATCTCTCTGGTCACCTCTGGTATATTGACAAAAACGGTAATGATTTTAAACCATTCGCTGCCAACCACAACCATACTCGTGGCTTTTCAGTCTAAAATTAAGAATTCGTACCGGAAATTTCGAAAAAAGAATTTTTATTTTATTTAACCGCGAAATGTATGTAATTAAATAAAGTAAATAGTTTTGAAATAACTATTAGTATTTTCTGATATGAATTCGAACTTTCTAAATAAAATAAAATCCCGGTTATTTTTACCCGGCAGTGAACGTGTTAACTCTTTGAAGGACACCGGTATATTATATATACCACTTTATTTTAATCCCAAAATGTCACGATGACACCAGAGTTTTATAATAAAATTTTTAATTTATAAGGTACATGAGAAAAACTTTTACTTATTTTTAAAAAAATTCGTTCATGAATCCTGGTGGCAATCAATCATTTCAATATTTTAGCTACAAGAGTCTTTTGCCCCTGAAGGGGTTAACTTATAAGCGATTGTTTTTTCATGATAGCAGTGTTTTTCGAATTTTTACTTAATTTCTGTGGTGCTAAAATTATAAAAATTAGGAACATGGATATTTTCCCGGTAACGATACATTTTAATATGTTTAGAGGACAAGATATATTTTCAATATAGGAGCATTGGCCAGATAGAAAATTTTATACGTCTAAATCTATCACCTGCGCATTTTCCTCAGTATATATTGTGATTCTTTACTCACTCACTGAAGATGTATCTTGTTTACCAGATTTATTGCAAAACATTTTTGATACAGTTTGTTTTCATAAACATATTTATATTTAAAAAACATTCACTATATATTTTTAGTTTCGGGAGAAAAGGCAATAGTGCTTACATAATGCTTATCTATTATTACCTTTACTACTGAAACTAAAATGATATTGTGAATAATTTTAAATGTACATATTTTATCGAAACAAACTGTATCAAAAATATTGGCAATGAATCTGGTAATCAAGATAAATCTTCCATGAGTGAGTAAAGATTCACGCTATATGCTCAGGAGAATGCGCAGATGGTAGATTTTGTCATACCTAATGACGTCATTCTAAAAGCGCGCCCATTGGCATTATGAACCCCATCCACAAGGTAGCGCAGTTTTTATAATTTTGCGTCCCTATTCTAGTAGTTTTAATGCTTAATATGTATGCAGTTTTGCTAATTTTTCTTTTTTCAGAGATAAATGGATGAGACAGATATGAGTCTTTCCTAGGGAATGCGCGATCTCCCTAAAGAGTTTTGTTTTTCTTTTTAGTTTTCTGTTCTTTTAATTTAATTCTTTTTGGTTTTAACACACTTCTAATTATGGAATGTAAATCACAGACAATTTAATTTTTAACATCATAGTATTGAACATATTCATATCATATTGAAGATGCTTTAACCCTTTAGCGGGCGGTGTCCCCAAAAAAGGATATCTAATTTTAATTCCAAAACTGACAAACGGCACCAAGAACATTTAATTAAAATTTACTTTGTATAAAGTACGGGAATATAAGCAAGTTTTTATTATCTAATAAATTCGTAAGTAAATTCTGGTGTCAGTCTATTATTTCATCATTTTACAAACAGACTTACTCCGCGCCGGAAAGGATTAAATTTCTCAAGTCTGATGCATATTCATCTATTTTGAAAAGTGTCGGTTTTGAACTAAAAAAAAAAAATGTATGCAAGATACTAAACTGGGAATAAAGTTCGAAATAGTTCCTTACAACGCTAGTTACAACTATGTATAAACAATAATAACTAATTATTATCTTGTTTTAGGAGAAAATTTGTACAAAAAGGCTATTTTTACATAATCTGAAATTGCAAAGAAAAAGTTTGATGTCGCGTATATATACTTCTGAGCTAATGCTTCCGTCTATCTAAAATCTATTTTTCTGACAAGTTATAAATTAACATCAGACAGAAATATTACCTGTATTTTGCAATACATATAAATCACGCCATCTATTACGGATATCCAGACTACGATCTAATTAATCTTATCGATCTTACTGATTTCAGGTCACAGATGATTCATGTGATTGATTGAAAGTGAATACATTTTGTGATGTAAACTACTGACTGTTCAAACTTTTAAACTCATATACAAATTTCCCCTTTGGACTTAAAGTGATTTATAAATGTTTGAAACTCTCTACTGGATCATAATATAATCTCTAAGATCATCCATCTCCAAAATCTGTAGTTAGTAATAATATTGGTTAATATTCACAAACATTCATGTCTGAACGATAACGTCATATTGTTATAATGTATGCTAATTAACAAAAAGGAATATACGTTTGAGAGATTGAATATTGATTAACTTTTCTACTATTAATGATAGAATATAAGGTGAGAAATAAAGTATGGCATTAAGCATTCTACAAAGATAACTTAGTATCAGCGAAATAACATTTGTACATTTTTGAGCTCACTATTCAGCCAATTTTAAGAAAACCTGCCCTGAAATTTACATAAAAGTTTATTCACAAAAAAAAAAACTGTTTAAATGTTTTCTGTTTTCTTAAGCGATCGCTTGCCCTGGCGGTAAACCCAGGGTACAGCGCCTAGAATACAAAGTGTGGAAACCGTTTTTTAATTCAAAATTTTCGAATTCAAACCGGAAATTCTGAAACAAGAATTTTTAGTTTCGGAAGTCACGAAATATTTTCCATTATCTAAAAAAAAGAACATTATAGGTAATTTCTGGTACAAATGCGAAAATTCGGAATTAAAAAAAAGCCAAACACGTAATGCTTTAAAAAGTGCTAAAAAATTGTAGGCGATAAACGTGCAACGATGCGGTTCTATAATACGGCAATCGCAGCGACATCTGCTTCAAAAATAGATTTACCTCTAGCAAAAGTAAGCGTTTCACTATTGACAACATGAACATAATTTCTGTTAATAAAATCTTCTTGCAAGTGTATATTTCAGATGTAACTGATTTTGAAATTAGTTTTTTTTATCATATCAGGGAATTAATCTTTTCCATTCTTCTAGCAGAGATTCATCCTTTGGTATGCTAAATAGGGATCGTTTCTAGTTTGCTGTCTTGTATCGAGTACTGCAACCAGGTACAAAAGAATGCGTATCACGTTTTTGTCCATGATCAATATCATTCATATATTCAAAGCTTATGAAAATCACTATCCAAGTCAAAGAAAATAGGGTATAATTTAATTATTTAAAATATATACTACCAGCTGAAACGTTTTCTCAGTTCAATTCTTATACAATGTTTGCGTTAAAAAGATCTAGCAGACAGTGTGTAGCCAGAGAGGGTGGTCCAAATGCTCTGGAAACCAGTGATATTATAAAGTTTTCTTCGCCTTCAATATCGCAGAAAATTCTCCGATTAGATAAGACAAAAATATTTTTATAAAATTAGTGGTAACAAAATTATCTGGACCTCCACCCTGTCTACGCCACTGCTAGAAAATGTCACTGCGATCGACCCGTCATCCTTTCAGCATCGTTCTACATTTATTGGATCAATTTTTTAGTACTATTTTGTAGCCGTTTTCCACACAATGTATTCTAGGCGCTGTACCCAGGGCCCCTAAATGGTCGGCTTTCTGGATACCAGCATTACCTAAGAAATATTTTCGTAGTAGGTTTGTATAACATTTGCAATAGAAATAAGTTTCGCAGTTGAATTCTGCAAAATTTGAAAAAAAAAATCTCAAAATAAAATATTTCTTAAAAAATATTGGTATTCAAAAAGCGAAGCTTGTGGGATGCTTTAAGATCTCCCAATTGGTCGTTTTTTGGTATACCAGTATTTTTCCAAAAAGAAATTCGCGGTAGGTTTCCATGCCTGCCAACTTTTTGTGCTTCTCTGTTATCACTAAAATTAATTACCGAATTTTTACCTTGTTTAATTGAAGATTTTGACTTTTAACCTTTTGTTTACAGGCAAGCACTAGCGACTGTTTTTATATTCAGTCGTAATTCGATTTGCAAATATTTTCTATATATCTTGAAAATATCCCAGTATAAGTGTATGACAGATATTATTTCTCAAAAAGTAGTACGGAAAGAATAAAGAAATAATCTTTGGGGCGTATGTTTTCGGAATACTGTAATCAAAAAGTTAAAAATGGAAAAATTTAGTATTAAATTTTAGCTGTAACAAAAAGGCCTAAAAGTTGGTAGCTTTGAGTTTCTACAACATTTGCAATATCAATAACCTTCGGTGTAGGTTTCCACAACATTTTCAAAAAAAATCTACAAAGAAGATTTTAATTAGAAAAAAGTGGTATTTAAAAATTGGACTATTCGGGAGCCCTGTAAAGCGTCCATCTTCAATTCTACCCAAGCATTTTTCGTGTAATTTGCAGAATTTTCTTTTCTTAATTCACAAATAAAAGGGAAACAAATTAAAATATTTTATTTTTGTTTTACAAAAATATAGCTTACTTTTTAGTTAAAACTGTGTTTAGACATTAATAATTAATAATTATCTGAATAATGAAGGAATGTTACACTGAAAGTATATTTTTACTCCTTCTATATTAAGTTTCTCTAGCATATGTATATCTTTATATCTGATTGAATGCCTATCTAATAATTATTTTTCTGACAAGTTATGAATTAGCACCAGACAGAAATATTACTTATATTTTGAAATATACACAAATTACGATATTTATTAGTACTTCAGACCAAAAGGCGTCGACTTCACCGGGGCGAAGGAGGCAATCAGGCACACTTCCACCACTAATATTGACAACTTTTCTTTTTCTTTTGTTTTTACAAATAAATAAGAAAATTATCCGATTAATTAAGATAAAAAGCATTTTAAAATTAGTGGTGGAAGTTTGTCCCATTTAAGTCGACGCTTATAACCAGACCACGATCTTGAGAAGATTGGCGTCGGTGGGAGTTGAACCAGGGATCCCATGAGCAGTAGAGATGAACGTTAGCGTCAAGCAAAAGGCTAAACCCGGTTACTATAAGCTAGTAACTAGCTTTATACTCTTCAAGTGAGATGAAACCGCCACGCACGCCATCCCCAGTGAGGAAGACGTCTTCTTTACATCAAATGAGAGATATGCACTCGTGAGTGATGCTGTCGAAAGCATATGGGATGTGCGGGATGACAGGCTTTGTGCTGTGAGCATTTCACAGACTTTGCTTGCAGGGAATGATTTATTTAGTGCTGCCATCTATTGGTTATGATATGAGTTGTTGTTGACGGTTGTTGCGTGTTTGTCCGGATCTACAGTAAGGAGATTGATCCAGGAGAGGATCGAACCAGCAATCTTATGAAGAGTAGGCAAAAGCGTTAAGCGTAGAGCAAAAGGTCAATCCAGTTACTCTAAGCTAGTAACTCGCTTTATACTGTTCAAGTGAGATGAGATTGCTACAATCTAATTAATCTTATCAATCTCACTGTTTTCAGGTCACAGATGATTCATCTGTTTGGTTGAAAGTGAATACATTTTTAATTCGGGGTTCGTACGGTTTTATTATATTTTTTTAATAGACATTTTTTATTTAACACATTGACGGACAGTAGGAACAAGTGAAGTTCGAAAATTGACACTATATGTTTTTGTAATTTTTAGAATATTAGAAGTATAGTTTTACTCTTTCTGCTTAAATAAACTTAATTTTGATTAATTCAGCACCTTTAATTAAGTTGCACTACTCCCTTCAGAACCACGTCAAGGTGGCCAGTGGTCAGGGAAAAATATAGTAAAAAAAAGTGATAAACACCAGTATATTCTTATAGAAAAATTTATCTCCATAATTCGATCAAATAATCAATTTGAATTTTTCTATAAGAATATACTGGTGAACATAATTTTTTTGTAATGTTTTTTTCCTTGACCACTAGCCACCCTGCACGTGCATACTGAAGCTGCAACTTGTATAACAGGTGGAAAATGAACTTCAACCTAAAAAATTGTTTCCAAAACATGACACTGGGCTTCTACTTGTACGCCGGTAAATGCACATTTTTGCTGCTATAGCCGTAGTGTCTAAAAACGATCGTTTCGTTTTGGGCGGCTATAGCCGTCATGCCACATTCTGAACTTCGCTTTGGCGGCTATAGCCGCAAGTGTCCGTCAACGTGTTAATATTTAAACAGCATAAATTGCAGACGTCTCGTTTAATTGCAGGATTCGTAATACTTTTCTGCATTTAAATAAGACGAAAAATTCTTTAAAATTTTTGTGGTAAAATCGTACGAACCCTGTTATAGTAAACTAAAGACTGTTCTAGTTTTAAAACTCATATTCTCTCATATACCCCTTTTAAATTAAATTTGATAATTAATTGGTTGAAGCTCTTTATTTAGACATAATATAAGCGCCGTGATCATCCATTCCAAAATTCTGCAATTATTAACTCATTAACGCCGGTTTGCAAGAAAACTTGTCACTTGAGGCGTACGAAACATTTAAATTTAGAAACTAGTATTTTAGCACGGAAAATTTTCCGTTATCTAACCTGAATTTTTTTTTAATTAAATAACTCAAAAGTACAGGATTGAAAAACTGGTGTCAACTGGTGTTCAAGAATTAAAAAAGTATAAAAGATTCTCGTCGTGAATGAGTTAATAATACAGGTACATATCTGCAATCATTCACTGTCTGAAAGATAACTGAGATATTCAAAACAGACATATTCAAGATTTTCCCTGACAACATTTTCTGGACAAGAATTTCGCTGAAGGGTTTTTGTAATAATCTTAATTATCAAAAAGAGTTATAAGTTTGATAAAATAGACATTGATTAACGTTTCTATTAACAAGGGGAAGATAAAAAGTGGGAAATAAAGTTTGGCATCAAACTTTGCACGATGATAGCTTAAATCAGGAAATAAGATATGTAAATTTTAGACTTCACTAGTAATTTTAAGAAAACCATGTAACTATGACTAAACAGGAATTGACATATACTCAAAATGGTGAATCTTCAACTGTAACCGGTTCCACAGGGCCTGACTACAGACGGCACAAACTTCCATCAGTAAATTTAAATATAAATTTTCTGCTTTTTTTAATGCCTTAATCAACCAAAATTTCAGTCATGATTAAGGCAAAAATATATATTTGTTTTTACTCGTGGAAATCTGCCTCGGCGGTAGTCAGGCCCTGAGATTCTGCTATATTGTGACAACATAAACAATCCTCTTGTCAATGTCAGTGAAAGAGATTATAATACCACTGGGCTAAACTTCTATCATAAATACGAATAGATTTTTATGACGGAAAATTTGCATGAACAAGGTGTTTTAATAAAGGGAAATTTTCTATTTAAATTTACTGGTGAAATTTTGTGGTAATTAGGCCTTGTCGATCGAATGTAAACAAACAATAGCCGGCATCTTGTGGCTACATCCGCATTTTCTTAATTCTCTTATGGAAGACAGTACACTATATGTGTCCTCCTCTTTATACATAGCTCCATTAAGAACATATGCTCTAAAATTTACAAAAGGTTCTATTAAAATAAACTTTGCTATTTTCTTCCGCAATCGCTGGTTTAGGCAGAAGAGATTCCAAGGCAGTATATTATCCCATGCTGGCTTTTTTTCTTCACTTCAGAAATTATTTAGTGCATTTCTGTGCAAGTTAACAAAAAAAATAGAGACAATCTTCATCTTAATTTACCAAAGAAAGAGAAGCTGAAATTAATTTTTTTAATTTTAATTTTACACATATATAGCTTGCTATTTAGTTAAAACTGTAGTTAGAAAATAGTAATTGATAATTATACCAGCACACACACACATCGGGCAAATTTTCTTTAATCTCTCCTATAAAACGGGGTATTTTAGTGATGTTAAAAGAATGGTAGCTCCTCTCTCTTCTGAAAGGCTTTCGTAAATTGTGTCCTAGATAATTTTCTCAAGTTTATGCATCAGTAAATATCATTCAATATACGGACTTATTATGAAATTTCTTGATAATGCATGATACAAATGTATTTTTTGTAAGGTGGAAGCCACGCCCTTAGCCAATGCTGTTTTTTGAATGAAAACGAGAATTTTCGTTTCCCAATGACAACGTTAATTTTTGGAAACGAGAACTCTAGTTTCCCAATGACAACGTTTATTTTTTAAAAACGAAAATTCTCGTTTCCTGATGCGAATGTGTTATGGTGAAGGAATGTTGCACAAAAAGCTTACATTTACACGTTTCTATAAATGTCTCATCTTTATTTCTGATCTAATGCGTCTCTCTGACTGAAAACTGTTTTCTTACAAGTTATGAAATAACATCAAATAGAAATATTACCTACATTTTGAAATACACATAAATCATGCCGCTTATTAGTGTTTTCCAGACCACGATCTAATTAATATTATCGATCTCACTGATTTCAGGTCACGGATGATTCATCTGATTGATTAAAAATGAATAAAATTTTTGTTGTAAACTTCTGCGACTTGTCTAGCTTTTAAATACATGTTCAAAATTACCCTTTGGACTTGAAAGTGATTAATAAATGATTGAAACTTTCCATTTGATCATAATATGAGCTCTGAGATCATTCATTAAAAAAATATTTGTAAATCAGGATGCGTAACATTTCCAACGCAATGTTTTAACATAATTTATCACCTTATTTAAACGCAGACAAGCAGCACAAATTCTGTGAATAAACGAGGTTGCTACAATTTTCTGCTATTTAAATATTAAAAAGAAAATTTCTTATCTTAATACTTTCTTGATTGTCGATTTTGTATGAAATATTGATTTTAAAATAGTAGAAGCTCCTCCCTCTTCTGAAAGTTTTCATTAAATAATTTCCTAGATAAGTGTTTCAAGTTTATGCAACATTATACAGGATAAGTCAAAATGAATATAGCGATTACAAACGGCTATAACTATTTAATGGAAAATAATTTGTTGGTAAGATTAACACAGAATGTAGACGGAACTTCAAAATTTTGTATACATACATCATAGATGTTCTATGTGACTTCCCTTGGTCACATGGACAACATCGAAGCGGTAGTCCATTTCACCCCATACATTCTGAAGCATTTGTTCAGTCACCGTCGCAAGCGCATTACAAATGCGTCCTTTGAGTATGGGTATACTGAGACTGGGGATTGTACTGGGGTTATGTGAAAGACACCGTTAGTGGGGTTATGTGAAGGCATGTGCCTCCCATGCCCAAAACAATTGAATAACTCAAAGTATGCATTTGTTATGCGCTTGCGTCGGTGACTGAACAAATGCTTCCGAATGTATGGCGTGAAATGGACTACCGCCTAGATGTTGTCCGTGTGACCAAGGGATGTCCCATAGAACATCTATGACGTATGTATACAAAATTTTGAAGTTCCGTCTACATTCTGTGTCAATCTTATCGATACATTCTTTTCCATTAAGTATTTATAGCCGTTTGTAATCGCTATATTAATTTTGACTTACCCTGTATATCATTCAATGTACGTAATCAATATAAAACGTCTTACAATCTAAAAAAATATGGACAGCATAACATAAATGCATTTGAGGTAGAAGCCACGCCCCTAGTCAATGATGTTCGGTGAAACAAATACGAGTTAACCCGTGAACAGTCATCAATGTGTTAAATAGTGGTGCCAGGAATTTGGAAATTTCAAGAAATCTACGCAATTGTTAATAATATTTGTCCATATGCGGAAATTATCACTATCTGAAGGATAACGTTATTTTATTAATTATCAAATTATATTTTTTCTAAGGAGGACAGTGACGGCTCGTGACCCGGTCTTTTTGGGGCACTAAATGTATGGCTGAAAATTTTAATCTTTTCTTACCGTTATTTTTTTACAGAAAACTTTGTCCTGTTTTAATATCGGAATTTTCTACCAAAAAATAAGGCAAATATTTATTTTACGAAATATTGGTAAGAAAATAATAAATTTCGCAACCATGCATTTAGTGCCCCAAATAAAGACAGGTTCGAGCTGCCACTGAAGGAGGATATAGATTAACTTTTCAATTTTCTCCGCGCCCAGTTGATATCTCATTTGAAGGATTCTCTCTCTTATTAGAACTTTCTTTCTTCTTCAAGTGAATTATTTCTTTCTGTCTCTCTCTCTATATATATGTCTTCCTCTCTCTCTATATTTATATTTATTTTATTTTATTTTATTTATTTATTTTTTATTTATTGCGCAAGTTTAGATCATTGTTAGCACGTTTTTTTTTCTCTCTCTCTCTATTCTAAAAAAAAGTTAAACGCTGCCGCTGCCGTTCTTGAATCGACCTTGTCCTTTACACTTTCTCAGCTTATACTGCCAAAACTATTGCATATAAAAACATGTAAACTTGGAGTTTTAGGGAGAAATGTATGGTAAACGGTTTTTAGATCGAAGAATTATTTTAAGCGCTATTCGATGTTGAAATCGGCCATGATAGCTCAATTACACAAGTTTTATCGGATGAAAAACTATACATAGTAATTTAACCATATTTTGCAGTAACTTACTTTAGTACCGTAATTTCGCGCGCATACGCCGCACCCCAAACAATTCGAATTCCTACCAGAATTTATTTTAAATGAAATGTGACTCACTTCTGCTTAGAACTTATTTGACTTCTTATTTTCAATAAAATTTCCGGTTTGAAAAAGACTTAACTAAGCGCATACACGCGAAATTACGGTAGATTCTGGTGTGCAATGTCTAATAATTTTTCTTTTAAATGCGACTATTTTTTGAATGGAGTTTTAAATTTTGTGTTCAAAATTTCATTGTCCGAATGGAGATTTAAATCATATTTTTCAAATAGACATTTTTCAATTTACCATTGCCAAAATTTTAAAATCTTGAATAATAATAATTTCAAACAATGCATTTTTAATTGTACATATTTACACGCGGACTTTGAAAAGGATAGAAAACTTTAAATTAAATAAATTATTATATGCGAAAAACATTTACTGGTGAAATTAGGTCACACATTGTGCACTTTCATGCTTTGAAATATTTTCAAATGATACATAGAGCACGATTTTATAGTAATACATGGAGCACGATTTTATAATGATATATGGAGCACGATTTTATAATGATACATACAGGGATAATAATATAAAGGAAAATTTTTTTGAAATCGTGGATAACAGCAGACTTTTATTTTCAATGCAATTTTGATTTATGCGATTATTTGAATTATTTATTTTACTTTTAACAGAATTAAGTGATTTTTTAACCGTATTTTTAAAAGAACATAAGCAAGATTAAAAATATTTTGATATCAATACAAAAGATTTTAATGAATCATTTTTATATGTGAAAGTTTGCGCAATATTCAGCAAATCACGTGCATTTGCATTCTTATAAATGATGAGCTTGAAAGCTTCCGTTGGTGAAACTATCGTGATATTTAAAATGAAAAGTCCATTATTATTATGAAAGTTTAAATATTTTATTACTCTTACACAACGTGGCGTAATTTCCACAAACTTTTGCGTTCATAATTTCTTTTCATCAGAGTTTTCTTTATTTTTTTTATTTTTATCCATTTTTGGAGGAAGGCATTTAGCATAAAAAACATAGCACTACCTTTTAACCCCTTGAAGCTCACCGGTATATTATATATACCACTTAATTTAATCCCGAAATGCCACAATGACACCAGAATTTTATAATCAAATTTTGAATTTATAAGGTACACGAGAAAAAGCTTTTACTTATTTAAAAATAAATTCGTTAGTGAATCCTGGTGTCAATCAATCATTTCAATATTTTAGCTACAAGAGTACCTTGCCCCTGAAAGGGTTAAATTGTTATACGCATTATGCGTTCATAATTTCTTTTCATCATAGTTTTCTTTATTTTTTTCTTTTTATCTATTTTTGGAGGAAGGCATTTAGCATAAAAAACATAGCACTACCTTTTAAATTGTTATACGCATTATGCGTTCATAATTTCTCTTCATTAGAGTTTTCTTTTTTTCTTCTTTTTATCTGTTTTTGGAGGAAGGCATTTAGCATAGAAAACATAACACTACCTTTTAAATTGTTATGCATATTTTTCTTGTTAGCGAATAACTTGAAAAATGGCATAGATATTCTTGAAAAAATAAGCTTTTTGAATAAAACAGCACTTTTAAATACTGTATTGAAACTTAACGTTTCCTATAGAGGTTAATATACTCAATGACTCCATTCCAGTGATTTTCAAAAATTTTAATCATAATTGAAGATTATATTTCATTAACTACCTTCAGTTGAACATTTTCTAAAATAACCTCTGTGTTTACTTTATATCCGATGTTACCAACTTTAAGATCCAGGTAGTTTATCTGTCTGTTTTAATCAAATATACGTAACAAATTATAGCAATCAATATTCATTATATACTTTTTTCTTCTACAAAAATTTTGAACTTCATAATCTGATATTTAAAGAAATATTTAGTAAATATTATTTTGAATTTAAAAGAAATGCTTTATGAGGTAACAGGGAATCCATTAAAAAGAGCAACGACATACAAAAATATCTTATTTTATTGCTTGAAACTGCGTACAAAAGTAATAATAATAAAATTGATAAAGAAGGAAGGATAATAAAAATCTATTTTTATAAAATGTGTCAAAGGGAAAATGATGACATGTCTCTAATCTTTATTTTCGATCTCATGCATCTGTTTTGCTAAAAATATTTTTGCCTAATAGTTCTGAATGAACTTGCAGAAAATATTTATTTTTTGGAATATATGTATATATTATTCATGCCATTTATAAATGATATAGCTAGATAAACATCTAATGATTAATGTTATCGAACTCACTAATTCCAGGTCATATATGATTCGTTTGATTGATTGAAAAGCCACTGCCTTTCGGTTAGTAAGCTATAAATTGTTCGAGATTTCGAACTAAAGTACAAAGATTAATATGTTTTAAACTAATATAGTTTTAAATTAAATATGTAATTAATGATCTCGTGTTTTGTGTTTTTCGTTTTCAAAAACTTTGCGAAAATAGTTTATTTATCATTTTCGATCTTGAAGAATTCGCTGTTTGACTGTACGAAACATGTCACCTTTATATATTAAAAGGTATTTTAAGTCTTTTCGTGTAATGTTTTTTATCACTTTGAGCATTAATTACATCTTTAGTTTAACGTTAACAAGAGATTTTATTATATTATTTGTAATATAGTTTTATCTAAAATAAGTTACTAAGTTACTAAAGTTACTAAATATGCAATACTCTATATCTCTGTTATAAGTTATAGCCTTATTCAGTCGAGAAATTCGTTTCGAAATTTCAATATATTATTGTTAAGATCTACAATATTATTTTACATTTTCGAAACAATTATCGTATATTTTATTTTATTTATTTATTTATTTATTAATTATCAAATTTTCGCTACCATGTCAAACTATCGGATGTGAAAAAATGCATCTTTCATTACTTTTAAAAATGGGCTGATTGTCACCACTAAATGTTTATAGTATTCTTCACCAGGGCTGTCAGTTTGGCCTCCTTTTTTATTCAGAAATTCCGAATTTATACCAGAAATTTCAAATAGAATTTTTTGCTTTATCTAATATGACAGACTTCTCGTGAATACTTAATGAAAATATAAATGTTCTCAAATTTTTCGGTCTGAATTCGGCATTTCTGAATAGAACATAAGGCCAAACTGACGACCCTGTTCTGCGCAGAAGTTTTAGCAGTATTCTTACTAACCGAAGAATTCTGTTAAAATTTAGTGGTGATAATCGGTCCATTTTTAAAAGTAATGAAAAAATGCATTTTTTCACATGCAATAGTTTGACATGCTAGCGACGATGTTATTATCTACTATCTCCTTAAAATGGCTCAGAATGTTACTAAGTTTGATTATTTATCTACCATAAGGCGTAATAATTTAATTTTTTAAAATACTTACTTTTCCCCATTGCACATTACCTTTTGAAAGAGCCAAAAATCTTCAAATATATAATATTTTAAGTCTCCCGATTTTTGATTACCAATCTTTCCACAAAGAAATATTATTTTTACATAATTTCAGATTTATGTGACTAAATAAAACGAATATTTATATTACAATTAACCCTTTCACGGGCGGTAGTCACAAATGTGACCACTTAATTTTAAATACAAACTGTCAAACGGCACCAAAAATATTTTAATGAAATTTTGCTTTTATAATGAACTTGAAGAAAAGGAAGTATTTAATTTCTAAGAAATTCGTTTGTAATTCCTGGTGTCAATCAATCATTTCACCGTCTTACAAACAGAAGTAATCCGTGCCTGAAAGGGTTAATGGCAGTAAACAGTTGGGAGACAGGGTAACTATGTTTAAAGAAATGATTGTTTGAATAATTCGTATAGCATTTTATATTGTAATGCTTCTCTTCTATGTAATTTATTTTCTATATAGTATCCCTTTTCTGAATTAAAAACATTATGTCTTTTTTTTTTTTGTTTTTTTAAATAAAAATACGTCTCACATTCCCTGTTTTGGATTTTATAATATCTTAACAACATTATAAAGTTTAGTATCAGTTTGACGACCTTTGTGCCAGCAGTCATTAAATACATTAAATTGTAGATTTCAAAACGTCAACTATGTCCATTTTAACATAACTCAATCTAATATTCTTATTTATTAAAATTACTTATAATATTTTTTAAATGTATAAAATTACTAATATATTTTTAAATTATTAATAATTCGTAATAATTTTTTAAATAAAATAAATGAGCTAGAAAATGCATAAATTTTCTAAGTGTAAATTATTATTAATAATATTATAAATTATAATAATGTGACTATCGAAATCAGAAAAATAAATAAATATTAATATACAATATATAAAAATAATCATTTCACTTTTAAATTAACCTATCTTCTGTCTTAAATAGTAAAACTGACTGAAATAAGAGTTAAATTGAATCACATTTTTTCAAACAAAAGAATATTATAAAAATAGAAAAACTTAAACTGTGAAATGCGTTTCCTAACTGCAACAAAATTTAGTATTCCATGTAGTATATATATAAATCTGTAGGTCATATACAGAGCTGCACAAAATAATTCAAATATTTTTCGGAATATTGTTGGTAATTCCTAAAATTGGGTTTTTAAATGTGTTATGCGTTTTCAAAATTGTGTATTTCACATCTGGGGGCTAGTTGAGCTTAAGCCGAAAGGTAGGCCTCCCCACCCGGTTTTACCTTTGACCTTGTGTCTTTCACATTTTAAAACCAATTTGATATGGTTGTTAATTCCTAAAATTGGGTTTTAAAATGTGTTATGCGTATTCCAAATTGTGTATTTCACATCTGGTCGGGGCTAGTTGAGCTTAAGCCGAAAGGTAGACCTCCTCGCCCGGTTTGACTTTGATCTTGTGTATTTCACATTATTAAACGGTAAAGATTTGTAAAAGTATTTTGGAAATGTTGGAAAGTGTTGCATAATCTATGCTGGACGCATGATTTTTTATTCTTGTTTAAATTTCAGATTGCTATCAGGTTTTTGAGACAGAAGTATTTTTTTATTTAATAACAGATTTAACACGTTCACTGCCGGGTTAAAATTACCGGAATTTTATTTTATTTAGAAAGTTCGAAAATACTAATAGTGATATTTGCTTTATTTAATTACAAACGTTTACCTAAAATAAAAATTCTTATATAGAAATTTCCGGTACGAATTCGTAATTTTAGATTGAAAAACCACGAGTATACTCCTGGTTGGCAGCGAATGGGTTAATAACATATTTTAAAAGTCGAAAAAAAGGTGGACATTTCTATATGAAAAATGTGGTGTCAATCAAGTTACCTGAATAAAAAAAAAAAGTAGCGAACTGGCAACACTGTTTCCTATTTCATTTTTCTTTATTTCCTTTTCATACTAATAATTTAGAAATTTCTAAAAACAAAAAGATAAAAATTAATTTCTAAACTCTAATTCTGTGGAAAACAAGTTCTGTCGCTCTCGCCAAACACTATTATAAATATTTTGTAATGAAATCCACTTCAAAAAAAACAAAAAGTTACATTACTGATCACCTTGAACGATATTACAAGACAGGTAAGGTTAGATTGAAAATGTGACCTTCTCTTATAATTTGTATTTTATTCGATGTTTCTGTTCATATATTTATTTGATACTTCAGTTTCAAGTATTTTTTCTCGTTTTTTAATATTTAAATATTAATAAAGTAGATAATTAAAGGTTTTGTAGATGAGAGCATATCATGTTTTTTCGTATAGTTTTGTAATGTTTCCGACATAATTAAAAAATGTTTATGATTTTGATTTGTTTATCTGATTTTAGGTGTTATAATGTTAATCCTAAAGTGCATGAATTTTTCTTTTAGAATTGTGTTTTTTCATACTTATATTAAGAATTCCACACCAGAAATTTTAAGATAGATTTTTAAGTTTATTTAGTAGCATATTTGTGTTATTTTTAGAGGATTAATATTTCTATATAAATATAGTGGTTGCAAAGAACTTGATTTATTTATTAAAAGTTAGATAGAAAGTGTTACCAATTGGCTACGCTACACTATGCACTGTAGGATTAAAAAACTATCCTACGACGAAATCGTAATATATCGTTTACACAGAATGTTATTATTTAGTAAAAGGGTCAATATAAATTCAAATTATTTTTTGTTGGTTTTTAATGTTTAAATATTAATAATATTATAAAAGGTTTTTGTAGATGAGAAAATGGTGTTTTATCGTATAGTTTTGAAACGTTCTGGACATGTTTCAAAAATATTTATTAGTTTGGTTTTTTTTTATTTGCTCCAATATTTGAAAAAATATATTACAACAAAATCGGAATATATACCGTAATTTCAGGCGTGTAAGCCGCGGCTAAGATAAGACTCTTTCAAACCAGAAATTTTATTTATTAAATGATTTCAATTAAGTTACTATGTCGAAAAAAGTTAAATTTTCTAAAATACGTTTTCTGGTTGGAAACAGATTTATTTGAGCCACGGCTTATACACCGGAAATTACAGTAGTTTAAGTTGACAGTTGCAGTTTAGACAGAATAGTTTTATTTAGAAAAAGGATCATAAAAGAGTGTGAATACATTATGTTCTATTAATTGTTACGGTTTAAAAATTGTTTTTATTAAGGTAGCCTTTTGAAACTCAAGGAAATTTTTATTTATTCATCGCTGCAAAATTTACTACTAAAATTTCTACACTGTACTACTAAAATTTAATGCTTTACTCAATCGCATAACGTTGGCTAATAAACAAAACAACATTTTCCGTTATATTTTAGTGGTAGCAAAACAGCATAAAAATTGGCATCTATGATTTATGTATGTTTCGTTTTGTTTCCTATTGTGCAACTTCACTCTGAAATGGAAAAATATATTGAAAAATTGATTGCTAGGAAATCTGAATATGTAGATAGACTGCAGAATGTTCCGTTTTTGGTCTGTATTATGTATTTTGCTTACTACGGAGTGTACAAATCAATTCAAATGCATTATCGATTTTAAGTTCTTGTTATTTGTAATATTTTCTTTCCAAACTCAACAAAATTTCAATACTTTTTCGTAAGATTCTAATGGATAACTGCCAAGTTTCCCGATTTATTAGTACTATTATTTACGAATTAAAATATTGGTTTTGTTTCATTACAGAAACATGCGATTACATACGACGAAGATTAATATTCAGAAACAATGAAGAATAATATTCAAAAACAATGGTACATAAAAATCGTGATAATTAAAAGCTATGCCAATGCATATACATAGCTGCCAAATATTATGAATTTTGGTACTTACGTATTATCATTGCTAGGTAAGATACAATTGTGCCAAGCATGGCGCCAATCCAATTACACTAATTTCAGTAGCCCTTATTTTTTTACAACTATATAGTTTGTTTATTGATTATAGTTTATAGTTTAATTATTTTATTCTAATTCATAGAGATTTTTTTTTTGTAATTAATAGTTTTTATTTATTTATTTATCATTCTTCACTTTTTTATTTTATTTATTTATTTTATTTTATTTACCATTTTTAACAATGTTATGTATTTAATAATATTAAATTACTGTTTCGAACATGATTGGCACTGATAAACAAGATTGGCAGCTGGCAATCTATCTCCTGGCCCCAGATAATACGTAAGTAGCCGAATTTTTTATACCACTATTTATCAAAAGTAAAATTTTCCTGATTTAATTCCACAAAATCCAAAATCAGATACGCCACCATAAAAATTTTATCATAAAAATATAGTACTAACAAAAATCCGTAGTAGTTGGCAGTTTCTATAACTTATTGTTTCATGAAAAGTTTATAAGCAAGGTTGCATAATGTAATTGAATATATTGCTATTTAGATCATCGTTTCTCAAACTTTTTGTAAGCGAAGACCACTTTTGTAATTCAGAATGTTTTGTGGATTGTCATGTGTAATTTTCAAACTCTGTGATTTTGAGTAATAAAAGTGTGTGATTGAAATTCATATCAATTTTCTGACATTTTTTGGAAATTTAACACATTTACTGCCAGGTTAAAATTACCAGAATTTTATTTTATTTAGAAAGTTCGAATTCATAGCAGAAAATACTTATAACAATATTTATTTTATTTGATTACAGATATTTCGTGATTACTCAAAATAAAAATTCTTCTTTCGAAATTTACTGTACGAATTCGTAATTTTCGATTGAAAAAAACCACGAGTATACTGCCAACCACGAGCATACTCATGATTGGCAGCGAATGGGTTAACCATTTTAAGGGTAAAGTAATTACGTTGAAAACTCGCCAGAATACACAAATAAAATCATCTAAAAGTAAATTATCGTTTTTTTTTCACGTAAATTTTAAAAGCGAAATTGTATTAAAAAATTTCCGGTACAAAACTTGGCCCTTTGATATTAAAATTAACCGGTACAAATAAAATTCCAGCACCATTCAAAGTGTTAACCCCTTGGGGACGAGCGACACGTATACGTGACGCATAAGATGCTCAGAGTCCTCGATTATTCCCACCAGTTATTTTTTATTGTAAGATTTGCCTTATGTAATCCTAGCATTTCTGCGATTTAATTAAGCGAAAATTTCTGTTTTGAAAAACCGGTGGTAAAAGATTAAAAATGCTGTAAAGGACGCTCGTCGCGAAGGGGTTAAAAAGGACACAAGGACTGACCTAGAAAAATCAGTTTGATAAACGCTTATCAGGATTAATATGTATTTAAACAATGCTAAATGTTCCATTATCAGTCAATTTTAGCATGTTACCAGAGCTATGGAATAAAAATTAGTAGTATGAGTAAGGACTCTTGCAGCCCCTATCGCACACAATTCTCTTAGAACTTTAGGGAGCAATATTTCCTTTACTCCTTTTGATTCCTTACGTCCTCATAAAACCATAGTCCTGAGAAAACAAACCCAGCAGTTGCATTTCTGGTGGGGCGTGCTTTTAGCGCTGAGCGTCTCTGAGTGTTTGAAGTCATTTCTACATTTTCATAAAAATACTTACTACCATTTGTCAGACCGAAATGTCGGAGCATTGAGTCGCATAAACTCAAATGATAACATTTAAAAAGTATATTTTAATTTTATGTCTATTGTTTAATGGTACAAAAGTAAGTTTTCAATAACAGCTGTTGAATCGTCCTTTTCAAGTATTAATTCATTCGTCAGTTACTTCAGGCAATGCCCAAATGCTAATCTAACGGCAAGTGCCCCCATTTCTGCAAAGGCACTTTAATGAGAACATCCTCTAAATAACGAACTCCACTTAGCGACATAAGTTGCTCCAAGTGACAACTCCTTTCGATCAATGCCTACAGCAATTTTTGACAAAGTTAACCCTTTTCGGCACAGTGGTCCCACATCGGGCACACCTAACTTTAATTCCGAACTTGCATTCGACACCAAGAATATTTAATAAAATTTTGTTTCTATAATGAAAGCTTAAAATAAGGAGTTCTTATTTTCTAAAAAAGTCGTTTGTAAATTCCGGTGTCAATCAGTAATTTCTCATTTTACGAACAGACTTTGTCTGTGCCGGAAAGGGTTAAACCCTGGGGCTTGTGTATGGTGACAGCGTATGCAACTGTTAAAGGCAACTGAGTTCGTGAGCATTAGACACCCCCCCCCTCAAGGGTTAGAAATAAGTGTGACAGGTAAAAGTCTTTCATTTAGAAATGATCCATGCTAATCATCAAAATCAAGCATTACATCCTGTAGTAAAACTTGGTGACAATGTACTGGCCCGTAGACAATATCTTTGACCGTACTCAGTGCACCGTTTACCATCCTCTCACTGTCCATAGATTGGTACGTAACATAACTCTGCACCCAATTGCTAGGAAAAGTTACATTATCTTTCTTGGTTTAAGGTTATTTCATAATCCTTCGTTTTAAAATATTAATTTTGTTTATCATAAAACAGGATATCTATTAAATATGTTTTAATAAATAGCCAGTTTAAGTTCTTTTTGATAAGTGGAAAAAGAACTGGATTGTTGCCTAGAAGGCTCATTATTTTGAGGACACGATTTTAAAAAATCTTGAAATTCAGCTTTATTATTGCATTTTACGTTCAAATAAATTTTAATTTATCTTTAAATTTGTTTGGAAACTTTTAAAAATGTAAATAAAACACTAAAATTATATTCACAGCCTAAGAGAGACTATTCAGACGAGGAGGTCTCCAAGTCTGTCGAGCATAGATGTTCTTCCCGGTAGCTTTATTAAGGTTTAAAAAAATACATTTTTAGCTGGAGCTGAAGCCACCGGTAAGCGCGACAGGGGCGGGATGAGAAGTACAATGGCCTTGGGCCAGAATTGCCCGAAATTCACAGAACAAATCCCTCGCTGCCGGAGTACAGATTTCCCTCGTGACACGGGGCAGCGAGGTGCCGAGGTTCTTGAATTTGACTTGAGGATGATGTGCCGTACAGTACACCTGATTATCAGACAGCCGATGAACTAGAGGGTTGGGCGCCAGAAACATGCTCTTTCGCGACAAGGGGCGTTATGGCACCGCCAGAGGAATACAACTCGCGACAAGGGACGATGCCATACGAGGAAATGGTAGTTTCTCTGGGTTTTAATTGACTTAGTAGGTTCACCCACACAAAATTAAGGTTGAAATATATAAAAACGATCGCTCAAAACGTTGCATTTTAAAGACAAAGAAATATATTAGCGCCTATTTAACTTTCTAATGATTTTAATAGGCTTATCTAGCGAATAAACTAAAGCCTGATGCTAATGAAATGTGTATATTTATTTATTTATAGAAGAATTGTGTGAGTTAAATTACAAATGAATGAAAAATTGCGATAAGTCTCTAAAATGTTCAAAATTCTATCATTCTATTAAATATATTAGACGATCTAGAACAATTTTTGAAAAGGAAATTGAAAAAAGTGATGTAAAGCTTATCTACACGGCAAACATTGCAGCAAGGCTTAAAAAAAAATGTTTAAAAAAATGTTTCTTAAAATACTTTTGAAAACTGATATGAATAACTTCAAGTGTTCACTATCAAAAGTGCATGTTACATTGCATGACGAAAAAAATTCCATAATATATATATATATATATATATATATATATATATATATATATACTGATTTGGCAATGGGGTCACCAGTACAAGTTCTGCATTTTATAGAATTTGTTTGTTTAATAAAAAATGATAATTTTAAGTAGATTTTTATCACTTTCACTGTTATTGTCAAATTCATACTTGCTATTTCTTCTCATATATTCCCGAAATCACTTTCATCGAAAATAAAACGGAAATTGCACAAGCAACCTATTGCCAGAACAATTTCCATATGATTACGAAACTGTTTTTAGAGTGTACAGAATGTTTAATATATTCAGTGTTCATACTATTTTCACATTTATGAAAGTATGAATGATTATAATAAGCAAAACATTAAAAGAGTGGGTATTTTAATGTTTTGTTTATTGTAATCATTCACATTCATATGAAACCGGAGGACCCGTGACAGGATTTTGCACTGTAGTCAAATATTTCTTACCATTATTCAATATTTTTTATATACAAGTGTAAACTTCCAAAGAAAATTAAGAATTAAAAATAAACATTACTAAAACAACATTAGTCAAGCCGGACTATCATCTCATTGATTCTCTCAAAATCACAGTAAAAACTGATCGAAGATAGCAAACGGCACGCGCGATAAAAGAAAAATAACAATCCCATTTTAACTGTATGAGAGGATGATGTCATCCACTTCTGGAAAAACACGGGACAAAGAAAAATAAATTGAATATAGATAAAATATAATTTAATTTAATATATTTTAGGTTACCTCTCAAATAGCACAGCTTCGATCGATCGATGATGTCTGTTTCGTCTAAATATTTGAATTTGAATTTTGGTTTTTAATAATAAATACAAAATAATCCATGCAGAGAGACATTCCACTTTACCTTGTTTTGTACAGTTTATTTTTTATAATCATTGTTGAGCACGATATAATGCGGTGTTTATTTTTGGGGCAACAATGATTTGAAATAAACCTTTCATTTCAATTATGAAAAAAATGCTGATTTAATTTTTAATTATCTGCAAATTTTAATCACAAAACATGTTTTAACGAAATGTGAGTGTACGACTTCAGATGCTGGTTGAAAAACTTTTCAAATGATACCTCATTCATTGTTGTGCGTTTTGTAAATGGAAATAAAAAGGGATGTTGACAACATAAATAATATATATGATAATTGCGAAACAGGACTCAGACTTCAATATACTTTTAGTTAAGCTCAAAATATTTTTCTTTCATTATTAACCCTTAAATGCCTAGAGTATCCAATTTGCAACACTTTTTATTTAAATTTTAATAAATAAATCAAGTCCTTTGCAACCACTATATTTATATTGAAATATTAATGTTCTAAAATTCGCATATGTATGCTACTTAAGAAAATTAAAAATATATCTTAAAATTTCTGGTGTCTAATTTTTAATATATGTAAAAATATACACAATTTTAAAAGAAAAATTCATGCATTGAAAGGTTAAGGATTAGACTCCAGAAATTTTAAGATATATTTTTTAACTTTATTTAGTAGTATATTTATGTGAAATATTACTCAATAAATATTTCGATATAAATATAGTGGTTGCAAAGAGCTTGACCTTTTTTATATACGTTAAATAAAAAGTGTTGCAAATTTGATACTCTAGGCATTTAAAGGTTAAAAATGTCTGTTTCGACCATTATCAGTTATAACGACATCAATTAAAATAATAGGCTTAGTTAAATGTTTATTAGTTAAAATGATTAACTAAAGAGCAACTTTAAATTGAATAGAATATTTGATCATCGTCATATTAATCAATAAAAATTGAATGTAAAAATTTTTTAAATTGAAAACGTTAATTGGTGATTAACTCTTTGAATTGGTGGTTAAAAATAATGCATGTTTTAAGCGTGTGGAAATAATTATCCGGATATGTTTAACATTTCGTAAAATATTAATACAAAGTTTCATTACTTTAAAATATGTACATAAGTACCCAGCTTAAGCACTTACAAACACTACATTAATTAGCCAACTCTATTGATATTACTGCATTTAATCAAAAATTTCTTATATGTTTTTTTTTCAACGAATTGGTGGACGAAAAAAGACGGTCAAATGATTTCAAGTAATCTATCGGAGTTTATTATGTATAAAGTATAAAATAGTTGAATCAAAATAAATTGTATATCACACACTTTCATGTTCCTTTGAAAACTTTATAAAAGTAACATTTGTGTTGCAACATTAATTGCTACAAATAAATGAATAAATAAAATAGAAAACAAAACATCGCAAGTTCTGTATTTAAATTCGGAAATTTTTCAAGTTACTTTAAAAATTTAAATTTATTTAAGGAGCTAAGAATGGGAATTTTTTGCCTAGGTATATAAACTTTGATAATGGACCATTTGTTTCATATTTCATCATATAACAATATGTTTCTTTCTTGTATATCAGTAATTCAGAATGGCTTTCTACGCCTTATTTAATTTGATTTAATTCAAAATTATTTAAGGCGTAGGAAAACATTCTGAATTACTGGTATTAAACCTGTTTTCCTCTCAAATTTGGGGGGTCGGCTTGTACGCGAGTATATAAGGTAGTGAAATTTTCTACTCTCAGAAAAATGTAATGCTATTTTTTCTCGGATTATTGTTTTGTTTCTGTAATTTGTGTTTTCTTCGATCGTCGAAATCGTATGGGTCTTATCGTAATGGCGTAGCCTGGGTGGGGTTCAAATGTTCCTGGATACCAGTAATATCATACAGTTTTCTGCCGTTTGGTCATCACAGAAAGTTCTTTAGATTAGATAAGGCAAATAAAACTTAATAAAGTTAGTGGTATCCAGAGCATCTGGACCCCCACAATGGCTACGCCACTGGTCTTATGACTAAAACTAGGAGACGTATATGAATCGTGTACACATGTGTATATTACTACCTCTATTGTAGTGCGATAATAGTCTTGTCCCTTTTCAATCACGTGGATAATGGCGCTTTCCATTGTTTGACACCAGCTGAAGTTTGCCCTTCTACTACATATATAAAACACAAACGGAAATTTCGTTCCGTTCCTTTATAACTCGAGTTCCACTGAATGGATTTTGATGTAACTTGCACTGTTCGATAGATAATTTTTCGGGGAAGGTTTTAATATATAACATATTGTTCTACGTACATTAGTTACAGAATTATGACAGAAAGTTCTGTTATTTTGGCCGAAAAGATTACCATTGCTAATTTTTTAAACTATTATTGTTGCAGAAAGAAATGAAAAGGCTATACATCTCGAAAAATAAAAGAAAAAATGTTGCTAATTTTATTTTTAAAAAAAAGAGAAGAAAAGAAAAAGAAAAAAGAAAGAGAAAGAAAAGAAAGAAAAGAGTTTTGATGAGAGATAATATTATAAAACGAAAATATTTATTTTAAACATGATTAGGAATGTTCGTAATGCTTAAAAAATTATTCAAGGGGCAAGATTGCTATTGAAACACAAAATTTGGCGATTTATCTTTTGTTTTTGGCGATTTTGATTTTACATTTGACCCCAAACAATTTGATTTTAAGCCAAAAGGTGTTTTTTTTTTGTTGTTGCAGAAAGAATTGAAATGGCTATACATCTGGAAAAATAAAAGAAAAGACCGTTACTAATTTTATTTTTAAAAAGAAAGTAAAGAAAAAAAACAGTTTTGATGAGAGATTTTAGGCCAAAAGGTGTTTTTTCAAGTGTACGGCAGCATTTTTGCAGTATATATATATATATATATATATATATATATATATATATATATATATATATTTGTACTTTTCGGTTAGCCGGGCGCCAGTGATAGATATATACATGTATATATCACACATGTATGACACACACATATATATACACATATATCTACACAAATACATTATATACATACATATATATACACTTATATGTATGAATATTATACATCTATATATGTATATACATATATATTTATATATGTACATATATCACTGGCGCCCGGCTAACTGAAAAGTACCTTTTTTTTATATTCAAATGCAAACTATATTAATGGCAATATCGTCTATTTACTTCTACATATATGAAATTTCGTTCCGGCTGCTGATAACTCGAGTTCTGCTGAATGGATTTTCGTAGAACTTAAAATGTAAGATAATTTTTCAGAGAAGGTTTTATTGTATAACATATCGTTTTACGTAGCTTAGCTATAGATTTATTATGGGAAGTTCTACAATCATATCAATCCGATTATGAAAGATTAGCCTTTTTAAAAGATTTTGCCGAATGGATTTCGATGGAACCTACACTGTTAGATAATTTTCTAGGAAAAGTTTTATTATATAACATTTCATTCTACGTTGCTTAGTTGTAGAATTATAGGGGGAAATTCGAAAATCGGGTGACCATTTTTTTTATCAAATATTAGCCTTTTCAATATTTGATTCCGATTATGAAAGATTAGCCTTCTGAAAAAGTTCTATTGGACGGATTTTGATGAGAATTATATTGTTAGTTAGTTAGATGCTATTTCAGAAATGGTTATAGTGTACTACATATTGTTCTACGTTGCTTAGTCATACAGTTATGTGTGAAGGTTATATAGTCAGATGAACCCGATTCCGAAAGTTTTTACTGGGCGTATTTTTTTTCGACTTGCATTGTTTAATAGATAATTTGTAAGGATGGTTTTAGTATATTTCATATCGTTCTATGTTAGTTTTAGAATTAGGTGGAAAAGTTCTATAATCAGAAGAACCCGATTATCAAAGATTAGCCTTTATAAAAACTTCTACTGAATGGATTTTGTTAGTTAATTTGTTTGCATTGTTAGTTCGATAATTTTTTGTGATGGTTTTAGTATACTGCATATAGTTTTATCATTCTTTAGCAAACCCCAACTGTAAATGAACAAATAAAAGAGTTTATCTTTATCAGCTAAAATTTTGACTGCATATTAGAAAATGTAATAGCGGAATGACGCCATTTTTCAGTAATGTGGAAGGATATTCCAGGTAAATATACAAATTGCTTTCAAATACAAGGTCAAATAAAATGATATATTTCGTTTGATTCAAGGTTCATTTGTAGAAACCGACCAGCGCAGCGGGCGTAGCTTGCTAGTATATATTAAAAAGTTGGACAGGTTTGTTGTATATAGTATGCATAATTGTGTACTAAATATTATTTATTATTTGAGATATTAAATAATGAGTGAAAACAGTGAAAATTTAAAGATTCAATTATAAGATTTCGAATTAATGTATTAATATACATTGTCTCACTTCAAAGCGAGATAAAAAAATTACAACCATTTCAGTATTGCTAACTTTTTATTGAATTTCTTTGAATTTCCATTCATTCTTATTTATTTGAGACACCATAACTTAGTTGTATACTATGTTTTTGAGTATACATACATATAGTATACATAATTGTATACTAGATAAATTAATAATTTATATGAGAAACTAAAAAATCCCTGACGGCTCGGCCTACAGGCACAGGTAGATTTTGAAGACGCAGACCGTGGGGCACCTGTTTGTCGGGAATTGCGGAAGAAATGACCTTTTTGCGATGATGCTGCAGTTGGAACCGCATACTTCGAAACCAAACTTTTTTTTTCTATAAGAGTTGGTCTTATAAAAAACATGTCAATATAAAAGTTTTAGATAATATTAAGAGGATTTATAATAAATTTAAGCGGATTTGAAATCTTGGGAATTGACGAAGTTATGAATTTTTTTCTTCTAAAACCCCCCTTCCTCCCCCTTAAGACAATTTTTAATTATATCAAAAATCTGTCAAACATAAATTTTCGGCCCTTCTCCTAGAAGTAATAATAACTTCAAACGGATTCGATAAGTATCATAATTAAGAAATTATGGGTTTTTTTCTGTTTTCACAAAAAGTCCCCCCCATCCCCCCACCCTGGTTCGATTTTGCCCATTAATGAACTTGACCGAGATTTTATGCCCCTTGATTTTATGTATCAGTTTCGAAAAGATGCGGGAGTTGGAACCGCCTACTTCGAAAAATAACTTGTTTGCAGGCGGAGCCGGCAGTGATTTTTTTTTTTAATTTTTTTTTTTTTGCTATAACGGTTGGTCCTATAAAAAACTTGTCAGTATAAAAGTTTTAGATAATATTAAGAGGATTTATAATAAATTTAAGCGGATTTGAAATCTTGGGAATTGACGAAGTTATGAATTTTTTTCTTCTAAAACCCCCCTTCCCTCCCCCCATTAAGGCAATTTTTAATTATATCAAAAATCTGTCACACATAAGTTTTTGGCCCTGTTCCTAGAAGTAATAATAACTTTAAACGGATTCGATATGTATCATAATTAAGAAATTATGGGTTTTTTTCTGTTATCACAAAAAGCCCCCCCAGAATGAGAGATGTCAGAATGAGAATAGCCTTAGTTTCAAGATTTAATATTCATAAATCAAGTTAATATATCAGTACAATATTGCTTCACTTCAAAGTAAGAAAAAAAGTCATAACCATTTCAGTGTTGCTAAAGTTTTATTTAATTCCTTTAAACTTTCATTCATTCTCATATTTTTAAAACAGGATAATTTAGTTGTGTACTACCGTATACTATGTTGTTTAGTATAAATATAGTATACCTAATTGTTAAATGAATATATTAATTATTTATTTAACATTTGATATACGAAAGAATGATTGAAAAAAAGATGAACATTTCAGAGCAGCCTTAATTACGGGAAAAATGACAAACCAAGTAAATGTATTAGAATAATATTGCCAACCTTCAAAACGAAAAAAAAAATCTATAACCATTTCAGTAAAATTTCATTGAACGTTCATTCATTCCTGTTTATATCAAATACGATAGTTTTGATGTGTACTATTGTAGTATACCATGTTGTACAGTGTACACAATTGTACACTACATGTGTCTTATAGAGGTCTGCACGGGCCGAAATTTCCAGGCCCGGTCCCGGCCCGACCCATACAAAAAACAATTTGGCCCGGCCCGGAAAAAAGTTAAAATCTCGGCCAGAGTAAATTTCTACAAAACATAATTTTTACGTCGATTTGGTTAAAAATTTGCCTCGTAGGAGGAGATCTAACCAAAAATTTCTATCTTAGCCTTTTTTTTTTTTTCATGTTTATAATCTTCATTTTTATAGAGGTGCCGCAAGCTGGAATGTTTATTTTTTAAATAAATCTCTATTTGTTGTATGTATGTGTTTAAGTTATCATCAATATTGTTAATCCATATTCCATTTATGGAAGTGTTAAAAATCAGAAAAATGCTATACAGTAAAATCTTCTAAGATGGAATTGCATAGGGAAGAAAAAAAGAGTTATAGACAATTTGCCTTCTTATCAGGTGTAAATGTATTATATATTCTTTTCTTACGTATTAGTATATTCATTTTTAATGGATCAACACATTTTTCAATTTAAGACAGGATTCCGTCATAAGCAGGTTCTTTTACACACGTTTTACTATATTTTAATTTAGCCATATTTTAATAAGTGTATAAATCTACTATTCTTTAAAAAGAATAAATTTTAATGTTTAATTATAAAATAATGGCGATTTAAAAATGTATGCATGTTTTGCAAAGATTTTACGCCAGATCTTATTTTACTGACCTTCGAATGGACCAGACACGCCGAGACAATGATTTTCATACGGGTCAAAACCAGGACTAAAAATTTTGAGTCGTGAAGACTATGAAAATGAAACCAGTCCCTGCTCTGTACGGAAAAAATAATTTAAGGCACGGCCTTATCCTTCAGGAAAAAAGTAAGGCCCGGCCCGGCCCGTAAAGAGTAATCACTCGGCCCGTGCAGATCTCTAGTGTCTTATTTAAAAAAAAGGAAGAAAGTTACATCCGTTTTAATAATGTAAAAAGTTTTACTAAATTTCTTTGAACTCTCTCTAATTCTTGTTTATTTGAGATATTATAATTTTGTTGTATCCTATAATATACTAAATCGTACAGTATACGTAATTGTATACTAAGTATATTAATAGTTTAATTGAAATACTGAAGAACGAAGTTTGCAATGAAGGAAGATGAAAATGTCAGAATGAGAATAGCTTTCTTAATTACAAGATTTAATATTCACAAATCAAATTAATATATCAGTACAATATTGCTTCACTTCAAAGCGAGAAAAAAAGGCATAACCATTTCAGTATTGCTAAAGTTTTATTGAATTCCTCTGAACTTTCCATTCATTCCAGTTTTGCCTTCTCAATGCTGTTGTAAATGTCATGCAACATGAAATAAAATATCTCACGAGCAAATCGTCTACTTCTCGTGCAACACTGTGCAAGATGGATGGTCTTTTATTTTTAAGAGGCCAAGTTCACTTCGCATGTATCCTTGCGCACGGCCTTGCCTCATCAGACAGGTTCTTTTCTCCAAGTCCGTTTTTTTCTTCTTCTTCTTTGGCCGGCTGGAGAATGCCGATGTTTAACCTATTTCCCGTTACACAACAAGAACTTGCATTTGTTGGTTTTCTGCCCGCAGGTTTGCCGATCAGCTGACGATTTCTTTCTTTTTTTACGTCGAAATGTGTTTTTCCTCACTTTCTTCCCGCAACTTTTGCTGCACGTGTAGTTGTTTTCATGTGTAGTTTCGGCTTTCCATTTTATTAACCCTTTGGGTACAGATTAATTTGAAAAAAAAAAAAAAAAACATACAGAACTGACACGCCAGAAAGTTGGAATAGTGTTTTTTTCTGTATTTGTTGACAGATATTCCCTGATTAAAAAGAAGCGAGAAGTATTGTTTGAATTTTCCGATATAAATTCGAAATTTCTGAATTAAAAAAAAATCCGTGGACCATACTGATGACGAGTCTCAGTCGTCAAATGTACACAAGGGGTTAACACTTTCCAACATTCATAGTTGCCACCCTCCCGATTTTTTTAATACCAGTAAAATCTTACAAAAAAATTCGCTTTATTAAATTGAAGAAATTGTACGATTACATAAAACAAATGTTTTTACATAAAAATACTGGTGTGAAAAAAATCGGGAGATTGGCAAATATAAAGTTGAAAAGTGTTTATGAATTCAGTTTGTCTGGCTGTCTGCCTGCCGTCTGTCTGTCTGTCTATTCAAGAACTAATTTGCATAAATATACTTGGATTGCCTGCAATTAAAATATATGCTAATGAGATTTACTGGGACATGTTCAATGTTGAAAATGAAGTGTGTAGCGTTTCTAGTTCATTTACAGGGACACTCAAAATAATTCCGTTACATTACGGTCTATGGGGAAAATTGTTTGCGGTGTATTTATGAATTCGGTTTGACTTTCTGTCTGTCTGTCTGTCCGTGCTCTAACTCGCGTGAATATACTCATCGGATTGCCTTGCAATTTAAATATGTGTTAATGAGATTTACTGTACCGTGTTTGGTATTAAAAATGAAGTGTGTAGCGTTTCTAGTTCATTTACAGGGACACTCAAAAGAATTCCGTTACATTATGGTCTATATGGAGAAAATTGTTTAAAGTGTATTTATGAATTCGGTTTGTCTGCCTTCGGTCTGTGTGTCTGTCTGTCCGACCTCTAATTCGCGTAAATATACTTGGATTGCCATGCAATTGAAATATTTGTTAATGAGATTTACTGTGGCATGTTCGGTATTGAAAATTAAGTGTGTAGCCTTTATAGTTCATTTACAGGGACACTCAAAATAATTCCGTTACATTACTGTACACGGGGGAAATTGTTTAAAGTGTATTTATGAATCCGGTTTGTCTTTCTGTCTGTCTGTCCGAGCTCTAACTCGCGTAATTGTACTCATTGGATTGACATACAATTTAAATATGTGTTAATGAGATTTACTGTGGCATGTTCGGTATTGAAAATGAAGTGTTGTAGCGTTTCTAGTTCATTTACAGGGACACTCAAAAGAATTCCGTTACATTACGGTCTATGGGGGAAATTGTTTGCGGTGTATTTATGATTTCGGTTTGTCTTTCTGTCTGTCTGTCCGAGCTCTAACTCGCGTAATTGTACTCATTGGATTGACATACATTTTAAATATGTGTTAATGAGATTTACTGTAGCACGTTCGGTATTGAAAATGAAGTGTGTAGCGTTTCTAGTTCATTTACAGGGACACTCAAAAGAATTCTGTCTATGGGGAAAATTGTTTGCGGGGTATTTGTGAATTCGATTTGTCTGTCTGTCTGTCTGTCCGAGCTCTAATTCGCGTAAATATACTTGAATTGTCGTGCAATTTAAATATTTGTTAATGAAATTTACTGTGGCATGTTCGGTATTGAAAATGAAGTGTGTAGCATTTGTAGTTCATTTACAGTGAAAAAAAATTCCGTTACATTACTGTCTATGGGAAAAATTGTTTGTGTATACTTAAGAATTCGGTTTGTCTGTCTGTTCGTGCTCTAACTTGAGTAAATATACATGAATTGCCATGCAATTGAAATATTTGTTAATGAGATTTACTGCGACATGATCGGTATTGAAAATTAAGTGTGTAATGTTTATAATTCATTTACAGGGACACTCAAAAGAATTCCGTTACATTACTGTATATGGGGAAACTTGTTTGTGGTGTATTTATGAATTCAGTTTGCCTATCTGTGCTCTAACTCACGTAAATATACTTGGATTGCCATACAATTGAAATATATGTTAATGAGATTTACCGTGGCACATTCTGTGTTGAAAATGAAGTATGTAGCGTTTATAGTTCATTTACACGGACACTCAACAGAATTTCGTTTCATTGTTGTCTATGGGGAAAATTGGTCGCGGTATATTTATGAATTAGGTCTGTCTGTCTGTCCGAGCTCTAATTCGCTTAAATATACTTGGATTTCCATGCAATTGAAATATATGTTAATGAGATTTACTTTGGCATGTTCGGTATTGAAAATTAAATGTGTAGCGTTTCTAGTTCATTTACAGGGACACTAAAAAGAATTCCGTTACATTACGGCAGTGTTTCCCAACGGGGGGCGTACAACCCACAGAGGGGCAATTTGACTTTTCAGGGGGGCAATTTAACTTTTCAAGGGGACAATTCAGAATTTCTGTGAACCCATACCTTCTGAATTGTTTTTCTAATAGTAATGTTGTAGACTGAAAATAAAAGTTATACATTCAAATTTCAAAAACAAAATTAAAAAAAAAATAGTTTTTTATTCAATTTTTAAAAAGTATCCATTCAAAAGTTTTAAATACAATCCCACCAGAATAATTATAGAAAAAACTTTTTAAGATATTTAGATACTTTTATATATTTAAAAATTCTTTATAATTTTTCTGATTTATTAGTATTTTAGAATTTTAAACAACTTTTTCGATTATTTATTGAATGAGTCGCACTGCAATATGTCACATGAAAATCAATTTTACACATGAAACTATTCAAGTGTATATTTAACAATTACCGTAATTTCCGGCGTATAATCCGCAGCTCAAAGAGTCGTTTTTCGACCCAGAAATATTATTTTATAAAATGTAACTTAAAAGATCGCTGTAAATATTTAACTACAATTATTGAATAAAATTTCTGGGTCGAAAAACGACTCTTTGAGCTGCGGATTATACGCCGGAAATTACGGTACTTGACGACCTTCCTTTACCGAATCTTTTATCATGTTTCATTCTGATTAGAAATTGATTAGTAATTTAATCGCAGAAATTCTGTGATTAAATAAGACAAAAATGTTTTATTTAAAATTATTGATTTTCCTAATCAAGGATTCTGAGCACTCTATACATCACGCATACGTGGCGACCGTGTGCCAGTAAACTACGAGGAGTATCAGATGAGTATAAAATATATTTGATTCATCCATTACCTTCAGAACGTTTCAGGATCAATGTTAAATTCTTTTTACACTGTCAGGAGTAAATTCTTTTAAAATTTTATGAGAATTATATGTTATAGGGGGAGGGGGGACATCATCATTTTAGAGATGTTTTGGTGGGGCGCGGTTAAAAAAAGGTTGGGAACCACTGCATTACGGTCTATAGGGAAAATTGTTCGCGGTGTATTTATGAATTCGGTTTGTCTGTCTGTCTGTCTGTCCGTGCTCTAACTCACGTCAATATACTTGAATTGCCATGCATATGAAATATATGTTAATGAGATTTACTGTGACATGTTCGGTGTTGAAAATGAAGTGTGTAGCGTTTGCAGTTCATTTACAGGGACACTCAAACGAATTCCGTTACATTACGGTCTATGGGACAGATCGTTTGCGGTGTATTTATGAATTTGGTTTGTCTGCCCTTGCTCTAAATCGCATAAATATACTTGGAATGTCATACAATTGAAATATAAGTAATGATATTTATTGTGGCACGTTCGGTGTTGAAAATGAAATGTGGAGTGTTTATAATTCATTAAAGGTACACTCAAAAGAATTCTGTTACATTACGGTCTATGGTAAAAAATCGTTTGTGATGTATTTTAATGATGTTACATTGTTTCAAACATATTGAAATTCGTATATATCACTGAAGTGCACTACAAGAGGCTCCTATAAAATACGGTGTGCATAGCATTCTTTTACAGGGACACGCAAAAGAATTCGGTTATAGTACTGTCTATTAACAATGATTGCTGAAAGTGAGTTTTAAGTTCTGTTACGCGTTTTTAATTAAACTAATTTTTTGTTTGTGTGTGTGTGTAAATTTTGTAGATCCTATACAAGGCTGCACAAAATAATTCGGATACTTTTCCGACTAAAGATGGCAATTGCTTGACGCATGATTTTTGTTCTTGTTAAATGTCAAATGGAAAAGAAACTCGAGATGATGAACTCCTGTGTAGCAACATAGGCGCCTATTTAGCGAGGCTACGGGGGGCAAGCAGGCATACTTCACCGCTAATTTGCCCTCGTCTCCTCGTTATCGAGATATAAAGTCTTAAAGTTAGCTAATTTATTTGTTTAATTTAGGAAGAAAAAGCGTGGTTCTGATACAGAAATTTTAATAATCAAATTAATATAAAATACAAAACATATTTTAGTAATATAAAAATAAAAGAAGCCCGCGAAAGATGGTATAGACAAATATGGTACTGAAACAAAAAATGATTGAAGCTTAGAAAATGGTGGCATCAAGAATTTTTTATGAACTTAATTCAAGTGCAATGATTACAATAGTCCACCTCCTGCGAAAAACAAAATTGCAAGGGCGTTTCAAATGGAAGAAATGGATTTTAATTTTCTTTCTTTTATTATTTGTTTCTTTTATCAAATTCTTCTATTCAAGCGGCCAGCTTTGACTCTCCATTTTGGTAACTGTCGAAGAATAAATAAACAAGAACGAAAAATCATGTGTCAGGCATATATTATGAAACACTTTCCAACACAGCCAGAAAACTGTAACGAAACCTCACCGTTAAATAAGGTGAAAGAAGATATGTAAGTAAACAGTTTAGAAAACATATAACACATTGAAAAATACAGTTTTCGAGATTGGCTACCAGTGTCAAAAAAGTAGTCGAATTATTTTGTACAGCCCTGTATATGATTGGATATATACCCAGAGCCTGATTACCGACGGGGTACACTTCCACCAGTAAAATTTAATAGAAATTTTCATCTTATTAAAACGCCGTATTTATTCAAAATTACTGCCGTGAATAAGAAAAAAATTCTATTCCTTTTTACTGGTGGAAGTGTGCCTCGTTGGTAATCAGGCCTTGTATGTACCATGATAAAATTTAGTTCTATTAGACAATTCACATTTACCAATTTTCGCCAATCGATGGAAATGCACTCGAAATCTTTTTTAAAGCGCTGTATATTATCTGAAGACTTTTGTACACACCACATATTAAGCTAGAAGGCAACTTAAGACTCACTCGCAGCAATTACCAACCGTAAATGACAATGTATCTTTTTCTTTGCGTAGCCCTGTATATGAATTTATTTATATTCCACAAACTTCGATTAGTCTACTAAATATAGTTCAGCAGGAAAATGCGTAGCACAATTAAAAACTACCCTTATAAGCACTTCACTTCCATAGTCTGTAATACTTACGGATTCCCTTGTGTAGCCCTGTATATGAACAACCGAGTCTATAAACACACACGTATTATGGAAAAATTTAGTTAAAATTAAAAACGCAAACCAAAGTTGAAAACGCAGTTATCACACAGACTATAAGTACCGCACATGTACCATAACCGATATCTTTTGTGTGTCCCTGTAAATAAACACAATGCACACCACACTTTAAAAAGAGCAATTTATAGTGCACCTCAGTAATGCATATAATTTTCATTATGTTTGAAATAGTGAAATATCGTTAAATTACACTGCAAACGATTTTTCCCCATAGAACAATGTGTAACAGAATTATTTTGTTTGACCCTGTAAATGAATAATAAATGCTTTGCACACCATATTCTATAAAAAGCATGTTTTAATGCTCTTCATAATTATATATCAATTCCATCATGTTTCAGATGGCGTATCATCATCAAAATGCACTTCAAACGATTATTTCCCATTGACTATGTAATGTAACGGAATACTTTTGACTGTCCCTGTAAAAAACTATAAGTGCTACACACTTCTGTTGAAATAGGGAACATGCTATAGTAAACGACAATAACATACAAAAGTTTCAGGGCAATCGAAGCATATTTAAGGGAGTTAGAGCACGGACAGACGGCAGACAAACCGAAGTCATAAACACTTTTCAACTAGGTTGGAACGTGTTAAAAAGGGAATACATATATAGTTTTCATGATTATTGGATTAGAATGACTGTTACCTTGATATAAAATGATTGCTGTAATCTTCAAATTTCTGTATCTGATTTTGACCAGCCAAATCCGACGTTGTATTAGGATCAACCTAATGAATTGAATACTTGAAAGGTGCTTATTACTTTTTAGTACTAGTTAATGCTTCAATCATCAAGAATTTTATTATTATTATTATTATTCGGGCGCTTGGACAAACAATAAGTTTTAAATGCAGTCTTATAATAAGTTATAATACATAATTATAATACATAAAAAATTCAACGTATTGTTAAATTACTAACCAGTTTCAGATCATTAAACAATTTTTTTAAATTCCCCATACACACAAATTTTCAGATCATTTAACCACCGAAAAGCTATATTATTACGATTATTTTTACTCTGAAAAAACTTATAAAATTACTGTTCATTGTATTATGATGATTATTGTCTTCATATAAAAATATTGGTATAAACTTCAAATCTGCAAATCTGCAAATCTATTTTTCACATTTCAAAAAATCGTCAATATGAATTGACAAATTTTGAGATCATTTGATCACCAAAATTAATATGCTATAATAAAATATTATAACAATAAATTTGCTATTGAAACTTGTTTAATATTAAAAAATTGCGATTCTAAACCATTTGTTATGTATCTGCAACAAATAGCGAATCTATACTACTATATAAAGAGAGAACGCCTGACCGACTGACTCCTCAATGCACAGCTGAAACGACTAAAATCAGGATCACGAAATTTGGACAGTAGATTGGTGTTATGACCTATTCAAGCAGTAAGAAAGAATTTTTGATAATTACTCCCCGAAAGGGATTAAAGAGGGGGGGAGTCAAAAGTTTTAGGTCATTTTGCCATATCTCAGCAGCAGTTTTATTTAAGAGCGCGAAATTCGGGCAGATAAATCTACTAAAAAATGGTTAAACACATATTTCAGCGACTTTAGAAATCCCCCCCCTAAGGGGATCAAATGGGGGATTAGGTAAAAAAAAGAATGAATTTTGGAAGAATACAGTTACAAAATTAAAGTCGAAACAATAGTTACCACAACGAAATTATAACAATGAAATGACAACAATGAAATACATAAAATACAGCTAAACCAATCTGCTAAAAAATAGTATAAAACGTATTTCAGTTATTTTAGTGATTTCGTCTCCAACATTGGCAATCAACCCGATTATGGAAGATTAAACGAATAAGACAACTATTGCAGATTTTTTATTCTCTATTTTGGGTAAGACATTTTTCCAAGGCGGTCGACACATTGTCTATCCGGGTGAAGCCGGGATAGACCGCTAGTAATAAATAAACAAGTTGGAAATTGTAGGTCAAACGTGACAAACGAGGTGCGTTCCTACTATAGCTAGTTACATAAATATGCAAATCCTGATGATTTTTAATTCTTTGAAATAAATTATATCGTCTGCAGATTAATTTCTGTAATAAAATAAGTGTCTCGATCGCTTGAAGATTAAACCTCGGAAGCTCCTATAATAAAATAGCACCGATTTTTAAAAAATAGTTCAAATTTCTTAATATATATTTTTATTAATATCTTCTAAAGTTTTGATTCGATTTTCATAAAATTTGAAATGTCTCGACAAAATTCTGCAAAGATTATATATATTAAATTTCAAATCATTTGGTTGAGTAGTTTTTGAGCTGTTATATGCGAGCAGACGGACGGACGGGCGGGCAGACAGACGAACGGACCAGACAACGACTATAGGTGCTACGTATTTATATAATTACGAAAGCACCTATTAAATAAATGAGGATTGCGTATAGTTCTACAAGAATTTTTTATTAGAATTTTTTGTCTTGTTTTAACACAGGAAAAACTTTCCAAAATTCTGCGAGTAGACGACGTGATTATGAAATTTGATATTTAAATGTTAATAAGATTTTACTTACCCATCATACATAGTATAGGGTAAGTCTTGTAATCGTTTTGAAAATCGAAAAAAAAATTTTGACGGATTTACACGTTTCAGACACTGGAGATTCCGAAAAACATATTTTTAGAAAAAAAATTTTGCCGTCCGTCTGTGTGTCTGTGTGTGTGTCTGTGTGTCTGTAAACGCTCTATCTCCCGAAAAAATTGAGATAGAGACTTGCAATTTGGTATGTACTTAGTATGTAATAATGGGAAGAAGCCTATTTCATTTCAATAACCTCGATTAACCGGAACTATTTTTTTCGGACTCTCGAAATATTCGTTCTGATAAAAGGTATATAAAAATTTTCGAAATTGTTTATTTTAAGAAATGAATATAAAAGACAATAAAAAAACATAAATTTTGCATAAAGCATGAAGTCGATCGGATAATTAGCTGCCGAGATATTTGGAATCCTATTTTCCGCACTCTTCGATTTTTCATGACCCTGTATTTCATCCAAATTTCACTTTAAAGATATATTTTAATTGGAAATTTGATGCTTAATCAGATGCAATAAACCGCTAGTTAATAGGATTATTATTTTTGGAGTTATAAGGAAAAACCTCTTTCAAGCAATTCAGCATTCGAGCCTTTAAAGTTTATGACGTCATCAAGCCACGATTTTATTTGAATTGCAATGCATTTTATAAGTAGTTTACAAATTTTTATTTTAATATTTTACATTATGCATATCCATGATGGGTAAGTATTACGGTGGTCCCCAACGACTAGTTTATAATCTTAACTAGTAGTGTCAGAATCTTTGTAAATTCCAAGCAGTATACACACACTGAAAAATAATTAGTTAAAATGTAGTACACTTACGAATTCAGTATAAAAGCTTACTATTATTCAGCCCATTAACATGAATTTGTTTAATTTACTCATTTGATTACCAGTACGCTTTGAACGTGGATTTACAATAAATTCAGCTTCTTATTGCATCACTGAATATTCAGCTAATCAGCTTCGAGGTCATGAATCATATGTTTAAAGATTCCACAACACGTTAAAAAGCTGTAGTTTCTAATGTTATCGAGGTGGATTAGTTAAAGGAAGTAATTAATTAGAGAATTTCGTAATTACAAATGAAACTACATGACAAGGAAAGCTCTGTAGACATTCGCTAAAATCTTTCATTAACTCTGTTATATGATTCCGCTAATGATAAATGTTTTTTGCTTCTTTTTGAAACACTAGAAGAGAGACGAAGATAGCTTGTCAGTGTACATTAAAGAAATAGGTGTTCCAAAGAAAACGTTGAAATAATTAATTTTCTAGTTCCTGGTTACACTATCAAAACACTAGTAACAATTAGTAATTGTGCTGAAACTTTATGAATTTCTCAAATGAAGGAGACGATGTTACTTTTTGAATATCATTATTGTTTTTCGTAAAGAATATTAATTAATTTGTAATCGCTTGTTGCATTAAACAGTACATAAATTTATGTAAAACAAGTTGGGAATTGTACGTCAAACGTGACAAATGAGGTGCGTTCACACTAATTTTATTTCAGTGAAATGAATTATATCGTCTGTTATTATGATATGATGATGATTAATTTACATAATAAAATAAGTACATTTTAAGTTGTCAACATTTTATCTTTTGTTGACATTTACTGAAAATTCCAATGGGAAACTGATTCAATCGGCCTAATTATAAGTGAAACTACATAACAAGAAAAGCTTTGTAAACATTCGCTAAAATATTTAATTAATTCTGTAATGTGAACCTGCTAATTAAATGTGTTTTAATATGAATTATCATAGCTGTCAACTTCTAGGCAAGGCAAATAAAGATATTTTAACCAGTACTTTTACATAATAATTAAAATAAAATGTGTACTCCGTTTTGTTAGATTTCATTGTTTTTAGCTCTCGGGTTTTGACAACCTGAGAGATAATGTGTCCGCAGGTTCTGTATGTACGTAACGCGATAACTGTTGGTAAGGTTATCCGATTTGCTTCAAGTTTTGTGTATAGGTTCATTGTGATAAGGCGATTCCCTGATTATTTTGGGGGGTTCATTGGTTAAGTATAAAGGGAGGAACGTGGGCTAAACCCCCTTTAATTTAGATAAATGAGTTTTTCATGCAGAATTACCGGATTTGCTTTAAATTTTGTATATAGGTTTATTCTAATAAGACGCGTTCTGATTAGATTTGGAGGTTCTTTGGTTAAGTATAAAGAGGGAAAACTGGGGAGCTAATCCCTACTTAATTTAGCTAAATGGGTATTTCATGTAGAATTATCCGATTTGCTTCAAATTTGGTATACAGGTTTATTGTCGATTTCTTTATTTTTCGAGGGGCTTTGAAATATTATATAAATTCTTTGAAATAAGAGTATAATATACAATTAGTGTGAATAGCTTGTGAGCTCTCAATGCCATCAGTTTGACTGGACACTTTTCTTTTTATTAACCCCTTACAGCACCACAACGTAGCTGAGTACGTCATGAACACCGCTATCTGAAATTCCAGGACGTACGTACGTACGTCCAGGTTGCCAGTTTGGCCTTGTTTTAAATTCAAAATTTTGAATTCATACCAGAAAGTTATAGTAGTAATTTGTGTTTTATATAATGACAGACTTTTCGGGATTGTACAAAATTATTCTTTTAGAATTTCCAGCATAAATTTTGTATTTTTGAATTTTTTTGTATTTTTTGCGAAATTTAACATAGTTGGTATTCAGCATACTATTACTAAATTAAATCTGGTGCTTAAGGGGTTAATAATGTTTTCGGTTCAAAACATCTTTATATGATTTATAAAGCTGTAGAAGTTGTCAGCTATCATTTATTTTTCTTTTTTTAAAAGCTTGACGAAAAGCAAAACAAACTTGTCAATATTAAAGAAATAAGTGTTCGGAAGAAAGCAAGCAAATAATTAGTGTTTTTCATGGTGAACATTAATTAATTTATAATATATTGTTGAATTAAACGTTCCAAAAATGTATTAGGTAGGCAGAAAAATTCGACTGTTTTTAGCATTTTTTTATGAATGAACAGGGGTGGAAAAAATGGGCACCAATGGCCGATTGTCACCAGTACATTTTATTAGTATCTTAGGTTGAATTTTTCTTAGTAGTATACTTTGCTTAAATTTTATCAGTATTCTTACTAGGCTAAGAATACTAAAAATTTAGTGGTAGCATTCGGCCCTTTGGCACCTAGTTTTTAAACACCTGTTAATGAAAATCAAATTAATGAAAACACAAATCTCAATCAATACAGTCACCTTCTACTGCTTTCTTCCAACGTTCAGCCAGCTGATCGATTCCTCGGGGATAAAAGGTATATGGTCTTGTGACGATATAAATTCATCGATTGTTTTTTTTAACCTCATCTTCGGTCTTAAATTGCTCCTTTCTTAACCCATTAAAGCCTATCGGTACCATATGGTACCGGAATAGCTTCCCTCATTTTGCTGTTTGTATACCAGTATATTTTAAGAGTAATATTCTCTTTATCTAATGATTGAAACTCCGTAATAAAAGGAGACTAAAGTTGCTACTTTGAAAAATTGGTGTGAAATTCAGTTTTTGAATTTTAATAAGAAAAATAATCCCGGCTTTAATGGGTTAACAAGGAAGTTTTTTCAAAACAGACTCTTAAGTTATTTTGGAAAAAATACAGTGAGTTGTATTCATATTAAGGTATGTGTGTAAAAAATTAACTGCTAAAAATCAATACGAACGCAGTAAAAAAAATTTAAATATGATTTTCGTCGCCAAGTATATTCCTACTAGTCAAGAGGTAATAAACATGTCAGGAACCTTCCTATAATATCGTCTACAATATTTCTTGTCATACTCAAAAGAATGACCACATCAAACAAGCCGTAATAGGTCCCGCACTCCTTCGCGTTGGTGTATTTCAAAATTAAGACACCTTAATAGGAGCTCTATGTAAGACATTTCCTTTCCGGCCTATGTCCCACAGCATGGGGATATGCAGGATTTTGATTTTCCTAGGGTAGGAGGAGGGGAGGGCATTAAAAAGTAGCAGGCATAATACGTGATAAGAAATATTCGAACGATGTAAATACCTTCGGTGCTAATTTAAGCAATTACAAATTATCGTTTTAATTCGTATAAAGCTCTTTATAATTACACGTGGTTTATTTTGTCATTATAAATTATCTATATAGTAAATTTGAACAAACTCTTAAAAGTTCACTATGAACCATAATTAGCTTCGCAGACTAGCAGGCTTCGTCCGCTACGCTGGTCGGTTTCTCCAAAAGATCCTCAAATCAAACGAAAAACATCGGTGTATTTGACCTTGTATTTTAACCCTTAAATGCCTAGAGTATCAAATTTGCAACACTTTTTATTTAACTTTTAATAAATAAATCAAGTTCTTCGCGACCACTATATTTATATCGAAATATTAATCCTGTAAGAACTACATAAATATGCTACTAATTAAAGTATGAAATATATCTTAAGATTTCTAGTGTCCATTCCTTAATATAAGGGAAAAAAAAACCACATTTCTAAAAGAAATATATTCATGTATTGAATAGTTAAGGATTAGACACCAAAAATTTTATGACATATTTTTAACTTTATTTATTAGGATATTTATGAGATTTTTACAGGATTAATATTTCGATATAAATATGGTGGCTGCGAAAAACTTGTTTATTTATTAAAAGTTAAATAAAAAGTGTTGTAAATTTGATGCTCTATACATTTAAGGGTTAAAGCAAAATGAACATTTACATGAAATGTCCTTCCGCATTGATAAAAACGATACGAACGTTATTGCACTATTTTATTTTCCTGATGTGTCAGACAAAATTTGGGCTGTTAAGCGCCAACTCTGTTAGTTGATCATTTACAGTAGGATTTGATAAGGAACGATGGAAGGATATGCAATATACTAAAACCATCGCTAAAAAATTATCTAACTAATAATGCGACTATCATCAAACTTCGTCCAGCGGAACTTTTAAAAAGGCTAATTTTTCATAATCGGGTTCACCTGATTATAGACCTTTCCCCTATAATTTTACAGCTAAGCAACGTAGAACGATATGTTTTATACTAAAACTTTCCCTGAAAAATCATTTAACTAACAATGCAAATCCCATCAAAATTCATTCCGCAGAATTCAAGTTATAAGCAACCGGAAAGAAATTCCCATTTGCATTTTATATATATATTATGTAAGGTAAGTAGAAGTAGATAAGTAGGTAAGTAGAAGTTGTAGTAGTTTAAACGCCCGCATATCAAATTATTTAAAATTCAAATTCATACCAATTTTGAAGGTTAAGTTAGTAAGATACAAATTATTCAAAAATAAACTAATCGATCTTTAAGATAAATGACAGTTATTTAGACGTAATTCGAACAATAATTTATGTTATTTTATTACTTGTTTTTTAATATGATAATGATCAAACATAAAGCGCATCAATTGTGGAAAGAATCAATATTTTCAAAAGTATTACCAATTCTATCCATAGTCGCCGACTTAAAGGAGAAGATGCGACGGGGGACAAACATTCACCACATCAGTCAAACTTCCACCCACCGCCCCCTGAATACTAGGCCTGAGCGCTGACAACAATGGCGGCTGTCGCAGGCCGATTTTTTTTTTCAGCGTTTGAACGGTCCCTCGAAATTCCACACCAATGATTTCTAAAAGTTTTCTTCGCCTTGTTTTTCGGAGATCAAATAAGTCAAAGATAACTTTTAGATATTATTGGTGTTGAAGTTCGAGGGACTGTACTAACGCTTCCGCCTGCGGCAGCCGCCATTTTTTTCAGCGCGCAGGCCTAGTATTCAGGAGGCGGTGCTTCCACCACTACTGCTGAAATGTTTTTTTTTTGCCTTAATAAATTACAGTGATTAATTAGGACAAAACAACATTTATAAATTAGTGGTTTCAGTTTTCCCTGTTTGCCTCTTTCGCATATAAGTCGGCGCCTATGATTTTATGAAATCCGTAAGTAAAACGATGGGAGTAGGGGTGTCGCTGGTCGACCTCTTTCTCTGAAATAAGTGCTAATTTGTTAAGAAAAAGGCACTGTCGCTGATAATCTATAAAGAAACCCCTTCAAAAAATCTAGCTACATACTTGTATTTTCTTAATCTATGAGTTTTTAATCCCTTGAAAGGCGGCGTGATATTATATAGCGCATTATATAACCCACTTAATATTAATCCATCAAATGCCATAATGCCACCAAAGTTTTAGAAAACAAATTCACTTTTATAATGGACGTGAAGAAAATCTTTTACTTATTTTCAAATAAATTTATTCATAAAGTCTGGTATCAATCAATCAATCTTTTCAACATTTTTTGTAAAATAAGTACTTTGCCTCTGAAAGGTCTAATATCATTCGCTGACGAAAACTGAAGACACTGAATTAGGTAATCAGTGTTTTGTGAACGAAGATGGTCAAATCAAAAGCAAATTATGGCTTACAGATAATGAAATATAATGAAAACTTTTAATGTTTACATTACAACTAACTAGAATGCAGCGAAATTTAAATCATGCCACAATCAGTTCAATCACAATCACACAACAGCGTTTTATACTTTCACGAAATTTCATTCTTACTTTTTAATGAAAAATTTAGATGGGCGGCCTTCCTTCTACGTTCGACCATGCTCCACATTGCAGACGATCACTTCATAATACGTAACTTTTCTGACAAAGTCATGCCTATTGCTAATAGGTAATACCAGAGATGCCATGAATTACGGAATAATTCTGCGATTTAAATGGTCGAATATTTTCTATACAGGCCAAAAGTGGTATTCAAAATATGTAACTCTTGGCACCGCTGGACAATACATTATAATTCGTATGCATTTTACACTGTTAATAAAAATTGAAAACAACCAAGTATATTTGACAAAACTACTATACATTTGATAGCAAAATACTGTTTAAATCCCAACCATGGATGGCCATCTATTTTTTTTTCAGATAAAGGGCAAATCTTTTGGAAAAAGCTGCGTTATTTTTTCAAAATGTGATGCTTTCAGAGAACTTAGTATGTATAAAGGTCGCCCAAATGAAATTGGCATTGCTGTAACAACTCCGCCATTTGAAGAGAAAGATGACTGCGCATGCTCCTATAAAGGGCGCAGAGTGCTAGGAATGCATGCGATATCGTCATATCGCACCAGATGCGTGTGTGATAGCATGGGAGCACGTTAAAAGCCATCGTCCGCATCCTGGTTACCCACATACGGTATCAACACGCGGTCATGCAATTTTTAACAGAGGAAAATGTGAGTGCAAGTGATATCTATCGTCGAATGCAAAATGTGTATGGCACGGAGTGTATGTCACGCAGATCGGTATTCCGATGGTATAGGGATTTTCGTAGTGGAAGAAGCAGTACGAAGGACAGGTTACGACCTGGTCAAGCGCATGTGGTTATCACCGAGGACCTACAAGGTGACTTTGTCTAGCCTATCTGTTACGTTTGAATTACTTCTTTCTTTTGTATGCTAATTTATATTAATACCATTAAACCAATTCTGAAACCGACTGTAGTGCCACTTTCATTTGGACGACTCATATACATAAAGAATAGATTATTTCCTTTCCTATTCACGCATGCATTTTCAAATAATATTAAAAAAAAGGTTTTGGCCACTAGAAAAATAGTATATGAAAGCTGTTAAAATTAAATGAACACAGAACTTTTTTGTATTTTTAATCGCTGATTCTGTGTTCATGTAACTAGAGCTTTTCCCGTAAAAGCTCAGTGGGAATTTAAAGAGAAAAAGCCGTCCTCTATAAGTTTAAATAGTATTCGGTATTTTGTAAATTTCACTCGCGTACAGTTCGCGTGTCTTTAGAGTTTAGCAAATTTTGCTTGACATTAAATTTTGCTCTATGTTAATTATGCTTCAAATTATATTATGCTTTATATTAAAGAAATCTATAAATGTTTATTAAAGGGCATCCCCAAGAAAAATTTGTTTGAAAGCAAAATAATTTCATTCTTGTCAATTTTTAAATAAAAAATTATGTAGTTATACTAGAGCGCCTAGAATACATAGTGGGGAAAACGGCTATAAAAAACGGTCCTAAAAAATATACTACGATAAATGTAGTACATCCGATAATATAATATCCGTTAAATGTAGAACGATGCTGAAAAAATAACGGGTAGATCGCAGTGAAATCTTCTAGCAATGGCTTAGACAGGGTGGAGGTCCAGATTGTTTGGATACCACTAATTTTATAAAAATATTTTTGCCTTATCTGATCGGAGAATTTTCTGCGATATGGAAGGCGAAGAAAACTTTATACTATTACTGGTTTCCAAAGCATTTGGACCCCCCCCTCTCTGGCTACGCCACTGTCTGCTGGCTCTTGTCAACGCAAACATTGTATAAGAATCAAACTGAGAAAACGTTTCAGTTGGTGGTATATATTTTAAATAATTCAATAATACCCTATTTCCTTTGACTTGGACAGTGATTTCCATAAGCTTTGAAAATATGAATGATATTGATCAGGGCCAAAAAACGTGATACGCATTCTTTTGAGCCTGGTTGCAATACTCGATACAAGACAGCAAATTAGAAGCTATCCCTATTTAGCATACCAATGGATGTATCTCTGCTAGAAGACTGGAAAAGATTAATTCCCTGATATGATAAAAAACTAACTTCAAAATCAGTTACATCTGAAATATACACTTAAAAGAAAATTTTATTAACAGAAATTATGTTCATGTTGTTAATAGTGAAACGGTTACTTTTGCTAGAGGTAAATCTATTTTTTAAAGCAGATGTCGCTGCGATCGCCCTATTATTGTACCACATCGTTGCACGTTTATCAGCTACAATTTCTTAGTACATTTTATAGCATTACCAGTTTGGCTTTTTTTAAATTCCGAAATTTCGAATTCATACCAGAAATTCCTTATAATGTTCTTTTGGTTTTTTAATAGGAGATAATTCGTGACTTCTTAACCCTTTGAGGGGCGGTGGTATATATTATATGCCACCTAATTTTAATCCGATTCAAACCAGAAACTTTTAATTAAATTTTACGTTTTTAACTTTGACGGGAAAAGCTGAAAAATTGCTTTTATTTATTTTGAACTAAATTCTTCAGTAAATACCGGTGAGAATTTAACGTTACAGGAGAACAATTGCTTGCCCCTGAAAGGGTTAAAGTAAAAATTCTTGTTTTAGAATTTCCGATTTGAATTCGAAAAATTTGAATTAAAAAACGATAAAACCGTTTTCCGCACTATGGATTCTAGGCGCTGATGTACAGTGCCATAAATTTAGTTCCATGCAACCACTATATCTATACTAATAAAAGAAAGTTTGACTCTGTGTGTCTGTGTGTGTGTCCGTGTGTGTGTGTGTGTCCATATGTGTGTGTTTGTTGGCGATGGCTAGCGAAATCCAGCGCACTTAGAAGTCTGAAAATTTCAGTAAAGATAGTCCAAGGTATGTCCTGATGCACTCAGGACATGTCTCAGATTTTTAATATTTTGATAATTAACCGAGATATTAATTTAAAAACTCACCAAAAGCTCATCTCTTTCTTCATTTAATTTCAGACATTTCGTGATTACATAAAATAAATTTCTTCTTTTGAAATTTCCTGTGCGAATTCGTAATTTTAGATTGAAAAACCATGAGTATACTCGTGGTTGGCAGCGAATGGGTTAAAAGTTTTAATGTCGTTAAATAACGCCCGTCATGAAAGAGTTAAACAGCCAATATTTTCTTTTCGAAAAAAAATATTTCAACATACTAATAAAAATTTTATAGTTTGTTTCATTCTTTTTGTGAACTGTCAGAAAACGTTAAAATCTCAATCATTAAAGATTGTTGTTTTTACAAGTGCTCTTTTTTTTTCTTTTCAGGCGAGTTTAGATCTTCCAGTTGAAGTGAAAGGCGGATGCATAGGTAGGTTGCTGAATTTAAAATTTTTTTAACTTTTGTGATAAAAAACATAATTTCTTTCTTTTTCTTCTTCTTCTTCTTCTTTCTTCTTAAAAAATAAATTAATGCATGTTTAGTGTAAGAGTGCTATTTGTAGCAGGGTTACTAATTTGGTCCCCTTTGCTATTCAGAAAGTCTGAATTCATATAAAAAATGCCGAATAATATATGTTGCTTTATTTAATGACAGACATTTCCTTATTACATAAAGTAAAACTTTTTCTTTTTGAATTTTGGTATGAATTCTGAATTTCTGAATACAAAAGGAGATCAAGCTAGCAATCTTATATACAGTGTGCTCGCTAAAGTGCGTTGTCACCCCAATAATTTCTGAACGGCAATAGCATAGTAAAGTTGTCATGTGCTACGCAAGGAAACCACTCACAGCGCCACCTGGCGGCTAAATTTGGAGTTAGCGTTCTTATTTAAAAACGGTAAGAGATGTGGGAAAAAAGTCAAAGTTGTTCAGCATCATCGATTTAGTAAGAGAAGACACCTTCAGTAAAGTAATGTTAAAAGTAGAAGGCGTAAAATGCATATTTATTTGCTTCGAAACTCCCAAAAATGCAACTCGACGTAATGCGGAAAAAAAAGAGAAAAGGTCACATTCCAGAGTTTCAATTGTCAATAGATATACCATATTCATCTTTACATAAATAAATCTTAATATCACATACCATGAAAAAGTATTTTTCCCATTTTGTATAAATGGTGGGGATACATGAAAATATAAATAACATGAGAATATATGCAACCTCTCCATCAACATTGCAGGAACTTCGAAGCCATATTACGGATGCTTGTGCCAGCGTGTCACCTGCCATGTTGTACAATGTGCAGCGGGAAGTGTAATCCCTTGTCCAGATGTGTTGCTGAAGGACACCATTTTGAGTATCACTGATAGATGAGCCTCATTTCCGATAAGTGCAGTTTTGTACAACGCGATCAAACACATTAGCGCTTTGTGCTTTTCATTTGTATCATTTTTGTGAGCAAGGTGTTTTTTGTAATAAATCGATAATGCTGAACAACTTTGTAATTGACTTTTTTCCCGTATCTCGTACCGTTTTTGAAATAAAAACGCTAACTCTAAATTTAGCCACCAGGTGGCGCTGTAAGTGGTTTCCTTGCGTAGCGCATAGCGACTTTACTGTACCTAGACCACACTTTTACGACTATCTTAGTATGGCTTTTGCTGTTCAGAAATTATTGGGGTGACAACGGACTTTAGCGGGCACACTGTATATATATAACTCTTTAGCAGGGGTGTCAAACGGTGGCCCACCGGTTACCACTAAAATTTTATAGTAATCCTTACCTTATCTAATCGTCTACTTTTCCCAATTCAAGAAATCGACTATTTTTTTAAAAATTAGTGATATCTCGCGAACAACAGTTTGACACCCTTGCTCTTTGGTATAAAAGTGCTACTCGAAGTATTTAGTATAAGAATGCTATTCGTAGTGTTTCGTATAATAGTGCTATTCGTTTACTATAAGTGCTCGTAGTATTCCATTACTGCATAATGTATAGCTATGAAATACCTATGTAAGTACCTATCCCATAATCATATTTGTTTTGATAATGTTTAAATAAAGAAGTATTTAGCATGAAGTTAATTAAAAATTAAAAAGTACCGGTGCGATGCTTGCACAGTGCAACCTTTGAGATTGCTTGAGGATAAGTTTTTTCTTTAATTTTTAATTAACTGTAATGTTCAGGGTTTCCACTTCTCCGTTTTTTGAATACCAGCATATCTAATGAATATTTTTCATGCTAAGTTTTTAGAACATTTCCAACAAAAATTACCTTTCTGGCAGGTTTTTTGCAAAATCTGCAAGAAAAATCTAAAAAGAAGATTTTTTTTTCTTTTATAGTGGTGTTGAAAAAACGGACAGAGTAGGAGGCCTGAATTTTAAATCAAACAATGTGTTTTAAAGGTATTTGGGTAAACTATGCCAAAAAGACTAGTCCAAAAGACTATTCAAAAACCTTTCATCTGATACCTCATTCATCGTTGTGCTTTTTGAATGTGCATAGAAAAAAGGGTGAATAAAAAATATTGTTTAATAATAATAACTACTCTGGCGCGTAAATAAAATCTACCAATGACGCAGTTCTTTTCATTTTATTATTGTTTATAGATTTCTTTGTTAATTTTGTATCGCTCTTTTAAAATTTTAAGAAAAATAATACATGATTTTCATTAATTAAAATTATACATTTATATGAGGATCAGAGATATTTATACTCTTCACTATAATACTCTTTACTTTTTTTTGGAGGAATGAATTTGATTTTTTGAGTACCTCTCTTTCTGAATAGAAATATTCTCTAAATTTAATCGCAGAATTTGTACATAAAATAAAGCTAAATACCACTATGCAGAAATAGTGGTACTCAAAATATGGGAGTTTGCAGGTATGCAAAGCGTCGAAATGTGCATGATTACATTTTTAAGACGTATTTTTTATTTTTAACGTATGAAATATGCTTGCGAAAGCGTTACAAATATCTCTGATGAGGTTTATTTAAATTATCCCTATAAAAACTGTGATCAGAATCAAAGAATATGTTTTAAAAACTGTTTAAAAAATCATAAAATTTTAGTATACGATTGTACATTAAATTTTACTTTATTTGCACCATCTTCAATTTTTATGGCATCATACAGAATTTCTACGGTATATTAAACTTTAAAATACTGTTTACGTAGCACTTTCATTGTAAATGGCATTCATATCTTAAAATCACTGTTCAGTGATAAATAAATGCATAGCTGCCAAATTTTACGCTTTTTTCTGAACTCTAAAATTTAATAAAAATTTTAGTATTATTTAATCGCAAATTTTAGGTGATTAAATAAGGCAAAATTTACTATTAAATTTTAGTGGTAAGGAAAGCGTAAAAGTTGGCAGCGTATAAATTTTGACAAGTTTTTTTTTCTTATTTTTTACTATATAGGAAAAATTTCTATCGACATACCATGGACTTCGCTCTACTACGATCCAGTTCTGGTTCACATAGAAGAAATTTTGGTGCTCGCTGGACCCACAGCAGACAGAAAACACGATCCAGAAAGAGACAAAAGATTGTCCAGAGCTTTCAAAAACAGAAAACTAGAAGAGGCCCATCCTCCGGACTCAGAAACAGGTGTGTTGAATTTTTGAAGATATAGAATTTTTATGAAAGCTATCGGAGTTCGTACGCCTCGGGTGATCCAGATGATTTAAAGTTTTTGAATACCGGATTTTTTGTACAGTAAAGCTCGCCATATTTAAACACATTATTTATTTATCTACCCTTTGATTACGAGATTGGGACATATGCTGTCCCAGTGACTATTTTTTTTTTATTCTGTTAGCACCACTTTTCGGAAAATAATCTCTGTTATACACACTGGCGTAGTCAAGGTAGGGGTTCCAGATGCTCTGGATACCACTAATATTGTAAAGTTATCTTTGCCTTATCTAATCGGAAAACTTTCTGCCAGGGGTGAGATTTCTCCGCTTTTTTGCATACCAGTATAATCTTAGAGAAAATGTTGTTCTCTTAAATCGCAGAATGTTCCTATTAAATAAAAAAACATTTTCTGTAAGATTATACTGGTACGCAAAAAAGCGGAGAAATCTCATCCCTGCGTTTCTGCGATAATCAAGCCGAAGAAAACTTTACAATATTATTGGTATCCAGAGCATTTGGACCCCCTCCCTGGCTACGCCACTGGCTCATACACTTATACCGTAATTTTCGGCGTATAATCCGCAGCTCAAAGAGTCGTTTTTCGACCCAGAAATATTATTTTATAAAATGTAACTTAAAAGATCGCTGTAAATATTTAACTACAATTATTGAATAAAATTTCTGGGTCGAAAAACGACTCTTTGAGCTGCGGATTATACGCCGGAAATTACGGTACTAGGATACTTTCAAAAGAAATCTACCGCAAATATATATATATATATATTGTAAATTGTTAGTACGAATGAATATAAAAATAGTCGAGTGCCCTATCCCGTAATCAAAAGATTAAATAAAGCACTACAATATTACTTTAAAATTTTACTATACTACAAATGTTACTTTACAAAAAATCTAGTATTTATCCACTTAGGAGTAGGAACCCTGCTTATATGTTAGAATATCAATTTCTTTACAGCAAACTTACTGTTAAAAATGGTATTCTAGGGTTTATCGTTTACTGTCAAGTGCATTCATAGGAAGTCAGATACAATGGCAGCTCCTATTTGAAGTGCTTTAATGACATTATGCTATATCAAATACATAGTGAGCCAAAAGTTTTTGACACATTTTAAAACTCAGTTGAAAAATAAATTAGGGATTGGCGGACAAAGTGAGGTTTTGACGTAAATTCTTCTCATTATCAAAAGTTTCATATAAGCAAATTAAAAAATTTAAAAAAAAAAAATCACCAACAACTGGCAACGAAGCATCCAAAAACTCAAGATAAGCAGATACTGACTATTTATGTTGCATTGTTCTATGGGCATTTACTACAATATTTCAACGTTTAGAATAAAATTGAGTCTAAATTTAAAAAAATCAAAATTACATCAATAACCGCAGATTTCGCTTATTAATTACCACAAAATTGACTATTAAATTTTAGTGGCAGGAAGGAAACGTAAAAGTTGACAGCTATGTAATTATATGTGGTTTGACCTACAAAAGTCCCACATGTTTTGAAAACAAGGAATTATAAATAAAAAGAAAATGACGTATTCTAAAAATGGTGAAGCTTCAGCTGTAACCGGTTCCGCAAAGGCTTATTACCACCAAGAAAAACTTCCACCAGTAAATTTGAATAGAAATTTCCTCCTTAAGTAAACGCCTTATTCATACAGAATTTCTGTCATAATTAAGTCAAAAATATCTATTTGTTTTTACTGGGGGAAGTTTGTCCCACCGGTAGTGAAGTCCTGTGGTTCCGCCATATTGTGACAATATCAACAATCCTCCTGTCAGTGTCAGTGGAAGATATTGATGTAGCGCGGGGCAATCTTCCACCAGTAAAAATAAATCGAAATTTTTGATTTATTTATGTCAGAAATTGTGCATGAGTAAGGTGTTTAAATAAGGCGAAAATTTCTATTCAAACTTACTGGTGGAAGTTTGTCCCAGTGGTTTTTTTCCAGGCCATGTTGATCCGATGTAATCAAGCAACAGCTGACATCGTGTGAGTACATCCTCAGTTTATTCAATCGCAACTGTTAGGCGCAACTATCGCATTTACCGTAATTTCCGGCGTATAATCCGCAGCTCAAAGAGTCGTTTTTCGACCCAGAAATATTATTTTATAAAATGTAACTTAAAAGATCGCTGTAAATATTTAAATACAATTATTGAATAAAATTTCTGGGTCGAAAAACGACTCTTTGAGCTGCGGATTATACGCCGGAAATTACGGTATATGTCTCTTCCTCTATATTCATATCTCCATTGTTGAAATATGGTAGTAGACTGTACAAAATAAATGATCTGTTACTGTTTTGTCATAAATAAGGTATGATAATTTGGAGCTTTGAAGGTGCAGCACCATCTATAGGCAAATTTTGGAACAAACTTAATGAATTTGCTTAAATAAAACTTTAGTTATTCATAACCAGTTTTGTCCAAACTTCACTGCCGTAGATAAATTAATTGAATTTTTATTTAAATGTATCAAGGATTTTTGACATATCCTGAATTATTTTCCCAGGACTGTACCATCGAAGGAATATAGTACATCTAATTCTATTTTTATACGATTATAGGTTTAATGGTTTGCGGTCATTAATACCACTAATTTTTTAATAATAAGCTTCGCTTTATTTGGTTTCAGTAATTTACAATTTTTTTTGTATTGAATGACTTTAAATCATTAAACTTATAATCGTGTAAAAACAGAATTAGTTCTACACATACATGCATCAATAATGACTTAAAACAAAATTGCTATTTGTGGTTTCGCTTTCTTGCAACACAAATTCAAGCCTCTTAACTAAGGTTCAAAAAACTTTTATGATGACCATCACCAGACCATCGAAATTCTGTTTTCAGTTAACAGCAAAAAAAATTCTCTTAACCAATAATTTGCTAGATGAAAGTGAAATTAAACTTGGCAATCAAAACAAAACACAAGATACGCCCAAGGAAATTTTTTCACAGACGCATCTGAAAAGTAGGACATCGAAACCAATCTATTTTCACTATAACTTTCTGAGAATTGTTTGTTTCCGCGTTACCAAACTACATTTATACTAAATCAGTGATTTTTTTTTTTTTACCCTTAGCACAAGCACTAGCGGGTCACCACCTGCGTTTACAGGACATTTAACAAGGTATAAAAAATTACTGGTGGGAAAGCTATACCTATTTGATAAAGCGATAAGCTTAACATTACAAATTTTGTGATGAGAGGTCAAAGGTGAATTGATGAAACTTGTTATTGCTCCCAGCTGCGGAAATCTTGCATTTAATTGTCATTTTTAAAGCAGGAATAATCATTTATTTGTATTTTATTCCTCCCAAATAACTTGATCTACGATTAAGGAAATATTTTTATTTTATTATGGAGAATGTTAGAAAGATTTAGTAGAGATTTAAAAGTTAGATTTTTCGCATAAAGATTATTTTATCTTCTTTAACGAAGAAATCTAGGTTTTGTCGTAGATCAATAAATAATAAATAAAAAGCGAGTGTATGATTTATTTTGTTTACTTTACAATTTTCAAAATTTCATTGTTTTTCTTTTCAAAGTTTTTTTTTTATTATTGTTTACATTTCAACAGATATTTTAGAAATGGCATATATATTTTTTCACACAGTCGAAAAAGTATTTTCTATAGAATTAAGAATACATTTTGCAATAAAATATGCACAAAATTAAAAAAAAATGGTAATATGATGAAAATCATGCTTTTTACGCAATTTTAGCAGAGATAAAGAAGTTTGATTTTCTTTTCTTTTTTCCACCCTTTTTTCGGTAAATTAATGGGTTTATAAAAAAGTCAGTCCCTAAAATTATGAAAGATACTGCTGTGCTTATAAGAAAAAAATTGTGTAAAAATATATAAAATTGAAAAGGTTTACACCTTTTTAAATGTTCTTAAAATTACAAATTACAATGTTCTTAAAATTACAAATTACAATGTTCTTAAAATGTTCTTGCAATGTGTTTAAAATTACTTAAAAATTACAATTTTGTTTTCAAAATCTAGAGATGAATATCGTTTTGTTCAACAACATAATTTTCTGATATGTAAAAAAAAACTGAAAAAAAAATTCAAGGCTACTGAGTTTTTTAAAAATAAATTTAAAATAGGTCATTAAGAACAAATTATGTTGAATTTTTAACAATCTTACATTTATAACAAAATTACAAAGCAACTCTGACATAACATTTACAAACTCTAAAAAATCATTATTAAGAGTTATTAAATACTTTTTTGTGATAATTCAAACTGTCAACGCCTAAATGCAGAGGGAGAAATATAAAACTTTTTTGCCAAGTTTTTGTGTAGATCCAAGAGCAGAAACTATTTGGGAAAATAGTGTCGAAAATAAAAAGGAATTGTCAAAGAGGGATTTTTTTACATTGGCGGATTTCCAGGCATAATATTTACAAGTAGTTATTATTAAGTTGACAGTTATTATTAAGAGTTAGTAAATAATTTTTTGTGATAATTCAAATTTTGAACGCCTGAACACAGAGGGAAAAGTAAAAACGTATTTTTGGCCAAGTATTTGCTTAGATCCAAGATCAGAAATTCTTTGGTAAAATCGTGCAAAATAGGAAAAAAATGTCAAAGGCGAATTTTCCATGCGGATTTCCGGGTATAACCTTTAGAAGTACTAAAATAAAACTCTTACTAAATTACTAAAACACCAAAAAGTTATTATTAACCCTTAATTGCATAGTGATGTAAATTTCCATCACTTTTTATTTAACTTTTAATAAATAAATCAACTTCTTCGCCACCACTATATTTATATAGAAATATTAATCGAGTAAATTTCCCATGAACTATGTTGCTAAACAAAGTTAAAAATCTATATTAAAATTTCTGGTGTCTAATATTTAATATATGCATAAAAAAAACACAATTGTAAAAGAAAAACTCATGCAAAGTAGGGTTAAGAGTTATTAAATAATATTTTAATGACAAATTCAATGTTGAATACCTGAACACAAAGGAAAAAGTAAACAACAATTTTGGTCATGTTTTTGTATATATCCAAGAGAAGAAGTTCTTTGGGAAAATACTGTAAAACAAAAAAAAAATGTCAAAGGCGGATTTTCATCCAACTTAACATTCCAAAAGATTGTTGCTCTGCTATCTATTCCTATAATTCACAAGCATCAGTGAATTTCTTATGTATATATGTGATGCAGGAAAAAAAAATTAATATGCAAAATTTGCTGAGGTTTTTTTTTTTTTTTTTTAATACAACTTTATATAAGATTTCCATGCATGGGAGGCTTAATTTTGTCACTGAATATGCATTCTAATCTACTTATTTTTTACAGTCAAAAAAAATAATACAAAAAAAATGTATACAATAATATAAAATATAATAAAATAAAATAATACAATAATATATAATATACATATATTTATACATATATTTATACATATATAATATACATATATTTATACATATATTAAATATATATAATATACAATAATACAATAATACAATAATATAAAATATAATACAATAATATAAAAATATACAAAAAAAATTTATACACCTGCGTTTATTCGTAGACTGTTTACGATGAAATAACATCAAATATGTCATTAGACTCGGAATATTGTTTTCATTTAGAATATGAATGTGATTTTTAATGTTGAGGTTGTCTGTATATGAAAATTTGCACCAACTTCGATTTTTCAAATGTTATCAACCACTTTTGACACATATTTGAGTTTCTAGGATCAAGACAGGCCAAAGCCTGATTAGCACGTTGGCAAACATCTACCACTAATTTCAAAACGTGATTTTCGTCTTTTTTAACTGTAGAATTCTGCTATTAAGGAAAGGCAAAAATTCCTCTTCTAAAAATCTGGTAGAATTTGGCTAAGCTGTAATCAGGCCCGTGGTAAGTAAAAAATCAGTAGTTTTACCGATTTTTGACGATTACGTTACGATTAACTTCATTCACCGATTTAACTTCATTCGATTCATAAGATGAACTTCATACGATTAACTTCATTCAGTTACATTCACCGATGTAACATGAGTAATTTTCTGATGACGAGTAATTTCCTGGCGTAATTTGTTGAAGATTACATTACGATTACACTGATTCACTTACATTCACCGAAGTGATACGGGTAATTTTCCTTTTCCCTAACAGACAGTTTGCTTATATAAAATGCCAAATATGAAAACAAGATTTCTCTTTTTATTTTAAGAAAAAAAAAGTAAAAAAAAATAAATAAATATTGATTGGATTTCTGCATATAAGAATGTAATTATATCCCCCCTCCCCTCCCAAAAAATCCCCTAAAGAAATTATCCTCTAAAACCCCCCTTCAGCCACAAAGTTTTCTTCTAAATCCAGAAATCAGGGAGAAGCCCTCATATCGAAAACACTGAACAATATCCAACCGTTTCTTGTGCCATTTGATCTTTTAAAGAGCGGCTAAATCGAACCATCATCACTCGTCATCGGTGACTGCTATTTAAAGAACAAAAGAAGCTGACGGAAAATCAATATCAGACAAAAGACTCGAGTTCAAAGTGATCTCTCTTCGAATAAAGAAAGAGCAAATTTTATTCAGAAAAAGAGAAAAATAGCGTTTGTCATGCAATTAAATTCTTTCTTTTATGGTTCTCGTAAAAATAATTCCCATCGATAATGAAACAGAATACGTAGATATGAAATAGAAATATTGGGCAACAGAAACAAGCTTTCAATGCGTTTTGGTTATTATCTTTTTTTTCTTCTAATGAACTCTACATTTAACACATCTTAACCCTTTAGCGGACGATGTCCACAAAAAGGACACCTAATTTTAATTCCAAAACTGACAAACGGCACCAAGAATATTTAATAAAATTTTTCGTTTTAAAAACTACGGGAAAATAAGCAAGTTTTTAGTTTCTAATAAATTCTTTTGTAAATTCTGGTGTCAATCGATAATTTCATCATTTTAAAAATAGACTTACTCCGCGCCGGAAAGGGTTAAGCGGGAAACGTGAAAACACGTCTTTTAGATATATGTAGTTCCACCCACGGACGGTACTTTTGCATTTTATGTTTTACATTATTTCTCAAAAAGTAACACAATATTCGTATTTATACAATTATACTACTATATGTATATAAATACTTTGATTAGAAACAATACAATTATTATATACAGTTATATATAATATAAACACTAACAGATAAAATATTTTTGTTTTAAAGTGAAACATGCTAGAGAAACGCCCACAGTGTTGTTTAAAAGATGAAATTTAAAAGAATCAGTAGTACCAACTATATTAATGATATAACGTAAGGGGCGTTTATGTAGCAATCAGAGGTATTGGGCACATTAACCCGTTAACGGTCGCGCCCGATAAGTGTAGGCTACTTTTTTTTAAATTCAGATTGTTTGGTTTCCCCACTTTTTTGAAGTAGAACTATTCACCTTATTTAATAGCAGATAAAATAATGAGAGAATAAAGCCAATTGCACTGGTTTTAAAAAATGGTGGAAATCAAGCAATCTGAATTTTTAAAAGGTTTCCTACACAGCCCGTGAATATCACGGGCGCGAGAGTTAACCCTTTCAGGGGCAAGCACTTGTGAACCTGTAACGTTGAATTTGCACCGGAATTTAGGAAAGAATTTAGTTCAAAATAAGAAAAAGCAATTTTTTAACTTTTTCCCGTCAAAGTTAAAAAGTAAAATTTAATTAAAAGTTTATGGTTCGAATCGGATTAAAAGTAGATGGGATATAATATATCCCACCGCCCCTCAAAGGGTTAAAGGGTTAACCTACATAATACGAATCATTTCCTTTCCCTAGCAGACAGGTTGGTTACATAAAATTCAAGATATAAATATAAGATTTTTATTATTATTTTAAGAGAAATTATAATAAAATTGAAATAAATGCGAAAATTGAATCTAACTGAATTTTTACCTAAGAGTAAAAATTTTTCCACTAAAAAAAATCTAAAAAATGTAGCTTTTCAAAACACTCTCAGCCAAATATTCCTCCATAATAACCCCCTGCACGCCCCTGAAAAATAGACTTAAATAAAAACGTTAGCCACGAATTTCTCACTAAATCTATAGAAAAAATCCCAAAATTGGCAAAACTGGTTCTGTATTCAACATATTCTTGTGTTATTTTATCTTTCAAAGACCAGTCAGTGCTAAGCAGCAGAGCCTGATTACAGAAACGCCATATGGAGCAGCTGTAACAGTCAGGAAATACAACTTTTTTTTTTTTAATAGTGATCTTTATCTTCTATAATCGTAGATATTCTACTGGTACTCTAAAATCAGTCCAATTAAATAAGAAGAATATTATTATTCGGAAATAGTGGTACTGAAAAATCCCAGAGTTTGTAATAAACTCAGGGGGATCCAATCCCCAGTAATTCCATAATGTTTCTCGAAGAACTGTAATAATGCTTACCGGGAACAAATATCTGAATCCAACACTGGTGGCCTGGGGGTCTGTAATAGATAACACTTTGCGATACTTGTTTGGAAAACATAAAATTTGATAAGAAAAAAGAAAAAAAAAAGAAAGAATATCTACATCGAATAATAGAAATGTGTTTAGCCATCAACACTGGGTTCGGGAGTAAAACATGATAAGGGAAGTTTGGTAAAATTTTTCAGATTCTACATGTATAAAACTAATCCTGTCATCCATCATTTTCAAAGTCCAAGTTTTATTTATTACTCAATAGATGCCATCATAATCAAAGATAAGTTTTAGATAAGTGCAAAGAGCTTTTATTATTAAAATTCAAGAAATTCAATAAAACAGGGTTCGTACGCTTTTACCACAATTTCTGAATAGAGTTTTGCACCTTATTTAAATGCAGAAAAGTACTACAAATCCTGCAAAATCCTGCGATTTCTGCTATTTAAATATTAAATAGAGAAAAACTATTTAAAAATTGTGGTAAAAGTGTACGAACCCTGTAAAATAAGCTCTATTGAACTAAAAATGTTGTACATAGTTAAATAAAGGTTTAGTCTTAGAAAAAACAAAACACAAAAAACAGCTGTTTTGGGGGACGCCACAGCTCCCTGAACACAAGGCTTAGGCGTTAACTGAAAAAAGGGCTGCTGCCTTAGGTGGTACGATTGTACGGTCCCTTGTATTTAAACACCACAACTTTCATATAGTTTTACACGCGAGTACAGTTGGTGAAGGCGCTGTTGGAGTGATAGTTGGGTCAGATTAACCCATCTATTACGGAAAATTAATGAGAGCTTGGCACCTCTGAACTATATATAGTTAATATTTATATAAAATGTAAACGAAAAATTAGAAATTCGATATCGATATATTTGCCGTTTCTCTCCCTGTGAATGAATCGTCGAGTCAGTATAAGCAGAAAGAAGCTTCTGCAGAGTATATTTTCAAGTTTTATAAAAAAAAAATTTGCGAATTGTTGAGTACGTTAATTTGAAATAAGTCTTAAATATCTTAGACAAAATGTGATAGATTTGTGTACTTTTCATACTTTTATTACAGACAAATTAATATTAAAAAAGTAAATTTAAAGTTGAAAAACGGCAAAATAAAATATTCTGGAGAATATCAAATGCAGACTATTTAACCCGGAGGAATTTTTATACTTCTGGAGCGAGATTCTGTTTTGAGCCATCAGTTAACAGAAATTCTAAAATCACCCGGGCGCGACATTGTGCTTCCCGGAATAAAAAGAATTCCCCTCTGGGAACGCTTATGTTTTTATTAATCAATGTGTTTTTCAGTCCGCAAGTCGATCAAGTATGCCGTATTTCGCGCGTACAGGCCGCACCTCAGACAATTCTAATTCCTACCAGAATTTATTTTTAATAAAATGTGACTCTCTTCTGCTTAGCACTTATTTGACTTCTTATTTTCAATAAAATTTCCGGTTTGAAAAAGACTTAACTAAGTGCGAAATTACGGTAACTTAAATTTCATTTTTTTTATTTAAAACCAAACATACTGATAATTTTACTCGAGTTTTATAAAAATGTTTCACACCAGAATACTTATTTAAAACTGTTTATAAATATTTTCATTTGGAACTGGTCGAATCACATGTTGCTAACATTATTATCCTTAAACTTTCAATAACCAACTTCTCGCTCCTTCATGGAAATGATTTCTAAAACAAAAATGTTAATTAAAACGCGCTATGATACTGCTCATAATTCCAAATTCACATAATGATCCCTGTAGCAGGCCACATATAATTATGTTTATAATTACAGGCGGCGTAAAAACTATAACACTTTCACTTCAAATTATTTTTGTTTGATTTATATTTTATTTATTTTATGAAAGAATTTCTGGTTCGAATCGAAATATTTTCATTTGGAACTGGTCATATGACCGGTTGTTGGCATATTTAGTGCTAAACTTTCAATAAAAACTTTTTGCTTTTTCATGGAAGTAACTTCTAAATAAAAAAAAATGTATGCAATTAAACCGAGCTATGATGCTGCTCATAATTCCATATCCACATAATGATCCCTATAGTAGGCCACATGTAATTATGTTTATAATTACAGGCGGCGTAAAAACTATAACAGAAAACACTTTCACTTCTGTCACTAACGATCACGACTACAAAATAACACACAGCGAAAAAGCAATAAAAAGAAATTAATGAGAATTCTGAGATAGAAGTAGAAACAATGGCTTCGTCAGACAAACCGCGAAAATGGTTTCACAACAAAATTGTACAAGTTGTGTTGTTTCACGATCACATATATTATTAAAACAAATATGAGGAAGTAGGCTATCTTCGAACTGTCTACGTAAAGTTAATGGTTTGTTGAATGTAAATGATGTATCTATCATTCACATTCAATGCATTTTAGAGCAATGATGGAACACGATGTTTGATATGTCAGTTACTAGATGGATTAACATGTGTTAAGTAGCAATTATATTGAAAAATAATTTCTTTAACTGCTTATTTGCTAGTACTGTTTGGGAAAATTATTATTTAAGTTTTTGATAATAGAAATCAATGATTGTTATCATACATATTTTTGTATCAATGTGTAATTTGGTGTCATGGAAAATGAAGAGCAAACAGCTTATATCTATGCCAGAATATAAAAGAAAGTTAAATATTACAGCTACCACTAAATATCACAACAATAAGTGCAGTAGTTTCAACCTAGTTATAGTTTCAACTAATATCTCTTTTCTAAATACAGGGCTGACACTAACGATTGTTTATCTTTTTGTTGTTACTTCGCCTATCACTATTTCAAAACTATTACCTTTTAAATAGATTTTTAATAATCTTCAAGATAGATTAATGTTGTTTATTAATATTGGCAGACAAAATAATGTAAAAATAATCGACAGTTCTGTAAAAATAATCGACAGTCTCATCAGAGTTCTAGTTTTTGTTTTTTGTATATATTCTTTCATAAGCGTTACTCTTTCTAAACATAATACTATAGTGCTGAATAAAAAATATATACATATATAATATTCGCAATTAGCTAGTAAATAATCTCGAAACTGGTTCCGAAAGTGAAAGTGTCCTAAAAAAAACTGCAACCAATATTGGATAAGTATTCGGCAAGACATCAACTTCAGATATCCTACGCAAAAAATCGTCTACAAATGCGAACGAGAAATTTGAAAAGAACGTGTTTACATTAGCACGCTACTTCGTAGTAAAACATCATAGGCAGGGGTGTGAAAATCTAGGCGCCAATGGATCGATTGCCACCACTAAATTTTTAGTATTCTTTGCCTAATAAGAATACTGATAAAATTTGGGTGAAGTATACTAATAAAATTTAGGGGAAGAATACTTATAAAATTTAGTGGTGAGAATCGGCCTGTTGGCGCCTAATTTTTACATCTCTGATCATAGGATAGACGGCGGTGGATGCTCTCTACCTGATAGATTCCTCATTTTATATAACTTTTATGAAAGATACACTTTACTTAACCCTACAGTGCATGAATTTTTCTTTTAGAATTGTGTTTTTTTATACTTATATTAAGAATTCGGCACCAGAAATTTTAAGACAGGTTTTTAACTTTATTTAGTAGCATATTTACGTTAATTCTTCAGGAATAATATTTCTATATAAATATAGTGGTTGCAAAGAACTTGATTTATTTATTAAAAATTGAATAGAAAGTGTTGCCAATTGGCTACACTATGCACTGTAGGATTAAATCAAGCTATTGTTAAAAGTTTATCAAACAAAACAATCAAACTTTTCCTGCTTACAGAAACTTATTAGTTTTTAATTACCACAAATTTTTTAATACATTTTTCTAAAATTTTGTATGTATCTCATACTTTTTCTGAAGGGACAATATCTTAGAGAATGAATTAAAATAGCTAATGTAAATTCAAATATGTTTATCGATAAATATAAACATATGTATGTATATGTACGGATGATTCAAAAGACCCCCCAAAAAATAATAATTCGAATAGAAAAGTATAGGCAGTAGCACGATGATACAATGAAATGTACAGAAAGACATGGTTTTTAATAAATAAAATTTTATTTCCAGAATAATTACATTAGACACAAACAAGTGACGTTTCAGTTATGTTCAGACAGCAAAGCAGCACGGTTGAGATTACAAATGCTTAATTTAATGGGTGCCTTTACTGAAAGTTGTTATCTGATGTGGCGAGATATTCTGAAGAACACCGAAAGGGATTTTTTCTGTAGTTACTTTGTAGTTACAGTCATATTATTGCTTAAATCAGGGTTCGTACGCCCTTACCACATTTTTTAATAGAATTTTTCTATTTAATATTTCAATAGCAGAAATTGTAAACGCCTCGTTTAATTGCAGGATTTGTAATAATTTCTGCATTTAACCCTTTCAGGGGCAAGCAATTTTGTTCCTGTAACGTCGAATTCACACCGGTATATACAAAAGAATTTAGTTCCAAATAAGGAAGAGCAATTTTTCAACTTTTCTCGTCAAAGTTAAAAAAGTAAAATTTAATTAAAATTTTCTGGTTCGAATCGGTTTAAAATTAGGTGGAATATAATATATCCCACCGCCCCTCAAAGGGTTAAATGAAGCAAAAAATAAAAATTGTGGTAAAAGCGTACGAACACAGTAAATATCGACTAATAACAGCTTTAAAACCACTACAGTGGTAACTCTCGGTGTCGAATGCAGATATTTTGGCAATAACTTTTTTTTTTCTAGCAAACGATCCCATGTCTTTCTGTGTATTTTTCTGAAACCACATTATACTACTGTTTGTACCATTCGAAAACTATAATTTTGAATTTTTATTTCTTTTATGACTTTTGGATCATCCGCTATACAAGGTGATTCACGACAACGTGTACAAATTTCTAGGAGGGGTAGGTCATAAATATCAACACGTATGAACACGGGCAATGTCGGACAGTGTGGCTAGTAGTCCGCTACTTGTTTTTAAAATTAAGATTGCTTGATTTCCACAACTTTTTAAAAATAGTATAATTCGCCTTATTTTCTTATTATTTAATCTGTCATTAAATAAGGCGAATATTTTTACTTTAAAAAATGGGGGGAGGGGGGCAATCAAGCAATCTGAATTTAAAAAAAGAAGTAAACTGGCAAGAGTCATGTAGGGTTGGAAACGGCAAACAATGATGCATTATAGCGGAGTTTTTTAATTCAGAAATTCCGAAAAAAAAAATTATTTCTTTAATGACCTATATTCTGTGATTAAATAAAGCAAAAATTATTACTCGCAATTTCTGGATAAAACATCCACTTTCGTTTTTTGACACAATAAACTAAAACTAGGGTCTAAACACCACTTTTCCGTGCTAAAATATATGATTTATATAATCGAACTTTGGAACAATGGAACAATTTAGTTAGCAGCATGGAATATCTAGTTGTGTACCAACTGAATTTCCAGGTTAAAGGTAATTGACTTGCGAGGCAAAAGGTAGCCGAAAGAAATTTAAAAAGTTAAAAATTAAATAAAAATATTTACAAATATAATAATGAGATAGAAGTATAACAAAAATAGTAAATAAAGTAAATAAAAATAAAAAATAAATTTCCATTGGATCCAAAAAAATGGCAGACGAAATCTACCGAGGGTCAAACCAATCTCAAAAAAAAAAAAAAAAAAGAAAGAAAAAAAAAGAAAAAAAAAAAGAAAAAAAGAAAAACAGACTCTCTTCAGAGACCATATATTTAGTTTAAAAGTTACAAAGTAATAACATTAAAAAGCCAATATGTAGACTAAAGTTTATATATATATATGGAACAATGTAGTGAGCATCATGGAATACCTAGTTGCAGTCAACTGAACTTCCAGGTTAGAGGTAATTTGACTTGCGAGGCAAAAATGAGCCGTGAGAAGTTTAAGAGTTAAAATTTAAATAAATAAAAATAAAAATAAATAATTTTTTAAATGTAATAAAAAATTAATAGAGTATAACAATAATAGTTAAGAAAAAATGAAAAAGAAAGAAACAATTCCATTAGATCCAAAAAATGACAGACGAAACCTACTGAGGGTCGAACCCATCTCATAAAAAGAAGAAAAAAAGACTCTTTACAGAGACCATACATTAAGTTTAAGTTTAGAAAAGTATTAACATTAAAAGAAGAGAGGTTAAAGAAGATATATATATATATATATATATATATATATATATATATAAGTTTATATATATATATATATATATATATATATATATATATATATATAGAGAGAGAGAGAGAGAGAGAGAGAGAGAGAGAGAGAATTAATAAAACGAAGATTACTGTTAAAAATTAGTGGTGTCCAAAAGTTTTCAGTAGCGAAGCAAGCAAACTTTTCATGCCTGAGCGGCGTTCGAGCTGTTAAGCGGTTAAATAACCTCTCCCTCTCAGAAGTGTGTACATGCGATAATAAATCACCCTGTACATGTATAATCATAAGCAAAATGCATGTTCAATATGAATAATTGAAAATTGAAAATATTTATACTATTACTGATGATAATTCATTTCTGCTCCAAATGTATATCTGAATATCGATTTTAGCTACTAAAATGCATTTTTAAATGTAACATCCTTGATTTATCATTTTCCAATATATCCTTTTTACATTTTTAAATTGGGTTACATCCTTAACCATAATAACTATCAATCATTTTTTTCTTCTTTTCAGGTGACCGTCCGAAAGGTTTCATGGAAAACTTGGTGACCACCATTGTCAACAATGTCCAGGTGAGTGGACCGTGACCACAGCGATGTCTCCTTATGCTGTGACCTAGTTTGGGGCCTTAGAAACTATCGCTTTTCTCGCAGATTATAAAAGAACAATTTTTTTCCTTCAAAAATGAAAACAAATTGATTTGTGAAATATCCGATATTGAGACAAATTTTTAAAAAAACATATACGTGAGAAGTAAAGTTAATTGAATGTTTTTATCATTTGTAACGTGAAAGAATATTTTGATTTTTGGTAGAAAGTACGTACGTTGCGAAGAAATAATGCTGATTTCAATGCATTTCGAAATACACACTTATTTATACAGGATTCGTACGCTATTACCACAATATTTTAATAGAATTTTTCTACTTAATATTTAAATACCAGAAATTATAGAGGAAAATGAAGGAAGATTAATTGCAAGATTTTTAATACTTTTCTGCATTTTATAAGTCGAAAAATTCTATTAAAAAATTGTGGTTTTTACCACATTTTTTAAATTTTTTTAAAAAAATTTTTAATTAAAAAATTGTGGTTTTTACCACATTTTATTTATTTTTTAATTTTTTTAATTAAAGTAAATGTTTAATTTTTTAATTTTTTAGTAGCGTACGAACCCTGTTATATACCGGGTGCGCCATAAGTTCGTTAAAACATTGAAAATTCGTTAAAAAGAAACAAATGATGCTAAAAAATTGCGGTTTTGCAGGAATGGGAGTAGGGAAAGATCGGGTTTTTTTAATGACAAAAAAATTTTGGTTAAAAAATTACAGATAGATGACGCTGGTATGCACCAATCTTGTCTTTTTTTTATGTAATAGCATGGTATTCCGTTAATGTTCATTTTGATTCTCCATTTCTCAGGGACCTATTTCTTACAAAACACGAGTTAATCGAACGCCACTGTCGTCGAACCAATATGATCTATACATGTGGTAAACAGTTACTTTGTTTAAATTCATCTGGAAGATTTTCTGAACATTGATAGAGAACGGTTGATAACAACCGAATGAAATTATTTCACAGCTCAACCTATCAATCCGTCAAGACAGATTTTTTAAAGAGAAAGTAAAAATAAATTCTTAACTGAAGACCTGAGTGGAAGGAAATGTTACGTAAAAAAAAATTAAATTTTGAGAAGATTGAAATGAAAGCTTTTTATTGTAAATTTTATTGATATATATATTTTTTTTTGGCAACATATGAAGGGGTTAGAATGACAGTAGAGTAAGTCAAAATTTAGGGATTTGAGAGATGAAGGGTTTTGTGAAACTTGTTGTATCACCGTTGCATTGAGTGTTCCAATTTTTTTTGCCCTCTAGTGACTCCTTAAGTGAACTATGACTTATTTTACTGGAACATTGAACAGAAATTAATATATGTTGAGTGAAAATATGATTATCTCGATTTTCAAAATTTTTGACTTACTCCACTGTCATTCTAACTCCCTCGTATACGTGATGCATAGACCTCTCACTTATACGTGATCGCATAGTTGCCAACCTCCCGATTTTTTGAATACCAGTAAAATCATACCAAATTTTTCGCTTTATTAAATAGCAGAAATTGCACGTATTATGTTGCCTCTAGTGGTTGCTTCAAAGACAGAAAATAAAATGTGATCGTAAAAAGGGCAACAAACAGGTTCTTCTAAAAATTACTCTGAAGAGATTGTAAAAAGAGAAAATAACTAAATAATTTACAGTACCTTGAAATAAGTTGACACAAGACGTTGTTAACGTTGAACATGAGGTTTTTTATTAGGGATTCATTGAAGTTGGGTTGGCTCCAAGATACTCTGTGAGGTTCTCTGCAGTCCAGGGTTTGTTTAAAATTCACAATATTTCATGGTGATTAGATCATATCTTATGATCAAGTAAATATCTTTTTACAAGGTGTAAATATTAACGATGTTTTATCAAAATGTTTCATAAAACTGCAACTATGAAAAATACACGCGGATCCGCAGCGACGAACGCCGCACGCCCGCGGACCGCACCAACGAACGAACCTCTGTGTGTGACGATCCTAGTAAGACTGTCCCAAGTAACTGAATGAGAGAATCGAAGCACCCGCGACTTCGGCAGCGCGCGCATGCGCAGACCAACGAAGTGCCGTCCTATCGAACGCACGTAGCTGAAAGACGTGACGTCGCGATGGGGGGCGGAGCTAACGATTGCGGGAGGAACGGTAAGAAGGAGAAACAAACACTACAGTGTCAGAGGAAGGAAGATGAGTTACATCCAACAATTAAAGTGTACAATGAATTTAAAAAGGAAAAATATTGGAATAAAATAAATGAATGCTGAATTCAGAGTTCAGATGACAAAATGGAAAGTGATGAATGTTAATTAAATTAGATTAACTGGGAGAATTGAAATTAAAAATATATCGCAACACGATATATTACTCCCCCAACAACACAGACAAAGAAAACTGAAAGCATGGAAAATGCTGGAAATTCCAAGACATTAAATGTGGAATGAAACTAAAAAGATTGATTCTACCATACCAAATCCAAACATCAACTCCTATGAGATTGCCAATTGTCCCGCACGGTTAGTGCTGCGAACAATCCCCTCCAACTGAGCAACGGCTGCAGAAGATGACGATGACTGCCAACGAACCTACAAATACAATATGTACTGAGTGTGTGTGTCCACCAGGTCATCGCAAAACGGGATGGAGAGTAGCGTGTGAAAAGAGTTGAACAAATGTACTGTGAAAAGGTGTACCCAAATTCCAAAACAACCAGGAGGTAAAGATGGAATGAATGGTGCTGTGACACAACACAACATTCAGAATCAAAACAAAGAAGTTTACAACAATCGAAAAAAACTAAGATTAACTGCATACTATAAAAAAATGTGATGAATGAAAATGTGTCCTAAAAAGATGATTTTCACTGTTCTGTATCCTGATACCAGCTGAGGATGCAGTCGCTAAACAGAGAAATCACAGAAAAGAAAACCGAACAATGTTGAGAAAAAATGTGGCAAAAAGAATAAAGCTTCTTTAATATAATATGTTATCATTGATGAGATACCCAAAATATGACGCAAAGGTCATTTGCAAGAAAATTGAAAAAAAAATGTGTGTAAAACAATTCTGACAACCTTGAACCCATTATAGAACACTAAAATAATAAAAATCAAACTATGCTGCACAAAATAGAATATCACCTCTTGCGTGTCTATCCTGTGACGTAATGTCACCACTAAATTATTGAACTATTGAAAATGTGGAAGAATGTGATAGAATAAAATGGAAACATAGAATGAATCTCAAAATACAATGGAACATATGAAAACAAGTTCAAGAAATAACAAAATTGAAAAAATGACTAACACTTACCAAACAAACGACTGAGTTGAAAACAATTGCAATGTAGAATACTACGTGTTAAAAAAAGATGAGAACTGCATGTCGACAGTGAGATGAAAACTGTGTGTCGCAACGTGAGATGAGAACTGCGTGTTGCAACGTGAGATGAGAACTGCAGAGACCCATCAGAAGCATCTGGAATTACATGGGGCACATACGATACCCGACAGGTGGGTAGCTCTGAAACTTATTAGCACTAATATGGACATACAAGTTACAAAAAAATTCATATTTATAAATTACAAATGTCATTTACACAAAAGAATTTAAATATGAATTTACATAAAACTAATATTTCTTCATAAAAATACTGGTATGAAAAAAATCGGGAGGTTGGCAACTATGGGCCCATGTTTAGTAATTACTTTTACGTACCACAATTTTAAAACAGTTAAATTCGATTAATAAATTCTGTGATTAAAGAAGAAAATTACTTTAAAAAAAACTGGTGCTAAAAAATAATTACCGTGTAGCGCGTATAAGTTAGAGGTCACTGTATTTAATGTGTTAACAGTTGGTACTAAACTCCACCAGAAAAACTTATTGACATTTCATCTTCAAATATTAAAAATAATATAATTTAAATTATTAAGTATTAAAATTTTAAATATTAATAAATGTCTCAGAACTTCAAGGCTAATTGAATTTATTTTACTGTTTAACCCTTTGATTATGGGCCAAGATACTATTTTTATATTCAATCGTTGCACAGTTTACAAAAAAAAATTTGTTGTGGATATATGTTGAAAATATCCCACTATAAGTGTATGGATTATTGGTATAAGTGTATAAGAGATCATTTTTCAAATGGTGCTGTGAATAGAATACAAAAATAATCCACTGAGACGCATATATCCCAACCCATAGTCAAATTTTTAACACTATTACATGAAACAAATTTCAGCCATCATTTGCTAGAATTTATGACACAAACACGTATTTTACTACAATCAGATAGTGTATTTAATCGTTTTTCCGCTTGTGTTACGTCTATGCAATGCATGACGATTTGTTCTTGTCTAGATGTATTTATCTTTCCTAAAAAAAAAATTATAATATTTTGTGACGCCCTGTATATACAATATTTGGCCAGTATTCAATCGTAACTGATAAATATATCTTACAAAAGAAATTAATGAGTGTTTCTAATTTTCATACTTAAATAAAAGTATATATTTTTTTGCTATGAAATGCAACCTTATGAGAAAGTTTACTTGTATTTTTAAATTCAATGAAGGACTACGACTGACGACTATTTTTAAATTTTATTTCAATAATTATAATAATTTTTGTATAATAATTGTTAAATAATAATTTTTGTAGTAGATTTCTCTGGCATATTTTGTAGAAACTTATCATGAAGGTTATTGTTGGCTCCCGCTTGTTCTAAAGAGTATCCACCTGTTTTCATAGCATAGCTGTTTGATAATCTGATATTTTATTCATAGGTATCTCTTCAAAATGTGCACGTACGGTATGAAGATACCGTTTCTACTAGCGGTGCTGTATCTTGTGGAATCGTTCTTCAAAATTTGACAGCTGTCACTACGAACAGCAGATGGAAGGCCTGTCAAATAGATGCTGACGCAAAGAGCTTGTTCAAGGTGAGATGTATATGTAATACTGTTGTAGATCTTAAACACTAGGCACGGACTTCTATAGCAATCTATTGCCTATGTGATGACTCAATGTATTTTTCTAATGCAATGCAGCCGTAATAGATAATTTTCTTTTGTTAAATACACCATTGAAATGTAGGACATTTTATTATTAATACTGAAACACTAATTTCATAGATTTACGGAACAGATTATTTTCTTTTGTTAAATACACCATTGAAATTTAGGTCATTTTATTATTAATATTAAAACACTAATTTCATAAATTTACACTGGGTGTAAATCTTGCTTGGTTCGTAATATTTGTCTAAAAATTTTAACCATTACCTGAAAGTCGAAATCTGACTTTTAATTCTTTATCCCATCCACCTCTCAGCAGAAGTCATATTAAGTACTATACCTTCTACATGTTAACTTTATTTATGTTTTTTTTTTAGGATTTGTGTTTATCTTAGTGTCATTAAGGGATAATTCAAACACTATTCATCTTACCGTGATATTCTAACTAAAAAAGAATCTAATAATGTAAGAATTATTTCTGGACATCCATTTTAAGCCTGGGCAGATGGATGGAAAAAATTTCGCAAGTTGAAAATAGCACCCTCTTACGACCGGCAGTCTTTTTGCATGCTGAAAAATTAAAAGTTCAACCATATAACTCACAAAGAGTAATTGCGACATATTAATGCAGATAAAAATGTATGAATAGATCATGCGTGGGTTCTGGATTGAAAATCCACACAGACGTAATGTCAATCAGATGGAGTATGGAACCTACGAATTACTTGTAGCTATTGTGTTTTCGCGCAAACTTTTGCTTTGAAAATTCGTCGCTGCAGAGGAAAGTGGCGCTCATATACGCGAACAAAATTTCCATATTGTATGCCAGCAGTGCATTTCTGTTTTGACTACCAGACGTAGGAAAGGAAAGTATGCGCCATTTAAATTTAATAGCGCTAGTATGTACTATTAAATTTAACACGTACTGCAGATACTCTAAGTATAATCTCTCCGATTCTAATCTATTTGATTTAACCCAGTAATATCAAACGAAGAAAAAAGATCCTTTATTTGCTAATATTAATATTTATAGTCATTCAAATATGCATAAGTTCCAACTTTCTGGGGTTTTTTTTAAAATCAGTTTTATATATTTTGAACGAAATCATAATTTTTTTTTTAATCTTCCTTGGATGCAGTAGAATAGCAAACCTTTTAGTTCACTAAATAAAAGTTTATGGTTGCAATGTATTTATTTGACTTGAAAAACCCAGACGTTTGACAGCTATGAATATGTATTGAAAAAGATAGTTTATTTGAATTCTATCAAAAATCAACGAATCAAAAGATTCGTTACATAATAAAGTTAATAATGTGTAATTAATAGTCCAAATATGTTAACTGATTATGTACATGGGTTTAAATAGTTCGCTCCCTCAAATACGTGATGTTTATTAACCAAATAGTTTTTTTGTAATTTATCAGGCCTTTTTTTTATAATGTTTAAAATAAGATAATTTTTTACCTGACTTTTGTTTATGCATAAAAAAATCTTAAGCTTATTTGCTACAATTTATAGTTTTTCAAAATTATGTTTAAGAAGTGAGTGACCTTTAAATGTAACGCATAAATTACAATAACACATAATGAAATTTCTTACCTGAAGAATAAAAGTCAAATTGTTATCTTGAAAAGTTATGTTTTCATTTAATCCCTTTGCTAATTGTAGCGTGTGACATGATTAGCTGAATATCACTTTCATATGCATGTTTACAGTGAATTTCATTATTTTATGCGGAATTTTGTTTTGTGAACGGTAACAGATATTTCTTGATGATTTCTGTTGTCTAAAGAAAATTATCTTATACAATTTTCCATGAAATTATTTGAATTTTAAATATGTGAAATGCATAATCCATTACATTATATAATCATTTTTAGACTATTAACGTTTAAGAATTTAGGGCAATGTACTTGTTTGTTATTGGTACACTATTATTTACTCCGAATTCATACTTTGGAAATTTTTAAAATCTTGTTTCTCAAATTCTGACTAATTTGACTTTCATTAAGCCTAAGTCGGAGATGCAGAGGTGCCAAGCTCTCATTAATCTTCCGTAATATGTCGGTTAATTTGATCCAGGTTTAATACGTTTCGCACCAGAATTTTTTTAAAGAAATGAAATTAAATGGATTCCACGTAGAAACCTGAAATTAAATAAATAAAGATTCGTCCAATAATTTTTCTGGTTCAAAGCGTTGTTAAACTGAGTTAGATTAAATCACATATTACGGAAGATTAGTTTGAGCTTGGCATCTCTGCGCGTATGACATACCCAGGTTGTGTACGGTTTTATAATTGCCACCACTATTTTTCGAAAAGTAATCTTTAACTTACTTTATCGCAGAATTTTCAACTACACTTACTTTATCGCAGAATTTTAGTCTCCGACTAAATAATATAACAAGTATTTGTATTTATTGCTTACAAATTAAACTAGTCGTTGGGGGCCACCGTAATACTTACCTATCAGTGATATGCATAATATAAAATATGAAAATAAAACATGTGTAAACTTATAAAATGCATTGCAATTCGTATAAAATCGAGCTTGATGACGTCATAAACTTTAAACACTCTATTACTGAATTGTGCAAAATAAACATCCTTATAACTCCAAAACTAATAATCCTATTAACTAACGGTTTATTGCGTCGGATTAAGAGTCTCATTTCCAATTAAAATATATATTTGAATTGATATTTGGATGAAATACAGGGTCATGAAAAATCGAAGAGTGTGTAAAATAGGATTCCAAACATCTCGGCAACTCATTATCCGACTGACTTCATTTCTTTATGCAAAATTTGTTTTTTTTATTGTCTTTTATATTCTCTCCTTAAAATAAACAATTTCGAAAATTTGGATATACCTTTTATCAGAACGAATATTTCGAGAGTCCGAAAAAAATTGTTTCGGATAATCGAGGTTATTGAAATTCAATAGGTTTCTTCCCATTATTACATACTAAGTACATCCCAAATTGCAAGTCTCTATCTCAATTTTTCGGGAGATAGAGCGTTTACAGACACACAGACACACAGACGGAAGGCAAATTTTTTTTTCTAAAAATATGTTTTTCGGAATCTCCAGTGTCTGAAACGTGTAAATCCGTCAAAAATTTTTTTCGATTTTCAAAACGATTACAAGACTTACCCTACGATTACAAGACTACGTATGATCGGTAAGTAAAACCATTCATAGTCTGGGTATGCGCGATTTCTCGCAGGTTAATCGCTCTTGCTGTTCAGTTCGAGCAATATTTCTTTTTGCATTAAGTATTTTCATTATTCCATTTCTTTTTTTTTCTTTATAATTCATTCCTTTCATATTTGCTAACTAGATTTCTTTCAAATATGTTTACGGAGTCTTCTTGGTCCGATCATTTCTAAGGCATACTAAGTAGCTTTTTAGTTCCGCATGGCTAACACGCTCAGAAAACTGGTGTGAGTGTGTGTGGTGTGTGTGTGTGGGGGGGGAGTATTAGTTAATAATGTTACATTCAGTCCTAGGGTTGTGTCTGACGTGTATATTTTTTTAAAAATTGTTGTCTAAAAATCAGTGTTCAAAATTAGCGGTCTTTAGTCGTTAAATACAACTAAATTATTGCATTTGACGACTACCAAATTACTCTCGGTCGTCAAATTTGACGCCTAGCTTTTTAAAAACATTTATTATTTGTTATTTTAATGGTTAACACACACATACACACACAAAAAAATAATAAAAACAAATAAAATTGTGCACTTTTTTATTTTATTTTAACGAGATTCAAACGTAGATGTATCATTATTTTTTTTTCACTAAATTCATTTGTAATTATTAAGATTGGATAACATTTTGTTTTACATGATTAAGTGCGTTTTTCTATTAACACTTTGCCGTCCGGTGGCACCATAGTGGTGTCGTACGTAAAGTAACTTAATTTTATTCCTTAAATGCTACATTGACACCAGAATTTTGGAATGAAAAATTCCCTTTTATCAAGTACGTGAAAGAAGAAAAAAAAAAAAAAAAGATTTTACTTATTTTCGAATAAATTTCTTTCTAAATTCTGGTGTCAATCAATCATTTCAACTTTTTACGAATAGATTAATTTTTACGAGACATGCGGACGGCAAAGTGTTAATTTCTAAAACTGCTTTACATACGTTTTACAGTTGTTTCAATTATTATAGCCTTGGAGATTAAGAACTGCAATAATTTTAAATAAAACAAAATATTCGTGTTTTTCTTTCTTTTTTTTTTTTTTTTTTTTTGTAAAAGTAGCAAACAATATTAGTTATGTTAAAAATAAATTTTAGAAATTGCAATTAATTTTTTTTATCTGACACCTAAGATATTTGCAGTAGGCGTTATTTGACGCCTACGTTTTATTTCCAAATTTCTGTCACTACCAAAAATACCAAGCGACACATTAACGCTCATCTTATTTAATATTAGAACAGTCAGACATTTTACTCAAGTTTTATATATTTTACACCATAATTCTTATTTAAAACTATTTAACTTACTTTGAAAAATTTAAAAACTACGAACCAAAATACCGTTACCTTATTTACCTTGTTTCTGTGTGATTTAGATTTAACTTATTTTATGAAAACATTTCTGATACGAGAAAAAAAAATATTTATTTGGTGCTGACCAAAATGGCAGGTATAGCCATTCTAGAGTTAAAATGTCAGAAAACATCAAGCCGAAGGATAGATAACATTTGTCTTATTTTATGCAGAAAAATGTCGAACGAAGAGATAGCGATTGTCTTTATCTTATGTGGAAAGTTGCGTTTTAATAATTGGAAATGATGATGCACCCTATAAATCATCAAAAATGATAAGCAAAATGCACTACTTATATGGTTTACATAGGCAAACGAATAAGGATCTACGAACAAAATCAGTAAAGTTGAGCGCGGTGGCTTAGGAAGAATTCAAATGTTTCGATAGTTACATGTCAATATCAAATATACTGGCACTTTGCGACATGAAGTCGTAACAGCACGATTGCAGCAATCAAACGGTAAAAATATCGGGATACAGTTTATTTGCATCTCTGTATCTTTGCATTTCCTATAACGCTCGTTTAGTTATTAATGAAATATTACTTAACACTTGACGATAGTGTCTGTGTTGTCTGGTTGCTAACCTTCCACTTTTCTTCAAGTTAAATAAACATATTTTGAACCAGGAAATATATATAATGAAATGTTTGTTGCTTCTGTGTGATTATGGCTGGAACACCACACATATAATCAAATTCAAATAAAACCAAAAGTTTTGACTCAGATATTTCATGTTTTCTTCTTTTATTAGAAACTGGAAAACTTAACCCAAACACCTTGAACATTTTTTGTTGGAATTTTTTTTTCAGAAATCAATTAATTTTGTCATTTTTTATGTTGTAAAGTTTGTTTTAAGTAAACACATATAATATATCGTGAAAATATTTAAATTCAAAATTAACTTAGAAGTAAATCATTGTCGATTGGTTTTTATTGAAATATGTGTTAAAAATAAAGTCCCATGCTGCAAACCTTTCGCAAACATTTATTGGAATGAGATATTGAATTTACTGGTGTATTGCAGGATTCGTACGCTTTTACCACATTTTTAATACACTTTTCTGTCTTTTTTAAATGCCAAAAAGTATTATAAATCCTACAATTAAACGAAGCGTCTGCAATTTGTGCTATTTAAATATTGAATAGGAAATCTATTAAAAAATTGTGGTAACAGAGTAGAAACACTGCATTAGAAAGAAGTCCTTCCAGACATAGATTGTCCAAGACTTCAAAATGTCTAAATTCATCACTGGTCTATCAAACTTTATGAACATTGCCAATCTGAAAGTCTTCGACGCTAGTTTTGTCAGCTTTACCTCTTATTTAACCCTTAAATGCCAAGAGTATCAAATTTGCAACACTTTTTATTGAACTTTTAATAAATAAATCAAGTTCTTCGCATCCACTATATTTATATCGAAATATTAATCCTGTAAAAATCACTTAAATATGCTACTAAATAAACTCAAAAATATATCTCAAAATTCCTGGTGTCTAATCCTTAATATAAGTAAAAAAGACACAATTGTAAAAGAAAAATTCATACATTGAAGGGTTAAGGATTAGACACCAGAAATTTTAAGATATACTTTTAACTTTATTTAGTAGTTTATTTATGTGATTTTTTTAAAGGATATTTTGATATAAATATAGTGGTTGCGAAGAACTTGATTTGTTTATTAAAAGCTAAATAAAAAGTGTTGCAAATTTGATACTCAAGGAATTTAAAGGTTAAAATATCTATCTCGTGCTTTAAGACTAAACAAACCAACAACCGGTCTTTTGACCGGTATCGAATAAAAATATGTCTATTCAAATCATCATAAATATGTTTATAAAAGGAACGAAATATAAATCAATCAGAAATAAGTTATATAATTAAGCAGTTTTAAATAAAAATTCTGGTGTAAAATATTTTTTATAAAACTTGAGTAAAATTTCCGGTATGTTTGATGTTAAAAAAGAACAGAGGATGAAAAATGTCCAGTTGAATTTCTCGAAGGATTGTAAATATTAATTAACCCTTTCCGGCGCGGAGTAAGTCTATTTGTAAAATGATGAAAAAATGGACTGACACCAGAATTTGTAAATGAATTCATTTGACAATAAAAACTTGCTTATATTCATGTACTTTATAAAAGATAAATTTTAATTAAGTATTCTTGGTGCCATTTGTCAGTTTTGGAATTAAAATTAGGTGTCCCTTTTTGTGAACACTACCCGCTAAAGGGTTAAGCATTGATCGTTTGTGAACAAGACTACTAATGCATGCTTTTAAAGAAGAGTTGGGATCTAGTCTTTTAATTCACAGAGACACACACACACACTGATATATATATATATATATACAATTAATTCAATTGTAATAATTATAATTCAATATATATGTATATTTCAATTTCAATCATGATTGAATTCTTCATGATTAAATTTCGTAAGATTGAACATTTAGTCGACTAATGAATTGACTAAAAAAGTAATAGATTAATGCCAAGCCTGATCACCATACCCGACAGAGAACTTACACTGCAAGTTCGAGCACCAATCTTGCCCTTTTTTAAATAAAATAGTTTGTAATAGCATATTAAAATTAAAAAAACATTTGTTTATGCTGAAATGTCATACACATAGGTGCCAACCTCTCATTAATATTCCGTAATATGCGGGTTAATTTGACACAGGTTTAACACGTTTCGCACCAGAAATTTTTTTAAGAAATGCAAATAAATAAATTCCACGTAGAAACCTGAAATTAAATAAATAAAGATTCATCCAATAATTTTTCTGGTTTGAAGCGTTGTTAAACTGGGTCAAATTAATCCGCATATTACGGAATATTAATGAGAGGTTGGCACCTATGCATACATGAGACATAATATTTCAACAAAGAAATGCTTATGAAATTTATGTAAGTCTAGTATTTCAACATAGGTAATTAAGGTATTTTAACCCCTTGAAGGATGGTGATTCCTTTTTGGACCAATTAATTTTAATTCATGAATGCCACATTGCCACAGGAATTTCTGGAATGAAAATTTTCTTTTTATTAAATGCGCGAGGAAAAGCTATTACTTATTTTTTCAAATAAATTTGTTTGTAAAATTTTGGAATCATTCAATCATTTCAACAATAAATTTCAATCATTTCGAATAAGATGTACTTTGCAACTGAAGAGGTTCATTTTTTTTCTTTTGGTTAAAAAAAAAAAGAAACAAGTTGGAAATTGTACGTTAAACGTGACAAATGCAGTGCGTTCGTTTCGTGCTATAATTAGTTTTACAATGTAAAGGGTCATCGTTATTAATTCAGTGGAATAAATTATATCGCTAAATAAGGATGCCTCCTTTTTTTTCTTATTACGCATGTCATTTTTACAGATGCGATTTTTTTTCCGACATCAGATAGCGCTGTAAAATTCACCATGGAGATCTTGCTTTGCGAATGATTACCTCCATGGTTTAATATTTTTATGACTAACAATGAATGAATCTTTTGTTTATTTACTTTAATGGATTGAGATATTCGGCTGTTAACCTAATTTTCACTGAAGTTATCTATACATTTTTTAATATAACTCATCTCTCAAGCAAACTATTTTTTTTCAACGATCTTTCTAAAAATGTAACTTTTATGCACGTTTGTTCGAAAAAATAATTTTGAATAAAAATGGCCGCTTGGCATATGGAATAAGATGTGGTTAGCCCGTATTTCTTTTCCTCAGTCACATGACTTGCGCTTTTACTATATAGATTACGTACGATAGGATTTAATAGAATAAAGAAAACTTTTATTAATATCTTTTTAAGTTTTGATTCTTTTTTCATAAAATTTGAAATGACTCGATAAAATTCTGCAACGATTATATATATTACTTTTCAAATCATTCGGTTGGGTAGGTTTTGCACCGTTACATGCGGACGGACCAGACGGCGACTATAGGTGCTACATGTTTATATAATTACGAACGCACCTAAAAAAAAAAGAAACATTGTTAAAATTAATAATTTGTTGGGAGATTTCTTGTCATTATAATATTACATCTGTTTGTATGCCATTGCAATTTCACTCCAGAGAACTCCTAAAAAAAAGAAACATTGTTAAAATTAAGTATTAGATATCTGATGCACATTTCTTAAAAAAGCATAACAATAGTATTGTTCACTATTCCACATTTGTTGGGAGATTTCTTGTCATTATAACATTACATCTGTTTGTATGCCATTGCAATTTCACTCCAGAGAACAAATTACTCACATTCCAATGGGTACAAATTAGCATAGTTCTGCGATTTAGCATTCCATTTCCACGTCTGTCATCTAATGAAAGAGAAAGCTGCACTTATCACGGCGTCTAATTTTTACCCATTATCTTGGATGGATAGCGTGAAATTAGCTTAATTCAATGTGTCACCAAAAGCTTGACTCGAGATTCAGTGTTTATTGTGTTTGCATGAATGCAGAAAATGAGTGTGAAGACATACACTTACTACAGTTTCATGACTGACATTTTTTATGTTCTGCTAAGAAGATGGCAAGAATTTTTGTTGTAATTCTGTGATAAATTACGTAGCATGAATAAAGGAGGTTGTTATTTATATTTAGGTTTAAAGCATAAAGAAAATTAATTTAAATACTCCTATAGACATCGGTTTATGATATTTAAATAATAATTCTTATTGTTGTTGTTGCTCTTAGTTGCGATGGTATTATTCAAAGCTTGTATTCCAAAGAATATTATTATTATTATTATTATTATTATTATTATTTTAACTTGCATTCTTGCATTATACCTAGACTGCTGGATAACAAACACTGCAGTCGACGAAATGCTTCTTTCAACAGATTGATTTCAGTGCGATAATTTCGAAAATGGTTGTATTTTTACAGAGATAATGTTTCATTGTTTATAGATACAACTGTATGATCAGCACGAAAAATCAAAATTTTATTATAGTTAGATTTCCACCAAACTAAAATATCTTTATAGACACGTTTTCTGTACATTAACCTTTAGAGAAGCAGTGGGAAATATACGCCCCGCTTTATTTAATTCCAATTGTCACTTCTTACCAGAAGACCCTTTTTTAACAAATTTTCCTTTTATAAGACACATTTTTAAAAAAGGTATTTATTTAATTATTTATTTTCAGATTCATTTATTCGTGAATTTTTGTGGCAGTCAATCATTTCAGCATTTTAGAAACAGAATTATTTTGTCCGTGAAAGGATTAACACACTTGCATCATTAGAGCATATATACGTGCATTTCGGAAAATTCTTTTTTTATTCAGAAATCAAGAGCTGACACCAGAAATTCAAATAGTAATTTTTGTTTTACTTCATGACAGACTTTTGATTACATAAAGTAAAAATTATTTTTTCCGAACTTCCGGTATATCTTCGTTATTTCTGAACGAAAGGGAAATTCCTGAAATACATGCACGTACTCGATAATGATACAAATGGGTTTTAAGCTTTGTTAGAAATTTAGCCGTTCCATGCATCTGAGCATTGTCGAGAATTTTACCATACTAGACAGCTTTCAGTTTATCAGAAAGTTTGCATACAATACAGAGCATAAAGGCTTTTTATGTTCAAAATATCATTGTTAATACTAAAAGCATCAGACATATTTTGCCTATTTCTTAAAAACTTTAAAATAAAACTGCTGTTACAAATTTATTGGATGTTTATTAATTAATATTTCGTTATATTCTTCATTTCTATATCATTATAAATCCCAGAAAAAAAAACGAAATGCTCACGTTCCAGTGAGTACAACTTAATATAGTTTTGCTGTTTAACATTATTTTTCCACGTCTATTACCTAATGAAAGAGAAAACTGAATTTATCGCAGCGACTAATTTTAACCCATTACCTTGGGCGGATCGAGTGAAATTAGCTTAATTCAACTTTTCACAAAGAGCTTGACTAGAGATTCAGTGTTTATTATTTTCTTATGGTTTCAGAAAAGGAATGTCAAAACAGTGATACATATTGTGGTTAGAGTTTAACAACTGACATTTTTAATTTTCTGTTAAAAAAATAACTCAACATTTTCACGTCTGATAAATAAAAGTCTTTAAATAAAATATCACATTTAATCAGACATAAAAGTTAAAATTACATAAAATACAATTAAAAATAAAAAATTACATGCAAACGTTTCGGGCTATAATTTAGCCCCTGGTTCACTCGTAAATAGACTTCGCCAATTAATTAATCTTGTGTTGTTCCACCTGAATATACGATCATACTCGACCATAATGTAGGTTCGTTGAAGTTTTCAAGTTTTAACTAGTTAAACTATTGACTGTAAAAATGGTTGAAAATTCTCCAGTCGGCGTATGTAATTGCACTGATGAGGGGCTAGATTATAGCCCGAAATTTTTGCATGTCATTTTTATCTTTTTATTGTATTTTATGTAATTTTAACTTTTATGTGTGATTAAATGTGATATTCTGTTAAAAAACCCATCAAAATTCCGGTCACATGCAATCAATTCCGGTAATTACTCAAACCAATGTTCTTTGTCAATATCAAGATATTTCTCGGCAATTCATTTTCTTTACTTTTGTCTACGTCAGATAATATTAGTTAATAATCATTCCCTTTACTCAACGTGCTTCGGAAATACGTTCAGAGTAATTGTTCCCTAATCATATATCTCGTTTTTGATGAAGAATTCTTTTTTATATATATAATGGTTATTTTGTCGCCGATTAACAAAAGCAATTTTGATTCTGATACTATCAATAATATTTACTGAAATACATGTGAAAAAAATGGCTGTAGTGTATCTATCTGTATCCATATTATGTTAACCCTTTCATGGTCTAAACATATATGTTGCTAAAATGTTGAAATGATTGATTGCCACCAGGATTTACAAACAAATTTATTTGAAAACAAGTAAAAGCTTTTCTTCACGTACATTATAAAGCAAAATTTTATTTCAAAATTCTGGTGTCATTGTGGCATTATGAAATTAAAATTACGTGGGATATCTCACCGCTCTTCAAAGGGTTCAAGGGAAAGAGGTACAGAAAGAATTAGACAAATCTTCAATTTCCTTTCTTTTATGTTGTAAACATAAAATTTATCATTATCTCCGTTGTGTAGTTTTAACAAAATTTAAACGGAAAATGAGCAATATGCGACAAGTATTCCGGCACAATCAAAAACGCATCAAAATTCTCTTCACATACAATCCATTTCGGTAATTACTCAAACCAATGTTCTTTGTCAATATCAAGGCATTTTTCGGCAATTCATTTTCTCTCCTTTTGTCTACGTCAGATGGTATTGGCTAATAACCATTCCCTTTACTCAACGTCCTTCGGAAGTATGTTCCGCGTAACTGTTCCCCAATCATCTCTCTTTTTGTTTCTGAGGAATTCTTTTTTTACCAGATCATTGATCGTCAACAATTTGCATTCCGACCCACAAGGTTGACCGTAACGCTTCGATTGCGCGGCTTAAGAGAAAAAAAAAAGGGAAATAATGAAGTTGGACTTGTTATTGTTTTTACTTCGAATTAAGAAAAAGGTTTCGCAAGATAGAATCGTTTTACTTTCGAGTAAGTCGATCCTTATTATCTTCTAAGATATCAATTCCTTAATCAAGATTATAACTAATTCGTTAGTTTTCGGATAATTCTTACATGTTTAAAATTTTGAATAGAATGCTTTTATCAGAAAAGATAAATCTTGAAGTTGGGCTAAAATTTCTTTTTCTTTTTCTTTCTTTTATCATCAGGCTCATAAAAGAAGGGGTTTATCGACTTGAACTGTTTATATTATGTAGATGTTAACCTTTTTAATTTTAAAACATTTGAAAAAATTCCGATATAGCCAAAATCAGATTAGTGCTGGACCACATGGAGCAGCTGCCCCGCGTGCTCGTTTCTAGACAAGATCTATTGAACTCTATTTCCGAATAGTAAACGTCACCTTATTTAAACGCAGAATCTATCATAAATAATGAGAAAATTAGCATTCGGAAACAGTAATGAACGACTGCCCCAAATCTGAAAAGTGCTTAATCTATCCTTGGATACAGCGGAAAGATATTGCACAGAGGTATTCCACAACTAAACAGCCGAAGAGCCACCCTTATTTAATGACAGTAAATTCTGTGATTTAATAAGGTAGAGATTACTCTTCGGAAATAGTAGTAATACGACGCATACTATATGTATAAAATCCTTGAATTTCTACAGCGGTATTTTTGAACAGAAATTTCCTCCTTATATCAGGGTTCGTGCGCTTTTACCAGAATTTTTTAATAGAATTTTTCTATTTAATATTTTAATAGCTGCAATTGTAGACACCTAATTTAATTGCAGGATTTATAATACTTCTCTGCATTTAAATAAGGCGAAAAGTCTATTAAAAATTGTGCTAAAAGCGTACGAACCCTGTATATGATCTCAAAATTTCAGTAATTAAATAATGCCTAAAAAGTTTGTCATAAAACGTGATGCCAAAAAAATAGTAATTAAAAACAAAATATTTGGATAATAAAAATTGGATGTCGCGAATATGGCAGGGTTCATTCGTGAAGAATTAAACTGTAGAATTTGTAATCACAGCGTTTAAACGCAGAGTTTGTAATATTTTTCTGAGATTACAGGGTTCGTACGCTTTTACCACAGAATTTTATACTTAATATTTAAATAGCATAAATTGTAGACGAATCATTAATTGCAGGATTTGTATTAATTTTCTGCATTTGAATAAGGCGAAAAATTCTATAAAAAAAATTGTGGTAAAAACGTACGAACCCTGGATTAAATAGGACGAAAAATTCTATTCTAAAAGTGTGATAAAACTTTTATGTATCCTGTATATTCTGTAACACGTTCACTGCCGGGTGAAAATTACTGGAATTTTATTTTATTTAAAAAGTTCAAATTCATACCAGAAAATACTAATAGCAATATTTACTTTATTTAATTACATACATTTCGTGATTGCGTAAATTAAAATTCTTCTTTCGAAGTTTCCGATACGAGTTCATAATTTTAGATTGGAATTACGAATTCGAACCATGAATATACGCGTGGTTGGCAACGAATGGGTTAAGAGTTTAAGACAAGCAGTGAATACTTCATTTTAGAAAAAATTAATTTAATCGTTTTATATTTTGATAATTCTATAATTTAATCCTTAGCGTTAATAATATTTTTTTAAAAAATCTATCTTTCAATCATTTACAACTTCTTTGTCATGTTAACTTATCTGATGAAATCAACCGTAGTATGTTCTATTCTACGGTCTACTTATTATATGAAATCACCTGATCGGATATCAACTTTCTTCGGAAGATATGACAAGCCGTAACGTCCATCGAATGTTTGAAGAATTACTTTGAATTTGATTTATCTAGTGTTAGGGGCAGATTAATATTAATCCTTCTAAAGCTCTAAATTTTATATAAAAAAGGAAAACGTGATGTATGGCAGACTTTCAAATGTTACGTTTGGTTTCGCGTCAATTCATCGCGGAACAATTCATCGCGCACAATTCATCACAGCGTCGATTCGTCGCGGCGACAACTCAACACAGCGTCAATTCGTCGTGGTGTCAATTCGTTGCGACGTCAATTTGTCTCAACGAAAATGTTTTTGAAGGGTATGATGATAAAATTAAAGATAATTTAGTAAAATTATTTAATGATAAAAATCGCTATGTAAATTATTTAATGATAAAATTAATGATATAATTCTCTATATCTAAGAAACTATTTATCATTAACCGTTCTTTGCATGAGTTTTTCTTTTACAATTGTGTTTTTTTATACATATACTAAATATTAGACACCAGAAATTTTAAGATAAATTTTTAACTTTGTTCAGCAACATAGTTCGCGGGAAATTTACTGCATTAATATTTCTATATAAATATAGTGGTGGCGAAGAAATTGTTTTATTTATTAAAAGTTAAATGAACAGTGATGGAAATTTACATCACTATGCAATTAAGGGTTAAATAATTTTACTAAATTATCTTTACTTTTATCATCATAGCCTTCAAATATATTTTCGTCGCGACGAATTGACGTTGCGATGAATTGACACCACGACGAATTGACACTGCGACCAATTGACGCTGCGATAAGTTGTCGCCGCGACGAATTGACGCTGCGATGAATTGTGTGCGATGAATTTTTCCGCGATGAATTGTTTCGAGATGAACTGTGCGCGACGAATTGACGCAGAACCATTATATTTGTCTATTTTAAATTTTATATCTAACACTCCCACTCAGAAACTTGTGGATGAAATTAAAAGTACTGTTTTTAAATAAGAAATAATATATAAATTATCACAAATGTTAAAAGTCATAATATATAAATGATAAAATTAATATTAGGAAAACTTTGTATTGCAACTTATAAAATGCTTAACAGAAATTGATTTCTATAAGTATTAAAGATGTATCTAAAAGGTGGATTAAAACTTTGTGCCGTTATATTAAAAATAAATGTGCAACGTTAAATTAGCACAAGTTAAAATCATTTCTAATGGCAAACAGCTGTTTCAGAGCCCTTAAGCTCCATCTTCAGTGCCAACTCAAAAGGTAAAAACGAATTAAAAACTCCTAGGCCATGACCGCTTGCCTGCCATCTCTCGCCCCGCGGCCAGATGAAAAACGGCCTCACGGCCTTCAAATTTCTCACGGCCTTCTTTTGCCTCGTAAGTCAATTACCTATAACCTGGAAATTCAGTTTATACGCAACTAGGTATTCCATGCTGCTAACTACATTGTTCCACAGTTTTTCATCTGGCCGAGGGGCGAGAGATGGCAGGCAAGCGGTCATGGCCTAGGAGTTTTTAATTCGTTTTTACCTTTTGAGTTGGCACTGAAGATGGAGCTTAAGGGCTCTGAAACAGCTGTTTGCCATTAGAAATGATTTTAATTTGTGCTAATTTAACGTTGCACATTTATTTTTAATATTAAAGATGTAGATAAAAAATTACGTCTCATTCACCAAGTAGTTTTTGAGATATGCTTAAAAAACTACTGAATTGCAATTTATTTGCAACTATGTAACGAATGTTACGTTCGGCGTTCCAAATTTTAGATCTGCATATTTCCGAAACTTCTGCACAGAATGACTTCCAGTTTGGTATCCGAAGATAAAATTTACCGAATAATCGAAAGATAATGTCAAAGATGGGTAATGTAAAGTAAGTAATGTCCATTGTTTTCAAGATAAATTCATTATTGACTATTATCCTCGTAATAAGACAAATTAAAACTTTTAATGATGATCAATTGGGGACATTGTTCTTTTAGACATCTTGTGCCATATATATGATATTATAACAAATAGCCAAGAATGACAGAAATACCAGTATGTACATTTCAACGCTTCGCATAAGACCTTATATTCCTATAAAAAAATGTATATTTTATAATTATCTCTTATCATCTTTCTTATGATAACGTGTATACAAATATGAATAGTAACTTGTACGAAATTTATATGTGTAGTTTAATCACTTCAGCGTAATTCAAGAAAATTTCCCATGAATAGATAGAAGCCCCCTCCTCCCGGAATGATGCTTTCCCCTGGGCCCTAGATACTCTAAGTAGGGCACTGGTAATATACATAGGTACTCATCAGTGGCATATCCTACTACCCAATCTGGGTATACTATTTCCCAGCAGTTTTTCCGTATAGTTTTAATCGCCTTAATTTATCGTAAAAACGTTCTAGAAAACGTATTAGAAAATATTACTTGAAATTACTGGCTGGAAAACGCATGCCCAGTTTGAAAGACGATCCGTCCCTTGTATCCTGATATTAATAAAAGAAAAGGATTTTAAAGACTACTTAAAATAAAGATAATTTAAAATTAAATATCTATGTATACATATATATCTTAACTCCTCTGGCACATAAACAAAATCTGCCAATGAAGCAATTGCATATCCATTCTTGTGTAAATCTATTTTTCTGCACTACATACTTGGAATCACTTGCGGTCTGGACACTTGAAAAAAATATTTACTTAAATATTCTCTTTCAAAATTTCCAATTTTCCCACAAACTACAATCGTCTGGAATCCGATAGTCGTTTCGACCTGTTTGTTACGTTACGTATGAGCGGCATATACTCTATTCAATTTCGCTTTCAGCCCCAAATCGGTGTCACACGATTTGTGATGGTTATCGTTTCAACTAGCTGTCACTTTTTTTTTCAATTGTGAATTGTCCTGGTCAGTTCGCCCATCAGACTAATGGGCCAGACAGACATAAAATAGACGTGAAAGTATGTTTATTCAATGAAAAGGTATTTGAGGAATGCTGAAGTATTTCATACGTATTTAGTTTTAAATTAGCGTGAATCAGTGCAATAAAATAGTCAGATTGCTATAAATGGAAGCTGATGAAACATACCTGCTCACCTTTTTGGGATTTTTTTTCTAAGTCAAATAAACATAACTCGAACCAGGAAAAATGTTTATTGAAATATTTCTTGTATATATGTAGTTCTTAATTAGACTAGTTGACAAAGATTGAGTTTTTTCTTTCTGTCCATTTATACTTAATTTTTCTTGTCTTTTGTCTTTGTAAATTAAAAAAAAATCTTTAGTCTGCCTGTTGGCTTTTTTATTTTTTAATATTTTTATTTTGTAACTCTTAAACTAAATGTTTGGTCTCTGAAAGGAGTCTTCTTTTAATTTTTGAGGTGGGTTCGACCCTTGGTAGGTTTTGTCTGTCATATTTTGGATCTAATGGAATTTTTTTAATTATTATTTACTTTTTTTACTATTTTGTTAAACTTCTATTTCATTATTATATTTTTAAATGTTTTTATTTAATTTTTCACTTTTTAAATTTCTCACGGCCTTCTTTTGCCTCGCAAGTCAATTACCTATAACCTGGAAATTCAGTTTATACGCAACTAGGTATTCCATGCTTCTAACTACATTGTTCCACTGTTCGATTTAGATTATTTTATTTAATAATCCTTCTGCATTAATTATACTTAAAAATAACCAGAAGGTTGGCAGATATGCTGTTAGCACAATTTATGATGAAAAATACAAAACTTCGATATTTTTAAAATATGTATAATACTACATAATTGATCCTTTCCGCTTAAAATTGATTTTTTATTATATTAACCATTAACTCTGCACTGCGCGAATTTTTCTTTTGGAAGTATGTTTTTTTATATTTTCATATTTAAGATAAGATACCAGAAATGTTAAAGGTAATTTTTTGACCTAATTTAACAGTAGACATTTATATATTTTTATTTAAATATAGTGGTTGTTGGAACTGAATTTATATATTAACCCTTTCAGGGGCAAGCAATTGTGCATATACAGAGTTCGTACGCTTTTACCACAAAGTTTTAATAGAGTTCTTCGCCTTATGTAACTGCAGAAAAGTATTGCAAATACTGCAATTAAACGAAACGTCTAGAATTTCTGCTTTCAAATATTAAATAAGAAAATTCTATTAAAAAAATTGTGGTATAAGCGTACGAACCCAATTATATGCGTCCATTTTAGGAATTTATTTTTATTCAGAATCTCTGAATACATACAAATTCCGAAAGAATAATTTTTACTTCATGTCGTGGCTACCATGTCAAACTATCGAATGTGAAAAAATGCACTTTTCATAACTTTTAAAAATGGGCCGTTTGTCATCACTAACAAACTTCAGCAGGGTTCCCAGTTTAGCCTCCCTTTATTATTTAAAAGTTTTGAATCCATACCAGAAATTTCAAATAGAAATTTTTGCTTTATTTAATAACAGACGTACCGTAATTACTTAAAGTAAAAATCAAATTCTCAAACTTTCCGGTAAGAATTCGGCATATCTGAATAAAAGAGAAGGCCCAAATTTGCAACCCTGTTCTTGACCTACATTTAATTAGTATTTTTACTAGACGAAGAATTCTAATAAAATTTAGTCGTGATATTCGGCCCATTTTTAAAAGTAATTAAAAATACATTTTTTTCATATTCGACAGTTAGGCATGGTAGCGACAATGTAATCACGAAACATCTCTTATTAAATAAAGAAACAATTACTATTCAGAATTCTGGAGAGAAATCTGAATTTCTGAATTGAAATGAAATCCCTGAAATGCACGCTTCGGATGCAAATGGGTTAATTGTATTATTTTGTTTCAGCTTTTGATGTAGCATCCTTAATTGAATTAAGGATGCTACATCAAAGCATTTTATTTAAAAAATTTGCTGATTCTGCTTGGTGCAACTTTGGCCTACTTTTATATACAGAAATTCCGAGTTCATACAGTAAATTCGGTTAAAAAAATTATTTTATGTAATTACCAGTAGTAATGAAATGTTTGTCATTAATTAAAGCTAAATTTTTTATTCTGAATTTTTGAATGAAAAAGGGGGCCAAACTGGCAACTCTGCAATATTGGCATCTATGAATGGATTACGCCAGTGAATGTCCTACATCATAGCTACCAACCTTCCGGTTTTGTTCAAGCCAAAAATCATACATGAAATCAGAAAATTTATTTAGTATAATTATTTAATAAAATGTTTATTTTTTATGTGGTACTTATTTAGCTTCATTTATTAAATAAATTTTCTGATACTATGAATATTTATTTGACTCCAAAAAACTGGAAAATTGGGATCTATACCTACGTTATTTAATAGTAACAGACTAAATACAGCAATATACTCTAATTCGGCTACGTGAAACGATTAAAAAATAATAATGTAAGTTAGAAAAATATTTTTATTAGAGAACTACTGTATTTCACACATGAAAACTGCGATTATTTTCATGAAACAAATACTGCAATCAATACTTATCAACAACAGTAGAATTTCGATGGGATCAAATCGCTTTAATCGCAACTAGACACAGAAATGCGCGGAGATAGCCGAAAAACCATCTTTTGATTTTAATACAATTTATGATAAATCAACGTAGAAAATGTATCTTTTCAAACGCACACGCACAAAGATTTTTTTTTAAAGGAATTTATGGAAAGGCAGTGCATTCGCTGCGGGATGCAAATATACACACAAAAGAAAAACTAGTCTTAATTCATAATCCCTTCCTGTTTCTTAAGGATTGAGATGATGTAATCGATCAAATGTTCTTTTTTTAACGGATTCATTCTGAATTAAATCAACTGGGTTTGTCTTATTAATTAAACATATTTTATTGGTATTTGCAGCAAAATACAAGCAAAGAATACTAGCAACATAGCTCCTATTATGAGAAGCAGCTAGAAAAAATTCAGATGGTATCAAGTCCTTAAATACTTTTACAACAATTTGATGCTCTAATTCAATACTTACTATTTCTTTTTTTCATTCTTTCTTTACTTATAGAATTTCTAAGAACTTTTTAATTTTCTTCATTAAAATCTTTATGCACTTTTTCTCGATCCAAAAAACGGTGTAGAATAATTCCATTTTTATTAAAGATGCTTGAAAAAAAATCTTCATATTTTATTTATTTAAATCTTGAATCCTAACGATCCGACACTTGAAATACTCTTCATGTTTTATTCGTTTGAATCTTGAATGCTATCGAGCTATACGTTTTTAACCGATTAAAAGAAAGAAAAGAAAGAGCTGGTTATTAATTCGACTTCATAATACTTTTTTGGGTATGTAAAAGCATATTTTTGAAAAGTTTGAATTAATTTTTTTTTTCTTGTTTGTTTGTTTATTCAAAATGGTACATTTTTCCGGATAGTTGTGTAAAAACTTTCATAGCACAAACTATCATGGATATTTTCATTGTCGAGAGTTATTAAATAAACGGTAAATTGATTCTATTTTCGATAAAAATTGCATATTAACATATTCGCCATCGGGCAATTTTTCCTTAAACTTTCCTATAAAATGAGGTATTTTAATGATATTAAAACTATGGTAGCTCCTCTCTCGTCTGAAAGGCTTTCGTAAATCGTTTTTTTTTTTTTTTTTTTTTTTGGTAGTTTTCTGAAGTTTATGCATAAGTAAATATTATGCATTACATGAATTTATTATAAAATGTCTTACGATCTAAAGAAATATGGAGAACATAATATAAATGCATTTTCTGTAAGGTAAAAGCCACGCCATTAGTCAATGGTGTTTTTAACACTTTCCAACCTAGTTGAAAAGTGTTTATGACTTCGGTTTGTCTGGCCGTCTGGCCGTGCTCTAACTCCCGTAAATATGCTCGGATCGCTCTGCAATTTTGATATGTTATAGTCATTATCTATAGCATGTTCCCTATTTCAACGGAAGTGTGTAGCACTTATAGTTCTTTTACAGGGACACTCAAAAGAATTCCGTTACATTGCGGTGTATAGGGAAAAATCATTTGCGGTTTATTTAAATAATGTTTCACTATTTTAAACGCATTGAAATTTATATATATCACTAAGGTGCATTAGAAGAAGCTTAATATGGAATAGGGTGTGCCTAGCATGTATAGTTCCTTTACAGGGACAGTCAAAAGAATTCCGTTACATTACGTCTATGGAGAAAAATCGTCTGCGGTTTATTTAAATAATGTTTCCCTATTTTAAACGCATTGGAATTTATATAAGGTGCATTACAAGAGGCTTACTACAGAATATTGTGTGTATAGCAGTCATCGTTCATTTACAGGGACACACAAAAGAATTCTCTACTGTCTGTTAACAATAATTCCTGGAAGTGCGTTTTAAGTTACTGAACACGATTTTAATTTTAACTCGCTTTTTGTCTATTACGTGGTGTGTATAAATTCTGTAGATCCTATACAGGGAAGCACAAAAGTTCGCGAACACATTTCCGTATTACTTAACTCCAGACGGAGAATTTAAAACTGTGCTACGCGTTTCCTAACTGAACTAAAATTTAGCATCCTATGTAGTATATATACAAATCTATAGATCCTATACAGGGCTGAATAAAAGTATTCGGATTACTTAGATGCTATCTTTTAGCTTATTAAACGGTATGATTTGTAAAATTATTTTGGAAGCGTTGGAAAGTGTTACATAATCTATGCTTGACGCATGCTTTTTCGTTCTTGTTTGAATAAAAATGAGATTTCTCGTTTCCCAATCATAACCCTTATTTTTTTTTAAACGTGAGTTCTCGCTTCTTGATGCGAATGTGTTAACACGTAACTTCATAACATGTGGGAATGTTTAAAGAGACTCCTTAATTTTTTATGTAAAAAGTTCACATTATAACAAATAACACTGAAAAAAATGGCAAGAAGATATATTTATCTACAATTCTTTTGGTAATTTTGTTTTCATTAATAGTAATACATAATCTAAATATAGATAAATTGCATATAATCTAAACATACATAAATTGCATATAAACTAAATATAGTTAAAATGCATCTAATCCATCGTGGTTGATAGAGACAAAAACACGTGTATTTTAAAGTGGGAGATAATTTTAGAAATTTATAAGTAAAATTCTCGCACCAGAAATATTAGTAACATATATGTCTATATATATTAGTAAATCAAGTTAGACGTCGATAGTTATTGAATCTGAACTTAAATTCAAGTAATTTATGTGATCGTCGTGTATAGCGAACGGGTAATGGTGAAGTTGATTCATTAATCTTAGTACCATCTATAGTCTGTTCAAGGAAAGGAGATAACAGAAGTAAACAAATGCACATGCGGATTGGCGATGTTTAAGCCTGGCGATGTGCCAGAAGCGCCAAACAAACTGTCTGAAGTGTTTGAGCCTCCAATTAACAAATCGAATTAAAAAATAAAATTCGCCAACCTAGGGATTTGTGCCAAATGTGCGGCTCCTTGGAAATTTTTCTGCAACCCGTTTCTTTACTTTCGTTATCTCCTATCCCTGAACAGACTATACGTCGCTACAAAAATTTCACCTCTAATCACGACTTCAATTTATTAACTTAGTGCTAATACATAGAATAGCTAACAAAAATTGTAATCTCCGGTACAGATAATTCTTATTCCCTTGTTACATACAAACATTGTATATGAAATCTGCATAAAGAGGGCTGTAACGGGCTAACTTCAGATCATGTCCTAGTGCAACTGTTATCTTTCATCCTCTGACTTGGGGCCTATAATCGACTGCCGCTTTCACGTAACTAATAATATGTAGACTTAAAATCTCACTTGCTGTAGTGTGACACAGCAAAATTAACACATTATACTAGACAAAAACAAGCCCAGATGCTGCTGACATAAAACTTCCACAAAATTACAACTTTTGTCTGAAAAATTGTTAAATGAAATTCATTCTAATTTCAGATCAAGCCCATAAAATTAACAATTTCGTAAAATTTCAATTTTATTTTCACATCATGCGTTTTGCGGATTAAACTTTCATGAGCTGCGATGTCCGAGGCATCTGGAACCCCATGTATCTCACTTTGTGAAGAGAAAATTTGAATTATGAAACAAAGTGGTAAAACAAAGGCTTAAAGCAGAATTGCAATCGGGATTGGTAGATCTTGGTGTTTGCTTAGATTTTTATGAAATATGTCAGCAAAATTCTGAAGGTAGGTCCTGTATTCCACTCACTCCGTCATATGAAATCCATATTTCGATATGCCATAGTTGAGTGTTTTCACATTTCAAGTTGTGAAGTCGCCTCAGCTTAAGTATACGATTTGTAGAGATAACTTAAAAACAATGAAATTAGCAAAATGAAAAGACGCTGAAGTTGGCGAAAAGAAACGTATATTTACGTATGAAATTTGCAAAAGATCGCCAATATTGAAGCCAGAGATATTTTTAACGCCTCTATAAATGTATTTATTTCACGCATTAAAATAAAAAAAAGTACGTCTAAAAAATTTAATCATTCGTATTTTCATGCTTTGTGATTTGAAATAAAATTTAGCACGTTTTCTTGTTTAAACCAGGGTTGACAGTTTGGCCTTATTTTTTATTCAGAAATTCACAGTTCATACCGGAAATACGAAAAATTTCTTCATTTAAACAGGAAGTGCCTGGCATTAAATACAGCAAATATTACTATTCGGAGATTCTGAACCAAAAATGAGGCTAAATTGGCAACCCTGTCATAAGCCGTACCATGCAGAGCTCATGAACGGAGAACATCCCACTCTTTCCATATTTCGTAATCACGCTGACACCATCACTCTCAGCTTAGTAATGCATAATCTCTAATTTTTTATTTAATTATTTTTTAAAAATTACGATTTAGTTATTTAATTTTTCAAATAGTGTCTAATCGTTTAGAAGCTCTGCAAATACTTTTTTCGGCAATGAACGAACAGTTATTATTCCTATAATTTTGTATAATTAATGATGTTTGAAATTGGTAGTAATTGGCAAAAATAGTTGAACATGTTCAGAAGTAAAATTTAGAATACCAATATTTCTAAAGAAAAAAACGTAGTAAGTTTTTACAAAATTTGCAATTAAATTAACCTTCATGGTTAAACGAGATGATAATAATAATTTAAAAAAAGAATTGAGCCTTGAGAAAAAAATTGAGAATTAAATTTCACATATTTTTATTTATAGCGGCACCATTTTTAGTATAAGTTATAATCCATAATTTTTATTACGTTTTATATTTTTTATTAAAGCCTTTATAACACTTTCCAACATAGTTTCAAAGTATCTATGAATTCGGTCTGTCTGTCTGCCGTTTGTCTGTCCGTGCTCTAACTCTCTACTGCTATTTAAATATTAAATAGAAAAATTCTATTAAAAAATTGTGGTAATATCGTACGAACCCTGATTTCGTCAATTGTTCGTCTTCATTTCATGGGCAATGGGTAAAAAATATAAGTTCGTAAAAAAGAAAAATTGTTTGAATTTAATCTTAAAATAAATTGTCGCAACTGGTAATAATAATAATAATAATAATAATAATAATAATAATAATAATAATAATAAATATCGTAAAACTATCTAAAAAGTATATTAAATTTTTATTTATTTATTTATTTATTTATTTATTTATTTATTTATTTTTTAAGCTGTAAACCAAAAAAACAGACAGTTTCTTTTTCTTTTCTCAGCCTGTGCAATTTGTCCTCATATTGAAACAGACATCCTTGTTAACACTTCCCAAAAGAACACTTGTACACATTCCTGAAAAATGTTTATGAATTAGGTTTGTCCGTCAGTCTGCCGTCTTCTCCATACTCTAACTCTCGTAAATATGCTCAGATAGCCATGAAATTTTTATATGTTAATTAGGTTTAATATAAATGTTCGGTATTGAAATTGAGGTATATAGCATTTATAATTAGTTTACAGGGACATACAAATGAGTTCCATTATATTTTGGTCTATGGGAAAACATCATTTGTGGTGCATTTTATTCGAAATTTCAAACACAATGAGAATAGTATGTATCACTGAAATGGTCTACAACTTGCTTTCTCAGGAGTATAGAATAAGTAGCATTTATTGATTGTTTACAAGGATGCACACAAAAATTTCATTACATTATGATATATCCGGAAAAATCGTTTGCGGTGTAGTTTAAGAATGTTATGATGATACTTCAAACATAATAAAATCAGTGAAGTTCACTAAAACATGTTTTTTTATATATTGAAGTGTGTAACATTTATCATTAATTTACAACTAAACGCAAAATAATGCGGTTACGGGACTAAATAAGATCGATAATTGCTGGAAGTGCGTTTTCCGCTGTGGTATGCATGTTTAAACATATCCAATTTTGAGTGGTGTTTTTTTTGGGGGGGGGTGTACAAAACTCTATAGATCGCATAAAGTTCTGCACAAAAGAATTCGCACAGATTATCGGATATGAATAGCAATTGCTAAAAACGGATTTTGAATGAGTTGTGTGTTTATTTAAGTTTATTAGTTAGATATCTCATTTCATTGGATAAAAAAATGAAATTTCTTAATAAAAGTCTGTTATTATTAGAAAGTGCTTAATAATCTATACCGGATGCATAATTTTTCATTCATGTTTTTTCATGTTAAGTAAAAATTTTCTGAATGTTTATGAAAGCTTTGCGTTCCCCTAAAATTATTAAATTATTATCAATATTATGGAACATTTTTTACAGAAATTGATAAACTAAAATATTTAATGTGTTGTAAAATTAAACATTTAATGATTTTATTCAACTACTTTTTAAATTAGAAGCACATCGAGTCACTTTTATTGAGAAAAAAAATTGGCAATTAATTAAATTGATTAATTTAATTTAAAACAGGGTTCGTATGCTTTTACCAAAATTTTTTAATAGATTTTTTTTGTCTTATTTGAATGCAGAAAAGTATTACAAATCCTGCAATCAAACTTGGCGTTTACAATTTCTGCTATTAAAATATTAAATATAAAAAAAAACTATTAAAAATTGCGGTTAAAGCGTACGAACCCTGTAAAAGTTATTTTAATTCACGTTGTCGTCATTCAATATTATAATTTGCTTTGTACGATAGCTTTTGAAAAAAAAAAAAAACCTAATTACTTAACTTATTTATTTATAGCTGCTCAAAGTAGAATCTTTGTCGGTTTACTGGAATCCAAAATGTCCCACGAATACGCTAGTGAAAGCCCAACTCAACTCCGACGGCTGGAAAGTAAGTTAATTATTTTTGACTCATCTTTAATTTCAGTATTTATGTTTATTCCTATTCAATGTATATGAAACCTTTAAAAGTATATTAAATCTCATCAATAATATTATTATGAATATTTAAATACATTAGGTTGGTCAATAAATACGTGTTTTTGACTCAACTTAAATTTCAGTATCTAAGTTTATTCCTATTCAAGGTATATTAAACCTTAAAATTATATTAAATCTCATGAATAATTTTATTCTGAATTAAAAAAAAACCATTAGGTTGAATTAAACTCTAATTACTACTTAAAGCAGAGGTGCCAAGCTCCCACTAATTTTCCGCAATATGTGGATTAATTTGACCCAGTTTAACAACGTTTTGAACTAGAAAAATTATTTGATGAATCTTTATTTTCTTTAATTATAGATTTCTACGTGGAATATATTTAATTTCATTTCTTAAAACAATTTCTGGTGTGAAATGTAAGAAACCTGGATCAAATTAACCCACATATTATGGAAGATTAGTGAGAGTTTGGCACCTCTATTAAAGTGATAAAAACATAACACAAAAATCTTAAAAATACCTTATAATATATAGAGGATATATGTTTCATGCGGTCTAATGGCGACTTCTTCAAGATAAGAATGATAAAAGAACTATTTTCACTAAGTGTTTGAAAATGATAAACACAAATCACAAGATCACATGTCTAATGTAAGCAGGTGCCTTAATTGGTCAAACTGGAAAAAGTGAAAATTATTATATAAATTATTAAATAATTTTCACGTTTTCCAGTTTAACCAATTTAAGCACCTGCTTACAAATGATAAACACAAATCTCGAGATCACATGTCTAAATGTAAGCAGGTGCTTAAATTGGTCAAACTGGAAAATGTTAAAATTATTATATAATTCATTAAATAATTTTCACGTTTCTAATGTAAACAGGTGTTTAAATTAGTCAAACTGGAAAACGTGAAAATTATTACATAATTTATTAAATAATTTTCACGTTTTCCAGTTTGACCAATTTAAGCACCTGCTTACATTAGACATGTGATCTCGTGATTTGTGCTTATCATTTTCAAAAACTTTGCGAAAATAGTTTATTTATCATCTTGATCTTGAAAAAGTCGCCGTTAGAGTGCATGAAACATATGTCATCTATGCATTAAAAGGTATTTTTAAGCCTTTTGTGTTATGTTTTTATCACGTTAAGCAGTAATTACACTTTAATTTAAAGTTAACAAGTAATTTTATTATATTATTTGTACATTATGTTGGCTAATAAATCTTTGTCTCTCGTTATTGCTATATAATCTCTTTGCTATGCTATCAGCGTTGTTTAAAACGTAAGAACTCAATTCAATCTTGGGATTTCTTTCAACCAATTTATACAATTCATTTCAAGAATATTACAATTGTTAACTGTAATTACGACTGTTAACCGACCGGCAACTTTTATTAAATCTGGATTTTAAAACAGTAGAAGATCCCCCCCCCCCCTCTTCTAACAGTCTTTGGAAAATTGGTTTCCTAGATAGATATCTCAAGTTTATGCACGAGTAAATATTTTAAATGTGCGAATTTAATATAAAATATTTTACAATCTAAACGTACATGGGCAACATGATACAAATGCATTTCCTGTAAGGTAGAAGCCTCGCCCTTAGTTAATGCTGTTTGGTTAAATAAAAACGAGGTCTCGTTCTCGGTCGGCAATGTGTTAAAACTCGAAAAAAAATTGCAAAACGTTAAATATTTTCAACACTTTATATTAGGTCTACCAAAAAATTGTGTCCGTTTGGGAAAATTGTGTCCTTACCAGAAAATACGGTCCGTTAATTAATAATAGATAGTAATTTCCATAGACCTATAACTATCCGTAAGATCTAATATTTCCTGTACATTCGTCGCTACCATGTCAAACTATCGAATGTGAAAAATTGTATTTTTCATTACATTTAAAAATAAGCCGATTGTCACCGCTAAATTTCAATAGTGTTTCAGGGTTGTAACATCGCCAGTGTTGTCAGTTTGGCCTCCTTTTCCATTCAGAAATTTCGAACCCATACCAGAAATTTAAAATAGAAAATTTTGGTTTATAATATAATGACAGCATATTTCGTGGTTGCATAAAGTAAACATTTTTCTCTCAAAATTTCCGGTATGAATTAGACATTTTTAAATAAAAAGTGCGGTCAAACTGGTAACCCTGTTCTTCACAGAAATGTTATTAGTATTTTTATTAGACAAAAATTCTAATAAAATTTAGTGGTGACAATCGGCCCATTTTTAAAAGTAACGAAAAATGCATTTTTTCATATTCGATAGTTTGACATGGTACCGACGATATGTAATGGACAGAACTGGCAGAATTTTTCGGTACGAATGTTGTGGGTTTTGGGGTTCTTTCTAGAATAACTTATTTAAATTTAAAAAGCACATTTATTACTCAATCTTCACTTGACAATTAAATATTTAAAAAAAAAAATAAGTATACCCTGATTAGCTCCACTGAAATCTGTTGCCATGGAAAAGGGAGCAAATTATATTAAACTAATCAAAATATCAAAACTTAAGAATCCGCACAGGTTAATACAACAATGATAATTTTGAACTCATTATTTTAAGACAGTATTAAATGTAGTAAGGGGCAACAGATTTCTAAATCAAGTAGCATACTGGATTGCATAAAGAACACCCAACTCCACTCCAACCCGATCAAGCTCAAATCTCCATACACATTAAATTAACAAAAGTGTAATCATCATATAATTTGGAAAAATGCAGACAACCTGAAATTCCTCCAATATGAGGACCAAAAGGGGAAAGAGTTAAATCCGTTAATAGAGTAGGGATATGATGATGTACAAAATTTTAGAACAACTATGGAGATTGTGAACAAGATCAGATCGGTTAACCAAGGATCGTATAGTGGCTATATAATAACTGAAAACTTTTTTTTTTTTTTTTTTTTTTACTTTGTTAAAAAACAATCATTTTGTTGTTTGTTTTGAATAATACTTCAAAGAAAGGATAATTAAAAATTAAATTAATCAATTAGACTTAATTTTACTTTAGCATCAATTATCAGTATATCCATTACTGAGATAGGAACAATAATTACATCTAATAACCTTGCGTAAACCTCAATTAATTTTCAAATAAATTATTACCATGAATTAAAAATTTAAGAAATAAAAAAAAAATATTAATTTAGTAAGATCATAGCCTTCATAACCTTACTCACAGTAATTGAGAGGTTAAGCCTTTCTTATAGGATTGCTGTAGATATAAGAATACTAAATAAAGATCATATAAAAAAAAACATACCATATTTAAGAATGAACAAAAAAAAACAATCTTTATTTGAATACTTGAAATTTATAAAAAGCAATGTAATTCCCAAAAAAAATTTACTATAACAACACCAGATAAAAGTTGGTTAATATTGATTATTAAATGTCTTTAAATCAAATATTAAAATTCTCAAGATTAACATAACAACATAAATTAAAGGATGATCAACTTTTCTGAGATAAGTCATTAATTACCTTTCAAATACGCATTGTAATGCTTAACATATTATAATATTAATATATATATATATGAATTTACAAATTATTTTTGCTTATTTTACATCTTACTCTCCAACTCTAAATCACACAAATATATATATATATATTCCCTCATCAGGGAGACATGTAAATAAGACTATGTAAATTTTACTTACAGGGTATGAAGAATTCAATGGTTGAATCAGTGGGCAGGTTTTTATTATACCTCCCTTTCCTCTTTTAATGTTGCAGCCGATTGCATAACATATTTTTTTTTTCTTTGTTTTGAGAGAAAAACTATTAATATATACCAGCAGGCGAGCTGACAGGTTTCTTTTCGTTCTTGGCTTACACTATAATAGGAGATGATAAGTCACCTAATTTCAACGGGTTGGTTAGCCTCCGTACATTTAGTTGCCTTCTAATAACGAACAATACTTGGAATCCCTCGTCTTAATAAGGACAGAATAGTCTCATGATGAGGACTTTTGAAGTCTGATTTTTGGAGCAGGACTATTAATTTTCTCAGCTTTTAACAATATTTCCTTCGCCCTTCACACTGGAGACTATAGGGTATTAGCAGTGGTCCTGGTAAGAGACTCATCTCTATTCTAAGACAACGATCATTCTCTTTAAGCGAAATGCCGATCACAAACTCGAGTATTCATGGCTCTAGACCTTTACCATGTCTCTGCTAATGTTACTTCAACTCAGTAACACAAATTACATCATTTCGAGCGCCGCTATGCAACACCTACTAAATTTACGAACCAAGTAATGAGTGTCTCAACGAAGCACCAAGCAGCAAGTCCGTTTACGAACCAAGTGATAATTCGTAAACATTCTCTCTCCCGCGCTGCTCACAAAAACTGGCCGGAACCACTCTGTCAAAGGGGGTACGGGAATGGAAACAAAAGGGAAAATGGATTCTCCTTGAAGGCACCAGCCTGTCGCTCCACTCTGCTAGCCGCTTCATGGGGGAAGGCAGCCATGTTTCACCCCCATGGCGTGTGCTGAAGGGGGTCCTGTGAGCCTCTGTTTACCTGGGCGCCAGCTATCCGCCTGATAGCAGAGCCCATTGAAGCCTGTCGTAAGCTTACAAAGCCTAATTGCGTATATAGTACACTCATAAGATAACGTAATTCCTATACAGGGCGGACGGTCTTTCTTTTAACCAAAACTAGACTAGGTGACTACAACACATGACTCAAGGGTATGGGAGAAAACGTACACGACTGCCCAATACAATATGTGTGGTCTTTTACTGAGAAACCTCCCTCCCTGCTATCTTATCTTTCGTATTTGAAAACAGGAAGCTATGCTAGACTAAAAACGTTGAATTTACTTTGCAAAAAGAAAGAAGAAAAAATAAAAACTGATTTTATTATTATTATTACAATTACTTTTATTTATTTAAATTTTTATTAGAAACAGAAAAAAAAAAGAGTGCTTTTAAATAAATGTTGAGAAAGTGATTTAAATAATTAATGTAGATTAAAAAAAAATTGTTGAAACCAACCGTAACAAGATTGCTCCCCCCGGCTAATTAAAAAAAAATTTTTTTGAGAAAACAAATTATTTTTTTTTTGAAAGGTAACTGGGTACCACATGGCATGCTGGGACCTCAACACTGAAAAAAACTGACCCACAAACACAGATCATACATCGATCCGGGACGGGATCCAGAGAGTTCACCGCTGAAATACCACCCTGACAATATATTCCGGATATATACAACCAGAGCTCGCACATCCGTAGAAACCATTACCTAAAATATTACCTGAAACATGACCATAAAAGAGTACTACCAGAGGAGGGACCACAAGGCTGATTTTACCACTAAAATGACCAAGATATTCTCTGCACCTGTAAAAGAACACATGTTCCACCTGACTGTGAAACCTCATTTCCCTACTACTGTCATTCCTACGCATAACTGCATCCTACCTGAAATTTCTGGTAACAGAACTGTAAATAATACATAAATTGAATTTTGAGAAAAAAAAAAAAAAAATTAGCCGAAAAAGAAGAGAAGTGCCCACTGATTAATTGTCATTATACTGCTTATATACATAACTTCAATAATTGGCATCACAGTATATTACAACACTATCTATTAATGTAAATAAGTACTAGTAATATCATAGTTACAACACTGTAAATGTCAATGAAATTTGTAAAACACATATTAATTCTATTATACAAAAATACACAAGAGCAACTGGTGACACACACAAAAAAAATATATACATATACATCTGTAAGACACATATTATGGTATCACAGACCATGGTAGGGAGTTACGCACACATTTATAACATTTTTCTACAAGAAGCCATGTTGTTTTTGAGAAAAGTCCAATGATTCGGTTCACTGTGTAGATTTTACAAATGCACTTACAAGTAATGTGCATGGGAAAGAGTATCTCTGCCTCTGTGCTACTTATAGCACAAGCAGTTTCGGGCCCCTTGGGCACTACAGGGAAAACATTCCACCAAAACTTAAAAAGAAGGGTGGTGACGTATGTCACCAGGAAGGAAAACACACATTCCACAAAAATAGGAAGTAGACTAAAGAAAATAGTTAATTTTAGCACTTTTAGCCACACACAACAACATATAGGCATGTACATGAGACAGTATGTACAAGAAAAAGAAAAAGGGTCCACACTCCTTAAAGTTAAAAGTTCAAATAAACCCACAAATTGCATAGTAAATAATAAATCCATCTGATTAAAGTGCATTAATTAAAGTAAACCCACACTTAAAAGATTATATACAAAACACAGATGCATTTAAAAAAGGAAAACGCAGAACAATTTTGGCAAAAGGGTAACCAAACATACCCTCCTAAAAAAAATTTAAAGTAACAAAAATTACATTCGTTTTTTTTTTTTGCAAAAATACACCCAAAATCTACGAAAACTGGGTGTGGACGGGTATATACCACATAATCTACCATAAAACAGACAAAAACCTTAAGTATAAGCATAAAAAGGATTAAAAATGCCTACATGAAAGTATCAAAACACAACCAAAACAAACCTTTAATACGCTAGAAAAACTAAGTTCCGTTTTAAAATGCCCAAGAAAATAATTAAATATACATACACATTAACTAAACTATAAATAAATACAAATAAACAAGGTAAAATTGATAAAAATGCCTGAATAACGAAAAAAAATAGTTAGTATTTATAACTCGGACGGTCTCTTCTATCCCGTAGCGAATAGTCGGTTCTAGAAATCGATATTGAACGACTACTTCTATTCGATTTAGCAGCTGGACGAATCGATGAACGAGACCTGCGCGAATCGCTGTGCGCAGCAGCTGAACTGCTTTCTGCCGTGGCTGAATTTTTACCTACGCGCATCTCGCTGCCTTCTGCCGTTGCTAAATTTTTATTTACGCACATCTCGTTATTCTCTGCCGCTGCAACCTCCGGAGAAATGGGAGGTGGGGGAGAGGGATTTATGATTTCAGTCGCGTCGCTGTCTGTTTCCTCCACTTCTGGCGCTACCGGAGTTTCGCTATTGTTGACGTTCACTACTGCTGGTGCGCGGTTACTATCATATGGTGCCCAGGGAATGAATCGGTTACGCTTGCATCTGCGTACAGGAGGAGAATCGCGCGGTTGGTGTGGTGAATCGATGGTCACGTTTTCAGTCGATCCCAGGCCAATTGTTTGTTTTGGTTCACTGGACCAGATGGGGAGTCTGTCTTTGAAGGAAGACAACCTGTCAACATGGACAACCTGACAATTTTTGGGATTAGCAACTAGCGCTATTTTAAAATTAACTTCATTTAGCTTCTCAATTATAGTAAAAGGACCATTATTTTGCTTGCTTAATTTTTTTGTATTACCAGGGGAGACTGTGGGTGTAAATAACCACACAAGATCTCCTATTTTAAAATTTTTATCAACAGCTGTCTTTTCACGGTATTTTTCCTGCTGCTCAGAAACTTTAATTAAATTACTATGTACTTCAGTGTATACTTTTTGAAGAGCTGGGATTAAGAGTTCACAAAAAGAGGGTGCATCATTATAATTAAAAGAAGGTGGTTGAGAAAAGAGATTATATGGAAGATTCATATTTCTGCCATACATAACTGCAGCTGGGCTAAGTTTAGTTGATGAGTGGACAGCTGAACGCATAGCTAGTAGCGCAAATTTTAGTTTAGTGTCCCAGTCAGATTGATTTTGGTTGACTATGTGACAAAGTGCATTTTTAAGAGTACGATTCTGTCTCTCCACTTGCGAGTTGCCAGCCGGGTGATAAGATGAGGTCTTAATATGTTTAATACCAAACATTTTATATACGTGCTCTATCGCATCTGAAATTAGATTCTTCGCATTGTCCGCCGTAATAAAACAGGGTGCTCCGTAGCGTGAGATGAAGTCAGCTAAAGTGTCCGCAATGACATCTGAAGTGGTTGAACTAACCGCATATGCTTCTGGCCACTTAGTAAATGAATCTATATATGCGACAATATACTTATTTCCCGAAAAAGTTTGCGGTAAGGGTCCAATGAGATCCAAATGAACCTTGTTCATGGGAAACTGGGGGGTCGGCATACGTTGCAGAGGGGCGAGCTGGTTCGCTCTATAAGCTCTCTTCTGCTGGCAACTAATACATGACTCCACTAGATGCTTGACATCTGACGACATTCCTGGCCAATAGAAGTGCTCACGAATGCGATCAATGGTCTTTTGAAAGGCTTGATGACAAGCCGCTAGGGACTCATGTGTTAGTGCAAAAACTTGAGTAACCAATTCTTTTGGCACGACTAACTTTACAGGTTTATTCAAAATAGCTGACTCCCTCGTATCCTCACAAACTAAAATGTCATCTCTAAAAAAAAATTTCATGTATTTAGGAGCAATTTCTACACCTTGGTCTAGTTTTCTTGCAATCTCGCAGCATTTCTTGTCTGATTTTTGTAATTCACCAATTTTTTCAAGTAGATTGGAATGAGGCATAAAAGTAACTTCCTTTTCGACTTGTATACAAAAATTACAATTAACAGTATCATTGGAGTTATCATTGTTGACATACCTCGAAAGGAAGTCTGCGACACTGTTACACTTACCTTTAACAAACTTGATTGTAAAATTAAAGTCTGAGAGAGTGCAGATCCATTTAGCCATGCGAGATGTAGGGTCGTGAATTTTTAACATAAATGTTAGAGGTGCATGGTCTGTATAGATGAAAAAATGGGTATTAGCAATGTAACATTTAAAGTGGGCAGTAGCCCAAACTAAAGCTAGTAATTCCCTTTCAGTGGTGGAGTAGCGGGTCTCAGCATCTTTCAATTTTCTGCTGGCAAAGGCAACAGGATGGAGCATGTTATTTTCATCTAATTGTGATAACACTGCCCCTAATGCTTCGCCACTGGCATCACTATATAAGTGGAATTCTTTCTCAAAATCAGGGAGTGCAAGACATGGTTTTGAAATAAGAGCCATTTTAAGGTCTTCAAATTCTTTCTGTGCATCTTCATTCCACGAAAATTTTCCTGTCTCTTTCGTTAAGTTGATTAGATTTTTAGCTCTCTTAGTAAAATCTGGTATAAATCTCCTATAAAAGGATAGAGTTCCAATGAATGACCTAACAGCCTTTCGGGTAGTTGGAGGTTTAAAATTTTCTATTACGGCAATATTTTTATTGATAGGTGATACTTGGCCACTACAAATCTCAAAACCTAGATATTGTATTTTATTCGAAAGGAAAGTGCATTTACTGGGCTTAAGTTTAAGTTTATGCAGTCTTAACCTTTCAAAGACCATGTTAAGCTTCTCAAAATGAGAATTAACATCACAGGAGGCAATTACAATGTCGTCGATATAAACAAGAATTCCAAGATTGCCTAAATCACCGAAAATAGCATTCATAAGTCTTTGGAAACTGTTACCTGAATTTGAGAGCCCAAAACAGTTACGGGTCCACTCAAAAAGTCCCTTGTGGGTGATTATTGCAGTTTTATGCCTATCCTCTGGGCGAATAACCTGTTGAAAAAACCCACTAGTTAAATCTAGCGTTGAAAAAAATTTAGCCCCACTTAAAGCATCAACAGAGTCGGTAATGTTAGGTATTGGGTAAGCATCTTTAACAAGATTTTTATTTAATCTTCTGTAGTCAACAGCAAGTCGATAGGAACCATCTGATTTCCGAACCAGAATAACCGGAGAAGCAAATTCAGACATGGAAGGGGAAATTATGTCCGCCTGTAACAAAGTATTAAGTTGGTCTTCCATTTCTTGACGTAGTTTGTAGGGGACTCTATAAGCTTTGCCTTTAACTGGTTTATTTGAAGTTAAGTTAATTTCATGCGGGATTGTATCACAGCCGGGTAAATCTAAGACCGATGCTGCAAATACATCTTTGTTTTTGTCTAGAAAATTTTGCATTTTAAGTTTTAATGGGGGTTCTAAATGATCTAAATTAATTTCTGAGCTCCAAGTGAGATCAGCGTGATCAAAGTCACCAATTGGAGGGGCCAAATTTACATTGCAAGTAAGGTTATTTTTAGTTACGGGTATATTTGACTGGTCTACACATTTTTGAATTTTGGCAACAAAGGTTCCTTTATTTAAATGAATACTATTGTCTGAAAAATTTGCAAATGAGATATATAGGCCATGTTCTTTAGTGCAAATGGCTCTGGAGGTAAGGAGACCTTGATTTAAATTTTTCGCCAAAGGTTCTAACATAACAATATCATTTTCCTTAATAAAATTTTCCTTATAACTTTTAACCTGGGCTAACATTTTTGACTGCGGGTGAATTGAAATTTTGCTACATAACACAGCGAAACTTATATTTTTATTTTTATTGGTTTTATCACTACTGCTATCTTCATTGCTCTCCTCCTCGACTTCAGGTACCTTATCCTCTATACTTACCAAATCTTCACTTTCATCAATATTACAAATTTCAGTAGTCTCTTCAGCTAAATTACCCTGAGTTACCTGGCTCGCTGCATAAAACTCCTGAACACTCATATTGGGTGGCTGTTTAAAATTTAAAAAATGACTGAGGGCAACATCTGGTGTGGCCTGTGAAGTATAACTCTCTTTTAAGATTTTTAATAGCTCATCAGATGTTTTTGCTTTGTGAATTTTTATTCGCCTAGAAGCAGCTCCTGAAAGTCTAGCAAGTAAAACAAACTTCTTTTCCTCCTCAGTCCAGTCGAATAATTTTGAAAAACTCTCAAATTTCTCAGAAAAATCTGAGAAGCAGACTGAGCTGGCCTCTCCATTGAATGGGGGAATGTTTGACAAATTATCCACTAAAGCATTTTTTCGCTGAATAGTGGCAATTGCTTCCGAGTGCTTATCAGCCATAGTTAGAGTTAGAAAATGACAAACAAACCAAAAAGAAAATGAAAAAAAGGGGGGGGGGACAACTTAAAAATGAGAAAAAGAGAGGGGAAAGGAAAACCTTATAAATACATAAAACTTAAGTACAGGACTATGCTTTTTGTAAATAAGAAAAGGTTATGCTCACAAGACATAATTTTGACTGGGAATTGTCGCTTACTAGCACAGAGAGAGAGCCTAGACCTCTTTTTACACTTGAACATATAAATAAAATTTTAATTGCAAAAACACCCAGTTGCTCTTTGATACATAAATACATACAAGTAAAAAAAAAATCAATAACCCAGAGACCGAATTGTTACGGCTCCATTTGTTGTGGGTTTTGGGGTTCTTTCTAGAATAACTTATTTAAATTTAAAAAGCACATTTATTACTCAATCTTCACTTGACAATTAAATATTTAAAAAAAAAAAATAAGTATACCCTGATTAGCTCCACTGAAATCTGTTGCCATGGAAAAGGGAGCAAATTATATTAAACTAATCAAAATATCAAAACTTAAGAATCCGCACAGGTTAATACAACAATGATAATTTTGAACTCATTATTTTAAGACAGTATTAAATGTAGTAAGGGGCAACAGATTTCTAAATCAAGTAGCATACTGGATTGCATAAAGAACACCCAACTCCACTCCAACCCGATCAAGCTCAAATCTCCATACACATTAAATTAACAAAAGTGTAATCATCATATAATTTGGAAAAATGCAGACAACCTGAAATTCCTCCAATATGAGGACCAAAAGGGGAAAGAGTTAAATCCGTTAATAGAGTAGGGATATGATGATGTACAAAATTTTAGAACAACTATGGAGATTGTGAACAAGATCAGATCGGTTAACCAAGGATCGTATAGTGGCTATATAATAACTGAAAACTTTTTTTTTTTTTTACTTTGTTAAAAAACAATCATTTTGTTGTTTGTTTTGAATAATACTTCAAAGAAAGGATAATTAAAAATTAAATTAATCAATTAGACTTAATTTTACTTTAGCATCAATTATCAGTATATCCATTACTGAGATAGGAACAATAATTACATCTAATAACCTTGCGTAAACCTCAATTAATTTTCAAATAAATTATTACCATGAATTAAAAATTTAAGAAATAAAAAAAAAATATTAATTTAGTAAGATCATAGCCTTCATAACCTTACTCACAGTAATTGAGAGGTTAAGCCTTTCTTATAGGATTGCTGTAGATATAAGAATACTAAATAAAGATCATATAAAAAAAAACATACCATATTTAAGAATGAACAAAAAAAAACAATCTTTATTTGAATACTTGAAATTTATAAAAAGCAATGTAATTCCCAAAAAAAATTTACTATAACAACACCAGATAAAAGTTGGTTAATATTGATTATTAAATGTCTTTAAATCAAATATTAAAATTCTCAAGATTAACATAACAACATAAATTAAAGGATGATCAACTTTTCTGAGATAAGTCATTAATTACCTTTCAAATACGCATTGTAATGCTTAACATATTATAATATTAATATATATATATATGAATTTACAAATTATTTTTGCTTATTTTACATCTTACTCTCCAACTCTAAATCACACAAATATATATATATATATTCCCTCATCAGGGAGACATGTAAATAAAAACTATGTAAATTTTACTTACAGGGTATGAAGAATTCAATGGTTGAATCAGTGGGCAGGTTTTTATTATACCTCCCTTTCCTCTTTTAATGTTGCAGCCGATTGCATAACATATTTTTTTTTTCTTTGTTTTGAGAGAAAAACTATTAATATATACCAGCAGGCGAGCTGACAGGTTTCTTTTCGTTCTTGGCTTACACTATAATAGGAGATGATAAGTCACCTAATTTCAACGGGTTGGTTAGCCTCCGTACATTTAGTTGCCTTCTAATAACGAACAATACTTGGAATCCCTCGTCTTAATAAGGACAGAATAGTCTCATGATGAGGACTTTTGAAGTCTGATTTTTGGAGCAGGACTATTAATTTTCTCAGCTTTTAACAATATTTCCTTCGCCCTTCACACTGGAGACTATAGGGTATTAGCAGTGGTCCTGGTAAGAGACTCATCTCTATTCTAAGACAACGATCATTCTCTTTAAGCGAAATGCCGATCACAAACTCGAGTATTCATGGCTCTAGACCTTTACCATGTCTCTGCTAATGTTACTTCAACTCAGTAACACAAATTACATCATTTCGAGCGCCGCTATGCAACACCTACTAAATTTACGAACCAAGTAATGAGTGTCTCAACGAAGCACCAAGCAGCAAGTCCGTTTACGAACCAAGTGATAATTCGTAAACATTCTCTCTCCCGCGCTGCTCACAAAAACTGGCCGGAACCACTCTGTCAAAGGGGGTACGGGAATGGAAACAAAAGGGAAAATGGATTCTCCTTGAAGGCACCAGCCTGTCGCTCCACTCTGCTAGCCGCTTCATGGGGGAAGGCAGCCATGTTTCACCCCCATGGCGTGTGCTGAAGGGGGTCCTGTGAGCCTCTGTTTACCTGGGCGCCAGCTATCCGCCTGATAGCAGAGCCCATTGAAGCCTGTCGTAAGCTTACAAAGCCTAATTGCGTATATAGTACACTCATAAGATAACGTAATTCCTATACAGGGCGGACGGTCTTTCTTTTAACCAAAACTAGACTAGGTGACTACAACACATGACTCAAGGGTATGGGAGAAAACGTACACGACTGCCCAATACAATATGTGTGGTCTTTTACTGAGAAACCTCCCTCCCTGCTATCTTATCTTTCGTATTTGAAAACAGGAAGCTATGCTAGACTAAAAACGTTGAATTTACTTTGCAAAAAGAAAGAAGAAAAAATAAAAACTGATTTTATTATTATTATTACAATTACTTTTATTTATTTAAATTTTTATTAGAAACAGAAAAAAAAAAGAGTGCTTTTAAATAAATGTTGAGAAAGTGATTTAAATAATTAATGTAGATTAAAAAAAAATTGTTGAAACCAACCGTAACACGAACATAATTTTTCCAACAGACAGAATTTTCCGATAGACCTAATATATTGAGTTGTCCTGAAAATTCGTGCCTTTTGGGACATGATTTGTGAAAATATAAACGGGCCGGGCCGGGCTCGGGTCGAACTTTTGATTTTTGCACCGGGCCGGGCCGGGCCAAGATAGGTTTCGTTCGGGCCGTGCCGGGCCCGGGCCTGGAAATTCCGGCCCGTGCAGATCTCTAACCGTACTCCAAAAGTAGATTGATGAGAGTAAAAAGAAAGGCGTCAGATAGAAAGTAAACAACACACTTAGAAATTTTTTGCACATCAAAATTAGATGTACTAAATTATTTAAGATTCTTCTATGCGTGAACTTTCTGATTTATTTCATTCTCTTGGACAATAAGCAAAGATGCCACTGGCGACTATTTTTATTTTCTATTCGCACCACTATTTAAAAAATAATAATTTTGTAGTATATTTTTCTTGCATATGTTGTCAAAACGTATGTGGAATATTCTTTTTCTGAGAAAGTGGTGCGAGATAGAATTTAAAAATAAACGCCAGTGAAAATAGTAAAAAATAGTCGCCTTGAATAAGTAAAAAAAAAAAAAAGAAAAAAAAACTGTTCACGAATTTATTGGCCAATCTATTATGTGTATACGTATATACTTATTTAAAAGTGTCTTATTTTTAAATTGTAGACACTCCTAAGAAAAGGTTTGGCTACGTTTAGCATCAACGGGGAAGATTTTGATTTCAGTAAGTTATTCCGTTGTTCAGTAAGTTAATAAACTGATTTTATTATTTCATGTATCTTAATTTTAAAAAAAAGTATGTTAATGTAAATAGTTTAAAATTTTATATCTTTGAAATCATGGCATTCAACATCCTATATGTAAACTCCCAAATTGTAATGTCATTGTAAAACATTGTAACATTTCTTAAAAGCTTCGATAAATCGAGATTATTTCCTGGTTAGCACCAGGTTAGCTGGCAATAGAGAGATCCTTCTTCCTGGGTTTTAGAGATATTCTCCACTTTAATCTTTTGAGTACGGGGTTGGAATATATGTCGTTCCAGCTACTATTTTTCATTCTATTCGTGCCATCTGTCATACACTTATATTGGAATAGTTTCAAGAGAAATCTACCACAAATAAATTTGTAAATTGGCATACTACTGTATATAAAAATAGTCTCCATTCCTGGCCCGTAATCAAAAGGTTAAACGCAATGGATAGGCCACCCAGGAAGGTGTCTCCTGTGCAAAATAATTATAATAATAATAATAATAATAATAATAATAATTTTTAAAAGTGTATATTTATTCATAATGAACAGAGGAAAGGTTTTTCAACTAGGTAAATCATATACAATGGTTGGAGTACCATAGTTGAGATTTATTCCAACAGAGCGAAAAATGCCGAGACCAGGATAAGAACCTGGGTACTTTGGCTTGCCGTGCCAACGCTCTTCCTACTGAGCTATCACAACTATATCCTGGCTGGCATAATTCACTCTTATTTGCTGGGCATGGCTGCATACTACATCGCTAATTTCATTCATCCAAGCTGTAACTATAGCCTTTTTACATGATGAATGTGATATAAAACGGAAACTCCTGTGTACCATGTAATTAGGTCATAGTGAACAGAGGAAAGGTTTTTCAACTAGGTAAATCATATACAATGGTTGGAGTATCATAGTTGAGATTTACTCCAACAGAGCAAAAAATGCCGGGACCAGGACTCAAACTTCAAACTTGGATACTTTGGCTTGCCGTGCCAACGCTCTAACTAACTGAGCTATCCCAACGATATCGTAGTTGGCATAATTCGCACTTATTTGTTAGACATAGCTGCAAACTACAGCACTAATTTCATGCATCCGAGCTATCACTATACCATTTTTAGATGATGAATGCGATATAACACGGAAACTCCTGTATACCATGTAATTGGGTCATAGTGAACAGAGGAAAGGTTTTTCAACTAGGTAAATCTTACACAATGACTGGAGTATCATAGGCAGGGATGCAAAAATCTAGGCGCCAATGGGATTATTCCCACCACTAAATTTTATTAGTATTCTTCGTCAAATTTTATAAGTATACTTCGTCTAAATTTTATCAGTATTCTTATTATACGAAGAATACTAAACATTTAGTGGTGGGAATCGGACCATTGGCGCCTAGATTTTTGCACCCCTGATCATAGGTGAGATTTATTCCAACAGAGCGAAAAATGCCGAGACCATGACTCGAACCTGAGTACTTTGGCTTGATCAGTAGGTAGAGCACGGCACGGCACGGCACGGATGCGTTGGCACGGCAAGCCAAAGTACCCAGGTTCGAGTCCTGATCACGGCATTTTTCGCTTTGTGGGAATAAACTCAACTATGATACCCCAACCATTGTATATATATATATATATATTCCTTATTTTTTGGGCCCGTGTTGCTTAGAACACGTTGTTTAGATTAGTTTGGGCCCTACAATGTTTAGAAAGTCGAGTGAAGTCCCTCGTGATTTTTTACTAGGATTACTATAAGCAAAAATACATTTATTATTCTTATTGGAAACAATCCAATTACTGTTTCCATTTTTGCAGTTCAGTTTTTATAATAAATTCTATTTTATTAATACGGCGTTTAATCTGTCCTTGAAAATTCTAAAAGCTTATCGAGATGTCTCCAAGGTCTTGTAAGATTTAAAAATAGACTAAATATATTTTTACAACCTTGAATTTGACATTATTCTCCTTTAGATTTTATCTACCGATTTTATTTTTTACTATATAATTAAAATAAATGTTTTTGACGCGCTCGTGGATTTATTTGTTTAAAGAATATTTAAGTTATTTTTCTTTGAAATGTAGAAAGGCAATTTATTTTATGGACATAATATGATTCCAATCCCATTTTAGAAACAGATCGTTAAAATTAATAGCTAATATATTCGGAGATATGTTCTTTAAAATAACTGTTAATAAGACATCATTTATATATATATTTCTATAAATATGAAATAACGAAATTGTGCATATATGTTTAAATAATAAATCGTTTGTAGTAAATTTCACTGTCTAGGTCTAGTCTCGTCTAGACTAACGGTTCCCAACGTAGAGAGTATGCCTAACAGGGGAGCAATTTGCCTTTTTGCGGATGTGGGGGAGCAGTTGCAGATATGTTATTAAGTCCGTATCCTGGGAGATTATTTTTGTCTTTTTAGTGAAAAGTAATGCTGTAGAACTAAAAATAAAAGCACTACAGATTTCGAACATATTTTTAAAAAAATTATTCAATTTTGAAAAAAGTTGCCATGTAAAAGTTCAAAATACAGTAATAACCAGAATAATTTTAAGAAAAAATTTAATAATATTTAATCTTTTATAAGATAATTTAATTTATCGGATCTGATTATATATACATTTCAGTCCTCAACCAACGAATGCAACAAGTAATTTTTACTGTCCAAATGTGTTGTTTCCGATTATTAACCCTTTCAGGCGCGGATTACTCCTGTTCGTAAAATGGTGAAATTATTGATTGACACCAGAATTTACAAAAGAATTTCTTAGAAACTAAATACGTGCTTTTCTCCAAGTTCACTTTAAAAGCAAAATCTAATTAAAATATTCTGGGTGTTGTTTCACAATTTACAATTAAAATTAAGTGGTCACATTTGTGACCACCGCCCGTGAAAGGGTTAATGGTTTGGCATTACTTTTTCCAACAAACTTCTTTCGCATTAATTAATTACTGAAATTTCGGGATTATATAAGGTGAAATTTTCTGTGTACATACTGGTACATACTGGTGTGCAATTAGAAAACACCCATTTCGACAGTACAAATTGGCTGTCAAGTATATGGCGGTGTTCGTTCGTTAAGGGTTAGAATTTTTTCGACTAGTATTTATTGAATGAGATTTGTATTTCAGGGCTCCTAAATGGTCCACTTTTAGAATACCGGTATTTGAAAAAAAAATATATTTTTAGATTTTTCTTGGAAATTTTGCAGAAACCGCCTTCGGAGGTAAATTTTTGCTGAAATGTTGTGTTAAAAAATATTGGTATTCAGTTAGCGGGTCATTTAAGAGCCCCGGTATTTTATTCGCTCTGCAGTATATCACAAGCGTAAAGTTTTACACATGAAACTTTTTAAGCATAGCTGCCAACTGTTATGCTTTTTTGTTACCACTAAAATTTAATGGAAAGTTTTGTATACCACTTAATTTTAATTTCGAAACACCACATTGACACCAGAATTTTAGAATTAAATTTTGCTTATTATAATATGTGCGGAAAAAAAAAAAAAAGATTTTACTTATATTCATATAAATTTTTTCCTAAATCCCGGTGTCAATGAATCATTTTAACATTTTAGCAACAAAAAAAAGCAAAATTTACTGTTTTAAAGCGAAATCTAAAACTATTTGTCTTAACCCCTTCAAGGGCAAAGTACTCTTGTAGCTAAAATATTGAAATGATTGATTGACACCAGGATTCACGAACGAATTTATTTTAAAATAAGTAAAAGCTTTCCCTCATGTACCTTATAAATTCAAAATTTGATTATAAAATTCTGGTGTCATTCTGGCATTTTGGGATTAAAATTAAGTGGTATATATAATATACCGGTGTCCTTAAAGGGGTTAATAAAATTAACATATTCCCAAACGGACATTACATAAGGAAATTGGCGAATAGTAAATTTCTCATGGCTCTGGTACAGGCAGCGGCGTAGCCAAGGAGGGGGTCCAAATGTTCCGAATACCAGTAATAATGTAAAGTTTTCTTTGGATTGATTATCGCAGAAAATTCTCCAGTTAGATAAGTCAAAGAAAACTTTACAAAATTAGTGATATCCAGAGCATCTGGACCCCCACCCTGGCTACGCCGCTGGGTACAGGTCTAGATCTCATGCAGAGTATATATCGGGTGCACCAAAATTTCGTTAAAACTTTAAAAAAATCATTATAAAGAAACAAATGATGTTAACAAATTGCGATTTGCAGGAATGGGATTCGAGGGAAATCGGATTTTTTTTTAATAACGAAAATATTTTGGTTCAAAAATTACCGATAGATGGCGTTCCATGTATAATATGAAGAAGATTTATGCAAATCAGGCTGTCAATAAAACCCTTCAATGCACACAGATTCTTCATTCGATTCCAGCAGTATGCTATCGTCACCCGATCAAGCGCTGTTGGCTCAACTCTTTTACAAGAACGGAGAATCGGCAACTCGCGCATTGCAAAAATTCTGCACGGCTAAATGACTGAAAACCAGAAAAGTGCCTGTTTCATGTTCTGGGATACTGAAGCTTGTCAGACGCCTTGCAGAAATGGGTCTTTTACCATACGCCTAATTTGCATACATCTGCTTCATATTATGCATGCCATCGCCATCTATCGGTATTTATTTTAACCACAACTTTTTTTGTTATTAAAAAAAATTCGATTTCTCTCTAATCCCATTCCTGCCAACCGCAAATTTTTAGCATCATTTGTTTCTCTTTAATGATTTTTTAAAGTTTTAAACAACTTTGACGCACCCGGTACATAAAAGATATAACATAAACATTTAAAAATCAGTTTACACACGGCCGGTGGTTAACTGGTGATAATGTGGAAAGGAACTGTCGCTATGAGAGAAGTGAATTACTGTGGAAAATGATAATTGCTATTTAAATGTGATAAAGATGATAATCTAGAAATGTTACTTATGTTTTTTGTTATTCATAGAGAGATATTAGTGTCAAAAAATGTTCTACCTGTCTGTTTTCTATAGCTGCCAATTTCTACGTTTTTTTAAAAAACGTATAAATATGTTTCGAACCAAACAAATTATTTAACAAATTGAGCGCTTCTTTGAGTTTATGAACTGTAATATTTATTTTACTTTATTTATTAAATAAAATGTATGTTTGAAGTTTGTTTGTTTGACTTATTAAAAAAACGTAGAAGTTGACAGATATGATAACCTATTAACCGGTGAATAAACTTTTGTTCAACTAATATGCCTGATTATCAACAGGACACACCACACGTCCACCAATAAAAAAACATTTTTTTTCTTATTCATGGCAGTAATTTTGCATGAATAGGGCGTTTTAATAAAACGAAAATTTTTATTAAAATTTTACTGATGGAAGTAATGCGTTCAAAATATTATTGTAGTAGTTCGTGTATGACGAAATATTTCGTCATATCCAGTTAACATGTTAAAATGAGTTATGAAATGTACGAATGCTTTCAAATTGAATGCGAAACGTGACAGTGTCTTTAAGAAATTATGTGAAGAAAAAAAAGAGACCATATAACATTTTTGTTGAAGTAGGCAAGTAGGCTAAAGACAACAAAACATTTTAAAATTTAAAATCAGTTTTATACTGCTATTATAGATATCAAGGTGAAGATACGCGGATTCATTGCATTTTTAGAGTTATTTTAAAAACATATTTGTGATAAAATTGGGCTTATTTGTGAAATGGCTTGTAAAGATGGCACGTTAAGCATCTTTTGGTCTTTCTCCATGTTAATAAGAATTCACACTTTAACACTCGAGTTCGAAAATTTTACTCAAGTTTTGTAAAACTATTTCACACCAGAAATTTTTTTAAAAACTACTTAACTTATTCATTTAACGTATTTCTGTGAGTTTTTCACTTAATTTATTTTTAAAAAAATTTCTGATTCGAATCGGAATATATTCATTTGGTAACCGTCAAAATGACGGCTCGTGGTAGTTCTAGTGTTAATCCTTTATGCTCTATAATGCTCTTTATTGCTATATAATCATTAAATGCCAGACATTCTATTCGGAAAAAGTAGTAGCTCAGCGGCCCGCATTTGTACTCCCCGACAGTGTAACGATGATTAATTATAAAGTTATATGCGAAAAAATGCGCATACTCAGAATATTTTGATTTTAAAATATGCTAATGGAACTACTTATGTACGTAATAAAGGATCAGTCAGATTTAGCTGCGGTATCCCAGTAGAAAATCTGTAAAAAAATAAAATACTTTCGTGTATTTCGCGCAAAAAGACGTGATGCAAGCGATTTTAATCTATTAAAATAATTTTGGTTAAATAAGTATTTAAAGGCGTAGTGATTTATGAATTTTAACTTAAACGATTAAATAGTTTATTATTTTTTCTATAAGTTTATGTAATATATATATATACAAGTTGCATATTGCTGATTTACACGGTTTCGCCGGCAGGATAATATAAGTTTTAAGTGTATTCTAACAATAACTGCCCGATTAAGAAAGCTCTCATTAATATATTTTGATATTGAATAAGTCGTTGTTTCCATGGCAACAATACTTTTCTCTTCGACACTAACAATATAGAAGTCAAATTGACAGTGATGAGAATCTGACATAGTTTGAAGCATTTTTAATCAATTTAAATTTTGTTGTAAACCGGAGAATACGATCGTTAATTTTCTTTATATACAGGGTGTTTCATAAAAGATGGGCAAAACTTTAAGAGATGATAGTGCATATCCAAACAAACAACTTTCATCAAATAATGCATGGTCGGAAATAAAACGCAAAGGTGTTGGCGCATTTGGAAAATTGGTCCAGGGAAACGTTAACACATTAAAGCCGGAAATATTTTTCTCTTTAAAAATCAAAAATTGCATTTCACACCAATTTTTTAAAGTAGCAACTTTAGTTTCCTTTTATTACGGAGTTTCTGTCATCAGATAAAGAGAATATTTCTCTTAAAATATACTGGTACACAAACAACAAAATGGAGGGCAGCTATCCCGGTACCATATGGTACCGATAGGCTTTAATGGGTTAAAGCTCCGTTCCTGTTGCGAGTTACCTAGAGAAGAACGACTCTAATAGCATGCAAATGTTATATTGGGAAAAAGAAGAACGCGTATGCAAAATTTCTCCTCGATTAATACATAAAAGCTGCTAATCCGATTGTACAACTGCCAAACGCCTAGATAGCGAGGTTTCGCAGCAATTTGTTTTATAAACGTATATATCCTCATGAGAAGATTATTCTGTATTTTTTTTCAAAATTTTCCTAGTATTCGCTTATAGAAAGCTTCCTTGTAAGTAGAGATGTTTTAAAAATATGTAATTTTCAGCATCTTTAATTTAAAATTCATATTATATTTGCATTATTTCTATTTTTTATGCTTTCTATATTTTATGTATGTCTTGTATTGACTAATGCAGCAAATTATATACGCTTACAGTATATTAATTTATTCCCACAGTCGTTAAGCCTGTGTCTCTGAAAACTAAAATGATCCTAAATAAATCAAGAGAGGCTAAAGTTCCGAAGTTGTTGCTCGATTTTGTTCTTCAAGATGCTGCCTCCCAACTGTCAAGAGAACAAGTAGGTGATTTTATTTCATTTAATAGTCTTAATACTCACTAATCAATACGCGAGAGCAACAAAATTTTACTTTTATTTATTGATTAATCTTGTTATTTTCTTTAATCTTTTACAGGTCGAATTATTTTAAATTATTATTGTGCATATATAATGCTTTAGTTTAAAAATATTGCTCCGCAGAGAAAAAAAAATATGTCGGATTTTTAGTGTCAGGGTGCGATTATCGCTTAGGCAAAATTCTACCGCTTTTTATTTAGGAAGGCACGTCTCGTCTTATTTAATCGCAGAATTCCGAGATTAAATAAGGTAAAAATTATTTTTCGCAAAACATTGGTGGAAGTGATAATCAAGTCCTGCCCAATTTGGAAAAAAAATTGGTCTATTGGTCTATCTCTACACATTGCTCAAAACTGGAACACAATGATGAGTAAATTAAATAATTGTAAGCCATTCTGGAAGATTTGTTTTTCAGTTTAACTGCACACTGCACGAATTTTTCTTTTGGAAATATGTTTTTTTACATTAACATTTAGGCTTAGATATCAGAAATTTAAAAGTGTTTTTTTAAGTTATTTAATAGCAGATTTTTGTGATTACATAAGGCGAATATTTTTATTTAAATATAGTGGTTGCAAATAACGGAATATATTTATTAAAGTTCAAATTTTAATTGATGCCTTTTGGCATCACTGTGTAGTGTACGGTTAAGCCACTGCCCCCTGAATAATAAGCCTGAGCGCTGACACAAAAATGGCGGCTTTCGTAAGCGGATTTCTTTCAGTGCTTGTACTGTCCCTCGAATTTCAACACCAACAATTTCTAAGTTTTCTTCGCTTTATTTTTCTGAGATCAAATAAGTCAAAGAAAACTTTTAGAAATTACTGGTGTGTAAATTCAGGGAACTGTGCGAAAGCTTAAAAAAATCCGCCTACAACAGCCGCCAATTTTTGTGTCAGCGCTCAGGCCTAGTATTCAGAAGGCGGTGGTTAAGTATTACTTTTTTTAACCTGTCATTGGTCATGTTGTCAGAATTTATCCTACGCTAGGCTTAAAAAGTATGTATTTAATTTAGAAATTACTTTAGGGTATAGACGCCAGACACGGAGTAAAGAGGATAATGTATTGGTGTATTGGTTTGGCATGAAGCCAAAATTGCAACCATAAAGTCGGCCCAAAACGCTGGCGGATTGCTTTAAAAACCTCTCCCGTCCAATGAATTCAGCCCTTGTTCCACGTGCAACCTCTCCTCGTCCAATTAATTAACTCTGTTGTTTGGGCCCAAAGAATTGAGTGATAACTGTATTCATATTACGAGCCGTTTTCACAGTTTAGGGGGGGGGGGGCGGCGACTGCTTGTTGCTGCTTATTTTTTAAATCTCATTTTTGATATCATTTAACATCGTACAATCCGCAATTATTATTTTTTCAATTGCATGCATATTTATAAGCATATAAAATTCTTCGAATGTTCTAGAAATTAGAATCATTAAATTAAATACGGTGTTATACAATGGTATTCTGAAATTCTGATGTAGGGTAGACCGGGGCACATTTACGCGGATTTTTTTCAATGAATTTTCTAATTTTTATGTTTTAACTTAGGAAATTTTAGACATTGTGGTTTTATAAAGCAGTTAATAAAATCAAAATTTGTGTATTCAGTTATTGCCCTATTTGTGTTTTTAACCATAAAAAAAATTGTTTTAGGTCCAAGTCATTTGCGTAAAACGCATATTCTAAGTGATACCAAAGAGTAAGTGAAATAAATATTTAATCAAATTGAGATGTTTTATTTATAACTTAAAACACTGTTTAAAAACAAAAAAAAATTAACGAGAATTAATTAAAGAAAATTTTATAGGCTAAACTGAAAACATATTGCTTATTGCTAGTTAAAAACAGAAACTATTTAGTCATCTTCATTGTTACAGTTTTTACAAACAAAAAATAAAGTATTTCCTTTTGCACACTTGTCATGGGACCACCTTTTGCATCTAAGACATTGAACCCAGTCTTGTCCTTTTTAGCTCACAGGCTATCAAAGCCTGAGAGCTAATGTGCCCGCCGGTTCTGTATGTACGTACGTATGTATGTATGTACGTAACGCGATAACTCGTGATAGAATTATCCGTTTTGCTTCAAATTTTGTTTACAGGTTCATTCTAATAAGGCGCTTCCCTGATTAGTTTTGGGAGTTCATCGGTTAAGTATAAAGGGGGTGAAAGGGGGGGGGGGCTAACTCCTTCTTAATTTAGATAAATGGGTTTTTCATGCAGAAGTATCCGTTTTTCTTCAAATTTCGTATATAGGTTCATTGTGATAAAGTGCTTCCCTGATTAGTTTTGGGAGTTCATTAGTTACGTATAAAGGGGGGAAATGGGGGGGCTAACCCCCTTAATTTAGATAAATGGGTTTTTCATGCAGAATTATCCGATTTTCTTCAAATTTTGTATATAGGCTCATTGTGATAAGGCACTTACCAGATTAGTTTTGGGGGTTCATTGGATAAGTATAAAGGGGGGAAACGGGGGG